>OX276385.1:23143864-24471989 GCA_946251855.1 Alsophila aescularia
CCCTGGGAACCCTCCAGAGACCAGCGCACTAACAGTCAAACCGGATCAACTTTTCCGATGCCCCAAAATTGAGTGCACTTTTGCATGCAAAGCAGCCAGCGGCTTAAGGAAACATGTGAAATCTTGCACCAACGTTGGCAATGTGTGCTGTCCCCACAAACCGTGCAGCGCTGTCATCTCCGGCATCAACAAGCTCGTCGAGCATTATGTAAAGGTGCACAAACAAGTTCTGAAACATTACATGCCTAATTACTGCGGGGTCTGCAACAACCAGTTCCCCACTCTGACCGGGGCGAAGATGCACATCAAGGCTGTGCACAAAGTTTTGAAATACGACGTGACTATGGCGGCGGACGAGCACGGAGCTCAGATATCCATCGTCCGGAATGCGACCGACGGGACGCCCTTGGAACAGCTGCGACTCTCGAAAAGAAAGACATCCACGGAGATCCAGAGATACGGAATCGGCCCGACGCGCGAACCCGACGTGCCAGTCAAATTGAGGAAACTGTCCTCTGAGCTGAAGAAACGATACGGAATCGAGGACATAGACAAGCTGCCGATCAGTCCGATACTGGACAGCCAAGTGTACTGCGACCTGTGCGAGTTCGGCACTAAAGTGCGGCTCAATATGGTGCGGCACTTGCAGCAGCACGCGGGCAGCCTGCCCGTGCCGCGCACCGAGCCCGTCAACCCGGTCCCGCACCTGGAGACCAACGAGAAGTACTTCGACAGAATGGTGAACCTGGCGTCCAGCTCGGTGCTGACCCGCGCGCCCGACAAGCTGCCGCGGGCGGACGCCGAGCCGGCCGTCGCGCACATGGTGTCCGCGGGCGAGTCATCCCGCTACCCGCGGTACGTGTCCGAGCGACAGCGCTACACGTGCGGCGCTAAAGGCTGCTCGTACATCTCCGTGGACATGGCCATGTTCCGCTTCCACTGGGAGACGCTGCATGTGGGCGACGACGAGTACCGCTGCGTGCACTGCCCGCCGCACCAGGCGCTGGACACCTCCATCCCACTGAGCGCAGCGCGCATCCTTGCGCACCTGCGCATGCACGACGTGGGCCTCTACGCGTGCTCGGCCTGCTCCTACTACCACTACAGGAAGCACTTGGTCGAGAAGCATCTGGCGGAGGTACACAAGGACGCGAGCGTGAAGGTGGTGCGCGAGGAGGGGTCGGCGCCCGCCCCGCCGCCTCCCGTAGGGGCTCCCACGATGGACCTCAAGGCTTGGCAGTGCGGCCTCTGCAAATTCTCCAGTATGCTCCGCCCCGAAGTTGTAAACCATTGCGGTTCGGAACACCAGTCGAAGATGCAGTTCAAATGCGCGTACTGTCCGTTCCGGACGTCGACCAAGGAGAACGTGGTCAAACATCAGTCGAACGCGCATCCAGCGAAGGTCGAAGAAGTGTTCTACTACTTCTATAGAGAAGGCTCGATTCCCGACGATGAGGATGGAGTTCCGCGCTGGCAGAGGCAGCGTCAGAAACTTGGAATCGACAGCGAACCTGGAGTCAAAACGGAACCGGAGCCTACGGAAAGCACCCCCGACGAAAGAGCTATCGTAACGCCCGTAGCTACCCCGGCGGCGGTAGACCTGAATCTAGTTAAGACTGAGGTGACCGAAGATCACAATCCCACCCCGGAAATGTCTGTAGAAGACCTGTGCAAGGAATTCGGGCAGTTCTGTGAGCCAGACGGCATCAAGTACAAGTGTTGTCTGTGCAACTCTGTAAGGGAACATACCAGAGAGGCCATGCAATGTCATTTGTATGAAGAGCTCAGTTATAGGCGGTGAGTACTAGTGCATTTTATTCTAAGCTTTAATTTGAGTGCCGCAAAATTTAAAATGAAACAAAATAATCTATTGACGTCCACGAAACGAATACTTTACATTTTATTTTCTTATTACAGATGGGAATGTGTCATGTGTTCATATAAAGCCTTCCATAGAAATGGGCTCAACGAGCACATGACGTCCGAGCACTCGCGGCAGTTCGTGCAGCCGCGGGCTCTGCCCGTCAACGCAAACATTGAGAAATGGGTACTAAAACTGCTCGACTATCAAACGAGCATCATAGAAAAAAATAGAAAAAATCTCGCCGTGCAGAAAATTCAAGTAGAAAGAGCCCCCTCTTCGCCGAGCAAAGTTTCCCCCAAACCGACTTCTAGCGCTTCCGAAGCAGAAATAGAGCTAACTTTCGGTGAATTCGGAGCCCCTAAAAACCAACAGTTTTGCTGCCCGAAATGCGACTTTTTGGCCAAAGACGAAACGGAAATGGTATGCCACCTAGAAACAGAGTTGACCAAGATAAGGTAACGTACTTGTTGGTGAAAATATGACTCGACAGCTTAAACATTTGGTCGTAGATTGCCACAGCGCATTGCTGGACAGCTTAATGTGTTAAACTGCTTAGTTCTCGCTTGGCTTGGTAATATCGATTGTTCTTGTTGCTCTAGCTTTATCACATCCATATCTAACTGCGAAAATTCAATTTCAGATGGGGCTGCACACATTGTGATAACAAGTTCCAGACGTTCCACGAAGCGCAGTTCCACAGTAAGAGTCACGCGGGTCAGCCGGCACGGCCTAAAGAAACGACTCGGGATCCGACGGTGCGTTCCGGTTGGATCGCGGCCGTGATCGCCACGCAGAGGCAATTCATGAAATGCGTCTCCGCCCCTGAACCTATAGACCGGAACGCAGAAGAAGATTCAGACTCGAATGAAAATTCGCTTCTTGTTGCGCGGTACGACGAGCCCATCCACACGGAGGAACAACTCGCAGTCCCGGCCAAAAGGCCTGCGCCCGCAGACAGCGACGAAGAACGACTAATCATTGACGAGCCGCAGAAGAAAAAAACCAATGACAGACAATGCCCCTACTGCGATTACGTTTCTACCACCCCGCGGTGCGTCAGAGAACACGTATTACGGCATTACAATATGAAACCGTACAGGTGCGTTCACTGCTCGTTCGACGGCGCCCGGCTAACCGTGCTGGGCCACATGGACAAGTTTCACCCCGGTCTATTGAGGCGGGTCATACCCATCCCGATACCCAACCGGCTGCCCATCGACGCCACTTTGAAATCCAAGCGCGAACATAAAGAGCCAGACGACGGGCCGAAGCTAGTGTGTTTGTACTGCGAGAAATCAGTGCCAGAAAGCGAAACGGAATCGCACGTGCACGACAACGAGAAGCCGGAGTTTGGCAAGAGAGGCGACGTCGTCGTCAAGTGCTGCAAATGCCTCGCCCTGCGTTTGACTCTCACGTCACTACAGGAACACTTCGACGCGTGCCACCCGAACGAGAAGTTGAACTATGCGTATTTCAAACTGCAGCTTGAAACTCGCGAAATCCATTGCTGCGGTCATTGCTACAAAAAGTTCAAATTCTTGCGCGACCTCCGCGCGCACCACACTGCTATTCACACTTCTCTGTCGCTCTCATTCACTTCTATACCTTTCAACCACAACTTGCATACCGAAGGTGAAACTGAAACCAGCAAGAGGAAGATAGAAGACACACCCGGACCGTCGACAAAGCGCGTCGCACGAAAATCTACGTCTAAGTTGCCAAACTCTGCAGTGGCCAAAAAATCCACGACGAAACTACCGTCCTCTGCACCAGAGGACTTGGAGGAGTACTCATTCTACGGGACGACACCCACACCAATAGAAAATTACGAGGATGTCACTTTACTTATGCCGATGAATAACACGATGGTCAAAATAGATGTTAAGAAACTGAACGGAATCCTGAAGGTAGATCCGAAGGTAGCCATCAAAAACTACAAAAGTTGACAAGCTAATTTAGAAGCAGTTATTCTTTAA
The DNA here is from genome assembly GCA_946251855.1 of Alsophila aescularia. Taxonomy (NCBI): domain Eukaryota; kingdom Metazoa; phylum Arthropoda; class Insecta; order Lepidoptera; family Geometridae; genus Alsophila; species Alsophila aescularia. Next base: position 23,147,705 of record OX276385.1, read on the forward strand.
CTCACATAAGTATCTTCAATTTAAGACTGGTGAGAAAAATTGATTAAATCATAAGTATTAAAGTGATTATAACTTAAAACTATATAGCGTATAGCCACTTAAAATTCATGACTATAACATTCAATGTTAGAATTAGACCTGAATTTATTGTGAAACTTTGTCCCACAATGTCACTTCCATCTTTGGTTGGACTAATGTAACACTGAATAAGCTATTTATATCGCGCATTATGTGACATATATATTTAGTCATTTGATATTATGTAAAAAAAAGTTGATTGACAAACAAATATGTAAACACTCGCTTGTACTTTCGTAAAAGTATTATCATTTTTTGAATCCTTTATTTCAGAAGGTGTTCAAGAAAGTTTAGCATCAAACACTCGTCAAGACAGTGTTACCATATTTGTGTTGTCAGTTCATTATTTGTATGGCAAAGATAATCTGTGATTTTTGAAACATTCTATTAATAAGTTTAGTTAAGTAGTTATGCGTAGGCGTTATCACTTCGATTAAGCATTTATATGTTTACAATGGTAGGTATCTCATCGTGAAGAAATTGTACTGATTTTGTTTCTTTATTTTTGTTTTCTCTTTCACCATATACACGACGCAATTGCTAAGGAACTGCAATATTAACGTTGCCAGGGAAAAGGCTTTCTCTTTAAATTAAAATAAAGGCCTTAAACCATTGCGCTGGTTTCGAAAGTGTGTTGTGGCTCACGTTTTTTTTTGTAGGTACAATATATCGTCTGTTACCGTTGTCCCCCACTTTTTGTACACCACTGGGGGACATCGAGAAAAAAAAGTTGCACTGTCCCCCAGCAACGAAACTGAAATGTTCCCCATTTGGGAACAACGAGAATATCCACCTTGCAATGCAGTTTCTGCAGTTACAAAGCGCGGTGTATCTGTGGGTTAAGAATTTCTTTAGTTTTGCTATGATTAATTTAAATATTTTTTTGTTTAAGCTAAAATTTAAGATTTTTGGTTAAGTACTTTCAAAACTGATCCATTAGGTACTAGGATGTCTGTGATTATATTATCATACCTAAATATTTAGGTAGGTAATCGATAATCTGTTTTATCAACACTGGTACGAGCATTGTTTTCATAATGTGTTGATAAATTTGTTAGGCACCTTGGATACCTAAATCCTTATTTACACAAAAAATCCTTATAAACATTCAAAAATAAGAGGCAGCTGATTAATTTTCTGTGTTACTTATAAAATGTTACCTAAACATTGTTCAATTCTACTTAGAGTTTGCTCTGAAATTCTTTAAAATAATGTATTAAGTATTAATTCATTTGTAATCTTGTTTAATATAAAACAAAGTGCTTGTTCCTGGCCAAAATTAAGATCACTTCCAAAATATAGATTTCTTTTGCAATGATGTGTGGTTTTATTTCAAGTTCTTAATAAAAATACCTACCACGACCCTCCGTTGTGACTGCCAAAAAGAGTGCTAAATCAAATCAAATAATATATTTAACTGAATAGGTAACTACTTAGGTAAGTACAGGTGTTTATAAATCATTAGTTAATATTCAAACGTTCCCGGCGAAAAAATATTCACAATTATTTTATAACCTAAGTGTATGGAAAGAGATTTTTAACGTTTATTTTGTGGATATTGGTATCTTTTTGAGGCTTCTATAGGAAATTGCAAACATTCCAAGAAAGGAAACAGGTTCTTTGACTGAAAACAGACCGGCAGTTCCCAGTAGTCATACTAAATAGTTGAACTTCTGGGAATTTTCCCAATAAAAACTTAATTTAAGGTTGAGTTGGCATTATTAGTTTTTTATTTATTGCATGAACGAATAAGATTAATCCAACTGTTTTACTAGTTATTTTGTTACAAGATAGAACATAATAAAAAATACTCCAAGTAGGAGTTGAAAGTTATAAAATGGGTAAGACTACTGGGGAAGAAAATTGACATAAAGCAAGGTCGGTTGACATAAAAAAAAAACGTTTCAAAAAAATTGTTTCATTACATACTTTCGTCTAGAAACGTAATAAAAAAATAAACGCAATGATTTCGTGAAGGAGATAGGTGCCTAGCATAAAGTACATTCAAAATATGGCGATAAGAGAAGGGGGTTTAATCCAGAAATGTCTACTGCCTACTGGTAGGGATTTGAAACAAACATTTCCTACGTACAATGTTTCTTCTTGCGGATATTCATAACCAAAGCACAATAAAATAATAGTACTATTTATGCAAAGAGTATACAAGTACTACGGCAACCGTACAGTAAGCGGCTGTAAGCGTAATTCAAAATCTTTGATGACAAAATAAAACGCGACATTTTGCTAAAACAAAATTAGATTAGCGCGGAATCTATTTTACTCGAGTGCTTAATTCATAATCTCTGTAGTTCTGTACTCAACCATACAATTAATAAGTACCCAACGTAGAGAAATAAAACCAGTAAGCGTAATTCACCATATTTGGTGCCCAACGTACCCAAGGTAGTATTATTTATTCTGTGTCCTAAGACTACAAAATTTATTATTATAGGTACATATCCAAGAAATTATCACTTATATGTAGGCGCAGCGAAAGTATGTGTCTCGGAAGTTATCCTCAAGTGATTATATTATCTTTGGTTATCCTATATAATGCTAGTGCTACGGGGTGCGCAAACTACTATTTTTTAGGCGAAATACAATGAAGGTGAAGACAGCATTGTTTAACTGCCTCGCTCACTCGATTACGTTTTTCGCATATTCTATCTCGCTTTTACTTTATGCTATTTTATCCCCACAGCAGTACCTGCATGCTTAGCTTACATGCCTAGAAAAAACTTACTGTTCAAAGAGTAGTAATGCCATCTGTCGATTTGTAACAGTAACTATGACAGTAATTCACAGTGATGTCACCATATTATCACAGCAGTGCGATTACGTAATGTTGATCATATCGGTTTCAAGCCGTCAAATTCATTAATGCTTTGCGATAGAGTCGATTTTGCTATGAAAAAAGTGTCAATCTGATTGAAGCCAAGTTCTGTGGTCGGCAGTGCGATTACGTAATGTTGATCATGACGGTTTCAAGCCGTCAAATTCAATAATGCTTTGCGATTTTGCTATGAAAAAAGTGACAATCCGATTGTAGCCAAGTTCTGTAATTGGGCCACGGGTCCCTGATCTAATGGCTGTGTTCACCTACACGCTCGAATCATCCGTGCGATTATCGCTCGATCATCCGGAGATCGTGAACGACTTTGGACGTCCACATACAACTGACAACTGTCAAGTGTCAGTTTCATACTATTCCTCCCCTCCACTACTATTTTTCGGATGACCCAGGTGAACGCCCGGACGACGCCGTGAACGTTTTCGAGTGTACGCGCGGGTGATCCGTGCGTCCTCGAACGTTTATGTGAACAGGCTCAATAAGTTTGTGGATGTTCCTAATGCTTACTTATTTAGTAGTTCCAGGAGTAACAGATAGATGTCATTTTAATAAAATATCTGAACCAAGCGAAATTGAAGTAGGTAGTCCAAAATGTTATTGGCCTTTTCCATCTAAATACGAAAGATGTTTCTCCGATGCCCAAGCTTCGACAAGCTTCTTCCAGTAGAAGTAGTCTACCTATGCTAACATGCTAAAGATAATTGCAATAGGTAAATATTTACCTATATCTCGTTTAATGTTGACTTTTGTGTTGTCAGTTTAAAAACGCTTAAAGTTTACTCTTAGCGTCAATGGGATCAACGGGAAAATACCATAACTAATTATGAGGTAAGCATGGTGCAGCTGTAGCTTAGCTCAGGACCGGTATAGTGGCGTAATAAAGAAGAGGCCTATCTGTACGCCTAGTACGGGTTTGCACATTAAGAAAACGGAAAAAAGTTTCGTGAGCTCGCTAAACTATCGAGATCGCTCGTTTTGGTTGTAATCGGTAGGACGAGTTCATGTTTTCAAATGAAGTTCATACGATAAAAAAAATCGAAGAGCTCGATTGAACGAACTTCACACTACATATTTCTACCTCTCTTCCCCACAAGCAAAAAACAGAGACAATATATAGTCCACCGTATTGGTGTTTGACGTTTTGTTTTTCGTATGTCGTTTTTATCTGTGGATTTATTGGGAAATAATGATTACCGATTTACGTTCAATTGATAAATGGAAAGAACGTATTTTTCTGATTCTCCCGGTACCTTTGGTGTTTAATTTCGTACAGTACTAACGAAGTTACAGACTAAAGTAATATAACAAAACCTAGTTATTTTATATTGAGTTTATGCCTCAAGTACGACATCTAGCTTCAATGTAATACTTGATTTTTGATAATTACTAGTTCTATTACAGAACTTGGTTACAATCGGATTATCACTTTTTTCATAGCTATTTCGACTCTATCGCAAGGCATTAGTGATAGCGATATTAACAATCCGATTGAAGCCAAGTTCTGTGGTCGGGCCCGAACTAGGTGTTTGCTTCATCAATTGAGTCATAGGTATTTGGCGAAATAGAAATCAAGACATCACGACGTGACGTCATCACGACATTGAAATTGTAAAGTAGGTAGATTGCTAGTGTTTCGCACTACAATTCATGTAATTTTTTTGCAAGTATTATTGTAAAAATACAAAATACAAGTTCAAAATAAGATAAAGTATCTATACATATGAGTAGGTAACTATTAACTTACCTTGGTCCCTAGATGGTCTCTAGAGGGATTTTTTGAGAGTTCCTGAGATTTTTATTTTCCCGCAGAGTATTAAGAGATAGACAAAACCTTCTTTAGTGAGCACGTGAGCCGATACCGTTGCACAAAGTTAGTGTAACAGATGTGACTGGGTGTAATTAATCTTCGCCTACGTCAAGCTCCTGTCGCTCCCCTTCACGACGGTCAGCTCCTACAGCCTCCGAGGCTAACATCCACGGAAGATACCGTCTCGTTATCATAATAAAATAAAAAATCGCAAGATCACATGAAGCTCTCACGAAAATTTATCTAACGAGTAACAATACTTTGAAAATGATCGAATTCGTCAACGTTTACTACCACTAACTTGTCAAAGTGGCAACTTGTACTGCAAACAATACTCGAAAACTTTATTTCGACTTCGAATACTACCATTTGATAAAACCCGTCCTACCAATTTTAGTTCCTACAAGTTTCCGCAAGAGGCGCTGACAGTAAATGTATGGAACTAGGCGAAACTACATTTCGTTTTCAAAAACTATAAAACTTGTACTAGGGGTACTGATAATGTGATGACGAAACTCATTGATTTTTGCTAGAATTCTCAATACCGAAATCAGACGTTAGTTCTTCTCAGGTATAATATTCAAACATTTTGTTAATATCTATAACATATATCTCAAAAACATACAAGCCTAAATGTCATTATTATTATCATGTTGGTAACCTGCACCTGTGTTTATATAAGTGATTAAATTGTGAAACTGTTTTCAGCTATTCGCAGGTGTTGATTAATCATCAGATTATAATATCTAAAGAATTTAGAATTTCTTTGAATGACTGAGTAGATACCTATAGGTCAAAATACTCAAGAATGGTACTTACACAGTTTGCCAGTTTTTTTACGCAAGTTTTACGTTACCTTCTGTTTTGTTAAACCAAGCGTATTTTAGCCGACTGCGGAGGGTTATGTGTTTCGGCTGTTTGTTTGTTTGTATGTGTCTTTGTCACGTCCTACAGCCTAAACGGCTTAATGGATTTTTATAAACGAGGTACTTATTCATTACATTGTATTCTTCTTAATCTCGTATTTTAGACGGAACAAAAATTGACCAAAACATATCGAAGTATCAAAATGAAGACTGCGAAAAATGCTAAAATGAGGCAAACAAGCTATAGACTTGAGCTATTGATTCTTGATTTTAAAATATATGTTGCAGTATTAGATCATGCCTTTAATTTCTCCTTTGACGGGATCAGCTAGAACCTGGCGAACGACTTCTCATGCCGACGACTGCATGTTATATTTCTAAATCAAGAATCTAAAGCTTGGCTGCCGCTTTAGTGTTGTTACCTATTATTTATTCTGTGGTTTTGTTGCATTTGTTTTTTTATATTGATTTATTTATTTGAAGTTTTTAGGTACCTGTTAGGCTTAGGCATACTCCGGACGAGATCAACCAAGTCAAATAAAAATAATCATATTCCTGAAGATATGAGGTAGGGGAGACCGGGGACAAAAGTAACGGCGGGTTAAAAGTAACAAACGCTCCGTAGCCTTGTCCAATGGCCGGAACGACGCGCACGACCATTGGTTGTTAGCTTGCACCGCCCCCCACGCATGAGTTTATTCTCCGCGCCCGCACTACGCGGCAAGGTTGTGTTAGTGGACGTATCTTGTTTTTTTGCACCAAAAGTAAGTTTTTTGTTATTTATTCATTTAGTGTTTACGTAGAATTGAGATGCTTATAACATTATGACTATTAGTTCGTTACCTTAAGATTGTTTTTAGCATGTTATAACTTGTTTTCGTGTAACACGTTCAGTTTCAAAGTTATTTGGCATCAAAATATCAAAAATGGGGTTGGGTACAAAAGTAACATCTCATGGCAGGACAAAAGTAACGTGTTATTTTTGTCCCGTAGAATCGTAATATGAGTGTGATGTTATTTAACTTTTTTTTAAATAGTTTCTTTATCAGAATGTCACGGCAGCGGATTAGAAAAACTGATAGAGGAACCACTAAGACAGAAGTCTATAAAAAAGCAGCAGATGAACATTTTAAAGACAATACAAAGACAAGAGCACTACCATGAAAATATGGTGTTTGTCATGTCACATTAAATAGATACATTCAAAAACGTAAAGCAGGAAATACTCATGCAATAGTTGGCTACCGTTGCGTCAACCGCGTTTTCACTTCAGATGAAGAATTAGTTTTACGGGACTACATCATTTTATGTTCCAGCGTCTATTTTGGATTGATCCCAACAGAAGTGCGCAACGAATTGGCCATAAAATATGAGAAGACATATCCAGAGCAGTGGAACGACAATCATATTGCGGGTAAGGAATGGCTAGCTGGATTTTTGAAAAGACACCCAAGCCTGTCCCTGAGAAGTCCACAAGCAACGAGTTTATCGCACGCTACAAGCTTCAACGAACATAATGTGAACAAGTTTTTTGATAACCTTGTTGAAGTTATGGACAGGGATAACTTTGCGCCAAAAAAAATATGGGATATAGATGAGACCGGGGTGATAACGGTACAAAGATCGAACAAAATAGTGGCTCTGAAAGGAGTTACATAAGTAGGTGCGGTAATCTCAGCCGAACGCGGGAGGCTAGTGACTGACTGTGTCTTGATAGTGAGTTGCTGTTAATGCTCAAGGAGGACATATACCACCATTTTTCGTGTTCCCATTGAAAATATACAAAGACCATATGATACGGGAAGGTCCGATCGGATCTGCTGGGGCAGAAAGTGCAAGCGGATGGATGCAGGAAGATGAGTTTTTGCTGTTCTTAGAGCACTTCAAAAGACCAGTAAAGCAACCTGAGCAAAAATGTCTGCTTCTGCTTGAAAATCACGCATCCCATATATCTATGCACTTGGATATAAAGCACTGGATTTTTGTAAAACAAATGGGATCGTGTTGTTGTCTTTTCGTTGCTTTGTTACCTATTATCTACTAATAATAAAGATTGATTTTCGACTGAATAGAAACATGGATCTCAAGTTAATCTTACGTAAGAAGTTAATTATTTTGGTACTAGGTATAACTTTGAAATAAAGAATTTGATTTAACGTTGTGTTTTTTTATTGTTATTGTAACATAGGGGAGAACTTATACGGTGTTACTTTCTACCCACGCCCTGTTACTATCGCCCTGACCATGGGGTCGAAAGTAACAATCTCAATTTTTTTTTGGCAGCTTAATAATTTTCAGAAACCATGACATATTATATAAAATTATAATGTACATTTATAGACCATAAACGAAAGTTTAATATGGCTATAATTATTTTATCACAAATGTTATTACTTACGAGAAATCTGGCATGGAATACAAACTATTACTTTTGTCCCCAGTCTCCTACATAAAAAATAAGAAGTCTAATAAGTCACGTAAATCATTTAAAAATTAATTACAAAATTAAAGGCTAGAGGCCTTTATATTCATGGCCCAAGCTTGTGTGGCCCAGGCTTCTGTGGCCCAGGCTTCTGTGGCGCAGGCTTCTGTGGCCCAGGCTTATGTGGCCCAGGCTTCTGTGGTCCAGGGACGGGTTGCAAAACGTCACAAGGACAAAATTTTGAGATTCTTGTAAATGTCAGTATACACTCGATATTTTCTAACAGGTCTTTCAGCTATTCAATGATTAATTGTTTTGATTATGATAACATGCCTTGTCTTAATCACAGAAGGGCAACGATATACACATGCATCTTATCGACCGATAACCATTATCATTCATATAGGCGAGATATTTAATTATAACGCCTCAGTATTGGTTGGCACCCTGTGGTTCCCGCTACGATGTTCACGAAGACGGCTGTTCTTTTCTTCGGGCTCCTGGCTCTGGTCAGCAGTCAGAGCACTCCCGTCAGTCGATGTAAGTATTCAGGTTCCTTCGTTGTTTGGTCCGATGCAGCGCTACACAGAAACTTACTAATCTTCTCTACTGCAAGAGTCTGACTGGAGACCCCCTCCCCCCACCTTTGCCAGATACTGAACAAAGCAGTAGTCTGCTGACATAATGTGTTCTGGTTGATGATAATTGCAGCCAGAAAAAATACTGGGTAAGTATTTTTACCAGACTGCGTTCTTATGTCAATCGAAAATCTCGCGAGAGTCAGACATGACATTAATCAAAATTCAATATGGCGAAAACCAGACGCCATATTATTATTGTGAAAAAGTAAAAAATTAAAGTCAACGAGCAATGTTACGTGGGGTATCATTAAATAGGTATTTGAAAATCATCTGCAGACTTCTCTTATCATTTTTCATTTTTAATGATCATTAGGATCAATAACGATTTAAGACGCCAAATTTTTTTTCTTTTCTTTTTTCTCTAAAATTTTTGCCTCATTTAAGTTTCGTTCGCAGTCGAGTTTTTCGTGAAAGTGCTTAATCGTACTAGCGAATAGTGTCGGACGCGCAATATTTTGCGATCAAGGTTCGGGCTGACAGTACAATTGTTATGGGCAGGCGTGCGTGACGCTTACCATAAAGTGAACGACCTGGACACCTCGACCCTCACTGTTATATAATAAACCCCGTATTATTACAGGTGTAGTAGCCAGCGGCGAGCTGCCCTTAAACACGTATATAGAAAATTGCCCGTCTACGCCCTGCCAGCTGCCCCAGCTGCAAGATGTCGTACTGAACATTGTCTTCCAAGCTCGTGAGTATGGGATTGTTGATGATTTTGCGGTAGAAAATCACCAAGAACCAGCTGTCTAACCACAGTCTAAGCTGGTTGTGGCTCTACCAGCTGTGCGAGTGTTGAGCGGCTAGCTTTTGTGACCCGAAAGCGAAAATACAAATGCCCTTGCAACAGAGAGCACATAGTCAGTGCTGCATCATCATGTCCGGGAGCAGATTTTAGATTAATTTTGTGCTTTTCTATAGATTTCTCTATACAGGCTGGATTTTTGAGACGGGACAGAATGTGCAGGTACCTAAACCGTTATAGTTACAGGAAAACGTTCATAACTTTTTGAGATAATCTGAACTGCATTCACAGATTTTTGAAAAAAGGTTTAGTCAGCAAGATAATGGTCATTATACACAAAAAAAAAACAAACGATCCTGTTTCTTATAAGGATTAAGTCTCTATGGGACCGACTTAGGTTTGAGTAGGTACCTACTAGAAATGTCAGAAACTGCGAAATACTTTTTCCATACATTTCGTAGGAAATTACTTGAACCTTATTAGCTAGAGAAAACGTTCTTAAAAGGCTCTCCTCAACTTTTGGAGATATTTTGACCTCCATTCACAGATTTTGGTAAAAATGTTCAGTCAACGAGAAAATAGGCAATTTAGGTAAACAATTATTTTTTTATGCCAATCTATCCCGTTTCCTAAAAGGATCAAAACTCTCTACCGGATCAACTGAGGTATATACTAGAAAGCAGTAGAAATGTCAGAAATTGCATAAAACCTTTTTCCATACATTTTGTGCAAAATGAATAAGGTAAAAATTCGAACTTTTCAAATATACATTCGAATACAAAAATACTGGCGGCTCTAACCTCAGTTGGTCCGATACTTTTGATAAGGAATAGGATCGATAAGCATTCTTTTATTTTTTTGAGAAATATTCATTTTCTGGATGACTGTACATTTTTCCAAAATCTGTGAATGCGATATTTTAGAGGTATATGGAGATATTTTCTCCAAAAGAGATTTAGAGGAAAAGTTAGAGAGTCTCTTATGAACGTTCTCCTGTAGCTACAACGGTTAAGGTAATTTCGTCCAAAATGTATGGAAAAAGTTGTTCGCAATTTCTGACATTTCTAGTATGTACTTAAACCTCAGTCGGTCCTATAGAGACAGGTGATCCTTATAAGAAACAGGATCGAACGGCATCAAAAAAGTTTTTGTGTAAAATTACAATTTTATTGCTGAATATATGCAGTGTATGCAGTTCAGAGTTCAGAGTTGGTCTCCTAGGAACGTTTCCTGTAACTATAACGGTTAAGGTACCTTAAGGCCCTTACCGTCCCGTCTAAAAATCCACCCTGTAGGTATATAAAAATCAATCAAAACATAGTACTATTCTCGTTATTTTCAGCAACAGCAACATTTAAAAAGAGTATCTACCCTAATTACATTAAACAAATAACCGAACACTTTTTCGACACAGCTCATAGAAAAGCAAAAGTAGGTAAGCGTAATTAAAAAATCTTTGACACAGCCCCACCCGTTTTTTTTGATAGTTTATATTCTCGGGCTTTGCGGAAATTTATATTTATAAATTTATATGTAAAAATAAGTGTAATAAAAAATGAGCATAAATTAAAAAAACATTTAAAACGCTAATTCTATTTTTTTGAGGTCGTTGCTACGCACCTACCGACATAAGTAAGAAAGTAGGTATTTACCTACCTGGCACATACCCCAAAAAATAAAGAAGTTATATCTTTCTTTTAAGTTCTTTATGAATTAAAGTAGTGTTTGTTTCAAATTCGTTATCGTTTCGTTAAAGTAGGCCTAACAAAATGAAATACTTATTCCATTCCATTAACAGGCCGCATCTTTTAAACAACTAAACCGATTTTGGTAAAACTTGAACTATTCCTTAAGTTGAAACATCTGAAATTATTACAATAAGAATTATTGCAATCAGACTTGTAGTTTCCGATAAATACGTGGACAAACATATAATCATACATCATCATCATCATCACCAGCCTAAGTTCGTCCACTGCTGGACGTAGGCCTCTCCTAGTGAACGCCACTGAGCTCGGTCTTCGGCTCTTCTCATCCAGTTCCTGCCAGCCGCTTTTCGCAAGTCGTCACTCCACCTGCATACATTCGCCAAATTTAGTATATTTGTTCAGATACTCATATATACTAACAAATATGTTTTTTTGCCTTACATATATGAAATTTGCTACACATGCTTAGACTCCCATGCCCAATAGACTAACTACTGAGTGAAGCCATGGAGATGCATGGTGAGGCGCTTGCCCTTGACATATCGAAGGCATTTGATCGGGTCTGGCACGATGGCCTTTTAAACAAGCTTCCCTCATATGGTTTACCTGTTGGCTTATGCAATTGAATAGTTGATTTCTTGAGGAAACGATCTATTCGAGTAGTCTTAGAGGGCTGCTCGTCTGATCAAATGGCTGTCAATGCCGGTGTACCTCAGGGATCGGTTCTCTCGGCTACACTGTTTTTACTGCACATTAATGAATGACCTTCTGAAGCCCAGTACCTTTGGGTATGCTGATGACAGTACTGTAGTTGAGAGATACACTTCCAATGCTCAAGCCAGCTGTGACGCTGTCCAGTTTCAGAGAGAGGCTATGGTAGACCGTTTAAATTTAGCCTTAGAAGCCGTGTCCGATTGGGGCGATGCTAACCTGGTTAAATTTAATGCTACTAAAACGCAGGCGTGTTTGTTTTCTGCTAAAACGAGTCCTCTAAACCGATCTCCGTCTTTCCAAAGTGTAACAATACCAATAGGCGACCATTTGGAGCTTTTGAGTGTCGAACTCACATCAAACCTGAATTTTGGGTCTTATATTGAATCCAAAGCCAAGGTACCTGCAAAAAAACTTGGTATTTTGTCTAAGGTTAAGCGGTACTTCACACCGGGACAACTTTTGAATCTTTATCAAGCACAGGTCCGATCTTGTATGGAGTACTGCTGCCACCTCTGGGACGATTCTGCCAAGTATCAGCTCGTGTCTTTAGATTCAATTGAGAGACTTGAGAGACGTGCTATCAGGCTCATTGGGGATGACACTGTGGTAAAGAGTAAGCTTCAAAGTCTGGCGCATCGACGTGAGGTAGCAAGCCTGGAAGTATTCTACAGATTGCACTATGGAGAGTGTGCACAAGAGCTGCACAACCTGATTCCCCCATCACCTTTCTATCACCGTACGTCTAGACGATCAGCAAAGCGCCACCCTTTCATGGTTGAAATACCTCGCAAAAGAACGAAGCGTTACGCTTCTTCATTTATTATAAGAACTGCAAAGGAGTGGAATGCCCTGCTCCCGTCAGTGTTTCCGGTAAATTATAACCCCGGTGTGATCAAGTCAAGAGTGAATAGGTAACAACAAGCAAGCAAGCGACAACAACTAGGCAAGCGACCACATCATCGCTTTACATCAGGTGAGATCGTGGTCAAACGATTGCCTATTCCGTAATAAAAAAAAAAAGTTAAAACAGTTATGTTATATTATGTTGTTGTTGTTGTTAAATGTTAGTCTATATGGGAGTCTAAGCATGTGTAGCAAATCAAGTAAAAATATCAAGTCAAGAGTGAATAGGTATTTACTAGGCAAGCGTGCTACACCTTCGACCACATCATCGCTTTCCATCAGGTGAGATCGTGGTCAAACGATTGCCTTGTCCGTAAAAAAAAAAACCCAAAATTCAGGTTTGATGTGAGTTCGACACCCAAAAGCTCCAAATGGTCGCCTATTGGTATTGTTACACTTTGGAAAGACGGAGCTCAGTTTAGAGGACTCTTTTTAGCAGAAAACAAACGCCTGCGTTTTAGTAGCATTAAACTTAACCAGTTTAGCATCGCCCCAATCGGACACGGCTTCTAAGGTTAAATTTAAACGGTCTACCATAGCCTCTCTCTGAAACTGGACAGCGTCACAGCTGGCTTGAGCATTGGAAGTGTATCTCTCAACTACAGTACTGTCATCAGCATACCCAAAGGTACCGGTCTTCAGAAGGTCATTAATGTGCAGTAAAAACAGTGTAGCCGAGAGAACCGATCCCTAAAGTACACTGGCATTGATAGCCATTTGATCAGATGAGCAGCCCTCTAAGACTACTCGAATAGATCGTTCCCTCAAGAAATCAACTATCCAATTGCATAAGCCAACAGGTAAACCATATGATGGAAGCTTGTTTAAAAGGCCATCGTGCCAGACCCGATCAAATGCCTTCGATATGTCAAGGGAGACGGCAAGCGCCTCACCATGCATCTCTATGGCTTCGCTCAGTACGTGAGTGGCATACATAAATGAATATTACGCATTTTTAACAATAGGTATTACATACATAGGTACACATCAACTAGAGAATCTCCTTTTTTGAAGTCGATTAAAAAACCCACGCTAACCCTTACCCAAATTGAAATTAAAATATAACGCCAATAATATAATAATATAATTTTCCTATCTACTTCCTTTTTTCCATTTTACTTAATATTTTAATACATTTTATGTTTTTTTACTGACATAGCTCTCAGAGTTTGCAAGTTGAAGTGGCAATGGGCAGGCCATATAGTTCGCAGAACCAACAACCGCTGGGGAATAAAGTTGCCCGAATGGCGACCACGAACAAGCAAGCGAAGTGTAGGGAGACCCCCCACACGATGGACTTTGTGGCCATCGCAGGAAGTCGGTGGATGGAGGTGGCACAAGATCGCTCGTCATGGCGCTCTTTGGGGGAGGCCTATGTTCAGCAGTGGACTTCTAGAGGCTGACAAGATGGTGTTGATGATGTTTTTTTAATTGCAGCCCACACAATGCGCTCCATGCGCACAATCGCTGTGGCTTACCTTTTCGGCATCGTCCCTGTTCCCTACGACCTGGCTGAGAACGGGATCACCTGCAACTTCCTGACCAACACCTACTGCCCGTTGATGCAGAACGAAGTGGTGCAGTACACCCTGAAGATGCACATCGAGTCCTTTTTCCCCCTTGTGAGTAGAATGAATCGGGGTGGGTAGAACAGTTCCACGAAGAAACGTGCGAAGAAAGTCGTACGGAGGCAGCGTTAATTTCTATGCAAAAGCGAAAATGTAATAGGCGAGTCTACTTTATTTTCTTTCTTATGACAGATCGACGTGCCGGAGACATTTCGTTTTTTACCATTTCCGCGTGACCACCACGTTGAATTCAAATTTTCGAACAGTATGGGAACAGTTTTTCAAAGAAACTAATACATTTACGTACCAGAAATTAGTTTATCTATCTAAAAACTACAAAAAATATTGCAAATCAGCAATTAACTTAACCTGTGGACCCTTAGAGAAATGCTGTGAGTGTGGTCCTAGGTGTGGACCGATGCATTTTTGGCGATTTTGGTGTTTTTTGGAATTTAAAATGTTTAAAAGGGTTAACACACACACACACACAATCAGCATTTGAGAAAGGCAAACGAAAAAAAAACCTAAATAGACGTTTTTGGCCCATACGAGCTAATGCGCCCACGAGTTCCGCCCGCCTGGAAATTCGTAGATTTCCGGTACATAAATGTTCCAGTTTATTTGAAAAACGACCACACCGTTCGAAAAATTTGCAGTCACGCATGCGCTTAACAGGAATGAAAAGGTGTTAGAAAAACGTGCATTGACCGGAGAAATTTCTGTCCAGGGCACACAAGCGACCGTAGAGTTCCGGATAGAGGATGAAAACAGCACTACCGTGTTCTGCGTCAGGTTACCGATCGCCATCGTCGCTCCACTGCCTGCTTCTACGAATGGAACGATTAATGCTGGTGGTCAATAAATAAAGAAAGAAGAAAACACATATAATTGATACAAACTTATAATTATAATTGAAGAAAATAAACTAAGAACAATAACAAAAAAAAAACAATAAAGCGAGTGTCTCCGACACTCAGCACTGGTATAGTACATCAGTGCTGAGTGTCGGAGACACTCACGCACGTACCAGATCAGGAAAAATAATTTAATTTTACAAGACATATTGTACTGCTAGCTGTGCTGTGGTCATTTTATTTAAAAGTAGCCCATATGTGTTCTTCCAGGACCAAAACCTATAAAGTACAATGCTAGGTACACCTTACATTTCTTCAAAATTCGTTCAGCCGTCAAATAGTTTTTATCGATTGCTCAGATTTTTTGGTACGGTTTTATTAAAGTAAAGATTATAAGTATAGTTATCCCACACTCTCCTCCCCCTCCCCTTTCCCCCAACCCTACTCGTATCCCCCTCTTTCCCTACTACCACTCCCCCTCCTCTTTCCCCTACTACAACTCCCCCTCTTCCCCCCACTACAACTCCCCCTCTTCCCCCCACTACCACGCCCCGTCTTCCCCCACAACCACGCCCCCATTCCCCCTCTCATCTCCCCCTCTCCCCCTCCCTCTCGTCTCCCCCATCCCCCCATCTCCCCCCCATCTCCCCCAATACCTCCCATCCCCATCCCATACCCACCCACTCCCCCCCCCCCCCCCTTACCAACGAGGCGCGACAAACAAACTTAACAGTCGATGCCCATTATGTTTTCGAGATATCATCAAAGAAGTTTTCCATACAAAATGTATGAGAATACAAAAGTACAATTTTTTCGTGAGCTTTTCCAATGTTTTATCTACTGCTATTCGGGGCAGAGACAAATCCAACAAATCAAAAAAACATAAAAATATCTCCAGCCGTTCTTGAGTTATGAATGGTGTAACTAATTAGCCCGACTTTTTTTTATATATTTAGATAATAAATAAATGGTTATTATTATTCCAATTTTATTGTAAATATATCCCTCTCTATAGTACGCGTCACGTGCCTTTCCAAAACAATTGCAGTTAAATGATAAAATGATAAATGATAATTTATTACTTTGAAAAAACATGCACTGTAGGTAAAACTAACAAAAGAGGAAAAAATAAGAAAACCAAGCGTTGACATGCACCAACCGGAAAACATGAATAGTAAATTTAAAATTGTGCCACGAAAAAATTACATAAAAAGGATAACATTCTGCCGGTTGGTAACATTCCTCAAAACACAATAAATACAGTTTTTTAAACATTTTTGACATAATATGACTGTTGTTGCAGTTACAGTCAATGGCTAGTAGTTAGTATTCGTTGTGAACACTAGTCCTCATACTATGATTCCCTGTGTTATAGGGACTAGTTTCTCCAGATGATCAGATGATGTTGATGATGTTGTGTTTGTAGTTTGCATTTCACAATCAGACAATAATGAAAAGAGGATTTTAATCATCAATTAGGAATGAGAGGGAGGGTGAGAGGGTATGTGTATGTGTATCTGTGTATGTGAGAGGGTGTGTGTTTGTATGAGGATGCGTGTATATGGTTGAGTGTGTGTGGCGTGAAAATAATAAGTGAGTATGCATAACTCACCGCGTGTGTTTTGTTTTCAATCTGACACAAAAATTGGCATGCATACTTATACTCAACATTTATACTACATATAGGTAATTATTTAACAATCTTCAGCCAGTCTTGGGTTTGGAGATAATCAACAGTAAATAATCAAGTAGTAACCTTATTTTTACAAATGTATCTCGTACAATTGAAGATGTCAATGATTTTATTCATTCTTGAATAGGAGTAGGGACCTACGAACTCAAATGATCTTTTGGCAAATAATATAGTTCCACTCTGGTTTGACCATAGACAACTGCACATTACTCCGGTGGGTTTGACCGAGTCCCTATATTGTACAGCCAATAATTCGCGACCAATATTCCGTGGACTGGCACTTATTATCAGGGTATGTAATACCGGTTCACACAATACTTGGTTGTGCATTATCAACACGAGCTGATTTTGTACAGGCGATACGCAGTCTGGCTGCATCTTATATTTCAAAATCTATAGCTTGTTTGCCTCTTTTAGTTTTGTTCGCAGTCGGTTTTACTCACAATAATTAATTTTACTCATGTTTGGGTAGGTACGATTTATATGCGACGCAGACACAAATATGAAAAGGTAAGTTTTAAAAAAATATGTATGTATATGAAATCACTTTTTCCCCAAGTTGCTACAACTTGACAAATATAAACATGTATGTTTTATTTTAAGAATAGATTTGGGAGGTTTATCTTTCAGGCACGAAGTTAATCAATATTAGCCGTGTTTGGTTGGTAGTTCAAAATACTACCAATAGATGGCGTTTCCGTTCCCATAAGACGGGTTCAAGAAGATAGTGGAAAAATCCTAGTAGAAGCTAGTGGTCACGGTAGCCGAATTGGTAGAGGCATTTATGACAAATCAATCATCAACATTTTCATCATTTAATCAAATTATATATTTTTCACTACATATTAACCTTAATTTGCGTATTCAAAACATTATTTTGTGTATATTATATCTTTTATAGGCTTACAGCGGTTATGCCAGTACCGTTATCGCGCGGCGAGCGGGAAAAACAAAACCAGTGCGTCATTTTCCTTAAATATTTCTTAACGTTTTCGTTGTGTGGTTAATTATCATCAAACTTGTTGACTTCATGTAGGGTAGAAGAGGAAATACTAATCAAGACACGAAACGAGACTGATTTCTTATTGGCCAAAATCTAGGGAGAAAAACTGTTCGGTATCATTTTGAGATTCAGATTCAGATCCATTTATTTGCTTAAAATACAAAACGATGACAAAATTATAACAATTAGATAGATCTCCGTATTTTGTCTATGAAGACGTGCAAACATTAATACAAAGAAAAAATTAACAAAAATACAAAACATGCACATGTCACATGTACTAGTGTCAATTTTACAAATAATTATTGATGTCAAGGATTAATACAAATAGATCATTTATCAGGTATTAATGAAATAATTTCATAATATAAATTTACCATTTCTTGTGCATGTCCAGAAGTTTATTCACTGAATGTTTGTTTGTTTGTCGTATGAGGTAGTGCTGGCCTCTGGTGTCAGAGTTTATCAAGAATAAAATGTATTACCTAGTAACCACTCAAATAGCTTTTTCTTAAACATTTCTGTAGGCAATAATTTAAGACTTTGAGGAATATAGTTGATAGAATCAGGCGTTACTTTGCGGAAATCCATATTTAAAATGAACAAAATAGAAAATATGTAGCTTACTTCTCTCAGTCCAGCACTCGACGAGTCAACATCACCTGAAGATGCCTCGTGCAGAGGCGAAACACGTGTCGTATTGATGTCAGACGTTTGGTATTTGGATTGAGATATATGTTTTTTGTTGTGTATTTATAATATATGTATATAAATATATAAGTGTTCCGATACTTTTATTTCAGTAGGGTTTGTTTAGCGTGGGGGTTTTATATTGTGTCTTATATAGTTTTGTTTTTTTTTTGTTTTTTTTGGCCTCCTGGCCTTAGCTTTCTTTTCATTTATATTATACAATAATTCAATTTGGGTAGGGTTAGTTTAGCGTGGGGTTTTACTTTTGTTTATTTTTACCATTTATCATTTGTCTGACTAACAATTTTGGCGGAAGTAAGCTACATATTTTCTATTTTGTTCATTTTTTTTTGACTTTGAGGAAGTTTATTAAATATTTTTATAGCCTTAATATAAATACTAAGAAGTTAGATGTTTCCTTACTTTAGGAAGAACCAGTTTATCAGGATATCTTGTATTAAATTCCGCTACGTTTCTTAATTTTGTAAAGAGATTAGGATATTTCATAACAAACACTGAGCTCATAAATGTACATGTCTGGCAATGTAAGTAGGTATACGCGAATTTTAGGAAATAGCTCTCGACATGAATGCAGGGGGTCAACACCACAGATAGCTCGCACACACTTTTTTTGAGCTATGAAAGTTTTATTCACCCATACACCGCTACCCCAGACTATTAAGCCGTACCTTAACACAGATGCTACATAGCCATGATATGCCATAAGTATAAGTGAACTTGTATGTACTTCTACTATAAATAATTAGAAGTTAATAATAATAAAAGCCTGTTTTTTCTGAAAAAACTACGTTTGAAACGCGTATGTTGTTCACTACACTCTCGGCTCCCTTATTGCGTTCACCTGCGGCTTGCGCGAATAAATACCGCTTCGAGTTTACCTACCTAATGAAAAACATAGCACATTTGTATCATAATGTACTATTGACACATTGCTGACATTTGAGACATTGCTGAGCAGGTGGTATGAAAACTATGTATTATCTAACGCCTACATAGGGGTTTTTTGCAAAAATTCAAAATGTTGTGTTGTAAAGTTTGATTTTATTCTCAATCTTGTGTTTCTTCGAGTATTGATGTGTAATATTGGTGGAATATTAACCATTAGATGTTCGTTAACGTGCACGAGTGTAGGCAAAAGAATCAAACGCAGATATAAATGGCATTTTGTGATTTTTACAAACCTCCTACGGAAGTTTTAGTAAATGTCCACGATTTTACTGATTCATGACTTTGACTTGACAATTAATGACTGTGACGTGACATTAATATAAACTATTAAACTTGACATTGGCGAAATTGCTAGTAGGCTAGTGCCTCCGCAGAAGCCATCAAATAAAAAAAGAAGAAGAAGAACGCCTACATATTTATTTATTTTTGGTATATGGGTGAGACGTAATTTTTTAAATAATAATAATAATTTTATTTTATTAGTTTGATTTATATTTTGCATTGATGATGCCGGTATACTATTTGCATGCCAGCAAAAGCAAGAATAAGAGTACTTTCTGAATTTCAGATTGACCATCTCATGTTACCTTTTTGTATGCAAATAAATTATTATGATTATGTACCAAACATTCATACACACAAACTTTCGTATGTTTATTATTTATTAGATTCTTTAATATTTACTAACTTCGTATCTAAAATGTTTACTTTCATATTAGATACTTTTAATATTTATTAACTTCGTATTTAAAATATTTACTTGCGCATTAGATCCATAAAATATTATAGTTTCGTATTTATAATGTTTATTAGATCCTGATAAAATTATAGTAGCAAAGGAACCAATACCTATCTGTTAAAGTATTGTGGTCTTTGCTACTATAATTTTAGTAGGCACCAATGTTAAAGTTTAACATTCGTGTCTATTACCACAGAATATGCAGTATTCTATGTGTTATAATTACTTTAATGTACAACAAAATAAAAGTAGCTATAAAAAAAACAATATTTTATTAAAACCTAACAAAATATACTTGTCTATTAATTTTTGGAATCGACAAGCAAAGTAGAATTCCTTCCTTCGGCCGTCGCCGTCGGTCTCAGCGCGGAGACAATTCGAATAGGTACCCTGAGGCAGACAACCTCGACGTCTTTCTCATCCACGATCCTGAACTCGATGGTCACGGCCGTGCCCTGAAGGAAGAACAATAATTGGTAATTAATCAATCATCTATTACATTTGCCCATCGTAAAACTAAGTTGTCCTCAAAATTTCTACTTAGGAGCTAATTATGAACATGTAAAAGAAAAATTGTATATCATCGACAAAGTGTTTTATTAAAACTCGCTAGTGCCTTTATCAGATACTACAAAATACCCTCCTTGTGCCGTTTTCATAACTATTTTTAAAAGCTTTTATTTAACTTCACTTGTATCTATGTATGTATCTATGTAAGTTGTCTGTCCTGGAATCTTGCAATTCAAATTTAGAGCATTTCCTATTACCTATCTGGCTGAAACTTTCAGGGTAGGTCACAAACCAATGACAATGCAATAGAAAAAAATATAAGAAAAATACAAAATTAATAAAAGAGAAAAAAGTTTAGAAAAAAATACTTTAAGACGTAAAAGAACCCGTAAAAGCTTTATATTTAAATTTAATTTTTAAATTATACTAATTCATATCTAGCTAATGTCACTATTTAAGGGGAAGTCACTATGAACACAAGAACAACTTGACTTTCCCTTAAATAGTGACATTAAGAAAAGTGTTATTGGACACATTCTTAGTTTATACTCTACTTAGCAGCTTAGGTTAAAGTAAAATTACTTATTAGTCTTAAGGCTAGATTGTAATTTTAATGAAGCAAAAAAATAGGTAATATAAAGGTCGTTTTTTTCCACTGTTTCATTACTGGTTATCAAATAAGGAGAATTGCCAATTTGCTTCTTTCATAACCAGCTATGAAAGAGTTTTTTTTGTCTGTTTCATAACTGGCTATCAAATGAGAAATATTTCTTGTCAGTTCCATAACTCTAAAATATTTGGCTTTTGAACAAGAAAAGGGCCTTCACGCTCTCATAACAACACAAAAGATTTTTCAAAAAATAATAATTGCAAATGTTTCTTTTCTACTAACATAATACCATAAATCATTATAACAGCCTACAAGCCAGTTGGCTTGTAGGCTGTTATAATTACACACACTATAATTACGCTTACAGATAGCCCAAATACCCCCAGCATTTTGGGTAACGTAGATAACAACCATGTTGATTTACTATTTCGATGAGCCAAAAAGGTACCAGAGGAGAGGTTTTAGAAAATACGATGAGCTCCCGTTCCCCACGATCCCAATATCTTAACACCAAACGGCTCAAATTATGTTATCACTACCGAGGTTGGCATATTTTCGCCGCTGGAGCTGCTCAACGCTGCCAGCCTTATTAAGGTACTCTTATTCTAAGAAAGATGTTTCGGTGCCAGTCATGTCAGCCAGTATGTCAACGCAAGTAGGGTTATTTTGTTTTGTGAATAATTGACCGAGCGAGCGTGCAGTGCGAGCAAAGCGTCTCCGTTTCAGCTTGAGCAAAAATGCTGTTGTCCGGATGTCCGGCTGTTCTCATCTGCAGGTCGCATTTCTCAACTGATTCTCGTGAAATCTTGTGAGCAGGTTCGATAATCATACGTTTTTTTGTCGATTCATATTTCGGATTTTTTTCAAAGTGGTGTTGTTGAACTAAACTAAGGATAGTTTTTTTTATTTTCCTTAAATGACTAGGGAAAAAAAGCAGGAAAAAGTCATTTCGGCTCAACAAAAAATGTATTGCACTCAGCGGGATTCGAACCAGCAACTGTCGGTTTCAAAGTCCAGATCACTATTATAACCATTCGGCCTACCGGTCGTTTTAAGTATGTATACGGAATGTCCTGTAATGAGTGGATAATCTTGCAGGTACTTGTAGAGGGGGGCAGAAAATAAAAACACTTTATATGTAAAATACGTACCAGTTTAGAATCCTCTTGAAGTACACATGTTTTTAAAATAGTTGGCCTATTTTGTCTCTTTTTTTACACCACAGTTGCTGAAACTTAATATTTAAAAAGAAAAACTCAATACTATGAACAAGTGTAACATTTTCTTAAGTTTACAAATAATTACAAAGGTCCACGACAAGTTTTTGTTTTCTTGGCATCCTTGCTCCCCTCTACAAGTACCTGAATAATTATCGGGGACGGGAACCCCGTATAAACACGGCGAATATTTGTGCAAAGTCGCGAGGTCTACAGCTCACAGAGCCACTAGTTATAGTCGAATGGCAATGCAACACAGGTGTACCTAATACTTACAACAAAGAAGTATCGCTCGATAAACATGCTCAGCCTGTATCTTACTACTTCATCCTTCATCAAGGGACAGTACGTGTTGGAGAGGAAGTTGCAGGTCACCTCGTGGGGGCCCAGAGCGTGGTCAATGCCGAAGGACCCGCCCAAGAAGGCCCTCGCTAGGGTCCGCATACTTCTGATCGTGTGGGCTGTAACATTAACATTGGATAAGTAAGTAGGTACATTAGGTACTTCCAGTAACTAAACTTGCTCGTGAAGGTACTTAACTAGATAAGTAATTTAAAAAAAAAAATGAAAAAAAAACGGCATTAATTACACCAATTACACATTACTACACACATCAAAAAAAAAAGAAGTTACCTATCTTTAAAGTAAAAAAGCATTTATTGCCACCATAACATAAAGTAAACCACGGAGTCCTTGAGGCGGAGCGCTTTTGCGCCCGCCCCACCGTTCGGTGACGCTGTAGAGATCAGTTATAGACCAACAGTACATATCCTTTCTAAAAAAAAAAAAAAACATTCAGTACTATCATTTATTCTGTGACGGTACCTAAATAACAGACAAAAATGAGGACCGTTTCATTTCGACAAGAATTTGCCGGAATTGTGAAATAGCCGTGATGTTTTCATAATCCACGATGTAATTGTTGTGTCAATCGTTCCGGCCCTGTCCGTCAACAGACGGATGTGTGGACAGACAGTCAGACATGACGATAATAAAGAGGTATTAATTTCGCCAACAAACATTATGGCCCAACTAAATTAATCGGTAAAGAGAGCATGTGCGGCATTCACATTTTCATGTGAACGCCGCGCTGTTTGAGGCCTATGTCCAGCTGTGGACGATGGGCTGATGATGATGATGATGACAGATTTTTCTTTTCTGCAAGAGTCTGCTTGCGGACATACAACCGCTTTTCCTGATAGCAGCCAGCAAAAACAAATATTTTGATATCATATCCGGTGAAGGGCATAGTCATCATCATCATCATCATCAGCCTATATCTGTCTACTGCTGGACGTAAGCCTCTCCTAATGCACGCCACTGAGCTCGGTCTTCAGCTCTCCTCATCCATTTTCTGCCAGCCGCTTTTCGCAGTTCGTCACTCCACCTGGCCACAGGGCGTCCTACATATACTATTATTATTATTATTATTATTATATTTTATACTTTATTTGTATCTTTACCTTTATTAATGGGTATTATTTATATTTTTAATGAAGTTAATTGTATTATAATTTTTTTTATTTTTTTTTAATATAAATTTTTATTTATTATATATTAGTATAATTTTGCCTTTTTTAGTTCTACGTTTGCCTAAAAGTGGTCTCCACTTGAGAACTCGACTACCCCAACGGTTATCGGATCTTCGACTTATGGCCGGCCCATTGCCACTTCAGTTTGCTAATTCTTTGAGCTATGTCGGTAAGTTTCATTCTCTGCCGAATATCCTCGTTTCGTTTGCGATCAATTAGAGAAACTCCGAGCATAACCCGTTCCATAGCTCGATCCACTTAAAATTTGCACTTTTTTGTGGACCAGTCTGACACTCAGTGTCTACGTTTCGGCTCCGTATGTCATTTAGGACGCCCCGGTTAAAAACTTTTGTAAATAGGCTCTGATGAAGTTACCCAAATGTTGCACAGCCCAGCCGAGTCCACCTATAGGTTTTTATGTGGTCTCCACTCAAGAACTCTCTACCCCAACGGTTATCGGTTCTTCGGGAAATGTGACCAGCCCACTGCCACTTCAGCTTGCTTATCCTAAGAGCTATGTCGGTTACCTTGGTTCTCCGTCGGATATCTTCATTATGAATCTTGTCCTTCAGAGAAACTCCAAGCATAGCTCTTTCCATAGCTCGCTGAGCGACCTTAAATTTGTGGACTAGTTTGACCGTGAGTGTCCACTTTTCGGCACCGTAGGGGATGACTGATGACCGGCATGACTAGTTGGACGCACTGATTGAAGATCTTTGTTTTCAGGCACTGTGGTATAGACGACGAGAAGACTTGACGAAGCTTGCCGAATGCTGCCCAACCCAGCTGAATTCTTATGTTGGCTTCCTTCTCAAAGTTGTTCTTACCCAATTGCAATATTTGGCCAAGGTAAACATATTGTTGGACAACTTCAAAAGGCGCACCATTAACTGCAATAGGTTCCAGGTCAATGAGATCGTTTAAATCTTGGTATTATCTATGATCATTACAAGACCGATCCGTCCAGAAGCATAATCTAGGTTGGTCAGCATACTTTGCAAGGCTTTCAGCGACTCCGCCATTAGGACGATATCATCGGCAAATCGTAAGTGTGAGATGTTCTCGCCATCGATATTAATGCCCATTCCGTTCCAACCCAGCGTCTTAAACATATCTTCCAGGGCATTAGTGATCAGTTTCGGGGATATAACATCCCCCTGTCTCACTCCCCTGCGCAGTTGGATTTGTTTAGACTGCTGGTTTTGTACTTGGACACTCATAGTCGCGGCGTCATACAGAAACCTCAGCACTTCGATGTATCGCCAGTCCACTTCACAACGCAGCAAAAACTCCAGAACCGCCCAGGTTTCAACGGAGTCAAAGGCCTTTTCATAGTCCACAAAAGCAAGACACAGGGGCTGGTTATACTCTTCAGACTTCTGTATAACCTGCCTCACTGTGTGTATGTGGTCTATGGTGCTAAATCCTCCGCGAAACCGGGCCTGTTCAGGAGGCTGGAATTCGTCAAGTCTTCTTGCTAGACGATTTGAGATGACCCTCGAAAACAACTTATAGACGTGGCTCAAGAGTGAAATAGGTCGGTAGTTCTTTAAAAGGGTTTTATCTCCTTTTAGTCCTGCTCCACGCCTCTGGAGTTCTCCCACTGTTAAGAACGGTGCTAAATAACGAATTACGGATCTCCCCTCTGCTTTCAAAAGCTCCGAAGTTAACCATCCTCATCGGGGGCCTTTCCATTCTTAAGTTATTTGAGCGCCATCTCAATCTCGTCTAGGTTGACGTCGGGCAGTTCGTCAGTGTAGTGGCGGGTCAGTATTGTGCGGGAATCCTCTGTGCTGGGTTCGGGTCTAGAAGCATGCGAGTCGTACAATCGGCCATAGAAGTCTTCAATCTCAGAAAGGCACTCCGGCTTAGAGACGACGGTTGTGCCATTATTGGTCTTGAGCTTCGTCAGCTGGGATCTACTCAATTGCTGGGCGAAGACTTTTGACCCCCGATTTTGCTCAATTGCCTTTTCTATTCGACGTGTATTTGAGCATCGGAGGTCATGTCGCACCAGCTTGCTGTTTTTTTTATTGAGCACCCTTTTCTCTGACGGTGTGGCTTGCTGTTGCTTCCGCCTCTCGTCCATAAGCCGAAGAGATCTTCCAAGATTTTAGACTTCGTGCCCGTAAGCAGCAGCTGACAAAATCTAGTGCCTTCTTCCCTAAGGACTCCCACAGCTTTTTTGGCGTTCCTTGTCTACGTTATTTGTGGTTTCCAAGGCAGCGAATCGATTTTCCAACTTGAACTGTTCTGATACAAGATCTGAAGGGCATTGTGACCAGCGGAATTACTAAGCAAAATATAATGAGTTTAAAAATCGATGTCTTAGGTATGTTGCAGTGCCGCACAAGACTGCCATGCACAGTTATAGATGAACTTGCAATTGTTACTTAACTAAATCCATATACTAAAAAGCCTCTCAAAACGTTCTTGGGCTACAGTAGCTGTACTTACGAGCTCTGAAGATGATGTCCAGCACGACATCCTGCAGCTGAGGAAGCAGGCAGGGCGGCGTGATGCAGCCCTCGATGTACGTATTGATGGGCAGGGCTCCGTCGTGGTACACGCCTGGACAGTTGAGGAGCTGGTTAGAAACCGATATATTCCATACAATAAGAAGAAACACATAGGGGAAACGATATAGTTATTGGCCCCCATACAGTTATTGGCCATTTCAACTTTGGTACTATAAAATAAGCAATATAATGGAGAAAAGGAGAAATAAAAAATATATAATGGCAACATTTTTAATACCTGTCCAAAAGTTTCAACAAAAATCCGCTAGGTAGGTTGGTTCTATTGAAATTTATAATTTCTTGGCGCCGGGTCAGAAACAGGTAAGTCCGTTGTAAAAATTTTAAGAGCGCAGATTATTTTCATTTGGTATTTTGAAAATTACCGCACACGATTAACGTATATGAAGTGTAATTGCTATAAGGTCTTCCATAGCCTAAAAAAATGTATGTCCAATAGCTGTCACAATTATTTTGTACATTTATAGTAATTGCCCCCATATGCCAATTACTGTATTCAGCCTTAACTTAGCAAATAACGTTAGTAATAATTATATTATCTTCGTGTTTCAATGTTACGCGGTCTATTCAAATACCATGCAGTTTACAGGTTTTTAAATAGTTACTGGCCTCGGCCAATTACTATGTCACTCATATACTGACCAGTACAAAAAATTGGCCAATTACTATAATAGTTCTTAATTTATTTTGCACCAGGTTACTAACGTTTCCTTATTAAACGACTTAAAAAAGGGGGAGTTTTGTTACCTCACAACTCCGTGATTTGAGAACCGATTTCAAAAATTATTCTTTTGTTTGCAAGTATATACTTTCATTTTGATCCCATAGAAATTTTATCAAAATCGTTTCAGTAGTTTTTTAACCAGTACAAATATTAAGAAAAAATTGGTTCGAGCGTTCGTGAAGTATGAGTATTTGAAGTCGGTTGTTTACGTTTTAGTCAAAAAATAATTTTCTGTTAGGTCAAACTAAAAAAGTAACAATGCCAAAAATACCCCATTATACAAAAAAAGCCCTGGACAAGGCAGTAGAAGACACATACAGACAGACAGACAAACTACGATTTAAAAAATGTTATATTCTTGATCAGTAGCTTATTTTAAGTACCCTAGACCATGTATTTTTTAATTATCTTCTTTGTACATACTATAAAGTACTTATAACTTTATTATTAGTATAGATTAAAAATGGCCAATAACTGTATGATTTCATGGCCAATAGCTGCTTTGATACGGCCATTTACTATGTATTTGAGGTTTCCGTTTTTGTGTTTAATTTATTCAGAGATAATATGAAAAAAAACGTATGTAAACTACATTAACGAATAAACACAACAATATGCTATCGTGCAACATATTTTTTATTTATTTCCAACCATTTTCTTTATTTTTATTCAAATTATACTTGCGTTCGGTCGCTTAAGTGGCCAATAACAATACCGGTTCCCCTACCTACCCCTAATATTATCCGTTTTCTTTTTGCATAACATTGTTTCGTTAATTAACTACGCTTTTCAATAACTTCAAAGTATAAACACTTTCATTGACTATTTTTTTTGCGCTGAAACTTTTACATATAGTTAATGCTCTTTTTCAAAAACTTAAAGTTTTAAAAAAAAGAATGAAACGTATAAGCGTAGATTATATTATATTCAAGCGATTGAAACTAATAATAAAAAAAACAAAACAATCTAAGGGGTGGAAAGGCCTTTCACCCAAACACCAATTCTATCAAAAACTGTACTACTAAAACTCACGAGCAGCAACTCTCTCTACCGCTCGTTTGGAGGATCGGGGGGATGGAAGGAGATAGCAATACATTTACTAAATAACCACTTAGCGAAGATTACGAAGATTGCGTCAAGCGACTATCTTAGCATTTTCTACCAATCAACCTGGGCCTGCAGTCTCGACATATCGATATTGATGGCTGACAACACTAATTCTTTACAACTGAAATCGGTACATACCGGTGACAAATGTTAGCTTGGACAGTTATTTTCAAAAGCTGTCGACTATCATCGTTATCTGTACTGATATTGATCATGATTGACATCGATATTTGGCAGATATCGTTATAATCGGACTTTGCAACCAGTTGTAAAGCAATCGCTATCGATGTCGAGACTGCACGCTCTGGTTGTGTAAGATAAATGGTGGCGCTGCAGTAAGAAATACATTGATTGACCCTGAGCAACTTACACTGACTCACTGCGGTGGTCTCCTGACACCTGACCACCGACACAAACGCACTAACCAGCACTACACTCTTCCACATTGTTCAACGATCAATACCAAACTAAATTTGATATGATTGAACTTATTTATAAAGACGGCGTTAGTTTTTCGAGAAAGCTTTATCATTAGGGTTCCGTACTTCAAAAGGAAAATAGGATCACTTCGTTGTCCGTCTGTTTGTCTGTCTGTCTGTCATGTCAAGAGCTTTTTTCTCAGGAATGCGTGGAGGTTGAAATTAATATCAAATACTCAGGTCTGCAATCCCTTGGAGCTGAGATAAAATAAAACTTCTAAGTCAAAAGATTCGCCCGTTTATGCCACATATTTTGACAATCGTAAGGGAACCAAAACCTAGTACTCCCCGTCGTTTAAGAATCATGAAATTTGGCAAGAAGCAATGTATTACAACACAAGTAAATTTGTAGTTAATCCCAAAAAAAAACCGGAAAAGGCGTGAAAAATCTTAGAGACTCGATTCCCGTGATGGATCACTTTTTTTTGTCAAAAAGCTATCCAACAGTGAAAATCGCATCGCAATCGGTCCAGGTTTTAACGTGATGCGCGAACAGAAAGACACCTATTTTTTTGTTCTTAAAAATGTTACTAATTATTAAACTGTGATTTCAAAGAAAGATGACGAAATTTGCTATAAGACTTTTTTATTTCAAATCTGACTTCTATAGTTTAAGGAAAAATACTATTTTAAAAGTGTGATACTTTGTTTTGAAGTTTATACGGAATACGGAACCCTCGGTGCTCGAGTCCGACTTGTACTCGGCCGGGTTTTATTTAATATCAGGAAGGTGTTAGGTTTTCCCATGGACGATTCACTCTGACATTTAAATTAAAGGAGATAATACTCACGGCATAATAGTTGATAAGAATAAACGAAAACGTTGAAAAAGTTTGGATAACTAATAATCTATATCTATCTATCTAATCTATAATTATAACAAAGCAGCAGCAAGTACCAAAATGTCTATACAACGAAGATAAAAGATATGTTTAGGTCTAGGGTACCTACTTTGTCACCTGGCAGTTTAGTTTTAGAAATAATAGAATAATTAAGAAGCATACCTACTCGTGAAGTGGCATAATAGTGTAGGTATTAAAAAAATAGAGAATAAAATAGTAAACTACCAGTGTAATCAGAAAGAAAAAAACTCAGGGAGTGAGTTACAGGAGGTGGCGTGGGTATGATATTGTCCTTCGGCTTGGGACTTAGCTTTGAGGCGCGCGCGGAAAGACGTTCCACGGTGATATGGTGCAGAAGTAGTGGTGCAGAAGTAGTGGTGCAGAAGTAATGCAGCAGCCAGAAGTAATGCAGCAGTGCGCAGAGCAGCTCCCGGGGGACAGGTGTCCACAGACCCGTGGCAGCGTTCTAGTAGAGGGTTATACCTCTAGGTATCAAGAAAAAAAACTGGAACGGTAAAATAAGGCGTCTTAGTCCAGGTTCAGTAGGTCTGGCTGCCGTACATCACCAGGTCTTCGTTCCTTGGGGTCCACCATGCCGGACGAGGCCTCTTTCAGTTAAGCCCCAAGGAAGTAGATGTGGCATCCAGTATGGTACATAAGATTGTATTAAAGTAGTAAATAAAAAGTTAAAAGTAAAGTACAAATGTGAAAGACCAGAAGGGTCGGACATTAGTTCATAATTATAGAAATACAGCACGTAACAAGCATAGTTTTAAAAGAATTTCACCAGTTGGGGGTAAATTATCACGAAATTAGGTACCAGGGGTATCATGTGATTATCACGAAATCACATGATACCCCTGGTTTGTAATTCGGTTCGGTATCAACAAAGTTACAAACCAAAACAATTCGGTCAAAAGACGGTATTTTGTATCGATATTATGAGTAAAGTACTGCATATATCTTGGATGCAATGACTGAGTTTTGGTCTCTACTAGCTGGAAATCCATGACATAATATAAGCTTTATGAATTTCGTCCTATTTGGCGAAATCAAAATCGGTGTGACGTCATCACGACCAAAATTGCCATGTAGGTAGTGTTCTACACTACAAAGTAATGAAAATCAGATTGCAACCATTCGCATTGAAAAATGTAAAACAAATGATGTATCTTGGGTAGATCTGTCACTGTCAAAATCCAAAGTAGAGCTGGCCATGAGCTGACACGTTTTGCTCCTATTTTGTTTAATATCGATACAATATCATAACGATTCTTAGATATAATGAGTCTGTGAAATTTATATTCATATATTTTTCTATTCTTGGTTATAAATAAAATCTATGGATGCCAATACGCTAAAAAAACAGACAAAAATCTGCCACTTTACTTTGGTATATTGGTACTTTTGGTTCTGGAACAACTCACAGGATGCTTATATCACAGAAAATATACCACGCGGGCAACGCCGCGGGCACAGCTAGTAATAAAAATATGTGATACATCATGATGATGATGATGATGATACTATTTGATATGAAACAATCTTGGTGTTAGTAGCATACAGAGTACCTAATCATGGATCTGATTATTATAAGTGGATAGATTAGGTACCGGCTCCTCGGAAGTGGATTGCATAAATAAGGTGCAACGCACACAATTTTTGTCTTAGTCACAATCGGAGTGGCGTTTGTGTAGCACGTGTTAGCAGTGTCTCTCATTCGTGGTACAGTCTGCGTATGTTTTTTTTATTATTATTACGGACTAGGCAATCGTTTGACCACGATCTCACCTGATGGAAAGCGATGATGTGGTTGAAGGTGTAGCACGCTTGCCTAGTAGATACCTATTCACTCTTGACTTGAACACACCGGGGTTATAATTTAGCGGAAACACTGACGAGGGCAGGGCATTCCACTCCTTTGCAGTTCTTATAATAAATGAAGAAGCGTAACGATTCGTTCGTGTGCGAGGTATTTCAACCATGAAAGGGTGGCGCTTTGCTGATCGTCTAGTCGTACGTTGATGGGAAGGTGATGGGGGAATCAGGTTGTGCAGTTCTTGTGCACACTCTCCATAGTGCAATCTGTAAAATACCGCCAGGCTTGCTACCTCACGTCGATGCGCTAGACTTTGAAGCTTACTCTTTACCAGAGTGTCATCCCCAATGAGCCTGATAGCACGTCTCTCAATTGAATCCAAAGACTCGAGCTGATACTTGGCAGAACCGTCCCAGAGGTGGCAGCAGTACTCCATACAAGATCGGACCTGTGCTTGATAAAGATTCAAAAGCTGTCCCGGTTTGAAGTTTCGCCTAACCTTAGACAAAATACCAAGTTTTTTTGCAGCTACCTTGGATTTGGATTCAATATAAGACCCAAAATTCAGATTTGATGTGAGTTCGACACCCAAAAGCTCCAAATGGTCGGTTTAGAGGACTCTTTTTAGCAGAAAACAAACACGCCCGCGTTTTAGTAGCATTAAACTTAACCAGGTTAGCATCGCCCCAATCAGCTACAGCTTCCAAGGCTAAATTTAAACGGTCTACCATAGCCTCTCTCTGAAACTGGACAGCGTCACAGCTGGCTTGAGCATTGGAAGTGTATCTCTCAACTATAGTACTGTCATCAGCATACCCAAAGGTACCGGGCTTCAGAAGGTCATTAATGTGCAGTAAAAACAGTGTAGCCGAGAGAACCGATCCCTGAGGTACACCGGCATTGATAGCCATTTGATCAGACGAGCATCCCTCTAAGACTACTCGAATAGATCGTTCCCTCAAGAAATCAACTATCCAATTGCATAAGCCAACAGGTAAACCATAAGAAGGAAGCTTGTTTAAAAGGCCATCGTGCCAGAACCGATCAGATGCCTTCGATATGTCAAGGGAGACGGCAAGCGCCTCACCATGCATCTCTATGACTTCGCTTAGTACGTGAGTGGCATACGCGAGAAGATCCCCAGTAGACCGGTTTCTGCGAAATCCGTATTGCCGGTCACTGAGAAGATCATTGTCTTCAATGCCAAGAGCCTAATGTTTATGACACGCTCCACACACTTACAGAGTAAGGAGGTAATCGAGACTTCGACTGACTTGGCCAGGGACCAAAAATCTTTGCTACCCGCGGGGTATGAAGCCAGTTTGGCCCCAATTCGACTTACGTGATCAAAATGGGCCTTCTTAAGTATCTTCTTGCAAGTCTTAGCGGCAACGTTAAATTTTCTCTTCTTAGCCCGAATATCAGAAGACTTGCGCTTTCGAGCATCAGCCCAGTCTAGATATGCCGCACGCTTTAGAGCCACAGCATGACCACAGCTGGATCCAAACCAAGGGTGAGCTTTGCTGGAAAGAGTCTTGTCACTGAATGGAATGAAATATTCCATTGCCTGACATATTACCTCTGTAACAGCAGACGCGCAAATCGACGGGTCCTGGGAGATGAAACATGTTTACCGCCAAGGGTACGATGCAAGGAATTGCCGCATCTCGTCCCAATCTGCTGAGTTGTATCTCCACACGCGCCTATTTCCCTTAAGGCTAGGATCAGGTGGGGAATACACTGAGACGGACTTAACCAGGCAGTGATCAGAGCTACCAAGAGGTGGGGATACTGATAGTATCGGTAGTATCGGTCTGGTTCAGTCGTCATCAACAGGTCGAGACAGTTGGCAGTGTCACCGTCGCGGTCAGGTACCCGTGTCGGCTCCTGCACAAGCTGAGAGAGATCTAACGCCAGAGCAAGCTTCCGCGTCTCTCTACCAGCGTGGTCGGTTTTTGGTATGGGACAAGCCACTCCTTGTGGTGGGCGTTAAAATCCCCCAAAAACACCAATTGAGCAGACGGGTAACGCTGTTGGCCCACACTTGCCACCTCACCTAGATAGTCTACCAATAAAGTCGTCCCCCGATCTCCGCTGTGTGAGCGGTACACACAAGCATACATAATTTTCTATCCACCAGCACCCAAATCACCGAGAAGTTAGGGTGCTCAAGATTTCGGAGACGCAGACAGCAAATGTCATCACGGGTGTATACACAAACGCCGGAAAAAAATGAGTTCCTGCGGGATACGGGTCCAAAGTTATGTTTTAACTTTGTTTGTTAAGTATGAAGTGTTTTTTTTTCGGAGGGTACTTTATATTCAATTCTGAAGTCAAAACTGTATGTTTTTCATTTTTGGCTGTCTGTCTGTCTGTCTGTCTGTCTGCCTGTCTGTATCTTGACCGCGCATCAAGCCAAAACTATTAAATGAATTCAAATGAAGTTTCATTTGAGCTCTGCTGGAAAGAGTCTTGTCACTGAATGGAATGAAATATTCCATTGCCTGACATATTACCTCTGTAACAGCAGACGCGCAAGTCGACGGGTCCTGGGAGATGAAACATGTTTGCCGCCAAGGGTACGATGCCGCACCTCGCAAAGCAAACATGGCTACTTTACCAAGTTTGGTATGATATGAGTTCATAATACGAGGTAGGATGTTGGATACTTTTTATCGCGATGCATTAGCATGCATCGCAATGCATGGTTCCCTAGGGAGAGGGGATGAAAATCAAAATGTGTACTGAGTTGTAATTCATTAAGGCGTAGTCCGATTTCATACATTATTTTTTTGTTACAAAGGAGGTACCTACTTTAAATATTATCATGTCGGGTTTGTAAAACAGAAATTTCAGACAGCACATCAGTATTATGTCCAAATAACCTGAAACCCTAAATGTACAAGAACGTTTGAACTTACGGCTCAACTTAAGACCAGGCTCTGCTTTATAAGGGTTTTTTTCCCGATAAATATGCTGGGTCAACTATGTTTAAAAGATCTTTATCTCTCTAAGACTAAGTCAAAAACATGATTAACAGAATTTTATTCGATACATTTTCTTATCAAAAATTACGTTATTTTCAGTAATATTTACATTTTTCTACTCAACGGCTAAAGTTTTATCTCTAAATAAATCTCACTGCAAGAAAATATAGGTAATCAGGGTAGTAGTAGGTAATCATCTAAGTGTCATGATTTTCAATTTTTTATGTTTATAACGATGGGTTTAGTATTTAATTGACTACTACTATTCTGAAATATTTAAAAACATGGACAGGAAGCTTGTTGCCACGTTGGTGGCGCCAATTTCTGGGATGACTACGGTATGCGGTAGAAATATTTAAAGGTAGGTACGTTGTGCCCCCCCCCCCCCCCCACAGTTAGAGTTGTGAAGTAGGAGCTCGGCTAGGAGCTGTGAAGACATTGAGTTTGTGCAAAAGTATACGCTGTTATTACGAAATAAAAGTGTATATTGGAAGAAAGTATTTTCTTTTACATCTCAGAAGAGGGGTGAACTAAACAGGTATGTCAGTTTTATAATAAATTTAATTTAAAAAAAGAAAGGGTTACGCCCACGATTATTTCAACAACGTGAATGTATTTACCGAATCTCTCAAACCTTTTTAAATTTTGTTTGTTTCGTAATATTTGTTCGATCATAGGTGTATAAAGGTGTGTGCAAATATTTGGCCGGGGCTACTCCTTGGTAGTATTACAGCACACATTTTTATCCGCTTAAAGAGCCGAGATCGTACCGGTGCTTGATCAGGGCTACTCTCTGATAGCATCTAGCTGTCTAGTTTGTACTAATTTATTATGTATGGATATTTATGGCTCACTTCTTTTTAATTGATGGCTATTCATAACCTTGTTATACGTTTTTTTAAGGTATTGTGTGCATATTGCAAGGTACAACGATATTTGCGTAAAGCGTTTGGTCAGGGCAACTTCCTCATATCGTTATGCGTAAATTGTTAGTGTGTATGTGTGATGTGCGTAAGTTCTTGGTCGAGGCTACTCTTTGGCAGTACTTACAGCAAGTGTTCTCACATACTCATTGTTCGGTTGTGCTGTGCTGGATCAGGGCTATATATCTGATAGCGCTGCACATCTGACTTGTACCTGTTTGTATTGTTTGTTGTGTACTATGTATTGACACATCTTCGTATTTTACTTGTCTGTTGCGAGTATGTTTTTAACAATTTTGCCAGTATGGACATCTCAAACTACCCACATTTTAAACATAATTTGAAGTGTTACTTGTGTTCTTTGAAACAGAATGAAAGCAAAATGATGTGAATGTGCAGGTATCTTCTTTTTTTTCTTATGCTTCAAATGAATTCAAAGCGACATGTTATCGGAAAATATTAAAAAGTGCGAGTAAGCCTTGCAGCGCAAATTTTTCATAATATACATTAAAAAAACTGATGTTTTAATTAGAATCGATGTTTTAATGTTTTTAATAATTAAAACACTAACACTAAAATATTTAAATGCTACCCCTGAATAGTCTAAATGGTTTTAAAAATGTAATTTGTTTATTCATTGGATGTTTGGCTTTCAAGGCTATGCGCTGATATGCCTTCCACTTGTGATGCATGACCCTGTAGGTATTAAGCTCGCAGGGTTATCATTGAGCGGATACGGTTTCCGAAGAAAGGTGCGTGAGCTTAGTTGAGAGGATGGGTGCTGACAAGCAAATGTCTTGGCTTGTGCTTATTTTTGATGATTATGGATATTCAAACTCCTTTTCAAAGAGTTTTTTATTACCGTGATATTAAATTTGCGTAAAGAATTATGCCGGGGCAACTCCCTGATAGGGTTATGCGTAAATTATTTGCATTTATGGAATAGTGCCTATGTGCTTGGCCAAGGCTACTCAATATAACGTGCGTTCCTGTGTTGTGCCTTTATAGGCACAACACAGGTAAGGTAAGGTAGGTAGGTAGGTTGTGTGTATACATATGTATACATAATTTGTAGTGAGAAAAGAGAGATAAATGTTTAAAAACACATTTATCGAACTAAACTATAATTAGATATCTGCGTATTTTACTTTTCTATTAGGCACTTTTTTATGTTGTTGTTGATTTTATGTACAATGATGGTGTAGCAGAGCACTGTAAAAGGAAACTGTCACAAACGTAAATTTAAGGTTCAAATTAATAACAAATATATAAAAGTGATTTTGAGAATATTTCGATGGAAGTTACCCAAAGAAATTTAAAAAAAAAACAACAACAAAAATTACTATAAAATAATGTTTTTTTTGTACAACTTCAACATTAATAGATAGATAGATAGATAACTCTTTATTGTACACGAAAAGTTTACAAATACAAATTGAACTAAAACTAAATCAAATTCAAATCAAATTGTTTATTTGCATAAATATGGGTAGGTATACAAAGATGTTTCACTAATTATAAGCAGAACGCCACATTTTTACCGTAAGGTGTGCAAATATATTTATATGTAAACATAGAACAAAACCTCATAATAATAATTTCTTAAATTCTAAATTAGTTACAATGTCATTAATACAGTATTATTAGTAAATAAAAAAATAAAAAAAAGTCAAGAAATAGCAAATAGGTTGTAGTGAAGAATTAAAATGATTTATCTTTTTAATTAATGAAGTATCTTGTACCATAATCCATACCAATATATAAAATTGATACGTTGTCTGTTTGTTTGTTTGTTTGTTTGGGGAGCTTTCACGCGGTAACTGCTGGACGGATTTTGATGAAATTTAGAACGGAAAGTTGTAAGTTTCCACGGGAAAACTGGAAAATTTTGATTACTCGCTGTAAGGAATGGTTGCCACCACAGAATGGTCTGTGGTTGGCATGAAAACGAAATAACAAGTTTGTCAAAAAAACATCAATAGCATTGGTGCTATACCTACTTTTGAATTGGTTTTTAATATCCTAGAAGAAAATAGGATGCTTTTTCCGCGATAAACCGTAGTCTGTGCGTACGAAGTCGCGGGCGGGAAAACTAGTAATAAATATAAGAATAAATTATGAATCTATTAGAGCAATATTATGTTTACCACTAATACGATCAGAATTTAAGAGATTGTTGAAAATAAAGCAGCATTATAATTTTGATAATATAGCAGAAACAATTTTAATTTGTGAATAATTTATTCCGTGTGCTTACACTAGAATTCTAGTCATAAAACTATGTTGGTTAAAAGGTTAGCCCAGTTCCTTTTCTGCACTTAATTTCTTAATGTATTTAATAATTGAGCAGGCTGATACAGCCCCAAGGTTTATGCCCATGCTGGAAATATTACAGATACGTAGTACCTTTTTATTGTCATAAATTGAATAAGCGAAGTAAACTAATTAAAAATTATTGAATGAATTAGTTGACTTTATACATTAATACATAAATGAAGCAAGAGATTCGGATTAGATGTTTTAACTCAGTATTAGGGTAAAGGTTTCACTAGGGAGGTTAATTTAGTACACAATTATTATTCCCACGAAAGCAATTTAAGGGTAATAGGGAATACAAAATAGACGCTAGGCCAGATTTAGTTGGACCAATGTCGGTTAAAGAATTAATATTATATAATATAAAGAATAATTGTTAGACTTTTTGTAATATGGTACCTATGGTAATTAATTGAATGAGTCGGGTTTTATTTTGGTTTAGATATTAAAGTTATCTTTGAAGCAAAACATGACAACTGACCATTGCTATTATCATTTTAATATTAATTTAGTAATTAAAATGAAGAATGTTTATTATGTACAGATGACAATTAGGACCGAAAATCAATCTCAATAAATTTGATTAATGTGTACATAAGGAACTAGTTTCAGCTTAGTCTTTGAGGCTCACAACGCTTATTTTAAATGTGACTTATTTTGTCATTTTAGTTAAAAATATTTATTTATTGGTATCTGATAATGTTTACATATTAGCCCTTGATGGATTAAATTCTTAGTTAACGATTAATTACTAAGAATAAGAATAATTAGATGACATAGTTTAGATGACATAGTATAGATGACATAGTTTATATGACATAGTTTAGATGCCATAGTTTAGATGCTATAGTTTAGATGCCATAGTTTAGATGCCATAGTTTACATGCCATAGTTTACATGACATCGTTTATATGCCATAGTTTAGATGCAATAGTTTACAAGACATAGTTCATAGTACCTTATTTTTCATTTTATTTGGTAAATTTAGATGTTTTTGAAATGTTTTCCATGGATAATGATTGTTATTTAGCAACTTTGCTAATTAATATAATGTTTCCATGTTTCAATGTTGGATTAGTGAACTGTGTTTGTTCATAGGTGTTAAGTTCACAGGATTGTTGTGCAGATATATTATCCTCAGGAAGTTGCGTGGGCTCGTGGCTCGCAGGATTATAATATATGTGATGTTGCGCGAGCTACTAGGTGTTAAGCTCATATGTGTTTTGCGCGAGAATGTTATCCGCAGGTGGTTGCATGAGCTGTTAGGTGTTAAGTTCATAGGAATATTGCACGGATATACTTTCCGCAAATCGTTGCATGAACCCCAGTCATTGAATTATCGAGCAAGCCAAGTGTGCTTACTAGGTTTCTATGTTAATCATTCTTTCATATTATTAAGACTATGTAAAATTGTACTAAGATAGACATGTTTTTCGTTAGACATAATGAGGATAAATTAAAATTGGAACGCAAAATGATATCTGCAAAATTATTGTTAAAATGTTGAGTAAACTGAGACTGTTGTTTGCCTATTGGTTTTCTATGTAAACCTTTAAATTTGGTTTACTACATAAAATTTTACT
The DNA here is from genome assembly GCA_946251855.1 of Alsophila aescularia. Lineage (NCBI taxonomy): Eukaryota > Metazoa > Arthropoda > Insecta > Lepidoptera > Geometridae > Alsophila > Alsophila aescularia. Next base: position 23,187,143 of record OX276385.1, read on the forward strand.
AAGAACAGACGTTACTCTTAACATGCTAAATTATTATTAATAATATTATGTTGAATGATCCGCTAGTCATCGGGTTACTTGAGTAAACTGTTTTCTAACCGAATTGAGCCGACTTTGCTAGCCTGCTGGATGATAGATAATGTGATAGTATTATTTTACAGTCAATTTCTATTAAACAAATCATGATTTCATAATTTAACTGTTAACCATTAATTTATCAATACATAATTAATATATAACAATATTATTTATAATATAATGAAAAACATTAATTATAGAAGGGTAACATTGAAACTACAAGTTAGGGTAATAATCCTTTTAATTTTTTATGAATGGATTATGGCGCAGACAATGTATGTTTCAGTGAGGTGAAGCAATGCAGTCAGATGACAAAGATGGTCTGCTGACTATGAATTCAAGGCGATGACGGCGGACCAAGAAGTCAAGAAGAGGAAAGGTTCGTTGTTTGTCCAGATGCAATGATGCACTTCGGAAGAACCGTAAGATGACAGCCAGCTCGAGCTAAAAGTGCTTCCCACGGAAAAGTTATCAAATACACTTATAAAGAAGACAACATTTGCTATAATTTGCGCCAAATTGCAGCTCTGCTATTTTTTGAAAACCCCTTAAGCAGTACTTCAAACATTGGCCGTTTTTCCTAGGAAGTTCGAAATTGTATTAGTAGCCGCCTACCGAGCAGAATATCGGCTATAATACTCATTCTACAAGAAAAATCATAAGAAAAAGATGTAGAACAATTATTTAACTTTAATATAAGCACAAGTGAAACTTTGTAGGACGAAAATTTCCCCTGTAATATAGACAACACGAAAAACTAAGGAAATCGTTTTTTTCTAGAAATGAAAATTATTATTAATATTGCACAGTTATCTATTGTAATGTTTTTAAAATTACATCACATTAATAAATTTGATTTATTTTTAGTGTATCATACCGACATATAACATTTTTTAAATCGTGTGCTTCTGTTTGTCTGTTTATCTACGTCTGTTTGTTGGTTCGCGTATCACGTCAAAACTACTGCATTGATTGTGATGTGGTTTTCACTAATGAATAGTTTAGAGTTTGACTTAAAGACTGCCGTACGAAGTATCTACCAGTAAAGTAGACACCATTTTACGCTTCACACGTCATGCTCCTCATCAAATTATGGTATTTCGTATTCTCGTTTAATTATTCTATTTGTTAATTTGTATTGAATGTGTCGCCATTAGTATTGCATTTATCATGCTCACTGTAAGACTATTGTAAGATCATTTAGAGGTAACTCCATGTTGGAATAAATGATGTTATTAATTTAATTATTGTTCAACAAAACTTACTCTTACAATTGTATTAATAAAATCCGATTTAAGATCAAACTTTTTTAAATCAGAATCGCCTTTTCTGTTGTAAGTATGATGATTTAATATTACTCTAATATCGTGCCTATCCACTGCTGTTGATCTTATAACAGTATTGAATATGATCATGCTTACAGATGAAAAAGTACATGCTTACAGTGCTCTAATGCAATGCTGATTAGTCTGACATTCTTACAACAGCATTTAGCAAATATGTAATAAAATTAAACGCGTTAAGAAAATGTGGATATGAGAACAAATTATCTCAAGTGCAATAAGTCTTAGTAAATGCTATTTTAGGAGAATGTGGCTTACAACAGTGCTGTAAAACAAGCTTATATGCATAATTGAGGCAAGGTATTAAGACCAAGCGTATGTGAGCCTGTACCGGCTTGTCAGAGACTAATATAGGAGCGTAGCAATGACGAAAACAGATATGAGACCGCTATAAGCTTATAACTCTGATAAAGTGAGAAATGTGAGACTGATTTGCTAGTTGGGGAGACACAGCACTACCTCATACGACAAGCAAGCAAGCAACGCGAACATTCAGAACCCAAATCTAATTAAAAACTGTGGTTCCCACAAGCCCATGTCACACGTAAGTAAAAAAGGCCTTTTTCTGACATTGAAATATATTAGCATAGTTTAAAGTAACATGTTCCTGATGACCATCGAACTTTTTACCCTTTTTCTCAGATGAAGACAGAATAGATTCGGCAAAATTATCGTAAATTTATGAGGACCTTGGTACTATGCTCGAGTTCACTAGGAGGGGCCTACGTCGAGCAGTGGACGAATATAGCCAGATGATGATGAAGTATTCTATACAACGCGGAAACAACGCACACGTAGAGGTCATACATCCTGTTAATGTAATTAAATAACTTATGAACTTTAATTTTTATAACGTCAGGTGTTACAAGTTTGGGTCCGTGGGGGCGGGCGGCCACGACATTTACAGGGACTTGGCAAAGCTTTTGGTAGAGGCGACACGTGACCAGTCTGCTGGCTCCTACTTAGTTCTATCTATATATTGAAGGCTATTCAAAGCCACTAAAACATTTATATTTATATGTCTAACGCAGTAACTTCAAAATATATTGTATTTTTTTTTACGAAATTTGGGCCAAAGATTTCCAGATTGACTGTACGCTTAACTGACTTGCAATATCTGTTCACTCTATATCTGTGCCTTTCCATCTGGTCCGAATAAAGTTAAAAATCAAAACAAATTGAATTTGCTCGGGTTCGTTTTCACAGCTACAAATGAGTAAGATAAGGGTCCTATCAGATAGAACGCGGTGACCCGTTCGAGCGTTCCGCGCTAGCGTTCAGCGTTCGTTGTGTTATAAGAGACGAAGATTGTTTGACGTGCCTCACTGCCGCATACACATCTGCGCGCGCCAATTCCCCACTACCGCGCACCCTCTCCGCGCTCAACACTCTGTCCTGACTGCCAATCCAGAAAGTGATCTGTTCGCGGACGAATGGAAAGAAATATTGCCAGTGTGTCTGAAGTTCTGTGAGAATGATGTATGATATTGTGTTTGTTTGTTTTCTTTTGTTAGCATTAGTTTGACCTAAATCTGTTCTTTTATATTTTTTTCTTATTGACATTTCTAATTATTATTATTCGTGACTAATTGTAATTGGCTTTAGAATTATTTTGACATGTTTCTTTTTCACATTTATAATTACAATTGATGATACTTTAATTAATGTAATTGGTGTTAGCCGTATTAATTAAATAAATAAATAATATACCCAGACAGCAGGCATTCTTCGCTCGTACGCAGAACGCGAACGCGAAACGCTCCAACGCGTGACCGCTTTCTATCTGATAGGACCCTAAGCTTTTAGTTTAATGTCCATACAACGAACAACTTTAGTTCACTTAGGGTTGTATGGTAAATTAGTTTACAGAAGTTCAGAACTCCACAAAACTGAGAATACATGAATAAAAAAATAACTTTAAATGGGTCTACTACAAACCATCGCATCCAATATTAATTAGACACCACAATAAAGGTCAAATTAATCTTTTCATGATCCTTTTCAAATCTATGTACTTCTAATAAAGTAGAGCTATGCTCGGAGTATCTCTGATGGACAGAATCCAAGAAGATAACCAAGGTAACCGACAAAGCCCAGAGAATAAGCAAGATTAAGTGGGCCACGTCACATCTCTCCCAGAACCGACAACCGTTGGGTAAAACAAGTTCTAGAGTGGAGACCAAATTTAGGCAATCGTAGTGTGGGACTCCCACCGGCCAGGTGGAGAGAACGACTTGCGAAAGACAGCCAGCAGGGCTGGATGAGAAGAGCCGAAGATCGGGCACAATGGCTTTCATTAGGACAGACCTACGTCAAGCAGTGGACTAGTATAGGCTGATGATGATGATGATGATAACAAAGCAAAGTAACATACATCTGTTAAAAAAACGTCTAGGGTACTTTAAATAAGCTACTAAACAATAATATATATTTTTAAATGATGTCTGTCTGAGTTTTTTCGGCTTCCCTTCTTTTAATTTCCACGCTTCGCCACTGAATAGGGAACTCCTCAACGGTTACAGCACAGACATGAAATTTTGTGTACCCATTTTATTATGACAGCCGGTTTTAGTATTATAAGTGGTTGCTGCATTCAGGGTTGGGTCCTGAATAGGGAACTCCTCAACGGTTAACAGTACAGATACGATATATTGTGATAGCCCAGTCTTAGTTTCACCATGACATGGCTAATGAATGTTTTATTTCTATTGTTTTTTTTTAATTTGTTTCTAGTCCAGCAAAGTGTAATAGTGGTGTGATAGTAGTCTATTAGCAGTATGTCTACTGGCTACGTTAAGATCTGTTTGGCCTTTAGCAGGACAGATACTGTTCATCGACTTACAAGCTTTTTATGAACTGATTTGGATGATTCTGTTATGTTTTACTAGCTCTGCCTGCGACTTTGCCGGCGTGGTAATTTATCTGGGTTAAACGTAACCTATGTGTTATTCCAGTACCACAAGTTCCTACAAAGTATATTAAGTAATATAATAATAATAATGAACTTTATTAACACCAAAATTAAATGACAAATATACAAAATAATATTGTTAAAATAGGCACAATAGGCGGTATTATTGCTAAAAACCTCTTCCAGACAATCTTTGGATGGACAGTAATCACATTATAAAAAAGGTCGGTGGTGCAAAACAATACGTACAATAAATCATAAAATTACTAAGTATACCTACATATTTAATAAACTACATGAACCATACTTACTTACATAAGGTAAATACGACTACACAACTACAATACATCCTTCCATCCATACCTATATATAAAAGTGAAACGGTGTCTGTTTGTTTGTTTATTTGTTTGTTTGTTTGTTTGGGGAGTTTTAACGCGATAACGGCTTGAAGGATTTTGATGAAATTTAGAATGGAGATAGCTTATACCCTGGAATAAAACATAGGATACTTTTTATTCCGGAACATGGCAAATTTCCACGCGAAAACTGTTTTTTTTTATTACTCGCTGTAAGGAACGCTTGCCATGGAAACGAAATAACAAATCTGTCAAAAAACTTCAAGAGCATTGGTGCTATACCTACTTTTGCATTGGTGTTTAATATCCTAGAAGAACATAAGATGCTTTTTTCGCGATAAACTGTAGTGCACGCGGACGTAGTCGCGGGCGGGAAAAATAGTATTAATATAATTTTTAACAAAGTCATTTGATTAAAGAAATGCCTAATAACAATGATGTTATCATTGCCTAATAACGAATTTTTACAAGTAGCATCATGCAATCAGTATGCGGTCCATCCTACAGTTTTAACACGAATGTAAAATGTATCATATACGAGTATAGGTACCTACCGGAACCGGCTGACGTGTGAGTGTTCCTGACAGTTCTATTCCATGCTACTGTTACCGGATTGAACTTACTGTGGCGTTTTCCAGCCAGCGATTTTAGGGAGGTACCTACCTAAAGACCGGTCTTGCAGTCTTGCCTGAGCCAAACTGCCTTGTCTGTTCGAATTACGTATTATGCTTGATTAATACGTAATTATGAATATATTAAATTGTGTATCAACCACTAAACACCACAAATTGTTCACTCATGCACACACACACAAAAAACACAGCAGCCATTTGCCATTTGCTATCGTATGTTTGTCGACAACATGTCCGCCTTTTTTAAAAACTTCTTCTATGTAATAATGTATTTACTTCTATGGTGTTACAAGTCCGCCACGTTACGGTGTCTGCAGATATAGCTAGAGCTTTATGGTGTGGCACGAGCATTTTTACCTGTTATTCACATATTTCTTGAAAACCCGGGAAGAATGGCAGTACAATACTGTCACTGCAAAGAATTTGGCAGGGTCGAGCTATTATTTCAGATATCCCAAGTGTTTCAAGCATAAAACTGTTAATGTTACAGGACAGGTTTTAGCTTGTACTATTATTGTTTGTTTGTTTGTTTGTTTGTTTGTCGTATGAGGTAGTGCTGGCTTTTCCTACAACTTAACGAGCCCAACGAAGCATGGAGCGATGGAAAACCGCACATAACTTAGAAAAGTCATTGGTGTGGAGCCTAGGATCGAACCCGGTATCGTTGGATTCTAAGTTGTACTATTGAACCATTAGGTTACCATCGCTCTATTGATTTTGCTTTAAGAAGCTGTAAGTAATAACAAAAACTGAGACTGCCACATCCCAAATGCTTTTTAAGAGGAAAATTTTGAATTTTGACAAGCTTTACCAGGTTTCAGATTCTTAAAAGCAAAATCAGCAGTAAGTAATAACAAAAACTAAGACTGCCACATCTCAAATGCTTTTTAAGCAAAAAATTTGGAATTTTGACTAGCTTTCCCAGGCTTTAGCTTCTAACAGCAAAATCACCAGTAAGTAATACCAAAAACTAAGACTGCCATATCCCAAATGCATTTTAAGCGGAAAATTGAGAATTTTGACAAGCTTTCCCAGGCTTGAGCTTCTAAAAGCAAAATCAGCAGTAAGTAATACCAAAAACTAAGACTGCCACATCCCGAATGCTTTTTAAGCGGAAAATTCTGAATTTTGACAAGCTTTACCAGGTTTCAGATTTTTAAAGCAAAATCAGCAGTAAGTAATAACAAAAACTGAGACTGCCACATCCCAAATGCTTTTTAAACGGAAAATTGAGAATTTTGACAAGCTTTACCAGGTTTCAGATTCTTAAAGCAAAATCAGCAGTAAGTAATAACAAAAACTGAGTCTGCCACATCCCAAATGCTTTTTAAGCGGAAAATTGAGAATTTTGACAAGCTTCACCAGGCTTCAAATCAAAATCAGCAGTAAGTAATAACAAAAACCAAGACTGCCAGTTCCCGACACTTCCCTTTCAAAACAAGCGAGTGCTGACGAAATTGGAGGCATTATTCCGAATCAGGTAAAATGGGCGTGTGACGTCACTATGGGATGGTAATGGAGAAAATTGAGGAAATGTAACTGAATTAAGGGATTTTTGGGTCTGTAATGGGCGAGTGCACTCTTACAGCGACGAAAAAGCTACAAAGTAATGAGAGGTTCTGTCTGGTCTAAAAAGTACAACTGCAAAACAATAGGTACAAGGGGCTACCTTTTAAGAATGTAGGGCATTTTCTAAAAACGGGATGTCAGAGTCCATTCAGTTGTTTTTCCCCCTAAAAGCCACAAGGTTTACATAAAAAAGAAACTCGAGTTCCCTGACACGTATTTTAGTTTAAAGGAAAGTCTTCGATTTATGTCAGGGAAGTTACTCATAGTTTTTCATTTAGGTATCGTTCATAACTTCATACGTAAATCGTGAAAATCTCTCGTCATTACCTGAGTACGGCGAAGCAAGGGAAAGGTAATGAGTTTAACAGTCATGTATGTATGTATGTGGATGTTCCACCATAAAGTCGCCCCCTTTGGTCCGATTTTGACAAGCGATATATCAATCGATTCGTCTTCATATACCTAGTCGAGTATTTTGTTTTAATGAGTAAGCGTTATGGTTAACAATAATAGCCGACAGGTAAACTAATGCGCGTTAAAATCAATCGATACCGGGTTCGGTCTTTGGCTCTGGACCAATAACTTTTTTAAGTTGTGTGCGCATTTTCATCGCTCCGTTCTTTACAGGGCACGTTAAGCCGTCAGTATATTATATAGGTCCATCTCAATAATACGTCCAACCTTCTCATCCCGCAGTGCTTTGAGAACAAGCAAAGGGAATTCAGGAAATGGCAGTGGCAAGTAAGCAAACCCCCCTTATTGTGGGAAAGGCTCAAGTTCAACAAAGGACGTTTTCGGGTTGCTGATGAAATAAGAGAAGATTGATACCTAGCGGGATAGTTGTCGATCCTAAGTCGGAGATTCTCGTGGAAGTTGAAGATTTCCTTGGCCGACTGTACCTGTCACACGCATCGCAACCCGAACCCGACATCAATTATTCCAGGGCCACTCTGAACCGCCGCTATACCGAAGAGCTGCCAGAAGTCAACCTTGACGAAATCGAGATGGCTCTGAAACAGCTCAAAATGGGTAAGCCCTGGGTGAGGACGGAATTACTAATCTCTTGAAGACAGGAGGTACTCCCAGGATTAAAGAACATCAGCGTATCTTTAATTCTGTTGTCTTCTCTGGGAGAACTCCAAAGGCATGGAACAGGAGTTTGGTCGTTCTGTTTTTCAATAAAGGGGACAAGACCCCTTTGAAAAACTATCGGAATATTTCCCTCCTGAGCCATTTCTACAAGCTGTTTTCGAGAGTCATCACGAATCGTCTTGCGCGAAGATTCGACGAATTTCAGTCAACAGAGCAGGCTGGGTTTCGGGAAGGATATGGCACCATAGACCACATCCCACACAGTGCAGCACATTATACACATAAGGTCTCCGGATGAACTTGGACAAAACCAAGGTTATGTTCAACGAGTGTGTTATTCCGGAACTAATTGCTCTCGAAGTTGTTCAGGAGTATGTTTACTTACTCCTGAAAACTTTCCAACTAGGTAAAAATAACTTCGAGAGAGAGAACCTCAGAAGAATACAGCTGGCCTGGGCAGCATTTGGGAAGCTTCGCCGATTTTTCTCGTCACCAATCCCGCAAAGTTTGAAGGCAAACGTCTTCAACCAGTGCGTTCTACCTGTTATGACATACGGAGCCGAGATTTGGACTCTCACGGTACGACTCATCATTGGTCTTCTTACATCTGCAAGAGATGATTAAAGCAGCGTCAGGAGGTTGTAGTACGGTACTTCTTTTGGTGGCTAAATAGGCCAATCGGGATCCGCAGCTGCGACCGCACTGTTGGCAAATATGGTTTTGCGAGTGTGTGGAGGGTGCCGAGTTGTTCATACGATTATGCCTTCGTGTACGTTACGACTAGCCCACCAATTTAATGTCGTTCAGCGGGCTATGGAAAGAGCTGTGCTCGGAGTTTCTCTGAAGGACCGTATCTGAAATGAGGTAAGCCGACAGAGAACCAAGGTTATCGACATAGCCCTTAGGATTAGCAAGCTGAAGTGGCAGTGGGCTGGTCATATTTGCCGAAGGATCAATAACCGTTGGGATAGATGTGTTCTTGAGTGGAGACCGCGACTCGGCAAACCTAGTGTAGGGCGCCCTCCGGCTAGGTGGAGCGACGATATACGCAAAATGGCTGGCAGCAGTTTGAAAACAAGAGCCGAAGATCGAGCTCAGTGGCGTGCTTTGGGAAAGGCCTATGTCCAGCAGTAGACTGACACGGTCTGATGATGATGATGATGTATGAGATTGTTTGTTTGTCGTTATAAGGTACTGGCCTCTGGCGTCAGAGTTTGTCAGGCCACCTGATGGCCTCTGACATGGCTTAACGAATGCTATTAAGTAATAACAGCCAGGAACGACAGCTTAATGTGCCGACCGAAGCACGGAGCGATCGAAAACCGCACATAACTTAGAAAAGTGACTGTTGCGGAGCCTATAGGACCGAAACCGATTGTATGAGATATCATAGAGTTTGGGTTAGGATTAAGTAAAAAAATACATTCAATTTAAAAACTTTATTAACACAATTCAATAACAAAAACCGAAATTACTCAAAGCTAGCAAACAGTCAGAACTTATACAGTCCAAAATCTTAGACGACATTCTTTAACGAATTTCTCAATAAGTGAGGCAAGATTCGTTATGACTTAGTTGATGACCTGGACGGTATCACCGCTCCGGCTGCTTGGTGCTACGACCAAGACCTGGAACCTGGCACAGAAAGCAGGAGAGTTGCCATCATCTACAACCTGGACTTCAGCGGAAGCCAATAAGCCCTGAAACAGATATACAGAACTCTAAAGCAGTTAAATAATTGTGTTCAGAATAGTACCCATGTTCTGAATACGACTGTTTTGCAATGATACCTTTTTGCGTTGGTTTATAACTCTTTGAACAAGTACTCTTTCACAAGTACTTATGTTTATTTGTAAGCTTCTTTCAAAATTAACTAGATGGCATCACCATTCAAATTAGATCGCGGTGGCATTACATTCGCGATGTTTAGGTAGGTATTCCAAACATGAAGTTAAACCTCTCACTACCCGGAAAAGTTCGGTGAAAATAGTATTAAGATACATAGATAACACTTTAAAGCACTAAAAGAAACACAAAAAATAATAATTTTAAAATAAATAAATTAAAAAAAAAAACTGTTTTCGTATTTATTAGTTCCTGAATCCCAGTTTTGATATACAGTATGATGTTTGGTGATGGATAACTTCTCCTCCTTGGAGCCAAACTTTGGAATTTAAAGCAGAGAAGAGCGAAGGCTGTACATAAAACAGATACAATATTATTTGGCACCATCTCTTTTAAACAGTGTCTCGTCTGTCCTACTAACTAGTCATAAGTTCAAAAACTAAAACAGAACTACGTTCGGCTAAAATATAGATATAGTACACTGTTGCGGTGAAGTCGAATCGATTGTCCAAATCGGACCATGTTTCTGGTTTGGACACATAACCCTTCCTTTGCTTCGCCGGACTCGGGTAAAAATAATAGCCATCTATGCTAGTTATCTTAGAACACGCAGCATTTTTTATTCGTTTTACAAAGTACAATGCCAATATAACTCTAAAATTATTAATATATTATTCATATTCGTTTTTATTACTTTATTATATTTCATTTAAATTTTTAGTTTTAGTCTATCTATTTAATAATTATTGTATATAATTATATTTGAAATAAATATTTATTTGTATACTAGCTGTACCCGCGGCTTTGCCCGCGTGGTAATTTCTCATAGTAGCTCATACGTCCAGGACCAAAAGTACCTATAAAATATACTACATTTCTTCAAAATTCCTTCAGCCGTCAATTTTTTTATCGATTTCTCGGTATCTAATCATCGGGTTAAGATATCAAGTACCCCAGTATTTAAGTTAAACCCTAAGCTATCTAACAGTGAAAACCGCATCGCAATCAGTCCAGTAGTTTTTACGTGATGCGCGAACAAACATACAGACAAACAGAAAGACACGATTTAAAAAAAAAATGCTCTTGTTCAGTAGCTTATTTTATGTACACAATACCATTGTTTTTAAATTATCTTGATTTTAAAGACTTTTTTGTTCATATTGCTTTATTATAAATATAGATAGATAGTATTCTTGTTTATAATATTTTTTGTAGAGCTATAAAGTGTATTGTATTGTAAATTCACTTTGAATTGAATTTACGACACCTACTCGTAAAAGGCTTAGGAACGAGCTTTTTAACGGTAAAATAAATTCACTTACAACTGGGAGCGGAAATGGCCCAATAGGCAGTTTCAAGGTATACTCCAACTCTTGACCTTCCTTCACGGGACAGGAAGCGTTCGTCAGCCCAGTGCAGGCTTGGCTGTCAGCACCGAGCTCGAACGGGACGGGGACGCTCATTGGGCCCAGGCTAAGATACGCGACCAGCTCAGTTCTTAAAGCCTTAGAATCGCGAGCTGAAAAAAATTGGTGTATTTGGGCGAGAATGTTTGTGAGAAATAATAGTCTATGAGGCTTTTGCCGACTTTCGCTCTTTGTCGACTTTTTATTATTTACATACATTTCATTAAACCTTTGCCACAGAATATATATATACCTTTGCCGAGTTTATGTTTTTTTAATATTTTTACCTCGCATTTAGCCAACTTTTTACATATAAATTTCAAAGTTCGACATTCGCTGACTTTTTTCAATTTCCTATATAATTTTATATTTTTGCCAACTTTTAAGGGTCTATTAGGTTAGGGTCGTTTGCCAACTTTCTTATAATTATTACGTTTCTGTTTGTTTTGTGTTTTTGTTTGTTTGTAAGTAAAGTTTTAAGTTTCTGTTTGTTTTATGTTTTTGTTTGTTTGTATGTAAAGTTTTAAGTTTCTGTTTGAATCTGCTACAAAAATATAATGCAAGTTTAAGAACACCGTTTTGTATAATTAAGTTGCCTTATCAATATAATAAATTATTGCTAAGGTACTAACCTACTATACAAAGTTTGGATTTGTACCTTTTTTTTAAAAAGTCGGCAAAAGTATGAAGTTATATAGGAAATTGATACAAGTCGGCAAAGTCCGAACTAAGAAATTTATAAATTTTTAAAAAGTCGGCTATGTGCGAGGTAAAAATATAAAAATCAAAAAGTCCCCAAAACCATAATGTAATGTGTAAGCCTCATAGACCGAAATAATATAGTGATGTCACAGAATAAGTAATAGTACGTTTTGTAGTGTGTTTTGGGTAATGGCTAATGGAATCCCCAGTTCCTATGTTTTCATAACCCTTGCTACAATTTATGCAAAAATTGATATTAGTATGTATGGTTCTGGCCTAATAATATGAGCACTCGTTCTCAGCCCGCCTTGAGGGGGTGCCTTGAGTCGTGTGACTCATCACCTTCTTCAGTCAGAACTATGTCTATATAGGCCTTTCCCTTGAGGCTTGGCAAGTGTCTTAGTGATCGCAAGAGTTGCTGATTCTAATGGTGGCCATACATGTAACGGTATACCTGGCAGGTTTACCTTAGCAGGTTTACAACTGACACATCATATTATATTGGAGCTCCGATATAACTAGTCTCTGGTTCAACAATGGCATCGCTACAGCATAACGTTGACAACGACGACGCGTTGGCTTAGCTTTGGAAGGTCTATTTCTCGTTATTAAAAGCGAAAACATCAAAGAAAAGCACGAGAAGTGTCATTACTAAGACAACAATACAGTCACGTTAATTTGTTAGATTTCCTGAAATTCGACCCTCAATACTACAATAAATAAGGATGAAGCTACGTTGGTGGCCGAACACGTAACGGTTTACTTGACAGATTTACCTAACAAGTTTACTTTTCACATATTATGGAAGCTTTATAACGCACGTAACGACAGACCTGTTAAGTAATCTCAGTTCAAACCATGGCATCAGCATATCATGACGTTGAAAATAATTAATAGTTTAAAAAAACTAAAAAACACGCTTTATATAGAAAATCAAACTAAAAAATGTTTTATTTCAAAATAATCGTGGGGTGCATGGGTCAATAGTTATAAATATTTCATTGACAGATATGAGAAGAAGGATTATCATTTCGATAATATCTTAAAAAGCACCCCACGCTTTTTTTTAAATAAAACATTTATTTTCTATTTTTTAGTTTGGTTTTCTATATAAAGCGTGTTTTTTAGTTTTTTTAAACTATTTTTTTTCTACTTTTTAGTTTGGTTTATTTATAAGAGCGTTTTTTTTCCGAATTATTGCATTGTCATCGGTCTTTGACAGGTGTGCAAAATTTGAATGAAATCTGACCGTTTAAAGTGGGTCAAAATAGCGTCCAAAGGAGTCGGTTACAAACATACAAACATACAAGTGAGGCTAATATAAAGCGTATAATGACAATACGCTTTAGCTTTGGCAGGTCTCTTTACAATAAAACAACAACTCTTTTTTTTAACACACCAAGAAGTAGGATATATAATAGTGAAACGTTGTCCGTTTGTTTGTTTGTCTGGGGAGCTTTCACGCCAAAATGGCTAATCCGATTTTGATGAAATTTCGTAAATAGGTACTGTACAGTATAGAGATCAACATATGATACTTGTTATCCTGGAAAATGGTAAGTTGCCACAGGAAAACTGGAAAATATCGATTACTCGCTCTAAGGTACGGAATAAAATGAACGGTTACAGTGGAAACAAAATAATAACAAGTCTAAGTCTGTCAAAAAGCATAAAGAACGTTGATGCTATAATTTTGCATTGGTTTTTAATATCCTAGATTTACATACGATGTTATTTTCGCGATAAACTGTAGTCAGCGCGGACAAAGTCGCGGGCAAAAGCTAGTAATGGATATAGCATAAACGTTAAACGCATAAACGGTCTTGATCATTATTAATAGCAATAACTAAACAGTTTTATCACATACACGTTGCAGTTTACCTGTACACCGTTATACCGTAGCGTGTATGGCCACCATTACAAAGAAAAAAAACTTCTAGCCCATTAACTGAAATTTCTCAGCTGGGACCAGCATGTTGGGTGCTGTGTGGACCCACAACACCCGCGGAGTAAGAAGCGGTGGACCTATTATTGTGCCAGGCCATTCCAGACTACTAGTTTGCTTGTTTGTTTGTTTGTCGTATGAGGTAGTGCTGGCCTCGGGTGTCAGTTTGTCAGTGTTGAGGGCCTCTGACATGGCTTAACGACTGCTATAAATCAATAACAGCTGGGACCGACAGCTTAACGTGCCCTCCGAAGCACGGAGCGATGGAAAACCGCACACAACTTAGAAAAGTCATTGGTGCGGAGCCTAGGATTGAACCCGGTATTGTTGGATTCTAAGTTGCACTATTGAACCGTTAGGCTACATCTCTCCAAACCACTTAATAGAAATCTCCAGCTTCAGCACGGAATTTGGCATTGGTATAGAAACTTACGTGCATTGAACCTGACGCTGATGACGGCATCTTCAAACTGAGGTAAGGCACATGGGACTGAGGCACAGCCTTCCACCTGGAAGCTTGAAGGCAAAGCACCGGCATTGTTAATACCTGGAAGTAAGGGTAGTTTGTTTGTGTGATTGTAGAGATACAATGATGCGGATTCTCTTGTTACCGACTAGACTAAACTTGGCTAAATTTAAGTTTAGTCCTGTTAAGCCGATTACCTTGTAAAAAAATAAACTAAATTTAACTTTCTGACCATTTTTTTTTAAAATAACTGTGTATATTAAATTCTAAGGTATATTACTATCCGGTAGAAGGTGCTTTTTATGTATTTTTTTGTGCCACAACATTAACTTTATTATTCGTGTCTTCCGGTTGGTGCATGTCAAGCCAAAAAAGTAGGTAAAATGGGGTGAAGGAGAGGTTCCAGTTTTTCGTACCTCTCACCTCTCCCGCACCACCTATTTCCCGCCCCCTGCCGTGCAAAATATAAAACCCCCTCTTCAAGACCCTTATTTCATCGCATTTATTTTTAGTTTTACCCTATCCAATTGCATTGATCGTGGTCACGAGAAGATACAAAAAATTTTTATAAATAAAGCAAAAAAAGACTGTTTTAAGTCTCATCATCATCATCAACCCATACAAGTCCACTACTGGACATGGTCCTCCACATAATAAGGGGAATATTATCATGATCACCAATCTCGGCAGATGGCTTAGGGAAAAAATAATAAAAGTAATTAAATTTGTACTTACATTCCCTTGCCACGTCATCAGCAACCGCAGCCGTAGCCAGGGAAATAACCAGAACCACAAAACGGAACATGTTGTCAAAAGGTTATTTATAAACAAACTGTTCTTTTGCAAAGTTCTTGCACGCAAAACTGCTCGACTGAATGTGATAAAACTCACAGATCTGAGCATTTATAGTCATTTCATCTATTACTAATCAGCATATCTGATGTGATTAATAAAATACAGGTGTGCAAGGGGTTTTTACGATTATATTTATATCGGCACCTGATAAGGAAATACTCGTAAGTCTTTCTGTAGTCATGACTACAAAACGAATGTAATGCAGAGGGATTTAAAATTTGACCATAATTAACTAGTGGATCTGTGAGCTGTAGATCTCGCGAGCACAAAATTCTTTGCAAACAATCTAGCGGTGCACAGTAGCGCCATCTTGTTATCTTACTGTAAAACTAACATTAATAATCAAGGTACTCCATCAATCCCTACCTAGTAGGTAAAGGACTGTTTCCACTGAAAGAAACCTAGAAGTGAACAAAAAGTGAGTCTTTTTACTGCATTTTGAGGAGCTATTCTGCTCATCACTCCGAAGATCCTCATCAGATCTACCCCAAATTTGTATGAAGCCAACGTAAAGTTACTACATATCAAATTTAAAAAAAACATTGATATCGGATCTAATAAGGCGGAGATATAGTAGCCCCTTTTTTGCCCTTTTTTGAGGGAACTTTTATTGTCGGGGATTTTATATTAGAGGGGTCTAATATAAAATCCCCGACAATAAAAAAAAAACTAAAAATTCGTTTAACATGTATACCAAGTTTAATCTAGATCGATCGCACTCCGTCGAGCGTCTCCAATAGTGGGGTCAATCAATAGTGGGTACATTAGGTACCTACTGTTGAGTGCGGGAAAAAATGAATTATTAAGTGATCAATTATTTATTATCATCTTTAATACTAATGCAAAAGTAGAATAGGGTCAAGTAGTAAGTAAAAGTAGTATAGGGCTAACGCTCTAGATGTTTATTGACATACTTGTTATTTCGTTTCCATGGAAACCGTTCCTTAAAGCGAATAATCAACATTTCTCAGTTTTCCCGTGGAAACTTACAATTTTTCGGAATAAAAATTATTCTAAGTTTTATTCCAGGATATAAGCTACCTCCATTCCAAATTTAATCAAAATCCGTCTAGCCGTTATCGCGTGAAAGCTCCTCAAACAAACAAACAGACAACGTTTCACTTTTATATTTTGGTATAGATCTACTTTATGAACAAAAACAGTATACAGAGGAGGACTTATTGCAATGACAGCATTTTCTGCCAGTCATCCTGGGCCCCGATTCTGTTAACTATTGAAGCGCGATAACGCAAGTCGAGCGAAATTTTCTCATTTACCACTTAAAAGTGCTAGAAGCGATTTTTTTTTTGGGAAATTTTCAAAAAATAAAAAAAAAACTAAATGAAGAACAAAAAAAAAGCAAAAAGTGAAATTTTTCGCTTCCAGCTCTTTTAAGTGGAATATGATAAAATTTTGCTAAAATTTTCCAGCGATCGACTTGCGTTATCGCGGTTCAATAGTTAACAGAATCGGAGCCCTGGACGTGGAAGAAAAACGGGCGTACACTCGAGATATAGACAGTGAAATATAAATTACGAATTTAATATTGCGTAAAAATAAAAATAGAACTTTACATAAATCACACATAGATATACAGGGTATAACAGCACTACTGATATGTATGTATGTATGTTTGTATATCCAGTGTTGAATCACCTACCAGAATATGAAACCTAAAATCAGAATTCGATTTCCCCATACAAAACTAAAAAAATATGTAATTATTTTTGTCAACCTTATTGAGATAATACTGCCCATGTAATAACGTATGTCCTATCACGTATTCCTATTTCCTTGACAAATTTGATCACGATTGGTTTAGCTGTTCAGTCGTGAAAAGGTTAGGTACAAACAGCAGAGTTACTCTCGTATCTATACCACAGAATAAATAATAGTACAATCTATACTTAGAATATAACTGTAACAGGTCCAATTCTGAACATTGAAGATATTTTGCAATATTTTTTTGGAGGCTGTTCTGTTTTCCATACTGAAGCCAAAACTGTTTTTTTTTCATTTTCGTCTGTCTGTCTGTCTTTATCTTGGCTAGACATCACGCAGAAACTATTGAATGAATTTAAATGAAACTTGGTATGATTTGAGTTCATACTACGAGGTAGGACATAGTATACTTTCATCCCAAAAAATTAAACGGTACCCGCAGGATAGCGGTTGAAAGTTATTTAAAAAAACACTTAACACTCTGAAACTACTAGATGGATTTTGATGCATCTTGCCACAATCATAGTTTATATGATAGGTGAAAATTGAGGATACTTTTTATCCCGAAAAAATAAAGGGTTCCTGCGGGATAGGGGTTCAAATTCTGTACATTGAAGATATTTTGTTAAATTTAGTGGAGGCTGTTCTATATTCAATACTGAAGCCAAAAATGTTTTATTTTTATTTTGTCTGTATTTATCATGGCCGCGCATCACGCCAAAACTACTGAATAAATGCAAATGAAACTTGCCATGATTTGAGTTCATACTACGAGGGACATTGGATACTTTCATCCCGATAAATTAAAGGATTCCCGCAGGATAGGGATTGAAAGTTATTTAAAAGAACACGTATCACGCTGAAACTACTGCACGCCGCGGATTTTGATGCAACTTGGCACAGTCATAGTTCATATGATAAGTGAAAATTGAGGATACTTTGTATACCGAAACAATAAAGGGTTCCTGCGGGATATCGTTCCAAATTCTATACATTAAAGGTATTTAGTAATATTTTTTATATTTAGCTGTTTCATTATTCGTACTGTAGCCAAAACTGTTTTTTTTTTATTTTTGTCTGTTGTCTTCTGTCTGTGTATCTGTAACTTGGACGCGCATCACGCCGAAACTACTGAATGAATTCAAATGAAACTTGGCATGATTTGAGTTCATACTACGAGGTAGGACATTGTATATTTTTCATACCGTTAAATTAAAGGGTCCGCGGGATAGGGGTATTTTATTTGGAGTTGGTATTCATGTTTTTACGGTTCATAGTTACTTCCGTACTTCACCTCTAGGATACTCAAGGAATATTCCTCCAAATTTCAAATACTTAGGCCCACCAGTTTATGCTGGGCGTTGCCTGTCAGCCAGTCAGTCAGTCAGTCAGTATGTCACGATACTGTTTTATAGGCATGATTAAAATAATGTAATAAATCACATATTATTATTATTATTCTGTACAAAAGTGAAGGGCATCTATACTCATAATAAAGCAGTAAGTACCAAAAAAACTGTAAAAGCAAGATATTTAATAAAATATGATAGGGTACTAAAAATAAGCTACTGAAAAAAAGAAAAAAAAAACCTTTCTGTCTGTCTGTCTGTTAGTCTGTTCACGCATCACGTAAAAACTACTTAACCGATTGCGATGCAGTTCACACTATGGCATAGCTTAGGGTTTGACTTAAAAACTGGTGTACTTTTTATCACAATCCGATAAGTAGAAGCCGAGCAATCAATAAAAACTTTTTGACGGCTGAAGGAATTTTGCATAAATGTTGGTATTTTAGGTCTTGGGATAGTAATAGAGTTCTTTTAACCTAGAGAAATGGCCACGCGTGCGAAGCCGCGGGTACAGCTAGTCTATAATAATTGTACATTTATGTACTAAGTGGCACGATACACACTTCATCGATTTTATCAAAACAGGTGTATTTTATCAAAACAGGTGTATTCGCCACTGATTAATCACTTTTTGCATCTGATACAGCAGGTACCTAAATTTTGACTAAATTTGGTATTTTTAATAAGATTATGATGACGATAATGATGAATTATTAATACAAATTATGAAATATCACTGTCAAAGTTTAATACGAAATGTAAGTAGCACCCTGCAAAGATTTGTTTATTTTATTGCACAACTCTAAGTACTGTGGTTCGTATGATACTAAGTACGATTATTATTAAACTACTCGTATACTTGTTGTTGCTACTCACCTGCAATGTTTTAAATCATTTAATGTTTTTTACAATAAAGTTTTTTTAAATACGTTTTAGTATGTAATCTGGCATACCTATTCATAAGTTTTACCTACAACCGACATTTTGAAAAAATCTCTGATATAATTATACCTCAATAAATCGATAGAGAACTTCAATACAATTAAAGGGGAGAAAATCATTTGAAGTTAAGGACAGGCGTTTTTCTAAGTTATGTGCCGGTTTCCATCGCTCCGTGCTTCGGAGGGCACGTTAAGCTGTTGGTCCCGGCTGTTATTGGTTAATAGTAGTCGTTAAGCCATGTCAGAGGCCCTCGGGGGGGGGGGGGGGGGGGGGGCTGACAAACACTAACACCAGTGGCCTACCTCAAAAGACATAAGTTCAAAAACTAAAACCCGATTGCGATAAAGACGAATGGATTCATACCTCAAAATAGGACGTTGTGTTTGTTCGAACACATAACCTTCATTTGCATCGCCATAGTCGGGAAAAAAGTGGCCTATGTCACTATGAATACGTATCGATTGATACCTTGCTTGTCAAAAAAGGATTAAGTTTTTAGTTTGAGCACACAACCCTTCCTATGCTTCGCAGTAGTCGGGTAAAAAAAACAACCTATGACGCTCTATACCTGAAGACAAATCGATTGACGCTTCTTTGTCAAAATCGGACTAATATGGGCGACGCTATAGCGGAATATCCACATATATACAAACATGTGTACATGGACTGTTAACTTCATTACCCTTCCCTTGATTCCCCGTAGTCGGGTATAAAACAAATGGACAGGCGTGACGCTTACCATCAGGCAAACGACCTGCTAGTCTCGTCACTAATACAAAAACTTCTACGGAGCTTGTCACTAACCTAAGCTGACCAACCTGTGATTTTTAATAGGTGCGTTGACAACGTTTGGTATTCTATACAATTTTATGAACATTTGGCTGAATTTCGTCATATAGGAAACTTTAGAATGACTACAAAGAACTCATCATTCTTTTCGTACGGCAAAATGAACCAAACAGTCAAACATGCGAGCGATCCGAAAGCATTGGAAACGTGACAATGGAGAGTCGCGTTATTGCTGCAGGACAGGACTGGCTAGTACGAGATGCAAGATAGTACCCGGATCGACAGTTACTGGACGAGACAAGCAAGAATTCCGTGACGAAAATACCTTACAGTTTACTTTGAAGTCTGGCTACAAGTGCCGAAAAGTCGCAGCCACTGAACATACCTTAATAACCGCTCAGTTGTCGCAGCTCCACTGAGGTTGCTAAAGTTTATTGAGCGGAATTGTCTTCACCTGACCAAGGTTGCAAATTTGCAAATAGAAAATGTTTGCCAAAATGCTTGAAACTGTATTTCTATGTAGTTAGAGTCGAAAGTTGTTGTAGCAAAACGTAGCTAAATAAATTCTTGATACAAATGAAGCGAACTAATTTAAAAATAAACAACTTCAAGTCGTATTTTAAAACCAGGAAATTATTTAAAAAAAATGAGGTTCTACCGAACCCACTAAAGTAAGTAAGTGTTACACTTACCTGACTTAATTTGAATTATTTCTGTATATTACGTTTTATACGATATTAAGTCGGTTTAAATTTTATTAATCTTGTTTTATATTCTTACTTTTTAGTTTCATTAAAGTAGGACTAAATAAATGAAGAACTTATTCCGATTGCTAAGAAAAAAAGGCCGTAGTGGAAACAGTTCTTCATTTATTATAAGAACTTCAAAGAAGTGGAATGCTCTGGCCTCGTCAGTGTTTCCGGTAAAACATAATACAGGTGTGTTCAAGACAAGAGTGAATAGGTATCTACTAGGCAAGCGTGCCACAACGAAACCACACCACATCATCGCTTTCCATCAGCTGCTTGTCGTGGTCAAATGATTGCATAGTCAGTAATAAAAAAAAAACATTCCATATATTCTAAACTATAGAACAGATTTTAATGAAACTTGAATTATTCCCTAAGTTGAAAGATACTGAACCTATTAAAAAAATAATTATGGCAATCATACTTGTAGTTTCCCAGAAATACGTGGACAAAAATGTATGTATGTAACAAACGTACATACACACATATCGCGAAATATGGTATATTCGTTCAGATACTCATATAGGCTAACATATAAATATTAATAATTTTTGACAATATTACTTACATACATACATACATAATACATTAATACATCAACGAAATTTGGTTCATTTGTTTAGATACCCACATACACTAACATATGTGAATATTACGCATTTTCACAATATTACATACATACACATCAACTTGAGAACCTTCCGATACAGAAGTCAGTCAAAAAAATAAGTTTACACTAGTTCCTAATCCTAAAGTGTGGCGTTTCTGGGGTATTGGAGCTCAGAGATTATTAATACAATATATTTGAGGTCCAATATAGCTGAAACGCGACACTAGGATGCTATTGTTCCATCATCATAACCAGCCCTTAATCGTCCACTGCCGATCTTTGGCTCTCCTCATCCAGTCACTGCCAGCCGCTTTTAGCAAGTCGCCTCGTCACTCCACCTGGCCGGGCGGGCGCCGTACACTATACGTTTGCCTAAACGCGGTCTCCACCATAGAACTCGTTTACAACATAAATAAAAAAACAAAAAGTTTACATTTGACATGTACATTGACAAAGCAAAACTGATGAACAATCAATACATTACACCGGAACCAATAGTCGTCAATGGCATGCCTCACGAATTTGTGCAGGAGTGTGTCTGGGACAAACTCGAATGTTGGCCAGTAACAACTTTGAGAACGAAGCCTATAGGTGGACTCGGCTGGGCTGTGCAACATTTGGGTAATTTCATCATGTCTTCTCGTTGTCCATCCCACAGAGCCTATTTACAAAAGTTTTTAACCGGGGCGTTCTGCCCGTAATGACATATATGACATACGGAGCCGAAACGTAGACTCTGAGTGTCAGACTAGTCCACAAAAAGTGCAAATTTTAAGTGGATCGAGCTATGGAACGGGTTATGCTCGGAGTTTCTCTAAATGATCGCATCCGAAACGAGGAAATTCGGCAGAGAACGAAAGTCACCGACATAGCTCAAAGAATTAGCAAACTGAAGTGGCAATGGGCCGGCCATAAGTCGAAGATCCGATAACCGTTGGGGTAGTCGAGTTCTCAAGTAGAGACCACTTTTAGGCAAACGTAGAGTACGACGTCCCGTGGCCAGGTGTAGTGACAACCTGCGAAAAGCGGTTGGAAGAAAATGGATGAGGACAGCTGAAGACCGAGCTTAGTGGCGTGCATTAAGAGAGGCCTACGTCTAGCAGTGGACATGAACATTGCTGATGATGATGATGAAAATGTTGAGTTCTCATCCAGCAGCTAATCTCTCAACATCTTCGGCAGCCTCGTGTAACTTTTGAACATGGAGCTGTATCACCCCGGGGTTGACATTTGACATTAACTTTACATCGAGTTGTATCTCCACGGGCAATGGAAAGGAACAGAACGGACAAAAACGAAATCGAGTTAGATTTGGTACTTTATTGGACAGACATGGAAGTCAATTATAAGGCTAGCGGCTAAATTAGACAAAAACATCCTAACGATCAAACTAACAAGTAAAATTATTATAAAAATACATCAACCCGACTGCGAATAAAATGATTGAATACGAGCTGACCGCCCGCAAAAATAATCACACTAATATTATAAAGGCGAAAGTTTGTATGTATTGTTAGAAATACCCTAACGTAAACATATCCTGCAACATTATTAGCGTAGGTTAGTCAAGATCTGTCTTGTCACCTAACATGTCATTTAACTACTGCAATAAAGAGATCAGTTCATTCTTTCTTATTTTGTTTATTGTTGAATGTTAATTTTACCACCAGATTCGGAATACACCATCATAGAAGAACTGGCAAGAAACTATGTGGCAAATAATCTTTTAAATCATTAATTCACAATATGAGAACATTACTTCATATTTTACTCTTGACAACTTTGCAATAGATTACATTTATCATTATCATAATTTGTGGCATAGTAAAGTTGGAACCCCCTTTGAAATAACATAAAAATATCATTAAGAAGTCTACTCATGATAAGTCCCAATAGTATCACACTTATTACAATGTGTGTCACCGCAAAATGTTAGATCTCAATTGACTATGCCGATAATTTAATCAGATATTAATTATTACTTTACTAATAGCCTACTGAATGACTACAAATATGGTAGATTGTAGCTTAGTATTAGCGGAGACCGTTATTCAGTCATCATCATCATGATCATGATGACTGAATGACGGTCTCCGCTAATACTAAGCTACAATGTACCATATTTGTAGTTAAAATAACACCCCTTTCCCTATGACTGCAATTCTCAACAATCTCCGAAAAATACACATTAAGACAACCACAAATAAACCTGCCATCACGACAAATAACAGTTTTAGCGTATACTTAGCCATTTCTAAATATAAAATTGTATTTTTCCTATTTTTACAACGAAATTGCTTTTTCGGAGCTTCGCATGACATTTTTGACTACCTTTTTCTAATGACAATTTCATATATTGAATCCTCTTTAGACAAGTTGTTCCGATGCTCCTCGTACGTCTAACAGTATGTAAGAGTGTGTATGTTTGTCACTTCTTCATGCTTAAACGGCTGAACGGATTTGGTTGAAATTTGATATGGAGGTAACTTATACCCTGGATTAACACATAGTGGGTGAGAAAAACGGGGGAAAAGGTGATGATAGCGACTGACTCACGCGTGCTGATCTTGATATGTCTTCGACAGCGCTGGTTCTGGTGCGTCAGGCTAATTTTTCTTCCATTCCTAGATG
This sequence comes from Alsophila aescularia, assembly GCA_946251855.1. Lineage (NCBI taxonomy): Eukaryota > Metazoa > Arthropoda > Insecta > Lepidoptera > Geometridae > Alsophila > Alsophila aescularia. The sequence continues at coordinate 23,211,135 of OX276385.1, forward strand.
ATTTGCTGATTTTCTTTGGTGGTTTGATTCTTGATGCTTGCAGATTAATAACGCGGCGAAATAAGCTATCCGAGCTCAAAGATCGGCGATAATCTGCTTTTTTGTAACCGGCGTCGCAACAATGGCGGATCGTGGACGCGCAAGCAAGTAATAAGTAAGTGCAAGTAGTGATGTCGTGTTGCTGATCAGACGATGGAAGGGAGGAGGTAGGAAAGGTGTAGGTCCCCCCCCCCAAAAGGCAATTAAATTGAGAAGCATACTCGGTGATAAAGTTAGAAGTTGTAGATGCTTTCTAGATTAACCACATAGGCTACTTTTTATCCCAGAAAAATGCAGGGTAACTGAGGGACACGGCGGGTGAAACCACGGGGCGCAGCCAGTATTATATTAAAGTAAAATATTATTTTACTTTACCGTAATAGTTGCAATTGCAACATTAGATTATAGTATTTACATTAACTTGAATAATCTAAATTTGAAAATTTTGTAAGAAACTTATAAGACAATTGTTACTTTTTACCCGATTGAGGAGGGTTGTGTTTGGGTTGTATGTGTGTTTGTTTATATGTTTGTTTGTTTGTACGTTTCTTAGGCGCATCCTACAGCCTATACGGCTTGATAGATTTTAATAAATGCAGTATCATTGGATTCGTCTTGATTACAAGAGTGCTATAGGATATATGAAATGTCAAGAAAACTAATTTGGAGGCTTACAGCTGCCATATTGTATTTCCAACGGAACAAAAACTACTGTTTAGTATAAGAATTATATATTTTTGAAATGGTAACGGTATTGGTTTTTTTTATCGAAATGACTACATTATAGACTTTTATGTTGATACCTCACTCGATAGGTTTTTTGGTAATTTTTTGTTCCGTTGGAAATACAATAAAGCAGCTGTAAGCTGCCATATTAGTTTTCTTGACACTTCATATATCCTATAGCACTCTCGTGATTAAGATGAATCCAATGATACCTCATGTTTCAAAATCCATCAAGCAGTTTAGGCTGTAGGACGCGCCTATAAAATGTACAAACAAACAAACAAACATACATACAACCTAAACACATAAGCCTCCGTGCAGTTGGGTAAAAATAAAATATAATAACTGGATGGGGCTGTGTCGGGGCGCCTTTTGCTTGTCGTGAAACGTTTTCGCCACGTACAATTTGATTTGATACGTTAGTGTTTAGGCAATTTGAGAACACGTTTAGGCAATCGTAGTATAGGACTCCCTGTGGCCAGGTGGAGTGACGACCTGCGAAAAGCAGCTGGAAGAGCATGGATGAGGAAAGCTGAACACCAAGCTCAGTGGCGTGCATTATCAGAGGCCTACGTCCAGCAGTGGAAAGATATAGGCTAATGATGATGATGAATTATTTAAAACGGCTTTTTACTGAAACCGGTTTAAAACTAGTTTAACTGATGCAGTAAAAACCCGCTTTTAGATATAACGTGTTGTCTCAAAGTCAATGTATTTTAATGTAAGTGCTATTATTTTTCCTATTTAAGTAAATAGGAAAAATAATAGCACTTTTACAAGTCAAAATTAGCTTCTCATGAACAAGGAGAAATACATAAAATATTATATGTAGATAATATCAATAAAATTTAGGTAAACTACGTATTCTTTGAGTTTGAAAGGAAATTTCCCTTTTATGTGCCAACAGAGTTAAATCTCACACTGGAAAAGGAAATACCATTCGGACTCTACCGGTGTAGTGTAGAACGCCCTTTGGCCAGGTGAAGGGACGACATGCGAAAAGCGGCTGGCAGAAAGTAGATGCGTAGAGCTGAAGGCCGAGCTCACTGGCGTGCATTAGGAGAGGCCTGCATCCATCCGTGTACAAGTATAGGCTGATGATATAAACATGCAGACAGTATTCGCTTACAGTATCCAAAGGTCTTGCAGTTTTGGGCACATTGCAACCATGCGCTTTATCTGTATTCAAATCTATCGATGTACGATATCGTTTTATTCATTTATCTTTTTCATCGCCTAAGCTTTTTTCCGATCCTGAAAATGGTATTTTTCGAAACAGTCTACCCAGGAAACAAACTTCCCCTTTTTAATTTCAAATCTAATTATAATTAACACGCTCTCTAATTACCGTTCTAATTACTTACTTTTCCCACTCAATCGCATGTCTACAAGTCACCGGCAAACCCTCGAAACGGAGAAAAGGCACAATGGCGGGCTTAGCCGGAACCCGCCTTTATTACTACACAATGTACCCTTTGTGTTCTAATGAAACCAGCCGAGTATGGGGACAGTAGGGGGTGTTGGAGAAAAACGGGCACGCACACTAGTGCAGATAGATAGATAGATAACTCGTTATTGACCGGCGTCATCTACTGCAGGCGATGTCGCGTCGCGAAGATTCGGCTCGCTAAGGACCAGTGGCCCAATTACAGAACTTGGCTTCTATCAGATTGACACTTTTTTCATAGCAAAATCGACTCTATCGCAAAGCATTATTGAATTTCACGGCTTGAAGCCGTCATGATCAACATTACGTAATCGCAGTGCTGGACCTGCAGTCTCGACATAGATAGTGATTGCATTACAAACGAAATCGGTACATATACCGATGACAATCGTTACCTTTCACAGTTATTGTCATTAGCTATCAACTATCATCGGTATCTGTAACATAGTACATATATTAGTCGAGTAATATATGTACTGTGTCTGTACTGATATTGATCATGATTGATAAATTTGGTAGAGACTACCAAATATCGTTATAATCAGAACTTGCGACCGATTTTGGTTGTAAAGCAATCTCTGTCGATATCGAGACTGCAGGCCCAGGAAGAGGAAATGCCCCTTTGACTGTAACGGTGTTATTTATTTTTTGTTTTAGCTATCAGAACTAAAACTAAAAATAATTTAGATAGAAAACTCATTATTGCACTAAAAACAAACTATACTACTTACTACTTGAAGGAAATGTCTATTTTGTTTTGATTTTTATGTAATTTATCTTCAATTTAATATCGGATTAGAATTTACTATTAGATAATTTATAATTTCATAATAATTTAATTTCATAAATTCATAATTTCATAATTTTTATTGACACAAACATATATACAGTGTAACCTATGAAGCTTCTGGTCCCCGAACTAGTTAAAAACTGTGTCTCAGGAACCAGATTCTTCTCCCATATTAATGTGCAGCTAATGTCAATCAAAATATTGAACAGATAAATTAATAGCACAACTAAAATTAAAAGGATATAAACTAAAAAAAAAAAATTAATAATTTTGAAATAACTATTTTTATAACACGGTTGCAAGTAGATATGCAAGCTGTTAATATTAATGTGTACATATGAGGGTGTGTGTGTGTGTGTGTGTGTGTGTGTGTGTGTGTGTGTGTGTCAGGGTGTTTTTGTGTGTGAGGGTGTGTGCGTGTGTGTGTGTGCACGCACGTGAAAGGATAAAAAAAAATGGATTGGGTGCGTGTTCTAGATTTTTTTCTAAAAATTAGATAGCAAACTTTCAACGTTCTCATAATCAAGTCTGCTGAGCCATGTGAGTATTACTTTTTTAAGACTTTTATTTGAGTATTTCCTAATTTTACACTCCCCATCTAGTTTATTATAAAGATGAGGAGCTACAACATCAAAGTGTTTATGAGCAAACTTACTACGAGCACGCGGAACAGGACATCGATCAACTCGTTTATTTGTAATAGGTAAGTGGGGCACTACACTTCTGTGGTACCTTCTTATAGTTTGGTAACTAAAAAGTTTTCTTACAGAGAGCACCTGTGCTCTATCATAAACTTCAGTAGTAGGGTGTCTGTAAGGTAAGTACATAAGAACTTTAAGCACAGCCCTTTGTGCTCTTTCCACAACGATGAGATGAGTTTTAGCAGCGTTGCCCCAAATGCAAATACAATAGTTAATAATGCATTCGCATAATGCATTATAGGTTTGTATTAATAATGTATGATTAGCAACTGCTCGAAGGTTTTTAAAGATGTAGATTATTTTTCTCACCCTTGATGCAAGTGTTGTCGTGTGTAAGCTCCAAGTAAGTTTCGAATCCACCATTAGACCCAAGTACTTAATACTATCAACTCGAGCCAACTTGTCACAGCAACAGTTCACATTTGAGTGATTGATAAGACGATTACTGGGGAATGTATGAATGGTTAGGCAAAAATCAGTGGCTGGAACGGCCGAAGCTGCCTTGCTAAAGCATAAATATTTTGTCTTGGTAGTATTTCGAGACAGAAGACTGTCTTCAAGCCAAGAAGTAACTTTAGAAAGACCAGACTCAGCCAAAGCAGCAACCGCCTGCCAAGACTTTTCATGAAAAAGAAGGACTGTGTCATCAGCAAACATCAAAAGTTCCATTCCTGGAAGAGTTTTTTTACAGAGTTCGTTAATATAAATAAGAAATAAAGATGGACCAAGCGTACTTCCTTGCGGGACGCCAAATTTGCTGAATCCAACGTCACTTTCATATTCATTAACTTTAACACTCTGTTGTCGATCGGTAAGGTAACCCGCAAGCCATTTCAAGGCCACCCCTCTGATTCCTGCATTCTCAATTCTGGTTAAAAGAATTGGAACTGACACAGTATTAAAGGCTTTTTGAAGGTCTAGGAATACTCCTACACATCGTTCGCCATTATCTAGGTAGTTAGTTATAAGTGTGGTAAGCTTTAAGATAGAAAGGATTTTTTAACCACACCCGGAGGGAAAGTACTATAAATACTGGAGATAGCAAATTTTACTGAAAAGAAACATTCCTTTAATTTTGAAAAGAAACTAATCTGGATTCAAAGATTTATGAAAACTCGCTTGCCACACTCGGTAATTGAACCTGCTAAAATCCGAAAAAATACATCCTGTACTTTTATGGCTTCAATCGATAGGGTCAGTCATAAGGATCAAATCTCTTTAACAATTACGGTAAATTGAATAAAAGGAAAACCATGAAATCTAATCTTATAAATTCAATAGGACAAAATTAAACACTATTATTCAAAGGTCGATCAGATTATTTATGTTAGTAAGTACCTTATGAACAAATCTTTGACGTCATTTATTTATTGAAATGACGAACACCTATTTAGATGTCAATTTGTACGTGTTTGTAAATAAACTCTTTATTAGATCATTTCTCTTCTCTTTATTAAAAGAACAAACTTGTGTATCCAACAAAATGGAGCTCATTTCGAGCAACTAATAAGTTTACCCTTATTTTTCGTTCAATTAAAAAAAAGGTTAATTTTTATGAATTTCTTTTTTTTTTATTAATAATGTTGTTAGAGAGGTTTGATTCTTATGGTTGACCCTATCGATTGATGCCATAAGAGTACAGGATGTTATTTTTTCGGTCTTAGCCGGTTCGATTCCCGGGTGTGGTAAGCGAGTTTTCGAAAATCTTTGAATGCAGATTTAATTCTTTTTAAAAATAATGAAATGGTTCCTTGGAGTAAAATTTGCTATCTCCAGTATTTAGAGTACTTTCCCTCCGGGTGTGGTTAAAAAATTCAACCCTGTATAATATGTGGATGAGGTCATCTTGCTCGCGTAGAAATTTTGCCCCAGACAGACATTAAGATTTAAAAAATGTTTGGAGCAGTTTATTTTAGGTCTTCATTTTTTTATTATCTTTATTGTACAGACATTTTTTACTTACTATTTTATCATAAGTAAGTATAGATATAGATAGATAGAATAGATTGTATATTACACATAGACAGCATGAAGCTATCGTGATTGCAAATAAGTGACTGCCCTTACTGTCACAACTCTTGCACTTCACCGCAGTAAAAGCTGTTTTCGATTAATTTTCTGTTCGCTTCAGCGTGGAAGTGGGGCTATTTTTACCACTTTTGTTAGTTTGTAGTAGATTAAGAATTTATTGAGATGTCTTTGTTATTACCACAATGGCCGCTCGATTTATTATGTTTACCGTTTTAAAATTGATGATATACAGAATATAATTATATTGTTTAGCAAAAATTCATACTATCGTATATTTTTACACGATTACTAGAAGAGAATGTGTGTGGGTTTGTATAATATGTGAGGTACCTCCATACTTTTTATGTTCGGTTTTTAATAATCCGCGCTCTCTAAAAGAGAGGGGTGTTATAAGTTTAGGGAGTGTATGCATCGTTGTATCAGTGTGCCTGTCTGTGGCATCGTAGCTTCCAAACGAATGGATCGATTCTGATGCGATTCTTTCTGTTTGAAAGCTTTGATCTAGATGCTTCTTAGCTATAATGGGACGGGTGGGGGGTCGAGGGTTATATATTTTTTTAATTTGTGCTTGTTGTATAGAGTAACGGTAACCACAGTTACCGGTAAATATGTTTTATTATAATTTCTGCTTGTGAACTTAAGTGCCAAGAAAACTAATATGGCGGATTACTGCTGCCATATTGTATTTCGGAGAGAAGTATCAAAGTAAAGGCCTTCAAAAGACCACTCCCAAAATATATAATTCTATAAGCTGCCTTGACCACAAATAAAAGTTTAGACCGATGACGTAAACTCTTTGGCCGAATTAATTCGTTTCCGGGAATTAAAAACTTAAATACATAAATAAATGAATAAAAAAATCAACTGCGAACAATACCAAAAAGAGGCAAGCAAGCTTCTTGAGTTTGAAATATAAGGTGCTGTCGGAGGTATCTTGCATTTAATTTCTCCTTTGGCGGGATCAGCGAGGTCTACCTCTTTCTTTTGTGTGTACAATATAAGAGAACTAACTAGAGACATGATGACACGTTGTTACATACAACAAACTTAGAATTTTTACTTTATTTTTCACAGTTTGATTTTTTGATGATCATATTTTTTTATTTTTTTTGTTATGTTGTATTATAATTTCTGACATATGGTAAAATTATAAAGAATTAACAATTCTGGAAAAATTACATGCCCGTAGAGTTTCTTGGTGCTCTCTTCTCTAACGGGCGTATTTCCGAAGCCACGTTTGCCAAACCGTGGTCCCCACTCGAGAACTTGTCTACCTACCCCGTTTGTTCTTTGGGAAATGTGACTAGCACACTGCCACTTTAGCTTGCTTACCCTTAGAGCTATACCGGTTACCTTAGTTCTCTGTTGGATATCTTAATTACGAATTTTGCCCTACAGAGAAACATAAGCATAGCTCTCTCCATAGCTTGCTGAGCAATGATTAGTCTAAGGTAGTTATATTTTCTATTATATCTGTATAACAGGTACACTCCTGTCATCTAATCTGCCTGTGACCACGATCACAGAAAAGTCTCTATTATATCTGTATAACAGGTACACTCCTGTCATCTAATCTGCCTGTAACCACGATCACAGAAAGTCTCTATTATATCTGTATAACAGGTACACTCCTGTCATCTAATCTGCCTGTGACCACGATCACAGAAAAGTCTCAATTATATCTGTATAACAGGTACACTCCTGTCATCTAATCTGCCTGTAACCACGATCACAGAAAAGTCACTATTATATCTGTATAACAGGTACACTCCTGTCATCTAATCTGCCTGTGACCACGATCACAAAAAAGTTCTCAGAATAACACGACTTACGATTACATACGAAACAATATAGAAATGAAACTAGCTTAAAAGCTAAAAAAAAACACGCCTGCACTGCCAAAAAAGAGCTTTTGCCAAAAAGAACAATATTGTTGGAATGGGCTTATCAAGATCTTCAATTTGACGCATAATGTATAATTCGAAGAAAAAATATTGCCGCCATAGTGAAAATTTACAAAAAATATATACTTACATGAATGCTAATAAAAACATAGCACTCCTTTTTTTGGGCAGTCATGTAAAAACCCGACTGCGAACTTTAAATCGTTATAGCTCCTAAATGGTCATTCAAAATGAAAAATAATAAGAAGAAAAACCTAACCATGATTTTCAAATACCTATTCAATGATACCTCACTTAACATAGTTGGTAGACTTTCACTTTTTCTGGTTGTCGCCATATTGAATTTTGATTACTGTCATGTCTTTAGTAGCACTCGCAAGATCGATTGACGTACATAAGAATCATCAATAAGTAAATATAAAAACAATTAAATGAAAAAAAAAATGCTTTTATGAAGAAGCCATGTCATGTCACGATAACCAAACGTGTGTTCCAAATTTCAGCCCGATAGCTTCAATGGAAGTGGGTGAAATATTGATTGTAAAATTTCAGGACATACATTCAAGTAAAGTTATTTAAAAGCTTAATATCAGTGTACGTGTTTGTTCTACGTAGTACCACAAAGGAACAAACATAATAGGCTAATAAACACATAACCCTCCTCAGTCGGGTAAAAAGAGTTAATTTTTACCCGACTGAGGAGGGTTATGTGTTTGGGTTGTATGTATGTTTGTATATTTGTATGTTTGAAAGTTTCTTAGGCGCGTCCTACAGCCTAAACGGCTTGAAGGATTTTGATAAATGAGATATCATTGGATTCGTCTTGATCACGAGAGTGCTATAGGATATATGAAGTGTCAAGAAAAACAATATGGTGCCTACAGCTGCCATATTCTATTTACGACGCAACAAAAAATTACCAAAACCTTTCGAGTGAGGTATCAAAATACAGGTCTTTAAAACACTTTTTTTTAAATATATCATTCTTATAACTTATACAGTGACCCCAATTCTGTTGAGCAACTCACTAAACTAAACTAAGCTAAAGCTAAATTTATTTTATTTTAGTGATTCCTAAAATTTTATCACTTGTCGATTTCCACTAAAATAAGACATCATTGTGACAGGACTAATTTGATTTTGACAACGACTAAATTTAATTGCTAATGTTGCCCACATTTATATAATGAACAAATGTAATCATAAATTGTTGTTTATTATCTGTGTTAGTGAAACGTTTTTATAGAATTTTTCATAAGCCGCTATGCGCATGAATCGAATGTAGTTGTCATCGATTCAATATGAAAAAAATTGCAAAAAGGCCTAATACATGGGGTCTAATACAAAAGTGGCTGCAGCACCCGGAAAGTCCGTACTAAAATAAAGAATACAAACATTTTGTTCTCCAGCACAGAGCAAACGAGAGGTTTTCAGGACCGGATCAAATTGTACGTGGTGTTAACATTTCACGACAAGCAAACGGCCATGCACCCCAACACAGCCATTCGGTTTTTCAAAGAAACTAGTACTGTCACGAGGCGGTCCTAGGCTTTGGGTTTGTTCCACTAGCCCAGGAACTAAGCCTCAGTGGACAAAATAAAAGTTCAGGAACAATTAGGAGCATAGGAACAGGAGGAGATGATCGTAGACAGCGGCTTACGAAGGTATTATCATATATATTTAAAATCTCCAGTTGTAATAAACTTAATTAGGTGTTTTATAACATATTATTTTGTGAAATTCGGGTTTGCTGAAATCAATATCGGAATGACAGGTTATTTGAATTTGGAATTAATAATGACAAACTATCAAATGGAGTGAAATGGATTATGAAAGAATTAAGAGATCACATGAGTATTATTACGAAAGAGGACGTACACCTCGACCTCGTTAAACCTCGTTAAAGTACATTTATGAAACGGAAATCTGGTTATGTTACGACGGTCACGCATGTGCATAAGGGCTGTTGAAAAGTTCTATTATAATCTTCGAAGTGTGACATACATGAATACATGTTTACTTTAACGGTCACGCATGCGCATCTCGATCACATAAACTTTCAAACAGAAAAACCGCATCAAAATAGGTCCATTCGTTTGCGAGCTACGATGCCACAGAAAGCCACATGGATACATACATACACACACACACACACACCACACACACCACACACACACACACACACACTCCCTAAACTTATAAACCCCTCTCAGTATCTCCCCTCAGAGTAACAAAAGGTCTGTACAAAGAAGGTAATAATAAAAGATGGTCTAGTGGATTTAAAATAAGCGAATGAACTTTAAATAAACTAATATATTTAACATTTTTCAAAATCATGTCTGTCTTTTTGTCTGTTCCCGCATCACGTAAAAACTAGGTTTAGAATTAAAAGGTTTTGGTGTACTTCACCAAATCGCTTGGTATTTCAATCCGGTGAATAGAAGCTGAGCAATTGATAAAACATATGTTACGGATGAGTGAAATTTGTTATTTTATACCTTATAGGTACTTTTGGTCCTAAAATACCACATAGGTTACTTCTAATCCAGAGAAATGACCACGCGGGCAAAGCCGCGGGTGTCCCGCTCATAATCAGCAAAATTTACGTTATTGTGATCTTTAATTCGGTATAACTCGCGATTTGTACATGGAGTTCACTTTTCACGACAAACAAGCGGCTGAAGCGGCCATGCGCCCTGACAGACCACGCTTTTTGTCTATGGTTTTCATTTCTTGCTGAGAGCTTTCGGCACAAGGGTTGCGTGGAGGCACCTTTATACGTAAACTGATGTACAACAGAATAGAAAAATACCACTAAACTAAACTGACAAATTAAAATCAATTTAGGTGTGTAAAACTAAAATTTAGTTTAGTGCATTGTTATCGGCTTGGAACAGGACTAAACTTAATTTTAGTGTAGTTTAGTCTAGTTCGTGCCAACCAAATCGGTACCAGTAGCAATTTTCTTTAAGCTTCTTAAAAAAAAACAATTTTAGATTATTCAAGTCTAATGTTGCAATTGCATCTATTAAAGTAAAGTAAAAATGTAAGTAATAAAAGAAAAAATAAATCCACATACATACTAGCTGTGCCCCGCGGTTTCACCCGCGTCCGTCAGAAACCGTACATTTTTCCGGGATAAAAAGTAGCCTATGTGATAATCCAGGTTATAAGCTACTACCGTACCAAATTTAATCCAAATCCGTACAGCAGTTTAGGCGTGAAGAATTAACAAACATACACACACACACACACCCTTACATACATACAAACTTTCGCCTATATAATATTAGTGTGATTATTTTTGCGGGCGGTCAGCTCGTATTCAATAATTTTGTTCGCAGTCGGGTTGATGTATTTATATAATAATTTTACTTGTTAAATATTGTATTAGCTTGTTAATAATTATTTGCCTCTCGTTTAATGCATTTTTCAGAGATATTAGTATTTTGTTGAATGTAGATGATCAAGGGGTTTTCGACAGCACAACAGAACAGTTTTTACCACGTTTTTATTAAGTCACTTTCTTGTTTGTCTGTCTGTCTGTCGTTCCGGGTGGAATCTTGCAGCTTAAACGAGCACTTTCAATTAGCTATCTGGCTGAAATTTTCAGCGTAGCTCACAAATCGATGAAATTCTAAAAAAAAGTGTTTATTAGATTCGTTTTTTAATCTACATTTGCATCTTGTTTATATATTCTTCTTATTTTTGCATAAATAATCGCGTTTGGACAACATAAGGGCCAATCTAAGGCTATTATGAACAGGGGGTTTGCTTACAGACGGACCAGCTGCTTGTTTCGTCACGTATCCTTTATAAAAACGTGTATTATAGACTACTCAAACTTCACAAGCCCGCATCTTGAACTTGTTCATTATTTATTTTCCTGTAACCGAGTTGTCGACAGCAGACGAAAAGTTGTGGAGTTTGGATCATGACGTCACGCGTTTTCTCCCTGTCCGGAGTTTTAATCCGAGAATCAAAGTTCGCCGACGGAGTTGCGGAGATCGATCTGTTACAAGATGTTATGTGAGTTGAGGACATTTTAGGAACAAAACTTACTGTACAAAAATAAGCTATGTTTAACATTCACATAGGTTGATTTATTGCGATGGGTCAGTTGTTATTATAATAAGCTATGTTTAACAATCACATAGGTTGATTTATTGCGATGGGTCAGTTGTTATTATAATAAGCTATGTTTAACAATCACATAGGTTGATTTATTGCGATGGGTCAGTTGTTATTATTTATCCTGTCGTATTTAGTCAACATGGAAAATCCTGAAACTGTATTATTAATTTATTACAGACATTTTGTACTAATGAACCATAATGTAAAAACCCCAGATTAGTGAATAATTAGACACCTATATTATGTACTAGCGACCCGCCCCGGCTTTTATATAAAGATAAAATTAGTAGGTACTTTATTTGGACAAATAGAACAAAAACAATTTCTTCTATGTTTATAAGTTTTACACTCACGTGCCATTTTTCTATGGTATTATTCTGTTTAACGCAAGGAGGTTGAATTACGGTTACTATTAAAAGATTTAACGCCAGTAAGCGTAATTCAACCTCCTTGTATCAAAATCATTGGCAGCAGTACGTTTGACCATAGACAACTGCATTATTATTCACGTACTTGACAGACTTGTTATTATTTCGTGTATTATTAGCATAGAGCATTTCCTACGTGAATGATTATTAGATGTTCTGTGATTTCGTTTCCATGGCAACGAGCCATATACAAAGACCCGTATCTCCTTCTTAGTTTGTGATACAAAGTAATTGAGCTTTTTGCATCCTCGGGTTACATTATTGCTATTTTCAAAAGGAACTCTAATTTTTTGAAAAATAAAATACTGTTTGTGTTACTCGCTGATAATTTAGCTTTCATTATGTGAAAGATTTTTTTAATTCGGGTATGTAGTTTTTGAGTTTATCCATTACAAACAAACAAACAATCAAATCTTTCCTCTATAAAATATTTATTACTATTATTATTATATTATAATATGTAAAACCACTTTATTTTAAAATTATATTTCGTTTCTTTTTTTAAATGCTTTAACTTCACTTGAATGTACCTATGTATGTATGTATCTATGTAATTTATGTATTTTGCCTGTCTTGGAATCTTGCAATTCAAATTTCAAGCAGTTCCCGATTAGCTATCCGGCTGATACTTCAGGCACAGTACATATATAAGGACTATATATATATATACTGTGCTTCAGGGTAGCTCACAAATCGATGACAAAGAAAATAAAAAAAACTCGTATGAGCTTCTTTTTTGAGTTACTGTTCTCGTAATATATTTAAACTTTTGTTCATCGCTCTCAGAGCCTCAAGATACAGGCTCCAGCCTAGTTTGAGACTCGCTAGATACTTTTTTTATTATTCTAAATTGTTTAAATGTATATTTATAATGTAAGTAATGTTTGTAATGTATGTAATGTAAGTTATCTTTTGAAAATAAATTTGTTATTATTATTATTAATGTTGTCGATTTCAGAGTTAAGAACAAAACGTGAGTTCAAAAACTAAAACCCGACTACGGTTGGGTTAGCCATGACTAACAAGTAAAATTATTATATAAATACAAAACCCAACTGCAAACAGAATTATTAAATACGAGCTAACCGCCCGCAAAATCACACTAATATTAGTAATAGCGCCATCTAGTTACCTTATTGTAAAACTAACATTAATAACCAAGGTGCTCCATCAGTCACTAAAAGTGAGCAATTTACTGTATTTGGACGAATCGATACCTACCTATTTGGATCTACCTTTCAAATAAAAAAAGAACCATCGAAATCAGATCTAATAAAAACGGAGCTATTTAGTAGCCCCCTTTCTGGGGGAAGTACCCCCCCCTCCTCAATCAAAAATCCGAGTACAAAATTCTAAAAATTCGTTTAATTTGGCCGGGTGTCAGTGAATTTTATGTCCCTCTTATCCGTGATCAAGTAGAGCGGGAAAGATGATACATCTCGGGAGTAAAATTTAAGGTTTTTATTTATTTGTAGGAAAACTAAAGCTTTGTATTAAAAAGTGTCTAGTCATTTTTTTAATCATAATAAGCTTTATCTCTTGGTATATCTTTGATATCATTTAGTGACGGGGTCTCTTTCCAATCAATGTTCTAAGCATAAAGCAGTGTTACATTTGATTTTATTTTCTATCGAGTGAATTCATACTAATCATGTTTCTGTGTTTATAAAGTACGCGATAATATGTCAAAATTTGATGTGATATCAATTTCATAGTTCTGGGTTAATTATAAAACAAGATACAGACGTTCAAAAATGATTCGAAAATTGCTAAAAGTGCTAGAACCGGGACTTAACCTGTTCATCAAGTTTCGTTTAAATCAGTTGAGAAAGGCGACCTGTACAGGAGAACAGCTGGAGATCCGGACAGTACACGGACTGATATATGAAAGCATTTTTGCACAAGCTGAAATGGAGAAACTTCGCTCGGGCTTTGCGCTCGCTCGGACAATAAAGGCGAAATGTTGTATGTAAGAGTTTGTTTATTACTTCTTCACATTTAAATGGCTGAACGGATTTGAATGTAATTTGGTATGGAGGTAGCTTGTACCCTGGATAAAACACACACACATAGGCACATACACACATAGGCTACTTTTAATCCCGGAAAATGCACATTTCCTGAGGAACGTGGGTGAAACCGTGGGGCGCAGCTAGTATGTATATAAATTTTATGTTTGTAGAGAAGAGACATGCCCAACAATACTGAATCCGATTTAAAAGAAATAGAAAACATGAACAGAATTATCCAGAAAGCTATAAGGAAAGATACTAGAGCTCACAAGACTAAAACTATAATAAATACAATTAAAAATCATAGGGGACCTAAAGTATTTTAAAGGAAATTGTACACAAATAAATCGGAAATCAACAAGCTTTCCAATAGCTCCGGTAATATTGTGACTGATCGTGACCAAATCATCAGCATTGTTGAAGAGTTCTACATGGACCTTTATGCGTCGAAAAGGGCAGATCCTGAAAGATTAGAAGCTGGAGACCCCAAAGCAGAGCCAGTTGAACGGTTGGAGGAAGACGCCTTGCCTCCCATAACGGAAGATGAAATTGGCTTTGCATTAGACAAAATGAAAAGGGGTAAAGCTTCTGGTGAAGATGGGGTATACGTAGAGATGCTGCAGGCGGGCGGTCTCCCTGTTAAGTACAGGGAGACCGCCCTTATAAAACTCTTTAACAAAGTGCTATTTGACTGCAAATTACCAAAATCGTGGCAAAATGCCCCTGTTACAATCTTATTTAAAAAAGGCGACAAGACAAAATTAAATAATTATAGGCCTATAAGTCTCCTCTCTCAGATTTATAAGTTGTTCGCGAAAGTGTTGTGCAATAGATTATCCCGCACTCTCGATGATTATCAACCTGTAGAACAAGCAGGCTTCCGGAGTGGATACTCAACTATAGACCACATCCATGCTGTCAGGCAGCTGATGGAAAAGAGTAGGGAGTACAACCAGCCCATGTGTTTTGCCTTTGATGTGTTCGACAGTGTCGAACACTGGGCTGTGTTTCACTCTCTCCATCGATGCAATATTGACAAAAGATATGTAGATATCCTCCGGAAGCTATACAGCTCTGTAACGATGCAGGTGCGCATGCACAAACTTACCAGCCCCGTTCATCTTAAACGGGGTGTGCGCCAAGGTGACATTCTTTCTCCCAAGCTCTTTACGAATGTGTTGGAAGACTTTATGAAAACATTAGACTGGAGCGAGAGAGGTCTCAACATCAGCGGCAGTCGCATGATGCACCTGAGATTCGCTGACGACCTTATGCTCCTGGCTGAAAACATTGACGATTTGACAAGTACGCTTGAACAACTGCAAGAGGCATCTCTGAGGGTCGGCCTCGGGATGAACGTGTCCAAGACAAAGATTATGACCAATCTTTTAGTGCCAACATCTCATGTGATCTTAGGTAGCAACCAGATTGAAGTTGTAGACGAGTACCTTGGACATCGTTTATCCTTTGGACAGGACTCTCAGATTGCAGAAATTAGTCGGCGTATTCGGCTAGGATGGGCTGTTTTTGGGAAACTTAACGATATATTCAAGGCAAAAATTCCGCAAAACCTGAAGACCAAGGCTTTTAACCAATGTGTCCTTCCCATACTCACTTATTGTTCCGAAACATGGCCGCTCACGCTGGAGAACATCCACAAGATTAAAGTAGCCCAAAGAGCAATGGAGCGCGCCATGCTAGGAATCAAGCTGGTGGATCGTGTGCCGAATATCGAAATTCGTCGAAGGACGAAGGTCGAAGATGTTGGCATGCGAATTGCCAAGCTTAAGTGGAGATGGGCGGGACATGTTGCAAGGCGGAAAGACGGAAGGTGGACCAAAGGAGTCACCGAGTGGTGGCCACGGGAAGGTAAAAGATCAAGGGGCAGACCACCGGCCCGGTGGAGTGATGACATAGCCAGAGTTGCTGGCAAACAGTTTCTAAGGACAGCACAAGATCGAAAGGGGTGGCGTCAAGGAGAGGAGGCTTATGCCCAACAGTGGGATGACAAAGGCTGAGAAATAAAAGAAGAAAATATTTCTTATTTACTTACATATTTTTCTTACTGTAATAGTTGCAATTGCAACATTACACTATAGCATTTACATTAACTTGAATTAAATAAAACAAAAAAAATTGTAAGAAGCTAATGTTCAGTTATAATAATTATATATTTTTGAAATGGTCTTTTAAAGATTTTTAAAGGGGACTGGGCCAGGGGGAGGAGCATGGGACCAAAATAAGCAAGAAAATGGAAGCTTTGAAGGAACTTTGAAGGAAAATGATAAGTGTCAAAGTTATAGGTGTCAAAGTGACAGGTTTCAAAGTAGCAGGTGTCAAAGTACACCCTAGGGATGCAAAAAGGAGGGATTTTTAAAATGTCCCTTCTAATGTGGTGGTTGTGGCAAAGATTGACCGCGGGCGAAGCTGCGGGGCGCAGCTAGTAATTATATATTTTTGAAATGGTCTTTTAAAGATCTTCATTTTGATACCTCATTAGAAAAGTTTTGGTCATTATTTGTTCCACCGGAAATACAATATGGCAGTTGTAAACCGCCATGTTAGTTTTCTTGACACTTCATATATATTATAGCACTCTCATGAGAATCCAATAGATATCTGATTTATCAAAATCCATCAAGCTGTTTAGGCTGTCAGACGTGCCTAAGAAACGTGTAAATAAACAAACAAACATACATTCAACCACACAACCCTCTGTGCAGTCGGGTAAAAAGTGGACCGTCACGATAAGGGTTATATCGTCTCGCTTTTATAGCTCTGTAATTATAAGCTACAGAGATCTAATGTTGATGTGATTTTTAAATATTATTATGCTCGATGATTGAATATTTAATTTTTGACAAAAGACAGAGGGGAGGGAAGGAAGCACAGAGAAAAAACAGCAAAAGTGACGGTTTTCTGATCCTTAAATCGGTATAACTCATGATTCAGGTAGCTTATTGATACGGGTGTTGTTGCAAAGATCTACATGAGAATATTCGATTACATTGATTACATTGATTATTCGATTTGAAAAGTGTTCAAAAAACATAGTGGAAAATAAGTAAAAATCACAAAAGTGGCTACTGCGCCCGGAAAGTCCATTCTACAATAAAGATTAGGCACATTATCAGAAAGAAGAAGTTCTGGAGCACACTACGGTACCCTAAACTCCAGCACAGAGTGAACGAGAACCCTCTCGTTCTCTGGAACCCTCCAGGACCGGATCAAATTGTACGTGGCGACAAACAAACGGCCATGCGCCCTGACACAGCCCCACCCGTTTTTTTTTGCTTTGTTTCTCGACCGGCCTGGCACTCGCGCCTTAAAAGCAGAGAGCAAGTCAATCAATACCTACCGAAGTTTATTGACGCCATTTTTTACATCAGAGAAAGAACCCATCTAATAAAGAATCTGCGCATCTAATGCCACTCACGTACGGGGACTAATTATGGTAATCAATCGGGTTGTCGGCCGAGTCATCCGGCCATCCGTTATCGGGAAGTCGTTCACCTCTTGTCGAATCTCTCAGTGAGATGCTGCCCAATTGTTACCCGACTGCGGTTATGTTTTTGGGCTGTATGTATGTATATAAGGGGGAGACATTTGCCCAGCAGTGGGATACAAAAGGTAAAAAAAAAGTTTCCGTGATGTCAGGTGGAGTCAAATTCTCCTCACTAACACTGCTATCGGACATTTTTAATCAGGATAAAACTTTTAATCAACGAAAACACATACGTAACACATTGAATTGATAAGGTACTAATGTAAAGTAAATTATGGCTCTAAAATTGAGTTCACAGCGAATTCGCGCGCATACGGTCTTACACGCGTCACCATAGATAATAAATGGTGAAATCTCGTAGTGCGGAGCTAAACCGGTACTTTTATGGGAAAAAAGTTATATTATAACACTGTTTAGTTCAAAAAACAGTGTTATAATGGTATTTATTTCTTATAAGGATCGTGCCGTGCGTAAAGTATGTCATTATGCCACCATTTTTGAATTCATAATCCGGATATTACGATATGAGTGTAAATAAATATATAAAAGACACAAAAAAAAAACTTTTCTAAAACGGCCTACCCGCTGCGTCTTATATTTAAAAATAATGAATATAAAGATTGTTTGCATATTTTAAGTTGGTTTTGCAATCGTTTTTTTACAGGCAATAATATATTTTACATCTCTCATATTCGGTAAGTAGATCCTTATTACCCCCAAATGGGGCTTGTAGGTGACCAATTAGCGCTCTAGGGTAATAATGTAGCTAGAAAAGCCCTAGGGCGGTAAGTAATTTAAAAAAAACTTCACTCTTTAAAAAAGTTCGCGTACATCTAACCATCAAACTGGCAATAGACATCATGCATTCAGCCCAATGACAAAAGAGGTCGCTTCGCTATTCAGCCTTGTCTTCGTATGAGTATAATAGTCATCAATTTTAAATATCGAACGGCGAAGCTCAATTTCGTTTTTGAAAAAAATGATTTAAAAAAAGATGAAAAAAGGTGGGAATAGAAAACTTTTACGTTATATATTGTTTGTTTTTGTTTTTTTTTATAATTACGTGCTAATTATGAAAAAAACATGAGTTCTGCAAGTGATGAAGATATAAGCTGCACTCCCGATTCAATGAAAATGGAAGCTGAAGCAGCAATTAACAATATTTTGCCTGAAAGTTCTAAAAAGAGATATTTGAAAACTTACGACGAGTTCATGAAGTGGCGAAAAGAAAAACGAGTAAAGTCTTTATCTGAGACTGTATTCTTAACATACTTTAGTGAGCTATCAAGCTGCAGCCATCTAGTTTGTGGTGCATTTATTCAATGTTAAAAGCAACTATGAGTACTAAACACGACATCAATATCAAGAACTTTTCAAAATTATCATCTTTTCTAAAAAGACAATCAGCTGGGCACAAAAGCAAAAAGTTAAAGGTTTTTACAGCGCAAGACGTGAAAACATTTATAAATGAAGCCCTTGATGACATATATTTAGCTGTTAAGGTACGTAAAATAACAAATCACATAATGGTAATACTTCATCATTTATCTTTTAAATTCTTACAATCCTATAAAACATACTTACTTATTTTTATATTTCGCTTGTTTTAGGTGGTTCTTATCTTCGGTATAACTGGCGCATGCCGAGGTATTGAATTGACAAATATAACAATAGAGAACATAGAACAACAGGGTCAGTTGTTAGTAATTAAACTACCGAACACAAAAACTAAAATTGACCGAACATTTGTAGTTCCTCAAGAATTCTCTGAATTCATACAAAAATACAGAAATCTTCGTCCTGAAAATGTAAACACCAACCGATTTTTTTTGAAGTACCACCAAGGCAAATGCTACAAACAAGTTATTGGAAAAAATACCATCAGAAGTATGCCGAAGCAAATCGCAAGTTATTTAAAGTTAGATAACCCGGAATTGTACACAGGTCATTGCTTCCGGAGAACATCGGCTACACTTTTAGCCGATGCTGGGGCTAACTTAACCACTATAAAAAGGCACGGTGGGTGGAAATCCAGCAAGGCGGCTGAAGGTTACATCGAAGATTCCATACAAAATAAAAGTAAAATTACCAACCAAATAACGGAAACTATTCATCTTTCAAAAAATGAAACATCTTTCTCAAGAGATGATCCGCAACCATCAACTTCTGCTGAAGAAAGCTTCATCCCGTCAGATTTAGTCCATGACCAACAAATATTACCAAACTATTAACATACCCAAAAAACACCTGTCCCTAAAATTTGAAAATTGTTCTCATTTCACTATATATTTTAACTAATAAAATGTTTTATTCTTGTAATGCCGGTTTTTTTCTACTTACCTCACAATCGAGATGTAAAGCAGAATAGGTAGCTCGGGTGTAAGCATCAATTGCCTTACAGCCCTTGGCTACTAATCTACTATTTAGTTATTAGGTTGATGGATAGTGTCCGTCAGTACAGCCGGCCATTTGTTTGTATGCAGCTCATCATTTCCCAAACTGCAGTGCAGCTCATCATTTCCCAAACTGCAGTGCACCCAAGTGCTCTGTAGTGCCCTGATATGGCGATTAGTGCTCGCTTACTTTGCGAGATACTTAAATGCAAAGAATGGTCAGCCAGGGCCGCTGCGTCGAGCACGTCGATGCTGTCGAGCCGAATCCAGCTAACAGAGTTAAAAACTTAAAAACAGAGTTAGAAACTTAGCTTAGCTTGTCGTGCTCGAAATAATAAGCTTACCTGCCAAACAAAATTACAATTGAAGTTATGGTTTACGAGAGAAACATCTTACAAGGGTGGTTAGCCAGGATTACCCTTGCCTCAGTGCGCTAACTCCATAACAACAAAACAAGTGAATACTATTCTTCAAATTAGAAGAACAGTGCTTCTATTTGTGACTTTAGTGCCAAAACATAATTCGTGTAAGGGGCTGTTTTATATATTTTTTCTTATAGTGATCTTATCTTAGGTAGTAGTTATAGACCTTCATTTTGATATCTCACTCGATAAGTTTTGGTAACATTTTGTTCCATCGGAAATACAATATGGCGGCTGTAAGCCGCCATATTAGTTTTCTTGACTTCATATATCCTATTTCACTGTTGTGATTAAGACAAATCCAATGATACCCCACTTATACTTTGATATCCATCAAGCCATTTAGGCTGCAGTACACGCCAAATGAACATACAAACATACGTACAGCACAAAAATGTAACCCTCCGCAGTCGAGTAAAAATAAGGGTGTAAAGCCATTCGATTCTTGAACTGCTTCAGGAGCGAGAAACATGAGCGAAGATTCACATCGCAAAGGGCATCGTGGAGGAAAAACCCTTCCGGAAGGAACGTCACTTTTCTATTGACCACAGCGTTCCTGATTAGTGCATTTCACAATTTGCAAAAAGTATTGCGACTCCTGCACATGCGTTGAATACCAAGCTAGATCATCTAATAAGTTATTTGTATTTTTATCATAAATCGTAAAAATTATAAGGTTTTTTTTAATTATTAACGTAGTTTCTTCTTTCAATAATAAAAAAAGACCAGAATTATTGGATTTGGATATGGTCTAATATCGTAGAAAAGTTTTCTCTCAAACGAAAATTTCACGGAATTGTAAAGCAAAACCTGTAGAAGCTGCGTGGGCCCTATCCTCGTATATAATACACTGCCGCACGATCCGCACCTGTGCGGTACTGCGCGCTTTTTGAAATTATAATTTTGCTTACATTTGTGATCTTACGTAAGAAAAATCTAGACACCCTCCCACCCATGTAACAAAAAATAAGAATTGTTCGGACCAGGGGGTCCGTAAGATGATTTAGGGGGGGGGGGGGTTTATAAATAAACAGCCCCTTAGTCAGTACTTTTTGCTCGTTTGAGACTGGAAAGGTGGTTAGCTGGGGTGACGCTAGCTTTGGAACGCTACCCTGAAACTCAACAACCACTGTGCCTGCAGCCTAGAAACGTAAACCTACCTTTAGTGCCCGGCAAGAGAGTATTAGTGGCAGAAAATTTGACATCTACTTATAGAACGTTATGAGAAAAAACTATCAGTACTTTTTATAAGGAGTACTCGGATTTCCATTTTGGTCGGATAATACAAGGTGTGCGTTCAAAAGTGATACCAAGAATGGTACGTTTGCTTGAATGGTAAACTGTGAAGGTTTTTTCCTGCTAAGGTTAGTTTGTTTATAAACGAGTTAATACATGTGAGCTGCATGTCCAACGACCTTTCGTCCATTATTACAACTCACCCCTTTAACAACGGCTGATGGCCTCGTGGCAGGCCTCGACGGAGATGGCGGGATCGGGACGACCTACATTCCTGTATGAAAGACTGGATTAGTGTGCACAAAATCATGAAATGTGGACGAGCGGGAGGAAGGCTTTTGCACTGCAGTGGGAGGATCCAGGCTTAGTATAATCTATTTTATAATTATAATAAAGCCGTGATATAAAGTCTGTACAGGGTAGATAAAATAAGCCACTGCACAAGAATATAATGTTTTTTAAATCTCGTCTTTATTTGTTAGCTCATCACGTAAAAACTACTGGATCGATTGAAACACTGAATTCTCTGTGAATAGTTTTGGTTTTGTCTTAAAATCTGGTGTATTTTGTATCTCAATACGATAAGTGGAGAAGTCGAGCAATCGTGGGTTGGGATAGGAAACCCGTCGAGTTTGCGCTCGTTTGTTTCTTTTGACCTGACACACTGATGACGAGCGTTTGAAGAACCTTGTTTTTTTAGTAATTAATGTACTTATAAGCAGCACTGTCTTGATATGTATTTAAGTACGTATAACACGTACGCAATTATACATTGATATGTATGTAAGTTTACAATTTACTTATAGGTATATATTTAAACATAGTATTTAAGTAACTATTACTGTGTAATTTATCATATATTTTATTAATTTATTTTTATTTACATTAAATTTGTATACAAACTTAAACACTACCGAGCCTTTTTTAGCAATTAACTTCTTTCCATCCTAAGGTTGTCTGGAAGAGATCGCTATGAGTGATAAGACCGCCCGTTGTACCTATTGCTTATGTTATTTCTATTTTTGTAATTTGCTTTTAACCGTGTGTCAGTAAAGTGTTATTGTATTGTATTGTATTGTATTGTATATATATAGGATTTAAAAAGATACACTGTAAAACCCGTCACCAGCTGTTCACTTCGGTTCTTTACCTAACGGGCCACGTCCAGAATTCTAAGAGTAAGTACCTCACTATCATCTTAAAGAATGCCAAAATAAATTATCGGGAATCAAACTTTACCTACATATAACTATTCCACTTGCTTGCTTGTCATATGAGGAAGTGCTGGTTTCTGGTGTCAGAGTTTGTCAGGCCGCCCGAGGGCCTCTGATATAGCTTATCAATCAATCACCCGGGACCAAATGGAAATAACTTCGAAAAGTCATTGGTGCAAAGCCGAGGACCGAACCCGGTATTATTGGATTCTAATGAGCAGTATAGGTACATTGGCCACATTCGTTCCGCCAATAGTGGAAACAGTCAAAAGTCGGTTTATAATAGAATAAACCGACTTTTAACTGTTTTCAATAGGCTTTTTTTCTTAGCGAACGGAATAAGTACTTCATATTTTTAAGCCGAGGTTCACGAAACTAAAACGAATTAAAAAAATACTTCAAATAATAGGTATATAACTTAAAAGAAAGAAATCATTCAAATTTTTTGAGGTCTGTGCCAGGAAAGTGCCTTCTTACTTACTTTAGTCGGGTTGGTCGTAGCACAAACCTCATTTTGTTTAAATTATTTCTTTCTTTTAAGTTTCATACGATTTGAAGTAGTTTTTTTATTAGTTTTTCTTTCACTTCAAAGGTCCGAGTCGGAGCGGAGCTGAGCTCTCGGTGCGAACAAGGAGAGATGTTATAGTTAATGTTATAGTTAACCATCAGTGGTTATGGATGTACCTGACACCATTGCACATGTAGCTTCTATAATCTATACTTATAATAAAGCAATAAGAACGAAAAAGTCTGTACAAAGGAGTTAATTTAAAAATAAGCTACTGAACAAAAATATCATTTTTTTGAATCGTGTCTGTTTGTTTGCTTGTTTGTTTGTCGCAACATGTAAATCTACTGGATAGATTGCGATGCCGTTTTCACTATTGGATAGCTTAGGTTAGGGCTTGGTCTAAAATTGGGGTACTTGGCCAATGATTAGATGCCGAGCAGTCGATAAAAAACTATTTGACGGCTGAACGAATTTTGAAGAAAAGTGGTATGTACTTTTTTGGTCCTGGAATTACACGTCTCATACGTGTAATTCCAGGACCAAAAATTTACTTTTAAATGAAATGACCACGCGGGCAAAGCCGCGGGCTAGTCTCCAATGTAACGGCAGTAACTAGACTAGAAGGATGTAAATATGTACCTACCTACTTCCACTACTTCTTACAATACAAAAAAGTATAGAAAAGGTTCATTTGTCCAAATTTCGCGATAAATCTCGTCAAATCAAGTATACAGAAAAGGTACCGGCACGGACGCCCTACTTACAAACTAAGTTACAGCGGGAAAACTTCACAACTATGTCGCTTTCACTATAATATAAGCCTGAATTACACACGGCGGTTTTTTAAAACACGATCTTAAAGCGATTTTTAAAGGGCTTGGCGAAGTCATAGACATTACATTAGATCTATGCTGTTAATTTATCTAGGGTTAGATACGGCACGCTTTAATATCACGTAAGGAATAACTGGGTTATATACAACTACAGGCAAACACACCCACACAGCTACATTGCCACCGCCCGTGCTTCAAGTGCATCACCAACAACGTTAAAAACACGTGCCAACACCAGTTACTTTGAATAAAAGAATAAAAGACGCGTTCTAAATATCCCTGTTCATTCATTCGCACATTTACAATAGACATTAGATTAGAGTCACATAAATTAGATGTATACAGACATTATTAGAGTCTGTCACATAGAAATAAATTAGTTAAATGCTCTGAAAGGTTAAAGAAAACAGACCAAGTATATGCATTTAGCATTAAGCAATGTATTTTTATTGCAAAAATGATCACAGCAGTTGGAACAATAGGTAAAATAAATATTCATTGACCAAATAAATCACGCGAATTTAAACAGCTTATAATAACGCGAACGCGTTCCACCGCGGATACGCGCGACGTCCGTTCTGTATGATGGCTCCGTGTGTGAAGGCTTTTATTGTATGGGGGGGGGGGGGGTATTCACCTTGAGATTTTCTAAATATGGGTAGGCAACTGACAGATTGGGAGATAACGGGAAGACGGGTTGCATGTGAAAGAACGTCTGTTATCTGTGCCGGACCGATAAAACTCTTATGGACTTGGTGTCTAAGACTGAGTAAAATCTTCAGAGGCAAGACTAACCCATTGTCCTATGTGAGCGAACTGAGCGACAGAAGCGGCAATGCGAAGCGTTGCGGAGCGACGCAATACAAAAACAACAAATATTTTTAGTTTTCCGTACCACAAAAAGAAAAAGGAAACCATCTGTCAGTCAATACCCTTTTTCTCAGGAACGCATGAAAGTATCAAGTTGAAATTGATATCAAATACACAGGTCTGCAATCGTTTGGAGCTGTAAAAAATAAACTTCTAACTCAACGTAATCTAAAGATACGGCCGTTTATGCCGCACATTTTTATACTTGCAAGGAATCAAAATTTATAGGGTACTTCCGGTTGACCTAGAACCATGAAATTTGACAAGAAGCAATGTCTTATAGCACAAGTAAAGGGGAAAATCCAAAAACCGGAAATTTGTAGTTACAACACATATATAAGTTTGTACGGAATTTGAACCATATCACTGAAAAAACTAATCTACCAATATTATTTAATGGATATAGGTTTTATTCATACTGAGGGGAGGAGCGAAGGGCTACCTTTCTCTTTTAAATAGACGAATAGAAATCTCAAGCCCAATTGCCAAAACCGACAACCCATGATAGAATAACTTAGTGAGGAGACCCGGCCACAAATAATGGGACGAGGGACGGAAGAAGAAGAAGATAGCTGATACAAGGTCTACAATGTCTTGAAGACTTAACATTCTGTTAAAAGTACAAACATTAGAAACGGGATATTTACCATAGATACTATTTTTAATGAGTTCCCGTTATTCACATTCTGTTATTTGATAACCATAGATTGATGTTGTAACTACGAGTACCATCGAAAGTTTACCTATAAGTAAAGTGAATATTTTGTTAATTTTGGTCATTCGAGCGACTTCACCGCGAAAAGAAAACAAATAATGTTCCGAATTTTTGAGTAGGTACCTACTTGGGAGCTTAGTTATAATTGTGTACAAATGTAACTAAGGCACAGAATATATAAACTAATAAGGTGAGAACGGATCACAGCGATTACGAGTGAAGTTGTAGTCACAGTTCAAACTTCAAACACGACGTAAGTTCAAAAACTAAAACCCGACTACGGTCGGGCAGAGTTGATAAAAATCATGATTTCTTTAAAATAATCTAAAATGTCAGTCAGTTTTAAAAACACAGTAGCTTATTTATTTGCGATCTATTTCTGTCATACATGATTTTAAATATTTTTTCATTCTCGCTAAAGCCCATTAATTCCTTATAACAAGGTTTATACACCGCTTTGTTATATTGGCTGCAAGCCGACTTATTTTCATTGAAAAAAAAAAACCCATACAGATCTTTTTTTCTTCCAAACATCTTGTTGTTGTATTCACTCTTTCACTAATCAATCACTAATGACCGGGCAAAACGAGCGGATTCAAACGCGAGTTTAAATTTCGGAAATTTCCGAACCGTGTAAGTAAACAGAGCATTGCACACAGGTAAAAAAAGTATTGATTAAAATCAAGGATTTTTTAAAAAAAAAACACTTGATTTAAATCGCGATTTTAATCACCGATTTTAATCAAGTGATTTAAACCATATCAACCCTGCGGTCGGGCAAAAAAAAATTGCCTGTGACACTAAACTTGAAGACGAATCGAGTGGCAGGAGGGGATTGATACCTCACTTGTCAAAATCGGACCAAGTTTTTAGTTTGAATACATAACACATACATACATAGACTGTTAAACTCATTACACTTCCCTTGCTTAGCCGTAGTCGCATAAAAAGTGTTGTCTGTCCGTAAAAAAAAAACCTAAAGAAATTGCGCGTGGAAAAGTTTAATAAAAATATATTGGTTATAGCATATTATTATTTAATATTATAATAATAATATAATATAATAATAATATAGTATGATCACTTGAGAGGGCTCAAGCTTAATTGCAACACTCCCCGCCCCACCAACCTGCTCAAAAAGCGATAAGCATCCATCTGTATCTATTACAAATATGTTTCCTCTAATTTATTACCCTTTCGTCGCTCCATTCCGCCATAATGCCTAATTACGCCATCAATCAAAATGCATCAGTCTGTTTGTTCCGGCGTGTAAGGAGCTTTACCGGGAACTTAGGCATGTTGCTTGTATTGTAGAAGATAGCTAAGCAAGAATAGCAAGAATGTTTAAAAAAAGAAGGATTCCACTCCTCCAAATCGAAAGTGAAGCACCCAAGATATGCCAAGCGGCTGCCACTTCGCAGCAAGATCTCGTCCTTGTTAGTCGTGTTAATTATGTCAAGTTCTCACTAAAATCTCTCAACAAAAACAATGCAGTCTTTTGTGATGAAATTGTGTATCAACCATTTCTATGCTTCATTCGTTTGTTTGGCGGCGTAGACTTCGTCTTTTTTTAATCCTTCTTACACTGAATTTCAAATCTTAGTACCACATTCATTACGTTAAAACTACTAGACCGATTGCGACCGTTTTGACTTAAAAACTGGTGTACTTGGTATCTCAATCCGATGAATAGAAGCCGATCAATCGATAAAAAACTATTTGAAGGATGAACAAATTTTGATGAAATGTAGTAGATACATATTATATTGTACTTTATGTGCACTTTAGTTACTTGAATAACACATAGGATACTTTTTGCTCAGTTAAATGCCACGCGGGCATAGCCGCGGGCACAACTAGTATCAAATATATTATGTCTATGGTCGTAGGCCTCGTGACGTAATTTTTGCGTTACTTCCTGAAAACAGAATCTGTTATAGAGTAACAGAATATTATATACTACGAGTACTACAGTCGTAGAGAGAGATACGTCTGTGTGTGTTATCTATACTTATTAGCTTTCAAACTACTACTACATTTTTATTTTCTTGTAACTCTCTTTTAGGTAGATAAGTACCTACTTACTTTGTGTTGCCTTAGCAATAAGTACGAAAAGACTACAAAGAAGATAATAAAAAATGGGTCTAGGGTATTTACTTATAATAAGCTACTGAACAAGAATATTTTATTTTTTTAAATCGTGTCTTATTGTCTGTTTGTTCGCACATCACAACAAAACTACTGGACCGAATGTTATACGGTTTTCACTGTTGGATAGCTTAGGGTTTGACTTAAAAACTGGTGAACTTGGTATCACAATCCGATGAGTATATAGAAGCCGAGAAATCGATAAAAACCATTTCACGTCTGAACGAAGTTTTTGAAAAATGGTACTTTTTGTTCTGGAAGAACTTATAGGATCCTTATATCGCAGGTAACGCCGGGGGCACAGCTAATATTTATATAAAATATTCATTATGCAGTATGGATTGCATTGCTGATACCTAAATCAACCTATTTTGTAATCAGCATTACCAGGAACAACCGAATCCTTCCATAATTTTATCTTTACGCATCCAAAATCAGGAACAGCCGAACATCCGTTCATCCAACCCGTTTGCTTCGCAGGCCTGGCGCGGCCAGTGCGTGGTCCGTCCGCTCAACTCCGCTCATTCTGCTCCCGTGAGTTGCAGCGGGAGCACGCGTTCTATCGCTCGCTGGGCACTTGCGAGATTTACCGGTTTCGTTGTGGTGACTGTGACTTGTGTGAAGAAGTTACTGATGTAAGTAGATTTTTTATTAGCGTAATAAGCTTTACGATTTTTTTCCTAAGTATAATGCGGTCTATAGTCGTATTTTTTATTGATAGTAGGTTAATATTCTGCTTTTTTTGTAAACCATTATTATACTGTTTTTTTTAAATTGAGTATTTTTTTTTGATTAACTAATTCTACTCATGACTCGTTTAATATTTCGGTTTTTTGATTGTATTTCAAAGTAAAACATGTACCTAGTTTAAACTATTTATTAGGACTTAAGTTAGTTAAGTATACTTAAAAAAAAAATAAAAAAAAAATAAAAAAAAACTGGACTGATATTAGGAACTTCTGTAGCTAGTCCGGAATTATACGTAATGCAATTGCACTTTTTTATCCGCAGGAAAATTATCCAATTAATCTAAGGTGTCTCAAGTTCTAATTTAACTTGGATTTAAGTTATAAATTACACTTGAAACGAATTCCTTCAACTGAGTTGAAAAATAAATTTAAGAAAAACAAATGGCAGCTTGGTAGATTTAAATAATTAGGGGTAAGTAGATATCACTTACCCCTAATTATTTAAAATTGCCACTGCCCATTTCCTGTTTTAAATGTCCATTTTAAAATCTTTTAAAATAACTTTAAGCACAGCTTCCACTAATACCGACTAATAAAACTTAGTCAAGTTATTGCCACAGAATATATAATAGCACAAATATTTCCATGGCCTCAAACAATCAGTAAGTAATATGTACTAAGTAATATAGCCCTTTAATTGGGCTCAGTTGTCCGTGAGGCCCTTTATCAAGCTAGGGGTCAGCAGGCACCCCTTTACGGAACATGCCGCTATTAAGTTATGGCACAGATTGGGGATGAGTTTCTATGTAAGTTGGGATTAAGTGAAATTGAAAAGTGCCTACTTAGTTATTATAATTTTTGTGAATGCTATTGAAATGTATATTATTTATAAACTGTAGGTTCAAGTTAATTGTCCCACAATTACGTGAATCGTGTAGAGGAAATAATGATAGTCAATATTTACAGAAGTATTATTTTTGTCTAATATTAAAGAAAATGGGAAAAAATATTACGTAAATCATACATTTACGTAGTATTAAAATAACCGAAGTTGTGTAAACGAGAAGCTATAATCTTAATTGGGGGGGAGAATTATATTAATTTTTAATTTGTGCTTGTTATTATTATACCTATTGACTGACTGACCAACAGACAACACACAACACACAACACACAACACACAACCTAAACCGGTGGACCTAAAGATTAGAAATTTGTAAGAAATATGCCTCGAGTATCCTACAGGCCACTATGGAAGATATTTTAAATTCAATCTCTAAGGGGCTGAATAGGAGTGGCAAAGTTTGCACGCGGGCAAACCTGCGCAGCACAGCTAGTAAGTAATAAGACAGTAAAGAAGAATAAATTCGATCGATGTTTCAATAAATGGTCATTCGAAATCGTCATTCATGAAATGAAAAGATGATATTCTTAAAGATGATTTTCAAATACCTATTCAATGATACTCCACTTAACATAGTTCTTTGACTTTTTTTTTTCTTTTTCACAATATGGCACCTGGTTGACGCCATATTGAATTTTGATTACTGTCGTGTCTTTAGTAGAACTCGTAATTCCACGATACCCGTTTCAGTCCCAGGCTCCACACCAAGGACTTTTCTAAGTTATGTGCGGTTTTCTATCGCTCCGTGCTTTGTAGGGAACGTTAAGCTGTCGGTCCCGGCAGATACTACTTATAAGCAGTCGTTAAACCATGTCAGAGGCCCTCAGGCGGCTTGTCAAACTCTGACACCAGAGGCCAGCAATACCTCGAATAAGTAAAATTATTCTCTTAATAGAAAAAACTCAACTGCAAATAAATATATTGAATACGAGCTAACCGCTCGCAAAAATAATCACACTAATATTATAAAGGCGAAAGTTTGTATGTATGTAAGGGTGAGTGTGTATGTTGGTTACTTCTTCACGCTTAAACGGCAGATAGGATTTGGATAAAATTTAGTATGGAGGTAGCTTATACCCTGGATTGACACATGCTACATTTTATCCCAAAAAAAATTAAGCAAGTGATACCGCGGGGCGCAGCTAGTATTTACATAAATTTAATGTTTCTTATTTACTAACATATTGTAATTTACTTTAATAGTTGCAATTGCAACATTAGACTGATTTTTTGACATAACTAGACTTACCTATCTAAAATTGAAAATTTTGTAAGTTGGTTAAAAGACAATTGCTACTGTTTAGTTATAAGAATTAAATATTTTTGAAATGGTCTTTCAAGACCTTCATTTTAATAGCTCACTCGAAAAGGTTTGGTAATTTTTTGTTCCGTCGGAAATACAATATGGCAGCTCTAAGCCGCCATATTAGTTTTCTTGACACTTCATACGAGTATATCCTATAACACTCTCGTGATCAAGATGAATCTAGTGATACCTCTTTATCAAAATCCATCAAGCCGTTTAGGCTGTAGGACGCGCCTAAGAAACGTACAAACAAACATACAACCGAAACATATAATCCTCTATAAATCGAACCCACCATAGTCCGTCCTCTCTCATTCTATTCTATTCTATCCATCCAAAGATTGACTGGAAAAGATAGTTTTTAGCGACAAGTCTGCCCATTTTAAACTTTTTAAGAGAGGTTTTCTGTACTGAATTTTTTTTTGTTAACTTTGTTGTAATAAAGTAACATATATCAAACCGATTATACAACATTATTGTAGATTCTGTAAGTATTGTCATTAATTTTTGTCGGTCTCCCATCTAACATTTTTTTTTCTGAATGGGCTGTACTCCCATTATCGTTTAAAAATAAATCTCTAATGAACACAAGTGACGTCACGAGTTCCCCCAGCTCGTCTCAAGTAAATTTAAATCCTCATTTCCATGAAAAGCCGCTTAAACCTGAGGAATTAACCGATCCAACCACATACAATTAGCGTTCTTTGATCTTTTTATTGTACGGAACCCTGAACCAAGGAGGGTTCCTTTGAAACGTTCGGGACGCTTGTTACCCGCCTTTGCTGTGACAGCATTTCTTTGAAAAATTTATGTTGTGTTTTTATTAACTGAGGACTTTTGAACGATTACCGACTCTATGTTGGTGTAGTAGAGTCGGTTAAATCATTTTTATTTATATTTACTCTCTGCGACTGAATATAATTATGAACTCTATTAGTAGAGAATTGAAGAAATATTTATTTTGATGCTTTTAACAAATTGGCAAAGGTAATTTAATTACCGTTATGAATGAATAGAGACCACTCCGAGAGACTCTCAAATACAGAGAGTTTACATCGACATTCAAAAGTGCGCCGTAGTTCAGTTAGCCAACCAACGGTTTCGTTTTAAAAGCTTTTATTTAATTTGTTATGTATGTTTGTACTCGTATGTATGTATGTTTGTTTGTTTAGGTCAAATCTTGCAAGCTGAATTAGAACAACTTCCTCTTATCCTACGGAGTTGAATTTTCACATATTGGTTCAGTTGCGATGACAATGCATTTTTATGGTAAGCATGACCTGAATCGACATCCAGGATTAGCTCAAAATAATGGAACTCTTCAACGCTTAACAGCACAGACAGTTTTAAGTTTCACCATGACATGGCTACTGCATTAAAGCTTCTTTTTTTAATAGTACATTACTGCCGCGGTCTGTAATGTCTGCGTTGCTGGCAGCGATGATGATGGTCGAGAGCGTAGCTAAGTTAAGTTTGAGGCCATCACAGCGCGGTCAGCATTGCAGCCCTTGATGTCCTTGAGCTGGAATGAAAACTTATTTGCTCTAGACGCAAAAATAAGTGTTTATAAGATAATAGCTGTACCCGTGGCTTCGCACGCGTGATCATTTCTGTAGGTAAAAAGTATTGTATGTATGTAGTACTGTATGTAAAGTAATCCAAGACCTAAAATACCAATATACCAACATTTGATCAAATTTCCATCAGCCTTCAAAAAGTTTTTATCGATTGCTCGGCTTCTTACTTACTATACCATGTGCATCAGTTTTTAAGTCAAACTATGCCCATAATAATATAAGCTATCTCAAGGGTATCGCCAAGGGAGCCGTTTATCGCACCCCTAGAAATTAAAAAAAGTAGCCAAATGAAGAGAAACCAATGTCCTAAGCAAGTCGTATTTGACATATTCGATTCCAAGTATGCCATTCGCGCTGCTACAGTCTACATAAAACCCTAGGTTCACGGGTCAGCGGTAACCTGCATTTATCCGGGTTGAACTGGGTTCCCAAGCTCTTTTTACGTCTCTTTCTGCTGAATGCTTACAATTATAATGTTTTGAGTTTCTGTTGTAGTATGTCATTGAAATTATCAATTAGAGAAAATAATATTACATAAATAATTGTTTTATTAACTACAGCTGCTTGATTCGGAAAAAACCTTGAAAAACTGTGTTATTTTTGGAAATAAAATAATTACTTATTTAAAAAAAATGCATGTTAAGTTACTATGTATTTTTTTGAAAAAATAAGCTTGTCAGTTGCTTGCCGCATGTATGCGCTCAGTACTGCGCAATGTTAGAAATAGCGCCACCCGATAATCATGTACATAGAATCAGCTTCTTTGTTAAAGAAACTTACACAAATCATCAAACTTGTTTAGTTTTAGACCCCTGATTCAAAAAAGTTTGCAGATTATTCTTATTTTATTATACACAATTCTTTGTTACTGTTTTTCAACGTAAAAAAAATAACAAAGTTTGATTTCTTGCAATGTTTTTTTATTATTAATTTTTATGTTTGCCTATCCGTCAGTTTACAAAAAATAATGATATAAAATAATATCTTGAAAATGATTGAATTTTGCCTATTTAAATGCATTACTGGGTTATTTGATAGTTGACAGCATGTCCTAACACCCTGTCACGGGATCGCGACCAATTACCAATAATCCTGTATGCACACAAACTTTCGAACTTATAAAAGGACATGGCCAGTTTCTGCCTAGAATTTACTTTGACTGTAGGTAATTGATAAAATTCACAAAAATAAAATAAAAGTTATGGCTTGTGTTATGTATCTCTAGAACTCCAGGCTTTAAAGGGCTGCTAATAAAAGTAATTAAATTGTTCTATCTGAAAATCAACGACATTTTGAATGTCTTACATTCCGTTCAACGAAATGTATGTACGATGATAAATAAACTTCTATATGACAAATGTATCAATAATTAAAGTGAATGCACATAATGTTTATTCAAAATGCATTTTGTATATTGCAACATTTTTCTATTTCATTATTTGTTTGTTATTTCATTAATACAAATAATACAATACGATTTGCACTTTCACTTAGCAAAAACGGACTACGAGAAATGTCAGACATCTGTGATATCACAAAATGTCATGTCACTTGTGAATGCGATATCCATTGGTTCCGATGCACTTGCATTC
Organism: Alsophila aescularia; assembly: GCA_946251855.1. NCBI lineage: Eukaryota > Metazoa > Arthropoda > Insecta > Lepidoptera > Geometridae > Alsophila > Alsophila aescularia. Next base: position 23,245,262 of record OX276385.1, read on the forward strand.
GTGTGTACTGTACCATTTAATTCTGTTCTTGTTAATGAATTCTACAACCGACGATTGACCGATTGGCCTTCTCCCGGACTGATTTTTTCGACAAATTCGAGATATTATTATTTACTATTCGAGAGTGATTAGGTATCTACTAGGCAAGCGTGCTACACCTTCGACCACATCATTGCTTTCCATCAGGTGAGATCGTGGTCAAACGATTGCATGTCCGTAATAAAAAATAATAATATAATATTTCGCTTGTTATTATACTACGGACTCAGTTTTGCTCACGTTTTGGATAAATATTTATACAATTGATTTGATTATGAGGTGTATCAACTGCAGCACCTCCACACGTTTGCAAAGGCATAATAATGCGTTCTCACTATGAACGCATTTTCTGATGATACTTACACGATGGCTATCAATTGAGGTAAGCATGTGAAAATGAATTTTAATTGGGCTATGTAAAGATTGTGTCTAATAATAGTTATTTTTCAATGATACACTCTATAGTTCAAAAGATTTTCTCAAAACAAATTCAAATCGAGTGCCTGATGGGTTTTTGTGACCAAAGCGCCTTTATAGTTATTTAAAATGCGTTCAGTTAGTAAAAAAGCACTTTGCCATCTTTAAAGCTAGAAGTTCTTGAGAGATATTGCTTATTTGCAATTAGTAATAGGGTAATCTAGAACACAAATAACTTTAAATTATTGATGTACATTAACTTTTAATAACTAGGCAGAGAGCGCTAGCAAAACGGGCCGTGTCCTTTGTAGTTGTAATAGTAAAATACTCTACACATTTATATACCTACCTATTTATTCGCTCAAAATAGGTACACACTGATACACAGCCAATGTCTGATACACATTTTTATACTAGTAATCAAGAAAGTTTAAAAAAGGCGGATACCAAACCGCCCAAAAAACAAGTAAAGCATAGCATTATGGCGGCTGCTTATGTTTGCGTGAGTTGATAATTTGTGGCTTATACACAATTTCATCACAAAAGAATGCATTCTTCTTGATTTTACTTCATGAGAACTTAACAGAATTAATCCGTCTAATAAGGTTGAAATCATGCTGCGATGTGTCAGCCGATTGGTAGAGCATGGTGTGTGTGCGTGAGGCTTGTGCGTACGAGCGGATCGGCATATCTTGGGTGCTTCACTTTCTGTTTGGCGGTGTGGTCTTCGTCTTTTTTAAACCTTCTTACCAGTATGTATTTCCTTCCTTGTATAAAACACTTATGTACCTGCACGTCAAGGAAATTGAACCCAGAAATGACAAAAATAAAGGAAAAAGGAAAAATAAGGGTTTTCTTCAAGAAATGTATTGATACAGAAAATTGGGGTTTCACTAGTTCTTGAGAAGGGATTATGCCGAATCTGAAACACTTACGTAGGTAGCTGTGTTACCGAAATTATTTGTTATGCAAACTTTTTAAATGTACTTAAGAAAATTGTATGAAATGAAGGACGTATTAATAAATTTGACGAGTAACGTAAAATTATTTGATGTTTTTTTCTACTTCTATACAAGAATGTTTAATAAATACGGATTTTACACCGTCAAATCGAAAGTGAAGCATTTAAGACATGCATATATGCTCGTTCGCATACAATGCTCTTACACAATTTTATGCCGATCGTTTTTGCTTAATCACTGCATTATTCTGTTTATGATTATTTTAACGTTCATTCAAGACACTGCGGCGCTAGCTTTGTTTGAATTCAATTCGATTGTTAATTCGCATGAGGACAAAACAAAAATTATGAAAATTATGTATGTGAATATTTTTTACTCATCTTTAAATAACTCTACCACAGAATTTGGAATACAGCTTCACCCGCACCTCCCTTAACTTCACTCAATGAGGCCTGAATTCGCTCCATTTCATTCGTGAGTTAGTAAGGATATTGCCTTTTAATAATGTACTTAGATATTTCGCAGGCCTTTCCCACAATACCATCATATATTAAATTCTCGGTGACAGAAACACTGCACTGGACACAAAATAACTGTAATATAAATTAAACTAACTGGTCCAAATCAAGAATGTTTTAAAATTGACGGAATCCACACCGTCAAATCTAAAGTGAAGCACTCAAGATATGCCGATCCGTTCGTACGTACAAGCCTCACGCACACACACCATGTTGTGCCCATCGCCCGCAAGATCTTCACCTTGTTAGACGTGTTAATTCTATCAAGTTCACACGAAAAATCAAAAACAATGGAGTATGTTGTGATAAAATTGTACACCACAAATTATCCACTCACGCACACATACGCAGCGGTATGGACTCATTTTTTAAACTTCTGGGTTCATATTAACATCAGTAAAATAGGGTGCAAACAGGTAATCTTAATTTTGTTAATATGCATTTGATTTGTTAAATACATTTCAAATGGCTGTAGGTACAAAGTTTAATAATAAGTCTGTTTAATATACGTATTTGTATTCTAAGCATAATCATACTATCACAGTAAACACACTATCATCACAGAAGTGTAGCCACTGTCGTAAATAGGCCAATTAGAGTTTAGAGTTTTAAAAATGATATACTCTCTTATCGAGCGGAAAACTTCGTAAGCGCGATGAAAAACTCAATACATTAGAATTGACATTCCATACAAAACATAAAAACCGATTAGCGCTATCTATCCTTTATCTTTAGAAGTGTGTGCGTGTATGTTTGTTACTTCCTCACGCTCAAACGGCTGAATAGATAGATTGGGATGAAATTTGGTACCAGGGTAGCTTATATCCTGGATTAACACATAGGCTACTTTTCATCATCCATAATCATAATCCACGCGGGGAACACCGCGGGGCGCAGCTAGTCCTGCACTAAAGATTGATTGAAAAGCCACTCCTGCGCACCTACGCAGGCCAAACTAGTTACCAACAAAACTTGGTATTTTTTTTAAATGCCATCACGGCTTCGTCACTTTAAGTGCCTATTATACTCTTCCTGTAACCATTCAATAAAGATTCTAAAATAAAATTAAACTGACAAGAGTGAGTGGAAGTCAGATACCTAGGGTTCCGTACCAATTTAAATAATGAATTGCGAGTTTAAAATGTATGTATTATTAGCCCTTGTGAAATGTAGCTCTATTATAAAATAAAACACTTATAAATAATTATAAAGATCTCATACCACATATGTACTTACAATGATACAAATTTTCAAACTGGAGTCCAACTCACAAAATCAAAGACGATGTATTGACGAACCGAGCATATTATTGACTAACTTACGTAACTATTACCTACCTGGTTTATAATTACTCTAAATACTTTTATTATATTATATTTATAAGTATACAATACAATACCAGAACACTTTATTGACACACAGTTAAAAACAAATTACAAAAATAGAAATAACTTAAACAATAGGTACAATGGGCGGTCTTATTTATATATATAGATTATAGATCTAAATATATATTATAGATCATAGCGATCTCTTCCAGACAACCTTAAATAGTAGTGGGATTGGTCATTTTAGGACCAGGCTCTGCTTTTTAAGGTTTTTTTCCATAAATATGCTGAGTCAACCACAAACCTGATAAATGTGAAACTTAACATACACGTTTTTGAGATCTTTATCTCTCTAAGACTTAGAAAAAAACATGATTAACAGAATTTCATTCGATACATTTTCTTATCAAAAATTACGTTATTTTCAGTAATGTTTACATTTTTGTACTCAGCGGCTTCAGTTTTATCTCTAAAATAAATCTCATAGCAAGAAAATATAGTTTGTCATCTAATGTTTAGACAAAATTTACTTAACTAAAGCTTTATCCTGGCAATAAAATAAAAAACTTTTGAGACATACGTCGTTTAGTTCCGAGCTAAATTGTGTGTTCAAACAGCGCTCGCACAGCAGCGCCTTAACGCTTCTGCCACTTATGAAGAGAGTCTATAGCGCCTTGTCCTAACCCTAAATATTATCCGTTTTTTGCGTTTATTTTTTTATTATTTATGTAGATAAATAATATAATATAATATAAATCTAAAATATTCAATTACTTCTAAGTGATAAGTAAAAATCTCTGGCGGTTATTTGCGCTGAAACTATGACATATTAAAAACTAGCTTTCCCGCCCGCGTTTTCGTCCGCGCGGACTACTGTTTATCGCGAAAAAAGCATCCCGTGTTCTTCTAGGATATTAAAAACCAATGCAAAAGTAGGTATAGCACCAATGCTCTTGATGTTTTTTGACATACTTGTTATTTCGTTTCTATGGCAACCGTTTCTTACAGTGAGTAATCATAATTTTTCCTGTTTTTCTAGTTTTCCCGTGGAAACTTACAATTTTTCGGGATAAAAAGTATTCTTTGTTTTATTCCAGCGAATAAGCTATCTCCATTCCAAATTTCATCAAAATCCGTTCAGCAGTTATCGCGTGAAAGCTCCCCAAACAAACAAACAAACAAACAAACAGACAACGTTTCACTTTTATATATTGGTATGGATGATCTTTTTCAAAAACAAAAAGCGTAAGTAAAAGCATATATTATATTATATTCAAGCGATTGATACTAATAACAAAAGATTTCACAATAATTTAGGGGTGGAAAGTGCTTTTCCCCAAAACACAAATTCTATCAAAAACTGTACTCCTAAAACTCACGACCAGCAACTCTCTCTATCGCTCTATAAGGCATCGGGGGAGGAGATGGAGATAGCATTACTAAATACCTACTTTGCAAAGATCGCGTCAAGCAACTATCCTCTTAATGGAGTTCCATTTAACCTTTCACGCACGGAACCCCAAAGAACATCCCACACAATGGAGACAAGGTACTAGTCATCGCAAAGAAAGGGCTCCAAAAAGAAAGGAACCACCTTTTATCTTTTGTTCCCTTGTTTGTGTATTGTCTGTGGTGAGTTTGCATCTCATTGTGGTCTATTTAGACGGGCGAGTGAATCGCAGAGTTAGTGGGCGAGCTGCTGTCTTAGGTAGATGATGACTAGCTTTGGGATAAACGCGTGGGTTTTGACTTGTCACAACTCTATTGAACCCCCAAAACCCCCCCTATAGGTACCTAAACTTGAATATTGGGTCGAGAGTGATTTCAAATTATAGTTATTATAGGTACTGTTGTAACTGATAAAAAAATAAGCAATATAAAATACTTCTTATTGGGTTTATAAAGTAAAATAAAATACTCTTATTGGTTTAGAGAACTATCGAAAATTATTAAGAAAACCAACTGATCATCGTTTTTCACCTTTTTTAACTAAAATAAAATGCTATAAAAATAAATAAAATAGAATTGTCTGTTTGTAATGTCAAAATAACAGCATTTTACTCAATGCATGTCTGTCTGTCGGTTTTTTGCCGGCTAATCTCCGAAACGGCTGGACCAATTTTGACTTGACGACCGGTTGGTCTCGTGGCTAGAGATCCTAGGTACGAAATCAAACGGTCGCGGGTTCGAATCCTGCAAGGTGCAATCATTTGTGTGATGAGCAGAAATGTTTGTTTCCGAGTCATGGATGTAATATTATTATCTATGTATGTTTATCCGTTATCTAGTGCCCATAGTACAGGGTATCCTAGTTTGGGGCTAGATAATTGGTGTGGAAATGTCCCGAATATATATAATAAAAAGAAAAAAAAAAGTAAAAAAAAAAAGATAGCTGATGCTATAAGAAGTAACTTAGGCTACTTTTATTTTCGAAAATGAATGAGGGATCCGCGCAAAAAAAAACCATGAATTTTGACCACGCGGGCAAAGCCGCGGGCACAGCTAGTGATTATAAAGGTGTCACAGTGTCACTGATTGGGAAAAAAATGTGGCGCAGTGCAGCTCAATGGGTTTTTCCCCATTGATCAAATTATATGGGTGTGTTTTTTTGTTGAAACCAAAATGATCAAACGGTTTACCACACGCACTTTCTGCAGTTATAGTAGAGGGTAAAAAGACGCGTACAAAGAAGAAATTTTATTCAAAAATACATAATTGTCTACTAAAAACTTAATTACGTACATAATTATCTACTAATACTTGAGAACAGTATTAGCTTAATAGTAATATTATTACATTGTTCTTTGCATAACGTTTAGGTACCTAACACAAATTTAACGCATTTTTTAATAAAACTTTTCAATATATATATATTGCTTAATAACATTATATAATTTGTTATCTAAATATATTTATATATATATATATATATATATATATATATAATGTAAAAGCAGTTTTTGCAAATAAGCGACTAGCCCGTTAGCTAGCGCATACACAAGTGCTCTACCATCAAAGAAAGCATAACTTTCTGAATGGGTGATTCATGAACAGTAACTGTCCTAGCACGTTTCTACCTCAAGTGGTGACTGTGCATTGTCATGTCTGTCAATCAGTCAGGACGTGATAAGGGCTTTACCTATTACAAATTGATGAGTGTTTTATAATACACCTAAGGTCTTTTGAAGTCATCTTGGGATTGTAAACAGCGCCCACCTATAAAAGTTTTATCTGTCAGATAGCCTACCTTGGTATTGTAGTTCCTGTGTAAACAGCGCCCACCTATAAAAGTTTTATCTGTCAGATAGCCTACCTTGGTATTGTAGTTCCTGTGTAAACAATATACATATAATAATGCAGACTCATTGCTGTTATTCTGTACTAGCTTATGCCTGCGACTTCATCCGCGTGGACTACAGTTTATCGCTATAAACCGCATGTCCTTCTCCAGGGTTCAAACGATCTCAGTGTCAAATTTCTTAAAGATTGGCTAAGCCGTTTAGTCGTGAAAATGTAACAAGCAAACAGACAGACAGAGTTATTTTCGCTTTTATAATATTTGTGTGGAACTATGGATAGGTACCCAATCTGCTTAAATAAGTTTATAAATATATGTTTCCTTGTTAAAAAATATATATATTGAGCTTGTCATAATTAATTATTATTACACCCCACTTGACCTGATTGACCCCACCGACTATCCCCAACCAAAGTATTAGAAGACTACCACTGCATCACTTTTCATCAAAATCGAATTCGTGATCGAAATTTGTACTGTTAGACCTCTTATGCAAGATTCCACCTGGGGAAGTACCACACCCTTGTCAGATATTCAACTGCGAAGCAGTAGTGTGCAAACATTTCTGTGCTTCGGTTCGAAAGGGTAATGTTTCCAGCGAAATTACTGAGCAAAGAGACTTAAAAACCAATGTCTCAGGCTGACAAGCGCAGTGGAACGCAAGATTTATCAAGCAAATTTCTGGGTGGCAGGGCAACTGCTATGGGCAGGGGTAAGGCTTACCATCAGGCGAGTGGTATGCTTGACTCGTCACTCAACGGAATAGAAATGAAAAAGAATTCGGTTCAAAACTAGTCGTTGAACAAACATCCCGAAAAACCATGATTCCTGATTCCTGATTAGTCTTAAAAGATTATTATTTTTTGGATTTATTCTACGCTGTGTCAATCAACAAGCAATCTTCCAAACTGCAAACTCAAACCGAACCGAATATAGATTTACTAAAGCACCCATTTATAGCAGCGTCATCGGATGCCTTTATTGCCTATACAGAGGCCTAAGAACATAACCCAGTCAGCGTTACTGATTTATGTACCTCATCTTGCGCCCACGTGATATATTTGTGTGTCTGTAGCCTACATGGAAGGGTTAATGAAAGTAATTGGGGGGTGGTAGCCATTTGAGGGTTAATCTATGCAGGTATGAAGTGTTTTATGTGATATTTTGCCCGGTTTTCCCCAAACTGAGACCACGGAGGAAAATATAATTAAAAAATACTTTTTTAATAGAAGATGTTTTTAACCCTAAAAAGAATAATATAAAAATAAATAAAAAACATTTGAGTCCCCAGTGAAACTATCATTAGTTAACAGCCAAACTTATTAACACACATATAAACTAGAGTATATAAATAGATTCTAGTATTGGCCTTAAAAGTTGTTTTTATGTACATACAGATTTTTCATTTAATTTTTCTCATTTAATAGTATCTTACTTTAAAAAATATTACTTAGCGATTTTTAATTTGTTATTAAAAAAATGGTGTCATTCTTGTACCTACCTATTCCCCTCATTCCTCTTTCCCCCTAGGCTTGTGAGTGACACCACGATAGAAAAAGTCAATTTCAATAAAATAATGTAATTGAAAAAGAAAAGGAAATGTTCAAATAAAGCCTTTTCGTTAATGCATACACCCCAATTGAATTGATTTGATCTCTCTGCCATTATCATTCCAAAATAAAAATATTCATTTTTATGTCTTTCTCCCTTACCATTCAAATACAGCAAATGCCAGTACAATACTAACATCCCCTGCAAAGCCCTCGGATGATATCAACGTTCCAATTAACATTTCCCATCAACTCTCTTTTCTGAGGTTACGTCACAGACGTAACCACAGATATGGATGAAAGAGATCTGCAAATTAATCGTCAATACGTGCTCTAAATTAGCTGGTACCTACCCTGCATTTTTAAAAGATTTTATTTAATGTGCAATATCTGTATGTATGTACGAGTATGTATGAATGTACGAGTATGTATGTTTAGTTCAAATCTTGTAAGCTGAATTAGAACCACTTCCTCTTATCCTACGGAATTGAATTTTTACATGTTGGTTCAGGTCCGACGATAGTGCGTTTTTAAGGTAAGCATGATCTGAATCAACATCCAGGATTAGCTTGAGATATAGGAACTCTTCAACAGTTAACAGCACAGACACGAAATTTTGTGTACGCATTTTATTACAATAGCGAGTTTTAAATTGTACCATGACATGGACTCCAGATAAGAGAACTCCTCAACGGTGAACACAGACACGAAACTTTTTGATTATTTGCTCGATTAGCGCGTGACCTATGTAATTGCAATCCATGAAAAGTAACGGATATTCTCCATTATGAGCTCCTTAATTTTGTTCTTAGTTACTCTATCCCGACTGTGTCCATAGTAAGTCGATTTAAAACAACTATATAGTATCCTTCTAAAACATTTTATGTTGTTGGTTGATAATTTTCATGAAAAACTGCTCACTTGACGTAATTCAATGTACACAACATGTGACACGTTTAGTTTCAAACGATCATTGAACTTGCAGTATCCATTCTTTATATGTCTGTGCAGGTAAGTAACGTAAAAAAAAAAAGTACCAATTCTCTAGTTCAAACATTGTATCCCGTATATATGTACTGTGTCCGTAGTAAGGTGGAACTGAGTTACAGAATAACTAATAGTAGATCCGCCAGAAAAATATATTTTTAATGGAAACTTATTTTTCTTTGACAATGGTCGTTTGTGAAAAGTGATATAATTATATATAAAAGTTCTACCCTATCTAATATTATAAATGCGAAAGTATGTGCGTTTGTTTATAAGGATTATAATATTTGGTATATAGATTTCAGGTCCTGAAATAACATTAGGATATTTTCCATCATTGTTTGTCTACGCGGGTGAAGTCGCGGTGCGCTGCTAGTTAACAAATAGCTACAAACTGTGAAGGGGTTCTTATTGTTTTTTTATGATATTAAAAATGATTACGTATATACAACAGACGCACTGTATTTTTTTTTCTGAGTTTTATCAGCATTCTGATAATGTCACCCCCGTAGAGCAGATCATATAATATTATGTTATAATCCATAATTAGGTATTTATCTACCACCAAGAAGGAACAAGTACAATTTGAGCAGCATCCCGGCCCCCTCCGATGAAGGAGAAGCCAAGATAATGTTACAACTTACCATCTCATTATTTAATACCGATAAGCTCTGACGCAACGCCTGGTTTGGAACACATTCCATCAGCACATGTTGGACGTCTTCAACCCCAGCTCTGTTCATATTAGATTTTGATTGAAATGTTATTTCTTCTCTCTCAGCATTATGGGCAGTTATTTCAACATATTGAGTTGTATTATTTAGGTAACTCTCTAACCAAACTCGGACTTGACCACGCAATCCGTAATATTCACTGTTTCTTAGCAAAAGCTTATGAGAAACATAAGCTACGCTCAACAAATAACAAATGCTCATATCGAAGAAAATGCCAGTGGTACTCGTAGGTACTTTAATATTATTTTTTTGAACAATATGATTGACTAAATTAAATGCAGCTAATGTCGTAGACTTGCCTTTTTGGAAACCATATTGTTCAATACTTAAGATACTGAACTTAGTTATAAAATCAGTTATTCTCTTATGCATTATCTTTTCAAATATTTTAGCTATAATAGAAATTAGAGCTATAGGTCTATAATTTACAGGTAACTCCTGGTCATCTTTTTTAAATAAAGGTTTTATTATAGTTATTTTTAGTAAATCGTGAAAAACACCTTCGTGAAACGAAAGGTTAATTAAATGTACCAATAATGGAGTCAATATATCATTACAGACTTTTAAAATGTTTGTTGGAATTTCATCATAGCCATCTGCCGTCGTAGATTTTAGTGCATTGATTACGTTACTGACATCTGTGTAGTCTGTAGGAAACAAGAACATAGTAGAGTCAATAGATTTTATGTTGTATTTATAATCATGAATGTCAGTTTTATTATTATAGTTCGTCAGTTTAATAAAATGATCATTGAAAGTATTTGCAATGTCAGAGGGTTCAGTAGAGGTACTACCATTATATGTTAGTTTATTAATAGTACCTTTTGGTTTCTTGGATGCTGAAATTGAGTTTATTATCTTCCAGGAGGCTATACAAACGTTTTTTGCACTATTAATAAATGAAAGATTTTTAATTTTCTGAGCTGTAAAAACACAACTCTTAAATATTTTGTTATAGCGCAAGTTGCTAGTTTTCTTTTATTGTCTTGTAATATTTAGATCGCAGTTTACGTTTATTTCTTGCTGCAATTCTTATACCTATGGAAATCCAGTTACACTGGTTCAATTCTTATACCTATGGAAATCCAGTTACACTGGTTCAATTCTTATACCTATGGAAATCCAGTTACACTGGTTCAATTCTTATACCTATGGAAATCCAGTTACACTGGTTCAATTCTTATACCTATGGAAATCCAGTTACACTGGTTCAATTCTTATACCTATGGAAATCCAGTTACACTGGTTCAATTCTTATACCTATGGAAATCCAGTTACACTGGTTCAATTCTTATACCTATGGAAATCCAGTTACACTGGTTCAATTCTTATACCTATGGAAATCCAGTTACACTGGTTCAATTCTTATACCTATGGAAATCCAGTTACACTGGTTCAATTCTTATACCTATGGAAATCCAGTTACACTGGTTCAATTCTTATACCTATGGAAATCCAGTTACACTGGTTCAATTCTTATACCTATGGAAATCCAGTTACACTGGTTCAATTCTTATACCTATGGAAATCCAGTTACACTGGTTCAATTTACATGTTAGTTCATTTTTTTCATAGGAAAGCACAGTTTGAAGAATAAGGTCAATACTTCATGAAATTTATGAAACGCCAAGTTTGTGTCAGTTTCGGAATAAACCTCAGACCAAGAGATACTTTTTTAACTCGATAGAAAAATATTAATATCATCCTGGCTAAAGTCACGTTTTATTAGGTACCAATCGCTAAGTGGTGATACTTTAGTTTCTAAAGGAATGGACAGAAACTGGGCCGTTTCATGATCAGACAGTCCCAATGGAAGAACATATGCAGTAGAGTCCCAGACGTTGCTTATAATTTGATCCAGGCACCAGGCCAGTCTAGTTGGGACAGTGATATGTATGTTAAAATTATAATTCTGGACTATTCTGTGAAATTCAGTTAGAGGCTCAGACGGCTTCAAAAGATCTATGTTGAAATCTCCTGCTATAACTAGTTTACATTTAGTCTTGTTTTTTAATTTTAGCAGCACTGTCTCTAAACTACTGAGGAATACATTGTGATTGCTATTTGGTATTCTATATATACATATAATTATTAACCAAGGTAACCGACATAGCTCAAAGGATAAGCAAACTGAAGTGGCAGTAGGCTGGTCACATTTCCCGAAGAACTCACAACCGTTGGGATAGACGAGTTCTCGAGTGGAGACCACGTTTAAGCAAACGTAGTGTAGGACGCCCTGTGGCCAGGTGGAGTTATGACCTGCGAAAAGCGGCTGGAAGAAAATGGATGAGGAGAGCTGAAGACTTAGCTCAGTGGCGTGCATTAGGAGAGGCCTACGTCCAGCAGTGGACAGATATAGGCTGATGATGATATAATTATGCATCTATAAATAGGTATTTCAATGCCGCATGATTCAAATGAAAATTATTTACTTAAATCTTTGAGAAATGATATATTCTCTCTACATAGTATACCTCCACCACCACGGCGCTGTTTTTTCCTCGAGTACCAGTCGGCTAAGGTAAATCCATTAAATTGTAATTTCGATTCTTCACCAGCCTTAATAAAAGTCTCACAAAAACACTATACATCAACACTTTGTCAGATAAATCGTGTAGTGTAAGCTGAATTACTTCTTTTTTATTTATTTAGAAGAGCCGAAGACCGGGCTCTGTGGAATTCATTGGGAGAGGCCTATGTCCAGCAGTGGACGGATACAGGCTGATAATGATGATGATGATGAACCATTTAGATAGAGTATAAACTAAGAATGTGTTAATGTTTGATCGATTGTCATAGCAAAGTTTGCAAGAACTGTACCAAAAACGTAATACAAAATCAAATTACTATACCTAAATTGAGTGCCGATTCTGATCGCAAAAATTTTGGAATTATTTACTTAAATTTCAGCTGTTTATACTGATAAAGAATAATATATCGAAAAAAGTTTGATTCAACCGAATATTTCTAATTATGGATCTACTCTCCTTGAACCAACATTTTATGTAAATGAACTAGGTATTTCGTGTCTACACTGCCCTTTAAGTGTAAAGTTATTGATTTAACTGATAGGTATGTTTATATTATTCTTTTATTAATAAATAATTATATATACTTAGAGTATTATGCATGCCTAACATGGAACATTACTGTGTTATAGTTTGACGACCAATTTTAAATTTCCAGCAAAATAAATGGGCATTAGATAACCGCTATCTCTGGGTATTGCGTAATACGCAAGCTCAAGATTCTGAAGGGCAGGCGTGGCTCTTACTATCAGGTAAGCGACCTGCTGGACTAGTCACTCCGTAGTATAAGAAACAAGGTGTGATCCGCAACCTTGCCAGGGAAAAGAAGTTTTTTTTTTATTGAAATTCACTTTATTTTGCATAATAATAATAAAATATTGCCGATACATAATATGTCTAATAATTTTCTGAAGGAAAAATTTGAATCACGGACTTGATTCGAACATGTCTCTGCGTGGCACAAACCTCTTACCAATTCGGCTACCGTGACCGCAGCACCATAATCCAAATTTGCCCCTTAGTTTTCCCAACCCATCTTACCGGGACAGTAACGCCATCCATTGTTAGTATTCTGACATAAATGTCCTTCCGCACATGACGCAAGCACTAACACTTGTGACAATCAGGCAGACAGACAGTAACTTTCACAGTTATAATAGACTAAAGGAATAGACCTAACATATTTTCGAAACTAAACCTTTTTTTTGTTTGATACCTACCATTTTTAAAGGTTCAATACGGTTTTCATTCCTATGAGATGACTGATTGCAAAGAAGTTATATATAAAGTAAACTGCAAGAGCAACTTATATGATAGGATAAGAATAATTTAAAAATGTAAATTAAAAAAAAAAAAAAAAAAAAACCTTCTTTGTCATCGAGTTGTGAGCTACCCTGAAAATTTCAGCCGGATAGCTAATCGGGAAGTGCTCGTAATTTGAGTTGCAAGATTTCAGGACAGAAATACATACATAGATACAAGTGAAGTTAAATAAAAGCTTTTAAAAAAGGACCTGTGTACTGTTTTGGTCCACACGGACCAATTCGCGGGCACTCAGTCTGTTACTAATAAAAACTACTGAAACAGTTTTGATTAAAATTATATGCGAATACACTGGAAGTCCACTCTTTCATACAAAAATAAATTTTCCAAATCAGTGTAGACCTCTCTCGGAGTTATGAGGGCGCATAAACAAAAAGACAAATGGAATACTAATTTACTCGTATATGTAACCGGTTTATTGTAAGAACGGCTAGATTATAATCTAACCGATTCTTATTCGTTTTATTACAAACAGACGAAAAATTGTGAACGAACATGCACTATCGAATATTACCGACCAATCAGTGCACAGTGTTACAATTTATTCAAATTGTGAACCTGCCCTTAATTGGTCAGACTCGTATTTATTACCATAGAGTTACAAATTTATCAAACAGTCTACTGCAAGTAGTCTCGAGATCATTCACACCGACATGACCTCAAGGATCGTGAATTAGTAAACGGGCTCTCGCCAGAACTCTCGCATCGTCGTCCCTTCGCTCCACTCGAACACTAGACCTTCACTCCGCTTAGGACGTCGCCTGCTTGCTTCGCTCGCCCCCCTTGCTACGTTCAGGCCTCGTGCGCTTATTACGCTCAGGAACTCCTGACAGGCTTATGGCTCCGCGTTTTAGAACTGCACCCGAGGGTAGGGCAAGGTCGGACCACACAATCTTATCTTTCAATTAAATAAATCATTCAAATCTGTTCACAAATCCTGCATCCTTATTCTCCTTATAAAAAACATCTGAACCAATTTTGATTAAAAAAAATGGGACATAATCCTACCACTGTACTGTCCATGTGTACTGTGGTCCTAACCTTTCAAATAAAAAAAGAATTACCCAAATAGTTTCAGAAGCTTTATAGATATATGAGTTACTAGCTGATGCCCGCGTCTTCGCATGCGTGGTCATTTCTGTAGGTTAAAAGTACTCTTTGTGCTATTCCAGGACCTAAAATACCAATATACCAACATTTAATCGAAATTCCTTCATCCGTCAAAAATATTTTTATCGATTGCTCGGGTTTTACTCATCAGATTGATATAAAGGACCCCAATTTTTAAGTTAAAACATAAGCTATCCAACAGTGAAAACCGCATCGCAATAGGTCCAGTAGTTTTTCCGTGATGCGCGAACAAACATACAGACAGACACGAATTTTTAATTTGTTATATTCTTGTTCAAGAGCTTATTTTATGTACCCTAGGCCATTTCTTTTTTAATAATCTTCTTTACAGACTTTTTCGTTCCTATTACTTTATTATAGGTATAGAAGATAGATAACAAACATACAAAAATATAAACATAAAACTTGCCCGTGGTCCTATCATAGCACCACCTGTAGCAAAATTACCCGTACTAGTAGAACCACGCAGTTGGACCACGGGCAACAGACGAAATACAGACGACTTGGGAACTTTCTCTTTTTAGAAGCTAGGCAGTTAGAGCACCAATTTTCGCAAAGAAAGAGAGAAGAGTTTATCGCTTGCAGTCTTAAAGTCTTTCTATTAGATGTATAACATCTTGCTTGCTGCTTGAAGCAGTTGGCTACGCCGTCTGACCTCTGCCAAGCAGCCTTCCATATCCTGCTATGACGGCTTTTATAAGATACGACACAATGATAATTTGTCATAAACTTCACAAGTAAATCAATTCCAACGCAGCGACTACGGGTAACTTACCTACTTGTTTGTTAGACCGTTCTGTTATCTTAAATCCATGAAAAGGAAAATAATTTTAGGGCAAGCTCTTCTTTAAATAAATATAAAGATATTCGGGACAATTCCACAACAATTACCTAGCCCCAAACTAGGATACCCTGTACTATGGGCACTAGATAACGGATAAATATACATAAATACGAACAATACATCCATGACTCGGAAACAAACATTTCTGTTCATCACACAAATGATTGCACCTTGCAGGATTCGAACCCGCGACTGTTTCATTTCGTACCTAGGGTTTATAGCCACTAGACCAACCGGTCGTCAAAACACACACTTTATACATACATATGTATTAAAACTTACTTATGTATACCCACAACACTTTTAAAGTTTATTTTTGAACGTGTTGTGTGTATGATAAAAATATTAATGCCATTGTACCGAAATATTTTTGAATACTTTATTAACCATTTAACAGTACTGTAGGTTACTATATATTTATAAAACTGCTGAAATCTGTTTTTTTTAATGATTTTAGCATTAATGGACACATATCCATTATTAACACATTTCTTACTGGCTCTATTGAGGCGAAATAAGGTGAGTGAAGTGAGTTTGTGTTCTATATATATATATATATATATATATATATATATATATATATACATAGAACACAAACATATATACATACTTATATATATAATATATATATATAAGTTGCACTTGTTACACTTTAAAGTAACGTGACTGAAGTAAGTTCATGTGTTCTACATATAAGTAGCACATGTTACACTTTAAAATAAACCCATTTGAAGTCGATTTTAGCTCTTATAATAATAATAATTAGTAAAAGTAAAAAAAGAACAACTCAAAGACATAACATAAAGTGTATATGTACTTTCATATAGACCTTTTTAAATAAAACCATCTTCTACATAACTGTTTCTTATATCTCCAAAAAATAAATAGAAAATTATTTACACAATAGCTAAAGGCGCTTACACAAAGTGTATCCGATCCGACAATACCAATTCCGTCAATGGGAAGTTTCCGCGTCAGCATAACTTATTCAATGTGACTCAACCCTTACGTGAGCGGGTTATGTTCAGTTATGTGTGGACTAATTTTATTTTGCGACTTTCCTTTGGAACATTTTCTTATTCGAAAAATTACCAGCTCTTCTTAAGGCCCGGTTCTAGGACTTTTAGCAATTTTCCATCATTTTTGAATGTCTGTATCTTGTTTTATAATTAACCCAGAACTATGAACTTGGTATCACATCAAAATTTTACATATTATCTCGTACTTTGTAAACACAGAAACATGATTAGTATGAATTCACTCGTTAGAAAATAAAATAATACAACTACTTTATGCCTAGAACATTGATTCGAAAGAGACCCCGTCACTAAATGATATCAAAGATATACCAAGAGAAAGAACTTATTATGTTTGAGAAAATGGCTAGACACTTTTTAATTCAAAGCTTTAGTTTTCCTACAAATAAATAAAAACCTTAAATTTTACTCCCGAGATGTATCATCTTTCCCGCTCTACTTGATCACGGATGAGAGGGACATAAAATTCACTAACACTCGGCCTTAAACAATAGCAATATCAGTAAGCTAGCGGTGTTGACTAAAAGGTATGTGCGAAAATAAGCAGTCAGTTAAAATCTCAGAAAAAGGTAAGAAACTGCCATATTAAACTGCCATAACTAACTTCCAATTTGTCATTGATAATTAGTTTGTACCTACTATCAATTATTCTACTGGCAGTTGGTGACACTGAATCCAACTAAATCTATACTTATAATAAAGCAGTAAGCAACAAAATGTATGTACATTGAAGATACATTTTTAAAAACACAAGGCGGCTTAGAATAGCCTACTGAACAAGAATATCCATACCAATGTATAAAAGTGAAACGTTATCTGTTTGTATGTTTGTTTGTTTGGGAGCTTTCACGCGATAACGGCTGGATATAGCTTATACCCTAGAACAAAACACAGGATACTTTTTATACCGGAAAATTGCAAGTTTCTACGGGAAAATTGGAAAAGTTGATTACTGGCTATATGGAACGGTTTCCATGGAAACGAAATAACAATTCTGTCAAAAAACTTCAAGAGCATTGGTGCTATTCCTACTTTTGCATTGGTTTTTAATATCCTAGAAGAATATAGGATGTTTTTTTTCACGATACACAGTAGTCCGCGCGGATGAAATCGCGGGCGGGAGAACTAAAAACACAGTAATAGCTAAAAACACGGTGTCTATCTGTTTGTCTGTATGTTCACACATCGCATGACTACTGAACCGATTGAAATGCAGTGTTCATGTTGGATTTGACTTATAACCTTATGTACTTTGCATCCGATAGGAGCAATGGATAAAAAAAAACTATTTGACGGCTGATCTAAATTTGAATCAATATTGTATTTTATTGGTATTTTGGTCTTGGAATAACTCGTGGGTTACTTTTAGCCCAGAAAAAAGGTCTGAGCCGCGCTTTGGCCGCGGGCAAAGCCGTGGTCATAGTTAGTTAGAAAATAAATACAAAACTCGTATAAATAATTGGCGATGTGTTCCATTTCTGTATGAAACCGAAACCACTGACCTTTCAGTTCAGTCCTGCTCATATTTTCCCCTCGTACAGACGAACTCGCCCTAAATTTTTCATAAATGTACCTAAATATAGATACCCAGGCGCTTACACATAAGCGGCTTACGCTGTACCATCTGTATTTGTACCGGATAATTCTCTAACATATTGAATGAACTGCGAAAAATATGTTTTTATTGGCCAAATTGTTTCGGGACACCATCTTTATGTTTTATATCCACGTAGAGGATATTAAATAGATAAGAGCATCCAGTCAATTCCTCACTAGACAAAATTGACTGAGGAATACGCTATTGAAATACGGGATTAGTTCATTAGTTAGAAGGGGGTAGATATGGCACACTTAAATATCAAGTAAACAAAAATTGTACTAGAGACAACCACAGGCAAACACACACACCCACACAACTACATTCCCGCCGTCGTGCTTCCTGTGCTTCAACAGCAAAGATAGAGAGACATACGCAGACTGTAGCACGAATGAGTCAATGCTAACACGAGCTACACAAACACCACTCCGATTGTGATTAGTCACAATCGGCCAAAGAAGGCCAATTATGTGCGTTCACAGATCATATATTCTGCGTTGCACATAATTTATGCGGTCCATATAATCTTCCAACTTTTAATTAAGTCTATGGATTAGTTAGAAAGATTTGCTCATTAACTCACATAGTACATACATCGATATATATGTACTATGTGAGTTATGACAATTTATCGTTATCCATACCAATATTATTGCATTACCAATGTTATGAAACATTGTCTGTTTGTTTGTTTGTTTGTTTGTTTGGGGAGCTTTCACGCGATAACTTCAGTACGGATTTTGATGAAATTTAGAATGGAGATAGCTTATACCCAGGAATTATACATAGAATACTTTTTATCTCGGAAAATTGTAAGTTTCCACGGGAAAACTGGAAAATGTTGATTACTCACTGTAAGGAACGGTTGTCATCACAGAATGGTCTGTGGTTGCCATGGAAACGAAATAACAAGTCTGTCAAAAAACATCTAGACCATTGGTGCTGTACCTACTTATACATTGGTTTTTAATTTTATAGAAGAAAGTAGGATGCTTTTTTTCGCGATAAACAGTAGGCCGCGCGTGCAAAGTCGCGGGCTTGAAAAGTAGTGTCTTATAAAAGCATCTTATAAGAGCCGTCTTAGCAGGATATGGAAGGCTGCTTGGCAGAGGTCATACGGCGTAGCCAACTGCTTCAAGCAGCAAGCAAGATGTTATACATAATAGATAGACTTTAAGACTGCAAGCGATAAACTCTTCTCTCTTTCTTTGCCAAAATTGGTGCTCTAACCAGGATTGCCCTAAATAGTTTTGAATAATTTGAAGAACAACCATAGAACAACGCTGTAAACTGTAATCGGTAACGGAGGAACGAGCTGGTTCAGCTTGATCTTAGTTTTATCCAAGTTCATTCCGAAGCTTCAGCGTGGGTCTCCAGCTCCACTGCAAATCCTGCAAGGATTGCGCATCGCAGCTTATGAGGAATGAGGATATCATTGGCAAGTCCTTTGAGATTATAATCTCCGTTTGTATTGATGTGCTCAAGCTATCCCAACTTTTTTATGTAAAGGAGTTTGATCTTGGGTCGCTGGCATAACTATTTCATTGACAATAGTAATGGGTCAGGTATCCTAGAACTAAATATGTGCTAAAATAATTAAAACAGTGGTTTAGTAAACAGCACCTACAGCGCCTATAATCGCATTCGTGCAATTACGCTAATATTATCACATTATCACACTTCATACTATTACACTTCACGCTATCACACTTCACACTACCACACTGTCACATTTCACACTATCACACTTCACACTAGCACACTAATATTATAAATGAGAAGTGTAGCCACTGTCGTAACCTGGCCAATCAGAGTTTCAAAAATGAATACTCTCTTATCGAGCGGAAGACTTCGTATTTGCGATGCAGAACTCCATACGTTAGAACTGACAGTACATACAAAACGTCATAAAATGCATAAAAACTGATTAGCGCCATCTATCTTTAGAAGTGTGTATATGTTGTTGTTTGTTACTCCTTCACGCTCAAACGACTGAACGGATTTGGATGAAGTTTAGTACCAGGATAGATTATATCCTGCATTAACAGATAGGCTACTTTTTATTATCATCATCATCCATCATCATAATCCATGCGGGTGTAACCGCGGTGCGCAGCTAGTGCAGTTATATTGAATCGAAGCGATATTTTAATCTACACCGACAATGATGCTCAGGCAAAACAAAAGCACAGACTATATAAATATGTACTGTGACAAAAGCCTGGCTTCGATATAAACCTCAAACTACTGTGCCTCAACGGTAAACGGAAATGTTTTGACAAGGTACCTACTCTGGTTAGTAATGCTCTGAAAACATTAATTGCAGTACCTAACACAATTGATTAGTACTGTAGGTATTCGATGAAACGAACATTCATTTTTACGAGGACACATAATAGGGGAAGCTGTATTAAGCGCTAAGGGCTGGTGACCTCTCAAATACATATATTTATAACATACACCTCAATTTAGTAAGAGGTGATTCGCATTCTTCTCGAAGTATTATTCGACTGAGCGAGCGAAGCGTCTCTGCTTCAAGTTCAATCAATTTGTTTTAATCCGTCAGTTTGTTGGTACTCCTGTACAGGTCGTATTTTACAACCGATCTGGACGAAACTTGGTATACAGGTTTTACGACTTTATAGTTTTTTTGTCGTCGGGGATTTTCGATTAGGAGAGTACTTCTTACTTAGAATCGAGGGGCAGGAGTTGGGCGAGGGGGGGGGGGGGGGGTTGGTGGTGAAGGGCTACCCCCTAGTACAGCAGAGATGCTTACTTTAGGACATATTTCAGTTTTAAGTTTATTAAAAATCAGCTGACTGGTCGCTGTAAATAAAATTATTAATTAGTAGAATGTGTTTTGTTTCTCCGCTTTCGCCAGAAAGTAAATTGAAGATGTTATGTATGGCCCCAAAAACTAGGGTAGGTTAGGTTTGAACATGACTACACATCGCGCGAGCCCAGCGAGCGAAGCGAACGTGCCAGCCACGTAACGAACGTGGCAGCCGATTCGGCCGCCCCGATTTTGAAACCTTTTTATTGAACAGCTGATTTTTAATAACTGTTACGGCTGTTTAGTCGCCTAAAACTGTTTTTTTTTTTGTACTACTATTTTATTAAAAAAATCATAACTCCATTTCCTAGACAGGGGGGTGGTAGAGGGGACTTCGCCCCTCCCCCTGTATCTTTCCCCTCTCCCCCCTGGTGATGATCTGATGAGGATCTTCGGCGTGATGAGCAGAATAGCTTGCAGTAAATTGCTCACTTTTACATTTATACCAGTGGAACCGGCCCTTTACCCACTAGGTACGGATTGATGGAGCACCTTGGTTATTAATGTTAGTTTTACAATAAGGTTACTAGATGGCGCTACTGTGCACCGCTACGTTGTTGCAAAAAGTTTGTGCTCGCGAGGTCTACTGTTCGTAGAACTACTAGTTAATCTCACTGAATGATATCAAGTGGCTAACATGCGGGTCCGTCACTTTGAATTGTTAGTAATTGAAAATGTTGTTATTAAGTCAATTGGCATACAATTTATCAAAATTTCAGGGTCATGATACTCGTAGAAATTAAGTACATTTTAGAGAAAACAATAGTTTATTGTTCAATATGAGCTCCTTTAAAATTGATAATGGCATCGAGTCTACCGACAAAGGCTTCGCACGCTGTAGGAAGGTATATAGGTAATTGCGGGATTCGGTCCCATTCCCGACGAAGAGCCACTTTCAGCGTATCCACACTTTCATTTTGTTCACCTGTAAGTGCTGGAGCTCTCAAAAATGGTTGCTATTGATTTTCCAGCTAAATGCATGAAAATGCATGAATTTCCAGCTAAATGCATGCTAAATGCATGCATGAAGTATTGCATTTAATATTTTTCGTTTTATTATTTTTGTCACCCGCTCTTTTTAAATGACTGCCCAAAAAAAGGAGTGTTATGTTTTTAGCATAACACTCCTTTTTTGGAGTGTTATGTATGAACGTTTGTATGTATGTGAGTTTCTTTATTCCACTATAACTTTTAAATGCCTGAACAGATTTATACGTATGGGGTATCGTTAGAATCCTGACATCCCCCCGAATAACATAAGCAATTTTTGAAAACTTTCTATGCCAATGGCTGCTGTATGGCTCCATTTAAAAAAGAAATTTACAGTATGGGTGTCAAATTGAAGGTCTTGATAAGCATATTCCAACAGTATTTATTGTAATTTATTGGCAAAAGCTCTTTTTTGGCAGGGCAAGCGTGTTTTTTTAGTTTTTAATATAGTTATTGTCAGATTACAAACGGAAAAACAAGTCATCATGCGTTCTGCAAAATTTTGTAGCTTGACGTAATATTTGCAAAGTAGATATTTAGTAAAAGTATTGCTATCTCACCTCCTCCCCGCCATTCCTTATACAATATAATCTACGCATATACTTTTATTTAAGAAATCTTTTTTTGTTGTTGTTAATATGAGAATTTTCAATTTGTTTAGTGCAAAAAACCGCCCGTTAATGTGCTTATAACTTTGAAGTTATTAAAAATTTAGAAAAACTGAGACCTATAAGCTTCGATCATGTATCTACCTAGATACATGATCGAAGCCTATAAGCGTATTTAATTAACAAAACAATTTTATGCAAAAATATATTTGAAATGGGAATATATTTAGGGGTAGATAAATATGGACAAGGGCGCTATCTTCTTTAGTTTAGACTAGCTTTCCCGCCCGCGACTTCGTCCGCGCGGACTGCAGTTTATCGCGAAAAAGCATCCTACTTACGTTCTTCTAGGATATTAAAAACTTATGCAAAAGTATGCATAGCACCAATTCTCTCAAAGTTTTTGACAACCTTGTTATTTCGTTTTCCTGGCAACCGTTCCTTTCAGCGAGTAATTAACATTTTCCCGTGAAAACTTACAATTTTCCGGGATAAAGGTATACTATGTTTTATTCTTGGGTATAAGCTATCTCCATTCCAAATTTCATCAGAATCCGTCCAGCCGTTATCGCGTTAAAGCTCCCCAAACAAACAAACAGACAACGTTTAAATTTTATATATTGGTTATTATTTTAAATAAGCTTTTTGTTTTTGAAAATGAGCATTTTCAATTTGACATAGCTTCAACAAAAAAAAAACGATGCAAGGTGCTTATGATTTTGAAGTTACTGAAACAATTTCGAAAAACTGAGACGTATAAGCGTAGTTAATTTACAAAGTAATTTTATGCAAAAAGATATTTGAAATTGTAATATATTTAGAAGTAGATAATACTATACTATCAAGGGCGCTATAAACTATCTTCTAATCTTGCAGCAGTGTGAAGTTGGTAACACTTCCATTGACGGCTCCATTAGTAGAAGGAGAGTTATAACCAATAAATGTTTATCTTTGTATATAATTCTTCTCTTTGATTATAACATAAAAATTACATAAGGCAATGACGGTACACGGAACACGAAACAGGCACACGGAAGTAGCCTTCTCGGGCGGTCTTATTTTGTCACTCAATAAGCCAAATACCCTATAAGTACTTCCACCACTGTCATCAGTCCCTTTCAAAGGAATACCAAAGCGAGGAATAGAAAAAAAATTGGACAGGTATCTGGTTTAAATTCAATAAAACACCGAAGAAGTACCCTATCCTCGCGTCAATGTTTGAAGAGTTATTCCTATTACAACAAAGGAAAAATCGCTGGCATGCCAACTTCGAGTTCCAATGTTCCACCGCTACGCTGGCATCTGAGATCCCTCTGACAAGAAGAAAAACAAATTCGTTCCTTGTGTCAATAGGATGACAATGCCACTTGATACGACCTATATTCGTTCATACCATGTTTTGTTGTCGTGGGCCTGCCTACACACAAGAACAGGGAGGCCATTCAATTGAAATAACAGCGACATTTATCAGAGATGGCCATGGATCGTTTAACGAATAAGACCCATTATTTGGCAGATTAGCTCGTCGATGTGTCTCAATCTCAGAGAGATCGAACTTAATACTTGACATTATCGAACCCGATTGAAAACAAAACCTAAAAGAGGCTACAATATAAGTGAGAATAGTTGCTAACCAACTTTATTCGCTAAAGATCCTAAATGGTCATTCGAAATGAAAAACTATAACGTTAGCCTAAAGATAATTTTCAAATACCTATTCAATGATAGACCCTCCGCACGAAGGACCTCCGACATTGTAGTCATCGTAGGAAGTCGATGGATGGAGGTGGCACAAGATCGCTCGTCATGGCGCTCTTTGGGGAAGGCCTATGTTCAGCAGTGGACTTTTAAAGGCTGACACGATGATGATGATTCCATGATACCCAATTGATATAGTTCGTTGACTTACATTTTTATCTTTTTCACAATATGGCGTCTGGTTGTCGCTATATTCAATTTTGATTACTGTCAATTTTGATGTCTTTAGTGACGTTCGCAAGATTAAGACCAATCGATTGACGTAAGAATCATCAAAATCGGTCCACGCGTTTGGTCTATATAGTGCCACAATGGGAAAAACATCATCATCATCATCAGCCTATGTCTGCCAACTGCTGGAGTTAGGCCTCTCTTAGTACACGCCACTGAGTTCGGTACAAGGAACATACATACATAGGCTGATAATCGCAATACCCTCCGCGCCGTCGCGTCGGGTAAAAATAACGGGTGTATCAGCGCGCACTGGTACGTTATTGGTACTGTACGTTATTAGCCTCTGTGACACTGACTGCAAAGCGATGGTGTGACAACTCATGAGCAAGGCGCGGGAGCCTTTTTCACACTCATCAATTAAATGTAAAAAAGTAGACATAAAAACTACAGTTAGTTAGCTGTTAACTTTTATTACGTGCAATTTTTATACAGATGGGTGTGATAATTTGAAAATAAAACGAATAATAACTGTATATAAGTATAATTTAAGAATTAAAATTAAAAAACAAATCTTTTATGTGCTTTTAATTAAAAAAAACATGCATTGTCATGGATTTGTGAGCCACCCTGAAGTTTCAGCCGGATAGCTAATCTAGAATCGTAAGTAATCGTTGAGTTGCAAGATTCCAGAACAGACCGAAATACATACATATATACAAGAGAAGCCAAATAAAAGTTTTTAATAAAAACGACAACATTTCAACATATCTTGTATTGAATCAATCAATAAAAGAAGGATCTATTAATGATCTCAATCCAGATAACCGTACAGCCTTCGCCTTACAATTTCAAATCTTACTGAATCTAGACTAACCGCATCAATCTAGGTTCAATTATAACTCGAGTTGGAATTCGAACTGTATCGATATTGTGTAACTAGGAGTCGGGATTGGTTGTGTGGAAGGTTGAAAGTCAATGGTCTGAGCTAGATTGTTTTGACGCTTCAGTTCGTTTAGAGCGATGGTGGCCTAACGGTTCTATAGTGCAATTTAGAATCCAACGATACCGGGTTCAAAACCTAGGCTCCGCCAATGACTTTTCTGAGTTATGTGCGGTTTACCATCGCTCCGAGCTTCGGTGGGCATGTTAAGCTGTCGGTCCCGGCTGTTATTAATTAATAGCAGTCGTTAAGCCATGTCAGAGGCCCTCGGGTGGCTTGACAAACTCTGACACCACAGGCCAGCACTACCTCATACGACAAACAAAAACCAGTTCGTTTTTGGTAGGGCTGTCGTGATCTTTTTTGTGGTCTTTTCTTCCTATATAAAACACCATAATAAAGACCCCTGTCTAAAAACTCACCACCGTAACATTATTATAAGCTGTATGTTACAAGCTCTTGGAATTACACATTAATCTTCTACTAGGAAATTGAGTATGATTTAGTTCGGGTTTGCTGAGCAAGGTCTAGGAAGCTACTTGCACTTCTAACTAAACTGTATCATTTGACACGATTGCAACTACGTCTGATAAAATATCTTTTCTTCGGTCTACAAACAGCAATTTGTATTTTTAAGACGTGTTTTTTATTCCGTGATGGTTAACTGTATTGACTTACTAAGGTCAAACATCGTACAGTCCATTGCCCCAAAAAGATCAGCTGCATAAATTTATTTGCCCATACTGGCAATGTTAGGAAAGCATTATACAATTACACATACAATTCATATTAAAATATTTTTCTAGAGTAAATATGGGAAAGTTTTCTGCCTGAATTGGGCTGAATTTCAGCATTTAGTTTTAATAGTACCTACCTAATCTCTTATAGGTATTCTATGAAATAGATTTTTGAATACAACTTGAAAACCATGGTTGTTTGAAGTAAACAAAACAATTACAAAAAAAAATGTTACCGTGCAAGGAAAACAAAAAAAACGAAGCAAAATTACGAATGATTTCTCGAAATATAGTAATTGTTTGGATTTCGTATTTTTGGAAGAACTACCAGCGCCCCGCGGTTTTACCCGCGAGGATTATGATGATGAAGAGGATGAAAGTATCCTATGTGTTATTCCAGAACCTAAAGTTTAAACATTACACATCAACAAAATCTATTTAGGCGTTGCACAGCGAATACCAAAGATTGACGTATGTTATAAGTACTTGTAGTCCGAGCGGACGAAGTCGCGGGCGAAAGCCCGCGACTACGTCCGCGCGGACTACAGTTTATCGTGAAAAAAAGCATCCTATGTTCTTCTTGGATATTAAAAACCAATGCAAAAGTATAGCACCAACGCTCTTGATGCCTTTTGATAGACTTGTTATTATTTCGTTTCCATGACAATCGTTCTTTACAGCAGGAAATCGTCATTTTTCAGTTTTCCCTTGGAAACTTACCATTTTCCGGAAAAAAAAGTATCCTATGTTAGTACAAAGTTTCATCAAAATCCGTCCAGCTGTTATCACGATAAAACTCCAAACAAACAAACATACAGACAACGTTTCACTTTTATGTTACTTCATTCTACAGTAAGGTAGATAAGTGACATATTATGTATTGAAAATACAGCTAGAATAGAATAGCCTTTATTGTTGTCTGTTTGTTTGTTTGGGGAGCTGACACGCGATAACGGCTGAACGGATTTTGATAATATTTAGAATGGAGATAGCTTATATCCTGGAATAAGTCATTTTATCCCGGAAAATTGTAAGTTTCCACGGGAAAACTGGAAAATGTTGATTACTCACTGTAAGGAACGGTTGCCATCACAGAATGGTCTGCGGTTGCCATGGAAACGAAATGACAAGTCTGTCAAAAAACATCAAGAGCATTGGTGCCTACTTTTATACCGTATTGTACTTGTATACCTACTTTTGCATTGGTTTTTAATATCCTAGAAGAACCTTGTACTATTATTTATTCTGTGGAAGAACATAGGACGCTTATTTCGCGCTAAACAGTAGTCCGCTTGTACGAAGTCGCGGGCGGGAAATCTATATCCAGTTGCTTGCCACGCGCGCACGCGCATGTATGCGCTCAGTACTGCGCCATGTTAGAAATAGCGCCACCCGATGATTACTTATAATAAAGCAGTGAGTACCAAAAAAACTGTAAAAAAATATATTAAAAAAATAAGTTGGTCTAGGAAAATAAACTACGATTAAAAAAATGTTTTTTTCTTGTTCAGTACAAGAAAAAAACATTTTTTTAATCGTGTCTGTCTGTCTGTTTGTGTGCATATTTGTTCGCGCATCACGTAAAAACTACTGGACCGATTGCCATGCAGTTTTCATTGTTGAGTAGAATTCAAGCAACCGATAAAAAAGCACTTGACGTCTGAACGAAGTTTGATGATTATGGTACTTTTGGTTCTGGAATATCACCGGAGCCTTATATCCCAGAAAAATAACCACGCGAGCAAAGCCGCGGGAACAGCTTGTCGTTTTATAAAGTAATGTAATGTTGGTGTCATGAATGTCACAGTTCCGCTGCGTATCTTCAAAAGCAGGTCTATCTTCAATCATCAAATCAGTGCTTCAAAACGCCCACCGAAGCGTGAACCCAAGACCCAGCATTCTCTCGCGATAACGGGGCCATTCAACTTTTGAACTGATTCCTTATCGGAGACCTCGCTATCTCTCCCAAACAATGTGAGCTCCTCATTTGGTGAATGACCTTTTTTTAACAATGGATTTATGAACGGGCTAATTAACAAAACACACAATCAAAGTATGCAAATCGGTTGACATGTAACCTGGTTGACAATTTCCTTATTATCACGTTTTTATTTTTTAAGTTTCTGTATTTCCGGTAGAAAAAAACGGAACAGAATCACTCGTGTGTTTGTCTGTCTGTCCGTCTTTCAAAGCCAATTTGCTCAGAGTCTACTGGTCTGATAAAGTTGAAATTTGCTACACATATGAATTTCTGTGACCCAAACACGGACGTGTAACGTGAATAAATTAATTTTGAATATGGGGGTCACTAAAAGGTGGCAAATTAGAAAAAAATACAGACTGTACATATCAAATGAAAGGGCAGTTGTGAAGGTCTATTTTTTATTATATTAAAATAAAGCACACAAATATTTTAAATCAGAGAAATGTAGCCACTGTCTTCAACAGGCCAATCAGAGCTTAGAGTTTTAAAAATCAATAGTCTCTTATCGAGCGGAAGACTTCGTATGCGCGATGCAGAACTCCATACATTACAACTGACAGTCCACACAAAACGTCATAATAACTGATTAGCGCCGCCATCTATTGTTTATCTTTAAATGTGTATGTTACGTGGTTCAAGTGCTACGTATACAGAATACATGTACAAAGTGTCTTCGCCTTAATAGAGACTGTAAGAAAAGTGTTATTGGACACATCTTTAGTTCTATTCAATCTAACAGCCTAAGTTAAATTTAAATTACTTATTAGCCTAATTGATGGCTAGATTGTAATATAAGTAGGGTACATATTTAAAATGTACTCTAGAAAAAAATAAAAAAATACATCATCCATCATCATAATGCAACCGTGGTCCGCAACTATCAGTTAATAAGTTATGAAAAATTTCTTCGGGACGTGTGAAAGAGTGGTCATCAGAGCAATAAATAGATCGCGCAAAGTGGAAAGAGGGTAGGCAGGTCTTTGGCCTGCAGTGGGCACCGAGACTCATAATAATAATAAACATGCCCTTTAGGGAAAAAAGCATTTTCAGTAAGTAGTATTTCTTAGGCTTATGATAATATTAAAGTTTAGGAAGGTAAGTATTGTAACACAGATTTTGAAAACTGCATCTTTAATAGTCCGTAGTTAAACAAGGAACCCTTACTGTCCGACCGTCCGTCCGTCTGTATGTCACAGACATTTTATTCAGACACTATTATTATTATTACCACAAGGTTATTATTACCGCAAGGTTCAAATTTGCCAGAAATACCTGTAGAATTATATCCATACCAATATATAAAAGTGAAACGTTGTCTGTTTATTTGTCTGTTTGTTTGGGGAGCTTTCACGCGATAACGGTTGGACGGATTATGATGAAATTTGGAATGGAGATAGCTTATATCATGGAATAAAACATAGAATACTTCTTTTCTCGGAAAATTGTAAGTTTCTACGGGAAAACTGGAAAATGTTGATTACTCGCTGTAAGGAACGGTTGCCATGGAAACGAAATAACAAGTCTGTCAAAAAACATAAAGAGCATTGGTGCTATACCTATTTTTGCATTGGTTTTAAATATTCTAGAAGAACATAGGATTCGTTTTTCGCGATAAACTGTAGTCCGCGCGGACATAGTCGTGGGTGGGAAAGCTAGTATAATAGATAATTATAACCGCTACTTCGGTGTTTAAACAAGTTGTTTTATTTAAATTGGCTTCCAATTGGATGAAAGTGAAGTCAAAAGTAGTAACTAGGTCTCTCTTTGACACCTGCAAAACGCTACGCCAAACGCTCCCCACCGCTCCAATACACACCCTGATTCATAAAACACTCCACACCCCCATTTCTAATTATAGGACCGGCTTTATAATTTTACAGCTGTCATTTTATTACGGCAAAGTCCATTAGCGGACCTGTCGCCGGTGATTTACCTTTACGATTTCGGAGTATTACGGACTTTGTAATAGGAAATCTACCTTTACGATTTTGGTGGTCATTTAGGGTAGGCACGGGAATTTACTTTTACGATTTTGGATTACATTTTGGGTGATAATGGTAGTTACCTACTAATGGTACTAATGGATTTGTTAATGGGCGTTCCTGTCGCTAAAAGCGTTCTCTTCCAGACAACCCTTGGATGGACCGAAATTATTATGATACAGGATTCGGGAGATATAGGGATATAGGGTTGCCAGCTTCCATTTTATGTATTAGTTTAGAGGAAGGACTTGAATCGATAAAATAGAGGACCAAAATGAAAATAAAGGACATCCCGTTGCAACAAAAAAAGCATTAATATAATATTATTTATAGCACCAATAGCGAAATCTTCTATTTATATATCTTATAATAATTTCTTATAATGTAGCAGTAGGTTACAAAAAAACCTATTAGATAGTAGATTATTAAAAAAAAGTTGGGCTAGGTTACTTCAAATAAGTCACTAAACATGAAAAAAGGAATTAAAAAAAATATTACTGTCAGTCTGTTTGTCTGTCTGTCTGTCAGTCTGATCACGCATCACGTAAAAACTACTGAACCGGTTGGGATGCGGCGTCACTGTTGGATAGCTTTGGTTTCGACTTAAAAACTGGGGTACTTGGTATCTTAGTCCGATGATTAGAAGCTAAGCTAAATAACTAAATGACTTGGTATTTTGTACATTATAGCTGTGCCCGCGGCTTTGTCTTCCTGGTCATTAATCTGGGTTAAAAGTAAACTATGTGTTATTCCAGTAACAAAATCTATACTAACCTCGGGTTTCTGAAACGTTTGTTAACTTTGACAACAGATTAAGTCTATTGCTGTCTTTGTCATTTGTTTATTGCCAGACAAGGACAGCATTAGAATTAATCTGTTGTCAAAGTTAACAAAGGTTTCAGAAACCCGAGGTAAGTTTGTAATTTACAAGGGAGCGCGAATCATAAAAAATATAAAGCAATCATTAAAAAGTGCGAGCTTACCGAGCTCGGAAATAATAAGGGTTATTTCTATCAGTGCTTCAATGCACTGAGTTCAATCACAGAAGAAATAATAGTACTAACGTACAGAAAACTCATAAATGAATTCAGGCTAATCTTAGTCTATTTCGCGGCTGGCCACGGAGTGGCCAGTCGAGTAGAGTAACACCGGCGTTACAGAACTTCGCGCGCGCAATTATATCGAGTGAGAAAGGCCTGGTTCAATGAAACAGCCATACATATTTTTTTCCGATAATACGAAAGACGACGTATTGTCCTCTATTCCTGATTTCAAAATACAGACCCATTTTTGGGTCTGAAAAATAGGACGTCCTCTAAATTAAATATTATTATTCTCATAGTTCATCTTTACATTATAATAAATTTGTAACGACGGTGAAGCGTCGTTCACGCTTTGACTGCATTGTGTGTGTACCTTCAATTTGTCTTTTTTAATAGAACCCAGAAGCACAATACACATTATATCCTTACGATTACGATATTATGTGTACCAGAAGCGCGGGATCAAATTTGATTGGCTTTAGATTAATTCCATTAAATATTTGTTGTACTGTTCTTATTTTCTACAATTTATTAGCGAGATAATTTAATTCCCGGCAACTAATCAAGCTTATCACAGACTCCTAAGCGTACTGTATTACCAGTATGGACGGTTCGTAAAAAAAAGCGGTTATGTGTGTATTTTTTTCATGCATTAAAATCGAGTTGTGAGCTACCCTGAAAGTTTTAGCCGGATGGCTAAAAAAAATGGGTGTATACAGGCAGTCGGGTATATAACCATCTTATTTCCATCTTTTTAGATTACGTTGGGTTTTAAATTTGTTATACGTATAGATATAGATAAGTAGGTACTTTTTAGTTACATCTTTTCTTTTATCTATAACTATAAAACAGTACCGTGACATACCTATTGATTGACTGACTGACAGATAAAGCACAGCCTAAATTGGTGGACCAAGAGTTTTAAAATTTGGAGGGAATACTCCTTGAGTATCGTAGGGGTGCATAAAGTAGTTTGTTTTTTTATTTTAACCCTAGGGGTTGTCATAAACTACACGCAAGCAAAGCTACGGGTTACAGCTAGTTGTAAATATACAGCGGACTACCTTTCGCCCGCGAGTTCGTCCGCGCGGTCTACAGTTTATCATGAAAAAAAGCATCCTATGTTCTTCTAGGATAATAAAAACCAATGCAAAAGTAGGTATAGAAACAATGCTCTTGATGTTTTATGACAGACTTGTTATTTCGTTTCTATGGCAACCGTTCCTTACAGCGAGTAATCAACATCTTCCAGGCTTCCCGTAGAAACTTACTATTTTCCGGGTTAAAAACTATTCTATGTTTAGTTCTAGCAAGCTATCCAAAAAGCCACTCCAAAATTCATCTAAATCCGTCCAAATGTTATCGCGGTTAAACTTTGGGGAGTTTTTTTGGGGGGAGGGAAGACAACCAAACAAACGTTTTCACTTTTATATATTGGTGTGGATTATTAAACCTCTGGTGGCCGCCATCTTTATTTAAAACTAAATAATATCTATATTATCGGTATCCTCAAAACTTTTTATTTGACCTTCCACTCAGTAGAGTTCAATAACTTGTTTTTTACGCCATGACCTTTTAATATGGAGTCTAGAGGCCGCCGTAATGTCTATCAACTCCTAGATACACAAGAGGGGACTGCCCATACTGCAACAACTTTTCCATATAAGCCCATGCTTAGCTAGGGATTAGCTTAATGGCCACAGTGCTAACCGCTATCCCTTACCATACAGCGCGATATAGCGCGAGATTTATGGCCTCAGCGGACACGGGTGATACAGGTAAGGTAAAAGGGTCACGACAATTTTAGGAGGATTTATCGTCTCCTTATAAAGTAGCAGGACAATATTTTGATTGTGGAACTTATGGGTCAAAGTAAAAATATGTTGTTAAAGGTAGAAACAGAACAATGATATGATATGATTGTCGTGTGGCTTTGAAAGGGCTGTGCTGATTTCGATTAAATTTTCGACAGTCTACTTCCCACTACGGAAACCAATATAAATTTTATCGAAAGAAAAATTTCCGATAAAAAAAAAGGTCCTTTTTTGTACAAAAAATTTATCTCTAATTTCATTAAAAAACTAGTTACTGAATCACTATTCATAAAAATTATATTGGACCACCTTGGAGGTCACATTTTAACATAAATACCTAAGTATAATATTAAAAAATATTAAAAGAATAGTAGTTTATGAAACGGTTGCATAATAAGGAGAATTAAAACACGAGAGTGAGTTTAAAAAACGAGCCGTAGGCGAATTTTTTAATACGAGTAGTATTACTCGAGTGTTTTAATAACTAGTTATGTGCCAACTAGTTTCATACACTACTTTATCTACACTCGTGCAATAGGATTTTACAGGTAATGAAACAAAATTACGCCGTAATATTTTCTTGATTTTGCCGGTAAAAGCTCGTTCGTCATGTTCGTTGCTGTTTCCGTGATGTCAGGTGGAGTCAAATTCTCCTCACTAACACTGTTATCGGCAATTTGTAATCAGGATACAACGTTTCGTCAATAAAAACACATTAAATTGGTTAGGTAGGTACCTACTAATGTAAAGTAAATTTTGGCGCCAAAATCCAGTCCACAGTAAAATCGCGCGCCTACGGTCTAGCATGTGCCGCCATAGATAATAAATGACGAAAACCCTAGTAGTTTTTTTTTATTATAATATCGTTTAGTTAAAAAAACAGTGTTATAATGTTTTTTCTTTCTTATTAGAGACGTGCCGTGCGTAATGTATATCATTATGCCACCATTTTTTGTATTCATAATCCGGATTTTACGATATCATCATGTCAGCCTTTAGAAGTCCACTGCTGAACATAGGCTTCCCCCAAAGAGCGATCTTGTGCCACCTCCATCCACCGACTTTTACGCAAGAAAGTTTCAGCCATATAGCCGAAAGTGCTCGAAATTTGGATTGCAAGATTCCAGGACAGACAGAAATACATAGATACATACAGACCTTCATACAAGTAAAGATAAACAAAAGATTCTAAAAAAAAAACTAAAAGGATAACGAAGTTCAATACGTAAAAAAATTGAACCTCCCTTTATTGAAGTTGGATTTCAGTAAATTGTTGATATAGTTAATAGACTCAGGCGTTACTTTGCGGAAATCTATATTTAAAACGAATTAAGAAAATTAAGTACGAGTGGCTTACTTCCGCCAGTTTGTAAGTCAAACTAATGATAAAAGAAAAAATAAAGTATTTTAATTTTATTACTTAATAATTTTTATTTAATACCTTGTAGTGACAAGTTTTGAGTTAAGCCAATAAATATATTGTTGTAATATGCTCATCAAGGCCTTCAATTTGATACCTATATTGTGAAATGCGTATAATAGGAACTAAATATAAAATATATAAAAAATTAGATCAAAGTTCAGCACAAATATTTTTAACGATTGCTCGGCTTCTACTCGTTGGATTAGCATATGAAGTTCACAAGATTTTATGTCAAAACCTAACCTACATAACAGTTAAAGCCGCATTTTAATCGGTACAGTAGTTTTTACGTGATGCGCAAACAACATCCAGACAGACAGACATTATTTTTGAAAACGTTGTCATTATTCTGCAGTTCATTTTAAATCATCGAGGCCATTTTTTTTAAATCATTTTTTTTTTACTTACTGTTTTATAACAGTATGTACAGTTAGTGGGCAGCAGCTCGCTGGTTGTTAACTTGCTGGAAGTTCATTTGTTTGTCCGATGCTTTATTATTTCTCACTAGCTGCGCCGCGCGGCTTTGCCCGCTTGGACTTTTATCCGGTATTAAAAGTATCCTGCGTTGGTCTTTATGCTATACAAAATCTAACTTAAAAAAAAACGTTCCAGCCGTTATCGCGTGAAAGCGCCCCAAACAAACAAACAAACAAATCAATAGACAACGTTTCACTTTTATATATATGTGGGGATAGGAGTAATGAAATCTCTTCATAACCGACCACTTATCCAGTTACCCGTCTATTAATCCGTGATTAAAATCCGCTCCAGTTTGTAATTAAGTAACGTATTAATTAAAATAAATCCATATGAAGGCGGAACGTATGCGGGATTTGTATGTAAATTACTGGGGAAACTTGCGAGGCTTCGACGGTGTGGAGTTGGAGGGGGGCAGATAAATAGATATCAATGTAAATCTTTACTGACACCAAAAATATTAAAGCCAGTGCGTGCAGTGCCAGTGCCAGCCGCGGCATCGCACGCGTGGTCATTTCTCCAGGTTACAAGTACTCATATGTACTATTCCAAGACCTAAAATATGAACATCAAAACATATGGTCAAAATTCCTTCCGTCAAAAAGTTTTTATCGATTGCTCGGTTTCTAGTCATCGGATTCAGATGCTAAGTACATCAGTTTTTAAGTCAAACCCTAAGCTATCCAAAAGTGAAAACTGCATTGCAATCGGTCCAGAAGTTTTTACGTGATGCGTGAACAAACATACAGACAAACAGATAGACAAACAGACAAACAAATAGATAGACAGGAATTTAAAAAATGTTATATTCTTAAATGTTATATCTTAATTCTTAATAAAGCAATATAATATAATAATATAATAGAAGTAATAAAATAGTTTTTTTTTTAAATATTCTATTATTATTTTTAATAATAGAAATAATAATATAATTAGAATATTAAATAAAATGCACTTTATTTAATCGTTTCTGTCTGTTTGTTTGCCGCGTATTAAGTAAAAACTACTAAACCAATTACAAGGTAGTTTCTGTTTACTGTTGGATAGGTTAGTGTTTGACTTAAAAACTGGTAAACTTGGTAACTTAACCCTATGAGTAGAAGCCGAGCAGTCGATAAAACGATTTGACGTCAGCACGAAGTTTGATGAAATTTGGTATATTGGTACTTTGGTTCTGGAATAAGTCATAGGATCATTGTAGCCAATACGTTTTTTATACAAAAATGAAAATTTATTTGTATATAAGATTGTTATTGAATACAAAATTGTTGAATACAGTTTTCGAACTAGCACAAACATTTTACCTGTGGCTTCTTGTATATTAATAACTTACATTTAACTTACTCTTTATCGTACATTAAGTCTAATTAATATTAATGTACAATAAAGAGCAAAAAGAAACTTATTTTAAATGAACTTTAAAAAGTATGTATTTACTTAAAGAAACCTAATCCAGTTAATAAGTACAATGTTCCAAAGAAAACAGCTCATTACAGGGAACAATGGTTTAATCGTCGGCCTTAAAGAGGCAACCGATAATAATCTACAAACCTAACTACTCAACGTAATATTCTACTATAATAATCTATTTAAGTTATAATCTGCCCAAGTTATAATAATCTACTCAAGTTATTTGTTCAATTACCAGGATAACATTTCAGACACGAGTTGGTCCACTAAAATCACCTTACGAAGGTCCTAGGAGACCGCAGGCATAATAATATAATATGGACATAATGCCCGGCCCTTCCCTAGGGGTTGCTACCCTCTAAATTGTCCCTGAATGTTGTCCAGTTTGGGGATGACACAGCCCTTAAATTTGGTCCAGTGTGACTGGGATGATAAGGATGTATTCTAATTGGAGAGGGTTTTTGTCTAGTTGCGTTTGGTTGCTGTGTCAGCTGAAGACAAGTGATAGTGCGGTCGTAGGGAGCATGATTGGCAATAATATTGCATGTAATATTGGTGTGCGTCTATATTTGAGCGCAATGGACTGCAGGGCTAATTTCAAATTTAGTTTTCTCTTCTTCAAGAGAGTTAGGCATATTGTAATGTTCTAAAATTCAACATGTCCGACGTGACCTGCCATTGTACCTAAATAATTAAGTAAATTGTTCTTGTTCTTCCACCATCATCAAGGCGTGGTAGGATGCGGCTTCGGGCCATTTTTCCCCTTTGCCGTGGCTGGGCGCCGGAGGCAACTACCCCCGGGGAACGGTTTGAGCATCGAGTGTCCTCTCTGCATCTGCAGGCGGCCTCTCTGCGGTTCTGGGTGTAGGCAATGCTAGTCAGCGCCATCTCGTCCCTCTTCGCTGTCGTCCAAAGCGCGCCGCGACCTGACGTCTGGTGGCCGTGCGTGGAGAGGTGCAATTTTCCACAGATGGGGGTGTGGTCCGTTGTCAGCGCGGTCATACTCGTACATGCCGCGCGCCAACCGAACCACCGAACTTCCCCACCGATTCCATCTTTAAGTCTCGGGCGATGACGTCATTGCGCACGTATCGGCCCGCTCCCGTGCACATACGCAGGGTGACATTTTGGACGACTTGAAGTCGCCTCCTCTGGCTTTCCGCGCATAGTGCGTTCCATGCCGGTGCAAAGTAAGTTAGGCAAATAGGCAGGCAAAATACGCTGTCCACCGGTTAGTAGCTCAGCCGTCTTCCTCACATTGACGGTAATCCGCCACTTATCAAGCCATTCCGGCAGAATATCAAGGACCCGCTGTAATCTGCTCGCTGATATGGACGCTTTTTTTCAAGGAGGTGAAATAGGCGCTATCATCAGCGAAGAGGGCGAGTTCAACGCCGGGTTCTCCTGGCATCCGGCGATCTTCATCCAGGATCGGGATGTCGTCAGTGTAAATGGAGTAGAGAGTAGGTGACAAACAACTCCCTTGTGGTACTCCCGCTTCAATTGGACGGTGTCCGGAGTCTACACACTCCACGGATATATAAAAACTTCTGTCAGTGAGAAATGACGCCACAATTCTTATGAGCGCTGGTGGCGTCGTTGTCTTTGCCAGATTATAGATGAGGATTTCGTGCCACACTCTGTCGAAAGGCAAAATATTGCAAATTTAATACATACTTTTATTTAACTTCACGTAATACTATGATTAGGTAGTAAAAATCTTGCAAGCTAGTAATGGAGGACTTCTTTTTAAGACTGATGGTAGCCTAGCGGAATACTAGTTCGACTTAGAATCGAACGACACAGGATTCGGTTCTAGGCTCCGCTTATTTATTTTGTGGCTGCATACCAATGATTTTTCTAAGTTATGTGCGGTTTTCCATCGCTTCGTGCTTCGAAGGGCACATTAAGCTGTCGGTCCCGGCTGTTATTGATTAATATCAGTCGTTAAGCCATATCAGAGGCCCTCGGGCGGCCTGAAAAAGTCTGACACCAGAGGCCAGCAGAACCTCATACGACAAACAACATTGTAGATACCGGATGTCAAAGTTTTTTTAAAATTATATACCGGATGACAATGCAATATTTTGTAGAAATGTAGATACCGGTTGACAATGCATTATTTTGTATAAATATAGATACCGGATGACAATGCAATATTTTGTATAAATGTAGATACCGGATGACAATGCAATATTTTGTATACAAATTGATACCGGTTGACAATGCATTATTTTGTATAAATGTAGATACTGGATGACAATGCAATATTTTGTATACAAGTTGATACCGGATGACAATGCATTATTTTGTATAAATGTAGATACCGGATGACAATGCAATATTTTGTAAACAAGTTGATACCGGTTGACAATGCATTATTTTGTATAAATGTAGATACCGGATGACAATGCAATATTTTGTATACAAGTTGATACCGGATGACAATGCATTATTTTGTATAAATGTAGATATCAGATGACAATGCAATATTTTGTATATATATATATATATATATAGATACTGGAAGACTTCTCGTCATTAAAGTGTTAGTATCCCGTGTGTGGGCTTATTTAGATCAGCTAAGCGACTGATTTTAATGCGATGTTTTAAAAGTTTTTAAATAAAACTTCTTTTTTTTTTTTTCTATTTAACTAAGACCAACAGCTTTTTTGTATTTTTACCCGACTACGGCGAAGCAAAGGAAGGGTAATGTGTTCAAACTAACAATTCGTCCAATTTGGCAAGAGAGACATCAATCGATTCGTCTTCATCCCAAGAGTGTCATAGGATATTTTTTACCCGACCGCAGTCGGGTTTTAGTTTTTGTATTTGTCTTGTTATGTCTTGTTATTAGATTTAGGGAGATATAAATGTATTCAGTCAAACTTCACAATTACATTTTAGTAAAGTTATGCCTATTTACACGACGCCCAAAAAAATGAGTGTAATGTTTTTATGGTTGTATGTATGTATGTATGTATGTATGTATGTATGTATGTATGTATGTATGTATGTATGTATGTATGTATGTATGTATGTATGTATGTATGTATGTATGTATGTATGTATGTATGTATGTATGTATGTATGTATGTTGTATGTATGTATGTATGTATGTATGTATGTATGTATGTATGTATGTATGTATGTATGTATGTATGTGAGTTTCTTCATTCCACCGTAACTTTTAAATGCCTGAACATACGAGTATTAGGACGTATGGGGTATCGTTAGAATCCTAACATCCCCCCGAGTCTACGAATAAAATATATTACTTATTCGTAGCCCCGAGTAACAACATAATTTTTTTTTTTTGAAAAATTGTATAAGGCGGCTTAGCTCCATTTTCATATGAGAAAAAAACTTTTAATTTTACAATATGGGTATTAAATTGAAGGCCTTGATAAGCATATTATAACAGTATATAAGTTCCCATATCTTAAAACGAACCGTTTTCGCTTAATGTCCGTAAGCTTTTGACATAAACGCCATACAAAAAACGACAAAAAGTAACGAGACGTTGGAAACACGACTCGTTACATTTTTATAGGAATGGAGGGTTAGTGCCTCACATGGAGCTAAAACACAAGAAAGTCCCTGGAGTTTACAAGAAAGTCCCTGGAGTATCAAGCTAAAACCCGTGAATCGGTAAACGTAGTGTAAGAGACTCCGTTTTTTTTAAATTGATTATGTGACAAGCCAAGCAGGTCGCTCGCCTTATGGTAAGCGTCACGCCCGCCCATGACAGTTGCAGTGCCACCCAGAACTTAGATTGCAAAATCTTGCACGTCAGTGCACTGCGCTCGTCACACAGAGACATTGGTTGTTAAGTCTCATTGCCCAGTAATTTCGCTGGAATCATTGCCCTTCAAACTGAAGCAGAAATATTTACAAATCCTGCTTGGTGGTTATCTGACAAAGGTCTGGACTCTAGGCGGACTCTTGCGTGAGACGGCTACCACTACAGAACCCACCTCGACGATATGCGCAAGGTAGCTGGCAGTCATGGATAAGAAGAGTCGAAGATCGGATTCAATGGCACGCGTTGGGAGAGACCTATGTCCAGCAGCGGGCTAATACTGATGATGATAACTTTCCATTATGGAGGCTAATCTTCCTATATGGTGCACGGCTGTATTCTATATTATATATATATTATATTATATTTTATATATTTATATTTTTTTGGGACAATTCCACACCAATTACCTAGCCCCAAACTAGGATATCCTGTACTATGGGTACTATACGCGGAAATTCACTTTCTAGGGTTCCGTAGTCAAAGAAACCTTATAATTTCGTTCTGTCCGTCCGTCGTTCCATCTGTCTGTCCGTCTTTCCGTCCCTCTGTCCATCCTTCTTCTGTATTTATGGAGCAACAGCAACAGAACAACAGCTGCTACTTGGTGTACACATGCAAATAAAAATAAATATTAAAATAAAACACGACTGACCTGTCAAAAACGAACTAAAAAGTCAAAAACAAGAGATAAATAAAATTGTCATTGCAGTCGGGGGACTGTTCTGTGGAACACTTTTAAATTGTCATTGCAGTCGGGGGACTGTTCTGTGGAACACTTTTAAATTGTCATTGCAGTCGGGGGACTGTTCTGTGGAACACTTTTAATCTAGGGTGTGTTTTTTGTTTTTTGTACTCTTTAGTGTCAAGTTTTGAGTTATGCCAATAAATTATACATTGTTGTAATGTGCTCAACAAGGCATTCAATTTAATACCCATATTGTAAAATACGAAGGTATTTTCGCATTTCAAAATGGAACATTACTGCCGCCATATTGAACGTAAAAAAATAATATAGCAAGTGTCACTCGGGATGATGTAAGGTTTTTTGCTATACCCCATTCATCCAAATCTGTTCAGGTATTTAAAAGTTATGATGGAATAATGAAACTCACATGAATCCTAAAAACATTACACTCCTATTTTTGGGCAGTCGTGTAAAAAAACAGTACAGGATTTACATATTATTGCTTAATACACTCTAGAGCAATAAAGTTCCAATTTGTTCACGCTATTTAGAATAATAAAAATTGTTAAATTACAATTGAATTTAAGTTAAAAGAAGAAACCTTTTACCATGATAATATTCGTAAAATAGGATACACTCATTTCAATTTTCTAACTTAAACCCGACTTAGCCACGCGAGACGCCATTACTCTCAAGTGTTATAATAAGTTGGCAACTTAATCATTGCTTAATGAAGTGTAATAGACTGTACTGTACCCCACATACCTCTTGTGTTAACTTTGAGATATCGTGTTTTAACTTAAGACCGGATTTGAGTACGCTTAACTTAGGCTCGGGTTTAGTAGCAGTTATAGGAGTTAGCGATTAGTATATTTCAATCGATTTTTAACTTTTCTTGTACTGCAGTATCCTATAAGACAAGCAAGCAAACTTTTTTGTTCACTAATTAACAAAATATAGTAAACAAATCCAATTTTCAAATGCAATTAAATCTATTGAAATTATTAAGACCTTCGTAAGTCTGATGTCTGATGTCAATATGATGTTCGATTTTGAAAATCTGCAGAACCTGATGTGGGACCCTGGAAATCCAGCTTAACTCTACATGATAAAAAGGGGTTTGTACCATCCGATCGCGCGATCCGTTTGGAGTATCAACGGATCGCAGAAAAAGAGCATAAAGAAAAATTGTTTACAATCTTAGGCAAGTTTAAAAATATAATACATTTAAACGTGTTTCTAGCGCTGGGAAATAAAAAAGTAAAAATAAAACTTAAACGTGTTCATCCACTAACAAATTTTTATCATGTGCACTCTTTTTATTTCTAAAATGATACATCCAATGCGCTTTGAAGTAGAAGTGGGCGAAGTTTCGGGAAAAGCTAGTGGGTATAATTGGTTCTGGATCATTTTAAATTCTTGAAACTTTTAGGTAACATATATTGATTAGACAATAGTGTCATAATGATTTCAGTTTGAGCACATCAAAACTAATAGTACCTAGATAAATGTTTGAGATCCATTCGGGTGAAACAAAGCTCAACAGCAGAGCCGAAATAAAGAGAAATCAAAAAAAATAAAGTAATTTTTGAAGGAGACAAAGTCGTCATTTTTCGCACACGCCTGTAAGTCGGACGCGCGCACCGAAGGTTCCGGACAAACTTAACTTTTCGTTGGAAAACTGTTGTCCCCATACATCGACAGTTACAAACTGCAAATAAGTTTACTCAGGTATAGTAGCTTTCTTTTTTTAGATGTTTCTAATTTACGGTTTTCGGGGTTTTCTCCTTATTTGTGTTATAAGAAATTGCTGCCAAACTTCATGATTCTGAGTCAACGAGAAGTACACTGTAGGTTTTGATTCCCCTGAGGTTCAAAATATGCGGCACAAACGGCCGTATCTTTTGATTGCGTTGACTTTGAAGTTTGTTTTTTTATTGCTCCATGGGATTGCTAACTTGAGTATTTGATATTAATTTCAACTTGATAAAGTTGAAGTTCCTGAGAAAAAGTGTCTTAGCAGACATACAGACAACGAAGTAAATAATATAATCTAGCACACGCTTCCGCTGGTGACTTACGCCAGTACCTACGAAGGAAACTTCCTACGGTTTTGATTAATATTTCAAGAGGTGTAGATCCGGTACACCTCTATGTAGGGAATTTACGCCTAAGATTATTTTGTCATAATGCTTTACGGCAGAGGTTCGTTAAGGAAGAACAAAAGTACTTATTTAGTTACTAGTTGCGTCCCTCGGCTTTGCCCGCGTGAAAACTTTGGCACCCTCTTACGGACAGCATTTCATAAAATGCCTCCTTTTTGCACTCCTAAGGTAATCAAAGAATATTTCCTCCAAATTCAAATCCCTAGGTCCACCGGTTCAGGCTGTGCATTGTCTGTCAGTCAGTCAGTAGGTATGTCACGAAACTGGTTTATATCCAATCAGGTTGAACAGGGTTTCACTTTCTGAGCGCCACGCTGAGAACTCCTGGGCAGA
The DNA here is from genome assembly GCA_946251855.1 of Alsophila aescularia. Taxonomy (NCBI): domain Eukaryota; kingdom Metazoa; phylum Arthropoda; class Insecta; order Lepidoptera; family Geometridae; genus Alsophila; species Alsophila aescularia. Next base: position 23,288,716 of record OX276385.1, read on the forward strand.
ATCTTGGGCACGCCCACAACGGTGACATTGTGGGGTTCGCTCGCGTCCAATTCGGTGTTAGATCGTTAGTGATATTATTTCTTCTGTGGTTAGATACTCACCAAAGCAGCCATGCCCGGTGAGTATATGAATCAGTTTATAAGTAAGTAGCTCCATCCTTTTGAGACATTATATCCAACCTTACCTTACCTTTACATAACCGCTTTCTCGCGGTATCCTGAGAATTTGCCCCTCGTGACAATGAAAAAAAAAACAAACTAATACAAACATTTACCAGATCTATCTAATTTCTTTGGTAAAACCTAGCATTTACTAAATTCTAAACATAAAAGCCCGAAAAAATATTTTTAGGGGGTTTTACAGTGACTTATACAGGGCGTCCCACGACTTTGCCACATGGAGGGAAAGTACCTTAAATACTTTGGATAGAGCATTTTATGGAATGAAGACTTCATTTTTATTTTAAAAACAAAATGAACTGTATTCAAAGAATTTTTAATGATCGCCTGTCTGAACCGGGAATCGAACCCGCTAAATGTGAAAAAATACACCTGTAATTTTACTATACCATCGAAGACTCAATCAAATATATTTATTTCTTTTATTTTATATTTTATTTTAAGTTTCGTAGTCTTCCTTTTATTTTAGATGCTATGTTATTCCGATGATTATGATTCGATCGGTACAGTAAAATTACAGGTGTATTTTTTTTAAATATTTTGCGGGTTCGATTCCCGGTTCAGACAGGCGATTATTTAAAATTCTTTGAATGCAGTTCATATTGTTTTTAAAATAAACATGATGTTTTCTTTCAATACAATGTTCTATCCAAAGTATTTAAGGTATATACTTTCTCTCCATGTGGCAAGGTCGTGGGACGCCCTGTATATCTAAGTAGTTTATATAATACCTACATACAGTCGAAAAAGTTCATACAATCACTATATTTCCTTCCTCAATATTTCCTCTATCTTAATTTAATTCACTGTCCCAAGCAAACAACCTAACGCCACGTGAGCTCTATTCTGATTTGAATTCAAATATCAAACATGAAATTTGAATTCAAATAGAGCTAACGGAAGGTAGCCTGCGCGGCCGGTGTTTGACTAATAAATTCACGTTTCTGTTTGTCGGTGCGTCCGGTTTTGTTTCGCCTCTTCGTTAAACGGGTGCCAATAGCACGAATGTTTGTAAATGTAAATAATAATAAATGTTTTGTGTGTGGTGCTAACATGCGAAGCCTACATAGAAGGTCTCGAGCTCGATGTATTTTATGAATCGATTTTTTACGCCTGCGAAGCTTTTGTTTGCGACTTCCATAGATCTAGTTAAAGGGGAGATTGTCATAGTCATAACCATAGTCATAAGAACAGTCATAGTCATCGTCAAATATTCATAACAATACAAGTTACATGTCAAAGAACAAATATTATAATAATATTAAATTAATACAGTACTTTTTCGAATGACTGGTAATAAGTATATTTAAAGTACATCAAAACACGACTGAACGATTATTTATTGTAAAAAGTACAATAAAATATTAAAAACACAAGTAATTAAACATAATTGAATAAGTAGACATTAAAAAAATAAAAAATTGCCTTTGACACTCTTGCGATGAAGACGAGTCGATTGATACCTCGCTTGTCAAAATCTGACAAAGTTTTTAGATTGAACACATAACGTTTATTTTGCTTCGCCGTAGTTGTTTAAAAAAACCTATGACACTATAAATTATGACGAATCGATTGATAGCTCGCTTCTCAAAATCGGACCAATAGGGGGCTATGGTAGGACGTCCACATACCCACATTTATGTACATGACATAAAAACTGGACTAGATATAACTATAGGCAAACACACCCACACAGCTACATTCCCGTCATGCTTCATGGACATCAACAGCAAAGATACATATGTAGCGCGAATTAAGATTCACTGCTCATAAACGTCACTCCGATTGTGACTAAAGCCAGAAGATAAAAGACAATTGTGTGCGTTGCACCTAATTTATGCGGTCCACCCTCGAGGAGCTGGACCCTAATCTTTCCACTTATAATTAGATCTACGGTGATTTTACAAGGTTTGTGCATTCTGACAGACTAGACAATATTTAAGCTAAGTCACCCCGGGTTATTATTATTTACTAGCTGCGTCACGCGGTTTCACCCGCTGACACATGTCACTTTGACAACAGTCACTTTGATACCTGTCACTTTGACACCTATCACTTTGGCTCCTGGAAATACAGCCATAGCTGCGGGCAGAGTGCAGAAGATCCTAAACACATTACCAAAGTGGCTTGACAAATGGCGGATGGCCGCCAACGTTGGAAAGTCGGCCGCGATTTTAGTCGGCAACAAACGCACTCTGCCACCACCACTACAATTTCGAGAGCAGGACGTCCAGTGGGAGACTACTGTAAAGTACCTGGGCGTCCTCATAGGCCGGTTGTTGAGGATGTGCCCACAAGTAGATTATGTCATACGGCAGGCTAAGGCCGCCCGTGCACAGCTCCGACCGGTACAATCCTCGAAATTGCCACTCAGGACCAAGATAGGTGTGTACAAGACTTACATTCGTACACGTCTAGCATACGCAGCACCAGCATAGTACGCGCTGTGCTCAAAAACCAATAGGGCCAAACTGCAGTCCGTACAGAACTTGTCCCTGAGGATCTGCACGGAAGCGGGCAGATACGTCAGAAACGACGTCATCGCCCGTGATGTGAGGGCAGTAGAGGAGCTCGTGGTCCGACTGGCACGGTGGATGTACGCCCGCGCCGATAATGGGCCACACCCCCATCTGCGGTACATCGCCCCGCATCACACATGACCACCTGACGCCCCACAGCTACGTCCGCTGCCCAGAGACATCCTCCCGCCGAAGGATGAGGATGTGGAGAGCAACGGCGCTAGTTCATAAGACTTCTAAACCAACCAACAAACCCTACGCAGAGTGCCACCGGCAGAGCCCCTGCACGCAGAAGTGGCCACCGGCGGCCTGCCAGTGCCCCAGGGGTTGTAGCCCCTGCGCGTTGCTGCCAGGGCAGTGGGCAAGAAGCCCGACACCCAATCCTACCACCCTCCAGAAGGGAGGTGGAAGGTCAACAGTGATGATGACTTTGGCTCCTGTTATTTTGACACCTGTCACTTTAACATCCGATGATGATGATGAAAAATACCTTAAGTGTTATTCCAGGACATAAAGTATCTGCATAACAAATTTCATCCAAATCCGTTCAGGTATTTGAGCGTGAAGGAGTAACAAACATACATATAAACTTTCGCCTTTATTATTAGAGTGATAAGTGTGTGACAGTTCAATAAACTTTTAACTGTACATCTATTTTAGAAAAGTCTTTAATCAGTTTCTGGTTGGTTGCAACTTTACTATATATCTCAATAGTGTGGGCTTGTCGAGCAGAAATTTTCATTACAAGTCTATATTCGTCCACTGCTGGGCATATAAATCTCCCAATAAAAGCCACAGAGCCCGGTCTTCGGCTATCCTCATCCAGTTTCTGCCGTTCAATTGATTGATGTATCATAATAATAATAATCGCGAAGGACATTTCACAACCTTGACTTTGCTCACGAGGTGACTGCCATGTGGGATGTTGACTCGACGATCATTGTCCCGATAGTTGTTTCGACGAACGGCCTTATAGCGAAGAGCCTCAACCAACATCTAAGAGGCTCTCGCTGGGGTCAGATAGAGAAGGCAGCTCCTTGACACGGCGCGAAAACTCAGGAGGTTCGTCAGGAGCACTAGGCTCCGGTAGTTTGGGCCCTACTCAGCTGCCGGTGGTACCTTAGGTCTAAGTTTCTGATAATATATTTGTTTGTTTTTGTTTATAGAAATACTGTAAAAGAATAAAACGTAAGATACATAGATTACTTCCTGTTTTATTTTTTATTACCAGTGTCCGCGGCTTTGCCCGCGTGGTCATTTATCTGGGTTAAAAGTTACCTAAGTGGTATTTCAGGATCTAAAGTACGTATAAAGAACTATAATACTGCATTACTACAAAATTCGTTCAGCGGTCAAATAGGTTTTCATAGATTGCTCGGCTTCTACCTATCGGATTGAGATAGAATGAAATAGAATATTTTATTGGCCTTACCTTATACAGATAATATATTATACTAGGTTATACTAGGCATGTTAATTTTTACATCAAATGAATTACAACATTACAATTAATAGCAAAAAAAGAAGAAAGTATTTAAGTGTTAGAAAGTACACCACATTTTAAGTCAAAACCTAAGCTATCCAACAGTGAAAACCGCATTTTAATCGGTCCAGCAGTTCAGACGTGTTGCGTGAACATACATTTTAAAAAAATGGTGTCTGTCTGACAGACACCATTTTTTAAAATGTTATATTCTTGTTCAATAGCTTATTTTAATCACACAAGATTACATTTTATTATATTCTTTGTACAGACTTTTTTATGTTACTGCTTTATTAAAAGTATATGATGCTTTTTATATGTATAGATGATTATTAAAATTATTGAATTTTTAGCTTAATTCAGCTTGCAAGATTTGACTTAAACAAATATACATAGGTACAAACATTGCAAGTTAAATAAAAGCTTATATAAAATAATTCACAATTTTTCTTCATCTCATAATGACTTCTTACTCGACAATAATAGGTTTAATCACGTTCTAAATAACAAAAGTAGGTCCGTTTTATCGCGCGCCGGTTATAAATAACGCTTTATCTCGGAAGGGTTAAAATGTGGCTGTCGCTCGGACAAGTTCGGGGACCTTCGGGCCCGGTCAAGTACCCCGTTACTTCGGATTTTTATCTTCAATTGTGGAATTTTATGTATTTTATTTTATTTTTCTTTTTTAATGGTACTTAATTCAAATTTAACTGATTTGCTTTTTATTTTAGTGCGTAGGAAGAGGCTTTTACTGTATTTTTTTTAAGTTATTGAGTTTTATTTAATGTTTTATTGTTGTTGCTTCTGTGTCCATAACACTAAACGAATATTATATTGACCTCTTTGATTTTCAGAAACTATCAATATAAGAACGATGACCTTAGAGTAGTTGAATTTAATTGTAGTTTAGTCACAGAATCGATATCATTGTTTACCAAATATGTAATCCTAAACTAGTTAGTTAGCTCGTTTTCTTTACTTCTAATACTATTTTTTAAATGAATAATCTCTTTGTTTAAATAATTGCTTAGCCATTGATGGTGGTATTAATTTTATTATACTGTTATCATGTTATCCTATGCTAACAAACGAGATAAAATCCTAAGCGGAACGTGAAACTGTATTTCGGCCGCCCCACCATGAGCCTCTTTAGCTCAGTGGTAGAGCACTGGTCTCGTAAACCAGGGGTCGTGAGTTCAAACCTCACAGGAGGCAACAATTTTTGCATTACCAAATAATTTTGCAATTTTTTTCCTTCTTGTAACAATTTAATACCTGTTAGATTTATGAATAAAAAACTAATAAAATCGGACACGACCTTAATAAAGTTATTTCTCATTTGTTTCAGAACAAGAATTCGAACACGGAATGACGTGACAGCCGCGCGAAAGATTCCATTTTTGAATTATTAAAAAGAGATTACGAGGAGTTTATTACGAAAAAGTTTCGACAGATCCTTTTTTCTTTTGAGAGTTATTTGACAGTTATTTTTTTAATCAAAATGATTAGGTTTTGGCTGTGTTTTGCGAGTGCATTATGCCTAGCGGGGTATTGTGGGGCAAATTACTGTAGGGATGCGAATCTCTGCTGTCCGGGAAGGGACAGCTCCTGTGTGGTTCAGAAAGTGCACTCGAACGCCATCTTGGAAGATTTGCCTGACAAGCCGTGCTACTGCGACCATGCTTGCTTGAAGCTTGGGGACTGCTGTCCCGACTTTCGGGAGACATGTGGCGGTAAGTTTTATATATATTATTAAGTATGGTTGTGTTTCTATACCGACCCGTAGCGGTTTCAACAACGTCAAGTTTAGAAGAGTTATGGGCGTATAAACCGGACCAGGACACGTATTAAAACACAAAAATGGTAAAAATTACTGCACTAACTCATTAATAGGTAGGTAAGTACCTATTTATTGCTGTTTGATTTTATGTGCTTGGGTGAATTGATAATAACTCAAAATATAAAACACTAACTGTGCCCGAGTGCGTGGTCATTTTTCTGGGATATTAGGATCCTCTGTGTTATTCTATAACCGAAAGTACCAATATCAATATCTCATTTTCAATCTTTTTTAGTTCATCTAAAGGTTGTCTGTAAGAGATTGCTGTAAGCGATAAGATCGCCGATTGTGTTACCGCAATTTCAATATTTTAGGTTATATTATGTATCTACAATGTACGATTTACTTTTAACTGGTATGCAATAAAGAGTCTATCTGTCTACTCGTATCTATGGATATCATCAAACTTTGTTCGAATATCAAATAGTTTTTTATCGATTGCTCGACTTCTTCTCATCGGTTTGAGATACCAGTACATCAGTTTTTAAGTCAAACCCTAAGTTATCCATTGCTTGGAAGGATCGAAGCTCCCAGGCGAATGGAACTATAATATTATGATGCAGTTTTTATGTTTGAAAGCTGACGTCAACGAGATGGTTTTTAGCTAAAATGGGGGTTTAGGATCTTAGCTCCTAAAATAATGGACCAATTTTGATGCGGTTTCTTATGTTTGAAAGCTGATGTTATCGAAATGCTTCTTAGCAATAATGGGAGGTGGGGGGGTCAGTTTTTATTTTTTTATTTGTACTTGTTGATAACTCATGCCCTATCTTTTCTGTACAGTGTCCTATTTAGTCCATCGACCCCTCCCTATCTCAAAGAGCGATTTGAGTTCCTTCATCTTTCCCATTCCCGTGGTCTTCGTTCCACCAATACTCTGCAGTTTCATGTCCCTGAGCAATCCACGATGTTTTACCACAACTGTTTTACGAAACGGGCTCATAGACTGTGGAATGCTTTGCCCATCAATATTAGGAAAGCTCAGTTGATAGCGGTCTTCACAGACTTGGTGAAGAAGCACTACCTGCCATAATCTGGATACTATTACTAGTTATCCAGCCCGCGGCTTCGTACGCGTGGACTACTGTATATCGCGAAAAAAAGCATCCTATTTTCTTCTAGGATTTTTAAAAACCAATGCAAAAGTAAGTATATAGCACCACTTGATGTTTTTTTGATATTCTTGTTATTTCGTTTCCATGGCAACCGTTTCTTACAGTGAGTAATCAACATTTTTCCAGATTTTACCGTGGAAACTTACAATTTTCGGGGATAAAAAGTATCCTATGTTTTATTCCAGGGTATAAGCTATCTCCATTCCAAGTTTCATCAAAACCCGTCCAGCCGTTATAGCGTGAAAGCTCCCCAGTCAAACAATCAAACAAACAGACAATGTTTCACCTTTATATATTGGTATGGATTTACTTTATTGTTGTTATGTAAGTCTCAATCACTGACCGCAATGTATATTATTTCAATTCCTGTCAATTCAAAGGTTGCCTGTAAAAAATTGCTGATAGCGATAAGGCCGCCTATTGTACCACATTGTTCTGTTATGTTTAAGTAATATTATTTAGTTTTCTATTTTGTGATGTGTTCAATAAAGAGTTATTGTATGGTATTGTATTGTATATATTGTTTATTCATCGGTATATCCGGGTTTTCTGAAAAGATTTAGAAGATTATTTTTTTATTATAAAGGGCATCCATTGTGATTTCTAGTACTATATTATGTTTCATCAAAATTTGTGTAAGTAGTAGTTTTTACTAAGTCATTTAAAATTACTTTGTTAAACTACTGGTAAAGAAATTAATATGAAAAATGGTTCGTCATGTTGCCACCGCTAAAAATTTTACGCGTGAGTTCTCTCAACCAGACAGATTGATTTAAGGCGAGATTACAGCTTTAAAAAAATTAAAAATACATCCCCTTTCAACCCTTTTTAATCCATTTCATCCCTTGATCTGTTTCCAATTTCGGAAACTGACCAGCAATTCCGAATTTTAATCTTGCTTGCTTTATTTGAATTGGACTCGCTGTGGTTTAGATGGCGACCCGTACAATGGGGTTCCATTTCATGACTAAAGACGGAATTAAATTGAGGTGCTGTGAGTAGTGAGGACACTATTTTTGGAATGTACTTACCTTACACATCGAGACAATGTACAATTTTGTTTTTTAATTAACTAGAAAAAAAAAACGCATGGAACGCTTCGCTTTGCTAGAAATTTTATAAGTTGATCAAACATAGTACACACAACACACACACTTACACTTTTAAAATTAATACGTAGAGTTTTTATTAAATTGCTTGGCTATTGAGATACCAAGTACACCAGGTTTTAAGTCAAAACTTAAGCTATCCAATTGTGAAAATAGCATCGCAATTGGTCCAGTAATTTTATTCAAACCTTAGTACAACACTGTTAAAATTGATGTTTTTTTTATTAAATTGCTTGGCACCTACTCGTCGGATTGAGATACCAAGTATGTACACCAGTTTTTAAATCAAAACCTAAGCTATCCAACAGTGAAAATTGCATCGCAATCAGTCCAGTAATTATAACTGATGCGCGAACAGACATTCAACGAAGTTTTGAAGACCATTGTATAATAAAATCTACACCCAAGCTGTAGTACCTGTCCCGCTCAGCCTACACATGGACGAGAGGTACAACAATTGAGAACCTCATCATCATCAGCCTATTATGTTCCCACTGTTATTACGTTCTCTCTCTCTGAAAGAAATGGGCCACAACTCAGATGCTGCTGGCACAGTGCGTATCTAATGTATTCGAGTAACTAAAAGTTTTTTTTTTTTTTTTTTTTAATAGTAATTGTTTAAGTTTGACCTGAATCTCACTTGATGTTAAGCGATGATTTGGTCGAAGATATAGCATCAGTCCTCATCTTCATCATCAGCCTAAATAGTTCCAACACCTGGGACTTAAAACTTCTCTCAGAGAGAGTTAATAAATATACCACACTCTGGTCCAACGCGCTTACTGTAGCTCTCACGTTTCCATAGCTTAATAAATAACAATTATTAAATTAAGTGCATGTTTGTTCAATCTCCTCTGGTCTTAAAGACGGCCTAAGTGTACACGAGTTGGTGAGGTAAATCGCTATTCCAAAACCCACACAGTTTCGCTTCACATCCTGCTAATTTAATATTCTATCTGAAGTGTAGTGTAGTAGTATATGAAGTAGACAAAATGAAAAAAAAATGTGAGTGGCTACCTGTACATTTTACACACTTAATAACAGTGGTAATCCTCATAATGTAAACTGAGTCGTGACGTGCCTCATTTGCATACTGACGCGATTCAGTTCAAGGGGCGACGCGACCGGGTGGGTCCCCTTTTTATATTATTCTTTACTTGACACTGTTGTGATTAGAAGTGTTTAAACTAGGTACCTAAATGTTTTTCTTAAGGTACATACTTCCAGTCAATAATAATTACATAAATGTTATCTCTGCAAATAAATACAAGACAGATACAAGCTATTGTCATTACGATAATGTATTTTTTCGAGATGAGACAAATAATATCAGCTGATCTTATTGACATTTCTTTAAAATAATCAGAATAATGAGAATAATCAATTTATAGGTAAGAGTTATTATAGGTCAAATAATAATAGAACAGAAAAAATGTACACAGTACACAATAGGACATATAAAAAATCTTTTCAAAAATATATGTCAAAAAAATAAACTTCAAATATTAGTAACAAAAAAATAATTATACTGACATTTAAATTAATAAAATAACAATTAACAATATACTGGGATAAATTCGCTTACATCGTAGAACGCCTTCTCAATTAGCAGCATGCTTTAATATTAGTTTTGAAGGATGCCAAGCTAGGCGTATCTTTGACCTGATCCGGCAGGCGGTCGTAAATATAGAAGGTCCCAGTACAAGAGTTAGCCTGTTAGATTTGGAAAGCCTGTGAGCGACCGACGCAAGCGTGCTTGGTTCTCTCCGCGAGTCCCAAACGTTGCGAGGTTTTGCCTCACATACATTGCAACTTGCATGATAATAATCGAGGGCAACGTGAGAATCCGCAATGATGTAAATACGGTTTCACGGACGTCACCCGCGACACCATCACGATCGCCCTCACAGCACGCTTATGCATACGGAAGAACACAGCTTAGCTCCGTACTGTAGAAGGGAGTGTACAGTCACACAACATAAACTGAGTACAATGTCAGCAGATACACGAGACAACCTACATAACTCATAGCAAGCGCTGCCCAATTTAGCGCACAGTTTGTCTATGTAAGTGGTCTAAGTCAAACCACGGTCTATTTGGAACCCTAGAAACGCGATTGACTGTACTTGCTCAATGGGTGTCGCTCCGATTAATACAGAGAGGTCTCGGAACTGACGCCGAAGAATGGTTATAGTGCGTTTTTTAAGGTTAAGTACGAGCCCGTTCCACTCAAACCACTGCGCCACCTGCCAGGTGGTTTCGCTTAGCAGTTGCTCCAAATGTATCAGTGACATGTCACTGATACATTACCAGCCATACAGCCAGCAGTAGCCATGGTTGTATGATCACATACAACCATGGCTACGCCATACTTCACCTGCCTTTACGTGCTCGGGTAGGTCGTTGAGCAGTAATGTGAAGAGGATATTTGATACCGACGATCCCTGCGGAACGCCCTTTACCGGCCAACCCGTATGGTGGTTTTGGTTGGTCTAGTTAGACTTTGATTCGCCTCCATCAGCAACCACTATCTGCGACCGATTTCACAAGACGTCTGTCAGTAGTGAATAGGTTTGATCATTGATGCTAGTGTGATAGATTAGTGCTGAAGCTTGGAAGAGAGGACGCTGTGGTGTGCGACATCAAATCACAGCACAGGACTGATCTTTCTGTTTCTGAATGACCTTACGCGTAAGCGAAGTAGTTGAGCGGCCAACATGGTACGCAAATTGGCGTTCAGAAAGTAAAAAAACATATTCATCCATACCTAGTTCTAAGATTTTCTCTATGATCTTTATTTCAATGAAATCTCTGGAAACACAACATGAATAATATATGCTCAAACACTTTCGTAGACGAGTGTACGTGAGTTTAAACGTGGAGCTCTCGCATTTTTTTCACAGATTACGTTTTAATAATATTTTTAATATCTGTCGTTGAGATGGAAAAGATGTGCCAAAGTAATTTCTCTTGTAAGGATTCATGACGAACCATTTACCTTGTACAAATTCTGTCTCGAATTGGTTTGTATTTAAACGGGTGTGTTTATTTTTACGATTTTTAGCGCTCATAACAAAAGTGAATTAACAAGGCATTAAGAAAAAAAAATGACTTTTAAAAGCTTTTATTTCATTTCCTTGTATGTATCTATGTACGAGTATTTTGCCTGTCCTGGAATCTTGCAATTCAAACTTCGAGATCTTTCCGATTAGCTATCCGGCTGAAACTTTCAGGGTAGCTCATAAACCAACGAAAAAGCAAAAAAAAGGACGTTCATGAAAAAAAAACTCGAAAGAGTTTTTTAAATTATACTTACTAATTTGAACATTGCGATGCACAAACTCTGTCAGGGTATAAAACCCTGACTCTTGCTGTCCTATGTATGTAACTTTAATGTACTTTTCATTTTAAGGAGTAACGTGACGATTACTTTATAATCTCTATCACAGAAGTTTGTATGTTCTGTGGTTTTACTATCGCATTAGTATATTATTAGACATGTTAAGGGAGAATTGCCCCATGTTAAAAACCGGAATCGGAACATTAACTTCACTTGTGTCTATCTATGTATTTTGTCTGTCCTGGAATCTTGCAACTCAAATTTCGAGCACTTCCCTTATTAGCTATCCTGCTGAAACTTTCAGGGTAGCTCATAAACCAATGACAAAGAAAAAGAAGAAAAAAACGCTTTAAAAGAGAAAGTCTCAAAAAAACATTTTTAAACGTAAAAAGTTACAAAGCAACAAAAAAAAGTGACGTTCATTAAAAAATACCCGTAAAAAACCACCCAAAACCTAGAAAAATCATTGACGAAGCACTGAACCCGGTCTCGTTGGATTATAAGTTGCACTATTAAACCATTAGGCTATCATAGTTCTTGCTAAGCAGGCGGTAATGCTAAAATCACAAAAATCATTAATATTTCATTTGTACAGTTAATTAATTATCATCATCATCATCATCATCATCATCCATAGCCTTTCTCGTCCCACTGCTGAGTATAGGCCTCCCTTTTAATACACCACTCGCCTCGGCCCTATGCCAATCTTATCCAGTTTTTTTTATCACGGTCTAGGCAATCGTTTGACCACGATCTCACCTGATGGAAAGCGATGATGTGGTCGAAGGTGTAGCACGCTTACCTTGTAGATACCTATTCACTCCTGACTTGAACGCACCTGGGTTATATTTTACCGGAAACACTGACGAGGGTAGGGCATTCCACTCCTTAGAAGTTCTTATAATAAATGAAGAAGCGTAACGCTTCTAGTTGCTGGACGACCAACGCTTCGGTTACCCTGTCTCGCCACCACTTACTTATCAGGGTGTATCAAATTATTTACCAAAACTTACTTAAAATGTATTTAGTTCTAATCCAGTGCCCTAAGAGTAAACACGGTTCGCTCTCCCCAATGAAGGCATTGGAAACCCGATTGATAAATGCTCCAAACTTCCAAGTTCTAACAAAAAGTTGTTGGTGAAGTTCGAACCACGTTGCTGCCAACCCTGAGTTACGACCTACCAGAGGTTAGGTATAAAGGCTGAGGTTACACTTTACACGACTACTATTTTTGGTAGGCGTAGGTAGGAGGAGTACGAAACAAGGGAAGGGTAATGTGACAAGCGAGGTATCAACCGATTCGACTTCAGCTATAGTCTCATTATGCTTTTTTAACCCGAATAGGGTGAAGCAACGGAAAGGTTATGTGTTCAAACTAAAAACTTTCCATTTTGACAAGCGATGTATTAATCGATTCGTCTTCATCGCGAGAGTGTAATTTTTACCCGACCGTAGTTGGGTTTTAGTTTTTGAACTAAGGTTTTGTTATTTATGCTCAATTATTACTTGAGCATATCTAATTAAGACTTCCTGTCAAGAACCCCGGGATTGTGCTGTTTTTTATGGATATTTCCCGGATGAACATAATGTTTTCTGTGCTTGAAATTGGGCCTATGGCGATAGAAAAACAACACACCTTGCTTATACCTACATCATTATATTGATTCGATCGATCGACTCAACCAATAATCAACTGGACTCACAATTAGTTAGGAAAACAGTGAGCCTAACATAACAAACTGTTCTTCAGTGCAATGGCACACATACATTGGGAAAGGTAGGTACCGTTCTCCCTTTTACCCTTTTGATTCAGAGAGGCTATTTTTGCGTGTACTTTACTCATTTACACACATTTAAATGAACAAAAGAAAAAGAAACACACCTTAATAATATATAGTATTTAACAATATTAAATTTAAAACATAATCTGAAACATTACCGTGATATACTGACGGACAGACAGACAACGCACAGCGTAAACTAGTGCACCTAGAGATTTGAAATTTGGAGGAAATATTCCTTGAGTACCTCAGGGTACTCAAGGAATATTTCCTCCAAATTTCCCTAACGAGTGACAAAAGGGGCTTATTCTCAGTACAAACGTCAAGCGTGTTTAACATGAACGCTGGTTTTCAGGTAAACCCTGCGGGTGCTTTTGGGGGTACATGCTTAGAAGCCTAAACTTTAGTTCGTTCGTCATTAGGTATAGTGGGCCCTCAGCCTAAATGTAACTTTAATGGATAAGAAAGGGTACGACTGTTGTGGTCGACGTGACATAGGCACACGTTCGTACCTAGATCTAGACAAAGATTAATGGCTAGAACAGTATGATGACATTAGATGACAGCTTTGAATAACTGATTGAAGGCAAAAATAACTTATACAAGACTAAATTTAAAATAAAAAAAATGAAAAAGAAGCTTTTACGACCTTTTTTTCTATTTTCATCTCACTAAATAATAACTTTATTTTAAATATTGTGTTTATTTTTTCTTATTTGATACCTTTTTTTATTGGTTAGTCATCGGTTTGTGAGCTACCCTGAAAGTTTCAGCCGGATAGCTAATCGGGAAGTGCTCGAAATTTGAATTCCAAGATTCCAGCACAAACAGATACATACATAGATACATACATACATCGATACATACATAGATACAAACAAGTGAAGTTAAATAAAAACTATTGAAAATTAAATAAAAAACAAGCATATACGCTTTTTTAATGAACATCACTTGTTATTTGTTTGTATGTAACTTTTAAGTTTTTAAGTTTTTTGGTTTATTTCTTTATTTTTTGGCTTTTCTCTCTTCACGTTTTTTTCATTTTTTTGTTGCTTTGTCATCAGTTTTTGACACCGATGCCTTTGTTTCATAACAAAGAAATGCTACCCTGAAAGTTTCAGCCGGATAGCTCGGGAAGTGCTCGAAATTTGCAAGATTCCAGAATTAGATACATAGATACATCAACACATAACAAGTGAAGTTAAATAAAAGCTTCTAAAAAAATTAAAAAATAGTTTTCAAAATACAGACGACTTGAGAACCTCCTCCTTTTACAAGTAGAAGTCGATTAATAAGATCTAAAGTAAGGTTCAAGTTCTTTGCTGAAAAACTGAAAAAGCGTGCGATGCTTTGTAGAATGAGAGAAAAAGTATGTACCTAGAATGTGATTTTTTAATAGTAGATTATACACCAAGGGGATAAATCAGTGCCTTAAACACGGGCTCATATTTGATTCAGAATTAACTCCCGAGCACAGCGAGGGGGTGTTAACTCCCGACCGAAACGAGGTAGTTATGTAGAGTCCGGTGTGAAGCGAGAGGTCCAATATGCCGCCCGTGACAAAAAAACAGGCTTTATCCCCGAGCTGAATACTCTACTTTTCATACCTTCTGTGAGACAATAAAAACAATAAATGCACCAGAAGCTGCTTGGCTTTTGAGTTGATGCTACGAGTGATACTATTACTGTTTTTGAACTAAACAATGATATAATATATTTTTTTGCCATAAAAGCACCTGTTTGGCTCCATCCAACTAGGGTTTTCGCCATTTATTATTAATAGCGGCGCGTGCCGTATATTACTTTACATTAGTTCCTAAACAATTTAATGAGTTTATGTTGATAAAAAGTTTCATCCTGATTAAAAATGTCCGACAGCAGTGTTAGTGAGGAGAATTTGACTCCACCTGACATCACGGAAGCAGCAACGAACATGAAGAATGAGCTTTTACCGGCAAAAATATATAAAAATGGTGTAGTTTTAAGGAATGTTACTAGCAGGGCACTTATTATATGCGATGCGACACGAAATTCCTTGCAGAATACGTGTGACGTAATTACGACAATTCACGAAAAAATCCACGAAGATATTATCCGCGTTACTTTTTAACCCCCCGAACAAAGAGACGGGTGTTATAAGTTTAGGGTGTATATCACTGTGTGCGCGCGCGTGTGTGTGTGTGTGTGTGTGTGTGTGTGTGTGTGTGTGTGTGTGTGTGTGTGTGTGTGTGTGTGCGTGTCTGTCTGTGGCATCGTAGCTTTCAAACGAATGGACCGATTGAGCTGCGGTTTTTATGTTTGAAAGCTTAGGTTAACCAGATGATTCTTAGCTATAATGTGAAGGAGGAGATGGGTCGAGAAAAGGGGTCGAGTCCCCTGGGTCCAGAAACATTGTATATAAAAACTGCCCATGGTTCCATTCCGTTTTTTTACCTTCACGTGCTATGATTAGGAATGATTAGGAATCAATTTGGGAAATTGACTAAAGAAACACGGTGTATATTATATCCACACCAATATACATATAAAAGTGAAACGTTGTCAGTTTGTTTGTTTATTTGTTTGGGGAGCTTTCACGCCAAAACAGCTGATCCGATTTTGACGAAATTTTGTAAATAGGACGATATAGATACCAGCACAGGATACTTTTTATCCCGGAAAATGAAAATGGTAAGTTGCTAAGGGAAAACTCTAAAATGTAGATAGATAGATAGGTAGATAGATAACTCTTTATTGAACCACACAAATAAAAATCTTACAACTGAAAAAAACAAAATTAATAATAAAGTGTCCCAATGGGTGGTCTACGGTAGATTACGCGCTGTAAGGAATGGATATGTTCTTATTGCGTTGCCACGGAAACGAAATAATAATAAGTTTGTAAAAAGCATCAAGAGCGTTGGTGCTATACTTTTGCATTGGTTTTTAATCTCCTAGATGAACAAAGGATGCTTTTTTTCTCGATAAACTGTAGTCCGCGCGGACGAAGTTCCGGGCGAAAACTAGTCCAAACCAATATATAAAAGTGAAACGTTGTCTCTTTGTTTGTTTGTTTGGGGAGCTATGACGCGATAATGGCTGGACGGATTTCGATGAAATTTGGAATGGAGATAGCTTATACCCTAGAAAATAATACATACGATTTTTTATCCCGGAAAATTGTAAGTTTCCACGGGAAAACTGGAAAATGTTGATTACTCACTGTAAGGAACGATTGCCATGGAAACGAAATAACAAGTTTATCAAAAACCTTCAAGAAAATTGGTGCTATACCTACTTTTGCATTCGTTTTTAATATTCTAGAAGAACATAGGATGCTTTTTTCGCGTTATAAATAGTCCGCGCGGACAAAGTCGAGGGCGGAAAAGCTAGTACCTAATATAAACACGTACACATTTGTAAAGTTTAAAATGGATATACGACTACAAGAATTGGATGGTTTTTAGTTTCTTAGATTCGTATAGTTACAGGTCAAGGTCGATAGATATTATAAACGTGTAAAAAATAACTGACCAATAAAGAACCATTCACTTCTGAAGTCGGTTGGAACGTAAAATGTGACGTCGCGAAGCACAAAAAATATTCTTTTCCCATTTTATGTAAGAAACGATGTTAATTTATCATCGTTAGGAAATGGATGGGCTCTCGGCGCCATTAATAACTTATTTTGCGTTTCATTTCATTCGGCCATCTGAATTGTAAATAACTTAGTTTAAGGTACTTCCCGGTAATTTGGTTAATTTACTTAGGTAGGTTTCGGAAGTAGTATTAACAGCTGCTCCTTGCTTCGCAGGTACTTTCCAGATTTTCCGCGTAAAGATTGTCCGAGATGAAAACATATATAAGTATGTTTTTTACTACTGCGTGCTACGAATAAGTACTTATTATTTATTCGTAGACTGCGTGACGCAAAAGAGGGTGTGTTTATCAGTATATGTATGTTTGTGCCTTTGTGGCACTCCAGAGGCCAAAAACGTGGTCCGATTTTTATGATTCTTACGTATAACGATTTATCTTAATATATGACAGTGTTTATCACTAAATATATGACAGTAACCATAATTCAATATGGCGACAATCTGACGCCATAATGTGAAAAATAGAAAATGCAAGTCGACGAACTATGTTAAGTGGGGTATCATTAAATAGGTATTGATTTCATTTTTAGGTTTATTATATAATTTTAAATTTCAAATGACCATTTAGGATCTATAGTGATTTTATGTTATTAACAAAAATATACCAAACCTATCGAATGAGGTATCAAAATGAACGTCTAAGACGATTCCAAAAATATATAATTCCTATAAATACATACCATTTTTTTTAAACATATATTTAAATTATTATTATAAACTAGCTGCGTTCCGCAGCTTCGCCCGCGGTCAATCTTTGCCACATTAAAAAATACATTTTAGAAATGCCTCCTTTTTGCATCCTTAGTGTCATTTTGACACCTGCTACTTTGACACCTGTCACTTTGACACTTATCATTTTGAAAATTCCTTCAAAGCTTCAATTTTTTTCCTTATTTTGATCCCAACCTCCTCCCCCTGGCCCCGACCCCTTTAAAACCCCTACCAACAACCCTCAACCCCCAACCCCGCCATGTCACTTTGATAAAGAATTTGCAAAAATAATTAATGATGATAAAACTTCTTAAGTGTTTCTGCTCTCCTGGTACTTTGAAATACTTTTTTTAAAATGTAATTACACTATTTAACGTTCATGGGAAGGTATCATCATCATCATCATCATCATCAGCCCGTGTCAGTCCACTGCTGGACATAGGCCTCTCTCAAAGCACGCCACTGAGCCCGATCTTCGGCTACTACACTCTCGAGGTTAATAATTTTATTTTTCAATGTCATATCTCCAACTTCTAAAGTGTTTCTGCTCTCCTGGTACTTTAAAATATGTTTTTTAAATATAATCACAATATTTAACGTCATGAGGAGGTATACTCACTTTTAATAACTTTATTTGTCAATGTAATATCTCCAACTTCTTAAGTCTTTTTGCTCTCCTGGTACTGTTTTTTTTAAATATAGACACTCCATCTAGTGTTCATGGGGAGGTAAATAAAGATATTAAAAGTGACTATATATATATATATATATATATATATACACTTTTAATATCTTTATTTTTCAATGTCATATCTCCAACTTCTTAAGTCTTTCTGCTCTTCTGGTACTTTGAAATACATTTTTTAAATATAATCACACTATTTAATGTTCATGGTGAGGTTATACTCACTTTTAATAACTTTATTTGTCAATTTTGTATCTCCAACTTCTTCTATCCTGGTACAAAAAATCGTCCAAAGCCGTCCAGCCGTTCGAGCGTGAAGGAGCAACAAACACACACACACACACATATACAAACTTTCGCATTTATAACATTAGTGTGACAAAAAACCCCATGACGAACAAAACTAAAAAGAGGCAAACAAGTTTTAGATTCTTGATTTTGAAATATATGATGCAGTCGGAGGCATGAACAGTAGCTCGCCAGGTTCTAATTAGGTTCCTAGGTCCGTCGAAGGAGAAATAAAACGCATGATGCCTCCGATTGCATCTCATAATCAAAATCAAGAATCTAAATCTTGAATGCATCTTTTTAGTTTTGTTCGCAGTCAGGTTTTTGTTTTTTTATTATATACTCGTATGTCGCGTAGGTACCTACGTGTGTAGCTTATTTGCTATGCCATGCACGACTAAGCAAAAGTCAGGCAATTACTTTTACTTCGCCATTTTAGAGCGAGGGCTACGCATCCATCTCAGTATGAATACAATTTCATTGCAAATTAGTACGCCTGATCTACTCGACACAAACGGCCCCAGGCGAGGTCGTGATAGCAAACGCTTCATTCGATTATGTTATTCCTATATTTGTTCTGGTACGGCATTATTTCTCTGATATATTGTTATATTTCCTTATATACTCTAAATACCCAGATGTTATTAGGTCACGTATGAACTCAGTTTCCTTTTGCCAGAGGTTTTGTGTCAATTCAGCTGACAGCTCGTGCCTATTCTTGCATTACTGGGGATATCTTGAAAGGAAGTAAACGTCGTTCGTTGTTATACCGTTATTTATTAGATTCAATGATTGTTTGTTATCCAGTTTGTTGTTTTATTATTAACTAAAGTCAAGTTAGTTATATACAAAGTGCTCATGTAGACAGGAGAACATGTACATTTGGATATTTTCGATCTTAAGGCGAACAAGTTGCAATTCAAACGGTTTAACCACTTTATTTCTAAAACGAAACTCTTTTTAAAAGCTTTTATTTTACTTATACATACCCTCTTAAACAGTCTCAGACATAACATCTCACATGTTTTGCTCGTGATTATTTAATGAAAAATTGTGTTTATAGTTATCGTTTAAGCAAGTGCTATACACAGTTGTGAAGCTGGACTCTTAGGATTTGTTTTGGTGTAATTATCGCACATAAGGACTAAGTAAACAGTGAGTAATAAGCAAAACCATTTACAATCGGCCGTACTTTGACGGTCGGATTCCTGACGCACGACAGCACAGCCCGCCGCTTGCCCGCGTGACTTAGTACATAGTTACCTACTGATAACAATAACAACGTCCTACCAGCTGAGAGCCTACACTGATCTCGTTTGGGTGCATTCTTTGTTATTGCGGTTGGATAATTATAAGCGGATATTTTGTTCATCTTCTGTCTGTAACATTCCTTACTCACATCATGGAAGGGAATTTGTGTGCAGGATGTAAAGGCGAAATTCAGAGCAGGCATTATATGAATTGCTTAGGATGCAGGCAATAATATGACCTACAGTGTGCGAATCTTTCACCAAAGCGCTTAATCAGGATAATAAGCGTAAATGGAGGTGTGAGGAGTGTAAAAGCAAGCAACCAAAATCCGACAACGCAAACACTCCTGTTCATTCTCAACAAGCAATACCTGTCTCTAAAGTGGACTCAGATTATGAGTGCTTGTCTAATGGTAGTCAATGACGACCGGTTGCTCTCGTGGCTAGAGATCCTAGGTACGAAATCGAACGGTCGCGGGTTCGAATCCTGCAAGGTGCAATCATTTGTGTGATGAGCAGAAATATTTGTTATATTCTTATCTATGTATGTTTATCCGTTATCTAGTGCCCATAGCACAGGGTATCCTAGTTTGGGGCTAGATAATTGGTGTGGAAATGTCCCGAATATATTATTATTATTATTATTATTATTATTATTAATGTCAATGGATGGTAGTAAGAAACGAAATCTTGGACCTGAAGAAACTTCTCGGTAACAACACAGTCGAAATGAAGGGCCTTAGAGATGAGAATAAAAATCTCAAAGAGAGTCTCACTGCTTGTATAGCCCGAGTCAAATCACTTGAGGAGGAGAACCTTAAGCAACAGCAGTGGGTGAGGATGCAAAATTTGGAGCTTGTGGGTATTCCCGAAGATAAAGATGAACTAACAGCAGATCGGAGTCTTATGTTTTTTTTTTATATGTATATATTTTTTATCTTCTTTAATGTTCGTAGGCATTCTAACATACACACACACGCACTCACACACACACACACACACACACACACACACACACACACACACACAAACACACACGCGCGCGCACACACACATATATACTCAAACATATCACATCTTATTTACCACATTTTGACTGTCTATATATTAAATAAATAAAATGTAAATCCTTTTTTGGCTGTAGGATTAACTTAGTATGTAACACTATTTTTTAAGTTATTAAGAGCAGTGGATTTAAAAAAAAAAAAAAAAAACTTCACTTGTATCTATCTGTGTATCTATGTATGTATCTGTTTGTGCTGGAATCTTGCAATTCAAATTTCGAGCACTTCCCGATTAGCTATCCGGCTGAAACTTTCAGGGTAGCTCACAAAACTACAAAAAAAAACATTACATAATGAAAAAAATGCCAAAAAGAAAAAAATGAAAACAAAACTTAAAAAAAGGAAAAACAGAACCCGTAAAAGCTTTTTTTATAGTTATTAAAAATGAAAACTTTACCCCGAGGAATTTTTGTTTACCGCAATTTAAGAGAAACCCATGGACCCCATTTATTTTGCACAATTAAAAAACCTCGTACTCATAGCAGTATAAAGTTGTGGCAACACAAAACAATTTACCCGGCAATTTCTCTCCCTCCTACCTACCCCTTCATTTGAGTAAGAGTAAAAAAGTGTCGGCAGGCCCCGGTCGAGTAGGTAGATTTCAGTTTTTCATCGCCAACCAGTTTTAGCAAGCTTTCCTCCGTGCAGGTTTTGCGATTCTTCATCATAGAACTTTTTAAGCTTTTATGTTTATAAGAATTGGTCTACACACACACACACATACACACACTGTAAGATTAAATAACAACAAAACCTCATTTTGACTAACCTCAATGTTACGACGTAGTTGTTGAAAAGGTCTTCTTGCCGCAGTCACGATCATTTTTTTTTCCTCTTCCACGTATAATCTTCAAATGAATAGAATATAAAACTGAACCTATTTTTATCAAATTAGATCGGATCATTAAATAAAATAAACTTCTTTAGGTATCGTTTAAGAAGCAGGTTCAAAAAGCCTGAACGTCATTGCAAAAGCTACCGAGATATATCGGAAAGTAAAAAAAGACTTTATTTAGCATCCGGCGAACACCGTAAAATGCCTTATAAAACGTTAGTGCTAAGAAATTCTTCGGGCGAAGTAAAATATTTTATGAGGGTGAATAAAATGACAAAGAATAAACAGTATAGAGGTGAAAACAGTGACGCATCTTACAACAACTCAACCAACTTATCACAATAAACGCTAATTTCACTGAAATAGAAAAATGTGGGCGACGTGCGACCTGAAGTTTAAGTAAGATGCTTTTTTCCTCTCCGATGGAAGTTTTGCTTAACACCTCTTGTATATAATTATGACAGTCGTGTTTCTTTTCTATTGCTTCTTTCTTCATTAAAATATTCAAGCTTCTTTTTGACCTAGGTTTGCCATTGTTTCTCAATTGAGCAAACTCTCAAATAGACGTAATTTCGGCTTTTAAAACTTTGTGTTCTTGGTGGTCATCATCATCGGCCCGTATTCGTCCACTGCTGTTCGTAGGCCTCTCCTTGTGAACGCCACTGAGCCCAATCTTCGGCTCTCCTCATCCATCGCTACCGATCGCCTTTCGCAAGTCGTCACACCACCTGGCCGGCGGGCGCCCTACACTACGTTTTCCTGAACGTGGTCTCCACTCTAAAACTCGTTTACCCCATCGGTTATCGGTTCTTCGAGTTATGTGACCAGCCCATTGCCACTTCAGCTTGCAATTTCTTTGATGTTAGTTACCTTAGTTCTCTTGCAGATCTCCTCATTTTGGATTCTGACCATTAGAAAAACTCCGAGCATAGCTCTCTCCATAGCTCGCTGAGCGACTTTAAATTTGTGGACCAGGCCCGCAGGTCCACGTTTCGGCTCCGTAGGTCATAACTGGCAGAACACACGCGTTGAAGACTTTCGTCTTTAAATATGGACTATGAAAAGCCTTGACGTAGTTTACCAAATGCTGCCATCCCAGCTGAATCCTCCTGTAGGCTTCCCATTCGAAGTTGTTCCTACCCAATTGCATAGTCTGCCCGAGGTAAACATATTTCTAAACAACTTCAAGAGGGACACCGCTAACGACGATCGGTTGCGGGGTAATAAGGTCGTTAAACATAACCTTGGTTTTATCCATGTTCATCCCGAGACCGTTACGACTAGAGGCGTGAGCTAGGTTGGTCAGCGTTTGCTCGAGATCCTGGAGCGACTCCAACATAATGAAAATATCATCAGCGAAACGGAGGTGTGAGATGTAATCACCATTATGTTAATGCTCTTTCCTGTCCAGTCCAGAGTTTTAAACATATCTTCCAGGGCGTTAGTGAACAGTTTCGGGGATATGACATCCCCCTGTGTCACTCCCCTGACAGTTAAATGCTATCACACTAATATTATAAATCAGATAAGTGTAGCTGCTATCGTAAACAGGCCAATCAGAGCTTAGAGTTTAAAAAATGAATACTCTCTTATCGAGCGGAAAACTTCGTATGCGCGATGCAGAACTGACAGTCCTACAAAACGTCATAAAATGCATAAAAAAACTATTAGCGCCATCTATCTTAGTGCGTGTGTGTATAGGCTACTTTTCATCACCATCATCCATCATCATAATCCACGCGGGGAAAACCATGGGGCGCAGCTTATTAAAACATATTTTACCATAGATATACATTATATTATATATTAAAAACTATTTAAAGTTCGTCGTAACCGGTAATAACAACTAGAAGTTCGGCTGAATTGCACAATTCCATTGAAGCGTGTGACTGTATGTGCACCAAATTCACCACCAGTGACACCACGAAGTTTTTCTACCATGCTTGTGTGTAAACTGTGGCATCAGCTGCGCCAAAACGTTTAAATATTAAAAAGTGTTCCCAAATGGCAAAGCGGCAATGTCTTTGTGTTAAAGACAGGCCTGGGACATAACTTGCATAGGGGAAATTTCCTAAGTGCTTGTGTGGAAAAGAAGGATATTATTATGCCTCGCTTACCGGAAATTTAACGCAAGAACGTCTTTTGAAGGTGGTGGAATAAATAGTCCACGGTAAAAATGCTATACAGGCTATACAGCACAACCTGCTTAACAATTTGAAAGGGTAAAAATTCTCCAATTTTATTATTTATACTTGAATAATATTTGTGTAAAACGTTCAAACTTATCGCTAGACCAGTCTCTTTAAGTCAAATTTAAAAAGAGAAGTACAGTAGTCGCTGTGGAAGTATGTGGACAGTATGTGTCTCGGAAGTTATCTGTTAGTTGCGGCGCAAGCTATTTTTCAGGCGCAATCCCAATGTTGAAGGTGAAGACAGCATTGTATAACTGCCTCGCTCACTCACTTACGTTTTTCGCATATTCTATCTCGCTTTTACTTCATGCAGTTTTTACCCCACAGCAGTACCTGCGCAATCGTTCACAGAGCCTAACTTCACAAACATATAGATTGGCTGCGACTACTGTAAAGGGTTAAGAGAAGTAATTATACATTACAAGAAATCTCAATAAAACGTACTCTTTTAATTAAATTTATATTCAAACCAAATCTACTACAAGAAAATCAAAGTCTGAATATTCTGAAGTACCAAAGGAAAATGACAATATCAGTCTCCAATTCCCAGTAGGTACCTACACCTCTTTAAACTTTCTTCGACACAACAGTATCAAAGGAAGTAGTTTGCAGCAGTTTCTCGGACACTTTATTCCTCAAAGTCCTAAACATTCATTCGCTGCAATCGATGCAACTTCGGAACTCGATATTCTCAGATATTGAATTTCCTTATCTAGGTGTGTATTTGGGAAGCGCTCGACATTGTTTGGTTTTTTAATTTGGAATGATATTTTTCGTTATGTTGAACTCGCAGACCGTTTTATATCTTCTCACGAGTGCTTTGTTTGATAAAACTTTACTTCTATACCATGTGGCAATATGGATTGCCGTTATAGTTAAAAACATGGGATCAAAAATCAATTGGCCCATCGAATTAGCATTGCAACTCAATGAGGCAATGCCGCCAGCATGTTGGGTACGCTGCCAACTTAGTGGGCTAGAACATTTAGGCTACCTGTGAGGTGAGCTAGTAATGGCTTTTAGGTTATCAGAATGTTTTATGCAGTAGATAGTTGTTTGTTGTAGTATTTAAGTAATAACGGCACCAGCCCATTAAAAAAAAGTACACTCAACTTACTACTTTCAAGCACGTAATGTCAAATTAGTTTTTATATAAAAACATTTTTAATTAAATCTTTTGGATCTCATCTACACGAAACATTGCTCCGTTTCGTACACGACATAAACATAGTATATAAATGGCAGGGTTCAAAATTCGTGCGACATTTTTATCTCTTAGCTACAAAATTCACCCCTCTCAAAGAGTAATAATCGAGGGTGAAAATTTGCAAGCTCTTTAGAGTTGGACGTGTCTGGCTTCTAGACTGTTTCCAACTGTTTTTAACAGAATGGATCGAACTTTATAGAAGTCTTTGAAGAGGAAAATGAGCTTCCAGTCTTTTTATAGCTGTGTGAAGTGTATAGATGAGTAAAACGTTCGCCGACGTAATGGTAAAGGCGCTTGTCCTACAATGATGGTCATCATTTTCATCGTTGTTTACAACACCCCCCGGCCCGTCGGAATAATGCATTTCTATTAACCTAGGGTAAAACTAGGTAATACGCCCCACTTGACAAAACGCCTCACTGGTCTAGCACTCAAACAAACAAAGCTACGCTGCTCATTTACATCCGTGCGTGTACTCGTCAGTCACCCGGCAACATGGCCGATGCTTACGAGTGATTAGTACTGATAAATAAAAAAATAAAATTTATTTATTGGCGTTCGTACAATTTGTGGTGAGTTTCAGATTAATTTGTATTTCTATACTGCTATGTTTTTCATACCGAAATAATCCGCACTGTAGTAAAACGTTTGAAGTCACCTTTGCCTTTCGATTATTTCGTGCGTTATAACCTTGAACCTGTCGGCGGAATATGGTGGGGCATTTTATAAATCAAAATTGGCAATATGCCCCACTTGTTGTTGTATAAAATGCCCCGGGTATTCAATCGACAAAAAAAGTTTTGCCTGGGTTTTAGGGTAGCTTTAGACTGACGCTTTTAATTTTAGTAATAATTGTGATAGTTAGGAATACATATGTTCGACCCCGTAGGCTTAGTGTCACTTTTTGGATCCAATTCAAGAGTCCATTTCAAGAGATGACGAGCAGGAATATGACAACCGAATATTAGTAATGGTAGTAACTAGTAATATGGGGGTTTCACTCAAATAATATTAAGGCTTAGGAAGGTTTGTTTGTATTCATCTCATGAGGGTCTGATGCTGAGCAGGGTTTCTGCGCGGATCCTTTTCATAAGAGCCTAATGATGAGCAGGGACTGACAACACAAAAGTTAGAAAAGGTAATGAGTGATTTCAGGCGTTAATTTCTATACACTGCCAACGTTCTAATACTGCTGTTTTATTTTGATAATGACAAGTTATTGCAGATGATGTCTCGTAAATACGAACGAAAGACACTACGAGCATCATGGACCTCGAAAAACTTAGAAGAGGCTATGCGGTCTGTGCGAGATAAAACAATGGGAGTCAATCAAACAGCGAATCACTACAAGATAATACCATCTAGAACATTGAGAAGACATCTGATAACAGG
This sequence comes from Alsophila aescularia, assembly GCA_946251855.1. Lineage (NCBI taxonomy): Eukaryota > Metazoa > Arthropoda > Insecta > Lepidoptera > Geometridae > Alsophila > Alsophila aescularia. The sequence continues at coordinate 23,315,344 of OX276385.1, forward strand.
CAGATCCAAAGTCCCTCTTGGTCGCAGCCCAGTTTTCTGTGTAATCGTTGTGGACGAAAAGCCAAGACAGAATCTATTAGTTAAATATTAGGTGACAGTCTGTCAACATGTCTCAGAAGTTTTATTTAAAGTGTTTTTTTATAGTAAGTCCAAAATCTTAAGCGGTTGCTCAAATTACTAAGTGCCACATAACCTTAAGAAATAACTTAATTATGTTCCTCAATAAAAACTTTGATTATATCTAATATTTTTTTTCTAAATAATATTTTATTGAATGGTGGGGCGTATTACCGAGTCTTACCCTACTGTGAGTAGCAAAACCATATTTTTGGACGATCTATACTTTTAGTTAAGCAATATGAACGAAAAAGTCTGTACAAAAAAGATAGATAAAAGAAAAATGGTCTAGTGTAATTCAAAGAAGCTACCGAACAAGAATATAACATTTTTTAAATTCGTGTCTGTGTGTTTGTTTGTCTGTCTGTCTGTTTATTTGTTTGTCTGTTTGTCTGTTTGTTTGTTCGCGTATTACGTAAAAACTAATGTACCAATTGTGATGAGATTTTCACTGTTGGATAGCTTAGGGTTTGACTTAAAAATGTACTTGGGATCTCAATCCAATGAGAAGAAGCCAGTAATCGACAATAACTTTTTGACAGCTGAAGGAATTTTGATCAAATGTTGGTATATTGGTATTTTAGGTCTTGGAATAGTAAATAGAGTACTTATAACCTACTCGTAGATAAATGACCATGCGCACGAACTAGTATTTGTATAAACTGCTACCTACCATCACTATACCCTGTGCCAACATCGGACTATTCGTACTTACCTTAGATATTATAAACTCCATTTCGCATTATCTCACTCAGGTACCTACTAATGAAAACTACACAATTAACCTCATTTGCGTTTAAAACCTAATGAACCAGAATTATTCAGAACGCTCTAAAATACAAGATAAAACCGCTTCAATGTGTGTTTAGAATGAGCGAGTTACTCGACGAGATTATGTGCTTTTGTAAAGAGCAAGTAGTGATAGTAAATATTGAAGTACCTATAAAAAAATGCATTGTGGAAATATTGCTAACAAAGCTGATGAACAAATAAAATAAACATTGTTCCTATCATTTGTATAACGTCGTTATCAATCAATAACAGCCGGGATGAAAGCTGATGTGTAACGGCAACCAGAGTTACCGCTCGTATGCAAAACTTTTTTGTTTTATGTTCTTACTAGCTTTTGCCCGCATCTTCGTCCACGTGGACTACTGTTTATCGCGAAAAAAACATCCTATGTTCTTCTAAGATATTAAAAACCAATGCAAAAGTAGGTATAGCACCAATGCTCTTGATGTTTTTTGACATACTTGTTATTTAGTTTCCACGGCAACAGTTTCTTACAGCGAGTAATCAACATTTTTACAGTTTTCCCTTACATACTTGCAATTTTCCGGGATAAAAAGTATCGTAAGTTTTATTCCAGGGTATAAGCTATGACCATTCCAAATTTCAAATCGCAATCCATTCAAACAAACAAAGAGACAACGTTTCACGTTTATATATTAGTATGGATTGGCCCCCCAAACGTGACTCACATTCAAAATTTATTAATGTACGGTACATGTCCGTGTTTGAGTCACAGAAGTTCACAATGTGTACAAAGTTTCAACTTAATCGGTCCAGTAGATTCGAAGCAAACTAGCTGCGACAGACGGCACTTCCAGGATTCACACACACGAGTGATTCTGTAAAGGTTCCGTTTTTTTTCCTTTAGACTTACGAAACTTAACAGGAATAGTAAGTAATATAGAATATTATTCGTAGATTCTGGGATAATTCCAATTTCCGATTTGGGACGAGTCCAGCGAAGATAATGAAGGAGCGCAGAATAATAGTACATGACTGGAATCACAAAAAGTCCGTAAAACGATTTAGTGAAAACCTTGCATTCTTGCGTCTTAACTTTGTAGCTTAGGACCGTGTTTGTGAGCGGGTTAGCTTTAAACCATATTTTAAATGCATTACACCAGGAAGTTTAAAATTATGTGTATGCAAGATGAATTAACTTAAAAATAAGGTAATTTTTACTTCAAATTTTAGTATTTTTAGTCAAATTTTAGACTATATACAGTATACCACCAAACAAACGAGTTAAGCATAGTTATAATAGTGACTGCGTTAGTGTGCGTGTGTGGACAATTTGTGGTGTTTTGTGATTGATATACAATTTCAACACAAAGACTGCATTGTTTTTGATTTTCCGTTATAATTTAACAGAATTGGCACGACTAACAAAGCCGAGATCTTGCTGTGATGTGACATAACATGGTGTAAGTGTATGCGTGAGGCTTGTGCGTACGCGATTTGGTTTTGCGATTGGATTGTGGATTGGCATATCTTGGGTGCTTCACGGTCGATTTGGCAGTTTGGAATCTGTATTTTTTTATACATTCTTGTAGTTAGGTATCATAATTCTCTGCATAGATAGTATTGTAGCTACTGACTTATTGACATGACAGCAGTTGCTTGATCAATCAATGGGCCCCTATAAACGAATCTGCATACCAAGTCTAAAGAGGTATAATACTTGTCTAGACTTCAAAGATAAAGCAATATATTTTTAATGGAATATATTATTATTCTGACAACTTTGTATTTCAGCCGAAAAGCTGATAAAACAGACAAATTTTCAAACATTATGATAGGGTTACCACGAAAGTGTAAAACCTAATTTTCCAAGGAACGCAAACTAATTTTAATACGCTTGTTTTAAATGAATACAAAATACCTTAGGCTAGCTTGAGGGTTATCAGGATGATATATTGCCCTGCTACCAAAACTTGTAAAGAAGTATTCCTTTATCGGCTAGGCTCGGCTAGCTCACGCTCATTTGAGCTACAGTGTTGTTTAGAACCCAGAACTTACGGCTCGGCATCCGACCACACAACCAACTGAGCCATCATCGCTCCAAAGTCTTTGAGTACCAAAGTCTTTGTATGCCAACCCTACATTCAGATACTTAGGAACAAATAGGTACCTAGTATTATCCGCGAATATTCTCTTGAAATTAAGACAGTTAGCAAAAATGGGTTACATTTGTCAATTTAATCTGCATTATGTCGATTTTATTACTCAAACCCGGTTATTCGATGTATAGAGAACTAGCTGCCCCCGCGGTTTCAGCCGCGTGAGGGTTGATGGTGAAAAGTATCCTATGTGTTATTTCAGGGTAGTGTATAAGCTATCTCTAATCCAAATTTCATCAAAATCCATTCAGCCGTTTGAGCGTGAAGAATGATGATGATGATGATGATGATGAAAAGTATTTCATGTGTTATTCCAGGGAATAAGCTATCTCCATTCCATATATCATCAAAATCCGTCTAGCCGTCATAGCGTGAAAGCTCCCCGAACAAAAAAAAAAACAAACAGATAACATTTCACTTTTATATATTGGTGTGGATAAGATTTTATTCTTTCTTGCTTTAGATTTATTCAGCAAGTCCTTCTAACCTTTGTAGCAATATACAAGTTGGCCATTTTGAAAAAATCGTTAGTTTGCGGCCACTGGTGAAATCTTAATAAATCTATAGAATACTTGAGTACAAATATAAAATGTTGTTGCACTAGTATCCTTAAGTGTCGCGTTTCTGTGATATTGTAGCTGAAATAATGTAATTTAAAAAAAAACGAAAATTTGCGGCCACTGATGAAACCTTAATAAATCTATAGAGGACAAACATAAAATGTTGCAAACATAAAATCTATACAAACATAAAATGTTGCTACATTAGTATCCTTAAGTGTAGAGTTTCTGAGATATTGGAGCTCAAAGATAGCATAATGACGTTTCCTTAGATTTGAGCTCCAATATCTCAGAAATGCAACACTTTAGGATACTAGTACGGTCCTATTTTTTTTGTTGGTAATGAAGATTAAATTTAAATCATTTCCTTTACAGATAAGTGACCGCGCTTTCGTGATTATTTCATAACTAGCTTAAAAAAACACGCCTGCTCTGCTTAAAATGAACTTATGCCAATAAATTATATATTATTACTACTATTGGAATGTGCTTATCAAGGCCTTCAATTTGATATCCATATTGTAGAATTCTAAGAAAAACTATTTTTTTTGCCATTGAAAATGGAGCCATACTGCCGAAATAAAGAATATATAAAAAATAGCCTATGTTACTCGGGGGAATGTAAGAATTCTAACGATACCCCATACGTCTAAATATGTTCACGCATTTCAAAGTTATGGTGGAATAAAGAAACTCAAATACATACAAACATACATGAATGCTAAAAACATAACACTCCTTTTTTCGTGTAAAAATGGCAGTTGTTGGTAAAACTTGTAAGTATGCCAGACTCAATAATAAAATTTAAGGACCCCTTTTTGTGTCATGTTTATGATGTTAAAATGTTAGGACACTTTTTGTGTCATGCTTATGATGTTAAAATGTAAGGACTCCTTTCTGTGTCATGTTTATGATGTTAAAATTTAAGGACCCTTTTTTGTGTCATGCGTATGATGTTAAAATGTAAGGACTCCTTTTTGTGTCATGTTTATAAAGTTAAAATGTAAGGACTTCTTTTGGTGTCATGTTTATGATGTTAAAATGTAAGGACCCATTTTTGTGTCATGTTTATCATGTCAAAAATATAAAATAGCACATCTGTTTAGTAACACATAAAAAGTAAGTTCAAATCTTAAACCCGGCTACTTAAAAATCACGCTAAAGTATGAAACAAGAAAAAACTCATCTAAAATTATAATAGTTCATATTCATAGTGTTGTTTAGAGGATAGCCGTTCGATACTCCCCTTAGTTCGATACTCCCCATTAGTTCGATACTCCCCAAGTAATCAATGGCAACTGTCTAAACCGAAGTTCGTACCCCTTATACAACAAAACTTAAACTTGGCATGCGCCTTCTGCGTCTCGCATTGCGGCGGAGCGTTTTTGCGTCCGCTGACGTTGTAGAGGTCTATAGACCAACAGCACATATCCTTCCTAAAAAAAAAAAGAAAAGATAGCCGTGGTCATTGGCACCTACCCAAACAAAAAAAAAACATTGTAACAGTAGTAAGCGATCATAAGCTTTAGTTTAGGGCAAAGTGGCACATGACCACGGCTATCCTCTGAACATCACTATGAATATGTATTATTACAATTTCAGATGAGAATATTTTCTTGTTTCTTATGTCAGTACTTTTTAGAGCGTGACTTTCCAGTAGTCGGGTTTTTGAACTTTATTTTATTTATATATTTTTGTAATGTGTTAATTAATCTCTTTCATTTGATAATCAACACGGAATCATAAAATAAAATAAATAATGTGTATAAAAAATAATTAATTTACTGTGACGTCGGATGATCAAGACTCTTCCAACGATACACTCACTTGTCAAATTATGATGAAATATAGTTAAAAAGTTATGAGGGAACAGATGAACATACATACATACATACATACATACATACATACATACATACATACATACATACATACATACATACATACATACATACATACATACATACATACATACCTCCTTTTTGCTTCGCCGTAGTCGGGTAAAAAATAAACAAATGGCAAAACATTAACATGATTAAGCTTCATAAATAAGTACACAGGCACCCACTTTTATTCTCACAATTGTAAACGCCATAAAAATGTAAGCCCCACATTCCATTTACATTTTAAAACAGCTCATACCTATGACGAACAACTTAGCTTCGCTCATTGCTTCGCTTCGCTGATCCTCGCGAAGATTGCTGGAATTCCACCTCATTTGAAGAAATGGCGTCGTTTATCTTTATATGTCGAGAAATGTGCGAAAACGACTACAGACAACGTTCTAAGGATGCTTTGGTAATGAAGGCTATTTTAGGTTTATTCTTGGTTTATAAAGTTGACTGGGTCTGATGAGTCGCTTGGAATTTCGCATATCAAACAGCATAACTATTTCAAAGCGTTGGTAGCCGAACTGTATACTAGTGCGCGTTACAATCCAACGATACCGGTTTCGATCCTCGGCTCCGCACTTATAACTGGAAGAGATCGCTCTTTAATGATAAGACCGCCAGTAGTGCTAATAATTATATTTCTAATACTTGTTTGTACTATTTATGGTGTAACATAATGTATATAAAGTATATTATATGTCGTAAGTCACACATATTATATCTAATAATTTAAATATTTACCATATTTTCTATACAATGACCAAAGGTGACGTCTTTGTCCGTTAGTTCTATAACTATATTGCTTTCAATTTTCTCTTGTTTCCAAATTGTATATAGTTTCCGAGTAATACACACATATAATTTTTGTACATTATAGCTCAGTACATATGCTATATATGTACTGTGATTATAGCAATATTTTTACAGCCCTCATTTCCGCTGCATTTTTTTCTATTTATACTTCACAAGAGATTAAAATAAATAGCTTGTGATAAGTTTACCACGTTACTTTTTCTCAGGGGGAAACTGGCCTATACATAGGCCTAACCATAAAACGCCACATCTAGAACTCGCTCACTATTCTCATCATCATTACAGCCTATACTTGTCCAGTGCTGAACGTAGACCTCTCCTAAAGCACGCCACTAAGCTCGGTCTCCTCATCCATTTTCAGCTTGCCAGCCTTGCCAGCCGCTTTTCGCAGGTCGTCACTCTACTTGCCCACAGGGCATCCTACACTACGTTTGCCTAAATGAGGTCTCGAATCGAGAATTCGTCTACCCCAACGGTTATCGGTTCTTCTGGAAATGTGACCAGCCCACTGCTACTTCAACTTAGAGCTATGTCGATTACCTTGGCTCTCTGTCGGATATCTTCATTACGAATCTTGTCCTATTCTCAGGCCTCTCCATAGAACGGCACATCTAACGGCACTCTACCATATCATAAAGGTAAATTGTTTTATCCTTCTAATTTTATTATGCCAAAAACGCTATATTGCGAGTTGAATAATTGATTTGTCGTTTTAGCTCACCCGAATTAAATTGAATAATAAAGTTTATTCATATCTTAACTAACCGACTGCAATTACTCTATTTTATGGAAATAAATTATTCATATTCTTAAAAATCTTATACAATACAAATAAATTCGTATACAAATAAAAAGTATCGTATGTTTTATTCCAGGATATAAGCTGTCTCCACTCCAAATTTCATTAAAATCCGTCCAGCCGTATTCGCGTGAAAGCTCCCCAAACAAACAGACAACGTTTCACTTTTATATATTGGTATGGATACCGTAGCGTGCGTACCTACACACGGTACGGTATTGTATACCAAAATCTGTACTATGGACTTTCAGCCAACTTATTGGTTGAAAATTTATTCTCATAAGTAGAGTTTTGGTGGAAAATTCTTTCTCAAAAATTTGTACGTACAAGTTTTTCAGTATACACAAACGCCCTTTCAATACAGAACCAAAGTAATGATCGACAAATGCATTCATGTTTTGCAAGAAAGTTCAGTAACTTAATTTCGCACTCGATGAGGTTAATAATTGTGTAAAATATTAAGTTACTTAATGATTATTAATTAATTGTATTTTATCTGTGTAACGCCCGCTGGTCTAAGGGTCGCTTTGAAGCCAATACATGGTATGGTTCTAATAAACGCAAGTATAAACCTTATAAATTTTCTCAGATTGAGCTCGTTTTCACGGGGTCTAAATCTGTCCATACCAGTTACATAATAATACTATTACTAGCTGTACCCGCGGCTTCGCACGCGTGGTCATTTCTCTAGGTAAAAAGTACTCTACGAGTATGTACTATTCCAAGACCTAGAATACCAATATACCTACATTTGGACAAAATTCCTTCAGCCGTCAAAAAGTTTTTATCGCTTGCTCGGCTTGAGATGAGATGTCTCATCAGATTGAGATGCCAAGTACACCAGTTTTTAAGTCAAAGCATGCCTAAAGCTATCCAACAGCTATCCAACAGTGAAAACCGCATCGCAATCGTACTCGTAGTTTTTACGTGATGCGCGAACAAACATACAGACAAACAGATAAACAGACAAACAAACAGACAGACACGAATTTTAAAAATGTTATATTCTTGTTCAGTAGCTTATTTTATGTACCCTAGACCATTTCTTTTTTAATTATCTTCTTTGTACAGACTATTTCGTTCCTATTGCTTTATTATATGTATAGAAGATTAAATTATCTATATAAATTATATTATATGTATAGAAGGTTAAATCAAGCGCAAGAGGTGCCTGAGCAGTTTGCCTCTGTCGTGATCGACGTAGACATAATTCATGTCATTAACATACACTTTTTGTACTTATGTAATATATAGGTACGCATAATTATGGCAAGTACACTCATGCTGAAAATTCGTATTGTCTCATTCCCCCTGCTTAGTCCAATTCAAATCTAACTTTACCACTGTAATTTCCCAAACACGGTCCCGATATCCGCCCAAGGGGTCCGCTGGTAACGTCGAATTCGTCTGCATAGCTTCCGGTATTAATCTCTGGAGACTGGATTGGTGGCCACGTAGTTAATTAACGTCCCCTCAAACTGACGGTGGCGAATATTCGGCCTCATTTTCGGCCTAGCACAATATTTGGACGTCGGCCTAACGGGATGAGCTTGTTAATGAAGTGGACAAGAAGTTTTAAAAAGGACACTGCCATACAAACGAGTGAAGCATAAAATATTGTAGCTGCTTATGTGTGCGTGAGTGGTAAATTTGTGGTTAATACACAATTCCCAAAAAAAACTGCTTTGTTTTTGTTTTGCCGTGAGAACTTGACAGTACTTGGTGGCCGATCGGCATATCATGGTGTATGAGCGTGAGGCTTGTGCGTACGAGCGGATCGGCGTATCTTTGTTGCTTCACTTTCAATTGGGCAGTGTGGAGTCCATATTTTTTTTAATATCCTTGTATTAGATTCGAGTGTAGATATAACAAGATCATTGTATACCTTAACTATAGTGTAAAAATGGGAAACTGTGTTTTATTCCAGTAACGTACCATTTTGCGGTGGAAGTAGCAAATCACGAGATTTTATTGCATTGGAGATATTTTATTTATGTATTGAGATAAACAATGCAAGTGACATAGTTTTTAAGTAACTATTACTGTGTAGTTTATATTATATTTTAATTATTATTAAAATTTAATTTGTATAGATATGTAATATTGCCACACTACCGACCTTTATTATCAATTAACTTCTTTCCATCCTAAGGTTGTCTGGAAGAGATCGCTATGAGTGATAAGACCGTCAATTGTACCTATTGTATAAGTTATTTCTGTTTTGTAATTTGTTTAACTGTGTCAAGAAAGTGTTAATGTATTGTATTATATTGTGAACTATCTAAAGTATAGTATTTAGTGGATGGATTGTCAGAATAGTGTATTGCATACCCTTAATGATTATCGCAATATTGACGTTTATGGCAATCGCAGTTGAGAAATTATCCAGACTTAGAAGTCATTTTGGTGTAAGCATTAAACTTAACTAGAACTCAAATTGACAGCTTTCCTGCCTGTTTAAAATTGAAAGTATCAGGAGTCATTTTATAGCTCACAAATTAAATTTTAGTTTAATGTCGTGTTACCTTACCAAGTTGTTGTGAAGCTCGGTCGAAGTTTTGACCGAATTCCTGATACTTATCGAAATTCGGCCAAATCTTCACATCTCGAATCGGAACTCAATCGGCGAGTTTGAATGGGGAATTGCATTATACCAAAAGTAATTAGCAATGTAAATGACGTCTAGCCCGAAGCGCTTAATAATGCCTGACTAGAGAGCGAATTAAAATGGTTTCCTAGGAGTATAATTCGTTTGTTCCCTTGGTTGAATTCCTTGTTAATGAGGTTTTAAATTCTTTATTTGTTTTATAATGCATATGATTTGTATTCATAACTATTGTATGATTTTCATAAAAGTTGATTACAAATACTTTCATAACCAATGCTTGGTTAATATTCGTCGGTTTGCAAAAGTACATGAGATTTTAAGTAAAATCATAAGCTACCCAACATCAATAATACATTGTTCAGAAAACTAAAACCCGACTACTATCCGGTAAAAAAATAGCCTATACTCTATATCTGAAGACCAATCGATTGACATCTCGCTTGTCAAAATCGGACCAATAGGGGCGACGCTATGGTGGAACATCCACATACGTACATACATACAAACATACATTGACTGTTAAGTTTTAGACTGTTAGACTTTTTGTTACTAACTGCTTTGTTATAAGTAGGTACTAGCTGTGCCCGCGGTTTTGTCCGCGTGGTATTTTTTCTGGGATTTATGGAGTATTATTCCAGAACCAAAGTACCTATAGAGTCGTTCAGACGTCAAATAGTTTTTATCGATTGCTCCGCTTCTGCTCTTCGGATTAAGATACAAAGTACACCAGATGTTATATAAAAAACTAAGCTATACAGTAAAAACCGCATCGCAATTGGTTGAGTAGTTTTTATGTGATGCGTAAACAGAGAGACAGTCACATGTTTTAAAATTTTATATTCTTGTTGAGTATCTTATTTTTAGTACCCTAGGCTTTTTTATATTCATTGTATATCAGCCTTTTTTTAATTACTCCTTAATTATAAGCATCGATATATATCGATGCTTATAATTAAGTCAGCAGTCTCGATATCTATAGCGATTGCTTTACAACCGAAATCGGTCGCAAAGTCCTAAAAATCCGATATTTCTAAGTCTCTACAGTACAGATACCAGTGACAATCGTTAGTTTTGACAGTAACTGTGAAAGCTAACGACTTTGATACTGATTTCGGTTTTAAATAAATCGCTATCTATGTAAAGACTGCAGGCCCTGGGCCTGCAGTCTCAACATATAGATAGTGATTGCATAACAACCGAAATTGGTACATACCGATGACAATCGTTAGCTTTGATAGTTATTGTCAAAAGCTAACTGTACTGACATTGATCATGATTGACAACGATATTTGGCAGAGACTACCAAATGTCGTTATAATCGGACTTTGCGACCGATTTCGGTTGTAAAGCAATCGCTATCTATCTCCAGACTGCAGGCTCTGGCTACGCCAAAGAAGATGTGCAAAAGAGGCGTTGTGAATATAATAGAATATCATACATAGGAGTGGTATAGGAGTGCATACAGCTCGACAGCGCTAGGTCTCATAACCGAGGCTTTTGTCAATTACCGCGGCAGGTGTATCACAAAGCGTGTACACTGTACTTCATGTATATCATAAACTGTACATACTGTCATTGTATACCAAACAATTCCGTCGCGGACATTGTATCAAACATATAGGGATGTTGGCATACATTGCATGTGTTAATAGGATTGCTTCAAGTTCTAAACTAACACATGAAATCCAATTATTCCTACAATATAATTGTCTTCGATGTGGGTACCTATAAATTCAAGTGTATTTGGGCTTTTCATAACTCATAGTGTGGGTCTCCCGTCGGCCTGGTGGAGTAACGACTTGCGGAAAACGGCTGACAGTTACTGGATGAGAAGAGCCAAAGATCGGGCTCAGAGGCGTTCACTAGGGGAGACCTACGTTGAGCAGTGGATGAATATATGCTGATGATAATGATGATGATACCACTTGCGGCACGGATCACGCCCACACGGTTTGAATTGCCCATGTTCTTTTTTCAACAGAGCCTTTTGAAACACGATGTGAATTGCCCACGGATTTATTTATACTGTGGAAATACGGATCACGGTGTGGTCCGCCTAAATGTTTTTTCAGATTAGGCGGTTGGAAACAAAGTGGAAAGTTTAAAAGTAAAGTTTTCAAGTGTTTTTTGTTTCGTTGCGACGGGTAAAGAAATGGTTATGGAATAAATTAAAAAGTTATAATATGATGATGGTTCCACGTACTTCTTATTTCAGAATCTTGGCTAAAACCATGCCATCCATCCACCTCATATTCCCTACCTGGTTTCATACTCCTGCGTAATGACCGCACTGGCTGTGGAGGTGGCGGTGTTGCTATTTATCTCCGTGCAAACATTCCTTACACTATTGTGAGTATGTCAGCGCAACCCCCTCCAACCGATGCTGGTGAGCATCTTTTTATTGAAATAACAGTTTCCCATACGAAGATGCTTGTAGGTGTTTATTATTGCATAAACTTTTTTTCTAATTCTGAGAAACTCCTGCAAGATTCCTCCTCCTTCACATATACTTCACATTACGATCACAATATTATCATGGGTGATTTTAATACATGCTTGCTGAAACTTGATAATAGATCGTCCACTTTTGAAGCCATCATCAGGGCCAGGAACTTAACCATTCTGCCACTTAACGCTACACATCATTTCCCTCATTCAGTCCCCTCTCTTCTTGACCTTATTCTAGTCTCTTCCCAAAATCTCGTTGGTAAGCATGGTCAGTGTTCGGCAGACGCTTTCTGTCATCATGATTTGCTTTTCCTTTCTTATAAAATCTGTCCGCCGAAAAAGAAACCCAAAGTTCTTCTGCTGCGTAATTTTGGTGGTATGGATTTGGAATGCTTGCGCAAGGATGCTCAGGAGTTGGACTGGTCAGCTGTCTTGGATGGAGTATCAATTGATGACAAAGTTGAGGGTTTCAATCGTACTTTGACAAAATTATATGATGTACATGCACCTATCCGACCTGTCAAGTTAAAACATCTCCCTGCACCTTGGCTTACAAGTGAGTTAAGATCTTTAATGCACAAAAAGTTAGTGACCAAGGCCAAGTTTAGATGTTGCCCAACTGAGTACAATAAATAAAAATACATTGAACGCCGAAATCACTGCAACAGAGTTTGTAGGAATGCACAGCGCCGACATTTCCATGACTCAGTAGAAAATGAAGACGCTAAAGTTTGGAAATTCCTTAGGTCGATGGGAGTTGGAAAGTCACGACAAGATAATATTCCTTATAACTTAAATATTGATCTCATAAATAGACACTTTTCCTCTTCCTCCAACTTTGATGGACCTACAAAACTTGTTACGCTTAACTATCTTTCTTCATTTCCACCTCCCGACCACCCTTCTTTTATTTTCATTCAATTTACCGATTGTGACGTTAAGAGAGGCATTGCTTCTATTTCATCTAACGCGGTTGGTAGTGATAGCATTAGTCGTAAGATGATCCTACCCATACTTGATGAACCCTACCCACAATTTTTCTATATCCAGTGGTACATTCCCATCTTTATGGAAAGAAGCTCTAATAACTCCTCTCCCCAAAAAGTCTGATCCTTCTTCTTTCTCAGAATTTCGCCCTATCTCCTTTCTTTCTTTTTTATCAAAAGTGCTCGAGCGCCTTGTTCATCAGCAAATGTCTTCCTTTCTTAACAGAAACTCTCTCCTTAATAATTTCCAATCTGGTTTCCGTCCTGGGCATAGCACTGTCTCCGCATTAGTTAAAATTACTGACGACATCCGATATGGCATGGGTAACGGAAAACTGACTGTTTTATCACTACTTGACTTCAGTAACGCTTTTAACAACGTTGATTTCGACATTCTTCTTGGACTTCTTCGCTCTCTTAACGTATCTCCAACGGCTATTGATTGGTTTCGTAGTTACCTGTATGGTCGCCGGCAGCGTGTTCGTATTGATGATAACTTATCATCCTGGTGTTGTACATCTGCTGGAGTTCCTCAGGGCGGCGTATTATCTCCTTTACTTTTTGCTATTTTCATAAACTCAATTTCTCACCAAATATCTTCTTCCTACCATCTCTATGCAGATGATTTGCAAATTTATACACAAGCTCCTTTAGACTAGTTGCATACAGCTATTGAAACAATCAATTATGACCTCAAACGTATTTCGGACTGGAGTAAATCATATGGCCTTAGTGTAAATCCTTTAAAGACCCAAGTAATTGTAATCGGTAGTTCAAGACTAATATCTAAGATTGACTGGTTTCATCTCCCACAAGTTCTTTTCGATGGCACACATATCAAAATAAGTGAAACTGTTAAAAACTTGGGTGTGCTTATTGATAGACAACTATCTTGGGGACCTCAGTTAAGTGAGGTAAGCCGTAAAGTTTATGCGTCAGCGGGTTCACTTAGAAGACTGCGCAATTTTCTTCCCACTACCACTAAACTTGCTCTAGCACAGTCTCTTCTGCTGCCTTTACTCGACTACGCCGACGCCTGCTATTTGGACTTAACCGAAGAACAGCTAAATAAGCTAGAGCGCTTACAAAACTTTTGCATTCGGTTTGGTTTTGGCTTACGCAAGTATGACCATGTATCTGATTTTCGCACAAAGCTCAAATGGTTACCAATCCGACGTCACCGGGATACTCATGCCCTCTCTCTTCTGTACAGTGTCCTATTTAATCCATCGACCCCTCCCTATCTCAAAGAGCGATTTGAGTTCCTTCATCTTTCCCATTCCCGTATTCTTCGTTCCACCAATACTCTGCAGTTGAAAGTGCCTGACCAATCTACGATGTGTTATCACAACTCTTTTACTAAACGGGCTGTAAGACTGTGGAATGCTTTGCCCATCAACATTAGAAAAGCTAAGTCGATAGCTATCTTCAAAGACATGGTGAAGAAGCACTACCTGTCATAAAGCTGGATACTATGTTATTCATACATAATTTATACACTATTCCTTTGTGAACATGCTATTTATTTATGTATATTATATTATAAATTTGCCAATATATATGTTATATTATTTAATTATAGTATATATATATATATTTATGTGTTAAACAAAATTTATGATAACACATTATGTAAGTATGTATACAAATATTAAGTTATATACTTTATATAGTTGTTATTTATCTATTAACTTTTTTGGTCCAAAGTAAGTCTCCATCACTGACCGCAATGTTTATTTTATATTCCTGTCCATCCAAAGGTTGCCTGTAAGAAATTGCAAATAGCGATAAGGCCGCCTATTGTACAACATTAGATTTTATATATAATTACTGTTATGTTGATTTTTATTGTAATGTGTTCAATAAAGAGTTATTTTATTGTATTGTATTGTATTGTGGCTACTTGCCTATTAGATTATTTAGAGGGTATACCGCTAAGACTCTAAACTAATTATATTATTTTTTGAAATTGATTTCTACTTAAAATCATCATTGCACAACATTGTACTCTATTTGTTTCAAAGTTATGATGTTGGACTTCTATTTATTTATTTAAGCCTTATTTCTACCACTTATCCTATTAAACAAGTAAATACTTTATTAATATTAATACTTAGTTCTGTTAAAAATAATGCTAAGTAGTAGTCGCATAGGCATAGGCCTCCCCCATATTCTTCCACAACTTTCTTTCTCTCCTTTGTCATCCAATCTGGTCCAACCTTTTCTATGATTATATCTTCCCACCTTGACCTTGACTCCTGGGTTAATTTCTCGGTATCCATTCTGTTAATGATTTAGTTCATCGTGTATTTTCCTTTCTACAGACATGTCCCACCCAGTTCCATTTCAATGTCCTTATAGTTTTTGTCATTGATTGGTTTTTCCTCGTATATATTTATTGCTAATTCTTTTTCGTGTTTTATTCCTAGCATGCTTCGTTCCACCTTCCTTTGGCAGATGGCTAGTCTGATTTCATCTTCTTTCTCCAGGGACCAACATTGGCAACCGCAGGTCAGGCATTGGAGAATTGCTATTTCGTAGAGTTTTTTCTTGATATTGTTGTTTATTTTTCATTATCTCTTTTAAACTCCTAATTTTTATTCCAAGCTTTTCTTTTATTTTTCACGTTTCCCGTGCTGTTATCAAATGACACCATTTGCCCCAAGTATATGTATTCGTTGACGTATTCTATGTTATTACTTCCCACCATTGATTACACATATGATTTATCAATTAACATAAACCGTGAAGAACTGCTAAGTTTGAAAGAGGAACTGTCTGACACAAGGCTGCAGTTGGCTAGCACGCGTGACGAGTTAGACAACAAAATTTTAGAAAATATTGACTTAAAAAAGAGTGTAACAAGTCTGAAACAACAACTATTGACATTAAAAACAATTTGTACAACTCCGTCTACAAAAAAATCTTCAATTTCCACATGCAAGAAGGAAAAAAGACTTAAGCGACTACAAGAGTATGGTTTAAATACATAGCTGTCTCCGTCAAGCTCGTTGGCGATATTCACTGCTGGCTCTGGCTCTAGCCCACCGCGTGAAACGCATGAGCCTAAAATAAATATGCCGCAAGGTGTAGAGCAGAATAAAATACCAGCCATGAAGACTGGTAAAGATAAACACGAGTTTTTTATACCAGCAACTTCGAAAAATAATATTTTTATACTTGGAGGTGGACAATGCAGAGGACTGCGACAAAATTTGGAAAAATCGCGGCAACAGTCAAAACATGAAGCTTATGGCATAGTGTCATTCACTAAACCTAACGCTAATTCTGAGGACATTGCTAAGAATTATGCGTGGCTCGAAACTAATAAGGGTGATAGGGTAGTTTTGTCATTGGGAGAGCATGATACAAACCCTGCTAGATTGATGATTGAATTTAGTACGATTCTGAAACGACTGCACAAATGCCCTGTTATTATTGTTCTAAGCATTAAAAGCAGTCGTCACTTGAATGAAAATAGATTAAATTTAATGTTAAGGAATATCTGCACAATTTTTTCCAATTGTACTTTTGTAGATATAAATAAATTAGATTCACTGAAGCAACATGTGTCTAGAGATTTATGTTATAGAATTAACAGTATCATTGACCAGTTTGACTACGATTGCAAATATTTGAGCTTTTTTTATATTTGCTTTTTTTTTTATGGAAGGCGAGTTTTCCAGCAGACGATTAACAAACCCTACGTCGCACGTCACTCTATCAATAAACCATTATCTGTTTCGCCCCGAAAAGGGACAATTCCCTGTTATTTCCAAAATACAAAATCATCGTCTGCCTCCCCTAAAAAAGGTTCAATTCCATTTTATTTAAAAAAAATAGATAAACCAAATACAGAGCCTCTCATAAAGAAGCCTGATGAAACATTTTTTCGTCCCTAAAAACAGACAATCAAACCTTAAAATTCTTCATCAGAATATAGCTAGTGTCATATCCAAGAGAGATGGCTTGGATGTAACAATTTCAGAACTACATGATCAAGGTCAAAAACCAGACATACTTAGTCTGTCAGAAACATTTATTGGATTGGGTAATGAAGGCAGTATCAACATATCTGGTTATAGTTTAGCATCTAATTATAGTAGAAGGGATAGAAAACATAGGGGGGGGAGTTTCTATATTGGTTAAGAGAGGTCTGCCAAATAGAGAACTTGTATTATTAGAACAATATGCTGAAGACAAGCAATTTGAGTGTTGTGGTATTATTATTTCATCTCATAGTATTATTGTAATCTGTCTCTATCGTATACCATCTCCTAACAGCGCTTTATTTATTTCAAAATTGGACTTGGTTTTATTCAGTCTTACCAAAACATATCCGAGATATAAAATTGTTCTCGCGGGTGATTTTAATATTAACACGCTTAAACCAAGTAACTCAACTGCTGACTTACAATACTTAGCACAAAATTATAATCTTAATTTTCATATTACCGAACCTACCAGACAAGAATCTTGTATAGACCATTTACTTAGTAATGTTCAAGGCGCTGTTGGCAAGTTATTTGAACTTGGTCTCTCGGACCACAATACAGCCCAAATGCTGTATGTCCCAATAAAAAGTAAGACTTTACTTCCTTCTATATTTTACACAACTAAAAAAGACTATAGTGACGAGAACATGCGTAAGTTCCACTACTGCCTAGCACAGTTGTCCTTTTCGGAGGTTTACAATAAAAACGATTTAAATGCAGCATTCGAAGCTTTTTGTGATACTTTTACTTTATGATACTTTTACTTTATTTTATAAGTTGTGTTTTCCTACTGCCCTGATCAAATTGACATATAAATATAACAGACCTAGGTGGATTACAAAAGGAATACGGAAATGTTGTAGAACCAAGAGATCACTGCGTTACAAATACTATAGAGACAGATCGAGAGGTAACAAAAAGAAATATCAGTCTTATTCTAAAGTCCTTCGACGGTGTTTGCATGGAGCACAAAAGATATTCAATGATAAATACTTACGTAACTCAAAAAATATGTGCCGTGCGTCTTGGAAGCTGATAAAAACGGAAAAAATGACGTGAATGATCATGAATTTATTACGAAAATTAAAGTAAATGACATAATAATTTCTATTCTAACTGACATTACAAATGAATTTAATAACTATTTAATTGAATTGACTAATCGTGTTATGACCAATGATACTAAAAACACGAATAAAAAACGCATACAAAGTAGTATGTTTTTAATGCCATGCTCCCTGACAGAAATAATAAACATTATCCAATCTCTTAACAACACAAATTCAGAGGGATTCGATGAAATCTCGACTAAAGTTGTAAAACATTGTAAAGTAATTTTAGCACCTGTCTTTGCATTTCTAGTAAATTTATCCTTCGAAACAGGTTTTTTTCCCGACATGCTAAAATTATCAGTTGTAAAACCTTTGTACAAAAAAGGGGAAAAAGAAGATATTAGTAACTATCGCCCTATTGCGTTAACACCGGTATTTTCAAAAATTTTTGAAAAAGCTTTTCATAAAAGAGTTATCGGTTTCGCTGAAAAATTTGGGATTATCAAAAACGAACAATTTGGATTCCAAAGTAATAAATCAACAGTACATGCAATCTATAATTTAATTCATGAAGTGACCAAAAATATTGACAGAAAAATATTATGTAGTGTTATATTTTTTGACATGACCCGAGCTTTTGATTTCGTTTCCCATGATATATTGATAAACAAATTAGAAAATCTTGGTATCCGAGGACGGGCATTAAATTGGCTGGCTTCATATCTTCGAGACAGAAAACAGTATGTGGAATTAACTGGTTTAAATCATGAATCTGTGATAACAAAATACAAATCTGACTGTAGAGTAAACGCATGTGGTGTGCCCCAAGGTAGTGTTCTTGGGCCTTTACTTTTTTTACTTTACATAAATGATCTCCCTGACGTAACAAAATATAAATGTACTTTATTTGCCGATGACATTTCAATAATTATCCCCCGTAATGATAGTATCAGTAATTATGAAGATGAAATTAATAATACCATTAATGATGTGACAACTTGGTTAAATGCAAATAATTTGAATGTAAATTTTACAAAAACAAACTACATACAATTTCAAAATTATGGTAATAAGCAGCTTATGCTTCATATTAATTACAACAACACTGTTATTGATGAAGTATATGAAAATAAATTTTTGGGAATATTCATGGACAAAAATTTAAATTGGAAGTCTCACGTGCATTATCTGTGTATTAAATTGAACCGGTACGTTTATGTTCTCAATAGGTTGAGACAAACCTCGGCGCTAAGTACGGTGCTAGCAGCTTATCATGGTTATGTATCCTCAGTACTAAAATACGGTTTATTAGTGTGGGGCAACTCAACAGACGTCAATAAAGTATTCATAGCCCAGAAGAAATGCGTACGTGCAATGTGTGGTGTGCCTCCATTTGAGTCTTGTAAACCTCTATTTAAGAGGCTCAATATTATACCCCTTCCATGCATGTATATTTTTGAGCTTGCAACGTTTGTAAAAACAAACCCCCAATATTTCAGGAAGGCACGTGAAATTTACCCCAGAAATACGAGAAATCCGGACAGACTGGTCTATGATACACATCCTAAGACTACGCTTTATCATAAGCAATGTGTATTAAAGTGTTTAATGCTTTGCCAAGAGATATTAAAATACTCGATGTAAAAATATTCAAAAAGAACTTATTATGCTGGTTACACACTAAAAATTATTATTCTATTAGTGAATTATTAAATAAAATGTAACTTTGACTTAACTTTGTGTATTTCTGTATTCAAATCAAATTTGTACTCTTTGACATAATAGATGTTCATACCTATTGTAATCAATTAATGAATTCAATGATTCTGAGCTTATATTGTGTACTTAGATTATAATATTGCATGCTGTAGAATATGTTGCACACCCCTGAATGGGGTAGATTGTATGGATCTTTAGCTTTACATTATTATCTTTACCAACTTTCTTCTACCTCTGTGACAATAATAAATTTCATTTCAATTTCATTTCAATTTCATTTCATTTCATTTCATTTCATTTCATTTCATTATATATGGCATTTGTCCGTTAGTTAAATGTTTTGTTTTTGTTGCATTAAGTATCAGACCCACTTTTTTTTGGACCGGCGGACAGACAAACGGACTAGACGATCTAATAAAGGTGCCTACTAATTGTTGGACTACTAAAACCCGAGAAACCTGAAACTGCCTACGTACTGTAACATAATTAAAACGAAAACGTCACAGCTAGGAATACCGAAAAAATGTTTTATCCAAACGTAAATAGCTGTACTATTATAGAGCAGCCAGTATCATGGAACCAGCGGGCCGGAAACTGCAGGCTGTGTAGAGGCTGTGCCAATATTTACTTTTAAACTGGAATAAAAAATGCAGTAACGTTTTATATTAAAGTAACGGCATGGCAGTTGTATTATTACAGTTAACGTAATGCGCTCCGGACACGAGGCCAGTATGCGAGTCAGTTCAGTAATTGGCCTCATTTACGAACACATTTGAACGAGTATCTTCTAATTGGACACAAACTACGCATACAGATTTTTTACAATTCTCTAGAGGTTTCCTTCTATGGATCGTTAGAAATCAGACGAGTTTAGTACTTACCAATCATTAAATCAGACGAGTTTAGTACTTACCTTCTATGGATCGTTAGAAATCAGACGAGTTTAGTACTTACCAATCATTAAATCAGACGAGTTTAGTACTTACCTTCTATGGATCGTTACAAATCAGACGAGTTTAGTACTTACCTTCTATGGATCGTTACAAATCAGACGAGTTTAGTACTTACCAATCATTAAAATGTAGCTACGCTACGAGACTTTACTCGCGCGGTAATTTTTCTGGGAAAAGTATCCTAGGTGTCATTCCAGGACCATAAGTATACCTATAAAATAAAATATACCAAATTTCGTTCAGCCGTCACATAGTTTAGTTATGTTGTTTGTTTGTTTGTCATATGAGGTAGAGCTGGCCTCTGGTGTCAGTGTTTGTGAGGCTACCCGACGGAAGGCCTCTGACATGACTTAGCGACTCCTATTAATCAATAACAGTCGGGACCGACAGCTTAACGTGCCCTCCGAAGCACGGAGCGATGGAAAACCGCACATCACTCAGAAAAGTCATTGGACTGCACTTAGCGGAGTCTAGAACCGAACCCGGTGTCGTTGGTTTCTGAGTCGCACTAGTAAACCGCTAGAATGCCATCGCTCTAATATTAGTTTATTTATAACAATTGCTTAAGTATTATCTATCTATCTATCCTTACAGCCTTAGCACCTTTCACCGCTCTTGACTGTTCATTTCTTAGTCAGTTTAGATAACAAAATTAAATGATGCTTTTTAGATGTCACATTCTACACAAAACCGTTCTACCTGATAAATCAGGCCTACATCCTCCAGCGAGTGAAAATCAGCTAAAGATTTCTTTAATTTTGATTAAATACCTTCAACATCATTACTTCCCTTCAAAAATGTCGGAAAGTTTAAACGTTTCAGCCAAGTCCGAATTGAGTGGCTCCGTCATCGATATAAAGCAGTTGATGGCCCATAAAGGCCGTGAAAGCCCATTTGTCATGCGAGCGCCATGGCTCTTATGGCGTCCCGAGTTTCAAGTGTCGTTTTCACAGTGCAAGAAATTATGCAGTAGGAATACTTTCTCCTGATTATGCTTTTGGTCTCTGTACAAAAAATCTGCGCAAATTAAAAAGACGAACTTAGACGATTAAGGACGAACTCGTAGAAAGATGTCTTTGATATTTAGTTTTGGCCACAATGCACCTCCCTCGCGTACCTACAGATATTGTAGTGTTTTTTAGAAATGACTACGCCTGCTGAAGAAACTTATTATTTTTCTTTTTCTAACGAAGTCCAAATACGCCCTACAAAGTGACTTCTACTTCTTGGAACATGTTTTAAAATAATCTGCTTCCAACATTTTACGAAATCTTAAGCATATGAATTACTGAAATGTTTTTATCATGCTACTAGCTTTCGCCAGCCACTTACTACAGTTTATCGCAAAAAAAACATCCTATTTTCTTCTAGGATATTAAAAACCAATGCAAAAGTATCTGTAGCACCAACGCTCTTGATGTTTTTTGACAGACTTGTTATTATTTCGTTTCCATGGCAACCGTTCCCTACAGCGAGTTATCAACATTTTCAGTATTCCCGTGGAAACTTACCATTTTCCGGGATAAAAAGTATCCTTTATTTTATTCTATCAATATAAGCTAATAAGGGTATAAGGGTAGCTATCTCCATTCCAAATTTCATCAAAATCCGTCAAGCCGTTATCGCGTAAAAGCTCCCCAAACAAACAAACAAACAGACCACGTTTCACTTTTATATTTGGGTGTGGATTGCGTGTGTCGAGTTTACGTAAAGTATAGAACACCTGACCCCTACGATTCCTTGTTTATTCACTTAATTTTCAGTTGACTTTCATTTTTACTTTTTCGTTGTGGCATCTCGTTGTCGCCAAGTAAAATTTTGATTACTGTAATGTCTTTAGTGACACTGATAAATCGATTGACGTAAGAATCATCAAAATCAGCCCATGGGTTTGGTCTCTAGAACACCACAAAGGAACATATATATATATATATATATATATATATATATATATATATATATATATATACATACTAGTACATAGCCTGATCAACACTTACCCTTTGCGTCTCGTTGTAAAATTAACATTTTGTTGGAATAGGATACTGTGTTTATATTTTTGCTGTGGCATCAAAGACGAAGCTTTAATGAGAATGCCTTGTTTTTGAAAATATAGGTAATATGATTAGTTTTTTGAATGCTTCTATGACTGTATCTATCTATACTACATATAATAAAACTGTAAATGGGCTAAGTCTGTACATTAAATATTTTTTGAAAATTATAATTGAGATAAACTTCAAAATCGATATAAAGTGCAAAAAGGTTTTATTTTTATTTTTTGTCTGTCTGTTTGTCTCTTTGAACACGCATCACGCTGAAACTACCAGACGGATTTTGATGCAACTTGGCACAATAATAGCTTATGTTATGGATTAACACTTAGAATACTTTTTATCACGAAAAAAACATGAGTTCCTGCAGGATAGTGGTTGAAATTTATTTAAAAGAACACGTATCACGCTGAAACTACTGGACGGATTTTGATGTAACTGGACATAGTCAAAGTTTACATTATTTGTTAAAATTTAAAATACTTTTACTCCCGAAAAAATAAAGGATTTTTAAGGGATAAGGGACCAAAGTTTATGTTAAATTAAAGTAATAAAACATCCGTTTAAAGAACGGCACCAAATTTTGTTATCCCCTCAACTTAACGAGTGGCCAAGCGGTAACATGCGTGGAAACATAATCATTTGTCGTGCGTTTATTTCATATTGTACTATATGCGTTTATTTCATCGCAATACGTGCACTTCTATGACACTTCATACTTCACAGAATATGCGTTATAAAAACGCAAGGCAGTGCGCGCTAGCCTTATTCCGATGATTAGATGCCGAGCAATCGATAAAAAAACTATTTGACCTGAACGAATTTTGAAGAAATATAGTATAATATTGTTCTTTGTAGGTACTTTTGGTCCTGGAATAACACGTGTGGGCTACTTTTAAATGAAATGACCACGCAGGCAAAGCCGCGGTGCAACTAGTTATTTGATATTTATAACTACTTTATCTTCTAATATTTGGAGCAAAATCGTCCACGCTGGCTCATTTTGTACCAGACCTATTATTTATTTATTTATTTTTAAAATGAACAAAATAAAAATATGTAGCTTACTTCCGCCAAAACTGTAAGTCAGACAAATGATAAATGGTAAAATTAAAATATAACAAAAGTAAAACCCCACGCTAAACAAATCCTACCCAAATTGAACTATTGTAAAATATACTATATTTATATAAATATATATATATATATTAAGGTATCATTATGATCATTTATCTTACTTACAGTTTTGGCAGAAGTAAGCTACATATTTTTATTTTGTTCATTTTAAATATGGATTTCCGCAAAGTAACGCCTGAATCTATCAAATTTATTTATTTTTCTATGAAGATGATATTTTCACACCAAAACATAAAGTCAACAAGTACTTGTTTGTGGGTACAGATTTTTATGTGGCAGAAGAAGTCAAATTCTACCTTAATTCAGGATCCCTAGAACTAATTTGGCATTATTTCTCAATAGTTGTATTAGTAGAACATTTATACATCGTAATCTAAATAAATATCTGTAGAACATATATTTATATGTCTCACATAATAATGTAGAGTAGCCTTAATTCTAATCTATTTACAAGCGCTGTTGATGTTCACCCAACTGGAATGAGCCACTCGCGCAGAAGTTCCTGTAAGCACTAGTGGAGAAGTTACTGGAACGGTTCAAAGTCGTCTTATTTGCAATACGGCTATATTGAAATAGTTAACGGTTGGTTAGTTAGCTGGTTAGTTTGTCTCAGAGCAATACTTGTGTTTATAACTTTGTACGGGTTTTATTAACAAGTGCTCTAATGATTTCGATGAAATCATGGGTGGTTGGATCTTGAAATCAGCGGGTTTTTTAATAACAAGAAGGTTTTATAACTTGATGGAGCATTTACTATTAATAATAAGGCTTTTATTAAATAACTAGTTTTCCCGCCCGCGACTTCGTCCTCCTTGATTACTGTTTATCGCGAAAAAAACATCCTGTGTTCTTCTAGGATATTAAAAACTAATGCAGAAGTAGGTATAGCACCAATGTTCTTGAAGTTTTTTCACAGACTTGTTATTTCGTTTCCAAGGCAACCGTTCCATACAGCGAATTATCAACATTTTCCAGTTTTCCCATGGAAACTTTCAATTTTCAGGTATAAAAAGTATCCTATGTTTTATTACAGGGTAAAAGCTTTCTCCATTCCGAATTTCATCAAAATTCGTCCAGCCGTTATCGAGTGAAAGCTCCCCAAACTACCAAATAAACAAACAGACATCGTTTTACTTTTATATATTGATATGGATAACTTACTACTACAAGATAAAACTAGCTAACTACTACATGAAACAGTTGGGCAACGCAAATTTTGAATTAGGTAATGTGCTGATGCTAGAAGAGAGAGGGTGTTATAAGTTTAACGTATGTACCTGTGTATCTGTGTGTCTGTGTGTGGCATCGTTGCTCCCAAACGAATGGACCAATTTTGATGCAATTTTGAAGCTGATGTGATCGAGATGGTTCTTAGCTATAATTTATGAAAATGTCGGGGTCATTAACATTTTTAATTTAATTTAATATACTTTATTTTATGTAAGTGGGAGTGTGATTTAGATTATTTTTTTTATATTGTTTGGACAGCTCGTTGGCTTGTTTTATTGGATTATTTGTATGTTTTTAATTGAACTCTATTATTATGATATAATGTTGTAAATACAGTTGGAACAAATAATTGTGGTAATGATATTGTGTTCTTATAATTTACAAAAATAATAATTTAATTTATATACATATTTAAGGATTGTGTCTCACTGATTATTATAAAATGTACTAACTAGCAATAGTTATAGTGTGAAAACATGTAAAGGCCTAACTTTTTTTTTCTTTTTAATTTTGATTAAGTAAGTACATTGTTGGTTTTCTATAGTAAATAAATAAATACCTTCACTGCAGATCTGTGTTAAACGTATTTGTTTAGATGTACTGGTATGCGTAAAAAATGCAGTTTTCTTTTGCTTTTAGTATTTCACATGAAGTCACATAAACCTTCTTTTCTTTATCCACAGTTATGGACTGCGTGGTATCAAACTGGGGACCGTGGTCGGACTGTGACACGCACTGCGGCTCCGGCAGCATGGTCCGAAGCCGCCGGGTGGTGCAAGCAGCCGCGCACGGTGGAAGGAGGTGCCCATCGCTGGTGCAACGTCGGGCGTGTCAGGAACATAGAGGATGTGGAGCTGACAGTGACGTGCCATTGAGAGGTATGTAATGCTGTGTGATGCATTTTGGTCCATTGTGATGTGTTTGAGTCCATTGTGACTTGTACGTACGTATTGTAACGTAAATCAAGTCCATTGTGACGTATGAAGGGTCTTTGTGAAGTAAGAGTGGCCAGCATGATGGATGGAGCCAATTGTAATATAAGGAGCCCAATAGTCTGAGTGTACTATATTGGAAGCGAACTATATTGGAAGCAAACCCAGCGTGATATATGTGAGTCTACGGCGAGGTATAGTGTGGTATAGCAACTCTGGCAGTCATGGTCTGAAGCTAGCGGGTTGTGCAAGCAGCTGCTCACGAAGGAAGGGAGGTGTCCATCGCAGGTGTAACGTCAGGCGTATCAGGAGAACAGAGGTTGTGAAGCTAACAGTGACGTGCCATTGAGAGGCATGTAATGCTGTGTGATGCGCGTGAGTTTATTGTGATGCATTTGGGTCCATTGTGACGTGTACGAGTCTATTGTAACGTAAGGAAAGTCCATTGTGACATATGAAGGCTCTTTGTGAAGTAAGAGGGGCCAGACGGATGTGAGTCGATTGTAACGTATTGACTTTAGTACACTAAGTGAACCCTGCGTGATGTATGCGAGTCTACTGCGAGGTATAGTGTGCCATTGTATAGCAACTCTGGCAACATGATCCGTCAAGTCAGGAACATAATGGATATAGAGCAGATAGTGACGAGCCTCAGCGAAGTATGCTGTGCTAGTGTGTTTGCATTATGTTCTACTGTTACGTATGAGGTTCCATTTGAGCGCATTGTAATGGATGTGCGTCATGTAAGTTCATCTTGCCTGTTTGAGCAAATTGTGATGTATTATGTATAACTAGCTACACTCGGCTTTGCACGCCTGGTCATTTCTCTAGGTTCAAAGTACTCTATGTACTATTCCAATACCTGAAATACCCATATACGAACACTTGATCAAAATTCCTTCAGCCGTCAAAAAGTTTATATCGATTCCTCGGCTTTTACTCATTGGATTGAGATACCAAGTACACAAGTTTTAAGTCAAACCCCAAGCTATCCAACAGTGAAAACCGCATCGCAATCGGTCACGAAGTTTTTACGTGATGCACGAACAAACATACAGACAAACAGAAAAAACAGACAGACACGAATTTTAAAAATGTTATATTCATGTTCAGTAGCTACCCAACTAGCTAGCTAGCTAGTAGCTAGTAGTAGTAGTAGTAGCTAGTAGCTGTAGCTAGTAGTGTATGTATTTTATGTACCCTAGACCATTTCTTTTTTAATTATCTTTTTTGTACAGACTTTTTCGTTCTTATTGTTTTATTATAAGTATAAATAAGCGATGTGATGTGTGTGAGTCTTCTGTAACTTGTGCGGTGACATAAATGGGTTCTCTTTGACGTGTAAAGGTTTACTGTGACATAAGAACAAATACATTCATCGATCCTAAGGTAACAAGTTGTAAGTAACTTACATTCTGATCTTTCTACTGCGCCCCTGAGGCGGACTCTAACTTTAGGATGTAACTTTTGCATCTATCTCTGAAGCTCGGAGGAGAAACTTTTGTTAAAATTGTAGAACGCAGCGTATTGTGTTCTGTAGAGTTCAAATATGTGCTTAGTACGAATTCATATGTACAAATAATTCAAAAGCCAGCTACATAATGCTAATTTTTGCTACAAATCAATCCACCAGGACGTGTTTCTTTCTGGGAAAATTATTAAAATCTATACTGACCAACAATCCAACATCTATATAACAACTTATCAAACAAAGAAAAACTCTTTCTTATTTTACACATAATTTTTGTTTCGCCTTTGTTTCTAATTCTTGCTTGATGTATGAAGAAGTTCTGGCGTCTGGTGTCTGAGTCCTGGACGCCCGAGGGCCTCAAATATGGACCTCAAACAACGACTTCTATCATTCAATAGCAACCAGGACCGACAGCTGAAAGCACGGAGCGATGGAATTCCGCACATTCCTTACATAAGTCGTTGAACTGATTCCAATATCTTGGATTCTAAAGTGCCCCCATTTTCTACAGAAGAGACAGCGATGCTGCTGCCAGGAGGGTTGTCAGTAAGCAGACACTCCAACGAGACTGTGGACATCCGCAAGAACCTGCGCCTTCGCAACCCTGACGATCCCGAGTCCAACTCACATAGAGAGTAAGTAGCCATCCTCACAAATTACAATTACAATTACCTTACATTTTTAGGTCTCATGCTCGTGAAGTTCTTGTTTATGCTAGGTGTAAGTGGGCCAAAACTGCATTTCATGCTATAGCTGGTGCATAACATTACTTTTCTATTCCTTAATTGACCGAGCGGGAGAGGAGAGAGGGAGGGGGGATTGGGGGGCGCAAGTCAGTAGCCCTATTTTTGCCTCCAAAAAGGGGAAAAAGAGGGCTACTGAATTGCTCCACCTTATTGGATTCGATTTTGATGGATCACATATAAATTTGGTGTTGATCTGGTTGAGGGTCTTTGGCGTGATGAACAGAATAGCTCCTTAAAATGCAGTACATTTCTCACTTTTAGGTTTCTACCAGTGGAATCAGCCCTTTACCCAGTAGGTAGGGATTGATGGAGCACCTCGGTTATAAATGTTAGTTTTACAATAAGGTAACTAGATGGCGCTACTGTGCACCGCTAGATTGTTTGCAAAAAATGTCTACGCGTGAGGTCTACAGCTCACAGAGTGTTTAACATATGATAAAAAGCCCTCGTCTATTAGAAGTACGTCATTATTACTGAAAGTTAAATATGTCATAAAGTGAAGATGAAATAATAATAACTCCTAGCACATTAATGGAAAGAAAAGCGAAAACAAAGTTTTTCAGCAGATATTACCGCCATAATGTTTCATGCATTGAATAAGTGGGAAACAAGTCAATATTAACAATATCACTGTTTAATTTCGTCGCAATCGAAGTCAAAAGCAGAGTGTAAAACTTGTTTATAAAACAAGATAATCCTCGACGTCAATATCAACCCTCGCCTTCGGCTCGCGTGGATAATTATCTTGGATAAAATGGCTTGTTTAATGCACTTGTTGGATGGCTACTTGTTTGTTTTATGGCTGTTTTATATACGTGGACACTCACGGTCAGCTAGTCCATAAATTTAAGGTCGCTCAGCGAGCTATGGAGAGAGCTATGCTTGGAGTTTCTCTAAAGGACAAGATTCGAAATGAAGTGATCCGACGGAGAACCAAAGTAACTGTCAGCTCTAAGGATAAGCAAGCTAAAGTGGCTGTGGGCTAGTCACATTTCCCAAAGGACCAACAACCGTTGGGACAGACGAGTTCTCGAGTGGAGACCACGTTTAGGTAAAGGTTGTGTAGGACGCTCTGTGACCAGGTGGAGTGACGACCTGCGGGCAGCGGCTGGCAGAAACTGGATGCTGAGATCTGAAGACCGAGATCAGTGGCGTGCATTAGGAGAGGCCTACGTAATGCACGCCATTAGGATTTTAACATCAAAATCATAACATTGCTTTTAAAGAATACAGTGCATGTTGCTAAAATACCTAGATTTTGTTTTAGTACAAGTAATACCATATTTATATAAATTTATTAAAAAAAAAGAAGAAAAACACAGCTAAAAAACCCAGATTGTATGGTTGTCATGATCATATCATGCTCAAGGTCGATTTGCTATCATGACATTTTATTGAAGATGGTTTGCTTTATGAACTTTTAAAATTGTGGACGATATGCTTCCTGGCAGTTATCAACTGCGGTCGTTTTAGTACAATGGTCAATATTCCTGAAAGATTACTTCATATATAAGTCATATTGCTTTGAAGATCCGATCCGTAATTGCATTTTCGTCGGACTTACGTAAGTCTGCAAAATTTCAAGTCTTTAAGTGGGTGAAAATCCAATTGCAAGGTCTGCAAGGTGTGTTAACTTTGTTTACTCTGTGCACCGATAAAATTTACAAGTGAAGTTACAAGTGATGCAAAAGTTTACAGCCACTCTCGTTTTTGGACATCGTCTTATGACTTATAAAAAAGACATTAGTTCCAAAAACTAAAACCAAATTAAAAACAACCTATGACAGTCTTGCGATGAAGACGAATCAATTAATACCTCGCTTGTCAAAATCGGACAAATAGGGGCAACGCTATGGTAAATAAACATACATACATAGACTGTTAAACACATTATCATTACCCTTCCCTTGTTCACCGTAGTTGGGTAATAATAGCAGGGCGTACCTGATATTCTGAAATATATTTCATTCCTTTCTTTTTGTAAAGCAAGTGTACTTGTACATGATACAGTTAGGTGCAATGACAAGTACATACATAGACATACACATAATAATAATGTATTGTTCGTATGCATGTACGAACGTAGCGGCATTTCTCACTGCCAGACCTACTACCAAACATAGATATACCAAACGTTATTGTTAGTTTTTTATTTCTACATTTTTTTACACGACTGCCCAAAAAAAGGAGTGTAATGCTTTTAGGATTCATGTATGTTTCTAAGAAGGTTTAAAGTAATATATTGGCTGCATGGGAGACACTCTACGCTGTCAACACACAATAAACTTTTACTATATAAACTAGTTAGGACTAGTTTGAACCTATGCCAGTGTGGACTTCTGGTATAAAGCTGTGGGGTTGCACCAAAAAGAGCAATATATTAACAATACAACGCTTCCAGAATAAAGTAATGAGGAAAATATTGAATGCACCTTGGTACATAAGATTTGACGGTTTCCATCGGGACCTTAAAGTAAAGTTCGTTGATAAAATAGTCAAGAAATATGCAGAAGCTCATTAAAAAAGAATTCATCATCATGTGAATGTCGAGGCAATCCAGCTCCTCGACCACACGGACATAGTGAGAAGACTCAAAAGACTAAAACCGTTCGAGTTAGTTTAGTGTTAGTGTATTAGTGAAATGTGGTTCAAGTGCTACGTATACAGAACACATGTACAAAGTGTCTTCGCCTTAATAGATACTTTAAGAAAAGTGTTATTGGACACATTCTTAGTTCTATTCAATCTAACAGTTAAATGATTTACTTATTAACTTAATTGATGGCTAGATTATAATATAAATAGGGTATATACTTAAAACGTACGCTAGGAACAGGAAGAAAAATAATAATTTAAAACAAATATGTTGTATGTATGTGAGTTTTTTTATTGCCTGAACAGATTTAGACGTATGGGGTATCGTTAGAATCCTTACATCACCCCGAGTAACAAAAGAAAAAACTTCTAATTTTACAAAAGGTATCAAATTGAAGGGAAAAAAAACCCTGCCAAAAATGAACTTATGCTAATAAATTACATACTGTTGGAACATTCCAAAAATGAACTGATGCCAATAAATTACATACTGTTGGGACATTCCAAATTATTTAATTTATTTGCGTAAGTTCATTTTTGGCAGGGTTTTTTTTTTGCTTGCCTTCAATTTGATACCCATATTGTATAATTTTTTTTCGCATTTCAATATGAAGGCATACTACCTCAAATTAGATTTATTCCCAAAAATATATAGTTTTGGAACATTCCAACAGTATGTAATTTATTGGCATAAGTTCATTTTGGCAAGGCAGGCGTGTTTTTTAGCTTTTAAGCTAGTTACTGCACTGCGAACACCAGGGCCGCACCTTTTTTTTTGCTGATTTTTGTTTTATTTTTTGACTTAGGGTAGGTTAGTACTGAAGACGTGTAATATTTAGAATCTGTTTAATCTGCAAAAATATACAGGGCAATCCATTGAGATGGTGCAGTACGGGAAAAAACAATTAGAGGTAGAGAAATATGTTCTAACGGACTATGTCAGCGATTTTAGAATTAAGGAAAACTGCATTCAAAGATTTTCAAAAAAACATACACTACTCGGGAATTGACCACACATTTTCCTTTGAAAAACGCATGGTGTTTTATTGCATCAAGTAACCTGCTACAAACCAGTCTATCTCTCCAGCATTCCCGTTCGAAAATGCAGACCACATCGGCTACCTTAAATACTGCGGCCGGTTACGTGGACTGCCTACCGACTGCATTTTGGGAGCAGAATTGTAGGGAATAGCCGGAATAGGGAATGAAGACCGTTCGAGCGTAGGTTTCCAGTGGTAGTTGATTTGCAGGTGCATTTTTTCTTTGCAAGCACCGTTTTTGAAGTATTTTTAAAAGCTGTTATTTAACTTGCAATTATTGTATGTATGTGTCTGTCTGTATATTTGTTTAGGTCAAATCTTGCAAGCTGAATTAGAACCACTTCCTCTTATCCTATGGAGTTAAATTTTTGCAGGTTGGTTCAGTTCCAATGACAATGCATTTTTATGGTAAGCATGACCTGAATCGACATCCAGGAATAGCTATGGATAAAGAAACTCTTCAACGGTCTACAGCACAGTCACGAAATTATGTGTACGCATTCTATTATGATAGCCGGTTTGAAGTTACCATGACATGGCTGCAGCTCTCCGAGTTGGCTCCTAATTAGGGAACTACTCAACTGCATGATACCATTGGTGTCAATTCTATTACACTATGACTAGATTTTGTCTTATGTAAATTTTAGTTTAGTCCTGTCAATTAATTTGTTTCATTTCAACATCAGAGCTGTAATATTTAGTTATAGTAACCAAATATTACAGTATTAAGTAGTAGTAGTAGTAGTAGTTAGAGCCAACGGAATAGAAAAATTCGTTCTCATGTATAGAGTGTCAAGGGCTGCATTTGTTTACCCGACTACGGCGAAGTATACAAAAGTTTATGTGTTCAAAATAAAAACTTGGTACGATTTTGGCAAGCAAGATATCAATCGATTCGTCTTCATCGCAAGAGTGTCAGACTAATCTTTACCCGAACATAGTCGGGTTTTATTTTTTGATCTTATGTCTTGTTTCTCATCATCATTTAAAATCCTTATAACAAAACACATAAATGCTAGCCAACATAAAAATATTTTTTTGTTTTTCATGAAACAAATGTGCAGACGTTTCATAAAATACGTTTCCCTTAAAGTCTTGTGGCAGTCCACTTGTTATGCCCTCAATAGTTTCCATTTATCGAAGTTTGTAGAGACGTAGGTTTTATCCGGCATGTATCCGGCAAAAGAGTGAAAATACCAGAATTAAAATAAAGAACCGGCAATATACTCTCAACGACAGTGAGATTGAGAATGTGGTAATGAAAGACAAACAACTTTTCATTGCATACCAATTAAAACATCAAATTTGTAGACTTTTACTCAAATACCGAGAATGCTTGTGCTATGACAAAAGTAGTAGCAAAATAATGTGAGTAGGAATGACATTATTTGCTGCACTCGTCACCATAAGACATGGTTTTTAAGTCTCATTGCCAGTAATTTCGCAGTAACCATTTCCCCTTCAAACTGAAATAGAAGTGTTTACACACATACTATTGCTTGGCGGTTGAATCTGACAAAGGTGTGGTACTT
Source organism: Alsophila aescularia (assembly GCA_946251855.1). Lineage (NCBI taxonomy): Eukaryota > Metazoa > Arthropoda > Insecta > Lepidoptera > Geometridae > Alsophila > Alsophila aescularia. The sequence goes on from OX276385.1 coordinate 23,348,935, forward strand.
CCCCAGTCGGACTCTTGCATATGAGGCCTACCACTACAAAATGATGATGAATGACTCGAATTAAATGAATTAAACATACAATTCATTTATCATTGTAAACATGACAAATGAATTGTAAATATATATATTAATTAATATATATATATAAAAAATGAGTGTTTGTATCTTCGTCCTCTATGCTTTCCCAAACCATTGATCAGATTGTGATGAAAGTTCTGCTGTTGGGCGTCAACTGCAGAACTTTCATTTCATAAGAGTTTTATGGAAAAAAAACATCCAGATTTAGAAGAAAAATAAAACCAAAACAACTAAATTGTATTTTTTTGCCCATTCGATGTCAAAGTGACTGATGTCAAAGTGACAGGTGCCAAAGTGACAGGTGTCAAATTGACAGACGTGAAAGTGACAGATGTCAAAGTGACATATATCAAATTAACAGGTGTCAAAGTGACAGAATAAAAATGAAATGTGTCAACTCTAGGCGTAGGGGGATTTTATGATATTTCATTTCTAAGGGGTGGCAAAGTTTGCACGCGGGCGAAGCTGTGGGGCGCAGCTAGCTCTATATAAACATAAGAACTTGTACTAAAACATATCGAAATATCTATGAAATGATATGAAGAACAACATTCATAACACAACACAAACCTACAAGCGGAATAATTTGTCCGGATTCATTCAACTGTCCATGCAGCCAACTCACACACCCCATGCCTAGATGATATGTTTCAATTTTCCCATGTCTAAAATGGAAATGGTTTGCAGGTATTGCGCGCAGTTTGAGGTGACCAAGGTCTCCAAGGCTTGCCACACGGATTCCGACTATAAGGCGCTGCGAGAAGGTAACATTTCCAACGACACACTTTTTGAACTTTTTCTATTGCGACTTTCCTAGGGGCTACAACGAAATATGAGTCACCAAAGTATTATTTTCAGTCGACTTACTTTTAGGTTTATTTGGAAGGAAAATCCTGAAATCTGTGTATCATAAAATCCGAGGCGTCACTTATATGGTAGACTAGCTGCACCCCGCGGTTTCACCCGCGTTAGGGATGATGACGAAGATGATTATGATGAAAAGTATCCTATGTGCTATTCCAGGATATAAGCTATCTCCATTCCAAATTTCATAATAATCCGTTCGGCTATTTGAGAGTGAAGTATGATGATGATGATGATGATGATGATGATGATGAAAAATATCCTGTGTTATTCCATATTCATATAAGCTATCTCCATTCCAAATTTCATAATAATCCGTTCGGCTATTTGAGAGTGAAGTATGATGATGATGATGATGATGATGAAAAATATCCTGTGTTATTCCATATTCATATAAGCTATCTCCATTCCAAATTTCATAATAATCCGTTCGGCTATTTGAGAGTGAAGTATGATGATGATGATGATGATGATGATGATGATGAAAAATATCCTGTGTTATTCCATATTCATATAAGCTATCTCCATTCCAAATTTCATAATAATCCGTTCGGCTATGTGAGAGTGAAGTATGATGATGATGATGATGATGATGATGATGATGAAAAATATCCTGTGTTATTCCATATTCATATAAGCTATCTCCATTCCAAATTTCATAATAATCCGTTCGGCTATTTGAGAGTGAAGTATGATGATGATGATGATGATGATGATGATGATGAAAAATATCCTGTGTTATTCCATATTCATATAAGCTATCTCCATTCCAAATTTCATAATAATCCGTTCGGCTATTTGAGAGTGAAGTATGATGATGATGATGATGATGATGATGATGATGAAAAATATCCTGTGTTATTCCATATTCATATAAGCTATCTCCATTCCAAATTTCATAATAATCCGTTCGGCTATTTGAGAGTGAAGTATGATGATGATGATGATGATGATGATGATGAAAAATATCCTGTGTTATTCCATATTCATATAAGCTATCTCCATTCCAAATTTCATAATAATCCGTTCGGCTATTTGAGAGTGAAGTATGATGATGATGATGATGATGATGATGATGATGAAAAATATCCTGTGTTATTCCATATTCATATAAGCTATCTCCATTCCAAATTTCATAATAATCCGTTCGGCTATTTGAGAGTGAAGTATGATGATGATGATGATGATGATGATGATGATGAAAAATATCCTGTGTTATTCCATATTCATATAAGCTATCTCCATTCCAAATTTCATAATAATCCGTTCGGCTATTTGAGAGTGAAGTATGATGATGATGATGATGATGATGATGAAAAATATCCTGTGTTATTCCATATTCATATAAGCTATCTCCATTCCAAATTTCATAATAATCCGTTCGGCTATTTGAGAGTGAAGTATGATGATGATGATGATGATGATGATGATGATGAAAAATATCCTGTGTTATTCCATATTCATATAAGCTATATTCATTCCAAATTTCATCAAAATCCGTCCAGGTGTTATTGCGTGAAAGCTCCACAAACAAACAGGCAACGTTTCACTTTTATATGTTAGTAAGGTTAATGATGTATATCTCTTAGGGTTAGGTTTTGGACAACATTTTCGAAAAAGGAACAGGACGTAGTCACATTTGTTAATATCTATTTGCAAAAACAGACCCTTCCGCCATTAAAAACTACAGTGTTACGAAATATTAGGCTCTAAAGTGACCTTTTTGCTTCAGTTGCGCCCTCCATCTCATAGAGTGCAGAACTAAAAGATAATATGAAATTACTAAAGAAATTATTACAGCTACCTAGGGTTTATTAGTTTACGAGACATAGCCAAAATAATGCATTTTATGCCTGCGTCAACTCTGAACAGATTCCATAGTTAGAGACATAATCCACCCGTAAAAACAACTTTCTAGGAGTATAAAACTACTGGATCGAATCCAATGTGGTTTTCATATCTGGGTAGTTTAGGATCCTGGCTATGGAAACCTAAGTCTGTGTCCGACATGCACTTGGCCGGATTTTTATTCATAATACTGAGTTTATTTTCACCCCCAGGTGCGACAGTTTGCGTCAAGTGCGAGACGGCGGCTCTACGACGTGACCTCAAGTGGCGCTGTAGCGGCCACGGCGTTGCAGGCCACGCTACGAGGTACTACGCGCTCGTAGCACCTCACTGTCACGGAAAATGGGTCAAATCAGAAACTAACCCTGATAAATGGAGCGACTGCTGTCTCAAGCCTGATTTTATCTTCGTTTAAATAATTATGAATTAGTTTCAAACAATAATATTATAATTACATACACATGCTTACACTAAGTTTAAAAGACTCGTAGCAGACTACGAAGGCTCTAAGTGGTTGTAGTTGACTCTACGAGGCTCAACTCGGTTGTAGCGAAATTCAGTAACAATAAAATCTTAATTCAGTTACTACATGCGTAGATGTTCTACGTCGTAGATAGCCTACGAAGCTCTACACCCTTGTTGTATGAAGTTCAATAATGAAATCTACGAAATCGTTGAGGCAGCTTACAGTGTGACACGGATTGCCCACGAGTGGATGAACGGGCGATGTCCAATGATGGCTCTCCCCCTCCACTGATTGCGTTATATAGCCTTAATAAATTTTACCATCCGTTGCGGACGTCCGCGTAGGTCTTCCACGGCGCACTGTAATCGGCCTTAGGGACCTTACAGGGTGACGCGGACTGTCCGAAGTGGATGAGTGGATGACGTCCGTCACAGATGTATTGTCGTTCCAGTCTTTGCTCTCCGCGTCCGCCTCACAACGAAATGTATTCTATAATAGGCATAATACATTTTGCCGTCACGGATGTCCACGTAGGTCATCCGCGTCGCATTGTAAGCGACCTTATTTTTGACGTGTGAATCGTTCAAACCAATTTAATCTACTACATAAATGGTTTTATACTTTAAACTTAAAATGTGCCAATGTTTGCAGAATGAAGACTCAAACTGTAAAAGATTCAGTGAGCTAGAAATTCTTTCAAGCTTTTTTTTCATAATTTGAAGTGGTTGAAATATTCATTCTTTGTATTTGATAAAGTTACTGATTTTGCGCACGTCATTTAAGTTAGATTTTTCAAGATTCAGTTAACTAAACTTAAAGTTACCTATATGACAGGAAATCATCATAATTTTCAGTGAATAATATATTTAAGAATTTTAATTCCATGTAAGAGGTTGAAACATCACTTAAGTTACTTATTTTCACTTTACTGTTTTCGCATTTTGCTGAAATTATATTTTGTCTAGCAATCTAATTTTACTTGAAAGCATTTACTTGAGTTACATTACAACGTACTTAGATGATCTACTTTGTTAGATATGCATTACTTAATAATATTAAGATAATATTAAGTTTTATAATCGTAGTTGTGAATACATATCTTAACGAATCGTGTAAATAAAATGTTAAACAAAATCTTGAATTTGTATTTTTTTTAATTCTTTTCAGCTTTTTCTCGTTTTCAGAAGAACCGATTAACAAAGTATTTATTGTAAATAGGTAAAATAATAACAGTTTCACGAGTCAAAATTAACATCTCATGAACAAGGACAAAAACATAATATATTGCAAATAGATCAAATCAATAAAATTAGGTAAACTAAGTATGCTAAGAGATTGAAAAGAAAATTTCCTTTTTAATAGCGCTTGTATCTATCTATGTATCTATGTATGTATTTATGTATTTTGTCTGTCCTGGAATCTTGCAATTCAAATTTCGAGCACTTCCCGATTGGCTATCCGGCTGAAACTTTCAGGGCTGCTCACAAACCGATGAAAAAGCAAAAAAAAACGTTACATAGCAACAAAAAAAAAAGACCCGTACAAACTTTTTTTTTAAGATTTTTTTTAAAATTTATTCTTATTAATGTTGCAACTCAGACTTGAATCTCGCACAAGAAAAGGAAATATCCATCCGACTCTACTGGTGCTTCAGAAATACACCCGTTAGAGAATATAGTACCAAGAAACTCTACGGCGACGCAATTTTTTCTATTCTGTATAATATTTTCAGATGTCTGATTTTATAATAGCAAAAAATGTAAATGACAAATATAAAAGTGCCAATGAGATGTCCCAGAATCGTTAAACCATCAATCTGGGAAACAAAAAAAAAACTAATAAAAGACCAGGCTGGACTAGTGCCCACAAGCAGCACCCGTTCACGAGTATGACTTGTGTACGAGCCACTGGGGTAGTCGAGTTCTCGAGTGGAGACCACGTTTAGGCAAACGTAGCGAGGGGCAACCAGGTGGAATGGCGACCTGCGAAAAGCTGCTGGCAGAAACTGGATGAGTAGAGCTGGGGTCCGAGCTCAGTGGCGCGCACTAGGAGAGGCTTACGTCCAGAACTGGGGAAGTATAGGCTGATAATGGTCATGAATATGATTCTTGCATTGTGGGGGTTGCACTTTATCATATATATTTTTTAAACTGTGTGATGAGCTAATCATGTCGCTCGCCAGATGGTAAGCGTCACGCCTGCTCATTATACTCGTAGTTGCAGTACTACTCATAACTTTGTTTACAAAATCTTGCGCGTCACTGCTTGCTTGGTACTGCTTAATTGGTACTTGGTGTTCGGGGTCTTTTCCGCAAGACACATAATCTATATAGGTGTTTGATAAAAAGGCAAAATAATAAAAAAAAAAGCCACTGCACTGCACTCGTCACCCTGAGACATTGGTTTTAGTCTCATTGCCCAGGAATTGTCGCTGGAAACATTGCCCTTTGAACCGGAACAGAAATGTTAGCACACTACTGCTTGGCTGTTGAATATCTGACAAAGTTGAGGTACTTCTCCAGGCGGAATCTAGCATAAGTGAAAAAATAAAAATTAACACTACAAAAAATCGCTATAAGAATTGATAAGTTATTCAAAACTTATATCAAATAACTGAAGTATAAAAAGTGAAGTATTTCGATTTTAGTTCGTTTTGTTCCCAGTCTTTACAATAGACTACATATTTTTTCAATTCACGAGTGAAAGCAATTAAATCAAAGTTGGGTAAGATACCTAAGTTTCTCCTTTATTTAATTTATATTATTTCAGTAAATTATCTAACGGTTTACTGAACTGAAGAAGTAGGAACGATAAACCGAAACTTCATTTCAGAAAACAAAATTGTATATACAAATTTTCTTTCTTTTGCCTCTGAGTTTTGAAATCTATCTATCTATATTATAATATAGCTATTAAGTTATTGTTAGTAACAAAAATAAGTAACATAAACTTGAAGATAATTGAATAAAAAATCCAGAGTCTGTCTGCTTGTTAGTGTATCACGGAAAACTACTGGAACGATTGAAATGCGATTTTCACTGCTAAGGTTTTAACTTAAAATTGTACTTTGTATCTCAATCCGATAAGTAGAAGCCGATAAAAATGACTTGACGCCTGAACGAATATTGATGACATGTAATATTATTGTACTTTTGGTCCTGGAATAACACGTAGGTTACTAACAAAGGCAAAAATAAGAAATACAAGGCTTGACAAGCACCAACCGGAAAACATGAATAATTAAGTTTAAGAGTGTGTGTGTGCGTGTATGTGTGCGTGCGTGTTTCTGTGCGTGCGTGCGTGTGTCCGTTTGTGTGTGCACGTGTGTCCGTTTGTGTGTGCACGTGTGTCCGTTTGTGTGTGCACGTGTGTCCGTTTGTGTGTGCACGTGTGTAGGTGTGGGTGCAGGCAGGCGCCTATACCGCGGGCACTGCGCTTGCTTAATGATGTGCTGGCTCAGGGCCCGGGCCAGGATCTGGATTTATTTAAATGTACATATAACGAGTTTCACAAAGCGGCAATGGATTTAATAATGGAAAGTCCAAAGTAGGCAAGTGCCTAATTTTTGTCCGAGTTTCTGTACTAAATTATTTGTGTAAATGTGTATTAATTGTGAGTGTGTATTATTTGTTTGTTCAAAAATTTTATGGTGTACTTGCTCTTGATCCTTGGGTGGGTGAATTGGGAAACTGTAATGCCCACCTACAGGAATGTTAGAATAAATAAATAAATAAATAAATAAATATATATATATATATATACTTCACGCTGAAAAGGCGGAACAGATTTTGATGAAATGTTGTACATAGATTCTTTATGTCCTGGGTTAACACATAGGATACTTTCACAATCATCATCATAATTTTAATCATCTCACGCGCCGCACTCAGCGGGCTGTAGCCCGCAGTGCACGTCAAGATCTCGCGGCGTGAACTCCTGAGGAAGAGCGTTGGATACACTTGAAACCTAGGTCGATGTTTTCGTCATCATAATTGTCCTCGAGGGTAAAACCGCGGGCGCAGCTAGTTCTCAAATAAGGAAGTAGGTATAAATAAAAGTCTATTCTTTCTCAGATATCAACAAAACCATAACAATAAAGTCACCCATTCCTAAAAGAAATCGTCCAACGCGAATACCTTTCTATTTTCGTGAACACCCGAAACACAATTCGTCGGTATCTCCAGAGAATTTGCATGTATATTGGATCACCTTACCTATTTGACAGCGATAAGAATCACGGGCTGGAATAGCACTGTTTACCCTAATTTTATTTGGTTTTTACCTTTTAATGGGGAGGCTGAGGTGGAATAGGCTATTAAGGATACAATTACCTGGTCCATTTTATATTTTGGACAAAAGAAAAAGTTCATTAAATTCTGCTTGCCTAGTGTCTCGTTTCCAGCTATAAGTATAATTATACATGGAGTCACATTTCCCAAAGACCCAAAAGCTTTTGGGGTAGACGAGTTCTCAAGTGGAGACCACGTCAAGGCAAACGTATTGTAGAACGCTCTGGTGGAGTAACGACGAAAAGTATCTGGAAGAGAATGGATGAAGAGAGCCGAAGACTGAGGTCAGTGGCGTGCATTAGGAGGTGCCTACGTTCAGCAGTGGACAAGTGTAGGCTGATGATGATGATGATGATGATGATGATGATGATGATAAGTATAAAATGAAAGCACACATGCACATGTATTACGTGCCGTAATTTGTAAGCTTCTCCGTGAAATAAACTAGTTATTTGCATAAGCAAGGATATAGTGGTGTATATACATGGTAAATTTTTACTATATGTTCAAGTTATTTCTTATAGTACATACCGATGCAGTTGCGGTAATGGTTCATAGCAGTTCACTTTAACCTTATTAATTTATATTAAACCAAATGATGACCGTTTGGTCAAGTGGGTAGTGACCCTAACAACGAGATCAAACGGTCGCGTGTTCGAATCCCGCAAGGTGCAATCATTTGTGTGATGAGCAGAAATGATCCTATCCTATCCTATCCTATCTATGTATGTTTATCCATAGTCTAGTACCCATAGTACAGGATATCCTAGTTTGGGGCTAGGTAATTGGTGAGAATTGTCCCGAATATAGCTCGCTGAGCATTTATATATATATATATATATATATATAAATGCTCAGCGAGCTAGAGAGAGCTATGCTTGGTGTTTCTCTGAAGAACAACATTCGTAATGAAGACATCCGACGTAGAACCAAGGTAACCGACATAGTTCAAAGAATAAGCAAGCTAAAGTGGCAGTGGGCTGGTCACATTTCCCGAAGAACCGATAATCGTTGGGGTAGGCGAGTTCTCGAGAAGAGACCACGTTTAGGCAAACGTAGTGTACGACGCCCTGTGGCCAGGGGGAGTGACGACCTGCGGAAAGCGCCTGGTAGAAAATGGATGAGGACAGCTGAAGACCGAGCTCAGTGGCGTGCATTAGGAGAAGCCTACGTCCAGCAGTGGACAGATATAGGCTGATGATGAAACCAAATGAGTTAATTTGGATATAATTGATAGATTCAGGCGTTACTTTGCGGAAATCCATATTTAAAATGAACAAAATAAAAATATGTAGCTTACTTCCGCCGCTTTTTTACGTTTTGGCGGAAGTAAGCTACATATTTTTATTTTGTTCATTTTTAATTTGGATACTCTATACCTACATACGAGTATAAGAAGTTTGTAACTTCGCTAAAGCTTACACGACACTATTCACTAGAAATACCAAAAAATAAAACTTTAATACTCGTTTTCTTCAAAAGCTAGTCCTGTATATTATCAAAACGAATCTATGCAGCAGATACTCTTTTAGCATGTGCATAAGAATTTACAATCGCCTAACATAACGTATAAAAAATATGAATGCTTATCAATCTAAAAGTAACTAACATTCATGGATACTGGAGATATGTTATTAATTCGTAAATAAATTCTTCTTTTTTTTTTGTTACCTACTGGGCAATCGTTTGACCACAATCTCACCTGATAGAAAGCAATGATGTGGTCGAAGGTATAGCACGCTTGCCTAGTAGATATTTATTCACTCTAGACTTGAACACACCTGATGGGTTAAACTTTACCGGAAAAACTGACGAGGGCAGGACATTCCACTCTTTTGCAGTTCTTATAATAAATGAAGAAGCGAAGCGCTTCGTTGATGTGAGAGGTATTGCAACCATATAAGGGTGACTTTGCCGATCGTTTAGTCGTACGGTGATGGAAAGTTACTAAAGACTAGCTTTGATTATGACTAGACTTAAAATTGTATTATGTAATTTAAAAGTTATTCACTTACCTTATTACTGTCTAAAATGTTGCATGCTAGTGATGGCTAATGTGTTTGACTATTATTTACTTACTTAGATATCAATAATATACCATATTAATGCAATAAAAAATTGTATCATTGAAAAAAATTATAGATATAAATTGCACCAGGTCATGGTCTACGCAACTGAAATGGTTTAGTTGTAACGCAACATTATGAACAAAGCGGGTATATTGGCACTGTAGACTGCGGAGCAGTATGAACGAACTTATTTTGTGTGTACCGTTTTTTTGTCTTTTTTGAACTTATTAAAAAAAGCTTACACAATATACTTTAAATTTCAACTGGAGACCTTTTAACACGTTATTTCGAAAAATCGTTGATGTTCAAACACATCAAAACAAAACAAATAATCAAAGACCAAACTCTATTACCTCCATGATTAAATATAACATTATTTGTTCAACAAAGACAAAAGTTATTCGAAAATTTCAAACAGGTTCGTTAGGAAACAACTTTGAGAGTCTCAATTAAAATCACCCCGAGTTCGGGGAGAATCGGCAAATTCAGAACAACAAGGATTTGTTCGCATAAATTTAAAATTTACTTCTTGTTATGAGACCCTTTATGAGACCTAATATTTATGGAAATTAATCTGTGGCTTGAATTAAGTTTTCCAATTCTATCTCAGTTTTAGGGTTGCTGGGCTAAATGGAAAAGCTAGTGTTTACAGTTTCTTGAGACCCACTTGCCAGCTGTATTAGCCCTGCGCTATTGTCTAGTCTGGGCTAAAAATTTAAGACAATTAGGATAGAGAGACACATGCAGACTGTAGCGCGAAAGAGATAACAATAATTTTTGGACTAACTGACAAGACTGACTATAGTTTGTACTAGCTGTACCCGCGGCTTCGCACGCGTGTTCGTTTCTTTAGATTCAAAGTACCATAATGTGCTATTCCAGGACCAGTATACCAACATTTGAACAAAATTTCTTCAGCCGTCAAAAATACTTTATCTATTGATTGGCGTCTAACACTCACCGGATTGAGATACTAATTACACCATATTTAAATCAAACCCTAATCTATCTAACAATGAAAACCGCATTGCAATAAGTCCAATAGTTTTTATGTGATGCGTGAACAGACAAACATACAGACAAACAGAAAGAAAGAAACGACTAACAAAAATAATATTGTTCAATACCTTTTTAAGCAACCAAGAGCATTTTTTCATTTGAATTCATGTAGTAGTTTGGGTGTGATGCGCGGTCAAGATACGGACAGACAGACAAAATTAAAAAGTAAAACAGTTTGGCTTCAGTATCGAATATAGAGAACCATCCAAAAAATATTTTTTGTTACTTTTTTAAATATTAACATAACTTTGGACCCATATCCCGCAGAAACCCATTACTTTTTCGGGATAAAACGTGTCCTCAATTTTAATCCATCATATAACTTAAGACAGTGCGAAGTTGCATCAAAACCCGTGCATTACTTTCAGCCTGGTACGTGTTTTTTTAAATAAGTTTCAAACCCTAAATAATAACCCATAAATTTTTCGATATGTAAAGTATCCTATGTCCTACCTCGTAGTACTAACTCAAATTATACCAAGTTTCTTTTAAATTCATCCAATAGTTCCAGCGGCGTGATGCGCGGCTAAGATACAAACTGACAGACATACAGACAAAAATGAAAAAACATACAGTTTAGGGATCATAATAGAACAAAGAGTAACTTCCAAAAAAAACACTAGATCTTTAATATACAGAATTTGGACCCATATCCCACAGGAACCCTTTATTTTATCGGGACAAAATGTATCCATAATTTTCACCTATCTTATAAAATATGTTTGTGCCAAGTTGCATCAACATCCGTCCAATACTTTCCACTTCTATCCTGTAGGAACACTTAACTTTTTAAGGATGAAAAGTATTCAATGTCCTACCTCAAAGCCAAATTTAATTTGAATTCATTAAGTATTTTCGGCGTGGTGCGCTGCCAAGGTACAGACAGACAGACAGAAAGACAAAAATAAAAAAAATACAGTGATGGATTTAGTATTGAATATAGAAAGGCCTCCAAAAAAATTACATAATATTTTAAATTTACAGAATTTTGGACATTATCCCAAAGGAACACTTTATTTTTCGGGATAAAACGTATCCCCAATTTTAACCGATTATATAAACTATGACTGTGCCGAGTTTCAACAAAATCCGTCAAGTAGTTTCAGCGTGATACGTGTTATTTTAAATAACTTTCAACACCTATCCTGCAGGAACCCTTTAATTTTTCGGGATGAAAAGTATCCAATGTCCTACCCCGAAGTATGAACTCAAATCATACCAAATTTCATTTGAATTCATTGAGTAGTTTCGGCGTGATGCACTTCCAAGGTACAAACAGACAGACGGACAGACAGACAGAAAGACAAAAATAAAAAAATACAGTTTTGGCTTTAGTACGGAATACAGAACGGCCCCCAAAACAAATTTAAAAAATATCTTTAATTTACAGAATGTCCTACCCCGAAGTATGAACTCAAATCATACCAAATTTCATTTGAATTCATTGAGTAGTTTCGGCGTGATGCACTTCCAAGGTACAAACAGACAGACGGACAGACAGACAGAAAGACAAAAATAAAAAAAATACAGTTTTGGCTTTAGTACGGAATACAGAACGGCCCCCAAAACAAATTAAAAAAATATCTTTAATTTACAGAATTTGGGACATTATCCCGCACGAACTCTTTATTTTTTCGGGATAAAAAGTATCCTCATTTTTAACCTATCATATAAACTATGACTGTGCCAAGTTGCATCAAAATCCGTCCGGTAGTTACAGAGTGGTAAGTGTTTTTTGAAATAACTTTCAACCCCAATCCTGCGGGAACCCTTTCATTTTTCGGGATGAAAAGTAGCCTATGTCCTACCTCGTAGTATGAACTCAAATCATACCAATTTTCATTCAAATTCATTTAGTAGTTTCGGCGTGATGCCTAGTCAAGATACAGACAGACAGACAAACAGACAGACAAAAATTAAAAAAAAAAACAGTTTTGGCTTCAGTATCGAATCTAGAGTAAAGTCCAAAAAAAATATATCTAAATATCTTCAATGTACAGATTTGGACCCGTTATAGTTTTATTATAAGTATATATATATATATAAATATATAACATAGCTTGATCGCCAAGACAGCTGCCAGAGTGATATTTCTAGGGTTGAAGTAGTGTAGGAAAAAATCGATTATCGAACGATGTTGAAAAAAAAAATCGATTTTATAATTATGTGTGAGCAACATAATTATAAAATCGATTTTTTTTTCAACATCGTTCGATAATCGATTTTTTCCTACACTACTTCAACCCTAGAAATATCACTCTACGTATAATAAAACAAATATAAAAATAAATAAAATAAATAGAAATATATCTATACGTATAATAAAACTACAAACAAAGTGAAATCTGTACATGGAAAATAATATTTAAAAAAACATTTTTATTTCAGTATATGAAAGTAGGAGAATCCAAAAATATCGTTTAGAATTTTTGTCTGTCTTTTTGTCTGTCTGTCTGTAACTTCATCACGCAGAAACTACTGTATGGATTTTGATGTTTGCAGTTTGTTCCTTGGAGTCCTGTGGCGGATTTTTACTTGCACCACAGAATAATGAATATGGAGGTACTTCTTGAGGGTGTTCAATTTTAAGATCTCTGAATACCTCTTGTAGGTCTGTCTCAATATGCCGTAAAATATCTTCGCTTGATGAAATGTCCTCAACATCAGACTCTGCAAAATCTCTTGATTTGTTTCTTTTTCAGATAATTTTTACCCAAAATCGATAGCCCTTATCATCGTTGTAACCAATAAGCATATATTTTCTTGTCCAATTTCATGCGTGACGCCAACCAATACTAGGGGCACTGCGAGCTATAGACCTCGCGAGCACAAACTGTTTTGCAAACAATCTAGCGGTGCACAGTAGCGCCGTCTAGTTACCTTATTGTAAAATTAACAGTAATAATAACCAAGGTGCTCCATCAATTACATAGTAAGTAAAGGGCTGATTTCACTGGTAGATACCTAAAAGTGAGCAATTTACTGCAATTTGAGGAACTAACCCCCCTCCCCTCCCTCAAAAATCAAAAATCCCCGACGACTAAAAAATTCTATAAATTCGCTTAACCTATATACCAAGTTTCGTCTAGATCGATTGAGAAATGCGACCTGTAGAGGAGAACAGAAATCCGGACAGACATCCGGATATACGAAAGCATTTTTGCCCAAGCTGAAACGGAGATGCTTTGCTCGCGCTTCGCACTCGCTCGTTCAATTATATACTAGTGGCTCTGTGAGCTATAGACCTCGCGAGCACAAACTTTTTTGCAAACAATCTAGTGGTGCACAGTAGCGCCATCTAGTTAACTTATTGTAAAACTAACATCAATAACCAAGGTGCTCCATCAATCCCTACCTAGTAGGTAAAGCGCTGATTCCACTGAAAGAAACCTAAAAGTGAGAAATTTACTGCATTTTGAGGAGCTATTCTGCTCATCACGACGAAGATCCTCATCAGATCTTCACCAAATTTTTATGAGACCAATAAAAAGTTATTACCTTTCAAATAAAAAAAGAACCATCGAAATCGGATCTAATATGGCAGAGATATTCAGTAGCCCCCTTTTAGCCATTTTTTGGGGGAACCCAATCGAAAATGCATGACGATTCAAAAATTCTAAAAATTAGTTTAATCTGTACACCAAGTTTTGTCCAAATCGGTTGAGGAATGCGACCTGTAGAGGAGAAGAGAGATCCGGGCAGACATCCGGACATACGAAAGCATTTTTGCCCAAGCTGAAACGGAGACGATTCAGTCAATTATATATCCAAAGAAATCGTTGTTTTATTTAAACAGATACATCCACACCAATATATAAAAGTGAAAACGTACAATTGTCAAGGTTGTGTACACTTTTAGTAATCCAATGGATCGATGAATTATCATAATATATTAGTTACTAGCTGTACCCGCGGCTTCGCACGCGTGATCTTTTCTTTAGGTTCAAAGTACCATAATAACCATAATTCCAGAACCAATATACCAACATTTGAACAAAATTTCTTTAGCCGTCTTAAATACTTTATCATTTGCTCGGCTTCTAACTCACCGGATTGAGATACCAATTACACCAGATTTAAATCAAACCCTAAGCTATCTAACAATAAAAAACCACATTGCAATCGGTCGCGTAATTTTTACGTGATGCGTGAACAAACAAACATACAGACAAATAGAAAGAAAGAAACGATTAACAAAAAAAAATAATGTTCAATACCTTTTTTAAGCACCCAAGAGCATTTTGTTCATTTGAATTCATTTAGTAGTTTGGGTGCGATGCGTGGTCAAAATACGGACAGACAGACAAAATTAAAAAGTAAAACAGTTTGGCTTCAGTATCGAATATAGAGAACCATCCAAAAAATATTTTTTATTACTTAAATATTAACATAACTTTGGACCCATATCCCGCAGAAACCCTTTATTTTTCCGTATAAAACGTGTCCTCAATTTTAACCCGTCATATAACATGACAGTGCCAAGTTGCATCAAAACCCGTCCATTACTTTCAGCGTGGTACGTGTCCTTTTAAATAAGTTTCAACCCTTAGGGGTAAGAATCGATAGATTGTAATCTATCGATTCTTACAATAAACCGGTGACATTGCTAGTTTGTAATCGACTGTTACCATAAAATAATTAGGAATTTATTCGAGCAGCATTTGGTTTAACCGAATTTGCTAACCAAAAGTATTCGATTAGGTTGGTGACCGAATGCGTTTGACTCATTGAGTTAATATTTGGTCTGTGGTTGAGTAAGTCGACTGAATGGGGTAAATAATTTCATTCAACGCTGCGGATCGTATTAGGCATAAATTGTAACATGGAATGTTAACTGTTAGTGATATTATACATGAATTTCCACGAAACATTATTCGGCATATACATCGTGACATTTAATTCGATATTTTTCTTAAAAGTATGTGCTCAGTCCATGCAACAGAATGTATCTGTAGCACTAAATATGAAAAGTAAATAACTAATAAAACTAGGCATTATTAAATTAGGCAACATTAAAACTTGTTATCTCTTCGACATGTGCACTATGTGACGATCGCGCGCCTGACGAAGCATCCGCGCCGCGGCCGTGTAGCGTGTTAGTGAAATAGGCATTTCAGCTTAAGGTTAATTACGTTTTGGTTAGTTTTTTTTTTAATTTAATGCTATTGAACGATTCTAAATAATGGACTGAATACATACATTTAAGATATATATCGAATTCAATGTCACGGTATATAAATGTCATTGACAGAAAACGGGTTGTGTTGTGATCGAATGCGGCCAAACCGAATAATAAATAAGAATATAATTCTTGTGATAACTGCAGACCAGACTTACTAGAGCTCGTCGCTGCCAATTAATTATTTCGTTAACAATTGTTCCTAAGGTATGCAGTGATTAATCAGGCAGCAGATGTGGACGGGCGGCTCGCTGACAAATGATCGCTGCTAAATGAGTTATGATTACAATGTGCAGCTGTAAAGTGATCGAACGGCAGAGGTGGCATTTGTTTAGTCGTATGCGGTAGTGCAGGCCTCTGGTGTCAGAGTTGTCAGACTGCCCAAGGGCCTCTGACTTGGCATAACGACTGCTATTAATGAATATTAACCGGAACCGACAGCTTAACGTGCCCTTCGAAACACAGAGCGATGTAAAATCGCACATAACTAAGAAAACTCATAGGTCAGAACACCGTATCGTTGGATTATGACTCGCACAATTATACTGCTAGAGGTGGCATGCCGTGATAACTTTCAGGAACACTGCGGAGTAGTGCAGTTTTTTGGCTTTCCATACAAATGTACAATCGTTTTACAAATTAGTACAAAACCAAACTTTGTACCTACATATATTAAGCTGTTATATACAGCTTAATTTACATATGTGTACCTACATATGCCTCTCCCAAAGCACGCCTCTGAGTCTGATCTTCGGCTCTTCCTTTCCAAACGCCCGCGCCGCCAGCCATCTTGCGTATATCTTCGCTCCACCTTCGCACCAGCCGGATGGCATCCTACATTACGTTTGCCGAGTCGCGGTCTCCGCTCAACATTACGACTACCCCAACGGTTATCAGTAAGTAATAAAAAAAAGATAATTAGAAAAAAAAAGTACTTGTTACATTTTGTTCTAATTATCTTTTTTTTATTACTTACTGCAATTTCTTATCATTTTTCATATTGCTTAATTATAAGTTGAGATAGAAGATATGCTAACCTCCGTAGTTGTTACATATTTGAGCCATTCGGTGTTGAGTTGAGACATAGAACCGCGGGGACCGGGAGCTCATCGTATTTTCAAAAACTTATCCTAAGGTAGCCTAAGGTTCAATAGGGAAATTTTGAATCCAAGGATTCCAGGTCTGGTCGTGGGACCTTAGAAAAAGTCACTGGTGTCAGTCACTAATGTTTTTTCTAAGTTATATGCGGTTTTCCATCGCTCCGTGCTTAGGGACGCACGGAACACGGAGCAATTAAAAACCGCTGTCGGTCCCGGCTGTTATTGAATAATAGCATGTCAGAGGCCCTCGGGCGGCCTGACAATCTTTAACAACTGGGGCCAGCACTACCCCATACGACAAACGAACATCGCATAAATTAGCGTTGCAATACCACGTTCATACGGGCTACCTGTGGGTAGTAATGGCTTGTAGGTTTGTCAGAATGTTTTATTAGCATGTATTAGTATGTATTTGTATTTAATTCAACAAGACATAAGTTCAAAAACTAAAACCCGACTAGGGTCTAGTAAATAGTCGAGTAAAATAGCCTATGACACTCTTGCGATGAAGACGAGTCGATTAATACCTTCGCTTGTCCATATCAGACCAAGTTGTTAGTTGGAACACATAGCCCTTTTTTTTTGTTTCGCTGCACTCGGGTAAAAAATATATATATGTTATATCGTCCGCATTCTACACGGCCCCTCGCGACTGGTGTCGAGCTGACGAAGCTGTCCGATGACATCTAATGAATTTACTTGATTATTATAATCATTTGTGCACTTAGGTTTCTAACTTTGGAACCCAAGGCAAACTTTTATATTTAGCTAGCATAGAAATAATTAGGTACATAGTAAAATACTCTTTTATTGATTACTAGCTGATGCCCGCGGCTCCACACGCGTGGTCATTTCTGTGGATTAAAAGTACTCTTTGTGGTATTTCAGGACCTAAAATACCAATATACCAACATTTGATCAAAATTCCTTCACCGTTAAAACCGTCACTCATCGGATTGAGATATGAAGTATCCCAGTTTTTAAGTCAAAACATAAGCTATCCAACCGCATCGCAATCGGTTCAGTAGTTTTTACGTGATGCGCGAACAAACATACAGACAAACCGACAAACCGACAAACAGACAGACGCGAATTTTTAAAATGTTATATTCTTGTTCAGTAGCTTATTTTATTTACCCTAGACCATTTCATTTTTAATTATCTTCTTTGTACAGACTTTTCGTTCCTATTGCTTAATTATAAGTATAGAAGATAGTTTATACATTAACTTTATATATAGTTATTATTTACTGCATTCTCCGAATGTAGCCTCCGTAATTTCTGTTAAAAAGTTATGATAATGGTAATCTTGTATGGTAATCTTGTAATCATTTATGGGTCTTATCGCCAGATAATTGTGATTCTTACATGTTTTCTTTCGTTTTCCCTAAGGATTATCCAAAGGAGGAAAACATAAAGAGGGTTTTTTTTTCTTTTCTTTCCTTTGTTTTGAATGAAACATAACAATGAAGCAGATAAAGTAAAAAAAGATAATAAATAATTAAGTAGGTACCTAGTACCAGTCATCACAGCACAATCCTCCTCACCAATCTATTGATTAGACTAAAATATATATATATATATTCTTGTTCAGTAGCTTATTTTATTTACCCTAGACCATTTCATTTTTAATTATCTTCTTTGTACAGACTTTTCGTTCCTATTGCTTAATTATAAGTATAGAAGATAGTTTATACATTAACTTTATATATAGTTATTATTTACTGCATTCTCCGAATGTAGCCTCCGTAATTTCTGTTAAAAAGTTATGATAATGGTAATCTTGTAATCTTTTATGGGTCTTATCGCCAGATAATTGTGATTCTTACATGTTTTCTTTCGTTTTCCCTAAGGATTATCCAAAGGAGGAAAACATAAAGAGGGTTTTTTTTTCTTTTCTTTCCTTTGTTTTGAATGAAACATAACAATGAAGCAGATAAAGTAAAAAAAGATAATAAATAATTAAGTAGGTACCTAGTACCAGTCATCACAGCACAATCCTCCTCACCAATCTATTGATTAGACTAAAATAAAATCGTGCGGCGAGTCGACTTTCTATCATCTACAGTTAACCGCTCGTATCATTATAGATAAGGTTTGGATGCATCTTCTCAATAGTCAACCTATGCAAAATGTGTTTAAAAGTAAATCCGTCACTATCATCGTGCGACATCACAGAACCATCATTTACACATTTAACTCAGGTTACGCGACGCCCCACGATTTTATTTTAGTCTGATCAATGCGTTAGATCTAGATTGATGAGGAAAGTGGTGTGATGTCTAGTACCTGGTACCTAACCAATATATTTTTTTATCTTTTAGTACATTATCTCCATCATTCTTATGTTTCTTTACAATAAAACTATTAAACTTCTTGTTGTTTTTTAACTTATTTTATTTTCAAGTTTTTTATTTACTTATTTCTAAAGTGTACTGTTCTACTTGTCATGCCTTTTCGTTTATTATCCATCTAAAGGGGACTGAAAAAATAAGTAAACCGCTATTTTGTGGTAGCGGCCATCTTGGATTTGTTTTTCTTCATGGTGTACTGTTCTACTACTTAAGCCCGTTTATTTCATACCTATATTGAGAGGATTGAAAAATATATGTAATCCACCATTTTGTGGTTGCGACCATCTTGGATTTACAATGATACTGAATATACATAATTGTATTGTCATCAAAACTACAGGTGTGTACCAAATTTAAGATCAATCGGTCAGCAGGAAGGGAGTAAAATTTCAATTACTAGATTTGACCCATAAAACATTCAATAGTTTATCCATTACATACAAACATACTGGACATACATAATTGTATTGTTATCAAAATTAAAGAGGTGTACCAAAATTTCAGATCAATCGGTCAACAGAAAAGGGGTAAACTTTCAATTACTAGATTTGACCAACACAACACTCAATCTTACATACAAACATACTGAATATACATTAATTGTATTGTCATCAGAACTAATGGTATTTACCAAATTTCAGATCAATCGGTCAACAGAAAAGGGGTAAACTTTCAATTACTAGATTTGACCAACACAACACTCAATCTTACATACAAACACACTGAATATACATTAATTGTATTGTCATCAGAACTAATGGTATTTACCAAATTTCAGATCAATCAGTCAACAGAAAAGGGGTAAACTTTCAATTACTAGATTTGACCAACACAACACTCAATCTTACATACAAACATACTGAATATACATTAATTGTATTGTCATCAGAACTAATGGTATTTACCAAATTTCAGATCAATCGGTCAACAGAAAAGGGGTAAACTTTCAATTACTAGATTTGACCAACACAACACTCAATCTTACATACAAACATACTGAATATACATTAATTGTATTGTCATCAGAACTAATGGTATTTACCAAATTTCAGATCAATCAGTCAACAGAAAAGGGGTAAACTTTCAATTACTAGATTTGACCAACACAACACTCAATCGTACATACAAACATACTGAATATACATAAATTGTATTTTCATCAGAACTAATGGTATTTACCAAATTCCAAATTTCAGGTCTACAGAAAGGAGATAAAATTTCAATTACTAATTAATACCCACAAAACACTCGTCATCAGCGTATATCTGTCCACTGCTGGACGTAGGCCTCTCCTAATGCATGCATCTGAGCTCGGTTTTCAGCTCTCCTCATCCATTTTCTTCCAGCTGATTTCACAGGTCGTCATTCCATCTGGCCACAGGGAGTCCTACACTACGTGCCTAAACGTGGTCTCCACTCGAGAACTCGTCTACACCAACGGTTATCGTTTCTTCGAGAAATGTGATCAGCTCACTGCCACTTTAGCTTGCTGATCCTTAGAGCTATGTCGGTTACCTTGCCTCTCCTTCGGATATCTTCATTACGAATCTTGTCCTTCAGAGAAGCATAGCATGAGTCCAAGCATAGCTCTCTCCATAGCTCGCTGAGCGACCTTAAATTTGTGGACTAGTTTGACAGTGAGTGTCCACGTTTCGGATCCGTAGGTCATGACTGGTAGGACTAAACACTCAAAGCAAGTTAAATAAAACCGTTTTAAAAACAGATATGTCATAAGAGAAACTCACAGAATTTAGGATACATACGTAAAATTCAACGAGGTATTGTATAAGCAGTGGAGACAAGATGAGCAGATTGATCACCTGATGGTAAGGCTCATTTGATTCACAAAATAAACTAATATATAACATATATAATATATATAATTTCAATACTGTTAAGCCTTCAGAAGAGTGCCGTAGTGTTTTAGTATAGTGGTTAAAGAAGAATGGCCTCAACTTCTCTAACTGTGTAGGTCTTAATTTTGTTCTTTTATATCGTCTTAGTGGTCTCTACCTTATTTTTCTACAGTTTCGGGTCCCTTGAGGCGACGGCCTCTTTGATATTAAACAAACATGAAAGATTGCTTTGATTATTAACTGAATTCGAGGAAATCACTCAAACGTCTAATCTATTTATCAAAATACTCAGAATTATATACCTATAGGTAAGAATAAAATGATGCGGTAAAAATATAATATCAAGCAGGTGCAGATCCATAAGAAACAAGCAGAAATTTAAAAGAATTATGGCCCCCAACATAAATGATATAGCTAAGAACCACCTCGAGCTCATCAGCTTTAAAACAGAAAAAAACTAATCAAAATCGGTCCAGCACGGGTACTTTGACACAGACAGACACACTTAGATATAACACCCCTCTTTGCGTCGGAGGTTAAAAAATCTTAGCTCAGCTCCATCACAGGGGTCCTCGCTAAGACTCGGGCTTGGAGGAAAGTGAAACATTGTGGGTCTTTTGGCCCAAGCCCTTATTATGTAATACTACTAACTATTTCTCTAAAAAACGGTTTTTGTGCAAATGCATTGCGTTACGACTTCCACGTCGCAATACCTAAGTTATTGATACCAACCGTGCGTGCGATGTATAGAATCTTGTCAGGTTCTCACTAGGCAATAAGTACACTAAGTACCTACACTCGTACGTTCAATCACGTTGAATTGTTCTTATGTGATGAATGGATGATTCCGACTAACATTTTATGGCATTTAGTGGCGTAGTAGGTAATGGCCGTCGCTGTTTTTTACCCGACTGAGCGGAGGGTATTGTGTTTATCACCCTACGTATGTATGTATGTATGTATGTATGTATGTATGTACGTATGTCTGTTCCTTTGTGGAACTATACGCCAAACGAGTGGACCGATTTTCATGATTCATACGTCAATCGATGTGTCTTATCTTTCGAGTTCTAAAGACATGACCGTAATCAAAATTTAATATGGCGACGATTAGACACCTAATGGTGTGTGTTCGTCTGTTCGCACATCATGCTACTGAAACGATTGCAGTGCGGTTTTCACTGTTGGATAGTTTATGTTTTGACTTAACATTTTCTACTTGGTATCTCAAACCTATGAGTAGAAGATGAGCAATCTGTCAAAATCTTTTTGACGGCTGTACGAAGCTGTATGAAATTTGGTATATTGGCGCCTTTGGTTTTGGAACAACACATAGGATAATTATATGCCAGAAAAATGAACACGCGGTCAATGCCGCGGGCACAGATAGTAAGGAATAAAGTAGAGTTTTCTTCAACTATACAACTGGCTTATCAGTAGTTCGCAGGTTAGTTAGGATGTCGTCAGTTTTTTTGTATATGTTTGTATTTTTGTTTATATTTTATAAAAATGTATATATTTTTTCTTTTAATTCTACCTATCAAACTCAAACATAAAAAATTATTAAATAAAGAAAGTTTAAACCAAGGCAAACAAAAGCGAGAGGAAAAGTTTATGAAACTAATAAACGAGTCAACAACGCGGGGGAAGCCAGGTGGAACAACAACCCAACCAACAAGTGTTGAGTAAACAAAACAAGGGTTGGTGCGAACCGACAGGGTCAAGTCGTCGTCAAAATAGCAAAGTTCTAATAAGGGGGATCTGGAAAAATAAGTTCCAAAGTGTCACAGTGTGACACTATAGGAGAAAGAATTCCCATTGAGTCACACTACTGTCACACTGAGTAGGTATTAAAATTATTTAAGGTGGTTAAGTAGTTTATCTATCTAATTCTAATTTTATCTATATCCTTGAAGGTTGAGCTATTTGTGAAGAACGATATTTTCAGTCATTCAATGAAGCTTACAGGTTCAATAAGAGAAACAAAGGCAGACTCTGTTTTAGACCGTTCAATACATCGCTAATGCATCAGTGTATTTTGTATGGCTCCGAATATATATAATAAATTGCCAAAGAGCATAAAGCAATGTAATTTAACAAACATAAATTAAAGGTATTTCTTGTTGACTAATGTTATTATACGATTAATGATGATAATAATTTGAACTGTATTTAAGTTAATTTATGTTATCAATGGTAAATGTTATTTTGGAATAGGTATTTTATTTTGACTTGAATTTTTATTTTATCGCAAGACAATTTAATGTAACTATATTGTCATATATTTTTTATTGTATATAATTTAATAATTTACTTGCCTAATGGTGAAAATAAGGGAAATTGTATATTTAAACGAACATCTTCAATTGTTTACTTACATTCTGAAAAATAAAATGATTTGATTTGAATTACAACAAAAAAAAAGTATATCAGCGATTAACTTAAACTAGTTTGTATGTACTAGTTTGTATGTACTAGTTTGTATGTACTAGTTCGTATGTACTAGTTTGTATGTACTAGTTTGTATGTACTAGTTTGTATGTACTAGTTTCTTTGATAAATCCCACACTTGTTCGAAACAATTGAATTCGGAATAGCAGTCATGCGGAAATAAATTGTAAATGACACTGTAACCACTGCTATAGTACATACTACCATATATTTTGTATGGTACTACTTAAATGACGATAATGTAACATCATTTGACATTATCATTAGCCCATTAATTCGACTAGTCCCTGGGATGACGCTGGGATTTGGGACCCATTTGCGTTACACATATGTCGTGACGTCATAAATCTATGTGTGAAACCGGATGTAGGTGAATATAGGCATCTCTACATAGGCGCGGAATACTGATCGATTAGCGATATTATACAGTAGCTGTTCCCGCAGCTTTGCCCGCGTGGTAGTTTTTCTGGCATAAAAGGATCCTGTGTGTTATTCCAATGTTATGTTTAAGAGCGATGGTAGCCTAACGGTTCAATAGTGCAACTTCGAATCCAACCTAGGCTTCACATCAATGACTTTTCTACGTTATGTGCGGTTTTCCATCGCTCCGTGCTTCGGAGGGCAGTTGGTCCCAGCTGTTATTGATTAATAGCAGTCATTAAGCCATGTCAGAAGCCATCAGGCAGCCTGAGAAACTTTGACATCAGAGGGCAGCATTACCTCATACGACGAACTAACATTCCAGAACCAAAAGTACCAATATCATCAAACTTCGTTCAGACGTCAAATGTTTTTATCTATTGCTCGACTTCTACTTATTGGATTGAGATACCAAGTACGCCAATTTGTAAGTTAAGTCCTAAACTATCCATCAGTGAAAACTACATTGCAATAAGTTTAGTACTTTAAACGAAATACGCGAACAAACAAATAACGAAATAATTTCAAAACGTTATAATCTTGTTCAGTAGCTTATTTTAAGTCCCCTAGACCATTTGTTTTTTATTATCTTCATTTCATAGACTTCTTGTTTACTTACTGCTTTTTTATAAGTATAGATGAGAGGATGAGTTTAGTCCTCAGTCCCACATCAATGACTTTTAATAATAGTTTTTTTTTCAACTTCACTAGCACAAGAGGCAACATTAGAATGGGATATTTACCCTGAGGGTATTTCCAGTTTAGACGAGTCTTTTTTATTTTTAGAAAAGTGTCGGAACGCGGACTTTATTCCCGTGTGTATGCATGCGGAAGTCACCCGACCCCACCTGATTCCAGTAATATAAACATATACACACCGTGGACATCGGCAAGTGAGGTTAAAGGGAAGGGAATGTTAGTATAAAAGCCCTGGCATCACCTGCGGAGGTTGTGCTCGCTCGATCGATGCCCTCACCAGCCACCTCAACACCGTTATCGGTGAGTGCTCTAGGGAGGTCCCAGCGGAGGATATCCGCCGCTGGGTCCTACCTGAGGACGTGAAGAGGCTGATGACGACACGAAACGCAGCCATTAGAGCCCACGATGCATTCCCCAACGCTGAACGCAAAGCCACCTTGAGCTACTACCACCGTTTGGTCAGGACGCGCATTAGCGAGCTGCGCGCACAGCGTTGGGAAGACCTATTATCCAAAATCACACCGACCCACCAGGCCTACTGGGGGTTGGCGAGAAAGCTTAAATCCGACACCATCACCGTAATGCCCCCTCTCAATAGAATCGATCTCCCGCCAGCATTCGAAGACGAGGAGAAGGCCGAATGCTTGGCGGAGAGCCTCGCAGCCCAGTGCACCCCCGCTAACGATCACGTTGATCCTGTCCACATCGCCGCGGTGGACCGCGAAATAGAACGTAGGAATTCTCTACCTCCGACCGACCCCCCCCCCCCCCATCGAGCCCGTTAAAGCCGCAGAGGTTGAGTCGATCATCAAGGGCCTCCAAGTGCGAAAGGCCCCCGGTGCTGACGGCGTCAGTAAAAGGGTCCTCAAGCACTTTTCTGTCCCGTTAGTTTACCTCTTAGTCAGCATCTTCAATGCAGCCTTGAGCAATTGTTACTTCCCCGACGCTTGGAAGAGTGCCGACGTCATCGGCATTCACAAACCAGGCAAAAAGGCATCCGAGCCTTCCAGCTACCGTCCTATCAGTCTCCTCAGCTCTCTGGGGAAGATCTACGAGCGAATCCTTCTGAATCGACTCCGATTCATCGCGAAAATCAAAAAGCTCATACCGGCTGAGCAGTTTGGCTTTAGAGCGAGACACTCTTGCCCTCAGCAAGTACACCGCATCACGGAACACATCCTTAAGGGTTTCAATAGGAAACCAAAACCCCAAACCACGATGGCCGTCTTCCTAGACGTGGCGAAGGCTTTTGACAAGGTCTGGCACGCCGGGCTGATATACAAGCTGTATCAGCTCGGGTTGCCAGATCGTCTTGTGCTCATAGTACAAGACTACCTCACCAGCCGGAGCTTCCGCTATCGTGTCGAGGGCAACCGATCATCCCCCCACCCCATCAGAGCCGGAGTCCCTCAGGGCTCCGTGCTGTCTCCACTTCTGTTCACGCTTTACACAAGCGATTTCCCCCGCATCCCCAAAGTAGGGATCGCTCTCTTTGCGGACGACGCCGCGATTTATACCACCCGATGGAATCCAACTATTCTACAAAGAGACATCCAACGAACGCTCCGAGCGCTCGATGGATGGTTTCGTAAGTGGCGAATAACGATTAATCCCGAGAAGAGCGTAGCGATGCGTTTCACTCACGGGGTTAAACGCTATTTCCCAATTAAACAAGTCAGGATCAATGACCGACCCATACCGTGGGAAAAGTCAGTTAAATACTTAGGAGTCACCCTTGACTATCGACTCAACTTCAATGATCACATCCACGCGGCATTCTACCTATACCGCCTCGCGTTACTCCTAGGCAGACGCAGTAAAATGTCTCTTAGAAATAAGTTGACACTCTACAAAACCTGCGTCCGACCGACAATGACATACTCGTCCGTAGCATTTGCTCACGCCTCCCGCATTTCCCTAGAGAAACTTCAGATTTTACAAAATAAATTCGTTCGCGGTGCATTAGATGCCCCCTGGTATCAGAGGAACATCGACCTGCACAGTGATCTCGAGCTTCCCTCGATAGTTCAATATATGAAAAATGCCTCTCGCCGCTACTTTGACGCGGCACTTCATCACCCCAACCCTCTAGTAGTTCAGGCCTCTGACTACACGACAGACGCGATAACAGACGCACGGCCCCTTCGTAGACGCCCTAGAGACATCTTGAGCGATCCGGACGATGAAATCGCTGCCGCAGTGCAGGCAGCGATTGATTCGCCCACTCCGTCATCTTCACCATCTTCCATCTTTTTCAACACAATTAGACACAGACACCGACCTCGCCGGGTGCGAGGTCGAAGGTCCCGTAATTAATGTCGACTTTAATCGCCTTCGAGTTTCTTGCCGATTCTTCTCGAAGGTGTATTCCGAATCAGTGGTCAGTTATGCAATTCATTTAAAGGGCTCCAGCCATTTCATGAGGGCCCCATCGATCACTACCTAACAGTAGAGATCGAGGGGTGTTTAGTTCGATACTCCCCAAGTAATCAATGGCAACTGTCCATTCCAAGCCGAGGTTCGTACCCCCTGGGTGCCCTTGAGCAAGTGGCCAAAAACTTAACTTTGGCGTGCGCCTTCTGCGTCACGCATTGCGGCGGAGCGCTTTTGCGCCCGCCCCACCGTCCGGTGACGCTGTAGAGGTCAGTTATAGACCAACAGCACATATCCTTTCTAAAAATAAAAAAATATATGCGGAGGTTGTCATTCCACTACTCGCCTTGAAGAGGCAACACATATCTATAAAGTGCTAATAAGTTAATAAGTCAATAGTGAACTTTAATATTTTGTAAAAAGTGAAATTAAAAGAGTTTTTTTTAAACTATACGTTTTGCGTTATTTTGACTGGCGCCCAACGTGGGGTAAAGTTAGGGGAAGGTAGGGGGAAGAGGCTTTCTCCCCACCATTCCCCGTTTCAGTCTTCCCCCACTTTGCACCACCTGCCCCACTTCCTGCACCCTCCCCAACATCCCCCACCATTCATCCACTTCCCCCTACCCTGCCCTCACTTTCCCCCGCCTTGCCTCTCTTCGCCAAACCTTCATCCACCATTATTTCCCCAGATTTTTATCTTTCTAAGTATGGCTACACTGAAAGGTAACGATCGCGCAGCGATCACGTTGCAGTGCAGCATTCACGGCCCCTGAGCATTCACTTAACCAAACATTGAGCATTCGCAGTTTTTAAACCTCGAACTCCCTAAAAGAGAGGGTATAATTTTTAGAGTATGTATGTATGTATGTATGTATCATTGTGTCTGTCTGTGGTTTCGTAGCTCCCAAACTTATAGTCTGATTGGTGGATTGATTTTGATGCGGTTTTTCTGTTTGAAAGCTGATGTGATCGAGATGGTTCTTAGCTTGGGCCTTTTTTTTTTTAATTTTTCCGTATTAATTTTGTCGAACTGATTAACCTTATTTCATGTGAGGTTTTACATGCCATGTGTTATTCGTGATTATGGCGTTTGCAACAGTATTTAAAATATTTTAAGTCTATTTTAAGTCCCCTAGACCATTATTTTTTAATTAGGTACTTTTACTGTATATACTTTTCGTTACTTACTGCTTTATTATAAATACTTATAGAAGATAGATCTATATAGCTAGATAAATTCATAAAACTAAAATCATTTTTTTTATTGATGGTTTGTTTGTTTAGTTCACACTAGGGTACTAATCTATCAATCTATCTATCTATACTTATAATAAAACAGACAGTAACAAAAAGAAGATAAAAATTTAGGAAAAAAAATGGTCTCAAGGACTTGAAATACCAAAGTAAACCAAGTAAAATACCAAGTATCTAAATAATGAACAAGTTTTTTTTAAATATTTTCTCTCTGTCTGCATGTTTGTTCGCGCAACATGTAAAATTTACTGGACTGATTGGAATGTGAGTTTCACTATTAGCTTAGGACAGCTTAGGATTTCACTTAAAACTTGGTGTTTTTTTATATCTCAATGTTATCAGTAGAATTTTGGTTCTGGACTGGACGCATGACCACGCGGAATAAATTGAAAGTTATAGGTAAGTACTATTTTGAAATTGTTTGTACCGCCTAACAAGCAAATCGATTTCCATGTATTCTGCAAGAGTCCGCCTGAGTACCTGTTAGGGCACTTTAATGATTACACACTACTGCTTCGCGGTTGAATGATATGGTAAACCCCTGTGGTATAATCATTGAAGTGCCCTGGTTTGAGGAGCACTGTTTCCAGCGGAATTACTGGGCATTAATACCAGTGGCGGGTGACAACCGCAGTGCAGTGGCAGTTCAGTGTGGCACCGCAATTGTGGGCAGGCGATGCGCTGACCATCAGGCAAACGATCTACTCCTCAAGTCATTGAACATTAAAATTATATTAGACTAGCTTTCCCGTCCGCGACTTCGTCCACGTGGACTAATGTTTATCGCGAAAAAAAACATCCTGTTCTTCTAGGATATTAAAAACTAAATGCAAATGTAGGTATAGCACCAATGCTCTTGATGTTTTTTGACATACTTGTTATTTCTTTTCCATGGCAACCGTTTCTTACAGCGAATTATCAACATTTTCCAGTTTTCCCATGGAAACTTTCAATTTTCAGGTATAAAAAGTATCCTATGTTTTATACCAGGGTATAAGCTATCTCCATTCCAAATTTCATCAAAATCCGTCCAGCCGTTATCGCGTGAAAGCTCCTCAAAACAAACAAACGGACACCGTTTCACTTTTAGATATTGGTATGGATAAGAAAAAACTTCTTTTTTTTAAATTATTTGCTTCCAAATTTAAGCGTCTTGATTTCGATGTTTTATTTTTATACGGATTAGGCAATCGGTTGGCAATCTCACCAAAGCGAAGGTGTAGCATGCTTGCCTGCAGATTCACTCTTGACTTGAACACACCAGGGTTATATTTTACCCTGTAAGTTCTTTAATTTTTTGTTTGTTACCTCAGAACTCCGTGATTTGTGAACCAATTTCGATATTTTTTTTGTTTGCATGGATATACTTTCAGATTGGTCCCATAGAAATTTTATCAAAATCGGTTCAGTAGTTTTTTAACCAGTTCCAATAATAAGAAAAATTTGGTTCGAGCGTTCGCGAAGTACGAGCGTTTGAAGTCGGTTGTTCACGTTTTTGTCAAAAAATAATTATGATAATCTTGTTTAAGACCAGGCTTTGCTTTTTAAGGGTTTTTTGCATAAATATGCTGGGTCAACTACAAACCTGATAAATGTGAACCTTAACGTATATGTTTTTGAGATTTTTATCTCTCTAAGACTAAGACAAAAACATGATTGACAAAATTTCATTCGATACATTTTCTTATCAAAAATTACGTTATTTTCGGTAGTGTTTACTTTTTTCTACTGAAAGAATTAAGTTTTATCTCTAAAATAAACCTCACTGCAAGAAAATATAGTTTATTATCTAATACAAAAATAAAATTGACTAAAAACATAAAATAATAATAATAGACAAAATTTACCTAACTAAATTATTAGCCTGCCAATAAAATAAATAACTTTTAAGACATACGTCATTTAGTTCCGAGCTAAATTGTGTGTTCAAACAGCGCTCGCGATATTCAACCTTGTTACTCAGGCACTTCAGTGCTTATTGCGGGTAGCGGGTGGCAGAGTGTAGGGGAGGAGTGTAGGGGGGGTGGCAGGGAAGTGGGGAGTGGGAAAATGTAACCTTGGAGCCTGGCCTTAATTGGAACAATCCCAAGCATACCTAGTCGTAAAAAGGTTGTTACCTGCGACAGATTTTAACAAAATAACATTAAAACTCTTACATTCGCTATGGAGCCGCAAAATATTCATTTTTGGTTTTAGATGAAGCCCATTCCTAATAATAAAGGTTGTCGGTGAGATTACGGAGAGTAAAGTGACCATGATTTTTAAAAGGGTTATTTAATTTTGACGACCTTTTGGCCGAGTGGCTAGTGACCCTGCTGCAAAGTTAACCAACTTCGTAGGTTCGAATCCCGCAAGTTGCAAATATGTATTTTGTGATGAGCAGAATTGTATGTTTCCGAGTCATGGATGTATGTATTCGTATTTATTTATGTTTATTTGTTGTCTAGTCCGATGGTACAGAGTATCCTAGGTTGGGGCTCGGTAATTGGTGTGAATTGTTCAGAGTAAATGTATTTATTATATATTATTAATTATTCCTGTTGGCAAGAACAAAAAAAAAAAAAAAGTAAGTTTGTACCTGCTATGTTTTATCTGATAATATGAGATAGTTATCTAATGATATAAAAATATTTCATACAAGCTGTACCCGCGGCTTCGCACTCGTAGTCATTTCTCTAGGTTAAAAGTACTCTATGTACTATTCCAAGACCTAAAATACCAATATACCAACATTTGATCAAAATTCCTTCAGCCGTCAAAATGTTTTTATCGATTGCTCGGCTTCTACTGATCCGATTGAGATACCAAGTACCCCAGTTTTTAAACCTTAAGCTATCCAACACTGGAAACTGCATCGCAATCGGTTCAGTAGTATTTACGTGATGCGCGAACAAAACTACAGACTAACAGATAAACAGACAAAATGACAAACAGACAAAATGACAAACATACAGACACGAATTTTGAAAATGTTATATTCTTGCTAAATAGCTTGTTTTAAGTACCCTAGACCACTTTTTTAATTATCTCTTTTGTACAGACTTTTTCCTTCTCATTTCTTTATTATAAGTATAGATTATAATATACGTTGTCAGAAATAGCCAGGGCATAAATTTATGCAGGGCACTTAATTGCTACGCCACGCGAATTTTCTCGAACGATTCCAGAGAAGATGGTCTGAATGGTCATAGCGAATAAGGGCCCAGGGCCTTGTAAAAATAACCACACATTGTGAAATATTTTTGAAGACGTAGGTAGGCAGGTACTCCTGAAAATTACGGACAAAACTACACTTAAATAAATGCAGTCGGAAAAGTTGGTAAAATTAGTTCATCCTCTCTCTAACGGTTGGTCATCCTACCATCCCAATCTCTGCGGAAGCGGGTTAGTAATTAGTAACAGTCGTTCGGCGTCGCCGTTGTTCGGAACGTACTATTTGGAACTAATTGCTCGCTTTCGAGCGCAGTCGCTTGAATTTACTGGTAATTCATTGACATGAATCTTACCTGGGTTTCAGTCTGGCTTGTAGTAGTTCAGCCACAGAATATGTATAAGTACTAACGTACAGAATTACCACTCCCCGCCTCGCTCAAACTGCGTCCCCGCACCCCCCTCCGCAGCTCAATGGTCAATGTAAAGGTTGATATCAAGGCACGCCGTAGTACGCGACGACGGACGAGAGCTGTCAGTCTGTGATTCACATGTTGTTTGTTGTGAATACACATCCAAATCTAACAGACAACAGATTTGTATGAACCCTCATTCTTGACCCTTGGTTTGGGTTGACTTTTGTTTTGGTCGCGTAGGATATTGGGTTTGGTTTCGTCAGAGCTATAAATATTTTTGCAGCCCTATGAACTTACACACACATTTTCCACGTGTACAAACGTCATCTCTTTATATGTGAGAGTAGTAGGTAGTAATTTAAATACTACCTACTACTCTCAAACAGGTCTCTGGGTTTTGGATTTGGGCGGACTTGGGCGAATAGTGGATCTCATCAAACGAGACCTCTCCAGCTTTACGTTGATATTCAATGAGCCTCTTACCATGAGGTGATCAGTGCCGCTCTTAACCCTGTTGATCACAGAGACATAATTGAATATATGCTTATTATTCGTCAAAATTAAATCTATCTCGTGCTTATGACCACCGGGGTGCAGCCACGTCCATTTCCTGGACGCGCGCTTCTTGAAAAAAGAGTTTATCATAAAGAGTCCCTCCTTCTCCATGAAGTCGGCCAATCGCTGACCCCTTTGAATCCGCCGTCCAAATCCAAACTGCCCCACTCTCACTTCATCGCCATTCCTCATGCCCAGCCGTGCGTTGAAGTCCCCCATCACCACTGTGAAGTGTGTTTTCGGGGCATGTATGGCATTAGAAATGTCGTCATACATAGCCTCCACTTCATCGTCCGGGCGACGCCTGTTGACGAAGCTGAAAACTGACAGTGGCAGCATCGTTTTTTCGAAGCCAGAGATTTTGAGTGAACTCGAGTAGTTCTTTGGACAATTATACACCTCATCGCGTAGTCCTCCTAGCAGGACTAGCGATGCAAGAGCCCGTTTGACCCGACATTATACCGAAGATATCCCGGACGTCAGCCTATACGAGATCAGAATGGCTCTCAAACAGCTTAAAAGCAACAAGGCACCAGGGGAGGACGGAATAATGATAGAACTACTGAAAGCGGGTGGAACACTGGTACTTAAAGTCCTTCAGAAGCTGTTTAACTCAGTCATCCTCGAGGGTACTACGCCAGAGGCGTGGCACAGGAGCGTAGTGGTTTAGTTCTTTAAGAAAGGTGATAAAACCCTCTTGAAGAATTATAGGCCCATTTCGCTGCTGAGCCACGTCTATAAGCTGTTTTTGAGAGTAGTTACAAACCGTCTCGCTCGTAGGTTTGACGACTTTCAGCCTCCTGAACAAGCTGGATTCCGGAAAGGCTTTAGCACCGTAGACCACATCCATACGCTCTGGCAGATTATACAGAAGACCGAAGAGTATAATCGGCCACTATGTCTAGCATTTGTGTACTACGAGAAAGCCTTTGATTCAGTTGAGTCCTGGGCAGTGCTACAGTCATTATAGCGGTGACAGATTGATTACCAAAACATCGAAGTGTTGAAGTGTTTGTACAGCAAGGCCACCATGACAGTTCGACTTCAGGATCAGAGCACGAATTCCAGCTGCAAAAAGGGGTGAGACAGGGAGACGTTATTTCTTCGAAACTGTACACCTCTGCACTGATTTGGTGTTAACATCAATGGCAAATACATCACTCACCTTCGATTTGCTGATGATATAGTCATCATGGCTGAAATCCTGGAAGACCTAAGCACAATGTTCAGTGACCTCAATATTGTTTCCCAACAGGTTGGTCTTAAAATGAACATGGGCAAGACGAACATTATGTCAAATGCCCATGTCGTGCCCATGCCGGTTCATGTTAGGAACGATATTATCGAAGCTGTTGATCACCATGTCTACTTGGGTCAGACGATCCAATTGAGTAGATCCAACTTCGACAAAGAGGTCAACCGTCGAATCCAACTCGGATGGGCAGCGTTCGGGAAATTACGCCATATCTTCTCGTCACAGATACCGCAGAGCCTCAAGACGAAAGTTTATAATCAGTGCGTGTTGCCAGTGATGACATTCGGCACTGAGACGTGGTCGCTAACTATTGGTCTTCACTCTGAGAAATTGGTTTATTTCAAAATATGCCCAGTGTTCGATAGACAGTCCACTCTTAACCAAAATACTCTATTGTATACTATCGCTCTAAGTAATTTGTGACACTATTCCAACTTCTTGGGCGGCAGACAAAATCTATTATCGAAAATTACAGTAAAAATTTAGCTTCGCCCTGTGATAATCCTCAAGCTGAAATGAAGATTGAAGCAACAAAAATTCTAATTTACTTTTTCATTCACCCCTTCTATTCAAATAGCCCGAAAACTGTTACTCCTAAATTTTAATTATGCGAGGGTCTAGGGGTCGCAATTTTAATAGTGTTCCTTCGGTCAAAGCGCTCAGAGGGACAAGGAATTTGTGCCAAATTGCTCTGGACTGTCTGTCCAAGCTATATACAGTGCAGGTATTATACAGTACAGCAATTACGACATTTTACTGTATCCATCTATCAATGGGCCTTAAAAATTACAGTCTTTAACAGTACACTAGTGGACATGGGCATGGATGAAGTTTTTAATGCATTTCAGCCCGTCCGATTGAGAGTCACTCACTCGTACGAAAAACATCGAAATGGATTCATTGAAACCCACCGAACCAATTTCCATGAATTTGATATGGAAAACTCTAAAACTCGTGAGCATTCTTAAAAAAACAGTCTAATGGAAAACCTCTTAGTCAAAGCCGATTATAAAAATCCCTTATTCTAAAGTAAGAAAAGGTGCAATGACCAAAATCTTTCATCAAGGACAGCACGGACCACAATGATCCTGAATCCTTTATAAATTTTGTGGCGTTTATCGTAATCCAGATTAAAGTGTATCCTTCGCCTTAGAACTAAACACTACTCCAAATATCATGAATATCAACAAGAAGACATAATATACCCAAACAAACCATAACCTCAGTAGAGTTATAAACAATAATCCTATGCCATAAATCTATCACTTTCACTACCAAATAACCAATTCATCATAAAACATGTACAGTCAGCACACAAGACGTATAGTCAGCAAACAGAGGCGATCGTTGTCAAAGTCGCTGTTATCATAATTTACTACTTCTGGGCGCGCCGTGAAGATATAAAACTGGCGAGTCATTTGGATGTGGTCTTTACTTTATGGCCCTTCACTTTTGATGCTGGGTTCTCGAGTATAGGGTCTACGCAAACGACGTTTTTCTCCCGCACTTCTAACGCATGTAAGACGCGCTTCAAACGCGAAGCAGTCGCATCCTTAGTACTTTTGCACAGGACTGTGGTGGCTTTATAATAATATAAAATAATAAATCTTTATTTCAGACGTCCATGTATGTCCATGTCGTACAGACATGTCCATAGTACACCAACTTGTTTTTTTTTTTATAAAATAATATAAACTTAACACAAAAATTAAAATTACACTGACCAAAATTCACTATTTAATACCTAATAACAACTGTATTAAATGGACAATCAGTTTGTTCAGCAATGGTATTCAGAATGCTATTAGCACTGCCTCGAGAGAGATACCGCCTTCTTTCTTATGATCGCGTAAAAATCATCAGTGCGTGCCTCTGCGAACATTCTAGACGCATTGCAAAACCGGGGCAGGCCCAACAGCACCCTGAATCCATTATTATATGAACCCGCAGAGCGCTGTAGGCCCTCTGCGTATAACAGACCCATAGGCTGCTGGCGTAAAACGACTGGCAATATGCCTTAAAAAGAGAAATCTTAACATCAGCGTTACAGTGAGCAAACCTACGAGCCAGCATGTTGCATCTGACCGCCAGCGCCTTGCGTTCCCTCTCAATGTTCTAAGATCGTTTGTTACAATATGACCCAGGTATTTAAAGTTGTTGACAATATTTAAAGGAGCTCCATTTAGGGTGACAGGAGGAACGTGGTTGGGTAATTTATTTCCAGCTTTAAAAATCTTTATCTCAATTTTAAACCGTAATTTTCTTAAACTGCCGATTGAGGGGCTCAGCAACACTATGTCGTCAGCATAGCTAATGTTGTTAACACAAGTATTACCAACATAGCAACCCGCACGGATGTTGCTGAGCTCCACAATCAGCTGATTGACATATAAATTAAAAAGTTTGGGTGATGTTAGTCCGCCTTGTCTAACTCCAAATTCTAATTTATAAGGTTCGGACACCTCATCCACCCATCTCACACAGTTCACTTGGTTCTGGTACCAATGTTTCAAAATTCCTATTAGTTCTATGGGAAGATTAATGTCCTGTAGTTTTTTCCAGTGTATGTCGTATGATACAAGATCGAACGCTTTGGATAAATCTAGGAAACATGCGTAAATAGGTGTTTCCCGGTCAGAATAATATCTGACAGTATGCTTGAGACTAAAGATGGCGCTCTCAGTAGACAACCCAGTTCAGAAACCAAACTGAGCATCGTGTAGATGAAGATAGTCATCGAGGCGCTTCTCAAGCAAACTATCAAATACCTTGGCTATAATTGTAGCGAGCGAAATTGGCCTGTAATTGTTTTTGTCTGCGGTATCACCAGTTTTGTTTTTTACAATGGGTATAACTATTGTTTTAATTAGGTCTGGGGGCAGATGAGAGTGTCCAAGGCAAAGGGAGAAAAACATATAGCTAAAACCCTCACTAGGTGATATCCAGTACACTGCAAATGCTTGATGCTGACTGTCGTGACCAGGAGATTTGCCCTTGGTCATTTTACGAATCACGGTAAGAATTTGTTTCGCGGAAAATCTAGCTTTTAAGTTTTTATCAGAAGTTTCAGCATCCAGTTCCTGCGACACAGCTTCAAGTGGAGATTTAACCTGAAAATGGTTCTTAAACAAGTTGGCAAACTGTTTACAAACTCCATCTTATAGGGCGGGTTTCTTATCTTATCTTATAGGGTAGCTAGATTTAACATTCAATTTATTAGTGCATTTCCAAAAGTTTTTAAAATTCTTATAAGTGTGTTCACTAACAATTTTATCCATTGTTAACTAATCCTCCCTGTTTTGGCACCATTTCAGCTTGGATTTAAATTCCTTTCTACTATTGCAATTTCTTCGTAAAAGGTACCTGATTGAGGCTTCCCCGCTAATATCCATTGTTGGAACATGATACGAGCTTCCCTATGAGCTTCAGCTACGTGTTTGTTCCAACAGGCTACACTTTTCTTTTTACGTCTATTTCTATTACATGTTTTGATTGCAGCTTTACTTAGAATTGAAACTATATTAGAGTACATATTATTGAGAATATGTTTGTTTAAGCTAGCGCGCTGCTGACGTGCGTTTCAGAAACTCTCCGTAAAAAGACTTTGTCTTCATAGTCCCAAGATCTATCTAAATATAAAAACTGTTCAGTAACTGACTCTTTTTTTTATCATGTACCTACTTGTCACAAATAAACTTTTTTCTATTCTATTCTATTCTATTTGACTGACTGACTGACGATCAATGCACGCACAGCCTAAACTATGGCCTAGAAAATTGAAACTTGAGGGGTAGTCCTTTTTATAATGTGCGCTATGAAAAGGTTTTCGAAATGGAACTTTACGGCACAAAGACTGCTCGTGAGAGCCACCAGTGGTCCACGACAAGCATGTGTAGCAGAATGCATATTTCATCAATTTTTTAGCGAACACGTTCGTTCGTAAAAATATATGATAAAATCGTCAAATTGACGTCGTTTCTTGCAGCAACTACTGGATACAAAACGCCGATACATGCCTGCCACCCACGAGCCAAGCAGGCAAAGATGCCTTATATGTATTTAAATTAAAGTTGTAGCCACCGCCACCAACTATGTGTATAAACCACTGTCCAACGGCCGGTCGTGCGCCATCCCGTTTGGAATCAAGAAGACCAGTTAATTGAACAATTATTGTGGCTGTGGAGGAAATTCTGCTGGCAATTGTTTTTATAGTCTGACATAATTATGTTATTGTTATTAATGCCTGTTAAAAATCTCATAATCTAAGATAATATTTTTTATGAGGATTATCCAAGTTTAAACCTTCCAGTACCGCCAAATTTTAAAACTATAGGTAAACAATAACACATTACTCCAATCGGAGTACGCAGTACTGGAAGAGTTATCACAGAAAGCAATAACGCATTAGGTACTCCAATTGGAGTACGCGGTACTGGAAGAGTTTTACTGTAAGTAATATCTTCTGCATGGATAATTTAGATACATAATTTATATTTTATACATTTTCATTGAAACTTTACAGTATAATACGTAGTATAACATCAAACGCATAAAATAAACTTGTCACTACATTATTTTCCCCATAAATAACGTAAATGAGTGTTGTTAACACGTTGAATGGCTCCCAGAGGGGCCGTCGTAAGCGCTAACGTCTCCATATTGCACATTGCAGAATACATTCATTTCTGTTTATTACGTAACTAAATGTTAACACGTATTTGGAGAGTAAGACTGGAACTTACTCTCCAAATACGTGAAAGCTGACTGAATGATAGGTATAAATAACTAGCTGGGCCCCACGGTTTCACCTGCGTGAGGTATGATGATGATGATGATGAAAAGTATTCTATGTCTTATACCTTAAGCTATACCCATTCCAAATTTCATCACAATCCGTTCAGCCGTTTGAGAGTGAAGTATATGATAAACTTTATGTATTATTTTAGGGTATAAGCTATCTCCAATCCAAATTTCATCAAAATCCGTCTAGCCGTTATCGAGTGACTGCTCCACAAACAAACAAACAAAAAACAAACAAACCGACAACGTTTCATTTTTATATATTGGTGTGGATAGATATTATTTATTGTTCGCAAAATATATATGATATGCGGAAGGACGAAGCTCCTATCTACAGAATAGGTTTTATTACTCTATACTACATGATATTGGATATGTCTTCATTATCCTTCGGATACTTAGTTCGAGAAGAACAAGCGGCATAAGTGTCTTCGCATGTAAAGTATTTACCCTTATATGAATCCAGGATATAGAATCCAACGATATTTTTTGACGAACAAACACATTTATAAATGTACGTAAATGGTACAGGTACGTCTTTTGCAGACGATTTCGAAACACACTTTCATTGATGGATACAGACCAAGATGAGAGGGACAAGCTTGGATACACTTTTTGCAGACGTGACTTGTAGACAAAGTTGCAGCAGACTTTGCATTTACTCCTACACATATTACTCGAAGCAGTCACAAGGTACATTCGCAGATTAATGGCACGCAGGCAAGTGTCAAACTCGGTCGATTTACGGTCACTGGTGGCGTGTTTGCGATGAGTTATGGCCAGCGGGACAGCGTAACGGTTAATACTCTCTTTGTGCCGCACAAAGAATTGTAGGTAATAGGCGTATTTGACGGTCGACGGAATAACTTGTCCCGCCACCTCTACATTTTTACACATCGCACCCGCCAAGCAATCACTGCAATCGCGGATTTATGGCACACAGGCAAGTGTCAAACACGTATGATTCATCACGGTCACGGGTGGCGTGTTTGTGATGAGTTATGGCCAGCGTGACAGCGTTACGGTAAACCCTCTTTTTGTGCCGTACAAAGGATTGACACCTGACGTGACGAGACATGGTCAAATTGTTGTGGTTATCTAAGGGTTTGACTATTGTGTTGTTGTTGATTGTTGGTTGGCGACGATGTTAACTGAAAGTCCCATCATTGTTCTATTTGGTGTGAAGATTAATTAAAAATGCTAAATGAGGCTGTTGAAAAATGTTTCCCTGTTTTCTTTTATTGGTTACTTGCTGTTGGTCGCGACTTCGTAAGCGCGGGCTACAGTTTATCGCGTTGACATCCTGTCACTTTGACATCTGTCTATTTGCCATGTGTCACTTTGAAACCTTGACACCCGTCACTTTGAAACACACCTGTCACTTTAACACATGTCACCTTGACATCGATGTGGCAAATACTTCAATAGCTTCAAAAGCATTATAGTACTAGTAGGATAGGATAGCCTAGCGTTTTATTTTTGTTCGACTGAGTGACGAGCAGGTCGCTCGCCTGATAGTAAGCGTCATGCCTGCCCATTACGATTGCAGTGCCACCCAGAACTTTGCTTGCAAAATCTTGCACGAAACACTTTTAAGTTTGTATTTTTAAGTCTCCCTATCTCAACTGGTGACGATGCAGTTGCTTTACAATTAAATCCGCTCTATCTAAAAGTTGACTGGAGGAGAACGCTTTTAGCGATAAATCCACCTTATGTTAAATTTCTACTCCGTTTCATATTTTTTTGTGCTGTGTACAAGACATTTAATCATCCATTTATCGCTGAAGGTATTTACCATAAGCAAACTTTTTTTCTATATAAACCTCATAGCTGCCGAAGGTCTCTAACGAGGTTGACGGAGGAGGTTCGAAGTGTATCTAATTGATTGCAATCAGAACGTCTGTCAACAAGATATGCCTGAATCAACCTGAAACCACAGAGAGACACTAGAGATTCAACAGAGTCGCTAAGCACGATGCTGCGGCTATGGATATGCTTGTCTACAGACCCGGTGTTGATTTCAGGTTGATTTAAACTTGACGTCATTATACTGCATTGACACTGGTAAAGCATACCGAGTGGAAGCATCTTGTCTTACGTGGTATTTGTATTCTCTTTGGTGTAACATGTTACAAACGTAACTTGCGCATTTAGGGGTTTGATCTTCAATACTCCATTAAATACCCGAATGTGACAAGAAAATCGAAAAAATATGTTTGTAAGCATGCTGTACGAAGCCAAAAAAGTTATGAAAAAAGTTCTGTTTTATTAGTTGGGAATGTTGGAAAACCGAAGTTTTTAAACGCTAAAAACAACGCACCAATGAGTTTTCTCGCAGAATTAGAGCTTTCAGTAAAAAGTAAATGAGTGTAGAAAGCGTGGTTGTGCTTATTAATCAAAGTTTAGAGGGTAGTTGCGAACTCGACCCCGCTGTAATGGGGTGCTGTCCAATGGACTGGTGACATACAGATGAAAAATATTTAATAGCACTGAATAAGCCACCCTTAGCTAGAAGATTAAAGGCCAACTACTTAACTAGGATACCGTGTACCCCTTAGGGATACGTATATCTAGGTCCGACACAGTAATGTGGGGAATGGTCCAGCCTACTTTCTTATAATTTATGTATCCACTGCATCGTTGGATTCTAAATCGCACTATAGTATAACGCTATGTATTTCTGTTGGTCCTGGAATCTTCCAACTCAAATTTCTAGCAATTCGCGATTCCGAGCTATCCGGCTACAACTTTCAGGGTAGCTCACAACTTGATGACAAAGCATTTAAAAAAACAAGATATAAGTTCAAAAACAAAAGCCCGACTTCGGTCAGGTAAAAACATTGTTGTCACTTTTGCGATGAAGATGAATCGATTGATACCTCGCTTGTCAAAATCGAACCAAGTTTTTAGTTTAAACACTTCCTTTGATTCGCCGTATTCGGGTAAAAAAATTGCTCAGGACACTCTTTAAATGAAGACGAATCGATTGACACTTCGCTTGTCAAAATCACTATAGACCTGAAAACAAATCGATTGACACCTCGCTTGTCAAAATCGGACCAATAGGGACGACGTTATGGTGGAACATCCTCATACATAGATACATACATACATACATAGACTGTTAAACTCATTACCCTTCCCTTGCTTTGCTGTAATCGGGTAATAAAGACACCGAAAGAAAATTGAATAACAGCTTTTAAAACTTATATAGTCACCATAGTGATTGTGCTGTAATTTTATATCAACCGATCGCGCGATCCGTTTGGAGTGTCAACGGATCGCAGTGAGTCGTGGCAACTGATATCGCGATCCGCTGTACAGACGACAGTATTCATTAAATATTTTTCCCATCGGATCGCGCTTCTCAAATAAAATAAAAATATTGTTCCATCGAGTTAGGTTAGATATTTCTATTGGTACTGTTATCGCCGTATAATACCTTCGCTATTTTAAAAACGCGCTTAACTACGCAGAATGATTGGTGATTTGGTGTACAGTTTGACAGTCATATTCCTTTTCATTCCACTTCCTTCGCCTTTCGCTTTCCTTTTCGCACGCACGCCTACTATGCTATATGTGTCTCACGCGTGCGATACAACGCGTGAGAGGCGTTCAAGAGAAAACGCAACCAGTGACGCTCCTACCGTTACGGGAGTACGACGATTTTACGCTGCACGCTGCAGCCGACCGCTCACATATATCAAAGATATCTGACGGTCTAGTGACCAAATAATATCTCCGCTTCGCCAGAGCGGTCGCACTCCGCAACAAGTACAAAAATATTATACCTACACTTCGGGGCCGCAATATTGCGGTTCATTCAGTAGTGTCAAGCGTGCGCTCGATTAGTCGCGCGCCGTGTGCTTAACGATAATGTACCTACTTACGTAAAGTTTTTGTCAAATTTTATTTTTTTCTTAATGATGAATATCAAGGAGAAACCTAGAAGGTACTGCATAGCATTCGGTCTGACAAATCTCGTAAAATACCTACATACTGACATTTTATTACGAAGGTAGCCATTTCTTTTTCATTCATTAGTAAGCATCGAAGTCAGACAGGCGCCTTTTATTCATCAAAGTGTAACCTTTTATGATATAATCAAATAATGAGGTAATAGGTCTATTCTGATAAGAATGTCATTATATGTAGTTAATAGAACTATCAACAATAAGTAATAAAATAATACATTTTTACATAATTGTTTATTCGGTTACAATATCTAAGTCATATTATATCACAGAATAATTACTAGTACAAGTACCTAGTCATATCTTAATACAACCTTACCGAGCGTAAAAGTGACAGAGAGATTCTGAAACGGTTAGAGCAATGGAAGCTCTCGCGCGTTGTGATACGGTACATTCTAGCCTGCACGCAATGGGTGAGCGCCTTCTAGGTAAATATAATTGAAAGATCGCAGCGCCGTGCGAGTTAAATTGCACTTTATTGCGTTGTAGCGAGAGTTGCTATGTATTTAAATGACTTTACTCAGTTATCCTTCTGTACTTGAACTATTACTTATTCTGTGGCTTTGCTAAATAAATATGTGAATCGGTTATTACGGTGAAAAAAAAGGATTATAAAACTAACGCAATAATAATGGTGATTTTAAAAGTGCATTGAAAAGTGATTTAGTGACATTATTAGAACACGTGTGTCGCTCCATACCGGAGCGCTAGTTGCACCTTTCAAGGACACGATTTCACATCGCTGCAGGCCTGATTAGGCCTTCTCAACAACATCGGAGACTTGGACAGAAAAGGAGTTCATCGAAAAGGTCTTTCTTTTCACTTTCTTTCCACGATCTGCCCTTGGCTGCTAACCTGCCACCAATCTGTCACCACAACGCATTTCGCCCTATGAATAACCTAATACAGTCCACAAAACGCGAAGGTCATATAATTTTATAATTCGATCCTTCCGCGCCAGGATTATATTCCTGGAACATTGGGATATTTTTCTGATCCCAATTTCCGCAAAACCACATCCCGTGGAGACGTTCCTCGGCGCCTCCAGTTACGGTTAAGTACATACTAATAAAACCTACATTTGAAAATCAAAGTATTTTCTTGTAAATAGGCAAAATAATAGCACTTTTATCAGTCAAAATTAACATATCTAATAATTTTCTAAACGAAAAACTTGAATCACGGACAAGGTTCGAACCCGCATCATTCCGTGCCTCTGCGCGGCACATGCCTCAAAATTAACAGCTCATGAGCAAGGAGAAATACATAAAATTAGAAATAGATCATATCAACAACATTTTGGCAAACTAAGTATTAGGGTTCTGAGTCCAACGAGGCAGTTTCTCCATGTCCGGCTGTCTGTATGTCACAGTCATTTTATTCAGACATTGATTATGTCTGATTGAAATTTGAATAAAATAAAACACACAAGGTTGAAATTTGGTAC
The DNA here is from genome assembly GCA_946251855.1 of Alsophila aescularia. Taxonomy (NCBI): domain Eukaryota; kingdom Metazoa; phylum Arthropoda; class Insecta; order Lepidoptera; family Geometridae; genus Alsophila; species Alsophila aescularia. The sequence continues at coordinate 23,392,891 of OX276385.1, forward strand.
GAGTATATACTTATACAGGTTCCGTAATGAGTGGATAATTCTGCAGGTACAATTTTTTATATCCTGGCATTTTTTTATATTTTTTTTATAAGAATATGTACCAGTTTAGAATCTTCTTGAAGTAGACATGTTTTTAAAGTACGAGTAGTAGGCCAGGGTCTCATACATTTTTTTACACACACATGCTCAAACTTGACATTCAAAAAGAAAAATTTAAAACTGTGAAAAAGGGTACGAATTTTCCCAAGTTTACAAATAATTACAAAGGTCCACTATACTTTTTTTTCTGGTCTGCCTTGCCCCCCCTCTACAAATACCTGCAGGATTATCCACCTGATATGTTCTGTGTTATCCATGTTATTACGGGACAGCCTATATAAACAACTACCATACCTATTTAGATATTATCTAAACAGGTATGGCAAAGACCAAGCATTGCAATTGGTCCAGTAGACTGGACCGATTTCAATGCTTTTTCTTTGATGCCATGGCTAGGGAATCGTAAGTCTATGACCGTCCGACACTTGGACGGTTGTTGTTGTGTCGCCATCACAGAGATCTTTATACTCTACCGCACCCCGCAGCTATGGCCACGCGCAAATTTTGCCAGCGCCCCGTTCACCCCATTAGGGAATAATTTCAAAAAATCCCTCCTAGTGCACTCAAGGTCACTCAAGGAATATTTCCTCAAAATTTCAAATTTCTAGGTTTAGTTTGTGCGTTGTATCAGTCTGTCAGTAACGGTACTACATATAGGTGTGGATTTAATAATATCAACTAAAAACAGCGTCTGTCTGTCTGTAGTGTAGTTGTCATATATATTTTCCGTCCGTATGTCGTAGTCACCGCAACGTCCAGAACTCAGCTACAACTAGATATAAATCTCAAAGTAGAAAGTTAACGTTTGGTTTTGTATCATTTTGCACAGAAACTCGGACCTAAATCAAATTGTAAATGCGTCGCTGTAACTGTAGAATACTCGTACTTGGCTGGTCTCTAGTATTTTGGATTTGTGGTTACGTAATATTTATATACTAGGTATAACTTGGATCTAGATAAAGCACTATTGTATTAAAAGAGTGTAGAAAATAGTATACCGTCTATATGTACTGTATGTATAGTGTCTGTATTACTGTGTGTGTGTGTGTGTGTGTGTGTGTGTGAGTGTGTGTGTGTGCGTGTGTGTGTGTCTGGAGATCGCTCTGAGCGATAAGACTGCCCCTTGTGACACTCGTTGTTATACTTTATTTTTACATATAATTTCTTGTTGTACTTGTGGTGTCCAATAAAGAGTTAATCTATCTAGATATCTATACTTGTTTAGTAATGACTAGAAATTAAGCTTGTGTTTGGATAACTTTTATCTAGTTTGCTAGTCGTAAAAGGTAATACTGGCCTTTGCTGTCTGAGTTTGCAGGCCGCCCGAGGGCCTCCAACATGGCTTAACGACTGCTATTAATTAATAGCAGCCGGGACTAACAGCCTAATACCCTCCGAAGCATGGAGCGATGGGAAACCGCACATAACATGGAAAAGTCATTAGAGCAGAGCGTAGGACCGAACCCTGCATCGTTGGATTCTAAATCGCACTATAGTATACCGCTAGTCTACCATAATAAGTTTTATCAAAAAATACTATTTAAAAAATCCCAGCTTGAAATATTTGCATAATTTATTCCGAACAAACCGTAGGAACAAACAGACACGAAAGCGAGTTAATAAATAACGTTGCAAAATAAAAGCTTGTAAGTAATAAAGATTTAGAACTAATCCATTGTGCTCATTCAGTCTCTATTATTCCTGTAAGTTCAATTTGTCTGTGTCATGCTCATTTCATGGTAGAAATGATCCACTTCTACCCTACTCAGAATGGGAATATTTTCGAAATGTTTGTTTTTATGTAATTACGTAAGAAATGCTTTACTCATTTGGCTTTGAATGCATAAAAATTTAAGTATTATTGAGATTAAATGTTTCTTAAACCTTTATTTATTGTATTCGAGAAGTGTACTTTACTTAAATTGTCTCATGTCGGCATGAAAATATGGAAGACCGGTATCGTCGAAAAAACCTTTTAGTTAACTCTGATACTTGCAAGCGTTGATATATTTTACCTTAACAAAGAATGTTTATCTGACACTTTTCAAATTTAATTCGTTCTAAAAATCAACACGTCAGGCAAATAACATCAAAGCATCCACGATACAGTGGATACGGAAAACAGATTAATAAATCATCAATGGGAGTGACAAGCCACGGTTCACCCCCAATTCATCTGTTCAGTTATGTTTCGATTGAATCGGCGAGCCACTCTATACTATTGTCAAAGTACTCAAATTCGCAAGAAAAGCTTTAAACGACTAAATTTCTCTCCACCAAAATCTCTGCGCCCATAGATGTCTTGTTGGTATAGATATCTACGTTTGCCCTTGAATAAAATGTACCTAGCTATCAAAACGCTAAGTGACTGCGTAAGATTCTGTGACAGGTCAGACGGGTGATAGCAAACAGAGTTGAAGAGAGTGGCCGAGCCAAAATATCATCTGCAATTAAATCCCACAGACTTTGCTGGCTTATGGCCATGGGGCAATTAGTGGTAAGAGCGGGAAGCGGAGCAAGCGTACATTCCCAAGACGTCCCTAAGCAGATCCTTCTTCACTTCGTTCTTCCATTGGTGGGTACCAATGGAAGATGTGAAGTGGAGAAGGATCTCGGATTCGTTCTATTCCATTGCACTGAAAGAATAGAAATCCTACTTGTCTAGGGCCCCAGGTAAGAATAGCTACGGTAATGGTTGTTTGTTGTCTAGACTATAAAACTAAATGTTTATAGCTGGATTTGACAGTTATTTTAGTCAGCAAAGCTATATTGACCAAACGCATTGCTAACATAGGCAATTAACGAGAATGAAGCAACCAAAACCATCGAATTGAATATTTTCTAATCTAAGCACTGTTTTCCACAGCACTTTAGTCAGATCAACGTCAGATCCTGATTTCTATCCGATTAAACGCTTTGATTCGCATTGGGCTCTATATTTTATGCCGTTTCATCTGCAAAATACCGGGAGGAATTCAGAATTAGCTGAGTGGCCACCTTTGTTTGTTCCGAAATTCCCTGAGCGAAGTTGCTAATGAATACGTTGAGGATAACGCCTTTAATTATTGATAGTGTGAATGAATTCCATTTGATTTTGGTAGTAAAATTGGACGAAGTTAAGCCACGAGTTTGAATAAAACATATTGAATGCTTTGTGGGAGGAACAGAACTTTTGTCAGTGGTGAACTTTTGAAAAGTGGAGTTTACAACAAGTAGTAGGGTCCTTATTCATGAATAGGGTATTTCAAAAGGCTTTAAATAAAACAAAGAGTTAGATGCTCTCAATAAATTATTATATTGCTTTAACAACCCCATTATCTTTCACCAATATTTCAACAAGAAATTTCACATTCTGATTAAAAAAAACATTATTATTAAATTAAACTAATTGTTCGTACAGCCTACCACTACATACAACTTATTTATTCCCAATTAAAAACGATTACCCACCCAATGTATTAAGTACAACTAAGGTTCTAAATTCGAACCCTGAGGGAACCCTCACAACTTATGAATATTTGTTTGGTACTGGTGTCTCTGTGACAAAAACCTTATCTAATTACAATTATCTTACAAATAAATAAATCACGTTCTAAAATCAGTCACTAAGTTTTAAAATACGGCCATCTATAAAATATCTTATTGAACACTAACTAAGCCTAACCTTATTCACAAAACTCATCCCTAAAAACTATAACAAAACAAAAAACTATGAGCACAAACTCGTCAGTGCTTTTAGAAAACCTTAACCATATCAAAATAAAATACTCAAAACGCTTAAACTTTACGCATAAAACTTTGTGAAACATCAAACAATCCGGTATGAACAGCCATATTATATTATTCATTAAAAGCAGATACAAAATAGTAGATTAAAACGATTAAACCTGGACCTCACGTTGATTTGTTACCATACTAGTAACAACATTTTCTTCTCCCTTGCCGATATCTTTGTCACTTTCCACTAGAGCCTTGTTGATAATGTTTGCAGCATCCTTGTTCTCAATGATACTGATATGGGTTCCTTCTAAATAATGAACCGTGACCGTGCTCTCAGTCATCTTATCAAGACCGTAGTTTTCTTCAATGACAACGTACGGCGGATTTTCTTTGGGCCGCAGAAGGATGATAGGTGATTTGAGTTTCTTGGCGTTCTTAGCGTTGTAGTTGAGAACGACTTTGAGGCGGTCGAAGCTGATGGAAGCCATGTCAGCAATAAATTTGTTGGAGTATTTACTTTGGACTGGAGACATTTTGATTGTGAGTTCAACTCGCTCTTCGTAGGATTCTATTTCGTTGATTTTCTCCATGAGTTCTTTGGTGACGTCATTGTTAGGGGCGATAACGTCGACGGTATGGCACAAGAGGCTGTTCTGGAGCTGGACGTCATTCTTGAAGCTCATGGTCATGGTCAACATCGCGTAGAGGAAGTCGGGAGCGCCGTCCAAGCAGAAAACAGTTCCTTTCAAACCTAAAATTAAGACAAATATCAAATTCAAGTTGTCCTTTCCATGATGCGTACAATAAAGAATTTATCTATTTTGATAGTTTGCGAAGGTGTCTTACCTTCGCTTTCTAGCCTTGCAGCTAATTCCAACATGAGTAGGGTACCAAAACTGTAGCCAAGGAGCCAGAACGGTGCGCCAGGTGCTAATTTGGACCTCGTAGACTGTAAAAGAGTAAAATATTAGTTTTTGTGTTATCTGATAACCTGATAATGAAGTACGTGCTATCGTATGGACTTGCTATGTTCAGCAGTATCGGCTGATGGTGAGGATAAATGATAGTACTTTGTAACTATGGAACAACAGAAGTTACGTCCAGTTCGGTTGCGATACAGCCTCTTATTAATCAGTGACCTATGTTTGACGTGGGTTAAAAAATACGCGGTCGTACAAAACCTATGCAAGGCATATTCTTATATTTTTTTTCTAAGTCCAGCCACATGATTTGGTGCAGAAAGTCTAAACAGCATCACGATAGATAAGTAAAATGCCTAAACTGTGTGTTCAAGACAAGAGTGAATAGGTATCTACTAGGCAAGCGTGCTACACACATCGCTTTCCATCAGGTGAGATCGTAGTCAAACGATTGCCTAGACCGTAATAAAAAAATAAAATAAAAAAAACTACATAATGTAATAGTAGTAAAACGACCATACCTCAGGAAAAGAATAACTATTATACTCCTGTAAGAAGACACTCCTTATATTTATTAATTAGAGCAAGTCGGGGCTCGAACGGCAGAGATGGGATGCGAAATATCAGTTCCTGTTAATACTCAGAAGCGCAGTTAATATAGACCATCTATAGATGTTAAGGTCCCATAAAACTTGCCATTAGTCGCAATGAATTCATGACCAACTTGATTGACCGCTGAAGTTATGACCAGCAAGATAGAGCGCGCCTAATCCGCTGCCGTTCACGCTAATGAATCCTGACGAATAACCAGCGTCATAATATGTTTGGCTAATGGTCTCACCTGGTACAGCCTGGTGACCATGGCCTGCAGATCCTCATTCTTGTGTTCCGTTCCAAGCTGCAGCACGCAGACCTTGGTCTTGAGCCTCCTGCAGAGGGGCTCCAGCACCGACGCGCAGCCTTCCAACCCTGGCAGCATGAACATGACGCGCTCCAACATGGGGATCGATTCTTCACCCTAGAGAAATGGCGCAATGGTTACTTGTCTTCTACCTGATTCCTCAAAGTGAGACATAAAGGATGCCAAAGAATTGGTTAGCTGAAATGACCAAGTCTAAGAATTGGTTGGTTAATGGTGTAAAGACATTAAATACATACTAATTAAATTCCACACTAATATATAAAAGTGAAACGTTGTCTGTTTGTTTGTTTGTTTGGGGGAGTTTTAACGCCAAAACGGCTGATCCGATTTTTAATAGAACTTTGTAAATAGGTAATGTACAATATAAAGACCAATATTGCATACTTTTTATCTCGGAAAATGTAAGTTTAATGGTAGTTTATATCTTCAATTTCATTGCCTCCATCACCATCGTCACTGGAGCAGTTGTGCCAGCGACCCAAAGCCACACTCCGCTATTTTAAGTTGGGATGGCTTGGGTAGAGGCTGGCAGGGGGAATGCACAAAACACCCCAAGCGGGACGTCAGTGCAGGCCGTACCGCCCCCACTTCCAATAAGAATAAAAATGGTATGTTTCCACGGGAAAACCGGAAAATGTCGATTACTCGCTGAAGGGACGGTTCCCATGGAAACGAAATAATAACAAGTCTGTCAAAAAGCATCAAGAGCGTTAGGTTGATGCAATACCTTTGCATTGGTTTTTAATATCCTAGAAGAATATAGGATGTTTTTTTCGCGATAAACTGTAGTCCGCTCGAACGAAGTCACAGGTGAAAGCTGGTTAATAGTTGTGTGTTTGTGTGTGTGTGTGTGTGTGTGTGTGTGTTTGTGTGTGTCTATTAATTAATTAATAAATAAACAAATGTCAATGATTTACCGTTGTATTGGCCAGGAACTGAATTTCCATGATAAGCACGATACTATGTATTATTGAATGTATGTAAAATTGAAAGCATGAAAGTTTTCTAATTTACGTGCAGATTTTGATGTGATCGCTGAAATACGGCGACGAAAACATTGTAAGGAAACCGGCCATATGACATACATGTGACATCAACCAGCCCACAATGGGTCATTATGGTGGATTATGGCCCATCCTATTTCCCTGAGAGAATGCCTAATCCCAGCAGTGGGAAATGAATAAGCTGATGATCACTGGAAGCATTTTCTTATCGTCACCATCATTGTCAACTGATGGTATCAACTCTGTTGCCACATACTAAATTTGAAAGCTCTAAGTTACTGTTATCCTTTCGTTTTCATAAGATTAGAAAGTAAAAGAAATTGTTCGACAAAACAACTATTTCGAATAGTTAGTGAAAACAGAATTAGCACCAATATCTCCTAATTGGTTGGCAAGGAATACTCACGCCTCACTTAGGCAATGTAAAGTATCTTACCTCAAGTCCATCTGAGACCATGGTAGGCATGTAGATGATCGGCTCAGAGACAAGGTTCTCGTCTCCGAAGTTCCTCATAAAGACCTTAAGACCAAGGCTTGCATCCACTGCCACAGGGCGGCTGGAGGTAGAGGCGGCGGCTTCACGCTGCGCTGTAAGCTCAACCAGCCTAAAAGAAAATTTACCGTAAATAACCGTCGTCTTCACCATATGGATCATAGAACACCATTAAGTCTCATCTCTTTGGCTTGTCCCCTTCGAGCTTTTTACCAATTCCGTTTATTGGCTGGATTTTTTAAGGTTATATGCTGCCAGAGTCTAAAAGTACCAATAGATTCACCAGAATACAGACTTGAAAGAAACATTACATTCATTTTCTTTTCTTTGTGATACATTGGATGTCTTTAATATTTTCACTTTTAACTGTTGATCGGTTTAAATCATAACAGCTTACCTGGCAAAAGTTAATGTTCGGATATCTTGAGCAGTGAGGAAGATCTCGAACTCTCGCTCCAGCGTCTGTTTAATCTCAACGGCCATCATACTGTCCATGCCCAACTCTGCGAGGGATACTTGCTGGGAGACGGTCTTCAGGTCCTTGATACCTGAGCAGGAGAGATAGATCAGAAATTTAAGATTCAAAGTCCTTGATACCTGATTAGGATATATTGATCAGTTTTAGGACTCAAATCCTTAAAATAGGTGAACCTCATCATCACACATCATCAGCTCGAAGGCCTCTACTGCTGAACATGGGCCTCCTCCATTATAGGGAGGGTAGGGGGGGGGAGGGGGTTGCCATAATGACCATGCTTGGCAGGCATTCTTATTACCATCTCATTGTCACTGGGAATTGGGGCCACGTCATCTACGCTATTAATCGAAAACAGCTTCATGTGCCCATTCATGTATGTGAATGATTCGTCCTGATCTTATTTATTTCCTTACCCATAATTTGAGCAACGGCATCGACAATGGTTCCGCATCCGGATCCGCCCGCCTTCTTCTCAGCCACCACTATGGAAGAGACGATGGCAGCGTCCAGCTTCATGAACTTGTCGAGTGCAAGGAGGCACGAGGAGATCCTCTGCTGTAGGGTGCCTCCAATCTCTAGTTGGACATCTTCGTCTTGCATGTCGGCAACTAAACCCACCTGGGAGGAGAGGGGAATTTGAATTTACCGATGATTTAACTGACTTTGGTTTCCACCAATCCAAATTGAGACATCACGGTGGCTCATACCCTGCACTCAGAGAGTCCAAGTTTTCTCTGCGAGAAAAAGAGAATGTTTTCTGTCCCAGAGATTAGAATGTATGGGCTGATGATTATGATGAAATTGCCGTTTGCCAATTTCTCAAGAAATGTTAAAATTGATTTAATCTCTGGCAAAAAAATACATAAATTTGAATAATCATTTAAATTTATCATATGATAAACCGTCCAGTGAATGTATTTTTTTTGTCGTATGAGGTATAGCTGGCCTCTAGTGTTAGAATTTGCTAGACCAAAACAACTGACATGGTTTAACGACTTCTAATAATCAGTAACAGCCGGGACCGAAGCATAGCGTGCCCTCGGAAGCACGGAGCGATGAAAAACAGCACATAACTTCGAAAAATCAATGGTGTGTAGCCCTGGACTGAACCCGTAATTGTTGGCGCTTTTGGTATTTTTTTGTAATAAATATTAATTAAAAGGTTTGCCCTACAACGAAATCTCAGGAACGTACATGAAACAAAACTTTTTTTATTCTTTCTACTCTCAATTTACAAAAATAGTCCCTTATGGCCCGTACTGGCTAACGCTTGTCCACAAGTTACAGATTAAAAATTTTTTTTGGAACGAGCTTTATCATTTTTACAATAGTAACTTGTTACCCCGGTTATCTAACAAGAAACTACGTATCAACACAACATATCACAAACATTGTCATCATCATCATTGATTTTAGTTTGCGAAAGTTTTCAATCTTAAAAATCTACTGCGAGGAAATCAAAAAATTAAACAAGAATATATAGGTAAACAACAAAATATCTAAAAAAGTTTTCTAGAATGGAAAAATTTGCTGAAAACTGACCTAGATAAAGGTACTTACATCGCCAACGGCTCCCCATTGCACTGCCAAGGCTGGCAGACCTACTTTCTTCCTCCTTTCGCAGATCCTTTCCATCACGGAATTGGAGAGACCGTAGTTGGTCTGACCGGCGTTACCACGACCGCACGACACGGATGAGAATACTACAAAGTCCCTGTTAAAAGGAAACGTATGGTATAAAATTCTGCATATTTTAACACGATATCAGTTAACAACACCATTACAAGATTTTCTCCTTTAGACAGACACATTTGTGAAAAGAACCTGAACGATTTTAAGCAAAACCAACGACGTGAAGCTAGTAATGAGCACCATCACACTAAACCTATAAAGGTGAATTTTTGTATATATGTGTGTATGTGTGTATGTGTGTGTGTGTGTATGTTTATTACTCCTTCACGCTGAAACAGCTGAACAGATTTGTATGAAATTTGGTATGTAGATGCTTTAAATCCTGGAGTAACACATACATTCATCATCTTATCATCATCCTCATCCGTCATCATCAGATGTCAAAGTGACAAGTGTAAAAGTGACAAGTGTCAACTTCACAGGTGTAAGCGGGTGAAACCGCAGGGTGCAGCTAATACCCAATATAATGGAGACTACCTTAAAAGTTTTCCAAAGCAGCGAGTGGACAGTTATGTAGGTAGTAAGGGTGTTGTAGATTTTCAAAACCACATCTAGACAGAATTCAGTATAATATAGTGCTTATAGCAAAGGCAAAAAAGGTGTGGATAAAATATATAGAAACTCACCTCAATCCAGGACACAACTTTTCGGACAGCTTGTCAAGGTGCATGGTAGCCAAAGCCTTCGGTCCATACGAGATCCTGAAGGTTTCAGGAGTCTGGTTCTGGAAGATGGAATCCTTGAGGATCACAGCGAGGTTGAAGATTGCTTCTACGTAGCCCATAGCGTTGGCAGCTCTGAGCATGGCCTCACAACCAGCTTCGGTGGTGATGTCGTTGGTCGAGATCTGGATATCGGCTCCGTACGATGCCCAAGTCCTACGAAAAAGTTAAGTTTGAGAGTTTTTCCTGGAGTTCTGATGCCAGGTTTAATGGGATATGTCTCATTATATGTGGATATATTTGTAGATAAAATTCAATGTTACAAGCTTTTACATCGCAAGTAACTAACCAGACACATTGTTTAAAGACCTGTAAATGATGTTGTTAAAAGTATTAAAATTGTTTGTCTCCATAGTCTATTTTCAGGAAGTAAAGTCAGTGTCTCTTTATGAGAAGTTCACACCTGATCCTAGAAGATTGGTATCCGTTGACGATGCCGCGCCTGGAAGTGAGCATTATCTTCCTGGCACCACGCAGGATCAACCAATCAGCCAGCTCCAGACCGAAGCCTCCGAGACCTCCCACCACGATGTACACGAAATCTTCGTGACACATGTACCTAGGGAAAGAAAAACAAGGCTGTTGATAAAACTATTGTCGAGTCAAGAAACGTCTTCATGTCCACGAAGGCTTCTGGGTCAAGTTATATGCTGAAGACTACTTCAATATGCAATGCCCAACAACCATTAGTCAAAATTGAAGTAATATTCTTGAATAGAGGATATATTTACTAAAACCAGCTGTCACAATAATTATGAAAAACTTTTTTAACATGCTTAGATTTTATAAGGTAGACCTGTGTATGCGAATAAATTTAAGAATCCAAATTTCACCTTTTCCTAGTGGTCGTATTCATTTAAAACTTTGCAAATGTTTGTAACTCCTATTACTATACAATATGGTACCATCAAGCAGGATCCTTATTCGCTATGACCATTCACGTATGTAGTGCGTCACATTACGATGTCTTTGTGGAATCATTCGGCAATTGTCGTTACTCGTTATTATGACGTCACTTGTTATCGGCAAGGAATTTCGTGTGGCATAGTGAATAAGCGCCCTGGTGAGATGATGGAGCTGGAAGATGGGTAAGGAACCCTTGATGGCTAAAACCCATCGAGTTTGAGCTCATTAGATTCGTCTTAACGAATTCTAGCAGGTATTTGCTATTTTGAATTATTTTACCTTGAGCTTAATGACATTTTCAGATTAAAGGCCAAGCTAAAATACTTTTGACGAAAATTTCATGATGTACAATACCTTGGCAAAGCATCCACAAGCATGTTCGTGGGCTTGATGTTGCGATCTCTGGGTTCTTCGTCACGAATCTTGATGATGACCTGTTCAGAAAGATCATAATTTAAATGGTAACATTTATTTTGTATGCCATTAGATACTAGTACCGATATTAATTTAAACTTACCTTGCCGATGTGTTTACCGGCAGCCATGTAACGGAAGGCGGTTTCAACCTCGTTCTTCTCAAATGTGCAGTAAGTAAGAGGGCGCACAGCTCCACTCTCGATACCGGTTAGGAGAAGATCTTGCAGCCTCTGTGTTGACAAATCATATTATATCAATTTTATTATTTAAACAACAAAGCAACTTGACGATTATTCTCTTATTGGCGACCGAAATTTTCGGCGTAACAGTGACATGTACTACGCCCATCGCCATAATTTTATAGATCTCATATTTTAAAGATTTCACACGGATTGTTTTAAGAACCTGTTAGAAACTTGTTCACTTTAGCTGAAGTTAATAGTGCCCATAGAATATTTTGTCGAACATCGTAAGGCTGTTATGGTAACTGTCAATCAGGGAGATGAAGATGAAATCTCTCTACACCTGATACTTTTGACTTGAGAACTTATATTCCTGAAGTCTAATATCAGATAGAAGATGTAGTCCAACATAATGCGATAGAAGGAAGTCTCCTTGTGGAAGAAGTACATGCTGATATAGAAGTACAACATTATGAAGAAGAATCAGGAGAAGTACATGTGTATTGTTGATGAGGTAAAATTTACCGTTCTCGAAAATACCTCGCACTACTCGAGAGCTTACCTTCCTGAAGTCGAAGCTCTGGTCAAAGATGTAGTCCAACATGATGCCGTGGAAGGAGGTTTCTTTGAGGAAGAAGTACATCCCGATGGGGGTGTTGTTGCTGATGTCAAACTTTCCGATCTCGAGGAAGCGGCCGCGGTAGCCAAGACAGCGTACGGAAGCCTAGAAAAGTGAAAAATGCTTAATAGTATTCTACAACGGTCTGATAAATATATATATGTTTTTTACACTTTAAACGTTTTCATTCGACGATTTCGTTGAACGATGTTTCATTACCCTTTAGATGAAAAAAAATAAGTAAGTAGAGTAAGAGGTCATAAAGTACTAACTATGCCCGGTTCCTCAGGTTCATAGATAACTTATCACTAGCTATTGATTCAACAAAGTTTTCTGTAAGATAAATCTCGTATATCTTTCACTGTGTTTCTAGAGACAAAATTGTTCAATAACCAAAAACCAATAAGTAGTTTATAATTCCGCCAATAACAGATACATCTTTTCAATAAATATTTTCTAAATCACGTTCTTTTGTCTTAATTCCTTACCAATATCATTTTATTGTTTAAACCATTATTTTCAGAAATTATTTTAGTGATCCTGCATAATTTTATTATATTTTGATAATAATTAGGCATTTATCAAGAGATGTACATACCACACATCAAAATGGAATAAAAAAACTTCATAGTTTGTTAGAAGTGACAACAGCTATTATTATTATTATTTATTTCACAAAGGTGGTTCACAGTGCTCGTATGAAAATGGTGTCTTATTATAAATGCTTCATCCATGAACATTTGGAAAGAATTTCCTCGATGCCATAAGTTTCTAGGTACAGATATATTTGTAATAATATCAAGTACTTCCAAATCAGATTCCAATGAACCACTACATAACGTACCATACCATTACCAATACATAACGTAGCTTCACTCTATTTAATTTAGTTATTCACTAAAAACAATATAATTACGTTAACCAATAATCGAAAATTGCAACAAAAACGTATTTATAACCTAAAAAAAGACGATGTCAGATGCTGAAATTAACCGTCAAATACTTGTCAAATAGATAAACAGACAGTTTTGGCCAAATAAATTATCTGAAGTATAACCGAAGCATTGCTTGTTCGGAAATGCAATTTGTAAAGTTATGGAACCAATAGCACTATTGAAAAGATAAACCATCGATAAAAATAGGTACCTCAGAAAGCGGGCATAAGATATTAAATATTTTAAATTGAATGATATCAAAAACATGTTATAAATAATGTTGTGTTAGGTGTTAATTTGTAAGACTCGTAACAAAAGAATAAAATAGTTAGAAGAAAAACTTTGGTTTATTCTGAGTAAAATTTCAAACTGATTTCTAAAATAAATTACCTGAAGTTTTTCATCAGACAAAGAATTGAGCACAAGGTCCACACCCTGGCCATTGGTCTCCCTCCGGATCATGTCTTCGAAGGTCGCATCACGAGAGTTGCCAATATGGCTGTCTGTACAAAAGAGTTAATGTATGTCAGTAGGTACTAATAGATGAAAATTTATGTATAACTAGTTTTCCCGCCCCCGACTTCGTACGCGCAGACTACTGTTTATCGCGAAAAAAAAGCATCCTATTTTATGCAAAAGTAGGTATAGCACCCAATGCTCTTGATGTTTTTTGACAGACTTGTTATTTTGTTTCCATGGCAACCACAGACTATTCTGTGATGGCGACCGTTCCTTTCAGTGAGTAATCAACATTTTCAAGTTTTCCCGCGGAAACTATCAATTTTCGGGCATAAAAAGTATCCTGTGTTTTATTCTAGGGTATAAGCGGTCTAAATTCTAAATTTCATTAAAATTTGTCTAGCCGTTATCGCGTGAAAGCTCCCCAAACAAACAAACAAACAAACAGACAACGTTTCACTTTTATATATTGGTATGGATTAACGAGAAGACACGACGCAGCTGGTTCTAATTATTACTGCTCAATACGAGCGGTAGCTGTTACGCTATACAAAAACCGGTATTTGAGTGCACGCTTGCTTTGAGCCTCACAATCCGTAGATGAATTCAGTTCTCCTTAATAAGAGCAACTGAAGTCATCGATGGTTTCAGTTGTTTTTAATACTGAATTCACTGTCTGTCACGTTTTTGTCCCACATGGTTATTCAGAAATTAAAGGGTTATTCAGAAATTAAAGTCTATCAGTCCAGTGACGTTTACGGCATATCCAGTGGCTGTATTATGGGTTCATTAAAATTATTGGTAAAATTTGCTTAGCATGGCTTCATCACTATGATACACAGCAGTTAATAGCTGTATTATCTTCTATTTAGACCTTGCACCAATCGGAATAAACTTTAGATGATATCTCAAATTGAGCATAGAGAATCCCCAGAAATTCTTGTTACCTTTGAGCTTCGGGAACAGCTTTTTGATGAAGGCCCTCTTCTCAGCAGTTCCAACCGTGGTAAAGACCTCGCAGCCATAATGCAGGGCTACATTGATGGCAGCCTGACCCACTCCTCCCGACCCGGCGTGGATGAGGATAGACTCACCGCGTTGCATTTGACCTACCATCACCTACATTGAACAAAAATTTGAAATTTATAAAAAAGTTCTTCCTTGGTAACTAAATTAAGGTTGATCCAAGCTCAGCCTCATGTGAATAGAATGACTTGCTGATCAGATACAAATATTACAATCTGAATAAAGGCAAAAAAAGAAAAGGGGCAAAATAATAATCTTTACAAAATTTACTCTTTAAATTTATTTTTTCTTTTCCTGTGTGGTAAAATTACAGTTAACTAAATAAAATAATAGAGAAGCTCATAGAACAGACATATTGTTTTTTTCTAAATTATATCTCATTTGGTCAATCATGATTATAATCCATAAAGCTCGGTACCATGGCTTAGTAAACTGTGCCGTATGCGACGGGTACAATGGCTGCTTCCTCGAAGTTCCACTCGTCAGGAATAGCCCAGAGAAGCGCTTTATCTCCTTTGGTCAAGTTCACCTTACTGTGGCTTCTAGTCTTGAAACTTGGTTACATTCACCATAGCGTAGTAAACCGTGCCGTAAGCGACTGGTGCAGTGGCTGCTTCCTCGAAGTTCCACTCGTCAGGAATGGCCCAGAGAAGCGCTTTATCTCCTTTGGTCAAGTTAACCTTACTGTGGCTTCTTGTCGTGCTGATAATGCTTGAAACTTGGTTACACTCACCATAGCGTAGTAAACCGTGCCGTAAGCGACGGGTACAGTGGCTGCTTCCTCGAAGTTCCACTCGTCGGGAATGGCCCAGAGAAGCGCCTTATCTCCTTCGGCCACGTTGGCCATGCCGCTGCTTCTGACCATGCCCATCACGCGGGAACCACTGTTCGGCAAAAAAGTGTTTATGTTAAATGATAGTCACTATTGGTTGTGCATTTTCGTCACTATTATTGCAAGCGAAATAGCTCAGTTGAGAGAGTTAGACTGAAAATCTAAAGATCCTTGGTTCAGGGTGTTTATTTTTAATTCAGTAAGTGTTAACAGTTTTTTCTATACTTGTATGCGTACTACAGTCAATATACTACCTACTTATTGATTTCGTTCTTAAATAGCAAAGCGAACGCAATGGTATCGGGAATTATGAAGGTATAACTTTTGTTGAGTATTTTTTTAGCAAATATGGGCATTAAATTAAATCCCTGTGCATAACTTCTTGAGCTAAGGTTGAGGGTCAATTTATGTCGGTCAGGTAAGTTCAATTTTTATGTCTAAATAAACATGTTATCTCTCAATGTTTTTTACATTACTTTGCTCGATTTACGACACTGGATACCTACAAATTGTTCATATTTTATAAATACGATACTACGCTCTACGTCTGCTATGAAGTTTAGTGTCCCTTTACTAACAGATATTTTAGAAGATCCATAGCTGTGTATCCTACACTTTGTTTGTTTGTTTGAGGAGTTTTAACGCGATAACGGCTAGACGAATTTTGATGAAATTTAGAATGGAGATAGCTTATACTCTGGAATATAACATAGAATACTTTTTATCCCAGATTTTTTTAAGTTTCTACGGTAAAACTGGAAAATGATGATTACTAGCTGTAAGGAACGGTTGCCATGGAAACGAAATAACAAGTCTGTCAAAAACATCAAGAGCGTTGGTGCTATACCTACTTTTGCATTGGTTTTTAATATCCTAGAAGAACAAAGGATACTTTTTTTCGCGCTAAACTGTAGTCCGCGCGGATGAAGTCGCGGGCGAAAACTAGTTACTTCTAAATACTAAACTCTTGTTTTGATCCTCTGATTGGGACGAAAATAATCATGGCACAGTTCTGATCCTTCATTCCAGTCAATAATTACCTGCACTGCACCTTACACTGGCACTAAACGCAGAAGAAACAACTAATCTTTTTGGGTGGTAGGAAATGCGTGGAAGGCACGATATGGCCACGGGATTGTCAGTTGTAAAGCTTCCTCACTTCCTACTCTACCATCTAACTGCATATCATCTAACTTACTATACAGACACAATAATATTCACAGACACAGACTTAACACATACACATTCACAGGCACAATCGCACATAGTCTAATCTAATCATCTACAAGGAGTATTATCGTAATTCGTAACGAAGTTTTAGACGTGTTTTATTTGTGTGAACAACTAAAATTCAAGTTGAATATCTAGATTCTAATGATAGCTATATCACATTTTTACAAGAGTCTTTCTGGCGAACACTTTTAGCAACCTTATCTATTTTATCCACTTAGGAGTCTGTTTGACTAACAACTTTGAGAGATGTCATGTTTATTTTGAAGGTTTTTTTACGAAATAGTAACTTAGGATTGGGAGTCTTTATCACATACACTTTTTTATAATATTTACTCGGGAGTCTTTCTAAAGAACAATTTTACAAGATACTTGGGATAAGAGTCTTTCTGACGAACAACCTCAGAAAATATTATTTACTTAGAAGTATTTTTACAAGATGTTTACTTGCATGATTTTATGATGAGCTTTTTTACAGGATACGTATTTGGGAATTTTTCTGACGAATTTTTCAGAACATAATTTTTTTGAGAGTTTTTTTGACAAACACTTTTACAAGAGAACTTACTTGGGAGTCTTGCCGACGATCTCGAACCCTTGCACGCACTCTTGCGCAAGTCGGCCGCGCGCTACAGCGTCAACTGTGACGCGTCCAGTGGCCGTCATGACGTCACGGAAGTTCAGAGCTGTACAATATACCTAGAACAAAACACGACATTATACAAAATTATAAGTTAAATTAGGGACACGCAAAAGACGTCCACGAAGCAGGAACTTCACGGAAAATCTGTTCCAGCACAATAGTTGGCATAGATTTTTAACCGTACCTTTGGCACGATGGATCAAATATAATGGCAGAAAAGACTTGTCTATATTTTTTTTTATCAAAAATTGATCTATTCAAACCGGGATGAATGGCGTAAGATGGCACCTCATATATGGTTCCGCAAAATAGGTACTTAAAACAATATAAGTATGAGAGTGTCTTAAAGTAAGAGCTTTACTTTTACATTCTAAAAGTATTTATTAATATTATTAGTTATTAATTTAAAAGTCAAAATATGAAAAGAATAAGTAACATTGCGAGGAAACAGTTTCGGGCCGAATGACTAGTCTAATATCTGTATAATATTTTACATGATCTAATTGTGATGTTGCACAGTGAATCAACAAGTTAACTACTTCCTTAATACATACAATTAAATTCACAAATTGGCTTAAAAAGACGAGGGAGACGAGGCAATATAAAATCAGCTTTAAAACTTAAACTTTCATAAGACATGCACAGCACAGTCAGTATCATTATGTAAATAGCTGAGTTAAACTTCTTTGTCACACATACCTAACTTTTGAGGAACTATAGTTGGTGCTTGCAGCTCGGCCCGAGAAATGACAGTAATCTAATTATTAACTTTCAGCGCCTCGCTTTTACCCTTTAACATGTAAATTAATAACAAAACTCTATTAACTAAAAGACGTTGAGCCTTAGATGTGACACATTTTACCGGGTCTCCTTTTAGAATTTCTCGTAGGCGTGTTTGAAAACTTTTAGGGAGAGCTTTATCAGTGCTCGGCTTTGTGTTTTCAAGTTTTAAGACAGTACAGAAATAAAAACTTATATTCCATTTTTTATGTCCACTCTATTATATTAAGGCATCCTACTTTGGTTGTTCACGTAATAAAAAGTGTAGGAAGCAGATAACAGTTCCAATACGCAATCAAGCTTCGACAATAGTGTTCAATGGTCAATATTCCGTCGGATGAGCAAATTGGCAAACACTGGGATGATATAGCTCACAGTTTAAGCATTTAGTACCCTGGCAGAATCTAGCTTAAGTCTCCAGGACAGTAAGTTCTTTGCCGTACCTATCTAATTGCCACCTCTCAGATTACATACTTGGTCGAAGCAGAAATAATAATAATAATAATAATATATTTGGGACAATTCCACACCAATTACCTAGCCCCAAACTAGGATACCCTGTGCTATGGGCACTAGATAACGAATAAACATACTTAAATACGAATATCAACATCCATGACTCGGAAACAAACAGTTCTGCTCATCACACAAATGATTGCACCTTGCAGGATTCGAACCCGCGACCGTTTGATTTCGTTCCTAGGGTCACTAGACACTAGACCAACCGGCCGTCTGAAAAATGAATGCCACTTTAAGAAATGATCTTAAAGTGGCATTCATTTTCCTACCACGAATCTTAAGACTTTAACTTCTGGGAACCTGCCATCTCAGCGGATGCTCTGCTTACAATCAGTAAAAGTCTATCCAGAACTACGCGTTGCCTCTTGCACATTCGGCATACTTACATGAACAAGGATCTTTTCCTCGTCTTTGAAGACGTGGTTCTCTCTGAGGGGACCTTCCAGCCATCTCAGCGAGGACAGGTCTCCGATGGTAACCGTATTCACGTAGCCATGGATAGCACGGACCGTCTCCAAGTCACCGAGGAGTAAGTGGCGGTAGGTACCCCATTGACCCTGGGTGAACAAATGAAACGATTTTAACTACGTACTAGAAAAAAATATAGAGTGAAGAAAGAAAGAAGAAAGAGAATAAACGGATAGGTAGATGTTGAATGTCATTCTAATCTAGAATTAAAACGACACTGCATATTGGATTTTACCAAAATGACTTCATGAGACCATGTTTTACGTACTCAAAAAATATAATGTGAGAAGAAGAAAGAGAGAAGGAACTGAATACGTACTTACTGAATGACATCTAATCTAAAATTAAAACAACACAGCATATCTGTCATAAACCAAAATTACTTCATGAGACCATGTGTTAAATACTCGAAAAAAATATAGAGATAAGAAAAAAGAGAGTTGAAGAAACTGAATAGGTGCTTATTGAATGACATCTAATATACAATTAAAACGACACTGCCCCATGTCAACATCTTTATGAAACTAGGCTAGTGCAAATTTAGATTTTAATCCAAAAGTATTTAGTTCACATAATAATATATGTTTTTTTTTCGATTTTTAACTTTGTGCCCTGGAACTCAATGATGTTCGAATTTAGTACTTGATCTTGTTTCCCCAGTTCTAGTAAGTTCAAAAAATTTACATGATCTGATATTTTCTACGTACATCCTGATAAACGTTGATAGCCAGATCCTTATCCAGCTGTTCTTCATAGAACTCCAGGTCAGGGTTGAACTTTGGTGCAGATGGGTCAGAGATTAGTAGACCGTACACGACCTCACCGCCGGGCTCTTTCCTCAGACAGTTGACGAGACCTAGAAGCCCGTTGATTTGCTCATCTTGATTGTAAAGGACTAGTTTTTGACCGTCTTTTAAGTCTTCTTTGACCTGAAACAAAAAAATCGAGTGAGGAATCTCGTTCTATATTTTGTTGACTACAAGTGAACTTTAACAGCAAGATGAGGCGTATAACTTAATAAGTCTTGCAATAAGAACTATATAATACTAGCTGCGCCCTGCGGTTTCACCCGCATGTATGATAACGATGGTTATGAAAAGTAACCAGTGTGTTATTCCAGGAACTATAGTATATACGTACCAAATTTCATCAAAATCTGAAACTGTTTCAGCATGAAGATGTAACAAACATTCACACACACTCACACACTCACAAACTTTCGCACTTCTAATATTAGTAGGATAGAGAAACATTTTTTTTGTAATGATACCTCCTCAATAATAATTAATGTGCTAATTCTAGTAAATAATGTGTTGTTTACCTTTTCCACCCAAGAGTAGCTCTGGTCAGAAGTGATGATCTGCACAAACTTGGCGGGCCTGGCTCCCACCCTCTTCCTGAAGAGGACCAGGTTTTCCGATCCGGTGTCATGGATGCAGACAATGTCGTACTTGTCTGAGAACTGCTTGGGGTCGGGACGGACCTTCTCGCGACTGATGATGAAGCATTTGTCGCGGAGGGTTGAAATGGCTTGTTGAAGCACCTGGTTCATAAAAATATTTATAGGTTTTTTGCAATGGCTAATAATGCCCACTAAGAATACTGCAGATACTTTCTGCAAGCAAATTCATGGGGCTTGAGTATGAATACATTTTGACAAATTATTTCCCAAATAAACATCCAAATTGGTTGAAATGGCTAGGGTAGAGACTGCCAGGTGGAAATGCACAATAATCAATCCAAGCAGAACATCACTGCAAGTCTTACTTTCCGCACTTCTAATATGATAAGAATCCATCTAACGAACTGCCTCCTTTGTACTTACTTCTGGTCTATTCAACAGGTTGGCGCCAATAAACACGACAGTATTCGACTCTCCAGACAGTTTCTTGTTCTCCACAGTTATGGTGTGAGACATTTCGATGGGGTCTTCGGAAATGAGAAGCAGCTCTGCCTGTACCAGAGGTAGATCACCGAGGATCTCTCCAACTTGCTCAAGAATGGGTTCGTAGCCGTTCTTCTTGTATTCCTCATCGACAAGTTCGATGCTCTTGACTTTGTAAGTTTGGATGTTCTCGAGAATCAATTGGATGTCTGCTCTAAGGATGTCTTCCACCTGAAGTAAAGATAAATTGGTTTATCAAATATTAATAACGTTCAAATTAATTAGATAACATGTGTATAGGCTCAAACTCCGATGGGATTCATCTATAAAAGTCTAAAATCTAATAACTCTGAAGATAAAATTAATGTTATGTTGGCATCCTCACATTCATCTTGTCCTTTCCATAGTTGGCGATGAACTCGTTCTTCTCAAGAACAGGAACACCCAGTGGTAAACGTTTAGTGATGGGTGTTGCATGAAGACCGCGAATTTCAACACCACCAGCCCTGTAAAGAGAATTTGGTATTAGCTGTATACTCCTAAGAACTGAATCACCTTGGTGCCTTTATAAATGTTCAGTTCTAGTCTTGTGATATCTGACTCTAGTTACCTAGTTATTGACTCACCTGATAACATCCACGTCAGGATACACCCTCACTTCAAAAGAGTTCCTAGTGGAGTCAGGGTTCATCTTTGAGATGGCATTGTAATGCATGGTGGCATCGATGGAGAGCTTCTCGATTCTGGTGGGGACGAAGAGGCCTCGCGTATCGTTACCGATGATCTTGAGCTGGAGCATGCAGTCCATGAAGGTGACCCAATTGTTGACCCAGCTAAGGCGACCACGGGTGCCCTGGACATTGCAGCCGAGTACTCCACGGAACAGACCGCTGTTTTAAAGAAAAAAAAAGGTATTTTAGTATTGATAAAGATAGGAATTGACATAGAAGGTAAACAACTTGTAGCAAGAGAAATGCTCAGAAAAAAAACATTATTTGGAACCACTTCCAAAAAGCGTCAGTAGTAGGAAGAGTCCACAAAAGGTATACGTATCTTTAAAATAATGTATTCTTGACAATTAACACCTCAATGGTAATAACTCAAGGAAAAGTGTCTTAAAGAAAGTGACATTTCAATCAACTGATCTTAAGATTTTCTGGAAAGTTCTTCTTATGTTTTTTACCTGTACTGGTATCCTCTCAACCTCAGCTCCTTGTAGAAGTCCTTGGTAAGCAAGTGCTTGATGTTGGGTCCGGTAATCTCTGATGGGAACGGTAAAACTCGGTAGTCCCGGCCAACGTTTTTCTTGGCGTAGATGCGTCCGGTTACGATGGAAGCGCCGCTTTCTACGATCTACAAGGAAATAGATAAACCGAGTTAGTAATATTTCTTCTGAATCTAAACGTGCATGGTAGTGTTTCGCCAAGTGAACGGGAATTTATAGTAAATGGTATAACTGATTTCTTATTATGAATGGTGATAAATTGGACTCCCTGTCAGTCCAATTTATCACCAAAAATATATAGATTAAAGTCCGGATGAAAAATTAAGTAATACCAGAGAATACTATTACCGAGACTACTACCAGATGCCTTTCGTTATTATCTTTGAAATAGCAGCAGGTATATAAGAAACAAGGTACTTGCGAAAAACATAGTTTACTCCCCGTCTAAATGATTCAATAAGTTGAGAGAGACATTCGTTGTCCCATTATTAAACAGAAAATCGTTGAGACTAGACATGTCTTGTAATGAAGATGATTTTGTAGACGACCTAAGGTAAGTACTCGTCTACTCACCTCAAAGTTACCGCTGCCCTTCTGGATCATGATGATGAACTCTAGATTGCCGTCTTTGGGGATGTTAGTGGCTCGCTGGAAGCGAACGTTCTCGAAAATGACGGAAACTTCTGTGTAAAGCTCTCCCATCATCATGCCGAGGGTCTCCCACACGAGGACAAGGTACCCAGTTGCGGGGTACAGGTTACGGCCTGTGAGATGAATTATTTTTCAGACGAGGGCATTTTTTTGTGAAATTCTAATTAAATAGCCTTAACAAAAGCAGTATATTTCACGTAGGAACGTAATTTTTATTGGTTTCCCCAATCTCCGTCGAATACCATTGTGAACCACAAAAAGTATTGTCTTATCTCCGCAAAATAGGACTAGAGTTTAGTAACGCAAACATTTTTATACCAAGCCACTACTTCTACATCTACAGGTACTTACTATCAACAACGTGTCCAGCCATGTACTCGCTGTCCTCATCTACGATAGACATCCTCACGGTTCTCTCTCCGGACTTCATCTTCTCTTGAGCTTTGTATGATGTCACATACCTGGAGAGAAGAAAATTAATTATAGTTGTAATCATACTCTTTCGATTACTTCATTACTTCATTTAGGTCTTGGGGCTTGGTTTCCTCAATATGTTAGTACAAGGGCGTAGTTATAATTATTTTTGTTTGAGGGTGAAGAATTTGGCAGTCGTGAAAAAGAGAATGCCATTCCTATATACAATTCTTCCAATCTTAGAGATAAAATATCTATTTATGATGCATTTTAGTCATCCAGCGATTTAATAGAATTAACGAATATCTGCGATTACATCAAAATTTTAGGAAAAAAATACTTAACCATAATTACTACTATTAATTATTATTTTAAAAAAAAACAACTAAACTATAATTATAGATATAGAATCTGTATGGTTTTGCTAGGCAAAATTAATTGAAGGAAACAAAAATAGCAAATAATAAAAATAAAAATAATTAAAACCTAAACTAAAACTAAACCACACCCCGAAATTCCATACAAGCACGTTGATTTAAATACCTAACTCTTACATATATACACATGACGTTTGTAGACGCGCCAAATGTGCGTGTAAGCACATAGGGCTGCAAAAATATTTGTAGTACACTACAAATATTTTAAAGAAAAAAACAAGCTTTTGTATGACGGTTCATACAAACCGATTGTCTGATTCATTTGGACGTGTAGTTTTGTTTCACTGACAGACTGCTCGCATAATCAACACACTCAGAACGGGGGGTGCGGGGATGCAGATTGCGGAGAGAGGCCATTCTAAATTTCAATGTGATTACTAAATTAAAGTCCAGCCATACCACTTTATCGTAGTTGAATTTATCCCCACATTCAGGGAAACCACATGGCGAGGGGCAACGTTGACATTCGAAATGAATGGAGCTATTCAGAAATTCTAATGAGCGTCGAGTAGGTGCGACCCGTAAAACTTTAACGCGTAAAAAGCCGTAACCGGCTCGTAATATGGAAATTATACGGGATATGGTGCATGCAGTAGTGGATAGACGGAACGAGTCATAAAGCTGGGCTTATTTGCATGTTGATGCAAATAGTCGTTTCTACTTGGATTTACTTAGTGGTCTTCCGCTTTCAACTTCGTCAAAAGTCTTTCTCTTTAGCAACCATTCCGTTTTATCGACAAGGGTTATAAAACGCTGGGACACTGCTTAATTTCACAACATAATCAAAATGCAAAGTAAGATCATTTATCACCCTTGAAGAATTTACAAAATGAATTACGAAAAAAACTTTCGTGAAACGCCTGATAAGCAGAGTCTGCACTCTAGCAAACATATAAAAAAACTCAAATATACACCAAGATTCGAAACAACCTATATAGAGGCGTCATTAAATAACTGAAAATACTAAAAAGTTACATTAGTTTCTTTTAGGGCTAGGGATACGCGGATTAATAATCCCGAAGTGGTATTTACTGATCTACCCCGTACAGTAAGAACTTCCAACATCCTAACACACCAACCTTTCACTATGATGATGTAGGATATCTTCAGGGTTGAAAACGGCTGAATTTTCGACACTGCTTGAAGAATTTTTATTGACATTATTTCCGTGATTAACTTTAATTAAATTACATTTGATTATAATAAATTAAATTAATTTTTATGCCGCAACAAAATGTTACCAATTTGAATATAGAATGCCTGAGTGCTTTGTAAATCTTATTAACTCTACGTCTTTGAATATTCGTGGAACCAGACGCTTTCCACTGTTCGAGAGAAGAGAGAAAAGTTGCAGAGCTGTTTTGTGGAATAGCCTCCGGGCTTAATTGATGCTCCAAATTCGTATGAGCGATCGTTGTGTCAACAAATTGACCATGACTGCAGCCGCATTGCAGATTGATCATCCATCACCTCACAGAACTGAGCTAAGCCAACGCACCGATATCCTAGAGGGCAACGCTGAAAAATGCTCAGCCAAAGTCCCCTTTATTGTCATAGCTTAAGAGTCGTCACATAGAGTGAGAAAGGCGTGTTTTCACAAAATATGTACTTATACGCAAAATAAATGATCTTACATTTGCGTATAGTTTAACAGCATAACTCTTTCTCTCTGAGTAAAGGCCAGGATCCCAGCTGTGGGAACTTAATAGGCTGATGATGAATCTATACTACAAAAAAAAATATGTAAAAGTATTTAATAAAAAAAAAATGGTCTATGGGACTTAAAATAAACAACTGAACAAGTATTTAAAAAAAACTGTGTTTGTCTGTTTGTTTTCGCATCATGTAAAAACTACTAGACCGATTACAATGCGGTTTGCCTTGTTATCTTATTAACTCTACGTCTTTGAATATTCGTGGAACCAGACGCTTTCCACTGGTTAGGTATTGACTTAAAACTGGTTTACTTGATGTCTTAGTCCAATGAGAAGTAGCCTAGCAATCGATAAAAAACTGCATGAAGTCTTTGTCGAACTTTGAAGAAATGTAATACTTTATAGGATTAGTTTATAGGTACTTTTGGTCCTGGAATAACACCATTGGTTACTTTTAACTTAGAGAAATGACCACGCGAGCTAAGTCGCTGGCACAGCGTTATTTAGTTTGCGTTTCTCATATCTTTAACCTATCAAACTTTTGTTCCAGGGTTGATAATAATGTGACTTATGAGATTTATCACACAAAGAAAATCAATTGACCAATCGTCCTTATACCTAGGCTATATTCCTACTCGATACTTTTTCAGGCAATGGTGAAAAACCAGATGACTCCTACTGTTAATGAGCATTTAAATGAATATCCTGTAGGTAGACATGTACACTTAAAGATTTTATTTTTGGTAAACTTTTGTATTTTTTGTACCAAACTGAAGCATCTTGATAAAAATATCTAACAGCTCTCCTTCCATACCACTCTCGTTGCTCTAAACAGTTGACAAAGTAGACCCTATCCCGATAGCAATAAAAGCTGCCGCATAGCGAAGTGCGGGTCATACATCACATGAGGGTATTTGTTTGCGGCGAGTGAATGATCGTTCACAATTAATAATTGGAGCCTCTTTATTGCATTTTGGGTGTGAATGTGTGCGTGAGACAGGTGGATTTGCGTTTAGAGATCTGATGTATGTATGTATGTGTACGACGTAGTTTTTTTAAAGATTTTTAAGGTAAAGTTGAAGAAATTTTACAGAAAGTTTAATCCTTAAACAACTATTAGAAGCCGTCAAAATTATACTTATTTCATACATATATGTTTTTGTTCAGATTTTAGACAGTTCAATACAAGATTGAAAAAACGCAGCAATGATGTTGTTGTTTTATTCATTTTTATGGTACACCATTTTGAGTTCAATTGCTTGTACTTTTAATGTTGTGTACTCAATGATGTTTTATAAAAACTTGCATTTAACAAAGTTTTCATTGGATTTTCCTTTACTTCAATTTTCAGTGTCTTAATGTCACTCCCGCGAGTTAAGAACGACTGTAAAAGTTTTATTTTACTTTGATATAGTTCCATGGAGATAAATAAAAGTAGGTATAATTAAAGAGAAAAGTAAACAACAAAAAATAACATTGACTGTAGTTAAGAAATAAGCAAGGGTACCGCTAGCGCTGATACTGACTATCTAGCTAGAATTTACTAGTTTACGAGCTATAGCTAATCAAGTTAGCCGTAGTTCAACTATCTTTTTCTTTTTTTATCACAGTCTAGGCAATAGTTTAACCACGATCTCACCTGAAAAAAGCGACATGATGATGGAAAGCGATGATGTGGTCGAAGGTGTAGCACGCTTGCCTAGTAGATACCTATTCACTCTTGATTTGAACACACCTGAGTTATATTTTACCAGAAACACTGACGAGAGCAGCAATCAAGAAGAATAATAAGCAAGAAGCAAATGTAATAATCTAATATCTAGCAATAATACTAGTGTACGAGCTCTAGCTGATTAAGTGAGCGCGTAGTTCAACTATCTAGAAAGAATTACTAGTTTACGAGCTATAGCTGATTAAGTGACTGCGTAATTTAACTATCTAGCACGAATTTACTAGTTTACGAGCTATAGCTGATAAACTGAGCACGTAGTTAAACCATATAGCAAGAATTTACTAGTTTACAAGCTTTAACTGATCAAGTGAGCTCGTAGTTAAACCATATAGCAAGAATTTATTAGTTTGCTGGCTATAGCCAATCAATTGAGCGCGTAGTTAAACTATCTAGCAATAATTTACTCGTTTACTAGCTATAGCTAATCAAGTGAGCGCGTAGTTCAACTATCTAGCAAGAATTTACTAGTTCACTAGCTATAGCTGATCAAGTGAGCGCATAGTTCAACTATCTAGCAAGAATTTACTAGTTTACGAGCTATATCTAATCAAGTGAGCACAAAGTTCAACCCGCGACAACTCTGAAAAAAAAACATTTCTTGTAAATTATAACATTACATATACATTACTACATTACATCATTACATTACATTACTTGTATATATATTTTTCTTCTTGTATATTTAGTTGTACCCACGGCTTTGTCTACGTGGTAGTTTGTTTAGAATACAGTTATCTTCTAGGATCAATAGTAGCTATAAGGTACAATGATTATATCAAATTTTGTTCAGCCGTCTAATAGTTTTTTATCGATTGCTCGACTTCTACTGATCGTATTGAGAATGCAAGTACACCAGTTTCAATTCAAAACTTAGGCTATCCAACTGCAATAACCAACTTTCCAACTTTTTTAAGTAGTAGTAATTATTATTTTTTCATTAATTTAAATATATTTTTTTATATTATTTTTTGTCCCATACCATTTTATTAGTATCATTGAATAGACATTTGTTACTTGCCCAGTTGCTTGCTGCGACGCGCACGCGCAGTATGCGCGTGGTCATTCGCAATGTTAGATATATCGCCACTCGACTGGTAAATGATTTATTATAAGTATATATGTATAGTGTGGGACAGAGTCCAACCAAACTAAGAAAAAAATAATTTGCGTATCACGCAGAACTGATAGCCATGTGGTTTTCATTGTTGGCTTTTGTTGTTGTCATGGCTACGGAACCTTACGGTCTATGCATGTTCAACACGCACTTGCCCTGTTTTTTAATGCACCTAATGACAGTTTCTTGCTCGAAGTGCAGTTTCAAACGAAACCGTGGTCTGAAGGCTGTATTTGATGCGATTTGGCCGTGAGCCAACGTTACGCAGAGATTAGTGCAGCTGAAAATATTTTTTCTCTTATGTGGAACTGACAGAAAAATTGCGCGCATTGTAATGCTGTATCTTAAAGCGACCGACTAATCTACACACTGCTCTGTCACACTGATGTAATGGTTAGGAAGAAATTTTCCTAACCGTCACACTAGTATTAAGGATAGGAATTCGCTTTCCTAACTTTATCACCGTTGCTTAGACTTTTATCAGGTTCACTCTCGCGACTGGCCACGACCCACGAACGTAACGTAAAGTCGTTACGTAACGTAAAGTCTGAAATTACATGACTGTTTTAAAACAAACTTTGTCATGAACATAATGAGAGAATTTTTGAAAGTTTCTTTATTTAAAAGGTATATTAATAAAAAAAAAAATTACAATTTTCACGGTTTTGATCAGTGTATGACATCAATGTCTTGTAGGTAATGATTTTTTCATTCAATGAAAGCTGATTAAATTATGTCTTATGGTTTTCATATTCATCAAAATATGTCTGTCGATAAAAAAAAAACTTTAAAAAAATATGAAAAATATGAAGCAGTTCATTTCGAGCGAACCCCTTAGTTATCCCAAGGGCTTTACTAATGCGCGTTAGAACCCATTGATTTCGGGTTTAGTTCGTTCCGCCTGTCCGCAGCTTCGACTTTTCTAACTTATGTGCGGACTTCCATAGCGTACTTTGGAGGGCACAATAAGTTGTCGGTCGTTGTCAGTGATAGCCGTTAAGCCATGTCAGAGGCCCTCGGCCAGCCTGACAAACTCTGACACCAGAGGGTTGCAGAAAATCTTTCAAGCCGAAAATCTGTCACCTAGACTTACAGGGGTTTTATAAAATTAGGCTTAGATTGTGTGAGTACTGTGTACCACCTGCGATCACATCATCACAATACCAGGCCACAAGTCTGAAGCTATTGAATCAAGCAATTCAATAGCTTCAGACTTGTAAGACAATAAGCGATAACGCAAGTCGATTGCATGAAAATCGCGGATTTTGACAGATTTCGAAGTCTGCTCGCTATTGGCTTGCTATTTAGGCTCGATCGCGAGTCTGTAGTAGCTATCAATAGATTTAGACTAGAAAACCACAACAATGATGTTTTGACGCTGATGTTTGATTGTTAGCCATTATCAATTTAACGTCAGTGGCAACACTCGAAGAATTTTCTGAAACTGTAGAACATCCGTGCATTGCTTTTGCTAACTTTTTCTTATCGTGTCATTGGTTCTACTCTAACTAAATAAAAGCTGCTACATAAATTGCCAGGTCTAATACAGCTCTTTGGGTTGCCTCATTTTTGTACTCTGCCGTGCAGGCAGTAGGGCACGACGGGCACGACAGCAGATGGTCCATAGTCTGTCTTGAGTCTCCGCAGAAATTGCATGCAGTTTGGAACTCCTCTATTATACCCCATTTGGCCATATTATACCTACAACCAAGAAAATCTGTAAAAGAACCAATGTTACCGATATAGCTCTCAGAAGAGGCAAGTGGCAGGCCATATAGTTCGCGCAGAACCGACAACCGCTGGGGAATAAAGGTTCTCGAATGGACCCCTCACACCCCTCACACGATGGACCGACGACATTGTAGCCATCGCAGGGAGTCGTTGGATGGAGGTGGCACAAGATCGCTCCTCATGGCGCTCTTTGGGGGAGGCCTATGTTCAGCAGTGGACTTCTAAAGGCTGACACGATGATGATTATGATGATACCTACAATGATGGTCCTGATTTCTTTATAAAACTGAGATAATAAAACAGTGGCAACACTTTTTGTCAATAGCTAACCGACTTGGGCCCGGGTGAGATAGAAGTCGTATGCTAGATTAACAAATAAATAAACTTACCAGTCTTCACTGTGCTCCCACTCGACAAGGTGTGACAGCATGGGCGTTCCTTGTGACACGGGGAATGGCACGTGCGGGTAGATGTTAGCTAGGTGCGGGTTCAGGCCAGCCTCGTACAATCTGGTGGAGAAACGAATCCATCAATATTTGGAATTGATTGAAGTGGTGGTGTCAACGGTAAATTGCGCTTTTTGCGTTACAAAAACTCCAAATTATCGTGGAAACATTACATGTAGAGATTTTTGAAAATTGATTTCTACTTAATAATGAAGCGAGAACGTAGAGCCAAGCCTCAGGAGTAGAAACGTAATATGCTGATAACTAATAGTCTTCTTTTGTATTACTCTAAAAAAGTATCTAAACAAATTCCAGAATGAAATGAAAAACAAATTGCCATCGCGGGACTCCTGATTGATGATTTTCAGGCAATATTCGATGTTTATACATGTGTGTAAACATCGAATATCGCCGAGCTGAGGCGCAAAGAGCAAGAGCCACCGCGCCAATGTTATAGTCGGCGCTAACCCTGAGATATTTACACAAATGCAACATTAGATATTTGCACAAATTTATCTCAAATGGTTACCAATCTGACGTCGCCGGGATAATCATGCCCACTCTTTTCTGTACAGTGTCCTATTTAATCCATCTACCCCTCTCTATCTCAAAGAGCGATTTGAGATTTAAGTTTTCATATTTCCCATTTCCGTGTTCATCGTTCCACAAATACTCTGCAGTTTCAAGTCCCTGAGCAATCCACGATGTTTTACCACAACTATTTTACGAAACGGGCTCTAGGCTGTAGAATGCTTTGCCCATCAATATTAGGAAAGCTGAGTCAATAGCGGTCTTCAAAGACATGGTGAAGAAGCACTACCTGCCGTATGGCTACACACTGTATAGTTACAACTGTATAATTGGATACTATGTTATTTATACATAATTAATGCAATATTCCTTTTTGATTATATTATAAATTTGCCTTTTTGTATAATATTTTGTTATGTAATTTAAGTATGTTTTTAGGAGTTTAACAATATGTAATTTATGATAACACGTATGTATATATAAAAATATAAAGTTATAGTTGTTTTTTATAATCTATTTACTTTTTGTTCTTAAGTTAGTTTCCATCAATGACCGCAATGTATATAATTTCAATTCCTATCCATTCAAAGGTTGCCGGTAAAAACACAAATTACTGATAGCGATAAAACCGCCTATTGTATGACATTGTTTTTTTATGTTTAAGTACTATTATTTAGTTTTATATTTTATGATGTGTTCAATAATCAGTTGATGTATTTGTAAACATTAAAAAAATAGTTTTCAGTAGTTGAAGAGTAAGAAAAAGAAGAAGACCAACTCCTGGCGCTGATCAAACCATCTCTGGTAGTTACTCACTGTCCAATAGCGTTGAACAAGACTTGCACGTTGTCTTTGTGGTCTTTCTGCGTCAATGGGATGTTGAAGACGTCCTTCTTCAGAGATCTCTTGAGGATGGCCTGCAGGAGGCCGTGGGGAGCGATCTCGATGGTGATGGCGTTTTGTTGGATCAGACGAGAGGTCTCATCGAACAGGACTGGGTTCTGTTGGAAGAATATTATAGAAATTAAGTGAAAAAGCAATGTCTATCAACTTACTCCACATTCCTATAAAAATGAAACGAGTCGTTTTTCCAACGTCTCGTTACTTTTTGTACGTTTTTTGTATGGCGTTTATGTCATAAGCTGACGGATAGTAAGCGAAAACGGTTCGTTTTAAGATGTAGGAACCGGCCTCAAATAAGTAAAGGCTTTTATAAACAATCTTTGTATGTATGTTTGTTTAGGTCAAATTTTGCAAGCTTAATTAGAACTACTTCCTCCTATCCCACGAAATTGAATATTTACATGTTGGTTCAGTTCCGGTGACAATACGTTTTTATGGAAAGCATGACCTGTGTCGACATCCAGGATTATCTCCACATAAAAGAACTCTCCAACGGTTGACAATACATACACAAAATTTTGTGTACACATTTTATTATGATAACAGGTTTTAAGTTTTACCCTTAGGGTTGGGCCCTGCCTAAGAAACTCCTTGACAGTTAACAGCATAGACACGAAATGTTGTGTATGCGCGTTTAATTGTGATAACTCGTTCTAAGTTTCACCATGACATGGCTACAGAGAAAAAGTTTTTTTTAAATTGTCCTTCATTGTGTGACTTGTGATAGTTGTTTGTCGTTTGAGGTAGTGCTGGACTCTGGTGCCAGAGTTTGTCAGTCCGCACGAGACACGAAATTTTGTGTATGCGCATTTAATTGTGATAACTCGTTATAAGTTTCGCCATGACATGGCTACTGAGTAAAAGCTTTTACCTTTTAAACATTTTATAATTTATTTATTTGTATTTGACCTACCTAGTGTGAAGTGTGATAGTTGTTTGACGTTTGAGGTAGTGCTGGCCTCTGGTGTCAGAGTTTGTCAGGCCGCCCGAGGGCCTCTTTAATGACTTAACGACTGCTATTAATCAATAACTTCCGGGACCGACAGCTTAACGTGCCCTCCGAAGCACGGAGCGATGGAAAACCGCACATAACTTAGAAAAGTCGTTGGATTGGAGCCTGTCTAGGATCAACCCCGGTATCGTTGGATTCTAAGTTGCACTATTGAACTTTCAGGCTACCATCGCTCTTTGTGATAGTCAAAGAAAAGAAAGAGAAAGTATGAGAGACGAAAGCTTCAAGGCGGTAAGAGGTTTAGGAAAATTGAGATGTACCTACATAGAAAATATTAAAAGTGAAACTGTTTGAAGACGTGTAAAAGACAATAACCTAAAGTGCGTTAATCTTTACTACCAACAAATAAACTATTCTGTAGACAAATATACTGCTAAAGTAACCCTGCGCGTCTACTACAGCGGAGCGGGGAAGAGAACAGGAGAACTGGAAAAACTTAAAAGTAAAAGTTTTGCATTAAAAAATTGGACAAGTGCGAGTAGAACTTGCGTTCAGTATATTATCTCAAAATATTGAGAGATTTATCATGTTTTATTTTTAAGACCATCGTCTTTGCTAAGATTTGCCTGTAATCTATACGTAAAGTTTTTCGTAGTTCTGTAGTTTCGGAGATAAGGGTGTAATGGTCAGTTTCATCTATTTTCTTAAATGGCTTTAAAACTATTTATTTTTATATACCAAAAAATAGACCCTCACAACCAGCACTTTCATTTGGTAATAATTATGTACCTACAAATTGCAAAACTACTTTTTGCTCTCCAAATGTTGCCTTAAAAAGTGACCCCATATTAAAAATTCATTTATTTACGTTACACATCCCTGTTTGGTCACAGAAATTCATCTGTGGACCAAATTTCAACTTAATCGGTCCAGTACATTCGGAGCAAATTGACTGTGAAAGACGGACAGACAGACATACACACATTTTTTTTCGTACGGACGTACGGAACTCTAACAATTCAGCACGTCGCTCATATTCCTTGCTCTGGTGGAGCCATAAATGCGGCAGTGTACAAGATATAAAATCATTTGACTTGTAAAAGTGGTATATTAATGTAGCCCATTTACAATACATATTTTTGAACTATGAACTTAATTTAAGTAACATCTTGAATGGAAACCAATTATGGACTATAGAGTAAAGACTTACTAGCAGATTGTTGGTGTGATATTCAGCAGAAGAGAGCTCGTTCTTTGGGTCCTTCCAGAGCGCTTGGGGAACGGATGTGGACACCCACTTCTCGGAGCGCTGTTTCGGTGTCGGGATAACTTCCCTCAGGTACTTGAGTAGCTTCGGCCCTAGGGATAAACAAGAAAATTTACGCACAAACAATAAACTACTGAGAATGGTTGCTCACCAACTTTAAATCGTTATAGAACCTAAATGTAATTTGAAATGAAAAATTATAGGAGAAACCTAAAAAATATTTTCAAATATCTATTCAATGATACCCCATTTAACATAGTTCATCGATCTTAATTGTTACTTTTTCACAAAATGGCGTCTGATTCTCGCCATGTAGAATTTTGATTACTGTCATGTCTTTAGTAGCACTCGCAAGATCAATAAAAATGTGACGTAAGACTCGTCAAAATCGGTTCACGCGTTTGGTCTACATAGTGCCACAAAGAAACATACTTACATACTTAGGCTGATAAACATAATACCCTCCACTAAGTCGAGTAACAAATATATTTATTTCCGAAAATGTTTAGCGACAACTTGCGCATACTAGTTGGCTGCAAAATGAAAAGTGCTAAAGATCGAACATCTTATTACGAGTATTTTCATTTTCAGTGACTTGTCCCATTGGACCGAAAGGGTCGTGGGGAAGAACACTGAACCATCCAAGCTCAGTACCGTCAAATCTAGGCTGCTGTCGACATTATAACCACGGCAACTTACCAGCATCAGCGATATACTTGGAGTGGTACGCTATGTTGGAGCAAGGTACTTCTTTGGCAAACACGCCCTGGGCGGTAAGTTTGGCGACGAACGTCTTCATAGCCTCGGCAGGCCCGGAGATGGTGCTGGAGTCAGGCCCGTTGTGGCAGGCAACTTCGATCTCGGGCGGGCAGATGGCCTTCACCTAAGGAAGTACATCATAATTATACACCGTAGTCTCTTTGGTCAATTTTATTTGACGCAGTGGTAATAAGAATAAGAAGAAAGTAATAATCTGAGTGAATAACTAGCTTTTAGCTAAAAAAAAAAAAAAACACCTGGCCTGCCACAAAATAACTTATGCCTTCAATTTGATACCTTTAATGTAAAATTCTATGAAAATTTATATTTTTCGCATTTGAAAATGTAGCCATACTTCCAAAGCATAGAAACTTAAAAAAAAAAACCTGTATTACTCGGGGGATGTAAGGATTTTAACGATATCCCATACGTTTAAATCTGTTCAGGCATTTAAAAGTTATGGTGGAATAAATAAACTCACATACATACAAACACATGAATCCTAAAAACATTACACTCCATTTTTTGGGCAGTCGTGTAAAAATTAATTAACATTCTCATGGTTTTCTGGGTCGTTTGAAAGGCCATCAGTTGTGAAGAATTAGCTTTATCAGTGGATTTATTCAACGAGTCAGAGTGGAACACGTGAGAAAGACAAAATATTCGTCACATGTTTCTAAATCTTTATATATCTTATGTTAACAATAATGTTATCATTACGTTTTTTCCTGAAAGCTAAGGTGCATTATTAACCGACTTAAACAAAATAGATTCTCAAGTTGATGTGTATGTAATTATGTATGTAATATTGTTAAAAATGTTTAATATTTACCGCCTTATTTATAAAAAGTTAATAAACGTCAATTAGTACTGCGCAGTACAATATTGTAGTGCACAGTATTACTAATCATTGCTTAACTTTTTTATAAATAAGGCGGTCAGTCTATGTGGATATCTAAACATATGTACCAAATTTCATGTGTGTATGTATGTTTGTTCACGTATTTCTCTGATTGCGTTTTTTTTAAATTGTTTTGGTTTCTTTCAACATAGTGAATAAACAAAGTTTAATCAAATCGTTTCAGTAGGTTAAGAAATTTTGACTGTTAACTGTTCCCAGTATGACTTTTTTCTCAGCAAACAGAATGATTACTTCGATTTCTTAGGATCACTTTAACGAAACTAAAAATTAAAAACTAATTTATAAAAAACGACTTCATGTCGTATAAAACTTAAAAGAAAGAAATAATTCATTTTTTTTAAGGTCTGTGCCAGGTAAGTTCCTACTTCCTTACTTTAGTTTGTTTGGGCATAGAACAGACCTTAAAAATATTTCTTTCTTAAGTTTTATACGATTTCATGTACAGTTTTTTTTAATTTGTAGGTATACATTTTTAGTTATTGGTCGTAATTTTTCCTTTTTTTTTAATTTGTATTCTGTACAATTCCACACCAAATACCTAGCCCCAAACTATGATACCCTGTACTATGGGCACTAGATAACGTATAAAGATACATAGATAAGAATATCATCACACACAAATGATTGCACCTTGCTGGATTCGAACCAGCGACCGTTCGATTTCGTACCTAGGATCTCTAGCCACTAGACCAACCGGTCGTCAAGTTGATAATTTATTCCAAGTATATTTCAATCCAATTTTCTGCTTAAAAACAGACTTCGTTTAGAATAATCAGTGCACTAAGTGCTTCGAGAAACGCGCCGTAAATCGCCGAAATGCGGGACTTGCATAAATCTTTAGTTGACACTGTCTGAAAAGGGTTCCACTAAAAATTCAGGACAATCTTCATCGTATTTTTTGCCAGAGCACTTTTTCACGGGGCAGGGACAAAAAATGCGACAAAATTCGAGCAAGAAATTCACGAACAACAATTTTAATAACGTAAATGTAAGGATTCTCGAGGGAAAACCGTAATCAAGGTTTCTCTTATGTAATGGAGACATCCGTGAGGCACTTTAGTATGTTCGAAAAATTGGAACAAAATGTGGTTACCTGGAGTACCAAAAGTACCTCTGGGTCTTTGTATATAAAGACGCTTGATTGTTAATTTTAGTAGGTACTAGTTTTCCCGCCCGCGACTTCGTCCGCACGGACTACTGTTTATCTCGAAAAGAAGCATCCTATGTTCTTCTAGGATATTAAAAACCAATGCAAAAGTAGGTACAGCACCAATGCTCTTGATGTTTTTTGACAGACTTGTTATTTCGTTTCCATGGCCACCACAGACCATTCTGTGATGGCAACCCTTCCTTACAGTGATTAATCAACATTTTCCAGTTTTCCCGCGGAACCTTTCAATTTTCCGGAATAAAAAGTACCCTATGTTTTATTCCAGAGCATAATCTATCTCCATTCCAAATTTGATCAATATCCGTCCAGCCGTTATCGCGTGATAGCTCCCCAAACAAACAAACAATTAGACAACGTTTCACTTTTATATATTTGGCTCATAATACTGACGGAGTTTTTCGGGATAAGCTATTTTTTTAATTTAGATCTCAAGTGACCGGGCTACATGAAGTGTATTGTCTCAGTTTTAGCTAACGGTGGAACTTTTGAGGTGACTATCTATGTGACACCTTATTTATAAAGAGAAAAGAATTGATTTTTGTATGTTTGTTTGTAATGGACAAACTCAAAATATACTTAACCGATTTTAAAATTTATTTCTCTGATGGACATAGGCTACTTTTCCCCCGGGAAATGTAAAGTGGGATAACGGTAAAAATACGGGCAGTGCCGTAGGTAGTGAACAATAAAATTATATTCTAATCTCATTCCTAGTAAGACGTGGGATCATATCTACCTCATTTTCAATATTGGTTATACCGCTGCGCGGCTATCTGTATATCACAAGGCGTATCGTCATCATCATCATCATCATCATCATCATCAGCCTATATCTGTCCACAGCTGGACGAAGGCAACCTAATGCACGTCACTGAGCTCGGTCTTCAGCTCTCCTCATCCATTTTCTTCCAGCCGCTTTTTGCAGGTCATCTCTCTCTACCTGGCCACAGGCCGTCCTACACTACGTTTAAAGGTGATCACCCTAAACTTATAGCTAGTGTTCCTACCTGGTTATATCCCATGCCAACTGCAGCCATGGATCCCTTGATGAACTTAGTCTCCACGGAGGCAAGACCTCTGCTGTAAGCCGAGAGGATCATCTGTTCCGCCGTTAAACAGCCGTCGGCGTACGCGCAACCCAGCTCGCCTACACTGTGACCTGGTAGATTAAATATAGATTAAGGAGCTGGAAGAAAAATATCAAATGACTATCTGCACCACGGTTTCACCCACGTTTACTCTACAAACTCTAAAAAGGTTGCTAATTAAATACAAAAAATCTTTTATTTTTTGTTGTTGTTAATCCTTATCTGTCCAATTGCAAACAAAAATATATACAAAATAAGCACGGAAATTGATACCTGTATAGATAGAATATAGATAGATAGAGATGGAAGGATAGAAGATAGATAGAAGATAGATAGAAGATAGATAAAAGATAGATAGAAGAGAGATAGAAGATAGATAGAAGATAGATAGAAGATAGATAGCAGATAGATAGAAGATAGATAGAATATAGATAGAAGATAGATAGATAGATAGATAGATAGATAAGGACACTAATTCGGTATGACCATGCACAAACATAACGCGTCGAGTTACGATATTTTCGTGGAATCCTTTGCCAATTGTCGTAATGACGTCACACGTTTTCTGCAAGAAATTTCGTGTGTTATAGCGAATAAGTGCCAAGACTTATGATCAGTCAACACAGGACAGATACAGGTCTTCTCTCAGAGAGATAGAGAGAGCCATAATCCACCACGCTGGCTCAATGCGGGTTAGTGTATGTCACATGTCCTTGAAGTTTGTGGTTCTAGGACATTTTTGTTTTCGCACGATGTTTTCCTTTACCGTTTTTAAGCGATGCCATCGATATCCACACATAACTTACTACTAAATCATTGGTGCAAGGCGGAGGCATTGTACTGGGTGCCATCACTGTAATCATCTCTAATCATTATATGTTTGCTTCAGATAAACTTACCAATGATATAATCAGGTTCAATGCCAATGGTCTTCAGAATGTCAGTGAGACCAATCTGCACAGCCGCGATGCCGATGAAGGAGTTGAGGATGCTGTCGTAGATCTTCGGGTCCACCTCGGTGATGATCTTTGTGAGGTTGATGCCTTTAGGCTCTAGGGCTTTGTGGCATCTGGAAATAAATATTTAAGTAAAAACATGACCTCGAGCACATAGCTAAAGATGGATCAAGATTCTATTTACTCGTACTGGAATAAATTGGATAGGATACGATTTTTTATTGAACAAATGAGTAATGAGACGAACAAATCGTTCAGCTACGCTTCCTATAACAGTTGCAGTGCTTTCGAGAACTTAGGTTGCAAAATTTTGCTCGTCACCCTGAGATATTGGTTTGTATCCTGACACTTTATTTACATTGGTTTGTTTGGACACTGTGGAGACCTAATCCATTAAATCTACAGGGGTCTGATAGACAACTTCTAGAACGTCTATTTATACTTATAATAAAGCAATAGGAACGAAAAAGTCTGTACAATGAAGATAACTAAGAAAAACATGGTCTAAGGTACTTAAAATAAGCTACTGAACAAGAATAAAACATAAGGTAGCATAAGGTTTGACTTAAAAACTGGTGTACTTTGTATCTCAATCCGATCAGTAGAAGCCGAGCAATCGATAAAAACTTTTTGACGATTTAGGGATTTTGAGCAAATGTTGGTATAATGGTATTTTAGGTCTTGGAATAGTACATAGAGTACTTTTGACCTAAAGAAATGACAACGCGTGCAAAACCGCGGGCATCAGCTAGTTCTAAATAAAATAACTTTTAAAATTATTCGCTAAGTGTATGAGGCGACAAGTTTTGGAATATTGGGGACATCGCATCACCTTTAACGAAACCTCTTCAGAAGTATGTCATGTTGTAATAACTACGTACTTGTGAATAGCAGCTGCGAAGACTGGGATCCTCATGAGCTCAGTGGCCATGCCGGCCCACTGGGATCCCATGCCGGAGTACACGAACCACACCGGGCGCCGCACGCCAGAGAAGTACTGGATGTCACGGGACAACGAAACGCTCTTAGTCGGAGTCGAGCCTGGGGAAACATAGTTTTCATATAATATCAGTAAAAAGCAGGTTTCTATTACATTACATTCAATCAGCAGGATTTCCTGCATTCAGAGAGGAATAAAACACATCGAAGTTTTGAAACTTGCATGGTAATTAAAACTAAAGTCAACATTTGAAACGGGATATTGTGAACAGTGAAATATTGACAATAACAAACAAATTGCACGCAAGAGACCGTTTGTCTACTCGTAGAAAAATAACACCTACCCGCATTTACTAATCATAGCCTTCGTTCGCATCATAGTGCTTGCAACAGTGCTGAAATATATGATATCTCGTGTCTGATGTAGACTTTATCGTGTCACGTTTGCTCCTTTTTGAGTCAAAACTGGGATCCCAGTCACCACGTATGAGATACGATAGGTATCTCGGTTGCGTCACACTCTTTTTCGACTGCTTGAACACATACTCTACAAATTATTCCTTCACAATGTCTACTTAGACCAGTTTATTTATAGCATCATTGACTTAGACGTGCTTCATCATTGATCAAGTAGCCTTTAAAATCTTCTTATGTAATCCTCGATAATCCTGAAAGACCAGCCAGATCTTTGTTCTTTAAATATTTTCTCCATTCGCCTAACTAAAACTTGTAACCAAAGACTGTCTTCGACTTCAAGTCATCCAAGATTTAGAATATCATTCCACTATTTCAGTGTTTATATGGCAGCGATATCGACAGAAACGGACTCCATGGACTTTATTGTCAACGTAGTGCTGGTAAGTTTTCCGCCACGGCTCGATCAATGAACTCATACAATGAGCGATTACCACCATCTTACGTGGATTTCTGTGCTAGTACTAGACCAGTAGGGATGGTGCGTAATTATGGCAAGCGTCCGGACGGCCTAATGCTGATCCCCTGGGAGCGGGGAAGGGTTCTCGTATAGGACGTGACTTGCGTTGATACGTTAGACCTTCTCATCTCAGCGGGACAGTCTTGAAGGCCGGAGCCGCAGAAGAGGCCAAGCAACGCAAATATGTGTCGCTTTTAAGCAACAATATGTTTCTGCTATTTGGCTTTGAAGCTTTTGGTCCATGGGGTCCAAGTAGCAAAAAAATGTTAGAGCAAATATCTAACCGCCTGATCGACGTCGCTTGTGACAAGAAAACTAGCTCATTTCTCGCACAAAGGATAGCTATTGCTATTCAACGCGGAAACAGCTAGCGTTCATGGCATCATGCCTGATTTTAGTTTCATTATTAGTTTAGGTTTAGGTTTCATTATTTCTTTTAGTTAAGATTATATGTTACGCTATATCTCAAATATGTACAATTATGTTTTGTTGTTGAATAAACTTACCCAACAAAGTGTATCCTCTAACGACGTGGCCTACGATCTCGTCATCGTGGATAGCTTGCAGCAGTCTCACGAGCTCGATGTCAACTGTCCTCGACTCCAAGTCGTCGAGAATTCTGGCAACCGCGGACTCTGTGCGCCCGGAAGCACACACCAGGCGAGGGAGGTCGTCGAATGGCATGCCCTTGTTCACCTGGTTAAAGAAATAGATTTATAACGTTGTTGTTAATATGTTACACTAGTGACTCGCCCCGGCTTCGCATGGGTAGCTAAGGGTTTCTCTAAATATTTATTTGTACAAAATTTCGATTGTACCAGTGTTTTGATACATTAATAACAATAATTTTAAAAAGGTTATTGTGACTTAACTATAATAGTTATACATATCTTGTGAGCTTTTTGTGGGTAATTGATGAGTGCCTACCATAAACATAATTATTTTATGTATCATCAATAGTCTTCGCAGTCATAACCAGTAGTTATAGGTAAATTTTTATATATATACAGTTACATTATTGCAATTTTAGTAGGAATTATATTATTATTTTTAAATTAATTTCTGTCCTTGTTAATACTGATAGTGTAACTTTCTACAGTTGAAAGAATTTTATAATCGGTTTAGTATTTTTTGAGTTTATTAATTACAAATTGATAAACATACAAAAAAAAAACTTTCCTCTTTATAATATTAGTGTTGACAAGGTTTCTTCTATAATTAACAAAACTCTCTAGAGTTATAAAAACGACAAATTCTGCGAACTAAGGATACCATCCAGACTTTTACCCATAGCCTAACCCTGTTGATGCACGAAACACACACTATAATCCAGTTCCTGACATAATATATTCAGGACAAAAAATTCATCACAAAAAAAATTGAATCTCCAGCAGCGGAAGTTAACTTACCTTCCTAATCATATAGTGTAAATTCAAACTATAAAATTATATCAGAAAGTCAAGTGAACATACCTTGTCTTTGGCAATGTTATTCAGCAGCACATGGGCATTTGCTCCTCCAAACCCGAAGCTGTTCACGCCAGACATCCCTCTTTCCCAGGGGGTCTTGTCAGTGACCACCTCCAGACGATTTTCAGCCAATGCTACGACTCCCTCACGAGGAGTTATGTAGTTCAAGTTGGGAGGTAGGTAGCCGGTGGAGTAGGCTATACACATCTGAAAATAGTTGGCTTTTTGTATTATTAGGTACCAGGAGGATTGTTTCAGTTTTTTTTATTACTAGGCAATCGTTTGACCACGATCTCACCTGATGGAAAGCGATGATGTGGTCGAAGGTGTAGCACTCTTGCCTAGTAGAAACCTATTCACTCTTGACTTGAACACACCGGGGTTATAATTTACCGGAAACACTGACGAGGGCAGGGCATTCCACTCCTTTGCAGTTCTTATAATAAATGAAGAAGCGTAACGCTTCGTTCTTGTGCGAGGTATTTCAACCATAAAAGGGTGTCGCTTCGCCGATCGTCTAGTCGTACGGTAATGGAAAGGTGATGAGGGAATCAGTCTGTGCACATATATTGGAACTTGGGACTGATGGCGAGGAAGGTATCAGAAGGCAATGAAAACTTACGTAATATCAATTTTAGCATAAACCATTTGTGGAAGTTTAGGTCCTAAATTGGTACATATAAATGGTGTAGTATTAAAATAAACACGAAATACAAAATATCCGAAAAATGACTGAGAATTACATACTGTCCGCTGGTGCTGTTGTGATGTGTTGGACACCCAGTAATGATAATTTAATACTAACAGCGCCCCGTGGTTTTGTCCTCGGCGACATTTTTTAATGACATTTTATAAATTATAATGTGCTATTTCAGGACCTGAAGTATCTATGTACCAAGTTTCAATAAAATCCATTCACCATTACGGACCGTAGTGGTGACGAACATAACTTACAATTCTTACGGAAAAACCTTCCTGTCTTCATCCATACCAATATATAAAAGCGAAAAGTTGTCTTTTTGTATGTTTGTTTGTTTGGGGACCTTTCACGCGATAACGACTGGACGGATTTTGATGAAATTTGAAATGGAGATAGCTTATACTCTGGAATAAAACATAGAATACATTTTATCCCGGAAAATTGTAAGTTTACGCGAAAACTGGAAAAACAGGAAAAATTATGATTATTCACCGTAAGAAACGGTTGCCATGGAAACGAAATAACAATTATGTCAAAAAACATCAATAGCTTTTTTAAAATTTAGCTTTTTACATACTTTTGCAATAGAACACAGGATGCTTTTTTTCGCGATAAACAGTAGTCCGCGCGGACGAAGTCGCGGGCGGGAAAACTAGTTTATAGTATTAGTAAGGATTATGTAGGTACCTAACATTACTTTTCTGTATATTGTTCAATAGTAGTTTCAAATCAAGTACAAAAGTAACGATACGGTTTAAAAAAAATGTTTAAGCGTCTAATATAATTTATTAAAACATTTTACTTCATTATGCCAGTCAAAGGGCTAAAATTGAAATAAAAGTAGTATCTCCACTTCGCATGTGCCCCACATTTCTCCGTGTTGACAGGTTGCTAATTGCTTGCGAGTTGTGAGCTAATTTTTGTTTACTCTACGTTTCAGTTTCAGCTGGCAGTTGGAGTTGAAGTTGCCTGAACATTACCCGCATGTACTTGTGTAAAACGGTCGTATGCGGGTATGCTCTAAACTTTTTTAATAGGTAAGTACGTATTTTTGACTATTTCGAAATTCAATTCAAATTAACCATGTTTAATTGTTGAGATGGAAAAGTGCGTGTCATAACCATTATTATTACTATAACGCTGTATAGCATTTGTCAAAAAAAAAAAATTTTAGTTTCTTCAACAAGCACAAATGAAAAAAAATATATATCCCCGACCCCGAAGATTCTTAGCCATTATAGCTACGAAGCTTTTCGATCATATCAGCGTAAAAACCAAAAAAACGCATCAAAATCAGTCCATTCGTTTGGGAGCTACGATGCCACAGACAGACAGACACACACACAAATAATTAAAAAAATATAAAAATATATGCGAAAGTAAGTTTGTCTGTCTGTTACCTTTTCAAGATTAAACGGCTGCACCGATCTTGATAAAATTTGTGTGTCGAAGGACATATAATACTTTTTACTGCGGTAAACTGTGGCCCACGTAGATAAAGATGCGGGCGAAAACTAGTAAATTTTATTTCTTTGCCTGTAATGCTTAACTCCAAAATTTGACTTAATCAATTTTCTGTGCTTTCTAAACTTATCTGTCCTTTGTACATATAGGTCATTTTAACAGAAGCTCCGTCGATGCATGCCTGTAACAATTAGGTACAGTAGTCACAACGGATCTTTGTGTCTCGGAAGATGTCTGCAGACGCTATGCAAGCTGTTATTTTTCAGGCGCAATCCCAAAGGTTGAAGACAGCATTGTATAACTGACTCCCTCAATCACTTACGTTTTTCTCATCATCTATCTCGCTTATTTTATGCTGTTTAATCCTCACAACCGTACCTGCGCATTCTTTCACAGAGCCTAACTTCACAGCCACAAAGTCCCGCTGTGACAACTGCAACTCCCTGTTGGCTTAGCTCTAGATGTATTCG
The DNA here is from genome assembly GCA_946251855.1 of Alsophila aescularia. Classification (NCBI taxonomy): domain Eukaryota; kingdom Metazoa; phylum Arthropoda; class Insecta; order Lepidoptera; family Geometridae; genus Alsophila; species Alsophila aescularia. The sequence continues at coordinate 23,437,771 of OX276385.1, forward strand.
GGTGGAAAGGAGATTTACCTTGGCAACGGAGCAAAGTCCGGAGGCGGGCTCACTGTGTCCCAGGTTGGATTTGATGGAGCCGATCTTCAGAGGCTCAGAGCGCCCGGTGCAGAAGATCTCGTCGATAGCCAACAACTCTTCTGGGTCTCCCACTTTTGTACCTGGGTGAAAGACGTGTCAAGTTACGTGACATACAAAAAATACTACTCACAAAGTCAAAGTCAAAACATGACATGACATGTTTTTATGTGTGTTTTTGTGTGTTGTGTGTGTGTGTGTGTGTGTGGTGTGTGGTGTCGGTTCAGTAGTTTTTACGTGATGCGCGAACAAACATACAGACAAACTAACAAATAAACAGACAGACACGATTTAAAAAAAAAAAAAAACTTGTTCAGTAGCTTATTTAAAGTACCCTTGGCCTTTATTTTTTTATTTAACTTCTTTGTACAGGTTTTTTCGTGCAAAAAAAACCTGTACCTGTATAATAAATTGTGAGTATAGATTAGAACGAAAGATTGATAAACAAAAAAGATATGATGCTTAAAAAAACAAATATGAGTACTGTGTTTTTATTTATTTTGTTTCGGGCTGGGCAATCGTTTGAGCACGATCTCACCTGATTAGTTACCTTCTTAAAAATAAATGCGTATTTATACCTATATTACCTACGTCCGTATGTGCTAAAATAAGCTATTTTGTTCACTGTTTACTGTTAATTTAAAAGAGGTAAATCTAAGAGAATAAAATGAGAAAAAATAAACACTAGAACATGTGGGTCAGGCCATCTTTTTGCCACTTTTATCAAATGTCAAATGAGATGGACAGTAACTTTAAAAAAATGCTTTTTACTAGCTTATGAATTTTTATCCTGTAGAAGTATTTAAGGTTACTAAAACAATTTACAAAGTAACAGTAGCCATTTTTTTAAATTAATTTAAACTGTTGATTAAAACATTTCAAACATAAAAGTGCTCCTAAATTCCGATCCGTAAACAATCAACAATATAACCGATGTTTTTGAAGTTAACCCTTCAAGCAGCACAAAAAACAATTACATTAGTCACATATTTTTCTTTGGATTGCGTCAAAAGTTGTAAAAGTGGGTTTCGTCAAGTGAATACAAAAAGTGATTTTTCAATTTTCCAAGGCTTATGTTAATAGTATTATTTTTTCGTGCGTAGAAACTAACGTTGGTAGCGATTCGGACATCCCCTGAACTAAACTTAATTTCTTCAAATGTAATTTAAACCTTGTTTGCTTCGTAATAAAGTATGGCATCTAAACCTCACTCACTAAACTATCACTAAAACCTGTCAGCGTAAAATTAACTTTGTTTCCACGCGGCGAGAGTCCCGATTTGTCCAAACGCTGTCTCAGAACGTATCCGAATTTATCCAAATGCTGTTAATTTGAAGAAATCTAGTCTAGTTTGGTTTAAAGAGTAAAATGATCAAATTGCTGCCATTGCCAACAAAAATATGTTTTTTCACGAACCTGTTAAAAAATATGCGAAAATATAAGCAAATACTCCAAAAACATGCGCTGTTATGATTACTCATATGTTGCTTTTATATAACCCGTATCATAGGCATACGTTGGGTGACATAAGCGAGTAATTTTTGTATAACGTTTTATCTTAAATGGACAAACACATATAGAAACAAACGAGTAAATTTAGATTTTAAAACTATAGGATACATAAGAATATTACAAGTAATACACAACATATAAAATAATAATAATATTATCTTTTATCATTATCAAGTAGTATTTTATGTGGTAATTATACCCAATTTACTTTAAATTACGTTACTTTCATGGTATCTTAACGTAAAAGTAAGTATTTATTGTTACTTCATCTTTTATGTTACCGTAACGTAAAAGTATTTATGTTACTTCATGTACAAAGTGGCAAATAACTAGCTTAAAAGCTAAAAAAACACGCCTGCCCTGCCAAAAAAAGAGCTTTTGCCAATAAGTTATATACTTTTGGAATATGCTTATCAAGGCCTTCAATTTGATTACCCATATTGTAAAATTCAAAGAAAAAATATGTTTTTCTCATTTGGAAATTTAGCCATACTGCCGACATATAAAAAATTTCAAAAAAAGGATGTAAGGATTCTAACGATACCCTATACGTCTAAATCTATTCAGGCCTTTAAAAGTTATGGTGGATTAAATAAACTCAAATACATACAAACATACATGAATCCTAAAAACATTACACTTCATTTTTGGGCAGTCATGTAAAAAGACGGCCTGACCCATCTGGCATTTAAACTATGAGGCTAACCTCGGGTTTCTGAAACGTTTGTTAACTTTAACAACAGATTAATTCTAATACTGCCTTTGTTTGGTACTAAACAAATGACAAAGACAGCAATAGACTTAATCTGATGACAAAGTTAACAAAAACGTTTCAGAAACCCGAGGTAAGAGACACATCTATTTCTATTCTAAACCTTATATTGTTTGCAATGCCCCATATAGTTACACTTTTACAGTTAACTGGATGGAACACAAGTCGAAATTCAAAACATAAAGGAACTGTAGTCATAAAATAAGCACCTCTAAACTAATTTCAAAATGGGAGTCACAAAATGGAAAACATTAAAAATAGACGCGCGTTCTAGCGGAATGGAGGCGAGACGCGAGAGGAGCACTCCATGTAAATGCTCGGTGGAGTTAGTTTCATTGTTAACACAAAGGGGTGAAAAAACCTAGCTTTTTGCGGGTAAATATTGTTTCAGTTTCAATTCTGTGTAACTTATATAAATACAAGATTTAATAGAAATGTGTTACAAAATATTAATTTACTTCCACAAAGTCAGATGCACTATAACAGGTACAAAAACAACTTCGAAAAACTAAAGGGTTGTTTAACAATAAACCGTGACTGTTTAAGGTCACGGTATATTTTGTTTATTTAAGAACTAGTTTTCCCGCCCGCGACTTCGTCTGCGCTGACTACCTACTGTTTATCGCGAATAAAAGCACCCTTTGTTCTTCTAGGATATAAAAAAAACAATGCAAAATTAGGTATAACACCACTCTTGATGTTTTTTGACATACTTGTTATTTCGTTTCCATTGCAACCGTTTTTTACAGCGAGTAATCTATATTTTTCCAGTTTTTTCAGTTTTCCCGTGGAAACTTACAATTTTCAAGAATAAAAAGTATCCTATGTTTTATTCCAGGGTATAACCTATCTCCATTCCAAGTTTCATCAAAATCCATCCAGCCGCTATCGCGTGAAAGCTCCCCAAACAAACAAACAAACCGACAAAGTTTCACTTTTATACATTGGTATGGATGGATGTGTCTTTTGAGCACTCAACTGTTTGTCCTGCTCATCCAAGTGCATTGTGAGCGGGAAATTTTGTGCTTTTCTATCGATATCTCAATACATAAAACTCAATTAAAATGTGTTCGTTTATCTGTTTAGTTTAATAGAGTAGCTATAAAATAGTAAAGTAGTGTTAAAATGCTGTCGCTGAAAATAACGAGAACAGTAATACAACAAGCAATTTTCGTGGTAGTTCGTGGTTTTACTCCAAGGATACCAATTTATTTCTGAAAATTCTGTTCGGTTATTTGTTTGGGTAGTATACTTTTCTATCCACAGTATTCTTTGGTTTGCATAAAGTTGTATCATTACGTCGTTCTCGACGTTTTACTTTTCGTCTTTTGGCTGATTTCGGGACTGAGCCCGCCTTAAACGGATTCTAGTAAAAGCAAATCAACTAAATGAAGACGCATTTCAAATTTTATGCAGCGATGGTACATGCGTGTGTGTTGAACGAACGAATTATCTTATCCATGTAGCGATTGCTGTTTATAATGTATTGTAATTAAATTCAAATGACTCAATTTATGTGCAAGGGTATTTTCTGGGTGCCAGAAACTGTTTTGCCCCGGTATTCTCCATTTTTTTAAGCATGTAGGCGAGAAATTGAAAGTTATCACGTCTTGATGGCGTCTTCTTGGTCTTGACGTGAGGATGTGGTTCACATAGAATGATTAATAATAATGCCCACCGGATATCTTATATATTGTCATTTAAAGATGTATTATTATAATTTCTTTCAATTCAAAAATGTATAAAGAATAATTGTCAAATGTGGAAAAAATTACAACCACGTAGAGTTTCTTGGCCTCTTCTCTAAGAGGCGTATTTCCGAAGTACAGGTAGTCAAAAGGGTATTCTCCTTTTCCCGTGTGAGATTCAACACTGAGCCGGCATATAAAAGGGGACTTTCCTTTTCAAACTCAAAGCATACTTAGTTTGCGTAATTTTGTTGATTTGATCTATTTATAATATTTTATGTTATCTCCTAGTCATGAGATATTAATTTTGACTTGTTATAGTGCTATTATTTTGCCCATTAACGTTAAAATACTTCGACTTTGCCTGAAGCCAGTTTGCGAGTGAGTTCATTCACTGGCCTTTCACTAGCCTCGTGTACGAATGAATACATTTCAAGACACTCACCGAACTGTCTTCAAATGTCAATGTACACTGAATGTACACGAGGCCAGAGAATTTCAAACTGGCCTCGTGGCCAGCGGGCATTTAATATATACGAGTATACTAGAATTTAAGTTATTGTTGAGAAATAAAAACGCTGATCAATTGCTCCATTCCTTGGAAACAGTAAAATTACATAGCAACATAATTAAGTGTAACTTATAAATGACATTCGAGCAGGTTTTCGCAATGTCTAACTGCAATTGGTGCCTGTAGACTTGCGACCTTAACGCAAATGATCAGCTATAGAGAAAATGTTATAGACAAACTTAAATATTATATTTTATTTGTTTTCTTGCAAAACATACTGAACAATTAAGCTTCAAAGACTCGAAAGCTCGAAAGATTTCAGAAGAAAATCATTTATTAGTGGTAGAAATTTCCAGTTTTATTTTATGTGAACAATAGTTAAAGCTATCAAGCGTCTCGCTTTGTGAATCAAGTAGTGTTTATTATCACCAGTTCGTCTTTCGCGACATTGTAAAGCTTTCATTTTTCATTTTGTAGCAACTCAAGATGACTACAAAGGCGCCAAAAGAGCCATAAAATTATTTACGAGTATCGTTATGGAAATGAAACGTAAATAGAAGCCAATTACATTGTACTTCTTTATATGGCTCTCTATACATACTACATATATATTATACATACTACAAATACTATACCACAAAAAAAGTGTCTGTTTGTAATGAAAAAATAACAGCTTTTTACTAAATGCATGTGAAACTATACACCGGTACTCATAACAAAATAGTTTTTTTTGTCTGTCTGTCTGTCTGTTTGTTCCCGCTAATCTCCAAAACGGCTGGACCAATTTTGACGGGACTTTCAGATAAAGATAGCTGATATTACAAAGGAGTAACATGAGCTACCTTTATTTTCGAGAAATAATTGGGGTCCGTGCAAAAATAATAATCCATAAATTTTGACCACGCGAAAATGAATTTGTTTAATGAAAAGAATAAGGTTTAAAAAAGACGGAGCTATACTGCCAAAAACAAGAGTGAAGCATATTAGCAAATGGCGGCTGCGTTGCTTTTGCGTGAATGGATAATTAGTGATGTTTTGCGGTTGATTCACAGTTTCATCACAAAATACTGCTTTGTATTTGATTTTCCGTAAGCACTTGATAGAGGTTTGTGCATAGGAACGGATCGGTATATATAGCACTACCCGATTAGCTATCCGGCTAAAACTTTCATGGTAACTCACAAACCAATGACAAAAACTTTTTTTTAACTTGTATCAATAGTGAAAATCCAATAAAAAAGAGAAAAACCATATAAAAACGTTAAAAATATAAAATTGAAAAAATACATAAAAAGAGACATGCATTAAAAAACGGTCGTTTTTTTTTCTTTAAATTATACATATTAATCCATGTTTTATGAAAATCAGATAAACATAAAGTAAAGCGAAGTATATTATGTAGGTAAATACATGAAGGCCCGAAGACATTATGAAAACGAAATCGTTGAATCAATCAGCATAGCATTATATTATTTAAGGCTTCCTTTCCCCCAAAGGACTTTGCCATCTAAAAACTGAATTTACTGGATTCTATTATTCCTACGACTCAGACTGTTTTCCATTCCTCATGATTCGAAGACGTGACTAATGTTAAGCAGTATCCACGAATCGAATCCCCAAACTCTAAATTAGGTACCTAATCCATGAAAACCTCGTGCAATATAGACTAGGATACAATAGATTCTACAGAATTTAGCCAAACAAGACAACTATAAAAACTAAAAAACAAACGTTTAAGAAATTGCCTATGACACTCTTGCGATGAAGACAAATCGATTGATACCTCGCTTGTCAAAATCGGACAAGCGAGGAACCTTTACTTTGCCTTGCCGTAGTCGGGTGAAAAAATAGCCTTCGACGCTTGATTGATACCTCGCTCGTCAAAATCGAACCAATAGGGGGGACCATGGGGGACGCTATGGTGGAACATCCACACGTAAGAAAGGAGCGAGTTGAAAACCAGCGTTGCGAGACTTGTCTTCGCAGCTTTTAGTCTGAACTCGCTCCTTTTGTGCACAACATATGCATTAATGTTTATTCGGTTAAGGTGCAACGTTTCGCTCCGCGCCCACATTCAAAATTTCTTGCGTTTTTTATCAATTACAGCTTAATTACGCAACGTGGGTTCATAAAAACTTATTTTGCGGCAATAAATGGATTGTATCAAAACATTACGGTTAAAATGATCACCTAGATAATATTGGTTTAGCTACAATTGTCAATAACCTAATTTTCATCTTGGTTTTTGGTTTATTGACAAATGTACATAAACTAGCTTTAACCTTGATTTTTTTGTTGGTGGAATTTCATGATACAACCTATTTATTGCCGCAAAATAAGTTTTCATGAACCCACAATTAGTAATAGAGCTGTAATTGACAAAAAACGCAAGAAAAAATGAATTTGGCGCGCCGAGCGAAACGTTGCACCTTAACCTACCTACCTTACCTACTATAGTTTTACTTATTTTGTACACTATATACGTCTTTTCTATCTTTTTACCCACGTTCATAGATACATACGAACATACATACATAGACTGTTAAATTCATTACCCTTCCCTTGCTTTGTAGTTGGGTAAAAAGAACTGCTAATACTGGAAAAAAAAATCTACATACACAAAAAATAAACCAATAGATTACAAAGATATTTTTATAGCAAGGGAAGGGTAATGAGTTTAATTATCTATGCATGTATGTATGTATATATGTATGTGGGTATGTCGATGTTCCACCATAGCGTCGCTCCTACTTGTCCGATTTTGATAAGCGAGGTGTCAATCGATACGTCTTCAGGTATATAGTGTCATTTTTACCAGGCTACGACATAGCAAAGGAAGGGCTATATGTTCAAACTAAAAACTTGTTCCGATTTTGACAAGTGAGGTATCAATCGATTCGTCTTCATCGCAAGAGTGTCATAGGCTATTTAATACCCGACCGTAGTCGGGTTTTAGTTTTTGTACCATGTCTTGTTACGCTACAGAAGGATAGACTATCTGTTGGGACTGTCTGTAATTTAATGTGGACATACCTGTGCCATGAGCTTCAACGAACTCCAAGATATGAGGTGGAATGGAGCACTCCTCGTAGAACTCTCTCAGCAGCAGCTTCTGGATGTGGCCAGCGGGGTACGTGATACCCTGTTCCTTGTACCCGTCGCAGTTAGTCTTGGCGTGGAGGAGCTGAGCGTATACCCTGAGAAAATATATAAAGTCTAAAGGTAAGGTAGGGTATCATCATCAACATCAGCCTGTTAAGATCCCACGGCTGGGACACAGAACATTAAATTCATTACCATTACAATACATTGTACTAGTAATTCATTTTCATTACATTTTAATTCATTACATTCATTTTGATGATGGCTGGAATGAACTGCTAATGATGATGATGATGATATTGCAATTGAAGCAGCAGAGAACCGAAATCTAATGGATGAGTTTATCAGATCCTCATCTGCTCCCGAATTTTGGATGTCTTGCATATTATTGTACATTTGTACAACATTACACAACCCACTATTAGGCATTGACATATCTGTTGTTTTCTCGCTAAATACAGGCTGGATTTTTGAGACGGGACAGTAAGTGCAGGAACCTTAACCGTTATAGTTACAGGAAAACGTTCATAGGAGACCATCCACAAATTTTTGAGATATTCTGAATTCACAAATTTTGGGGGAAATGTACTGTCAGCAAGAAAATGGTCACTTTTCACAAAACATTTTTGGTTACCAATTGATCCTGTTTCTTGTAAGGATCATATGTCTCTATTGGGCTAACTGAAGTTTGAGTACTAGAAATGTCAGAAATCGTGAAAAACTTTTTTCATACATTATGTATGAAATTACCTTAACCGTTGTAGCTACAGGAAAATGTTATTAGGAGATTGGCCTTAGATTTTAGAGATATTTAGAGATTTTAGAGAAAGTGTGCAATTTTCACAAAACTTTTTTTTATCCTGTTACTTATAAGGGTCAAAAGTTTCTGATGGACTAACTGAGGTTAGAGAACTAGAAAAGTAAGAAAACCCTAAAAAAGTTTTTCTAGACATTTTGTACGAAATGAATATTGATGAATAAAATAAAATTCAACCATTGTTCAAATACAAACTTTTCAGGGTTTAATTTCACTAAGAAAATTAATACTGTCGGACAGAAAAAAAAATAACGTACAGAAAAACTGTAGCTTTTCCTAGTATTTTTATCTAACATCAGTTGGTCCAATTCAGAATTTTGGTCCTTACAAGAAACACATCGACTGCCATCAAAAAAAAAAATTGTGTAAATTACCCATTTTCTTAATGACAGTACATTTTTTCGAAAATTTGTGATTTCAAGTCAAAATATCTTCAAAAGTTAAGGACAGTCTCCTAAGAACGTTTTGCTGTAGCTACAACGGATAAAATAATTTCCTACATAATGTATGGAAAAAGTTTTTCGTGATGGTGTAGATTGTACGGGTCCTAAATTGTACCGAACAACTATATTAACAACCTACATCTGTGACAATAAAATAATTTGATTTGATTAGTGATTTCTGACATTTCTAGTAATCAAACCTCAGTCGGTCCTGTAAAGACTTTTGACCCTTCTAAGAAACAGGATCGATTGGCATCAAATAAGATTTTGTGTAAAATTACTATTTTCTTGCTTAACTGTACATTTTTTCCTAAATCTGTGAATGCAGTTCATAATATCTCAAAAAGTTATGGATGGTCTCCTAGGAACGTTTTCTTGTAACTATAACGGTTAAGGTGCCTGTCTCGTCTCAAAAATCCATCCTGTAGATTAAACTTACAATTTTTTCTTTGTTCCAACTCAAGGATGTCTTATTTTTATCGCATCTCCCACAGACTTTCCTGTAGATTATGTAGTATACATATATAAGGAAGTTTGTGGATCCTTCTTCCTACACAATGCAAACAAGCTCTCATTCAATATTTATATCTCAAACATAATCTTTATCCACTTCAAAGATGGATCGCTAACCAAAACTGGGTTAAATAAATATCAGCCATTCCGAAATACCGTTCAAATGTTTCCTCTCTAAAATATTATTTGACCTTTCAAACAGACAGTTAAAATGTATTTATGGATTCTTTGGGCAGAGACACTGATGCTTTTTTGTATGTGACTGTAATCATGATAAAGGTCTATAAGATCTGAAAGTTTCAAGACTAAGAGGTAGAACCTAAAAGGATCCTAATTGAAACAGAACTAAAAGTTATGCCTTTCTTGTAGAACACTTTGTATCCCGTTCAATTTGATCAAGTTATTTCTTAGTATTATTTTACCTTCTGGAGTCTTTGGCTTTTTGGAGGAAGACGACCACAATGGCTTCGGAACGAGCATAACCATTGGCATTGTTGTCGAAACTCTTGCATCTTCCGTCAGGTGATAAAACTCCCAATCTGTGAAAATATATTGAATGAGTTTTTCACTATACTTAGATTCATAATATACGTACCTCAAATTATATATATTGCTAGATATACAGCAGAGTAATAATAAAAAAACAGAAATAAATGTCTTCATTGAAGCAAATCTTCGTATATCTGATCGAGATGGATTCGGTGTTTTTTGTTAAAACGATGAAACGGCAGAATGGGAGGACGTCAATGGTACCATATGGATACAAAAAGATTGATCCTCCTATAAGCGCAGCATCACAGTAACAGTATCTGATGACTCTGGAGGGATGCTCCAAGGTATAGAGGGAGTGGATTAAGCTGCGATGTTAAATAAAATCTTACCTGGAGAACTGCAGTGATACATAAGGATGAAGACAAAGGTTGGAACCTCCTACAATAGCAGAATCACAATGTCCGTCTCGGATGGCTCTGAAGGCATGTTCCAAAGCATAGAGTGAACTAGAGCAAGCGGAGTCGACTGTGTACGAGGGACCGGTGACGCCGAGCCAGTAGGAGATACGGTTGGCCAACATAGCTCGGGAACATCTGAAAAGAAGCAAAAGGTGAAACAAAAGACAAGAAAAACAAAAGCAGCGAGTGATCGCAAGACTTTAACAGATAATCCTAGATCGCATCCTTGTTTTAGTGGATCATCATCATAAGCCCATGTCAGTCCACTGCTGGACATAGGAATCTCCCAAAGCACGCCACTGAGCCCGATCTTAGGCTCTTCTATTCCAACTGCTACCGGCCACTTTGCGTATATCGTCGCTCCACTTAGCTGGAGGACACCCTTACACTACGTTTTCTGAGTTGCGGTCTCCACTCAAGAATACGTCTACCCTAACGGTTATCAGTCCTTCTACAGATATGACCAGCCCACTGCCACTTCAGCTTACTAATTCTAAGGGTATAACAGTTGATAGTAGAGGTTTAAACAAAGTAGTGTTGCTAGTAACTTACGGCATTGAAACGTGGTCACTAAGTATTGGCTTGATTCATAAGCTCAATAAGAAGCCATGCTTGGGATCTCTTTACGAGATAAAATGTTCGTATATCCGCAAAAGAACTAACATAACCGACACAGATCTCTATGAAATAGTAACTTAAAATGGCAATATGTAGGCCACATTAACGATAACCATTGGGGCTGAAACGTTGCGAATGGCGACCAAGGATCGGAAGATAGAGCCACTGGATGCAAATAGAAAGCAACCGCTTGATGTGGTGTGGTCTTGATGATAATGACGAAAAATAGAAGAGTATTGGCAACGAAATTGCTTTTATGACTATACTATTAAGTGTCACAAAGAACCCTGTTAAGATATCAATGCGATTAAACACGAAAGGTTTCTATAATTAGGATCCAAATATTGAATGCAAATATCATAATTATTATAATTAAAGAATACTGATTCGTGGCATAATATAGAATACTAATTATTAAAATCAATTTCAAACCACCGGGATTCCACTATTTTCCACTCTAATTCCAATTCCTGGAACCAAATTATCGGGATGCCATTCAAGTTACCTACATTTCCAATTATACAATACGATCGGCATAACGAATATCGACAGCCGGCTGATATTTAACTACTGATAGAATTCGGGATTGAATCGTTTCGTGTTGGTCAGTTGCGGACAAGTTTTGACATTTTCACAGGCTGTAAAGTTTTTATTGTTTGATAGTATTTTATCCGCGTGCTTTTGAAATCACATTGCTCTGTTGCAAATGACATCCTGGAACAAGTTTATCTCACTAGTCTAGTAATAATCCGACGACTAGTAAGTTTAAACGCTTTATAACTGAGGGACCGGCAATTGTAATAATGAAACTAAATTGCAACTCCGCCAAGTTCTGTATAGCTGTAGTATTATACCATTGTGGAGATTATGAAGGACAATTTCTTGAATTTAGATTAACTACTAAGTGAAATTGTTTTATAAGTTTCACTTGTCTGCGCTTATCTTAGATAGGTAGTCTTATCAAATGATGTGACCAACTTAGTACGGATTAATAACTCGCACATAAAAAGGGTCAACTACGGGTCAACAAAAAAAAAATGCGACGCTTATCCATGTGTCGCACCACAGTTTTGCGTACAGGCCAACACTTTTGTACCCAAGTTGGCCTGTCGGTAGGTACTTATAGCCACCAACGGTATATGTCTGTGCTACCGACGCAAGTGTTTCTCACAAACATCGACGTTTTAGTATGTCTTACCCAGTGATACCGAAGCCGTTGACCTGCATCTTCTCGTAGAACCAGGTCTTCTCAGACTCGGAGAAGCAAGCGCCGACAAAGACTCCTGTTTTCGTGTCGCGGAGTTCCTTGGGGTTCACACCTGGTGGCAAAGACAGTGTTGTGAAAAAGCAATGGACAAGATTTGAATGGCATCGGAGCATACAGAAGACGTTGGTAAGAGGAAGATGAACAATATCTAGCAGAAGATCTACAATAGCCTTTAAAACTTAGTACCTCACTTTTAATATCTGTCTGTTCACGCATCACGTTAAAACTACTAGATCGATTGCGATGTGATTTTTACTGTTGGATAGCTTAGGTTTAGACTTAAATCTGGTGTACTTGATATCTCAATCCGAAGTTTTGAAGGCCAGTGTTTATAGGACTCTCTTATAGTAATTCTTTAATCCAAAAATTATGAACGTTATTTTATGAGACACCTAAATAAAGCTTTCTTCATAAGCAGTCTCATCAGTAAATAGACATATTGGTCCACATCTGAATAATTCAACAGGCGCCGAGGCGTAATCCTAATTCTCACGACATAATGGAATATCGGGATAAAATACGGGATATGGGACATAATATGGGACATAATGCGGGATTTAGGGCGAGAGGCTTGAACTCATTGTTTTGGAGTGCTCCAGGATCCGGACGTGTGATTGAGGATCTTTTATAATGAGTGGATCCATTGAAATGTTGGTGACAAACCCCGGATCGAATTAATAAGAACATTAAGCTGTCTGACCCGGCTATTGTTGATTAATAACAGTCGTTAGGACAAGTCAGAGGCCTTCGGGCGGCCTGACAAACTCTGACACCAGAGGCCAGCACAAACTCATACGACAACATTGTCCATAGGAAATGTCTATATAAAAGAAAAACAAACAAACAGTATTAGATATGTCAAATCGAGTATCAAACAGATAAATAAGTAAGCCCCTTATATCCAAGGATGCTCCTCTTTTTGGCAGTAGATACTTTTTGTTAAATGAGATGTCCCTAAAGTGGTTAGTATTTTTATATAAATAAAGTAAAGAAAATACAACATTGGTACCAGACAAAAATCAAAGAGTTGTTAATTTAGGATCGGCTCGATAACAAGTGTTGTAACTTTGGAAAGTGTAAATAAATAATAGTACTAAATGTAGATAGTTATATTGTTCAATAATATTACTTGCGACAACAAGTCTAATAACGTGCAATCTATCAAATTGAAGGGTAAATAAATAATAGTACTAAATGTAGATAGTTATATTGTTCTATAATATTACTTGCGACAACAAGTCTATTAACGTGCAATCTATCAAATTGAAGGGTAAATAAATAATAGTACTAAATGTAGATAGTTATATTGTTCAATAATATTACTTGCGACAACAAGTCTAATAACGTGCAATCTATCAAATTGAAGGGTAAATAAATAATAGTACTAAATGTAGATAGTTATATTGTTCTATAATATTACTTGCGTCAACAAGTCTAATAACGTGCAATCTATCAAATTGAAGGGTAAATAAATAATAGTACTAAATGTAGATAGATATATTGTTCTATAATATTACTTGCGACAACAAGTCTAATAACGTGCAATCTATCAAATTGAAGTGTATATAAATAATAGTACTAAATGTAGATAGTTATATTGTTCTATAATATTACTTGCGACAACAAGTCTAATAACGTGCAATCTATCAAATTGAAGGGTAAATAAATAATAGTACTAAATGTAGATAGTTATATTGTTCTATAATATTACTTGCGACAACAAGTCTAATAACGTGCAATTTATCAAATTGAAGTGTAAATAAATAATAGTGCTAAATGTAGATAGTTATAATGTTCTATAATATTACTTGCGACAACAAGTCTAATAACGTGCAATCTATCAAATTGAAGGGTAAATAAATAATAGTACTAAATGTAGATAGTTATATTGTTCTATAATATTACTTGCGACAACAAGTCTAATAACGTGCAATCTATCAAATTGAAGTGTAAATAAATAATAGTACTAAATGTAGATAGTTATATTGTTCTATAATATTACTTGCGACAACAAGTCTAATAACGTGCAATCTATCAAATTGAAGTGTATATAAATAATAGTACTAAATGTAGATAGTTATATTGTTCTATAATATTACTTGCGACAACAAGTCTAATAACGTGCAATCTATCAAATTGAAGGGTAAATAAATAATAGTACTAAATGTAGATAGTTATATTGTTCTATAATATTACTTGCGACAACAAGTCTAATAACGTGCAATCTATCAAATTGAAGTGTAAATAAATAATAGTACTAAATGTAGATAGTTCTATTGTTCTATAATATTACTTGCGACAACAAGTCTAATAACGTGCAATCTATCAAATTGAAGTGTAAATAAATAATAGTACTAAATGTAGGTAGTTATATTGTTCTATAATATTACTTGCGACAACAAGTCGAAATATCAAAGACATATTTTTTTTATTACTGACTAGGCAATCGTTTGACCACGATCTCACCTGATGGAAAGCGATGATGTGGTCGAAGATGTAGCACGCTTCTCTAGTAGATACCTATTCACTCTTGACTTGAACGCACCTGGGTTATCCGGAAACACTGACGAGAGCAGGGCATTCCACACCTTTACAGTTCTTATAATAAATGAAGAAGCGAAACGCTTCGTTCTTGTGCGAGGTATTTCAACCATAAAAGTGCACCATGAAACATGAACACTTCATGTGTGTAACATGAAGTGCACCAGATTTTAAGTCAAACACTAATCTATCCAATAGTGAAAATTGCATTTCAATCGGTTTAGTAGTTTTTATGTGATGCGGGAACTATAGACAGACTGACACGATTATTAAAAACGTTATATTCTTGTTCTGTATCTCATTTAAGTCATCGAGGCCATTTTATTTGATGTATCTTCTTTGTACAAACTTTTTATCGCTTACTGCTTTATTATATGTATGGATTGTCGCAAATACATTGGTAGACGTTTTTTTTAATTGCGTATCTTGTTATCTTACAATATCTGTACTTAAAAATATAGTCAAGTACAAGTACCTACCTACATGCCCACACAATCATATCTAATTAAAAGCGGTAACACCACCAACAGTACCCAGCTAGGTTACCAGAAATGCTTGCAACTTTGCATATCTCCTTACAAACGACTGTGCGCTTGTCAGCGCATTTTAATTAACTGCCTGAGATAATAGTCGGCAAAGAGCTTACAGTCCCGACTAGCGGCTATTTTTAATCCTTGCTGCAGAAAAAAGGAGCACCGCTCTTACATAGTGAATTTGATGTCAAGTTTTTTGTTGACTTCTGGAGTACAAAGTAATATAAACCTAAGTACACTGTGTTAAAACATTTTTATTGCATTTAAATTATGGGTACGTCCAAAATTATTTTTTTACAATTTCATATGAAGTACCTAGTATATTATTTTCGTATCAAAGCGATTTCATGTATCTATACTTATAGTAAAGCAATAAGAACAAAAAATCTGTATAAAGAAGATAATTAAAAATATATGATCTAGGGTACTTCAAATAAGCAACTGAACAAGAATATAATATGTCTGTGTTTGTTCGCGCATCATGTAAAAACTAGTTGACCGATTGCGATGCGGTTTTCATTGTTGGATAGCTTAGGGTTCGACCAAAAAACTGGGGTACTTGGTATCTCAATCCGATAAAAAAAAACAGAAGTCGAGACTAAGCCGAGCAATCGATAATAACTTTTTGTCGGCTGATAGAATTTTGATCAAAAGTTGGTATATTGGTATTTTAGATCATGGAATATAAAGTACTTTTAACCTAGTGAAATGAACACGCGTGCGAAGCCGCGGGCACAGCTAGTACGAAATAAAATAACACAAGTTTGTAAGTATAGTCCCCATATATTACTATACTCTTTGGTATAGTACATACTCACGTACTCATAGAAATCTGTGGTATAAATAAGTCCAAGGAAGTTCTATGTATTTGCGTACAAAAGAATCGAAAAAAAAAGAATTTGGTATAATCTTTCTACGAACAGAATACATAGTACACACAACTGGGACGATGTCAAACCTGTCATCATAATCATACTTTTTTGATAGTTTGTCTATATTAATTCAAATAACCTGTCATTCCCACATTGTCATTGGATTAGCAAAAACTGAAATTTTACGAAATAATATGTTATAAAATATGTACCTAAATAAGTTTATTACATCTGGAGTCCTTTAAATATATATAATAGTACTTTCGTTCGTGGTTGTTTTGATCCTTATTGTTGAAGCACGAAAAGTCTGTGATAATAACAATACTAGAGTCCCAAGGGTACACTCTTACCATATATATTAAATTGGGAGAAGACTGAATAGAATAGTCCAGTGCAAGATCTCTGTTTATGAACATCTCCGAGTGCTCCTAATTGTTCTTGTATTTTTATATTGTCCACTGAGGTTTGGTCCCTGGGCTAGTGGAACAAACCCTAGGACAGCCTCGTGACACAACTTCCTTGTTTAAGTCAAACTGAAGCACGGACCATATAGAAGATACGGGGATAACTGAAGGCTGTACAAGCCGTTGACAAGCGGACGGTTATTTAATACAGATAGACAGCTTCAATATAGAATTTCACATATTTAACTGAAACCAATTTAAAACAGCCGTTCAGCAAAACATATAACCGAAAGTGTGACTTCGTAACATAATAATAAAGGCCAAGGCGAGGTCCCCAATGCAATGAACCCCAATGATCTTAAAAGCCAATATTGAGGTATAATTACTGCAAAAAGTAAAAGTTTTAATGGAATTCCAGATAACGGACGATTCTTGCCAGAGTCGAATTACTTGCCCTAGTTCGGAAGATACCAGTGTGGAGTTTCTTTCATTTATTTTGAGGAATCCTTTTCAAGTAGGGCTCAAAACATAAGTAGTACCTACAAATATTTATTTTATTTATACCGTTTTCTATTTTATGTTTTAAATATTAATCTAAAACTACCTAAATAGTACATGTGTCAAAAAAGCACGATCGAGAAGAATTAGGCAGATTCGAAAATATACAACAAAATTAAATATAAAAAAAAATTAGGATACCCTGTGCTATGGGCACTAGATAACGAATAAACATACATAAATACGAATATCAACATTCATGACTCGGAAACAAACATTTCTGCTCATCACACTAATGATTGCACCATGCAGGATAAGAACCCACGACCGTTTGATTTCGTTTCTAGGGTCACTAGCCACTAGACTAGACCAGCCGTCCAAATAAAGTGCCAAATGCAGTAGAAAGAGCTTATTTTTTTCTTTGTAATCATGGAGAATATCAACAGCAACAGTATAAATGAACTCACATCAAAAACAGAGGTAGTAACAAAATCTCACTCAATTGGCGAAATTTCTTTACAAAACACCTCTGACAGGACATTTAGAATCGAACAGCCGGTCCCCGAAATAAAAAGAATGAGATCTTGTAAAACCGACGATCTTTTCTCAAAGTTAAATAAGGAGGAAAGCACAGATATAGAGGGAATAGATAAGGTACTGCTACTGCCGCTATTTAGTATCGTATAAAATCTAGCGTGTTACAAATTTTGTAGGTACCTTTGACTAGTGCAAGAGAGAAGTTTATCAAACAGTAAATATCAACAAATTATTTCGATTAAAAAATACATGAATTTTACGTTTAATATAAGACTGAGTAAAGGTACTTGCGAACTACGCAGGCTTATACAATGCATTTAAAATACCTGTCTTGGCATATTGTGCAATATTGCTTGCAACTTTGACATACTTATTCATCTTTATGGCAAATTTATTGATGCCGTGTGCAAATATAATTAGATTATAGAATCAATCCTAAAATTTACCTTGTAATTCTAAAATATTATATTTCTGTATTCTTATTTGTGCACCTAATAAACTACAAGTTCTGTGAACTGTAAATGCGCGTTCTGTATATGTGAATTCGCGCGCACAAACATTTTTGCAAACAATTTAGCAGTGCACAGTAGCGCCTAGTTACCTTATTGTAAAACTAACATTAATAACCAAGGTGCTCCATCAATCCTTACCTAGTAGGTAAAAGGCTTAATCCACTGGTAGATACCTAAAAGTGAGCAATTATGTGCATTTGATGAGCTATTCTGCTCATCATGCCGAAGATCCTGATCAGCTCTTCACTAAACTGTTATGTTACCACCTTTTATATAATAAAATAACCATTGAAATCGAATCTAATAAGGTAGAGATATTCAGTAGCTACCTTTTTTGCCACTTTCTGGTGGAAGTACCCCGCCCCCATTCAAAAAATACCACCACAAAAAAAAAGTTTAGCCTTTATACCAAATTTCGTCTAGATCGGTTGAGAAATGCGACCTGTAGAGGACAGCCTGATATTCGGACAATCGCCTGACATACGAAAGTATTTTTGCCCAAGCTGAAATGGAGAAGCTTTGCGCTTGCTCGGTCAATAGCAGGCATTTTGTGTTTTTAAATCGCCTTAAAATGAACACAGTCTAAAACTAACTGAAATAGCTGCTTACTACAGCGTCAGTGTTTTGCTGATTCGTTTCGACAATCTTCGTTTCTTCAAATGAAAGTCATGGTGCATGACAATAGGGACTAAAATCAAAGCCCAAAAGCCAAGTTTGGCAAGAGATTTTCTTCGGAAATTAGAAGATGCAGATGCGAATCTAGTGTTTTTAGTAGCTCCAATGTTAGGTACACATTGATCATCTTGCGGTATCTATTTTATCCTTATCTTCGGACGAGATCGTCACCCAGCGAGAAGATTTTAATTCATCTGAGTGCTCGCAGAGTTTCGGTATAGATAAATTGGTCTCATTACTCCCGAAGAACGGAGGTGGTATTGATTGGAATGCGATAAAATGGCTGCAGTCACACCGAACGGTGTCAAAATGTATTTTTGGTCCAAAGCTGTTTCACCACCATTTCTTATGTCTGTTTATCATAGAACGTTACCCTTGTACTTTTTTGCGACTTATCATAAATCGAAGAACAATAATTCATAATTATACCCAACTGGCTGTCCCGGCTGGTTTTGCCCGCGTGATCATTTATCTGGGTTAAAAGTAATCTATGTGTTATACCGGGACCAAAAGTACAAAATTTCTTTCAGCCGTCAGATTTATATTGACTGCTCGGCTTCTTATCATCAGATTAAGATACCTCAAACCCTACTTTTTAAGACTGACCCTAAGCTATCCAACAGTAAAACTATCTAGTAAGTTGTTGCATGATGCGAGAAGATACAAAAAAAACTGACAGAGTGCATTTTTATATTCTAATATTCTTAAAAAAAATGGTGTATGCCATTAATAAACTACTGAAAGTAGCTTATTTTAAGTCCGCTAGACATATTTTTTTAAATATCTTATTTTTACAGACCTTATGTTACTGCTTCATGATAAGTTATAAGTATAAAAGATAGATGACTATTGATTATCCTGTATTCACACATATTGATTAATTTTATTATGGCTGATGTTAGAGCACTAAAACGGACATCTGTATAGAACTGATTTATTCCCACATATAAACTCTTCATTGATACAACACAAAATAAAGTAAACTTATAACTAAACAAGCAGCAAAAGTATATTAAAAAACTAATATTAAAAAAACACGTTTTTGTAGAATACATTGTCATCAATTTGTGAACTACTCTGAAAGTTTCAGCCGGATAGCTAATCGGGAAGTGCTAGAAATTTGAGACAGACAGTCAAACAAGAAAGTGACTTAAAACGTGGTAAAATGGGCTAAGTAATTATATCTAAATCAATGTTCCCCGTCAATGCAAGACTTATGAACAGGATGTCTTATAAAACTGCTCAGCTTTTTTTATTCTTAGTTAGGAGAAACTTAATTTACAGCAGCTGGCGCAAATAAAAATAAAAAACTCGCGTCTCTTAGACTTCTGAGATATTTACTGAGTCTATTTAGTTAAACTTTAAGGACAGTTTATTTGATTTTGTCTGGTTTAAATGTTAATATCAAATGTGGTTAAGATGTGTAACCTGACTAAAGTTGTATAATAGGCATCCCGCTTTGGTAGATGTCATTTAATTTAGGGATCCATTGGTGTCGATTCTGAGTGCACCAATTAAAACTAAAACTAAATTTGACAGCTCTAAAATTATTGCTATCCCTTTCAAACCTTTTGGAAACGAAAGAGACAGCAACAATTTTAGAGCTGTCAAATTTAGTTTTAGTTTTAATTGGTGTACTCAGAATCAACACTAGTGTCTACATTGTCAAAATTAATATATTTTATCCCAATAAGCCCCAATTCTTTTAAGATAGCCCAGTCCATCTGTCTGTCTGTTCGTTCGTTATAGATACAAGTATTACAAAGGAAAAACGAGAGCGTCAGAGGAGTACGACAGCAAAACATCCAAGCTTGTGTAGGAGACACGCTGAACAGTGTCCCATTACTCAATTAAATTCTGATGTGAGGTCCTAAAGATAGTTTCAAGCTCGTTATACAACGGTGTGAGCGGCGTCCTACCAAAGTAACCAGTATCGACGGTTCCGATTACAAACGGAACTGAAAAGTTCGGGTATTCCAATAGACTGATCAGCACCGAATCTACGCAGAACAAAGCCCTATAATCAGTCAAATTTGGTCCTGAAGATAGGTTCAACTTTGAAGTTACACGAAGGTGTAGCAGTGTCCTAACAGTCCTAAACTCAGACTAATAACACTAAAGATCCAAGAAAAGGTCCAAGCTCGTAGTTACACTACGGTGTAGTGGCGTCCTGTCAAAAGCAACCAGTATAGATGGTTCCGATTACAATCGGAACTGAAATGTTCGGGGTTTCCAACTGACTGATCATCCCTGAGGCAGCTCTGTTAATCTTCATTTACTGTATATTGGACTTTTTATTTATTTTTTTCTCACACCAGGACCTTTTCCAATTATGAGCTAACCGTACTGAGGTGAGTTCAGAGTTTAACGTTAGGTTTAAAAATGTCGTTTAAGAAGTTGAAATGGGAATCATTATTTTTTCGGAGCAGTTACGTGTACGTATAATATTATTTTTAATGGTCCACGCTAAGTTAGCTTTTTAATGCTTCTTCTTGTAACAAATCCTTAAGCAATACCCCTTAAACGTGTTGATGATGTTCAAACTACCATGTAAAATGTAACACAGGTAAAAATATATATAAAAAAATACCCGAATGCGAACAAAACTAAACAGAGACAAACAAACTTTAGTTTAAAAAAAAAAGTTGCAGTCGGAGGCATGACTAGTTAGCTCGCGAGGTTCTAGCTGATCCTGTCAAAAGAGAAATTAAATGCATGATGCCTATGACTTCACCTTATATTTCACAACCAAGAATCTAAAGAAAAGAAAAGAAAGAAAGAAAATACATTTATTTGTAACAACACACAACATTATACATAACGAAAAACAAAATAAAACAAAGAAATAAATAAAATAATAATAAAGCTAGATTAAAAAAAAAAACTTGTTTGTATCTTTTTAATTTTGTTCGCAGTCGGGCTATTTTTTTTATTTTTGTTGTGTCTCTCGATAGGTTTTGATTATTTTTTGTTTCGTCTGAAATACAATATGGCAGCTGTAAGCCGTCATATTTGTTTTCTTGGCATTTCATATATTCTATAGCACTTTCATGATTAGTACGAATACAATGATACCTGATTTATCAAAATCCATCAAGCCGTTTAGGCAGTAGAACGCGCCAAAGAAACGTAAAAACAAACATACAACCCAAACACATAACCCTCAAAAATATGCTTACCAGCATCAATGATGGCTTCATACGCCTTCTCTAGCAGTATCCTGCACATGGGGTCCATGGTGTGCGCCTGCTTGTAGTGGACGCCGAAGAAGGACGCGTCGAACTTGTTCACATTGTTAATCTTGCCGGTTCTTTGAGGGATCTCGGGGTGTGCAAGCTTCCATCGGCGCGCATCGGCTGATATCAAATCCACCTGCAGAAGACAAGCTTAGGAATAAAAATATGAAATATAAATATAGCAAGTACTCTTACTTAAAGAATACACCTAACATAAGCTCAAGCTCCAGTGTAGGACGCCCGCCGCAAGACGACTTACTTGAGGAACTAGATGAACATAGCTTAAAATCGGGTTCAGTGGCGTTCACTAGGAGAGGCCTCATTATCCAGCAGTGGATTATAGGCTGATGTGATGTTGATGATGATACTGGCAACCTGTATGACGCACAGATCCAATAGCCCAAGTGATTGGTCAGAATAGATAAACAATAACACAACTTGCGTCGGATATAAAAATGGCCCAGCTACGCCTCAGGCCTGTTTGTACAGGTCGCGTCATGTAAGAAGAACGCTGGCGGTTAGGCTGCGCATTAGGCGATTTATCGGTCTATTTGGTGGCTGATTCTATCTATTTGGTAGCTATTTGGTGGTCCATTTGGTAGCGAAAGGCTAATTAAAATTATAGACCTAGTGATTTTGCGAGTGTACCCATGCGCAAACACACCCTCTCCACTTTCTTCCAGCGTTCTTTTTACATGACGCGACCTGTATGTACCTATTTGAGTTCCAGTCTGCAAAAACGGGAACTACAATATTTAGTCACATCACAACATGAGAATGCGGGTATTAGAGTCGTGAACGGCGCTCGTTATTCTGGACTTTTTGCAAAAAATACTTATATATGACGTTTAGCGTTTTCCAACTACCCGCATTTATTCTTGTAAAAAGAAAATGTGATCATATATATATCTCAACAATTCGTAGAGGATCTATACCTTCCACTTGACCTTTACATGTCTACCTTCCAAGAACCGATAGCGTATTATTCTGACACAAAATATTACTGGTATTTCATCGGATCTCAAATATATCCTTTTATCTCTAAACACACATGCAAAGAGGTTAAAAATTCGCAGAGACTGAGAAACAAGCATTTTTTTATTCTTAGTTTATTTCATGATTTTCGCTAGTCATGATATAGTAAAGGACCACTGCCACCCGCAGCTACCCTAAAGGCTGGAATACACATGCTGTGTAATATCACAAAAGCAAAATAATCCCAAGCAGATTCTACTTAGTAGCATACAGTTGCTGATAAGTATGCTTGTGAAAAAGCACAACGTAGGCTCCTAACCACTAGACGATCACGGCCAGGGGATGTATGGGAGCGAAAAACTCACTGCTCCAAGCCAACCTCACCTGCACGTGGTCATACTGCTGGATAACAAACGAGGTTCTGGCGACCGACAGATGGCGGTATAAACATCCCAAAACAAGCGTAGCTAAATGACACAGGCCGGTGACGCGCAGCAGCGTCACCGGTTCGAGAAGCTACGCCCTGCGATCACCAACCCGCATGCCCAGCGTGGTGATTATAGGCAAAACCTCGTAATATGACAAACAACTAAAAAAAAATATTGAGCTCAGTGCATTGGGCGAGGCCTATGTTCAGCAGTGGAAAGATATAGGCTGATGATGATGATGATGATTGTGAAAAAGCACGCTACTTAAGTCGCAAGCCTGTCTATTTTAACTTGTTGTTACACGACTGCCATAAAAAAGGAGTGTAATATTTTTAGGATTCATGAATGTTTATGTTTGTATGTATGTATGTGAGTTTCTTTATTCCACCATAACTTTTAAATGCCTTAACAGATTTCGACGTATGGGGTATCGTTAGAATCCTTACATCTTACATTACATCTTACATCATCGCGAGAAATATAGGCATTTAAAAAACAACAATTTGGCTGCAGTATGGCTCTATTATCAAATGCGATACAAAATATTTTCTTTTAATTTGACTAGATGGGTATAATATAATTTATAGGCATAAGTTTTTTTTAGCAGGCCAGCCGTGCATTTTTTAGCTTTTAAGCAATTTTTTATTATTAAGTCACTTTCTTGTTTGTCTGTCTGTCTGTCGTTCCGAATGGAATATAGCTAATCAGGAAGTGCAAAATAAAAAAAACTGGTTTTAGATTAGTTTTCAAATCTACATTTGCTTCTTTCGTGCTAACTAGCACACAGTGTTTGAGTAGCTCCAAAGCTAGTCTAAAGTAAGTAGAGAGAAACATTACACTCTTTTTTTGGGCAGTCGTGTATAAAGGCCTCTTTGCCTTGCTAAAGGTGGTGTAGAAATGATTTTCACGTATGTTGTTTAGGTCTAGACTCTGATGAAAAATCCAAGTTTTCGACCTTACGGGAGCACAAGCCGCCATCTCGATTAAAGGTGTGAGAAACAGTGGTCAAAACAATTCACCAACGGTTCATTTTAAGTCAAAAATGTCACAGGCATATAATATAGGTAAAATTATTTTCATTTTTGTTTAAACACTTTTTTTGTAAGTCCGAGAACTAATTTGTTAAAGTGGCGAAAAGATGTTCTTTTTGCCAAAAATACCCCCCCCCCTCCCCCCTCCCCTCCATACCAGGTATTCTCCTTAAAATCACTCCATCCTACAACAAGAGGTATTTTGGTAAAAAAAGATTATCTTTTCGCCACTGTAACTAATTAGTCATCAGACTTACAAAAAAAAGTGATTGTACAAATATGTAAATAATTTTACCTTCTTTAACTTTGCCTTTGACATTTATTACTAAATATGAATTGTTGGTGAATTATTTTGATTAAACCAATTTTTCACACCATTAATCCAAGATGGCAGCTTGCGCGAGGAGCGAAGGCTAAAGCGCTCCTCAAAGTCAAAAACTTGGGTTTTTCATCAGAGTCTAGACCTAAACAACATCTCTAGAAATCATTACTACGCCAAGTTTTACAAGGCAAATATCTCTACTTACTAGCGTAATATGGTTGATTAGATCAAGAGCGTAGGATGCGATGAGCAAATGTTTCATGAGCAAATAATATACACACTCGGAGAGCATGTTGTAAATGAGCATACTAGTAGCAAACAAGCATGTTTTTTTTATACTGTTTTTAATTTAGGGCTTTTACCATTATTGGCATGTCAGCCCCATCGTACCCTAAACATGCCCATACACATTAAAACTATAATAACGACAGCGGAAAATCACTGATGAAAAAACAATTTGTACAATGATATTGCAGCATCTGTTGTTGGTTCCGCTAATATTTTAATGTACGATCCAATAAAAATACGAGCATGTGTATACCAGGCTTTATATTCAATAAGCTTTTTTACGAAACGTCATATAACGGCTGGTGATTTCCCCGAGCAAATGGGCGTACGTCATCTGCGGCCCCGAATTAATATTTCAACGTCAACGACAACTTCATCTCCGACCACAGAACATGCAGGAGTCGCGGCCGGGGTAATGAAACTGGACGAAATAGTCGGGTAATATGTTATGGGATAAGAGCAGGTCACATTGGGAGTGAGATGTGCTTGGAGTTTCTCTAAACTAGACGACTAGATTCGAAATGAAGTGATCCGACAGAGGACCAAATTAACCGACGTTAAGGATATGCAAGTTGAAGTGTCAGTGGGCTGGTCACATTTCCCGAAGAACTGACAACCACTGGGGTAGACGATTTCTCGAGTGGAGATTACGCTTAGGCAAACGTATTGTACCCTGTGGCCAGTTGGAGTGACGACCTGCGAAAAGCAGCTGGCAGAAACTGGATGCAGTGAGCTGAAGACCGAGCTCAGTGGTATGCATTAGACGAGTATAGGCTGATGATAATTATAACGATGACGTTAGAAATCAAAATACTATATAAATTATTATTTACTGTCGCACTTAATTGTTATTTGTTTATTAAATCAGTACCTACTTATACTGTTGCATTTAGTGACGTCAATTAACGCTTATCGATTAAGCTATTTTTCTATGGATTTAAGTAAGGTTCCCAGGATTAATGCAACGTTTTCCTTTGTGCACTAACATTATAAATTAGAGAAGAGTAGTCACTGGTAGCGATTTGGACATTCACTAAACTAGACTTAATTTCTTCAAATGTATTTTAAATCTTGTCGACTTCGTAACAAGGTATTTTTTCCCCTGGCATCTAATCCTCACTCACTAAACTATCACTAAAGCCTGTCAGCGTAAAATCAACTTTGTTTCCACGCGGCGAGTGTCCCGATTTGTCCAAACGCTGTCTCAAAACGTGTCCGAAATAGATGCCAGGGGCAAAAAGACCTTGTTACAAGCCGAGAAGGTTTAAATTACATTTGAATAAATTTAGTCTAGTTTAAAGAGTAAAATGACCAAATAGCTGCCACTATCGTAAACAGGACAATTAGAGCTAAAAGTTTTAAAAATGAATACTCTCTTATCGAGCGGAAAACTTCGTATGCGCGATTCAGAACTCCATACATTAGAACTGACAGTCATAAAATGCAAAAAAAAAAAATGATTAGCGCCATCTATCTTTTATCTTTAGAAGTGTGTGTGTATGTTGACGGAGTAATGTGCAGTTGTCTATGTTGTTGGTTACGCCTTCATGCTCAAACAGCTGAACGGATTTGAATGAAATTTGCTGCTTATATCTTGGATTAATACATAGGCTAATTTTGCTCATCATCATCATCCATCATCATAATCCACATTGAAACCGCTAGTATAATATAATTGGATTAGTGCCTAAATCTGTAGGTAGAGTGCGGTATTTTCGGATTTTCCTATACATTTTACAATATAATTGTTTGAAATTACACCAAATACATATCAGCCTACATTGAATTGAAAGTAACCTCTACAAAAAAAAAAACTGTTATAGTTAGGTTAGTAGCTTCCAACAAAAGGTATTCGATACCAACCCTAATCAAACGACATAACCTATTACTTTGCTCGCTCTTGGTCTATTAAGCGCGGAGCGAGCGTGGGTTTTCCTCAATCAATTGGCATTTTTAGGGTGCAATACGGAATCCGTGGGGAAAATCTAGCTGGAGGTTAATGAAATCGTTGGAACTGGCAACCCCAGCAAACTATCATGAATTCCTGATGTTAAACCTCAATTCCACAGTTGAACGAGTTTATTTGTCCAGGTTCATTAAATATCGATGGAGACTCGTTTCGAGGTGAATTCGGGCTAATCTTTATGAATAAGAAATGATATTGTATGCTAAGGGGATTGTCCCAAATCATTCTCTGGATTTTGAAGTACAATTTATTCAGCTCTTATGATTGAACTATAGTTATGCCCGCGGCTTTGTTCGCGTGGTCATGTTTCTGGGATAAGGGGAAACTATGAGTTATTCCGAAACCAAAGGGTACCTTTGGTTTCGGAATAACTCATAGTACCTAATATACCTAATTTCATAAATCTTCGTCAATAGTTTTTTATCAATTGCTTAGCTTTTATTCATCGTAATGAGATACCAGGTATATCAGTTTCTAAGTCAAAACCTAAGCTATCCAAAAGTGAAAAGCGCATCGCAATCGGTCCTTTAGTTTTTACGTGTAATGTATTTTTATTCAGTAGCATATTTTAAGTACCCTAGACCACTTTCTTTTTAATTGTCTTCATTGTACAGATTTTTTTGTTTCTT
The DNA here is from genome assembly GCA_946251855.1 of Alsophila aescularia. Classification (NCBI taxonomy): domain Eukaryota; kingdom Metazoa; phylum Arthropoda; class Insecta; order Lepidoptera; family Geometridae; genus Alsophila; species Alsophila aescularia. The sequence goes on from OX276385.1 coordinate 23,465,489, forward strand.
ATTGCTTTATTATAAGTAATATATAGATTAATTAATTTGAAGTTGTCAGTTTTTGGGAGAAAAAGTAGACGGGTAGTACTGGAGAAAATTGATCAAAATGATAGTAAAAATTATTGGTGACGGAATTGCTAAATAATTTAATTGATTTAAATTGTATAAACTCTAGATGCCTTGGGTCCTAAGAAAATTTTCAATCTTGAACTGTTATCGTAACTGCCAAACTTTTAAAAAAAACTCCCCCATTTTACCATAATCAGCAGGCAGCATGACCGCAGTGGATAGTATGAAGCCAGGATCATTCGAGGTTAACTTTGTCCTTCAAATTATGGAGCTTTCAGTTACATTATATTCTTAACGTATCTAACTTTTTACCTGACTACGGCGAACCAAAAATAAGGGTTATGATTATGAACGGTATGTTTGTATATATGTGGATTTGTGTGAGAGTGGGTATGTATGTATGTTCATCTGTACCGTCATAATTTCTAAACAGTTTATCATAATTTGACAAATGAGTATTGTTGGAAGCGTCTTGATTGTCCACTAGTTATTAGTTATGTCACGTCACATTAAATAGAATATAGCGCCCTCTAGACGACATAATGTCAAGAAATAAATTTATAATAATTTATGATGCCGTGTTGGGTATCAAATAAAAGGGGCTTAAAATTAGCAAATTTCAAAAATATATAAATTATGGCCATTAAATAATTTGAATAAAAATATAAGTCCAAACAAAAAGAAGAAAAAGATACATACAGTTGAAAATATACCCGTCTCCTTTTCTGAAGTCGCTTAAAAAGTAAAACCCGACTAAGACCTTTTCATTTTTTTGAAATTACTTTGTTGCGACCACATCCTTGCGTTAAGTCCGCGAAAATAAAATAACTAAAAAGTCTAGTAGACTAAAAAGTCACAAACAAGAACCAATAATTCGCACCAAACTTTACTAAGTGATGTGCAGCTTTCCATCGCTCCGTGCTTCGAAAACACGGAAAGCACGTTAATCTTAAGTAAGAGGGCAAGTTAAGCTGTCGGTCCCGGCTGTTATTGATTAATAGCAGTCGTCAAGCCATGTCAGAGGCCCTCACGTAGCTTGACAAACTCTGACACCAGAGGCCAGCACTACCTCATACGACAAATAAACAATGAAAAGGTGATTTTTCCGAGTTATAACAATATACATAACAACTGAATGAGTACCATCGTCGATAACATGAATTTAAACGAATATGGCAAATGGTATATTATGTTACCTTATTAAAAAGGTTTTCTTGCAGATGCACGACAGAGTCGGAGTCAGGGAAGTACCCTGATACTCCCGTGATGAGGACTTCATCTCCAGGCGGTGGGTGCGATAGCCGGTGCCCTGACGTCAGCCTGTCTTCAGCTACTATTGTTGGTGCCATCTGGAGAAGAACAACGGTTGTTAAAAAAATTAAGACACAGACATAACTTCAACAGCCGGTAAAGTCTCCAGCCGGTGTCCAGTGCTGTACATCTGCTCTGCCCCCTCCCCCCCATAGCCACAACAAGCGCTTGCTCGGCGTTTCAGTATCAAAACGGAGATTTTAGCAAAATCCCTGCTTATTTGGGTTTTTTGGTGACCACAGTAGAGATACATTATCGCGATAGATAGAGTGAGGTAATAGAGCTGTCACTGTATTTTTTTATCATTTAGTCGCCACTGATCTATTTTCCGATACATTGGTCTTACAAGTTATTCTGATCAACTTTTAAAAGACAATACAAACAATAAACATAACAAACATATTTAATGCATCTTGTAAGTAATGTTTCACACTAAATTTCAAAGTTTCACAGATGGCCTCGATTCCGGTCTTCATAATATGCTAATCATTATCAGACCCATTAAAATGATTATGGGTATGAAGAATACTATAAAAATGTAACATTTGAGCACAAACTCAAGGTTTCTAGCTGCAATAGTGCCCGAGATCCCTTTACAAAGAGTGATCAGTGTTGAATATCGTGGGAAAGGTTTCCACCGATTTCTTCCAGACTAAGCTCAAAAGCACCTTGCCATTTTCAGCTTTAAAACTAATTTAATTTGGCCTATCCAACTAGAACCTTATTTAGCGTCGGGGGTAAACATTACATTTCAATTTCTAGATTTAGTCACACTACTTTGCGGCGACTAGTAGGAAAAACAGTGGAACCAAAATCGGACCTTGCATTAGAACAGATTTAAAGATTTAAACCTTAAATCCACGTAGGCATACTTAGCTATAGATACAATTTTTGCTATCATCATCAGCCTGTATTCGTCCACTGCTGGACTTAAGAACCTCCCAATGAACGCTATAGATCGATCTTCGGCAATCTTCGGCTCTGCTCATCCAGTTTCAGCCGGCCGCCTTCTGCAGGTCGTTACTTCACCTGTCTGTCTGGTGGGCGTCCCAGACTACATTTGCCAAGTCGCGGTAATATTTTAGTAAAACTATTATTTATTTTCCTCATACATTTTTAATCTTGTTTGTTACACTATTTAGGTAACAAACGATTTAATTTGACCTGTAGCCTTCAAGGAATAACTTTGCCGTGTCTATTAAATATTCATTGGTTTAACGTTGGACGTAGCTACTTCCTTCATTACTAAATAGACCGAATTCGATTAAAACTGAATCCTCATTTCAATATTTTGTAACTAATCTTTAAGACACAAACAAAATTGGTGCCCAAGAATATTCAAATCAAAAAATTGGTTTCAAATAGATATGCTAAATATTTTATAACATGAAAGAGCTTAGGAGGTGGTAGGAGAGGATTTAGCAGTCAATGTTGATAAATTTCTAACAAGAGTTACATGCTTCAAATCAGACACTAGATGATTTTACCATGTGAACAATGGAGATGTAGACAACTATTAGAAGAAAATATCTGTTAAAATGAGTAGTATATATATATATATAGTTGTAGTTTATAATAAAGCATAATATTAGAAGAAAATATCTGTTAAAATGAGTATTTTTGAATACTGTGCTCTAACTGAATAAAACATCTCCAAGGCGCGCTCTAACGTCACATTATTACGTTGAGTTTTGATGATCTAAATAATTTTGTGTTATTCCAGGAATAATAATGAAATTATTACTTAGCAGTCAGTTAAAAATATCAATTTTTCAAAAAAAAAAGAAAGTTTTTGGTTACAATTAGAACTAATTATAAACAAAATTTATAATGATAAGTATATACTAATAAAAGACTGAGTTTAGGTTGCCTTCTGGAGGTTAGCTGCCCAAAAAGCAGGCGACATTACCTCGTTCAATAGCTAGACTAATTCTTTGACCGAGGTAGGCGCTAGCTCTTTGATCACCTATTGTTTTTACTTAGCGTCTGGACATCTCCCTGACAAAACTTTGCGTTTCTGGACCCCAGAGCCCTATAGCTTCAACCCCAAACGGAAGAAAGATGTATCTATTACTGATAGATGCATACTTCCTCCGCTTGCGGCTCTCTTGTTTAGTAAAATTGACACGAAGTCTTTTATTGGTTGAATATAATAACATTCTTTTTCGATTGCTTTGCTATTATGGATGATATGGAGTGGATTTCCAATATGAAGGGATGGTACTAGAACTTTCGTTAACAATAAGCATGTGGTGCTTAATATCTCAAATTGAAATTCAACTCCTACCATACAACTATTTACATACAAAACCCCTAAGCTTCTTTAACAACCACAATTTTATTCAAACTCCTAATAGAACTTGAAACTTATGCAAATAAAACTCTACTACACCTGTAGTTTGAACTGAGGTCAGGCTGATTTTCAGGCTTTAAATATTCAATGAATTGAAACATTGTTACACAAAATGGCTTTGAATTTTAAACAGGCGCTTGATTATTATGTACGTAGGTATAATCCGTTATATTGTAATGTTATTTTTGGTTTTTCGATATTTTAGCGGATTATGAATTTCTGGAGCGTTTTTTGCCTGGGCTGTGTTTTTTTTAAAATATGGTATGTGGTACTCATGGACTTATATAATTATTTATAAGTATATTTTGTTAATAAAAATTTGAAGCTCCTTATTTAAAAAAAAAAAAACTTACTAACTATACTTTCAGTTTGAAAATGAAATTGCCTTTTCCAGTGTGAGTTTCAACTAGTGCTTCGGAAATACTCCAATAATCGTTAGAGAAGACAAATTTTATATTTTAACTTATTTTTACGACACGTTATACACAGAAGTTTTTTATTGTAACTATTACAGTATTACAGTATTTCCAAATATTGCAAGTGCACTGAGATGCCCCACTATCACCAAAACTGAGATAAAATATTAATAAAAACATTGACTGTTAAATTATGTTTTAATAAGAAACTAGCCTGGACCACAAGCAGCACTCGTACACGAGTATGACTGGGTACGTACGTATGTACGTGTATGTATTATACAACATAGTAGAAATCATTTTCAAAATTTGCATGTTATTAGTTTTTTCGTTCCTTTCGTAAAATATACAACAAATACTTTTAGTAGTTCGTTTGTTAGTTTCGTAATAGTAGTACTAAGATGAACAAAATTTGAGATATGGTTTGGTATTGGGTTTGGCAGCATGTATTTCCATCTGTCGCTTCATAAGCGCCTAAATTTCAACATGCAAGTTTGTTTGAATTTGCCTAGATCGTCTGCGTGTAGTTAATACAAACGACATTCGACGTACAGGGGACAAGAACCCCTGAATACATATATGGTCTAAAAAACATCGCATTCCATCGTGCTTATCAAATACAAAAGATTTAGAAGACCATTTCAAAAATATGTGTACCTCATGTGGCCACAAAGTTGTCAAGCTCAAGAAACAAAAACTTTTTTTTGGTGACAAAATTCTGTCTTAGTTTGTGTCTATTTAGTTCACTATGATACTCGTATTCCATAGTCGGATTTTAGTTTCTAACTTATTATATTAATTTGAAGAAACATTGATTGATTTCGGTATAAACCATTGCATCTTCCTGTTCTGACACAGAAAAACACCCAATATGGTAAATATAAATTAAAATGGTATGAATAGTATAACTATGCTACAATACACAAATGTTAACGATTTAGAAAGAAACCAATCTAAATATTCCTAGCTTAATTACAATTCTCTAATTAAACGTCTAACCCAACTCACCTTTCAAATTGAAATTCCAAATTTTTCCAAAGCGGGAATCGAACGGGACGTGGGCACCGGCAGACAAACAATGCACGTCTGAACGTCGTAACCCTGAACGATTGTATATAAAATGGACAATAAAATTCCGTAATGAATACAGGGTGTAGTGCTTAATATGTGAATACAATACCTGTTACAGTTATTCCGCATAACATAAAAAATGCCGCTCCAAATGGTTTGTTTGTTGGTCGTATGTGGCAGTGCTGGCCTCTGGTATCAGAGTTTGTCACGCCACCCGTGGGTCTGACAAGGCGCAACAACTGCTATCAATCAATTACCAGCTGGGACCGGCAGCTTAATGTGCCCTACAAGGGAAAAAAAACTCTAAATAATATGGAAAAGTCATTGGTTAGCTTAGAACCGAACCCGGTATCGCTGAATTCTTTTGAACTGTTGGGCTACCATCGCTCCAAATGGTTGAGGGGGTGATGGAGATTGGATGGAGATGGATGTAAACAAGTCAAGTGAACGGGCAGTATCAGAGAGGTACCTAGGTACGAGTATTTCCTTTTCCTGTGCGAGATTCAACTCTGAATCGGAACATGAAACTAATATATTGAAATAATCTATACTTATAATAAAACTGTAACGGGTCCAATTCTGTACATTGAAGATATTTAGTTTTTTTTTGTTACGTACTCTTGATTCGATACTGAAGCTAAAACTGTTTTTTTTTTCATTTTTGTCTGTCTGTCTGTCTGTCTGTCTGTCTGTATCTTGGCTAAGCATCACGCCGAACCTACTGAATGAATTTATATGAAACTTGGTATAATTTGAGTTCATACTACGAGGTAGGACATTGGCTACTTTTCATCCCGAAAAATGAAAGGGTTCCCGCAGGATTGAGGTTTAAAGTTATTTCAAAAAACACTTACCACTCTGAAACTACTGGATGGATTTTGATGCAATTTGGCACAGTTATATTTTATATGATGGGTTAAAATTCAGAATACTTTTTATCCCGAAAAAATAAAGAGTTCCTGTGGGATAATGTCCCAAATTCTGTATTTTTTTTTATATTTTTTGGTGCCGTTCTTTTTTTAATACTAAAGCCAAAACTGTATTTTTTTAAGTTTTGGTCTTCTGTCTGTCCGTCTGTCTGTCTATACCTTGGAAGTGCATCACGCCGAAAATACTCAATTAATTCAAATGAAATTTGGTATAGCAATGTCACCTGTTTATTGTAAGAATCGATAGATTACAATGTATCGATTCTTACCCCTAAGGGTTGAAACTTATTTAAAAGGACACGTACCACGCTGAAAGTAATGGACGGGTTTTGATGCAACTTGGCACTGTCATGTTATATGATGGGTTAAAATTGAGGACACGTTTTATACAGAAAAATAGAGGGTTTCTGAGGGATATGGGTCCAAAGTTATGTTAATATTTAAGTAATAAAAAATATTTTTTGAATGGTTATCTATATTCGATACTGAAGCCAAACTATTTTAATCTTGTCTGTCTGTTTGTCAGTATCTTGACCGCGCATTGCACCCAAACTACTGAATGAATTCAAATGAAAAAAAAACTCTTGGGTGATTAAAAAGGTATTGAACAATTTTTTTTTGTTAATCGTGTCTTTCTTTCTGTGTGTCTGTATGTTTGATTGTTCACGCATCACGTAAAAACTATTGGACCGATTGCAATGCGGTTTTCATTGTTAGATAGTTTAGGGTTTGATTTAAAAACTGGTGTAATTGTTATCTCAATCTGGTGAGTTAGAAGCCGAGCAATTGATAAAAGTATTTTTGATGGCTGAAGAAATTTTGTTCAAATGTTGGTACATTGGTCCTGGAATAGCACATTATGGTACTTTGAACCTAAAGAAAAGACCACGCGTGTGAAGCCACGGGTACAGCTAGTATATAATATATATAATCTAATTGGACGGCTGGTTGGTCTAGCGGCTCGAGACCCTACTACGAAATCAAACGGTCGTGGGTTTGAATCCCGCAAGGTGCAATCATTTGTGTGATGAGCTGAATTGTTTGTTTCCGAGTCATGGATATAATATTGGTATATATGTACGTTTATCCGTTGTCTAGTACCCATAGTACAGGGTATTTGAGGGTATCCTAGTTTGGGGCTAGGTAATTGGTGTGAATTGTCCCAAATATATTTATTTTATATTTACATTTAATATATTGATTCAATTTACTATAAGGTTATTCGACTGATTTTAGTGAGTCATTGTAGAAGATCAGCTATACGTTGGATCATAGAGCCAATTTCTCAATGATGTAGTGATGAAATATTTTCGACAATTTAATATATATAATATACTTTATTGTACACTAGTATACAAAATTATTACAAATGAAAAACATACAAAAACAAAAGTATATTGGGAGAACTTATCATTAAAAGCAATGTCTTCAGGTCAACCTTTGTATGGAGACAAAAAGTACCAACGGGGCAAGAGAGGTCAACGCTAATAAAGTAATAAATACATATAAATACTTACATAAAATACCTGCCTGCAAACTTAATAAAGGCTTCTTGCAGTCTCGGAACAAGAATCGGGACAGTGGCTGCACGCCATCCATCTGCGAACCTCGGAACGCTGCTTGCCAATGGCAGTTTCCGGATCGCCGCCGGTCTCCGTCTGGGTGCTGCCATTGTCGAACGACATCGGTGTTCATGTGGCAGCGACGTCGACAGGTCCGGACTTCATGGACTTTCTTGCCAACGAAGTGCTGGTAGGTTTTCCCGCCACGGCTCAATCAATGAGATCATTAAACGGGTGCTTGCCACCATCAACGTACCTTCTGTACTAGAACCAGTAGGGATGTTGCGTGATGATGGGAAGCGCCCGGACGGCCTAACGCTGATCCCCTGGGAGCGGGGAAAGGCTCTCGTATGGGACGCAACTTGTGTTGATACGTTAGCCCCTTCTCGTCTCAGCGGGTCAGTCTTGAGGGCCGGAGCCGCGGCGGAGGCCGCAGAAGAAGCCAGCGACGCAAGTATGTATCGCTCTCAAGCGACTTTATATTTGTGCCGCTTGGCTTTGAAACATTTGGTCCATGGGGTCCCAGTACGAAACAATTTTTTAAGCAAATTTCTCCCCGCGTTATCGACGTCGCTGGTGACAAGAGGGCTGGCTCATTTCTCGCACAGAGAATAGCTATTGCTATTCAACGCGGAAATGCAGCTAGCGTTCTTGGAACCATGCCACATGAACACCAATTATTTTTAGATTATTAGTATAGTTTTTTGGTTTAGGTGTAGGTTTAATTGTTTATGTTGGTTTAGGTTTTTGCTTTTTTATATTTGAAATTTTATAAGTGTATATATTTTTTTGGTGCGAAATAAAGTGTTGATAGAATATGATAAAAAAAAACTGTAGCTAAGTATGTCTCGGCATCGACAATACTACGATACTATTCTGCAAACCAGTTCTCCATCCAGTCCATTCAAAGTTTCCTGGAAGAAATCGCTCTAAGCACTAAGACCTTCCCATGTACAAACTTACCTTTATGTTAATTATGTTTCTTTCTATTGTTTTGGTGTACAATAAAACGACGGTATTCTATATTCTAAATTTCTCTTGTCCTCTGCTATTCAACGATTAAATGTAGATACGAACGCTTCAGCCGACTGCCGTGCAAAGATTTAAAAGTGTCGTTATGAACTAGCATAGAACAAGGTCTGTAAATTCATTTCCAGCTGACCAACTGATCAATAAAATGTATGAGGGTAGCTTATTACTTTTTGGGTACTATTTGAGCCTTGAGAGTCCATAAAACAAAAGAAGTGGATATTAAAAAATATTGCTGACTCTTCGATTCAATAGTACCTACATCTATACTTATAATACAGCAATAGGAACGAAAAAGTCTGTACAAAGAAGATAATTAAAAAGATATGGTCTAGGGTACATAAAATAAGGTACTAAACAAGAATATAACATTTTAAAAATTCGTGTCTGTCTGTTTCTCTGTATGTTTGATCGCGCATCACGTAAAAACTACTGGACCGATTGCGATGTGGTTTCCACTGTTGGATAAAAACTGGTGAACTTGGTATTTTAATCTGATGAGTAGAAGCCGAGCAATCGATAAAAACTTTTTGACGGCTGAAGTAATTTTGATCAAATGTTGGTATATTGGTATTTTAGGTCTTGGAATAGTACATAAAGTACTTTTAACCTAGATCATGACCAAAATAAGAGAAATGACCACGCTTGTGAAGCCGCGGGTACAACTAGTCATCCATAAAATTGCTGACACAAACATATTGTTATATACAGTACAAGCAAATAAACAGACAACGTTTCATTTTTGTGATTGGTGTGGATTTTCATATACGCGTAGTAACTTCTAAAAAAAATACGCCAGTAAGAGTAATTCAAAATCATTGGCAGTAGTGTTTTTTGACCATAGACAACTGCATTAATACTTACCTACTTGACATACTTGTTGTTAACTCGTTTCCAATGCAACGTCATTTCGCTCTTTATTTTTGATACCTTGGGTTACATTGCAGTTTTCGGTTTTTTGAAAAATAAAATTCTTCCCATGTTACTCGCTGATAATGTAGCTATCCATAGGTGAAATAATTTTTTAAATCGATTCAGTATTTTTTTATTTTATCCATTACAAACAAACATACATACAAACAATTAAATCTTTCCTCATAATATTATTGTAGATGTAGATAGGCAATAAAAGCCAACGCCCTTTTCGTCACTTATTTGAGCTTCCGTACCAATATATAAAAGTGAAACGTTGTGTGTTTGGTTGTTTGGGGAGCTTTTACGCGATAACGGCTTGACGGATTTTGATGAAATTTGGAATGGAGATAGCTTATACCCTGGAATAAAACATAGGACACTTTTATCCCGGAAAATTGTAAGTTTCCACGAGAAAACTGGGATAAGTTGATTACTTGCTGTAAGGAACGGTTTCTATGGCAACGAAATAACAAGTCAGTCTTTCTTTCAAGGTTTTTTATTAGATTCGGGGCTAAAGTGAGATAATCACATAGTCCTACTTTGCCTACTTTCAATCGCTGCTTTTATATGGTATCGTTTTTTGGGGTCAAGCAGCAGATCGCCAACGTGTTTCTGTCCTTCAAAAGCGTGCGTTTAGGATAATCTGCCATGTACCATGGGATACTCCTGCTAGTGAGCTCTTCATTAAGCAGGGTATATTAACAATGCCCTCGCTTTACATTCTCGAAATAAGCAAATTTTTAAGAGCCAATATCGCAGAATTTTTAAACTGTCGGTGACATCTATAACCGTAACACTCGTAACAAAGACAAATTAAAAATCCCTAAAAAACGCTTACACAAATGTAACCAATCGGTATGGTATGTCGGACATAAAATTTATAATAAAATAGTTAAAACAATTAGAGAAATAGAGTCATATGACGGGTTTACTTACAAACTGAAGGTTTTTCTCACCCAAAAAGCTTACTACTCAGTTGACGAATTTCTAACGAAGCCTAAATGAGACTGGTTGCGTCATCATGTTTATTATTATTACACCTAACTAAATTAAGTTTAGTTTTTTACTATTGTATTTTATTTAATTGACATATAACATTTGTTATAAATAAAGATGATATGATATGATATGATATGATATGATATGATATGATATGATATGATATGTCAATAAACATTAAGAGCATTGCTGCTATACCTACTTTTGCATTGGTTTTTAATATCCTAGAAGACCATAGGACGCTTTTTTTCGCGATAAACTGTAGTCCTCGTGGACGATGTCGCGGGCAGGAAAGCTATTATTTGATACAATATTAACAAGACGTCATTTATCTCAATGATTCCAATAACAAATTATTTGAAGCCCGTCGACTGTCAAAACCTTACAGCATATGATTTGGGGATCAAGCGCGAACTTTGAACATTCCAACTTCTAATCCATTCGGCAGCTGAAGGATCACGCTATCCTGAGATAAATATACATTTTCTGTACCTACAAATAGAAATACAGGAAGTGCCTACGGTTAGCTATAAATAAATATTTTGAATCACAAGACAGTACTTTTGTTTTTTTTTTAAGTGTAATGCAAAAAAATAAACTAAAGCTTGCCTTTGCAAAGAAATTATTTTATGTTTGTAATTATGCTATTTAATAGTTTTTGAACTTCTATTATTAATTGAACAACTATATAATAATTTTAGTGAAACAAGAGAAGTTCATTTACTGAAATGCTAAAATAGGCGTCCCGGTTTAAATTTGTTGTTATTATAATGAGAATTTGAAAATCGCGAAACGCTTCGTATTTCAAGTTGGAATTAACTTTTTATATTTGTACCACACTATGAGTGAAGCAAAATGAGGTTTTCTACCTTCTTAATAACTAGACAGATTAGGTAGTCTTCGTAGAAATCACTATTAAACCCTTATTTAAACAAAGCAATTTCAATTTCTATGCGTTTATATTTCTGTAGAGGTTTATAAACTAATTAGTATAAATAAAGTTATCCCTTTTTAATCGGCCTGTCTAAACTTACGTAGCTGTGTCTAACGTCAGTATGGTTCCAGTCAATTTATTTTTCAGGATATTTTTATAAAAACTAGATTTCAGTCAGTCAAAGTTTAGTGTTATAGATTTATGTTATTTCTTTTTGCTTGACGTGTATTTAGTAATCATAAAGCTATTCCTACATCCAATGTTTTTTAAACGGTTTTATTTAGCTTGCGATGTTTATTGTTTTTTGGGTCGAATCTAGTAACTGAAATTTTACTCCCTTCCTATTGACCGATTGATTTGAAATTTGGTACACGCCTTTAGTTCTGCTAACAATACAATTGTGTTTATTCAGTATCATTGTAATCATTGTTGTCAAAGACGGCCGCCGCCATAAAATGGCGCGTGCCATTTTTTTTTCAAACCCCTCAATATGGGTATCAAATGAAAGGGCTTAACTAGTTGAATACAGTATACTATGAAAATTCCAAATCCAAGATGGCTACCACCACAAAATGGCGGATAACTCTTTTTTCAATACCCTCAATATGGGTATCAAATAGACAACCCAACCAATACAGAAGTGGAAATTGTAGCCTATTTTGTAACTTTACGATGTATAATAGCGGCATTAGAGTAAAGGAAGCAGTTTTAAGTTGCATATCTGCTTCCGCAAATGTCTGTAGGTACAAAATGTACCAAAAGTGGCAGTATCGGAACCAAATACCACCCTTGTCTTTATAATAGTTTATTCTAGAACCAATTTACCACTTACACGTTTTATAGAGAGTTATGAAGAGCATTTCTCACTGAAAGTTTTATGAGGGGTTCTCTTGTTACTGTTATACATCGCTCAACTGCATAAGAGAGTTAATCGTAGGCCATATAAAGCAGTTATATGAGAGTTCAAATTACCACTCTTGTTCTACTAGGAGTTCCATAATAGGGGTAAAAACATAATCGAATACAGACTCTAGTTCCAAAAAGACAATCAATGTAACTAAAGATCTACTTGAAGTCTTTAAAATGTAAAAAGAGCTATCTTGAGTATTACAATACAGATTATTTGCACCGTTGTACAGACTTAGTCAATCCGTCATTTTTCAAGAAAAGAGACTTATTTACTTCCAAAATTTAAGCATTACAATGATGTATTTCTTTGAATTAACCTTGTTTTTGTCAATATACAAACGACCAATTGCAGATAATAAACTGTCGATACATAATAAAAATACGAAATCATTTTATTTGAAAAAGTCTATACTATTTAGCAAATATTTCTTTTATTTTGATGTTATTTCGAAAGCGCTTAAAAATTTACTGGGAAAACACCATATATATGCACAGTAAACATGAAAGCGTTTTTATCCACTTGCGTATAATAAAATCATAAGGCACATATGAATTATTTACTTAACAATAATATTTTAATGATGGCCGATTACAATGTTAATTACCTTCACCATTTTGACATACAATCCATTCATTCATGTTCGTTCACTTGTTCACAAAAGTAGCATCATAAAAGCGTTAGTTTGGCGTTAATCATCCGTTGCAGCTTTAGAGGCACCATTTTACTACCCTTGTGCAGTTGTAATATAACCAAAGGCTACATAAAATTGTGCCCAAAATGGTTCTAGAGCTGCTGCATTAGGCCTCTAGAGCACGCTCTAGCACTTACGTCTTAGCCTTTGGGCATAATCAGATTGGCTCTAAAGCCGCTGTGCAACTAGTTTGTGTTGGTTGGGAAGGGCTTGACAAGTGGAACACAGTACACTTTAGAAATAACTAAATAAATAGTTAAAACTTATACTTATACTGTTTTATTTGTACTAAAAGCTACAAATAAAATAAAAACGTGGGGCGTAGCGTACCCTGAGTAATAGAAATTCGACTTGCCGCTTCGCCACCTACACGAACGAGACAACTAGCGGGTTACGTCTAAGAGCGACAGAGAGAACGCGATAATGGCGAGTAGCTTTTATAGTTCGTAGATGCTAGGGGATGTTGAGGCTTATCAACGCCTGATAATCGTCAGTCTGCGCTCCGACCCGTAATGGCCACGGCTGACGATCTTCAGCCGGGGAGTCTAGTGGAGTTGCAACCCTATTTATATTGGAATAAGAATATTATTATTATTTATATTAGGATAGAGTATTGTATTTGTGTTACATAATTATTTGAAAAGAGCGATTTTATTGGATAATAAAGTGGTAAGTGGTCCCAATCGTTTTTTTTTAGTTCAGGTTGTCCTAACGGGTTCATCGACCGCGTAGTGAGTGATTGTGATTTTTTATTTGTGTCGTTTTTAGTGATTTATAACTTGTATTTTGTGCTATTACGTCTAATAATACTGTAAGGAACATATTAAAATAATAATGATAAATCTTATATAGAAATTACTGTATATAAATATATATATATATAATCTGAATCTCGGAAACAGCTCCAACGATTTTCATGAAATTTAGTTTAAGGGGGTTTCGAGGGCGATAAATCGATCTAGTTAAGATTCATTTTCAGAAAATGTTGTTTTATTCATGTTTTATCGATAATCAACTTAAATATCAACTTTTGTTTTCTGTTCTTACGTAATAGGTTGACTGTAAAAAATTAAGTATTTATTTCTAATATAATATTAAACTAATCGCACTCGTGTTTTTTTATTTAAATAATCAGTTCATTTTTTTTATTATTATGTCGGTAAGATCGAAAAATATTATTCATATTTCATCATTTAATCAGTATGTAATTCGTATTTAAATATAATTTCTAATAAACACAATATGCCAAAAAAAAAAATAGAAGAAAATACCAAGCAAATCTCGGTGGTCATCCAGGTACTGTTTTTTTATTGCCAAAAGGAGATTAATAAAAGTAAAAACAAATAATAAAAAAACAAACGTTCATCGTTTGTTTTTACATCAAATAAGATTGTCAGCGAACCCCAAACTAGCACGAGGCCTGTATCTTGGGACTCTAGTGCAAATTTACCAGATAAGTTTGTATCATTTAACTAAACTAATAGAAAATAATTATAAGGAAAGTATACAGTGGCAATGAAGAAGACGAAAATGTATAATAATAATAATATTCGGGACAATTCCACACCAATTACCTAGCCCCAAACTAGGATACCCTGTAATTTGGGCACTAGATAACGGATAAACATACATAAATACGAATATCAACATCCATGACTCGGAAACAAACATTTCTGCTCATCACACAAATTATTGCACCTTGCAGGAAACGAAACCGCGACCGTTTCATTTCGTTCCTAGGATTTCTAGCCACTAGACCAACCGGCCGTCAAATGGCCGTCTAATTTAGTTTTTTTTTTTTTTGCAAAATAATTTTGTGTTTAGTGTCCCGCGAGTGGCGATTGCCACAAAGTGCTTCAAAGTGTCTTTCGTCACTTTTGGCGGGAAAATGTTAACGTGAGTACGTTTTTGATAGTTTAATAGTATCTTTTTCGATGTTCTTCATTGTTTTAGCTATAAAATGGTATATACCATTATGTAATTTATTCTATAAGCAATAAATAGTTTAACGCGCGTTTCTCAAGTGTCCGGCGAATATACGGGTGTTCTCCGGGATATATAGAACTACTAGTTTTCCCGCCCGCGACTTCGTCCGCGCGGACTACTGTTTATTGGGAAAAAAAGGATCCTATTTACTTGTTATATTGTAAGGAGAAAAATAGGAAGTGGGCGGAGCCTAGAGGCGGGGCTTAGCATCACGTCATGACTAGTTTGCATAACACTGGCTGAAACTGGATCCAGCCGGGGAGACCTTTTCCTCGGCGAGGCAGCGAGAGCGGAGCGCCACTATTCTGCCCGCAGTCGAAGCAGCCGGACGTTCCTGAATATTTCTTGAGTTCCTTAAATTCCCCCATTTGATTTTGTAACAGTGTTTAGTTTACTTTGTTGAGTTTATTAATACCTTTGTGTGTGTGATCGTGTATATCACACTAATCACTCTAATATTATAAATGCGAAAGTTTGTATGTTTGTGTGTGTGTGTGTGTGTGTGTGTGTTTGTGTGTGTGTTTGTTGCTCCTTCACGCTCGAACGGCTGGACAGATTTGGATAAAATTTGATACCAGGATAGCTTATATCCTGGATTAACACATAGGCTACTTTTTATTCCGAAATAGGAGAAAAAAATATTATAGTTTTCTTTAAGACTTGAAAAAAAACAAAAAAATATAATTAAAAAAATTATTTCTAAGTACCAGGAGAGCATAAACACTTAAGAAGTAGGAGATACAAAATTGAAAAATAAAGTAATTTAAAGTGAGTATACCTCCCCATGAACATTGAATAGTATGATTATATTTAAAAAAAAGTATTTCTAAGTACCAGGATAGTAGAAACACTTAAGAAGTTGGAGATACAAAATCGTGTTAGTTACACTATTTAAAAGAAAGTAGTGTTAGTTGCACTATTTATAACTCAAGAACGGCTGAACTGATTTGTCTGAAATTTGGTATGGGGGTAGCTTATATCCTGGATTAACACATAGGTTACATAGGCTTTTGATCAAGAAATAGGGAAAAATATTAAATATCGATTTCTTTTAAAAAAATAAAGTTATTGAGAGTGAATATAACCTCACCATGAACATTAAATAGTGTGATTATATTTAAATAATGTTTTTCTAAGTACCAAGAGAGCAGAAAAACTAATATATATTAAAATAATAAAAAAAAGTACCATGAGAGCAGAAATACTTAAGAAGTTGGGGATATTACATTGACAAATAAAGTTATTAGAAGTGAGCAATTGATAATAATTGCTCTTGGAAACTACATGTTTCCAATATCTGTTCTAGAGTGAGTAGTTTCATATACCCTCTGAGAAGAATACCACAAATTGTTTCTAAGGAAACAGCAGTTACAGCTTATTATGGCTATGTATATTCTCTGCTACGCTATGGTATCTTAATATGGGAAAGATGCGTGGAGCTAGACAGCGTTTTTGTAATGCAAAAACGGTGCATTAGGGCTGTATTTGTTCTTAAGCAGATCGACTCGTGCCGACCATTCTTTAGACAGCATAAAATCCTCACGATAACAAGTCTGTATATCCTAGACGTGTGCATCTTTGTATACAATAATAAAAGTATTTTTCAAAATGCACGCACCATGAGTAAGTACAGTGTCCGCCCACAGTACAAAAACAAACTGTTTCGACCACTAACTAGACTGACCTTGACATCTAATAACTCCTATATAATGTGCATTAAAATTTATAACAAAATTCCTGACATTTTCAAAGAATTTTTACTTTTTAAATTTAAGAAAAGCTTGGTGAGATGGCTTGAAGAAAAATGTTTTTATTCTATTCAGGAATTTTTTAATTATAAACTCTGAAATGCTGGTATTATTTTTAATTTGACATTTAATTTAAATTGACATTGAATTATTTTATTTTATAATATTTTACACACATAATTTATTTGTAATTATATTGACATTTCACAAAGCATCTTTTTATTTGTAATATTTTGACATTGATAAATAAGTTTCATAGGTCTTTTGAATTGTTTATATTGTTTAAAATTTTGATATTATTGCCTATTTAATTTTGAATGTAATTGAATTCATTATAATTTTGTACAAATTTCATACGCCTGTAAAGGCAAGTTTTGGCAGGACTCAACAAGTGCATATTATCCATCTTTTGTACCTAAAACTTATGAAATAAATAATATGAATATGAATATGAAATTAAATAGGTATTCCATATACCTAACCAATGATCTCTCTATGGATTTGCTGTGACAGACTGTCGTTTGTGCTGATTCAAAGCGCTCCACCGAGCGTCCATGGAACTAACATTGTAATTTTTCATCTCCTCACGTTAGTCACAGAATACGTAATAGTAGAAATGCATTAGTTCCGCACACTACTGTCAAACTACTGCTATCAGCGCCAAAATGACGATAATAAAATGCTCTCATTTCGACGTTCGTCAAGAGCCTGCGTCTAGAGCACGAAGGGCCCTTATTCGCTATTCACGCACGTAACGCGTCGCGTTAAGATAATGACGTCCCACGTTTTTGGCAAGGAATTTCTCGTGTCATAGCTATATACAACTGCATATTACTCCGTACTCTAGACAGGCTCTTGATGAACGTCACAATAAGAGCATCAATAAGCGTCCAATGTAGTTGTGTAAGTATACGTTATTGCGTTACAACCGGAGCAACGACTGTATGCCGACAGTATGCAGCAGTGTCTATTGGAGTAATATGCAGTTGTCTATGGTTACAACACAGAATATAAAAACGATATAAGATAATAAATACCCAAGTAAGAATTCACCTATGGCCGGTTCATATATTTTAAAACGAACCATGTTCGCTTACTGTTCGTCAGCTTTTGATAAACGCCATACAAAAAAAAAAACGTCAAAAAGTAACGAGATGTTGAAAAAACATAGAGTAAGGAATTTTCACATTTCCTTCGCCATTGTGAAAAAACGACTCTTTTCATGTTTGGAATGTTAGTGCGTATCACAAACTACGAAGAGGATACGGGGATCAGACGAGAATCTCCGAACAACCAATACCGAGTACTTTCGATAGTATTATTATATAATCTATGGCGGTAGTCAAAGAGTATATAAATACGCGGTAGTTTAGAGGCTGACATAATTTTTTTTGAATCTTCTTTGCAGTCTAGTTTTATCTATGCTTGGTTTAGTTTTTAACCATAGAGGTTTTATTACGCATAAAGTAAGCGTAATAAAACCTCTTTGTTTTTATCCCACCTTACAAGCCCGCTAATGAATTGCCCAAACAAACGTTACTCCAAAAACATTTGTAATTGAAGCAAATTTTCACCATATTATGTACTATTCTGATTCGGATAGTAATTGTCTAGTTTCCCGACTGCTTTTTTCTTCAAAATTTGTATGTACCTACTCAACGAAATGTAAGGGAAATTATTATTACGACAAACATACAATTCGCTTACACTTCGTTTTTGCCATGCATTCTGAAAAACACAAAATTTGGAAACCTAGCTATATAAAATTCCGAATCCGAATAATACCATAATATTAAGGTGGAAATAGATATGGTTCAATTACTTAAAAATGATTTTGGAATTACGTTTGTTTGGACAATTCAGCCGGCCCCTAATGCTTCTGTTTAGTCCTGCTAAAAACCTGAAGGTGGATACCATAAATCTTTTTTAGATTTTTCCCGAAATCCCCACTGGTGGGGACCGTCTGGTGGGGATTTCAGTAATAATCCAAATAAATTCCTATATACTTCCTACAGCTGGGTTTTCAAACAACACGATATTGCTTTCGTAAGGTACAAATTATATAAGTTAACTAGCCCTTTTATTTAGATTTGTAAGAATTAAAACAAACATTTTATATGTAAGCAAATATAATTAATTTATAATAAAAGACGTAAAATCATGTTCTATGGAATTGCACGCACAAAAAATAGTACCTACCTAGGTACGTTTGTTAGGTTAACATGAATGATAATATGATTCAAACGGCCAGTAGGATAGATTAGAATAAGAACTTGTAATACAAAAATAACTTATGTAGCTCCTCTGACCTGAGTTCCTTCAATTTAGCACAAGTTACAGGTATTTTCCACCCATTTGATTCCTTTCCCAGTCTTTGGAAAACGGTGTAACTTAACACTGTTCCGTTTGCTTTTGCAATGCGGAACACTGCAAGTATTGTTCATGGTGAAGAGTAAACTCGCACTATTACAGCATTAATAAATAATTTAAAGTTTAGTAGGTAATCCAAATAATTAATTAGTTTTTTATTATTAGTCACCGACATTGAAGAACATTGACAACTATTGACAGAAGGTTTATAGTAGGTAACCATATTTCTCCTCTTTGGTGTCAAGTGATTATTTTTGTGCGAGTAGGTAAGCTTAATTCAATCTCCTTGGGCGCAATGGTCAGGGGGGTAAGAAACAAGGTGAAGAGGCTGAGGAATATGTCAAATTCAAATTACCCTTCAAATTCAAATTATCTGTCAAATTCAAAATTAGTAAGTTATCTGTGATAAAATAAGAGCAATTTTTTTTCTTCTAAGATTTCATGCCGTGGTGCGTATTCTGCATTGACTTAGGAAATGTATGGTATTCTGATATTATCCGCTTGGTTGTCAACGTCTGTCAAATAGTCATTGACATTATACAAAACTAGATTTTGGAAATGGAATAGGTGCGTTCGATTAAGTGGAATACATATATACTACAAAAACAAAAATGATTTTGTTGTCTTTTATCTAAATAAAAGGGATAGTTAACTTACATAAGGAAAGTGACGGTAAATAAACCAAAAGCTTTTTGATATATTATTTTCTACTAGATTTCTTACACATTATTTTGAGCTAGTCTCGTATAGAATTCTGTTTCATACTAGACCTGCAGCTGGCTTCTTTTGTGGCAGTATTGTACTATTTAGAGCATACCGAGAGCGTCATTTGTTTGAATCTAGCCAGCATTGTAGTAAATCCAAACAAATCCACTTTCCCCCACTGGCCAGCAACGTCAAACCTCTTTGTTTGTAAATGAATCGTTTTCAGTCGCTGGTGACCCGTGCCTTTGGCTTATTATTTACATACGAAACCTTATTGTTGCAGTTATCTATTACATTTTGTTATCACTTTTATAACGTTGGTAATTGGGACCATGTTCTTTGTTATTAGTCCTATTAATTTGGCTTCAAACAGGAAGAGTTTCTCAAGTTTACCCGTTGTTATTTTTTTGTGTTTATGTTACTGTTATTCTTAAACACGGCTGTCTGTTATTTTTATTGGGATAATATCAAGAAGACCTTGCCTCTATGTGCCTCTAGGGTATAGATCGTTGGTTGAACTAAAATAACAATTATTTTGTTTGTCGTATGAGGTAGTGAAAGCCTTTGGTATCAGAGTTCGTCAGGCCGCCCAAAGGCCTCTAACATGGTTGAACGACTGCTTTTAATCAATATAAGCCAGGGCCTGCAGTCTCGACATAGGTACATCTCGACACATACATATACCGATGATAATCGTTAGCTTTGACAGTTATTGTCAAAAGCTATCGACTGTCATTGGTATCTGTACTGACATTGATCATGACATATATTTGGTAGAGACTACCAAATATCGTTGTAATCGACTTTGCGAAGGATTTCGGTTGTAAAGCAAACTCTATCGATGTCGAGACTGCAGGCCCAGGGCAGACAGAACTAACTCATCGAGCCGAGTCAAGCTAGAGCCTAGGACCGAACCCGGTATCATTGTATTCTAACGTGAACTAGTATACCGCTCAGCTACTTAGTTAAACTTAGTGTAATAGGTCCTATCGCTCACTTATAAATAATAATTGATGTTTAGATATCGACAATCCAAAACTATAAAATATGTGTTAGTGATGAAAAGTTATGGACACTATTAACAGTGTCTGGTATCTTAATAATTTAATTTTCTAGTTTTTCAATAGGTGCTCCTACCGTGGAACAAAAAATAAGTAATATATCTAAGTTATAATGTCTAACCACAACAAAGCCTGCGACCACGCTAACAAAGTTAGAAAAACAAACGTCTGGTGTGGCTTTAAAATACAAAACAAGCCGAACTTTTCTTGTTTATGGTTTTCTAAAATTATCTAATTTTAACTTAGAATAACAACAAACAATGTTAACTTTTCTTAACCAAACCAACTTTCCTCGTTTTCGAATAGTTCTGTAATTAGCTTTTGAACTTCATACTGATTTATCGGTTTCAGGTTACGAAACTTTGACACGAGTTAATTACGACCTCCACAAACTCGAAACTTTTTGTATCGGTGCGACAATTTTTGCGACAACATGAGTAATAATGCAGTTGTCTATGGTCTACATTGAAATGAGACCCTAAGGTTCATAAGTCTAATGCCTGTTTTCACTAAACACGAACAAGGCAATGCCTAACTAAGGAACTCCTAATCCAAGCAAAGACTTAAGCGTAATCTTTTGTTTCACCAATCCATTTTTAATAGGTGACTCCTAAGCTAGGCGCGTTTGCTCACTCACTAATTTAGAGTTGCATATCATTAGGCACCCCCGAATCGGTGTCATAACTTTAGGTGACGCCTAACGTCACTAGTTATTAGGTACGTAGAGTTTGGAGAAACGTTTTTCTGCCCTTGGCAACTCCTACATATTTAGGCATCTGATTTAGGCGACTCCTACAGTTAGTGAAAACGGGCATTAGAATCTTACAGTTGAATCGAAATCATTGATAGGTGATTACAATCCTCCAATATGAAATCCAATAGAATATAAGTTGCCATAATAACTAAGTATGCATTATCAATGGCATTGAAGGTGATTAAATACATATACTTACGTACGTTTTTTTTACTTGCTGTGCCCGCGACTTTGCCCGCGTGGTCATTTTTCTGGGATATAGGGATCCTGTAATATTCCAGAACCAAAAGTACCAAAATTATCAAACTTCTGTTAGTCTTCAAATAGTTTTTTATCGATTGTTCCAATTCTGCTCAGCAGATTGAGGTACCAAGCACATCAATTTTTAAGTCACACCTTAGCTATCTTACAGTGAAAACCGCATCGTAATCGGTCTAGTCATTTTCACGTGATGCGTGAACAAACATACATACAAACAGACAAACAAACAGACAGCTTATTTTATGTACCCTAGTTTTATTTTTTTAATACCTTTATTGTATACTAGCTGTACCCACGGCTTCGCACGCGTGGTCTTTTCTTTAGGTTCAAAGTACCATAATGTGCTATTCCAGGACCAATATACCAACATTTGAACAAAAGTTCTTCAGCCGTCAAAAATACTTTTATCAATTGCTCGGCTTCTACCAGATTGAGATACCAATAACACCAGATTTAAATCAAACCCTAAGCTATCTAACAATGAAAACCGCATTGCAATTGGT
This sequence comes from Alsophila aescularia, assembly GCA_946251855.1. Taxonomy (NCBI): domain Eukaryota; kingdom Metazoa; phylum Arthropoda; class Insecta; order Lepidoptera; family Geometridae; genus Alsophila; species Alsophila aescularia. Next base: position 23,488,057 of record OX276385.1, read on the forward strand.
CCAGTAGTATTTACGTGATGCGTTAACAAACAAACATACAGACAAACAGAAAGATAGACACGATTAACAAAAAAAAATATTGTTCAATACCTTTTTTAAGCAACCAAGAGCATTTTTTTCATTTGAATTTATTTAGTAGCTTGGGTGCAATGCGATATCAAGATACGGACAAACAGACAGACAAAATTTAAAAGTAAAATAGTTTGGCTTCATTATCGAATATAGAGAACCATTCAAAAAATATTTTTTATTACTTAAATATTAACATAACTTTGGACCCATATCCCACAGAAACCCTTTACTTTTTCGAGATAAAACGTGTCCTCAATTTTAACCCATCATATAACTTAAGACAGTGCCAAGTTGCATCAAAACCCGTCCATGACTTTCAGGGTGGTATGTCGTCTTTTAAATAAGTTTCAACCCCTATCCTGCGAGAAACCATAAATTTTTCGAGATGTAAAGTATCCTATGTCCTACCTCGTAGTATGAACTCAAATCATACCAAGTTTCATTTGAATTCATCCAGTAGTTCCGGCGGCGTGATGTGCGGCTAAGATACAGACTGACAGACATACAGACAAAAATGAAAAAACATACATTTTAGGCTTCATTATTGAAAATAGAGTAACTTCCAAAAAAAAAAACACTATATCTTTAATGTACAGAATTTGGACCCATTTCCCACAGGAACCATTTATTTTTTCGGGACAAAATGTATCCATAATTTTCACCCATCTTATAAACTATGTCTGTGCCAAGTTGCATCAACATCCGTCCAAAAGTTTCAGCGTGCTAAGTGTTCTTTTAAATAATTTTCCACCCCTATCCTGCAGGACACATAATTTTTTCGGGATGAAAAGTATCCAATGTCCTACCTCGAAGTATGAACTCAAATCATACCAAATTTCATTTGAATTCATTGAGTATTTTCGGCGTGGTGCGCTGCCAAGGTACAGATAGACAGACAGACGGATAGACAGACAGACAGACAAAAATAAAAAATACAGTGTTGGCTTTAGTACTGAATATAGCCTCCAAAAAAAAACATAATATCGTCAATTTACAGAATTTTGGACATTATCCCGCAGGAACACTTTATTTTTCGGGTTAAAAAGTATCCTCAATTTTTACCCATTATATAAACTATAAAAGTGCCAAGTTTCAAAAAAACCGTCTAGTAGTTTCAGCGTGATACGTGTTCTTTTAAATAACTTTCAACGCCTATCCTGCAGGAACCCTTTAATTTTAGGGATGAAAGTATCCAATGTCCTACCTCGAAGTATGAACTCAAATCATACCAAATTTCATTTGAATTCATTGAGTGTTTTCGGCGTGATGCACTCTAAGGTACAGACAGACTGACGGACAGACAGACAGAAGACCAAAACTTACAGTTTTGGCTTTAGTATTGAAAATAGAACGGCCACAATAAAAATATTACAGAATTTGGGACATTATCCCATAGGAACTCTTTATTTTTTCGGGATAAAAAATATCCTGAATTTAAACCCATCATATAAACTATAACTTTAAACCTCAATCCTGCGGGAACCCCTTCATTTTTCGGGATGAAAAGTAGCCCATGTCCTACCTCGTAGTTTGAACTCAAATCATACCAAGTTTCATATAAATTCATTCAGTAGTTTCAGCGTGATGCCTAGCCAAGATACAGACAGACAGACAGACCAACAGACAGACAGACAAAAATGAAAAAAAAAACAGTTTTGGCTTCAGTATCGAATCAAGAGTACGTTCCAAAAAAAAAACAATATATCTTCAATGTACAGAATTGGACCCGTTACAGTTTTATTATAAGTATAGTTTTTTTTTGTTACATACTGCTTTATTATAAGTATAAATAGATTGTATTTTAGAATGTAAGCTATAATAATAACTGTGTTTTATCATTGCCATTGATAAACATACTTAAAAAAATGCAATTTTTTCACCTCTCTACTTATTATTCTCTTATTTATATTATGAACTAGCAGTGTTTGCCCTTGCGGTAAAAAAAGTGTTTATTTTATGCAAGGAATTCTAAATCTTTTTCTAAATTAAATAAACCTAAGTTACTTCTAATAACACCAGCTATCTGCCAGTAAAAGTCCCGCCAAAATCGGTCCAGCCGTTTTAGAGATTAAGCGGAACAAACAGACATACAAAAAGATAATTTAAGAAGTGTTTTTGTTATATATATATATATATATATATCGTATATACTTTCATATGCATTTACTAAAGAGCTGTTATTTTGACCTTACAAATATACTCTTCAATTTTAATTCTTTGTTTTTATGTATGTATGTAATTGTATGTATTTATGTATATATGTATGTATGTATGTATGTATGTATGTATGTATGTATGTATGTATGTATGTATGTATGTATGTATGTATGTACATGAATATACGTAAGAGTATTGACAGAATACATTTGCCTATTGGAATCGCATGTTTTCGCAACGGAACCTTAACGCACTTCTATAACTTTTCAGCGATTGATCGTGCTTCTATTTTTTTCTATATATTTTAGCGCAATAAAAAATAGCTTTCGATACTACTTAGATATTACTAAATATTTGATTTTGGTGACAGTTTTCAATACTTAAACTAAACTAATCGTTACCAGAAAATCGCGAGTGTGCGGGGGCCCGCAGCTGTCTCAGTTTCAAGAACTCTAACACAACTTAATTGATTGATACCTTTCAGTTCCAAACATATAACAGCACCGCCGCAGAAGATAAACAAAGTTCTTACTATAGTTTCAACTCAATTTGTTATGACACCTTGGTATTCTAACAAGGTAACAAGTTTGCTATTACTTGTAAGTACAACAATAATTGAAAGTGCTTTGGAGTTTAGACATCGCGACACGTGCTCATCAGTCTGTTATTTCGTGCTATCGATCACTGTGGTAGCTTTTAAACTTTCGCGATTTGAACAGATCGTTAATTAAGTTCGATGTTTACGTCAGCAGAAATCTGTAGATGTCGTTATTTGTGTGACAATTCTGACTATTCTGACTCTCTACTACCCGCATTTTACAAAACCAAATGCGGGTAGTAGAGACAACTCTCTCACTTCTCGACGCTGACGCTTCAGTCTTCTCGTAGCCACGATCAATGCAACTTGATCGAAACGTTGAGGTAAATAAACAAACAGTAAATATAGTTTAAAAAACGAATCTAAAAGCAATGTTTTTTTAGAATGGCTTTTTATATGCTTTGTCATCGATTTGTGAGCTACCCTGAAAGTTTCAGCTGGATAGCTAATCGAGAAGTGCTCTAAATTTGAGTTTTAAGATTCCACCCGGAGCGACAGATAGACAGACAAGAATGTGACTTGAAAAAAACGTGGTTCAAAATAACGTTCTGATTAAGTCCCGTTTAAATATTTAAGTATGTCAACAAAGGAGTGACGAGCTCTGGTATCAGAGTTTGTCAGGTGGCCTAAGGGCCTTTGATTATTGTTAGCAACACCGACGGATATAACGTTCTGACGTGATAGTAAATCCATACATAACATAAAAGTTGTTTTATTTCTGCTATATTATGACAGCTAACCAAACTGTTGTTACCCAACTACGGTGAAGCAAGGGAAGGGTTATGAGTTTAACAGGCTATGTAACTATGTATGTATGTATGTATATCTCGTGGACAAATCGTAAAATTGATCACTTCATGACGTGACCGGTAATTTCATGAAATGGATCTATTTCATGAGATTGCCGGCTAATCCTGACCACATCATTTAAACATCAACGTTTAATGATATGTCAATCCACGTTTGTGTAAAGGTTTAACAAATATTCAAACAGCTAGGTTTTCAAGGATAAAAAAAAACACGTTTAAAATGAGGATACTTTTTATCCCGAAATAACAAAAGGTTCCTGCGAGATCCAAAGTTATATTAATTTTGAAGTAATATATATCTATACTTATAATAAAGCAATAGGTATGAAAAGTCTGTACAAAGAAGATAATTAATAAAAAAATGGTTTAGCTTAAAATAAGCTACTTTTTTTAAATCATCTGGCTTACTCTCGAACACCATTTTCGATTCAATCATGATCCAACAGTGCGATTCAGCTAGAAAACCTAACAGCACTGCAACGTGGGGAGATAGGGGGGGAATGTTTGGGGAAGTTAGAGAAAGTGAGGGTAGGGTAGGGGCAAGTGGACGAATGATGGCACCTTTCCCCGAGGAAAGGTGCGAGAAGTGGGGCAGGTGGTGCGAAGTGGGGGAAGACTAAAGGGAAGGGTGGGGGCAGAGTGGAAGAAAGGGGTGAAATTGAAAAGGGGAAGTGGGGAAAGAGTGAGGGGAAGTGGAGAAAGGTAGGGAAGAAATAAGGGATGGGTAGGAAGAAAGCGGGAAGGGTGGGGGGAAGTGGGAGAAAGGTTGGGAAGTGGAGGTAGGATGTATTTTTTTTAAACCAAGTTGGTGGACATTATGCCACACCGAAAGGTAACGATCACGCTGCAGTGCAGGTTAGGCTTTCTAGCTGAATCCCACTTTTGGAATCGAAATTGAATCGGAATGGTGTTCAAGAGTAAGGGGGCAGGTCTGTCTGTCATTATGTTTGTTTGTTCACGCATCACGTATAAAATAATGGACCGTTTGTGATGTGGTTTTCATTGTTGGATAGCTAAGGGCTTAACTTAAAAATTGGTGTCATTGGTACCTCAATAAGAAGAGTTTAATTAAAAAAAAACAAAAACTTTTTGACGGCTGAAGAAACTTTGATCAAATGGCATATTGGTATAAATTACCATGCTTACGAAGACGTGGGCACATAATAATACTTACGTAGTAATATATATATGTGGATGTTCCACCATAGCCCTTAATGGTCCGAATTCGACAAGCGAGGTATTCATTTATAGAGTGTCATAGGCCATAGAGTGTATTTTTTTGCTCAATTACTGCGATGCCAAGGAAGGGTTATGTGTTCAAAGTTCAAACTGAAAACTTGGTCTGATTTTGACAAGCGAGGTGTCAATCGATTCTTCTTCATCGCATGAGTGTCATAGTCTATTTTTAACCCACCGTAGTCGGGTTTTAGTTTTTGAACTTAGTCTTGTTTGGTTGTAATTTTTTTTTTACTTTCTTGGCAAAGAGAAGAATAGTTGTCTATCAGAAATCGCGTTTTATTTTATTGATATTTTCGGTGCGTTGTTACCTACCAAACAAAACAACACAATTGATTTAAGCAAAAACTAGGTGCCTATGTAAATTAATTAACATAAGACTTGGGGCCACCAAACGGCATAATTATATATTCGTATGTAAGTGATGACGTATGAATCGGGACATAAATATAATTAAAAGAAGTCGGTTACAGACGTAATTTTCATGAAATCTGCAGAGGTTCTGTAGTGGTAGAGCTCATACGCAAGAGCCCGCCTGTGGAGGTACCACACCATCGTCAGATATTCAACCGCCATTCTGCCATTTCGCCATTTCTGTTTTTGGTTTGACGGGCAATGCAGGTAGAGTTTTTTATCGCTTTCTATGCAATCGTTTGACCACGATCTCACCTGATGGAAAGCGATGATGTGGTCGAAGGTGTAGCACGCTTACCTAGTAGATACCTATTCACTCTCGACTTGAACACACCAGGGTTATATTTTACCGGAAACACTGACGAGGGCAGGGCATTCCACTCCTTAGAAGTTCTTTTAATAAATGAAGAAGCGTAACGCTTCGTTCTTGTGCGAGGTATTTCAACCATAAAAGGATGGCGCTTTGCCGATCGTCTAGTCATACGGTGATAGAAAGGTGACGGGGGAATCAGGTTGTGCAGTTCTTGTCCACACTCTCCATAGTGCAATCTGTAGAATACCGAGAGGCTTGCGATACCGAGAGGCTCGGGCGCCAGACATTGAAGCTTACTCTTTACCAGTGTCATCTCCAATGAGCCTCATAGCACGTCTCTCAATTGAATCCAAAGCCTCGAGCTGATACTTGGCAGAACCGTCCCAGAAGTGGCAGCAGTACTCCATACAAGATCGGACCTGTGCTTGGTAAAGATTCAAAAGCTGTCTCGGTGTGAAGTACCGCCTAACCTTAGACAAAATACCAAGTTTCTTTGCAGCTTGGCTTTGGATTCAATATAAGACCCAAAATTCAGGTTCGATGAAAATTACTGGGTCATGAAACTTAAAAACCAATATCTCAGTGTGACGAGCGCAGCGCAGTGACGCGCAAGAGTTTACAGCTAAAGTTCTGGGTGATATTGCAATAGTTAAGGGCAGGCGAGACGCTTACTACCAGCAAGCGACCTGCTCAAGTGGTCACTAAACAGAATAAAAAAAAGGTAGCAACCTGTTTTTTATCATCTATTTACATTTACACTTCTACACTAATATTGTAAAGAGGAAAACTTTGTTGTAGGTAAGTTTATAAGTTTGTTTGTAACCGTTATTCACTGAAACTGCTCATCAGATTTCGAAATTTCTTTCACTAGTATTAAGCTACATTATCTCCGAGAGCTATAGGATATGTTTGCCATAAAAAAACAGAATATTTCTCAGTCAGAAAAAAACAGTCAGAAAACACAAGTCAGAAAAAAACAGGCCGTTAGGCTGCATTATTGGCGTGCGCTGGCCAAACGATTTGATACTCGTATAAGTGAAAGAAATGTACTGCAAATATATTCGTCTTCATTAGTTCTAAATCAAGACGTAAGTTCAAATACTAAAACCCGACTACGATCGGGTAAAAAAAAAGCCTATGACACTCTAGCGATGAAGACAAATCGATTTATACCTCGATTGTCAAAATCGGACCAGTTTTTAGTTTGAACACATAACCCTTACTTTGTTTTGCCATACATACATAGATACATACATAGGTAGTTAAACTCATTACCCTTCGCTTGCTTTGTTGTAGTCGGGTAAAAAACCGCGGCTCTATGCACCTATTACAGAAAGCACAAAATAAAAGTTTTCCTGTTTAAAAAACATAACTCACTTTTCTAGAATTGAGAGTGAGGGTGAGAGGGTGTGTGCGTGTGTGTATGTTATGTGTGTGAAAAATGCGTTAAACTGTACAAGAGCATGATAGCGTTCAGTGTTCAGTTTTAAAAGTTGCTTCAAGATTATGGGTTTGTACAAGAAGGTTTGATTTGAATGACTTATAAATTTTAATGTACTGATACATTTAGTTCACAAAGGTGGCGGTAGGTTATTTCAGATCTTTGAAACAGCCTTTAGAACCAGTTCTATTATATTTGGGGATAGCTAGTCTGCTAAGTAATTTAAAGCGAGTATAGTCGATGTCCGATGAATGTATTCGATCAATGTAATTTTTTCAATAAGTTATTCTGGCATTTCACTCCAAATAATCTTTTGCGTATTGCATGCCATTCTGAACTAAATAAGGTGTAACGAAGTATGAAGGAAGCTTGAAATCCTTTAATGCTGAAAAATAACACACGGGCAAAGCCGCGGCCACATCTAGTAAATAATTAATACTGCCTCACTCAACAAGTTTCTCAAATAAATCTTATTCTTATTCTAGCAACACTCTGACACCGCATTTTTTTTATTCGAGCCTTTGGTTTATTCGAGCTCTCCACCTGCTCAATATGTAAGAGAAAGTTTTGAAATAAAAATTCAGCTAGTGCCTACTTAGAATAGTTATTTGTTATGTAAGGCTGCAAAGTGATTTTTTGGCGAGAGTACTTGTATTGAAACCTGAGCGTAGCGAGGGTTTCAAAAGTACGAGACGCCAAATAACTTTGCTGCCGTGCGCAACACAAAACTTTTCACGTCACTACAGCGAGGAAAATGCTAGGTGCAAGAAAAACAGCTAAAATAATATATTATATTAGTGTTTATAATAATAATAAAAAATGAACCGTCGCGGGAGGCCTGGCAGATGTGTAAACATAATAGAATAGAGTCGAACAGAATCGAATAGAATAGATTCGAAAAGAGACGAATAGGGTCGAATAGGGTTGAAAAGAGTCAAATAGAGTCAAATTGAAACGAAAAGAGTCGATTAGAGTCGAGAAGAGTCGAGTAGGGAATAATAGAGTCGAGTAGAGTAGAATAGAGTAGAATAGAGTAGAATAGAGTAGAATAGAGTAGAATAGGGTAGAATAGAGTAGAATAGAGTAGAATAGAGTAGAATAGAGTAGAATATAGTATAATAGAGTAGAATAGAGTAGAATAGAGTAGAATAGAGTAGAATAGAGTAGAATAGAGTAGAATAGAGTAGAATAGAGTAGAATAGAGTAGAATAGAGTAGAATAGAGTAGAATAGAGTAGAATAGAGTAGAATAGAGTAGAATAGAGTAGAATAGAGTAGAATAGAGTAGAATAGAGTAGAATAGAGTAGAATAGAGTAGAATAGAGTAGAATAGAGTAGAATAGAGTAGAACACAGTAGAACAGAGTATAACAGAGTAGAACAGAGTAGAACAGAGTAGAACAGAGTAGAACAGAGTAGAATACAGTAGAACGGAGTAGAACAGAGTAGAACAGAGTAGAACAGAGTAGAACAGAGTAGAACAGAGTAGAACAGAGTAGAACAGAGTAGAACAGAGTAGAACAGAGTAGAACAGAGCAGAACAGAGTAGAACAGAGTAGACCAGAGTAGAACACAGTAGAATAGAGTAGAACAGAGTTGAATAGAATTGAAAATGAAAAGAGACGAATAGAGTCGAGTAGAGTGGAGTAGAGTTGAGTAGAGTCGAGTAGAGTCGAGTAGAGTCAAGTAGAGTCGATTAGAGTCGAGTAGAGTCGAGTAGATTCGAGTAGAGTTGAGTAGAGTCGAGTAGAGTCGAGTAGAGTCGAGTAGAGTCGAGTAGTGTCAAAAAGAGGCAAATAAAGTCAAGTAGAGTAAAATCGGATCGGATAATCATAGAATGTAAATTAGTACCTAATAAAGTATTTTCAGTGAATTGTCGGTATAGAAAATTATTGAATAGAAAAGCTCGAATTTTAAAAACTCTTTCCACGCTAGCGGGTAAAATGCAATTTTGCACTCAGATTTCGAATGACAAACAGAATCTTTCCGAGCTTGTGAGGTGAAAAAGTTTTTTTTGCTCATTTTTATTTATACTTTTCGTCCAGTGAAGTTCAGAAAGCCTTGCAAATACTTTAGCATGTACTCAAAAATGCTTCACATTCATACGAGTACGTCTATAGGGTAGGAAATAGTAATTATAATTAGAACCGAACGAAAGACAAAGATATCGTCTTAATGGCGAAGACATTGCAAGAACCGCAAATTATGCTGACCAACCTAGTTGATGCTTGATCGGTTTCGGAATGAACATAGACATGACCAAGATCATGCCATCATCGGCAGTCATAAACTACGGAGCCGAAACGTGGGCACTCGTCTCACGGTCAGACTAGTGAGGGTTTATTGTTTGCTCGCGTCCGTAGGATTTAGCCCTCGTTGTCCTACACGTGACCCTCAGGTGGTGCTTCGGCCGCCGGCTATTTATTTTTACCACCCCCTGGCCTTGGTGCCAAACGACATGTCGTGTTCCATCATTATATTTAGGGAAGCCGTTTGGATGAGTATAGGATACAGTTGTGCTGGAAGGGTGGGCCGTGATCGGAATCATGCTGTTTCTGCGTCGGAGACCTTGCTTTGGAGGGTAGCGGGATCTGAAGCACGATGTACTCTGCTGGCCGACCGCAAGTTGAAGGGGGCCCAAGTAGTTGTTTAGCCAGCTACGAAAGGCTGCCCCGCCGCTTGTGAAAAATCCTAAAATGATTCATTGGGCCGGCTGGCAACCGGATGTGAGGAACTGATGAATTTATTTCAGGGGGTTCGGGCGTCCCCGCTGTCTCCGCGCAAGTTCTCCAACGTCGTAGTTATGCCTTGACTTCCGTGGGTTAGCCATTCCAACATCTCCTATTCTATTACTTGTCCAACCTATTAACACTCATCATGAAAAAGTCCAAAGAATAAATAAGTCTAAATGGCACATGCACGTCCTCACACTCAAAGTGGATCTTGTGAATATTCGTGGGATTCACTCCAATCTCCAACCGGTCCACTATTATCTGGAGACCTCTAAGCCTCACTTGTTCTTCTTGTCGGAGACGCAGATAGGATGTCCAGCTGATACGGCATACTTGGATTACCCAGGCTATGTCTTGGAGCACCATTTTATCCCAAACGCCGGCGTTTGTGTAAACGCCCGTGATGACATATGCTCGTATGTCTGCGTCTCCGAAATCATGAGCACCCTAACTTCTCGGTGATTTGGGTGCTGTTGGACACGGGCATTGAGAATATTCTTAATGCCTGTGTGTAGTGCTCTCACAGCGGAGATTGGGGGACGACCTTATTGGTGGACTATCTCTGTGAGGCGGCTGGTGTGGCTCAACAGCGTTACCCGTCTGCTCAATTGGTGTTTTTGGGGGATTTTAACGCCCACCACAAAGAGTGGCTTGTTCGATATCAAAAAACCGACCACGCTAGTAGAGAGACGCGGAAGCTTGCTCTGGTGACTGTGGTCGTATTGTGGCTCTAAAGCATGCGGACTGGACTGGGCTGATGCTTGAAAGCGCAAATCCTCTGATATTTGGGTTAAGAAACAAAAATTCAATGTTGCCGCTAAAACCTGCAAGAAGACTCTTAGGAAGGCACATTTTGATCACATAGGTCGAATAGGGGCCAAACTGGCTTCATACCCCGCGGGTAGCAAAGCTTTTTGGTCCCTGGCCAAGTCGGTCGAAGTGAACTTCTACCACCCGTCACTGCCACCATTGCTGAAACCAAATGGATCACTGGCTCACACTGCTGGAGAGAAAATAATTTATTTACTTCTCTTTTTGCAGAATCTTTGCATATAGACGCTACCGGTAAGATACGTTCCTGCCTTCCTCATTGCGGGGTTTTTATGCCCTATATACGCATTCGCCAGAAGGAGGTTCTCAGAACGCTTCGAGCCCTAGATGTAAACAAGGCCTGTGGTCCCCATGGCATTACAGCGATTGTGTTGAAAATCTGTGCGTCTGAATTGTCTCCCATCTTAACGCGTTTGTACCGCCTCTCTCTTCACTCAGGTAAAGTTCCGAAGAGCTGGAAGCTTGCCAATGTACAACCAGTACCTAAAAAGGGTAGTCATGCTGATTCGGACAACTATCGCCCCATCTCGATAACCTCCTTACTCTGTATGGAGTGTGTCATAAACGTTAGGCTATTGGCATACCTTGATGATCTTCTCAGTGACCGGCAATACGGATTTCTCCGGAACCGGTCTACTGGGGATCTTCTTGCGTATGCCACTCACGTACTGAGCGAAGCCATCGAGACGCATGGTGAAGCGCTTGCCGTCTCCCTTGATATATTTAAGACTTTTGATCGGATCTGGCACGATGGTCTTTTAAACAAGCTTCCCTCATATGGATTACCTGTTGGCTTATGCAATTGGATAGCTGTTTTTTGAGGGAACGATCTATTCGAGTAGTACTAGAGAACTGTTCATCTGATCAAATGGCCACCAATGCTGGTGTACCTCAAGGATCGGTTCTCTCAGCTAAACTGTTTTTACTGCACATTAATGACCTTTTGAAGCTCGGTACCTTTGGGTATGCAGATGACAGTACTGTGGTTGAGAGATACAGTTCCAATGCTCAAGCTAGCTGCGACGCTGTCCAGATTCAGAGAGAGGCTATGGGGGACCGTTTGAATTTAGCCTTAGAAGCCGTGTCCGATTGGGGCGATGCTAACCTGGGTAAGTTTAATGCCACTAAAATGCAGGCATGTTTGTTCTTTGCCAAAAGGAGTTCTCTCAACCGATCTCCGTCTTTCCGTAGTGTAACAATATCATTAAAGAAAAGAAAGAAAGAAAGAAAATACATTTTTTTATGACAACACACAACATTATACAGAAAAACAAAGAACAATAATTATAAACAAAAATAAAAGGTATGAAATGAATGCTGTGTGTTGTCACAAACAAGTCACTCGGCAAACGCTAAGGCCATAAAGCCTTGGCACTGATTTTCTGTCGGAACCTATTTGTGACAGACATCACGAATGCAGAGTGACAACACATAAAATTGACAACACATAGAAAACATAAAATAAAAACCAAAAAAGGAACAAAAATTACATACAAAATTACATTAAAAAATTACATAAGTGACCATCTGGAGTTTTTGGGTGTCGAACTCACATCGAACCTGAATTGGGTCTTAGATTGAATCCAAAGCTAAAGTAAAGCTGCAAAGAAACTTGGTATTTTGTCTAAGGTTAGGCGGTACTTCACGCCTTGACAGCTTTTGAAAAGTTTTTTTTTAAATTTTATATTAAATATTACACTATGCGGACACCAGGGTGCGCACTTTTTTGTTGCTTAATTTATGATGTTACATTTTCTTTCTTTTAAATAAGGTAAGAAAAATTACTCTAGAAGACTTGCAACGTATTTTTTTTACTACTTCTAATTACTACATATTATATTACAACAGTTTACATGCAACTACACAGTTATGATAAATGGGATCCCTGCAGCTACAAGAAAAATCCAGCCCCCGCAAGCAACACCCGTTGTAGCAACACGAGTTGACGCGTGTGCCAAGCATCGCTCTCCTCAACCATAATTTAGGGAAGAGGGCGACGCACCACATGTCGCCGCCGCAAGAAGAGGCTTTTTAGTGAGCATGGCTTATCTTAATACCTGCAAAGATCCTTACGAAATTAAACATAAGTGTTTTTTTTGTCCCACCGATTCCACCTTTCTTCGTCCGAGGTCTGCAAGGGCCCCCGCTACCGCGTCGTCGTGGTTTTTTATTGCCATCTTTAAGTTATAATCTAAGATGGTCCTGGGTGACGTTACCATCGCCCTCCTCACGAAGCGACCTATCGCATCGTCGCTATCATCAGTGTAGTAGGTACAACTACCCCGATGACGTGACACTGCCACCACCGCGTGTGGAACACTTCATCTTTTTGCCCCTGGTCTGCATGACGATCACGGACTCGTAGGTCAAACCCTGAGCTTCATGAATGGTGAAGACGCGTGACCCTGTGCCTCCCCCATATCCCTGAGAGATCAGGAATTCTTCTCTTCATGTGTGTGTACTAGGAGAGAGTGTTGGGGAGGGTGGTGGAATTTTGCACTTCAATGAGCCGTTTCAGGGAATGTACATTAGATGCTGAAGAGTAGATGCTGGAGTATACTTCCCTAAGGGCATACGCGACATCCATGGGGTTCCGTTGCGTGCATAACAACTGCTGCGGTTGCACTTTATGACAAAGAGGTTCTCTCTGTCAATAAAAGGAAGCTGGTTGACGTCTCCGATAAGAAGAAGTTCACTAGCACCGGACAACCGACTTGCCATTACTATGGCCCCAAAATGGTTCAAGATCGAACCAAACCAAAAGTCGATTGGTCTTGATGCTCTAAAACCATTCACTAGGACAGAGGCCGTAGTGTGCACCTTGGTCTTGACCAGGTCTCCTATTTGGTGTGCTAGTATCTCCTGCAAGTATTTTGCTGCCTCTGTTGTTGTGGTGATAATAACGTCCTTCTCATCGAAGTTTTTAACCACCCATGTTGTGTTTCCGCAACCTGAAACTCCATGCACCCAGTTGATCTTGGGCATAACCCAGCCTTCCCACGACGCCTCGACTTCAGTAGTTTCCGTGATGGATTTCGCCATCTCGAGTAGTCGTCTAGCATTGTCCGGGTACGCTGAGCAATGACCACAATCGGATCGTCAGATGGGGCTAAGAATTTTATCAGCCCTGATCGCTCAGTCTCTCCCTCGTCCAGAGCCACAAAACCACTTGTTGCATTGAATGCTGCCATGTAACGACCCGTCATCTCTCCCTTTAGAACAAGGGCGTCGTTGTTGTTGTAGATGGCTGCTTCCTCCACCTCGAGATTCTCCTTCAAAAGATTTTCACTTCCCAGCTCATAACACTGCAGGATGTTTTTGCAGATTCTCGTATCAACACCACGGTCGCATTTGTTATGGCTATGCAACGAAGACCGACAGCTGGGGACACCCCGTACCGGACTCTAGTACCATAAGTGGCTCACAGTGCGTTCAGCAAAAAGCGGAAACCTATGTTTGTTATGGTTAAATTTAGCAAGCTGCATTAGAGCCAAGTGGTTCTAATGCAGCTTGCTAAATTTAACCTCACTTTCCATCCTACGGAGTTGAATTTTTACACGATGGTTCAGTTCCGATGACAATGCATTTTTATAGTAAGCATGACCTGAATCGACTTCCAGGATTAGCACCGGATAAAGAAACACGACGCATTTTATTATGACAACCAGTTTTAAGTTTAACCATGACATGATTGCTGCACTCAGGGTTGGCTCCTGACTAGGGCACTCCTCAATGGTTAACAGCACAGACACGAAATTTTGTATTCGCATTTGATTATGATAGCCCGTTCTAAGTTCCACAATGACATGGCTACTGGATAAAAGTTTTTTATCAAATGTTATTTGAATCATCCAATTTTGAGCAATGTTAAAATGCGTGCCAACTCTTTAAATAAGCCATCGGTAAAGGGCCTTAGAATAAACTAGCATCTGATTACCCCCAATGCAATAAATGCTCCGCCGCTATAGAATTCCAAAGCCACAGAGCACACACACTGCTGTGCATAAAATAGATACCACTACTTGGCGGTGGTAAAATAACTACCACTACAGACGCTCGGCTCCACACAATGTGGTAATGTATCTACCGCTTCAGCTGCGCCATACGATGTGGTAAAGATTACCTCACGTTTATGAAACCGCCATAAATCCCCGCAGCGGGAGGCGGAAACTGAGCGCTGTATAAATAGCAACCAACTACGTAAATATAAAGTAAGTACATAAAATGTTAGAATATTGCTACGCACTAGGTATAAAAGCAGTTGCGTTTTCAAGTTTTTTCGCGTGTTCTACCCAATTTAATTTGTACTAATGAGGGTATAAACAAGGACAAATTAAAAACCCTCTACCCCCCATTATAGCTAAGAAGCATCTAGATCAGATCAGTTTTAAAACATAAAAACCGCATCAAAATCGGTCCATTCATTTGGTAGCTACGATCCTCACCCCCATTTCCCCTCTCCATTATATCTAAGAACTAGCTCATTAACCTGAGCTTTATTGGTCCATTTCCATGCTATGATTCTCATCCCCCTTCCTCTCCCTCCTTCCCCCCATTATAGCTAAGAACCATCTCGTTTACCCCAGCTTTCAAACATAAAAAACCGCAGCTAAAACGGTCCATTCTTTTGGAAGCTACGATTCTCACCCCCCTTTTCTTACTCCCCCCTTTCTCACCTCCCCCCTTTCTCACCTCCCCCCTTTCTCACCTCCCCCCTTTCTCACCTCCCCCCTTTCTCACCTCCCCCCTTCTCACCAACCCCCCCTTTTATCCCCCCCGTTCTCACCTCCCCACCCAACCCCTATATATCTAAGAACCATATCGATCACATCATCTTTCAAACACAAAAAACCGCATCAAAATCAGTCATTCGTTTGGGAGCTACGATGCCACAGACAGACACATACATACACAGTGATACACACCCTAAACTTATAACACCCGTCTCTTTGTTCGGGGGTTATAAAGGTAGAGTCTACATCATCAAACAAACGAGTGAAGCACAGCAAATGTTGGTTGCGTATATGTACGTGAGTAGATAATTTGTGATGTTTTGAAATTATGTATCAATAATACACAACTTCATCCATTGACTTGTAATACAATGACTCCATCACAAAAGACTGCATTGTTTTTGTTATTTCGTGAAACCTTGCCAGAATTAACACGACGAACAAGGTCTAGACCTTGCTGTGATGTGGCAGTCGATCAGCATAACAACGTGTATGCGTGATCAAACAATGGAAACCGCATCCAAATCAATTCAGTAGTTTTTACGTGTTGCGCGAACAAACATACTGACAGAAAGGCAGACACGATTTCTGAAAATGTTATATTCTACTCAGTAGCCTATATATATTATTATTGCTTTTTACTGATTTTTTGGTACTAACTGCTTTATTATATGTATAGAATATAGATAGATATAGAAGTATAGGTAGATAAAACTCAGAGTCCAGAAACATGTCAAGTACAAGTTGGCAAGCGCCACACGTTGCAATATCTTGTGCGGTAGGTATTGGGTTGAATTTATGTTTGTTTTTACGTTTCTTAGGTGCGACCTACAGTCTAAACGGCTTAATGGATTTTGATAAATGAGGTATCGTTGGATTCGTCTTGATCAGGAATGTGCTATAGGATATAATATGAATTGTCTAGAAGACTAATATGGCGGCTCACAGCTGCCATATTGTATTTCCAACGGAACAAGAAATGACCAAAACCTATCGAGTTAGGTATCATCATGAAGGTTCTTAAAATACCATTACAAAAATATATATTTTTTTAACAGTAGCAATAGTCTTTTAAGCTTCTTACAAAATTTACAATTTTATATTGTTCATGTTAATGTAAATACTGTAGTATAATGTTGCAATTTTATTTACTGTAAAGTAAAATAAAATAAAAAATAAATACTACCTCCGGAACAGTGCATGTTTTCGGTATAAAAAGTAGCCTATGTTATGTGTTAATCCAGGGTATAAGCTACATCCACACGAAATTTCATTCAAATTCGGTCAGCCGTTAAAGCGTAAAGAAGAAAAAAATGTACCCTTACATACATACTACGAAATAAGTACATACATAGAAACTTTAGCCTGTATGATGTGATTATTTTTACGGTCAGTCAGCTCGTATTCAATAATTTTGTTCTCAGTCGGGATTTTTGTATTTATATAATAATTTTATTAAGATCATTGTCTGACACGCAAAATGAAAAGTTATTTTAATTATTATTGCCCTACCATTCCTAAAATAGTATCGATATTATGTAGGTACCTACACTTTACGATTATTTACTATTTTAGAAATGGTAACCTACCATACCATTGCTAAAATCAAATCAATTTAATAAATATATACCTAGATCGGTAGTCAAACATAAATTCTGTAACCATTGCGTTTCATCAACGCAGTGCGTAACACAAAAAGTGTACGCAAATACACGCATATTTTATTCAAAATGTTCATTAACAGAGTTTAATTAAAGCTTCAGCGTTTATGGAGTAATTTCCTTTAGATTTTTCAACAATTTATTTTACCTGAGGAGGTATTACCTTAAAATTATGGCTTAGAATTAACGTACTAAGGCCCTAAATGTGATAAGTATATATTTTCACCTAAGAAGCGTTTCGGACCAGCAGTTGAACCTCCGCGTTTATATTTTCAACTCATCTTGATTTTTCAGTAATATTATTATTCTATTATTCGTGCTCTACGCGAATGGACAACTACCATGGGTGGTATGATGCGTACAGCCAACACTGAGTAAAAAGCTGCTAGAAACTGATTTATAAATCATTTAACTACCTATCATTTTATAATGATAGTTTATCGATTTATAAATCAGCAAACTATAATAATTATACCGGTAAATATGCAAGTAGCTTTCACCAAATTCACGAATAAGAATTTCACTCCTTTTATATGCTCTACATTTCATTAAATCGAAGCAAATAAGAGAAATTAATCACAATTATTGAAAAGAGATCCTTGTGTGTGTATTTGAGTCCTTTTGTGCATGTTTGAGATCTTTTGTAGGTAGGTATTTGAATAAACACACGGTTGAGTCGAGCCCGAAATGTAAGAGAATTCTGTATTTTATGGATGTCTTTGTCAATAATTGATTTGATTTGGTCTGGATTATTCAAGGTTGGTACTAAGAAATCTTTAATGTTCATTTAAAATTGTACATTAATACAAAACAAAGTTGGACAGGTTTTGTAGAAAGACTAGGTAACCGAACAATATATAGCCACTGTGGTTTCGATTAAACCAGTGTTGATGAGGAGGGGTCAATTTGACCCCGCTCATTTTGTTTGTGTTCAGTTTTTTGTCCTACAGTCATACGAAGCAAATAAGAGAAATTAATCACGATTATTGAAAGAGAGCCTTGTATGTGTATTTGAGTTCTTTTGTGCATGTTTGAGATCTTTTTCAGGTAGGTACTTTCTACGCATCAGCCTCCGCCAGTGCGGGGACCAGAGGGGACAACGAGCCACCACACCACGCCGGCACTGGCACCCATATACTACATATATTATATGGGTGCCAGTGCCATATATTTATACTCTTTTAGGCGTAAACTCAGGCTATATTTAATTGATGAGCAGAGGCAGCATGGCAATATTAATATAGACATATCGTTTTTGTGATATATATATATATATACTTATTATTATTATTATTATTATTTTTCCTTGAAATTCATTTCTTCTCACTTATTAGTTGCTTATTAGTTGTTAGAGGTTATTTCGCTGCTACCCACGTGCGTGGTATTCTTAATAGTCAGCGGTACTCTTACGCAATTTTGACGATATTTTCTTCGTCAGTTATTTGACACCATTCAGAGACTACATTATTTTATTCCTTTGTCGTTGCTATATTTTATATATACTTTTTTATTTATTTATCTATGTTTATTTAAATTACTTATATGTAATTATTATTATTATTATTATTATATATGTATATTTATAAATGTATTCATATTTAATTTCATTTTTTATACTCATATGTTTATTTTTTCCGCTCCCTCTGGGCTTTAGCTGAAAACCAGCGCTGCGTGCCTTCGGCAAACAGCCTAATGCTGAGTTAAGGCCCATTCATCACCACTTTAATTATCTACTTTTACCTTTTCTTTGTTTTCCTTTTCTATTGTTCCTACTTAATTTTTCTAAATATTTGTACCTTTTATTTTTGTGTGTGTTGAATAAATGTATTTTCTTTCTTTCTTTCTTTCTTTCTTTCTTTCCATATATATATATATATAGTGTTCCGGCGCCGCCCGCAGACACTTGCCCCTGCGCCTCCCTTTGTTATTGTGATCATCGTAATTAGCTTTATTTATTTATTATACCGCACCATTTAATACAGTACATTAATTATCTTTTTATTTACCATCCACCAGTAGTCCCTTTAATAGGTACTTGAATAACACATGATTGAGTCGAACCCGAAATAGAAGAGAATTCTGTATTTTTTGCTTGAAGTCTTTGTCAATAATTGATTTGATTTGGTCTGGATTATTCAAGGTGGGGACTAAGGAATCTATATGTTCATTTACAATTGTACATTAATACAAAGCAAGGTTAGACAGGTTTTGTAGAAATAATAGGTAACCGAACAATAAATAGCCACTTTAGTTTCGATTAACGCGGTGTTGATGAGGAGGGGTCAATTTGACCCCGCTCATTTTGTTTGTGTTGTTTTTTCCCCGCAGTCATACGCTGTCGGACTTCTCAGTAGCTGGAGCTAATGAACTCCCCTGCCTTACAAATACCGCAGATTGATCAGTTGACCTTTGGATAAAAGTTCCACGTGCGCAAAAGTCAAGTAGGGTAAATATGGCCCAATCTCAAATGCAGTCTATATAGAATATGCAAAAAACTGGGACTTTAGTACTGTAAATAAATTAAAAAATATATGATAAGTTCAATATTATTATGATTATTCGTACCCTAAATGGTGTTAAAACGAAAGTATGAAATGTAAATCCTGCTAATGTTGACTAATATAAGATCTTAAAAAATATATACAAATATTAACTTTTGTGTCCTAAATTTTCTTTTTTCTCTGTTTAATATCCAATTTATGTATTAAAATTCGCCAATAATATTGAAAATATATAAATCCAATAAAGAGTCACCAATAGCCTTATACTCGACTTAATATATTGTTTGTACCACATCCTCGCCGGGTTAAAGTGCAATTCGCACAGACAATTTCCTACTTCTTTCTAGCATAAATACCGAAATATTCTGCTTCTACTACACTTCTTAGAAATTAATATTCAGTAATGCAGTCCAGGATTTATTTGATAAATTCACTACTCAAAAATCCCTAGTGCAATACAAAAGAATGATTTATTACTGAAATCGGTATGACAGAAAATTATCACGCGAGGAACACGGGAGTGCGGCAAACAAAGCAAAATATATAAATAATTAAACACCAATTAATTAATACAAAGTCTCCCTACTATTTTAGTACGACATAATAACTAAAATATACACGACGAAGCGAAGATTACGAAGCAACGCGTCGTGTTGATTACGTCCATTATTACGTCACCTGTGATTTAATTTGTTTTTTTTTTCAAATATGCCTGCCGTCAGAGTTGACAATTTGTAGAGAAGTGAAGAGTTTTTTGAATGGATTCTAGGGGAGATGTGTACATAATCATTCCTTGAGGTAAAATGATCCCTGATTGTTGCATTAAAACCATTTGTGCCATCTAGCGGGACTGTGTGTAAAGTTGTCCATATCACTGTAATGATCAGTCATCAGTCTCACAAAATGTCACGGCGTTCTGAATAGCTGGCATCGTTTGGTGGGGAAATTATTGAAATCGGTGCTCTCTACTGTAACGCTCAGTTTAGTATTGCGCACGATTGTTTCTGTTAAGTTTTTTAGGATGGATTTATTCACGTCTTCTCTTATCTATTAACGTTGTTTTTAGGTAAGTGTAGTTGTCAAATGTCGATTTTTAAAATTATTATTGGCTTTTCTATTGTAATGATGCCATTGGGGCTAAACGACCCCACTGTACTTGTACAAAATGATCCCAGGATTTTGTGTTTGTTTAAGACAAATATTACTTTGGTCCCTTGACATAAAAATAGATTCTTTTAAAAGTGAAAATATTACTTTTTGACCGAGCGAGCCGCAATGATCCCAGGAGTTTGTGTTTGTTTAAGACAAATATTACATACTTTACACATAAAAAAAACTTACCTAATGGGACGTAAATAAGATTTAGGTCCATTTGTTACTTTTAATTAATGTAGGTACTTTGGATTCAAGACCATATTTTTTAACTTATTTCCTACTTGGTTAGTAACTTTTATTATAATAAAAACTATATTGGTTTAATAAAATACTGCCAAACAATGGCTATGAGTATTCACACATTTTTGGAACATGTTCTAGCACGAAACTTATAATATTATTAAAACCATTTCATAACTTTGTATCTGTCTTCAGTTTTTTGTGGCTTAATAAATAATATAAATAAATAAATACTCCTTAAAATATGAGTTTAAGAATAAGAAGATTTTAGAGTACTATTTTATTGGTTTATTCCTATAGATCGAATTCATAATCAAGGTGCTCTATCAATGTTATGTTATGAGAAGGATTCCGTAGATATTAACAAAAAAAATGGTACAAAATTTGTCATTTTACAAATAAAATGAGTCTCTGTGATCATACTTGGGTCTTAAGAGCCAGGTTTTTCCCATTTACAAGAAATCATAAATGTGAAAGAAACAAATAAGTTATTTATACATCTATTACGTTAGGGATTTTTTGTCTGAATAGTACCTAAGTATGTGTGCGTAAAAGTATGTTTGGGATTGTACACGCGTAAATATCCATGCAAGTTCAAAAATATTGATTTGCATGTGACGCTTTTATTTATTTATATTTATCAGATTTTCCGTGTCCCTATCTAGATAAATAAATTATTCAATAAATATATTCGGGACAATCCCACAACAATTACCTAGCCCCAAACTAGGATACCCTGTACTAGATAACGGATAAACATACATAAATACAAATATCAAAATCCACGACTCGGAAACAAACATTTCTACTCATCACACAAATGATTGCACCTTGCAAGATTCAAACCCGCAACAGTTTGATTTCGTTCCTAGGGTTACTAGCCACTAGACCAACCAGACCTATAGTCTAGTTCATCCAACGATTTTATAATTTTACTTCAAAAAGTAAAATAGCTAGCATATTTATAGAAGGTGAGGTTGCATTCCCCTCTTTTTTTCTTCGATAAAATTTTGTGCATAATGCGCTGTTAAAGTCCGCAGTCTTGTGTCCAGACATATTGTATAAATATTGAATATTTTCTTCGTAATTCAGATTTTCCCTTAGAGGGATCGATTTGGATACATCTCCCCTAGCATGTCACGTTGCATTTTTTTTCCTCTAACTTGTTTTTTTTTTTTGAGTTTTAATGTGTAATATTGGTGGAATATTAACCATTCGTTTTCGTTAACGTGCACGAGTTTAAAGGGCGTCACAGACGATTAAGATACTATACCTAACATTTGATGTTACGATATCTGCATATAAAATATTATAGCATCTTAGGCACTTGCTTATCACACATGGCTAAGATACGATAATATATTGAAATTATTCATTCGCTCGCAGCCAGTCCTAGGTGCCACACGTATAACTTCACCGCTTTCTATATACAGAATGATAAAATATGAGTAGTACGGTTTCACTATTAGATTTATTAGATAGCTCATCAGACGACGATTCTGATATTGAATTTGATATGCAAATTTCATTAGCACACTGTAAAAGGTGATCAATTTGGATAGAAAATCACATTTAATTTAGAAAAAGCCGCGGTGAATTTAATCTTTACGCGGATGTTTCTACAAAAAAAAAACTTATTTAAATAAGTCGAAGGAAACTTTTCTCGAAATTCATTATTTGATTAAGGAAAATTTAGTGAAACAAAATACGAACATGCGCGAGATCATTTGTACAGAACAACGACTTGCAGTATGCTAAGAACCATCTCGTTTACCTCAGCTTTCAAACATAAAAAACCGCAGCTAAACCGGTCCATTCATTCGAAAGCTACGATTCGCACCGCTCCCCCCCCCCCCCCCCCACCCCCCCCCTCTATCCTCAAATTATTATTATATATTACAGAGAATACAGTTTTGGCTTTAGTATTGAATCTAGAACATGCTTTTCGATGCATCGGTCTCGGAATGAACATAGATCAGACCAAGATCATGTTTAACGATCTTGTTGACCCGGAACAGATTGCATCAATGGTTTACCTCTTGAAGTTGTCCGAAAATATACAACTTTGAGAAGGCTTCCTTCTACAGAAGAATTCAGCTGGGTTCGGCAGCATTTGGCAAGCTTCGTCAGGTCTTCTCATCGTCCTTAAAAGTCTTCAATCAGTGCGTCCTCCCAGTCACGACCTACGGAGCCAAAACGTGGACACGCACGGAAACCCTTTAGGCAGTCCTAAAGACTTTTGACCTCGGAATAACATTAACTGTCCAAGGTGAAATTGTGCTATAGTGTCATTTTCAGAGTGTGACATTGTGCGATTGTGACATTTTTAGAACGTGACATTGTACGCCGAGACGGGTTAAATTAGTCCACGAATTTAAGATCGCTCAGTGAGCTATGCTTGGAGTTTCTCTAAATGACAATATTCGTAATGAAGATATCTGACAGAGAACCAAGGTAACCGACATAGCTCTAAGGATAAGCAAGCTGAAGTGGCAATGGGCTGGTCACATTTCCCGAAGAACCGATAACCGTTGGGATAGATGAGTTCTCGAGTGGAGACCACCACGTGTAGCCAGGTGGTGACGACCTGCGATCGCTCAGTGAGCTATGGAGAGAGCTATGCTTGAATTTCTCTAAAGGACAATATTCGTAATGAAGATATCTGACAGAGAACCAAGGTAACCGACATAGCTCTAAGGATAAGCAAGCTGAAGTGGCAATGGGCTTGTCATATTTCCCGAAGAACCGATAACCGTTGGGATAGATGAGTTCTCGAGTGGAGACCACCACGTGTAGCTAGGTGGTGGCGACCTGCGAAAAGCGGCTGGATGAAAATTAATAAGAACTTAGTGGCGTGCATTAGGAGAGGCCTACGTCCAGCAGTGGACAAATATAGGCTGATGATGATGATGATATGTTTAACTTATCTAGGTTCACAATAGCTAAAATAGAGTGAATAGGTATCTACTAGGCAAGCGTGCTACACCTTCGACCACATCATCGCTTTCCATCAGGTGAGATCGTGGTCAAACGATTGCCTAGTCCGTAATAAAAAATAAATAAAAAAAACCCAGTCTAGATCCCTGAAGCCTGTGCCTGAAGTGTGTCTCAAATATCGTTAACAAATTAAACAGAAAATGGATTTGTATGAAAGTTTAATAATAGAAGTATTGAAAATATCTCCAGTAAATGTAATAACAAAAAAATGGTATACGTATAGGAATTAACTAAAATTTTATGTACAATAGTGAATGTCGCCTGAGCTGATGTACGCATGTGGAAGTGACGGCGATGCCAGCGCCACTCGACACAGGCTCCATGTCTGGAGGCCCTCGGCCGCCCTTCCACACTAGCTGAAAAAAGGATGTGGCAGGGAGGTGGCCGAAAGGTCCGGGGTCCGATAATACTGCATCCGCTAACATAAAAGTGTCTGTCGGGGCCTAGCCGCTCTTGAAGAGCAGGATGGCCACCTGCGTCACGTACGAGCCGAAGTTGCGGCCCACGATGCAGTGCCACGTCGGGTTGTCCTTCATGTCGAACTCCTTCTTGATGAAGGCGGCGATGTCCTGCAATCAACGATAACGATGCGTTAGTTATTTTGTTAATGAAAGAGGGACCAAAAGTCGGCCCCCCAAATTTTGGACCAAAGCTTTTGGTTGGGATATCTATAATAATAATAAAATAGCAGACATTATAAAAAAAAGGCTAGGGGACTTAATGAACAAGAATTTAACAAGTTTTTAAATCGTGTCTGTCTGTTTGTCTGTTCACGCACACGTAAAAACTACTAAACTGTTTGCGATCCGGTATTCAGTGTTCACTTAAAAACTGGTGTACTTGGTATCTCAATCCGATGAGTAGAAGTCGAGCAATCGATAAAACACCATTTGACGTCTGAACGAAGTTTGATGATATTATTATTAAGTATACTTTTGATCCTGGAATAACACATAGGTTACTTTTAACCACAAAAATGACCACGCGGGCAAAGTCGAGGGCACAGCTAGTACTTATAATAACGAAGTAAGTAACAAAAAAACTGTAGAAGGAAGATAATTTAAAAACAAAGGTCTGAGACTCAAATTAAGCTACTAAACAAGAATATAACATTTCTAAAAATCGTATCTGTCTGTTTGTCTGTTCGCGCATCACATTTAAACTACTAGATCGATTGCAATGCGGTTTTGTATAGCTACTATTAAATAGCTTAGATTTTGACTTTTAATTTGGTGAACTTGGTATCTCAATCCGATGAGCAGCTGAGAAATCAATGAAAACTATTTCATGGATGAACAAATTTAAATGTCATCACTGATGGATATCTTATAGTTTGTCTTAAAAACTGGAGTACTTGGTATCTCAATCCGATTAGAAGAAGCCGAGCGAACAATAAAAATATTTTTGACGGCTGAAGGAATTTTGATCAAATATTGGTATTTTGCTATTTTAGGCTTTGAAATAGCACATCTAGTACTTTTAACCTAGATAAATGTCCAAGCGTGCGAAGTACAAAATATTATGTGAAACAACAATCTTACCTTTTCAATATTGAACTTCTCAAGGGCCTGAGTCGAGCATTCAACGGCATCTTGCTGCATTTCCTCGCTCATGTCGGCATTCTTGATCACGGCGTTCCTTCCGGTCACACATCTTGGCAGTTATTGGGCTGCACAGATTAAAATGTTTTGTAACCTTTGTTTTTTTTATCGGATAACAATAATTGATTGTTTGGTGCTTTGTTTGGGGAGCTTTCACGCAATAACGGATTGTGATGAAACGGACGGATTGTGATGAAATTTAGAATGGAGATAGCTTATACCCTGGAATAAAACATCGGATACTTTTTATCCCGAAAAATGGGAAGTTTCCATGGGAAAACTGGAAAATGTTGATTACTCGCTAAGGCTGCGGATGTTAACACTTTTGTTAGGTATTTCACAATCTATTGTTAAACAGGACAAGTAGCTGTTATGTAGCTTACAGTCCAAGAAGTTTTTTCAGGATTTATGACTAAATCTTGAAATTAAGTTTGGAGAGGACTTTATAGAAGAGAAGCTTAGCAGGTACCTGTCAAGACTTCAAGACATGTTTTGCATTGAGGCCTTTGATCTTAATAATATTTTTTTAGATATATGCCATGTTTTGCACAATTGGACAGGTTCATGCCAACTTTTTAAATACATGATATTTACGAGTACCAAACCCTCTATCATCAAAGATTCTGAAGGAGTACTATGTTTCAGAAGTTTTGCAAAGGAAGACCCTTAGCGTCTACTGTATGTTTACATCTGATTTTCAATTAAGCTGCTTCCGCGATGTTAATAGGACCAATAAACGCGGGGTTATCGGTGTTAGAGCACGCAAAGATCACCACAATAACACTTCACGGGTCTGATGTGTCACAGCAAGCGTAAAAGGAGAGAATAAGTTCTCTAAGGTTATTAATAGCCAGTAAAGATCAGGTTCCGGGGATGGGTTCCCATATCCACCCCCTTTAAAGGGTTAGGTATCGTGAAACGAGCGCAATGTGAATTTATTAACACTTGAGGCTAGGTAGAAAAGTACCTGCACCCAAGAGTCTTCTGAATCGGCGTTTTTATTAGTTATCTTTACGAAAACGCTAGCACTGATACCCGTCATCAAAATCTAGAAGACTAGACAAGTGGTACACCCATAGACATATATATTTACGAAATGTCGCCTAATGAAAACGGGGCTTGAAGACATGTTTTCACTAGGGGACAAAGTTGAGAGACATGTCGCGAGCAGTCGACTACTGTCGCGTGATGTCCCGCGTGACGTCGCCCGACACGTAGAATTCGTGTCGGGCGACAAGGTCGCAGGACAAATGTCGCATAATGAAATCGGGGCTTAATACTACCGTAAAATGTTGTTAAATTTCAAACTGCCAGCCAATGTCTAACTATCAATGTCATATCAATGAGGTATTATCCAAGGAAGTTGTATAGTATACAACTTCCTTGGTATTATCATATTATTAATATGTATTATGTGGTATTATTACAGTACATACTCTCCCGTCTGCGATTGTGAATGTGCTCCGATTGTGTAAGATTTTTCCGGATGGACAAAAGAATCGAACGCAGAAATAAATGGCATTTTGTTATTTTTCCATAACTCCTTCGGAAGTTTCAGAAAAATTACCACCATTTTACTGATTCGTGATTGTCTGTGACTTGACAATACATTAAATCTTAGACTATTTATATATACCTAGGTATACATTTAATAAACTAAACTTGGTATTGGCCGTAGGCAAAGAGCATATAAATACAACGTGCCGTAGGTATCGGCCAAATCGTTAGTAGGCCAGTGCCAAGTATTTATATACTCTTTGGCCAGTGCCTCCGCAGAAGCCATAATAATAAAAAAGAAGATTATTCCCCAGAGTACATTATATATTTCTCCGACAACTTTGCTTCACCCCGAATTCCGAATAATTTTGTTTTTATGTTGGACTTACGCATGAAACCTTGGACCCTGATTTTCCAGAAGATTAGTACTCTGTTGACCTGGATGGCTGCTTCTGAGAGTGGTTGTTGTGTGCCAAGATGCGGTACAACTCGTAAGTAAAAAAATATAATTCTATTTCAAGGATAATAAGTACAAAAACAGGCAACCTCTTGGGTGGCCCCCGTGTGAAAATGCAAATTTAAAGTTAAATACCTAGTTTAGTTGTTTATACCTTTTAAATTATATAATACAGAACAAAATGGTACGGTTTCGCTCGGTTGAATTCGTTCGCATGTCATATGTGCATTAAAATAAAGTTCCAAACCTGATTAATATATTACAATACCACCCAACTGGGAATGCTAACATTTTTTAAAATAAATTGTCGTCATTGTACACTAAACAACAACAACAACAACTAAATTAATAATTATCTATTTCGTGGTAAAAATGATATAGTCCTGCATGCGTTTCCTAATCCTGACAAGGATATGGTCAATATTTCGCATGGACTCGAGCAGTTGGAATCAATTTATCGTCTTTGGATCCCCTATATGTGTATAGAAACCGCAGTGTGTCATGCTCATTTTAAACTTTTTTTTTGACACAGACTAGAAGACTAAGCCCTGATTGACATAACAAATAGAAATGAAATATGCAGATGCTGCATTGCCATCTACTTCTAAAAGTGAACTTTTCGCTCAAGTAGCAGACAAACAAACAAAACTTAAGGTAAAAAATCTAAAATTGCAACAGAAAAGGCCTTTGTGTGATGAAAAAAAACATTGCTAAAGACATGATAAAGACTCATAATAAGCTGCAAATCAAGAAGGATAGAAGTGATTCCAATGTATGATTCGCGTTTTTAATAAAGGGAATTCAGAATAATTTAATGAGTAATAATTGAATACGAGTATGTTCTATTAGTGGCTCTCTAAAAGTAGCAAAATGGGAGCATATAATTAAATTACATGAAGAATACCCAGAATATAAAGGGTTTCGACTTGTCATCAAACTTACTGATCGACACAGATAATTTTCAAAAAATGATGATGAAATGTGCAACTCAGGTATTAAACCAAAAAGTTGCAGTTACAATGGGATTTTTAGCAGAGAGGAAGATACTGCCAGCCAAGTGTACGCAGACCGCAGATATAATCCTGCTTTTTGATAAATCATTCGACTCTCTAAATGGTATTATTGATAATTCCAAGAAAAGGTGTGGGAAAAAATAACTAACTGCAGTAACGACAAAATCTGGCCATTTCACCGTTTGGTCAAAAGTCAAAATAGCATTAACTACTATGAAATGTATTAGCAATGACGGTAAAACACAGGACAAGCAGGTCGCAGTGCCAACAATTAATAATTTGTTGTTCTTCTTCTTCTCAGCCTTTGTCATCCCACTGTTGGGCATAAGCCTCCTCTTCTTAACGCCACCCCTTTCGATCTTGTGCTGTCCTCAGAAACTATTTGCCAGCAACTCTGGCTATGTCATCTCTCTACCGGGCTGGTGATCTGCCCCTTGATCTCTTACCTTCCCGTGGCCATCACTCGGTGACTGCTTTGGTCCACATGCTTTGGTCAGTCGCATGACGCAACTGAGATTCGCTGATGACTTTATACGCCTGGCTGAAAACGTTGACGATTTGACAAGTATGCTTGAACAACTGCAAGAGGCATCTCTGAGGGTCAGCCTTAGGATGAACGTGTCCAAGACAAAGATTATGACCAATACCTTATTGCCAACATCTCATGAGCTCATAGGTAGCAACCAGATTGAGACCACCAGACGACCACACCTACCTTGGACATCGTTTATTCTTTGGACAGGACTCTCAGATTGCAGAAATCAGTCGACGTATTCGGCTATGATGGGCTGCTTTTGGGAAACTTGACGATATATTATTTAAGGCAAAAATACACAAAACCTGAAGACCTAGGCTTTTAACCAATCTTTCATTCCCATCGTCACTTATAGTTCCAAAACATGGCCGCTTGCGCTGGAGAACATCCACAAGATTAAAATGGAGTGCGTCATGCTAGGAATCAAGCTGGTGGATCGCGTTCCGAATATCGAAATTCGTCGAAGGACGAAGATGTCAGCATGCGAATTGCCAAGCTTAAGTGGAGATGGGCGGAATAATGTGTTACAATAATAATGTGGAGTCATCATCATCATTAATAGCCCGCATCAGTCCACTGTGCAGGACATAGCCTTCTCCCAAAGCACGCCACTGAGCCCAATCTTCGGCTCTTCTTTTCCAACCGCCGCCAACCATCTTTCGTATGTCGTCGCTACATTGCTGGAAGGCGTCTTACAATACGTTTGCCGAGTTGCAGTCTCCACTCAAAAATACGTCTACCCCAACGGTTATCGGTCCATCGGCAAATATGACCAGCCCACTGCCACTTCAAGGAACTCACTAGCGTGTTTATTTCTAAAATTCCTGCACGATGGACGAAGAGGATCATGGTTCCACAAACTCCAACACTGAGGTCCCGCCGTCAAGTACATATAAAACGACGTGTAAACAGGCACGTGACATATTTGTAAACTTAGGATAACGTGAGTATATCCTAGACTAACATGTTGGTGTAGATCTGGCTCCATGTTATATTACAGAGTGTTTAGGGCTCTTGAGCGTGCTTAGCAAACATTTCTGTAATACGGTGTAAGCTACACGGCTCTGCCTGTTTTCACGATTTTCTGTGTACTAGTAGGCAAGTATGTAGATATGCACGGTGAATTTTTGAGACGGGACAGTAAGGGCAGGTACCTTAATCGTTATAGTTACAGAAAAACGTTCCTAGGAAGGTCTTCCATAACGTTTTGAGATATTCTGAACTCCATTCACAGATTTTGGAAAAAAAATACAGTGAGCGAGATAATGGTCAATTTAAACAAAAAAAATTGTTGATGCCAATCTATCCTGTTTCTTATATGGATCAAAGGTCTCTTCGACCAACTGAGGTTTGAGTACTATAAATGACAGAAATTGCTAAAAACTTTTCCCATACATTTTGTACGAAATTACCTTAACCGTTAAAGCTACAGGAAAACGTTTTTATAAGACTCTCCTTAACTTTTGGAGATATTTTGACCTGCAATCACAGATTTTGGAAAACACACAAATTCCAAACAAACAAGTTCAAAACAAGTTTTCTTGATATTAAGTACAGTTTTATAGAAAATCCGTATTTAACAAAAAAAATACTCATCGATCCTGTTTCTTATAGGGATTAAAAGTCTCTATCTGACCAACTGAAGTTAGAGCCGCAGGTATTTTTGAAAATTTTGTATTCGAACAACGTTAGAATTTTATTTTATTCATTTCATACAAAATGTACGGAAAAAGATTTTTTATTTGCAATTTCTGTTTTTTTTAGTACACTATTGATCCCAATTGATCCCGAAGAGACATTTGATCCCTAAAAGATAATTATAGAATCGATTGGCATAAAGGTTTTGGCGTAAATGATGAAGCGTTACGCTTCATCATTTATTATAAGAACCGCAAAGGAGTGAAATGCCCTGCCATCGTCAGTGTTTCCGGTAAATTATAACCAAGGGGTGTTCAAGTCAAGAGTGAATAGTAGGTATCTACTAGGCAACCGTGCTACACCTGGATTATTACTGAAATCCCCACCAGACCGTCCCCACCAGTGGGGATTTCAGGAATTCGACCACATCATCGCTTTCCTTCAGGTAAGATCGTGGTCATACGATTGCCTAGTCCGTAATAAAAAATAAAAATAAAAATATAGCTAAGAACCGCCTCGATGATTTCAGCTTTCAAACAGGAAAAACCGCATCAAAATCGGTCCATTCGTTTCAGAGCTACTTACGATGCTACACGCCTCTATTTTTGCGTTCGGGAGGTTAAAATTAAGAAGTAGATTTCTTAATTGATGACTGCTATACACGTAACCTTAAAAACAAACATACAATTTGTTTTTTTTTATTTCTAGCGTAAGTAATGGTGCAGAATAACTAATAGTTTAAGACATGAGCTGCAAAGATGTACGTAGTCGCAGCGGAAGTGTGTCTCGGAAGTTATCTGCTAGTCGCTGCGCAAACTGCTATTTTTCAGGTGCAATCCCAATGTTGAAGGTGAAGAAAGCACGTTTACGTTTTTCGCATATTCTATTTCGCTCTTACTTTATCCCCACAGTAGTACGTGCACATTCGTTCACAGAGCCTAACTTCACAAACATATAGATTGGCTACGACTACTGTATGTTACGTTTGGATAAGCGACACGTTTGCTCGGCGTTTGCTTGGTTCAATAACGAATCCCTGCTTACCGAGCAAATATTACTAACGTTTCGGCTGTATAGGTTTCCCTCATTTACACTGTGTCAGATTAACGAAGAGCGATTTCTATGCAGGGCCATTATTCTCTATTGCCAATAAGACACGTTACGCGCCGCGTTAAGATATCTGCGTGGAATCATACGGCAATTGCCGTACTGACGTCACACGTTTTCGGCAAGGAATTT
The DNA here is from genome assembly GCA_946251855.1 of Alsophila aescularia. Taxonomy (NCBI): domain Eukaryota; kingdom Metazoa; phylum Arthropoda; class Insecta; order Lepidoptera; family Geometridae; genus Alsophila; species Alsophila aescularia. The sequence goes on from OX276385.1 coordinate 23,519,925, forward strand.
CATGCGGCATAGTGAATAAGCGAATAAGCGCCCTGGTCTGCTTAGACTTGTGTTTAGTTATAGTCTACGATCGGTCTAAGCTACGCTGTGTATAGCGCAGGAACCTGACCTCTGGGCCTGCGTATTTCATCTGCTAGATCATTGAGTTCTACAACATTAGTCAGTTTACGTAAGAACTACTGTGTACAAAATATGACAGTAGGTACACGCTGCACAGGCCTACATATCGTCTGTAGGTTTGTCTGTAACATTCGTGGGACGAAGTGTAGGTATGTAAACTAAATTGTGAATATAGTGTGACAGTGCTAACTCAGAAATCTGTTCAGTACCGGGCATTTTTATAACAATAGAATAACAATGTAACTCTACTCCATATGGAGTGGTCGGTCGGACTGGAAGCGTTAATGATGGTCTACGCTGTAACAAGGCTACGCGTGTTGTCTGCAGTTATGAAGTCTACATACTGTACAACGTTTGTCGGTCTACGCATAGTTAAGTAACCTAAACTATGCACCCCTGTGCGATTCAGTAAGATAACCTAACCGGCACTGCAACGTGATCACTGCGCGATCGTTACCTTTCGGTGAGGCCATGCCAAAAAGAAAACAAAACTAGAGAAATAATGAGAGATGAAGGTTTGGGGAAGTGAGGGAAGGTGGGGGAAAGTGAGGGGACGATAGGGTGAAGTGGACGAATGGTGGGGGATGTCAGACAAGCGTACGGGAAGTGGCAGGTGGTGCAAAGTGAGGGAAGACTGATAGGAAGGATGGGGGCAGAGTGGGAGCAAGGGGGAATGGTGGGGAGAAAACCTTTTCTCCCTAGCCTCCCCTAACTTTACCCACCTTTCCTCACTTCCCTAAATCTTCCTCTGTTTTTATTTTTTCTAAATATGGCCACACCGAAAGGTAACGATCACGTTGCAGTGCAGATTAGATTTGTTAGCTGCATACGGGGGCAGATGACTGTGCTTGCTCATAAATGATGATATAGGCTGTGTTTGTACAGATATACCATCAGCACACAGGCCTACGCGTTTAAATATTTATGTATATTATTATGAAACTGTATTGCACAAAAGAGACATCACAACAAAAGTATAGTTCAAGACTTCAAGTTCTATGACATTCGTCGGTCTATGCGTAAGTAAACTGCTGTGTACACAGTATGTCATGCTCGCTCCATAATGATGGTCTATACGTAGTACAAGCCTACACTCCGCTCTGCCTACTCGCGGCTCACGGCGCGCCATTCATTCGGCTTACCTTTCAAAATCCGCTCTACATCATTGGAACTCGAATAAACATATATTTTTGTTGAAATAAAAAGGAAATTTGTTTGTTTGTCTGTATGTTTGTTCGCGCATCACGTAAAAAACTATCGAACCGATTGCGTTGCAGTTTTCACTGTGGTTTGACTTAAAAACTGGGGTACTTGGTATCTCAATCTGATGAGTACAAGCCGAGCAATCGATAAAGTATTTTTGACGGCTGAAGGAGTTTTGAGCAAATGTTGGTTTGGTATTTTAGTATAAGCTCATAGAGTACTTTTAACCTAGAGAAATGACCACGCACTTGAAGCTGTGGGCATCAGCTAGTAAAGAATAGCAAAACAAGGCCTTGCATACCTCACGCCATGATAATACTAGCCTTAGTTTTTCAAAGGTAACTGATTCAAACAAAAATCCCTTTTAACTCCTTAGTAAGGGCCCATGATTCAAACCGCTCGGGGTAAATTACTTCAATCCATTTATACGTAAAGCCGACCGCGAAACAAGCACTTGGCTCGTACGTACCCTTGGATATCAGGCATACTTCGTTCGAATTTGCCTCAGCCAGAAATAAATGTTTGCACTACCACCAAACCTGCCTGCCTATCCACACCAATATATAAAAGTGCAACGTTGTCTGTTTGTTTGTTTGGGGAGCTTTCACGCGATAACGGCTGGACGGCTTTGATGAAATTTGGAATGAAGATAGGTTATACCCTGGAATAAAACAAAGGATACTTTTTATCCCGGAAAATGGTAAGTTTCCACGGGAAAACTAGAAAATGTTAATTACTCACTGTAAGCATTCCTTACAGTGAGTAATTAACATTTTCTAGTTTGACATGGAAACAAAATTATAAGAAGTCTGTCAAAAACCATCAAGAGCGTTGGTGGTATAGATACACAGATTACCCCCTATAGATACCGCTTACAAGGCATCAGACGCACACAACACATACTTGCTTTAGCTAGTATAAACAGGCTCGCTTTGAGATACGACTTCAGTCTCGACCAAACTCTCGACCCGTGCGAGAGTGCTAGTTTATTGCGAATTTAATCTAAAAATCAACATTAATGGCTTGCTGTGCAGTAAAATGGTGTGGAAAGTCAGCCAAAACGTCAAATTATCAAAAAGTTGGCATAAAGTTTCACCGGTAAGTAATTTTGTATATTTTTCTGATATACTACGAGCCAATCGGATTTCAGTTTATACTGGTTCCTCAGGTCATGAGCGTCATGGAAAAATAAGCACGCGTTGATGTCTTTTTGAAAAGTCTCTTTCACTCATTATGCTAAGTACAATAGTTATCCCTGTCTAACAAGAGCACGTGTAAGCTAGTGTTGGGATATCATAAAATATTCTCATGTTGGTACATATCGATATTTCAACCTAATTATTTAGAAAACCGTATCACAAAAGTTTTTTTTTTGGTAAGAATAACAAACTATCACGGAATACGGTTAAAGCTTGAAGTGTGGTTAATAGGTAGGTACTTGATTGCTTTTAGATGTAAACGAAGATAGAATTTAAATACAATTTTACTTAACAGGTTTTACGAGAGAAGCTTTTGAAGCTTTGAAATTCAAGACAGCATAGGCAAACAAGCCTATTTATTGCTGTATTGTTTTCGACGAAATGAAAATTGAGAAAAGTAGAGAAGACATACGGTTATGTAGATTTTGGCGAGGTGCCTTTTTTCTCATAAATAAATACATTAAATAATATCTTTAATTATACATTTTGTTTTTTTAGTACCTACTCACTGCCATTCTGCCACTTTGATGACGTCATCTGACCATCGTGCAGGTGGTCTGACTCTTAAACTAAGCCCTTCTCTTGGCCACCATTCCGCCACTTCCACATCCGCTTGGCGCAGGAGTGGAAATAGAGGCGTGCACATGAGGAGGCCCAACAGTAGCTTGATGTAGGGTGATATAGATAGAAAGATAGTACCTACCCATTTTAGGCAAACAATCAAAACTCAAAGCTAGTAAAAGTGGGGAAGAATATTTTTGCAGTCCCATCACTATGGTGTAGCGTTGACAAAACGCTATTTAAATAAAAAAACAATAAACCTATTACTAGCAATACAAAACAACAAATCGACAAGTAAAAGTAGGAATAAACAAGACAGCACATAACATAATAAATAAATAAATAAATAATTTGCATATTTAAAAAATTTATATCGTCGGTTTTTTTTTTGGAATACAAGCTGAAGGGAAGAATTCATCATTTTGCAAAACTAATGGTTTTGGGTTTTCAATCACCTCTTTTTTCTTCTCTTTGTAGTAAATCTTGTTCGAAAGTCCAGTTAATATAGCCACTGGATACGCTCTTTAATTTCTTGCTACAGAACGGAATGTTATTACTGGAGGCACATACCTTTCAAATATGAGGAATGTACCATTGCCAGGACGTAACATCACGATTGAGGATAGGATTATGGAAGCTTCGGCGTTGGCTGTACTATTTGCTACTGTTTATCGGTAAATTTTTGATTGGAGGTGGTTTTCTTTGATTTTCTTTATAATTTCTAGGAAAGATAGGTTTGATAGAATACAATATATTTTAAGAATGCAGAGGATTAATGTGAAAGGATTACAGTGGATAGAATGAAAGTTAGTTTGAATAGAGAGAACAAGGTAAATATGAATGTAGAGTGTAGGATATAATAATTAGTAGGTGTATGTAAGGTTCAAAAAAGTATAAAACAAGTGAAAGATGAAGAATAATAGAAAGGAAATAGCGCAGAATGATTGTAGGCAAACTTATCACCCAAATAAAAACTAACGGAGTCAGAAAATCACCAGTACATTCAGAAACCTTTATTTGGAAAAGTTTTTTTTTTTACGCTGCACCTCTTGTGGGTGTTTTTATGGTACGGTTGTTTCAGCTAACTTATTCGTGCAACCTTTTTTTGATTGGATTTGGTAGTACGGTTGTCACGGCTAACTATTGGTTAACGTAGTATTCTAGTCAACCAACCTCTTTGCACGGTTGTGTTGATATATTTTTTTGCCGTTACCTGCTGTTTCGGTTAACTGCGTTAACCTCTTTTTCCGAAAAAGGGGGTATTGGTGCGTTGACAAAACGCTACTTAAATAAAAAAACAATAAACCTATAACTAGCAATACAAAACAACAATTCGACAAGTAAAAGTAGGAATAAAAAAGACAGCACATAAACAACTAATAGAAACGCATCTTTATAATAGTAAAACTAGAATTATAATTGCATATTGTTCAATATACTCACATATTAGAATATATCTTCGTTTTTGGAGTAAATAAACAATAGAGATATAACCACAACACAACACGAAAACAATCGCCGGTTATTTTCATAACAAAAACAGAGGTTATAAACACCTCGATAAATATAACACGTCCATGCACTGCGGATCACGACTTTATAACTCTCATTAGGTCAATTGATTGAAATAAATACAAAAGGGAACAAGGAATAACTGGGAATCAGATAATAAATAAATAATTAATAAAGTACAATTGATAGACACGGAGACGGGTGGTGACATCTACCGTGGATTTTACTTATCTTTGCATCGATTAGCTGTCAAAGCAAAAGGGCGCGTTCCGTTGTTCGGCACGGTCCCGCAATGTCAGCAAATAGAAAATAAAATTAAACAAACCAATTAAATGCAACGAATGTCAAAGTTAGGAACGTAGATTTTTTCCAAAGCAAACCCATACAATATCATAATTTAATAGTTACAGTATATAGTTTTATGATAATATAACGGTAGCGAAGCAAAGAAACCGCGTTTTGTACCTTTCGTCTGGAAGTGAACGGAACGTTTTATGGACTATAGTTTATAGCAATTCTTAGACGTCTCTTGGCAGTTGTTTAGCCGTCAAAAATGGTTAAAGAAACGGTAAATAAACAAATGCGATTTCGAGGGTGAGAAATATTAAAAATAAAAATAAAACCATATTATCATTTCCAAAGCCCATGTGTAAGCGCTGATCGGTTTCTTGGTGAAACGAAATGTTATTCGGATAGATTTTGCTAAATAAAAAAAACTAGATCTGGCTAGACAGAAAGAAACAGACAATAAAGATGAGTGACGTGTCCTTTCTTTTCGTGCTGGAGAGCCCAGTAACAGGACTGTCAAGTTTTTTCCCTGCATATTATAAAACCCGTAAAAAAAGGTGAGAGCATTTGTTGGTATTTTTGTATTGTCGGCAGTAATGATTGCGATTGTGAAATCACTTTTATCCATTTTTCGAGACGCCATTTTAGCGAACTGAGAGCGGTGGCGTTTTCGAAGTCTCGAATTCTAAAAAAACGTTGTGTCTATTCATTCACAGCGGGTTTCCCCCCTGGACTGAGACCCCACGACGGAGATTTTCCCCCAGACTGAGTTATCACACGACGGAGGCTTCTTCCTCCGGATTTAAGTAGAAAGGCGCCGTGTCGCGATACGCCACTACGACATTATACCCAACGATTCCTGACACGTTCTCGGAATGCGGTATCGTATTGGCATGTTTATGCATGTATTTCGTTAACCGGAGTGTTGAACTTTGGTTCCCCACCGACCTGCTGGACACCTGCAACGCCTGAGGGGTCTAGCCTGGCTACCTCTCACGCGAATTGGACATTGCTGAAACGGATGGAGAATTACCTTCACTAACATAACGGCTAAATCTTATAGAAAAAGGTAAATAAGCAGACTACACTGTCGGCCGGCAATTCATCATTGTTTTGTTAGAGTAAATACTTAATTTTGTCAGTTCTATATCGACCCTAGTTATAACAGGGTAATCTTAGATCTTGGTAATTCTTGGCTGCTGATTTGTATCTGCAGGCTAGGATTCTTTGGACTTTAAGTAAGTAAAATTAAATTAAACCAAGGATAATAAATATTGTATTGGTGAATTTAAATTGCATGTTTCGTCTTCCACTATTACATGCTAGCTTGAATGGCCGTCCAACGTACCTACGGCACGGTTCCTTAGATTTTAAGTAAGTAAGCAAAATTAAACCAAGGATAATAAATATTGTATTGGTAAATTTGAGTTGGATGTTTTATCTTCCACTATTGTACCCACTAGCTAGTACATTACCGAACGGTCTTGATCCAATAGTTCTTGAAGCTCGTTCCGGTCTAAGTTTATCCAGGTAATTTTATTAATTTCAAAATAGTAACGAGTATTTTTAGTTTCGAGTGATTCCGAAGAAAGGTATAGCGTCCTCGCGTTCAGAGCGACCGAATGGGGCAAGAATCCCGACTCACCCCACTCTTGGTCTGACTTGCCTCAATTTATTTTTTATTACCTTCATTCTCAGAAATTTACGAAAACACCCTTTTATATCGTTACAATGGTCAGTACATTTCTAGTACGACCAGTATCTTCTTTGTAGTTTGTGAGTGCGACCTTGAATAGGCTAATCACGGCGCAGTCGTTGCGTTCCCGCGACCCGTGCTTTCCTCCATAATTTGTGAACTCGAATCCGTACAATAATTCAATGATGCGGAATCTATAGGAGGTAATCTGTGTATGTGCGATAAACTGTAGTCCGCGCGGACGAAGTCGTGGGTGAAAGCTAGTATATACAGGACATACAGGAAACCTACTTACTTATAATTCAATAATGAGCAAGCGTACCACTCTCATTTTTTGAATTAAACAAGTATCCGAAATAAGTTCCGAAGAGCTGGAAGCTTGCCAGTGTACAACCAGTACCAAAGAAGGGTAGTCGTGCTGATCCGGCCAATTATCGTCCCATCTCGATTACCTCCTTACTCTGCAAGTGTATGGAGCGTGTCATAAACATTAGGCTCTTGGCATACCTTGAAGACAATGATCTTCTCAGTGACTGACAATACGGATTTCGCCGAAACCGGTCTACTGGGGATCTTCTCGCGTATGCCACTCACGTACTGAGCGAAGCCATAGAGATGCATGGTGCCTCACCATTGCTGCTTGCCGTCTCCCTTGACATATCGAAGGCATTTGATCGGATCTGGCACGATGGCCTTTTAAACAAGCTTCCCTCATATGGTTTACCTGTTGGCTTATGCAATTGGATGGTTTATTTCTTGAGGGAACGATCTATTCGAGTAGTCTTAGAGGGATGCTCGTCTGATCAAATGGCTATCAATGCCGGTGTACCTCAGGGATCGGTTCTCTCGGCTACACTGTTTTTACTGCACATTAATGACCTTCTGAAGCCCGGTACCTTTGGGTATGCTGATGACAGTACTGTAGTTGAGAGATACACTTCCAATGCTCAAGCCAGTTGTGACGCTGTCCAGTTTCAGAGAGAGGCTATGGTAGACCGTTTAAATTTAGCCTTAGAAGCCGTGTCCGATTGGGGTGATGCTAACCTGGTTAAGTTTAATGCTACTAAAACGCAAGCGTGTTTGTTTTCTGCTAAAAAGAGTCCTCTACACCGATCTCCGTCTTTCCAAAGTGTAACAATACCAATAGGCGACCATTTGGAGCTTTTGGGTGCCAAACTCACATCAAACCTGAATTTTGGGTCTTATATTGAATCCAAAGCCAAGGTAGCTGAAAAAAACTTGGTATTTTGTCTAAGGTTAGGCGGTACTTCACACCGGGACAGCTTTTGAATCTTTATCAAGCACAGGTCCGATCTTGTATGGAGTACTGCTGCCACCTCTGGGACGGTTCTGCCAAGTATCAGCTCGAGTCTTTAGATTCAATTGAGAGACGTGCTATCAGGCTCATTGGGGATGACACTCTGGTAAAGAGTAAGCTTCAAAGTCTGGCGCATCGACGTGAGGTAGCAAGCCTGGCGGTATTCTACAGATTGCACTATGGAGAGTGTGCACAAGAACTGCACAACCTGATTCCCCCATCACCTTTCCATTACCGTATGACTAGACGATCAGCAAAGCGCCACCCTTTCATGGTTGAAATACCTCGCACAAGAACGAAGCGTTACGCTTCTTCATTTATTATAAGAACTGTAAAGGAGTGGAATGCCCTGCCCTCGTCAGTGTTTCCGGTAAATTACAACCCCGGTGTGTTCAAGTCAAGAGTGAATAGGTATTTACTAGGCAAGCGTGCTACACCTTCGACTACATCATCGCTTTCCATCAGGTGAGATCGTGGTCAAACGATTGCCTAGTCCGTAATAAAAATTAAAAAAAGTATATATATTAAAAAAAATATGATGCATTTACGGATATTTTTTTTTGGTTGCTTTGTAACTTCTAAGTTTTGTTTTTAAGTTTTTTCTTTCTTGCCTTTTCTTGCTTTTCCTTCCTTTTCTCTTTTACTTTTTTGTATTCTTTTTCAATTTGGGTTTTCACTTGTAACTTTTTATTTTTATTGTTTTGTCGTCGGTTTGTGAGCTACCATGAAAGTTTCAGCCAGATAGCTAATAGCGGGAAGTGCTCGAAATTTTAATTGCAAGATTCCAGGACAGACAAAATACTATCTATCTATGTATATACATACATAGATAGATACAAGTGAAGTTAAATAAAAGCTTTTAAAAATACTTCAAAAAATGTTTGACATCTGTTAGGGGCAATCAGTTTTTAGGGATATAGGGACATTTCTCACATTGTTCGTCTATGTCTATCGTTTGTTGTTTGTTGTCTTCCTAAAATCTAGAATTATGAACCGTTTAGTTTTAAAATTTCCGTAATTTGTCCGTTCTTCCCAGTCTTTTAAACTTACAGAATTATGAACCGAACTGAGTGAAATTTGACAACAAGAATACGTTTTAAAATATAGTTATATAAACAATAAACAATACATGTCGAAAGTGCTAAAAAACTCTACAGCGCACAAAACTAAAATGGCGAAAAATTAGGTGAGAATAGTTGCTAACCAACTTTAAATGGTTATAAAAATGGTTATTCATAATGAAAAATCATGAGAAACTTATAAGACGATTTTCAAACACCTATTCAATGATACATTACATATTATCATAGTTATTCAACATTTTATTTTTATTTGTTACAAATGGTGTCTGGTTGTCGCCATATTGAATTTTGATTACTGTCATGCCTTTAGTAGCACTCGCAAGATTAAGACGTAAATATCATCAAAATCTCTAGTTTGGTATATAGAGCTCCACAAAGAAACAAACACAAACATACATAAGCTAATAAACACGTTGTAACACATGTTGTTGTGGTGATAATAACAAAGGACGTTATTATCACCACAACAACAGAGGCAGCAAAAGACTTGCGGGAGAAACTATCACATCAAATAGGAGAGCTGGTCAAGACCAAGGTGCACACTACGGCCTCTGTCATAGTGAATGCTTTTAGAGCATCAACCAAGTGCAATCGACTTTTGGTTGACGAGGCGCTTTTGAACCATTTTGTAATGGCAAGTCGGCTGTCTGGTGCTAGCGAACTTCTTCTCATCGGAGACGTCATCCAGCTTCTTTTTATTGACAGAGAGAACCTCTTTGTCATAAGGTATAACCGCCCAAACATGGCAGCAACCATTAGCCAGGAGTTGTTATGCACGCATCGAAACCCTATGGATGTCGCGTATGCCCTTAGGGAAGTATACTCTGGCATCTACTCTTCAGCATCTAATGTTCATTCCCTGAAGCTGAAACGGCTCATTGAAGTGCAAAAATCTACCACCCTCCCCAACACTCTCTTCCTAGTACACACACACATGAAGAGAAGAAATTCCTGATCTCTAAGGGATATGGGGGAGGCACAGGGTCACGTGTCTTGACCATTCATGAAGCTCAGGGTTTTACCTACGAGTCGGTGATCGTCATGCAGACCAGGGGGAAAAAGTTGAAGCTGCACGAGAGTGTTCCAACGCGGTGGTGGCAGTGTCGCGCATGGGGGTAGTTGTACCTACTACACTGATGATAGCGACGATGCGATAGGTCGCTTCGTGAGGAGGGCGATGGCAACGTCACCCAGGACCATCTTAGATTATAACTTAAAGATGGCAATAAAAAACCACGACGACGCGGTAGCGTAGCGGCCCTTGCAGACCTCAGACGGAAATAGGTGGAACAAGAGCATAAAAAAAAAACTCTTATTTGTAATTTCGTAAGGATCTTTGCAGGTATTAAGATAAGTCATGCTCATTAGAAAGCCTCTTCTTGCGGCGGCGCCATGTGGTGGGTCGCCCTCTTCCCTAAATTATGGTTGAGGAAAGCGATGCTTGGCACACGCGTCAAATCATGAACGGGTGCTGCTTGCGGGGGCTGATTTCTCTTGTAGCTGCAGGGATCCCATTTATCATAGTAATTGTCGTAATATAATATGTAGTAATTAGAAGTAGTATAAACATTGAAAAAAACAATTCCATGTCTTCTAGAGTAATATTTCTAACTTTATGAAATGAATGAATAACATAATAAAAGAAGCAAACCAGGGTCCGCACTTTTTTTGTGAGCAGAGAGTAACTTCTACAATTAATAAAAAAACACACATTACCCTCCGCCCAGTCGGGTAAAAAAGTCTTACACTTCTTAGGAGGTACACAAACCTATATATATTATGTACAGGAAAGTACTACTAGTACTCCACAACCGCGTGTTCCACGTATCTATTGTATGCTCGCTTTTGATTAATACCTACATACTTAATTAACAATTCTATTAGCCTGATGCCATTGAAATAACGGCTTAGGTTCGTAAGGTTAAACTAAACCAATTATTTGTGTAAAAGAAAACAACAGCACTGGTGCGATTTTTCAAAGAATATTAATTGATTAATAATATTTTATTATCAATACGATATTTTGAGATGTAGTCTTTTTATTATATTTATTATATGTTCATCATATTATTTATTCCTTTGCTTAGAACTTACAGAACGGGAGATGCAGCACGGGAGCATCGATTAACTAAACGATAAAAATTAATGGTTTATTTTCCTCAGATCAACAGTAAGTTTCATAAAGAACATAGGCGGAATTTTGTGCGATAAATCTTGCAGTGTCTTGACATATTATTTTTAGAGAACTTAATTAATATTTTTTCTACGTTTTTTTAACATAACCTGTAAGCTAGGTTAACAAATCAATTTAAAAATCATGAAATTGTAACTAACATTTCCTTCCTACAATTTTTAACCGGCCTTGTTGCCTGCCCAAAGGGTAAAAATATATATATAATACAATGACGTTTCCGGTTCGGACGTCAAAATTGTCAACACAGTATACTTCCGACACAGTTTTTTAAACCAAAGGAGGTTGAATTACGCTTTCTTCCTACCCGGTTTTTTAAACCAAAGGAGGTTGAATTAAGCTTACTGGCGTTAAATCTTTTAACAGTAAGCGTAATTCAATCTCCTTGCGATAAACAGAATAATAATATTGACTGTGCTATAGGCAAAATGGTACGTCAATATAAAACCTCTATACAAAACATTATATTCGTAGCAAAGGGAATAAATACAATGCATTATAGTTTATGGAGAAAGTGTAAAGAATTGTTGTTATAAAAGTATGTTAATTTATTTAATTGTTTTGCACAAAAATAGTGTAGGTACAAGGATGGACTTAATGCTAAACAGCATTATCTACCAGTCATCCAGGTCGTGAAAGTAATAAATAGTACATAGGGCGTGTTAGTTAAAGTATTGAACAATAAATACGAAAGAAACAAACGTTTGTGTAAATAAAATATTTTGTATAAGGAATTGTTGCAAAATAATTGTGCTAATATGGGACAACTGTTTCCCTGCACAGTGAAACAGCAGCAACATATCTAAATATATTGTTTTGTAATCTCGCCAGGCAGTAACAGATTGAAAATAATACTTATTCAAAAGCCTAGTCTGTTACACTAGTTAGGTAATTGAATAGGTACCTACAATATCTTGAAACATTATATTTATCACGCATAAGTACTTTCTTGCCTACCTAATTAAGCGGATACAATAATTAAAACCTCTAAGACTTGTTTCAAAGGTCATTAACAGTAACATAACCTACAAAACTTTGAAGGCTAATAACAATTATTCCTGGCCACCCCAAAAAAAAAATATCTTTGACTAACAATCTCAGGAAATAATGCTGAATTACTAGCGATATTTCTTGTCTAAAGACGCCGTGCATTTGACTGACATAAAAGTATGTATGGGAGTTCGCCATTGTTCCTTAATTAATTGCTAAAGAAATGGCCTAACGACACGATGTTTGAAGGACGAAAGGCCCCGCTTGAAGTCGCCGATGTTCTTTTATTAAGCACTAGCTGTACCCGCGGCTTCGCACGCGTGGTCGTTTCTTTAGCTTCAAAGTACCATAATGTGCTATTCCAGGACCAATATACCAACATTTCATCAAAATTTCTTTTGCACTCAAAAATACTTTTATCAATTGCTCCGCTTCTAACTCACCAGATTGAGATACCAATTACGCCAGTTTTTAAATCAAACCCTAAGCTATCTAACAATGAAAACCACATTGCAATCGGTCCAATAGTTTTTACGTGATGCGTGAACAAACAAACATACAGACAAACATACAGAGAAACAAGATTAAAAACGTGTTTAATACCCCTTTTAAGCACACATGAGCATTTTTTTATTTATCTTCTTTTTACAGCATTTTTCGTACCTATTGCTTTATCATAAGTATAGATATATGTCTGTGCCAAGTTGCATCAACATCCGTCCAATAGTTTCAGCGTGATACGTGTACTTTTAAATAATTTTCCACCCCTATCCTGCAGGAACCCTTTAATTTTTCGGGACGAAAAGTTTCCTCAATTTTAACCTATCATATAACTTAAGACGGTGCCAAGTTTCATCAAAACCCGTCTAGTAGTTTCAGCGTGATGCGTGTTCTTTAAAATAACTTTCAACGCCTATCCTGCGCAAACCCTTTAATTTTTCGGGATTAAAAGTATCCTATGTCCTGCCTCGAAGTATGAACTCAAATCATACCTAATTTCATTTGAATTCATTCAGTAGTTTCGGCGTGATGCCTAGCCAAGATACAGACAGACAGACAGACAGACAAAAATGAAATAAAATACAGTTTTGGCTTCAGTATCGAATATAACGTACCCTCCAAAAGAAAATTTCTAATCGTCTTTAGAATCGTTTTTAATTAGTTCTTTTTATAGTGGGTTTCACGTGTTTTTTCATGTATTTAATTTTTATTGTATTACCACAAAAAGAAAGGTTTTGGGGGCTTAAAATTTATAGTGTGGATACCATAGATATCATAGACTAATATCTAATGAACGACTTCTTCTTGACTTATCAAGTTGAGGTATAAGATTATGTAAAGAGCGATGGTAGCCTAACGGTTCAATAGTGCAACTTAGAATCCAACGAAACCGGGTTCAGTCCTAGGACAGCAATGACTTTTCTTTGTTGTGTGCAGTTTTTCTATCTTTTGCCCGCGACTTCATCCGCGCGGACTACAGTTTATCGCGATAAAAAGTATCTTATGTCCAACCCCAGGGTTCAAACTAAATCCGTGCCTACCAAATTATATCAAGATCAGTTCAGCCGTTTAGTCGTGAAAAGTTAACAAACAGAGAGATACTTTCGCTTTGTAATAATTATTGGTACTGTTGTCTGTGACAGACAGACAGACAGACAGACACACACACGAGTGATCTTACAAGGGTACTTTTTTTTTAATTGGGCGTACGGAACTATAACAATCGGTTTGAACTTCAAACCCAGCACCTAAGTTACCTAACTGCACAAATCAAACACAAAGTCACACACTGCAAGCACAAAACACACGGAAACAGAGCCAGAGAGGTATATAACTGATTTGCAGGTCTCTGCCAACATGAGCTCCTTTAATTATGTAGGCCTTCCCTCAGGGCCCTGTCTGTTTGTTAAACGTCAAACGTGCTTGGTCAAGACATGTCAGTACCTTGAATGGAAATCAGTTACTAAGATCTTACGAAACGATAATCGCTCAGTTGGTTGGGTGTTCGGTGACTGCACTATAGGTTGTGAGTTCGAATTTAAATATAACCATGCAACAAGACATAACGTCAAAAACTAAAACCCGAATACGGTCGGGTAAAAAATAGCTTATGACACTCTTGCGATGTAGGCGAATCGAAAAATTGGACTAAGTTTTTAGTTTGAAAGCATAACGCTTCCTATGCTACCCCGTAGTCGAGTAAAAAAATAATAAGACAAATCGATTGACACCTCGCTTTTCAAACTTTGGTAACTTAGATGGTATATATAAAATATAAATGAGGCAGTTTAGCTACCTGGCCAGCTTCAACCTTCATGTGGAAAGTTGAGAGCATAATTTTCCTTTATAATTCGTTTTATTAAATGGTTTGTCATACACAAAATCTGTATTTGAGGAACGTAAATGAACCAATAAATCTTTTTTTCTTACTTTTTCTAAATTCACAAAAAATGACTAATGTAACCCGTACGGATCGCCGACCGGTTAATACACGATAATTATAAAAAAAAAAAACAGTTATTCTGCAGAATTGTGTGAGTTTGTAGAATGATCGAACTTTCAGTTGAAAGCGAGAATAAAATTCTCAACATTTCTTAATCTATGGTCTAATCTAGGGACATATCATGATATTGCCTGTAAGTTTAAATGTATACCTACTTATCTGCAGCAAACAAAGGGCCCATATTTGCTAAGACCATTCACACACGTACCTAACGCGTCGAATCTTCGTGGAATCGTTCTTTTCTGCAAGGAATTTCGTGTTAGAAATCTTATGTGGTTACGTAAAAAACTGTTATATGAAGATCTGATACTGCCCTTTCTTTTCTACTGTTTGTACCATGAGTTTGCCGTCATAAAGGCACGCTGGCCCTTCACAGGTGAGCTTTTGTCCTTTAAGCGTTTGTCCCGCTGACCACAGCTTTTGACGACCCCTGTACGGAAAGTCACTGACGTGGCAGGCCTAATCTTTCAAACATAAATTTACACACATGAGATTTTGACGTGTCCTTTGTGTCCGCTCTATTTATGGACTTGCAGGGTCAAAGCTCAGTGGTTGAGGGTTTTCATGGCCTATTTTTTCATCTTAAATACCTAGAATTCCTTGTATATGAATAAAGAATTGCGAGGATGGTATTATAATACAAAGAATTAAACTAAGTAGCGATAATATGAACAAAACCTGTCAATAAACGGATTTTCTTAAAAAAATACTATTAAAAACAATTTCCATAAAATTAATATGGGAACATCGCTGAGGTTTCCTTATCTTTTAAATAAAAACATCATCGGAATCGGCCCAGGATTCTTGGACAAATCGGTGTACTGATAAAAACAACACGCATTGAATACCTTCTTCCTTTTTTTTATATCGGTGACATAAAGAACAACTTATAAAACAAAGTTCGTTAAATGCTCAAACCTCTCGAAGGATTTAGTAAATGTAGAAATGTAGATCCTGTGTAGATACATTTTGAAGAAATGGTGCCTACTCGAACGTACTCGTACATAGCGCTAAACACTCTTTTAGACAGGATGGACGAAACCATTGCACCCCGCAGGGAAAGTACCCTAATTATTGAAATTAGCTAATTTTACTTAGAGGAAACATTTACTTATTTTAAGATTTATAAAAAGATTCAAGGATTTTTTTAAACTAACTTGCCAGAGCCGCGAATCAAACCCGCCAAATGTAGAAAATAAATATCCTGTATTTTTATAATATCTATCGAAAGGGTCAATCATAAGGAACATATCTCTTTTAAAAACATTGCATCTAAAATCAAAAGAAGATAAGAAATTACTCAAAGTAAATACAAACTTAGTTGCATAGTTTTTAATCGTAAAATTTTGTTATTCAAAATTTAAATTAATTAAATTAATCTAATTAACTTAAAAGTTGTTCAAAATGCGAACCGTTTACTGCAATACAATTCAGATTGATTATTTTCATAAATTGATTGCGTGTCTCTTTTCGTATGGTATTAGGATATTTTTTTTAATTATAAGCACATTTCAAGCTTCATGACGTAATTCATCTACAAACTGATACCTGTTTTTGTAAATGTCACCTTTTACAAAGCCCCACAAATAAAAGTCTAATGGTGCTAGGTCGGGAGACCTGGCAGTCCGTTGAATTAGCCCATTTGTAGCAATCCAGGTTCCAAAATGATCATTTAAATAGTCACTGGTCATTCTGTTATTATGAGATGGAGCTCCGTCTTGTTTATTATATTTCGTCTTGCGTGTTCGGGAATATTATATTTCGTCTTGCGTGTTCGGGCAGGTTATGGAGTCTACTAACTAGTCCAGAATTTCAATGTACTTAGCAGTGTTTAGGGTTCCTTCATTAAATGGAATTAACTTTATAATTTAACAATTTTCTAATGGAAAAATTTGGGTCTCGGACGAGATTCGAACTGGCATACTGTGCCTTAGCGCGGCACATGCCTTTACCAATTCGGTCACCGAGACCTATGCGTCGTCATCCAAATCTTTCCACTAGCTTCTTAGAACCCTCTTAGAACCCTCTCTTTCTCTCTCACTCTCTCTCTCTCTCTCTCTCTCTCTCTCTTCTCGTCTTATGGGGATGGTAACGTTATCTATTGGTAGTACCAACCAAACACGGCTAATATTGACCCCATAAGACGGGTTTGCTAACTTTAATATTATTCAATATAAGGTGCTTTCCCTCCGGCGGGCATTGGTTTGGTCCACACTGTATATAACCACAACAAAAAATAGGACACCACTTGTAAACTAAAACAACAGAAAACAGGTACCTCATGTGCAATTTATACCCGGATTGTAAGTACACTGTACCAAAAAATAAATAACAGTTTACTGTACATTAGTTTCCTCGGATTGTACATTGAACAATGTATAATAGGTGTAATAACTGCAAGACTACGCCGTGTAGTGCCATGTACAGTTAATACATAATTACCTAGATGGTGTCTGCCATGTTTCTCAAAATTTTGCTCGTTTTAGGTTTGACTGGAAATATGATCATATTAGCATAATGCATTTATGGAAAAGGATGGGAGCCTATACAGGCTGGATTTTTGAGACGGGACAACTATAACAGTTAAGATATCCACCCAGGTACCTACTTTAATAATAGCTTAGACTTTGACTTAAAAACTGGTGTATTTGGTAATCCGATGAATTGAAACTGAACAATCGATTTAAACTTTTTGACGGCTGAAGTAATTTTGATCAAATGTTGGTATGTTGGTATTTTAAGTCTTGGAATAGTACATAAAGTACTTTTAACGTAGAGAAATGTCCACCCATGTGAAGAAGCGGGTACAGCTAGTACATAATAATTCAGTATCATTATCGGTTATAGTTCTTCGGGAAATACGTCCAGCCCACGCCACTTCAGCTTGCTTATCCCTAGAACTATGTCGGTTATCTTGGTTCTCTGTCGGATCATTTCACTACGAATATTGTCGTTCAGAGAAACTCCAAGTATAAATAGATAGATAAATACGTAACTCTTTATTGCATACCACTTAAAGGTAAATCGTACATTGTACATAATAAAACCTTAAATACAGAAATTTCGGTAACAAAAAGTATCTCTCCATAGCTCGCTGAACGATCTTGTGGATTACCAACATGATTATTCACGTTTACCCACTGACTTTTTCTGCTGGGCACTACCAGTAGTGCTATAAGAGTTTTCTCTTTTCCGCGACACTACTGGTAGTGCCATGGTAAATATAGTTTTTCACACTACTCTGAAGCAAGTAGTGACATAGGAAATTTGATCTCCGTTAGCACTACCAAGGATCTAGTAATTTTCTGATATACTGAGGTAGTTTTGATTTCTCAATATTAATCTTCAATCTCATATAGGTTTCTGTTCTCCTGGTACTTTGAAATTATTTTTAAAATATAATATCTCGATATATCTTAGCTTCGTATCATTAGAATTAGTGTCCTCGCAGTGAAACACAACTTTAATCTAACTCACATTATTATTTTATGCAGATTATAAATTTGATTGTTAGTATTCATTTGATTGTTTGGATTGTTATATTCAGGAGTGTCACCGGTAGTACGTAAGTCTATACGAGTGATTTTAATGTATAGACATAAGCAGCTATTGAGAACAGTAGTGTCACGGGAGAGAGAAAATTCCTATAGCACAACTGGTAGTGCCAAGCAGTAGTGTCACGGGCTTCTATGAAAGAAACAAATAGAGATCAATCACTTAATACTTACTATTATTCAAAATGCGATCACGCGACTATTTGTAGTGTGCGTGTCACGTGGTACAAAACCGTTTGTCACAGTTCATCATAAAAAGATCGCAAGCGATATTGTGCCATCATTTTTCCACATGCATTAACCCGTATCGCTTCCCTGTTCGCTCCACGTAAACATTTACGTGTTACGCACACAAGCGTGTGTGAGCGCGCGTAGTTGACTAGTTATGTGTGCTGTCCCTGCTCTAAACTATGGATAGCGGCTTTTTACTTTTTATGATGATTAAGTTTAGTTACCTTTTTTTCCAATTAAAGAAGCCGTCTCAACTATAAGTGAGCCATGCGCGGAGTTTTGGTTGGCACAAATCGGGCGAACTTAGTGAATCTTTTATTTTTCATCATATGTCACGAGAGATAACTGACAATTCATTTATAATTATTAGTATTTACTTATAATAAAGCAATAAGTACGAAAAAGTCTGTACACAGAAGATACAAATATTTAAAAAAAACTGGTACTTAAAATAAGCTACTCATCAAGTTTTTTTTTAAATCGTGTCTCTCTGTTTTTTTTGTATGTTTGTTTGTTCGCGCATCACGTAAAAAGTACTGGACCGATTGCGATTCTATATAATATATTAACTGGTGTAATTGGTATCTCAATCCGATGAGTAGAAGTCGAGCCATCGATAAATATCTCTTTGACGGCTGAAGAAATTTTGATCAAAATATGTTGATATATTGATATTTTATGTCCTGGAATAGCACAAATAGGACTCTTAACCTAGAGAACTAACTATGCGTGCGAAGCTGCGGGTATAGCTAGCTATAATAATAAGAAAAAAACCTGCGACGTAAACGATAAAAAAATATGATGATACTGTGCTAATCTATAATATCCAATCTGTCCACGGCTCTTTACCCAAATTAGGAATACTATGTATAACGAGATGAGATTTTAACTACACTGGCAGGTTCCTGTTTAGGTCATATCTGATTGTCACTAATGATGATACCCAAATTTCTACGTTCCAAAATATTTTATTTATAGAATTGTTTCAAAAATACTTGACTGACTATGAGAGTGTTCATGTATTTTTTGAGTTTGATATTTTTTATTTTGTTTCCATGTGTGTCATTATTGAGTGCATCTGAGAAAAAGCTGGCAGCTACTTCTGTGAGTAAATGTCTTCTTTCTTTCTCTTTTCTGTGTGTGTTTCTCAAAATTTTTAGAATGGGAACTGAAGTTCTGCCAACTTCTAAGAGTTGGCGCTTGCTTGCTTGGCGTATGAGGAGGGGCTTCTGGTTTTTCTAAGCGTGATTCAATGCTGAAGGGCACATCAAAAGGAAAATTCTTTATCAAACTCAAGTTAGTTACTAGTTCATAGTTCGTTTACTTAATTTATTAGTTTGGTCTATTTATATATATATATATATATATTTTTATCTTTGTCCGATAAGTTTTTTGCCTTAATAAAGAGTTTTTTTTTCAAATCTATTCATAACGAATACCACCATGACATGCATGGCTACGAGTATTGCTTAAAAGCTTTTTTAAACATTTTTTATTTAACCAATTTCTCAGCGAAATGTCTTCTTTTTGGCGGTTTTTTACAGGGTCCTTTCAAGTCCATCCTAATCAAGGTACAGAAATGCGAGAAAACCACGTTTCAAATCGGGAAGGATCCCCCACTAGAGATGACCTTAGACGTTTACAATTCGAGCTCAAAGAACTTCTTGTTACGGGGGAACCTCACCGTGTTGAGAGAGAATAGGCAAGTTAAGGTAAGGAGGAGAGATGATGATGATGATTATTATCATATATTTTATAGTCTAAAGCAGTAGCGTCAATCAAGCAAATGAAATATTATATCCCACTTCCTTAACCGGGTTCACGTTGTATGGTACAAAATTGACACAAGATTGAAACTTATATCATCGTCATCATAATCAATTGCCTTTTACATCGATAAGGCTATGATCCACAGAGCGCGAGCAGTCTTAACATTATGATTCGAGCAAAATAATAATTACATACCGTTTTACTATAAGGTACTAGCTACTCGCCGCAGCTTTGCACGCCTACAAATTTTGCCCCTACACTTCACCTTCCCTCCCTCTCCCACCATTTCCCACCCCCTCCCCTCTAAAACACCTACCAATACCTACCCCGACCTCCCCACAAACCCACCTCCATAATTTTCTATATACATAAATGTCACTTTAACACCTGTCACTATGACATCGAATTTGCAAAAAATTAAGAATTTCGATTATTGCCATCGAATTTGCAAAAAAAGTGTAGAATTTCGATATTTTCGTTTTATTTTTCTAAATTAGTGTGATTTTTAGAGCTATAAACTCTGGTGGGATTCCTCAGAAGACCCTACCTAAGTTTCAACACAATCTGATCAAAGGTTTAGGAACGCATAGAGGGTGGACAGACAATATTTTGATAAACGGCTTTGCACGCGTACAAATTTTGCACCACCTTCCCACTTCCACCCTTTCCCCGTGACCCTTTCCGCCCCCTACCTTCCACCTCAACTTCCCCACCTCCCTAATAAGTAAAATTTCCATATTTTTTTTCTAACTGTAGAAATTCAAACTGAGTTTTTTTTAACCTCATCTAACAAAAATCAACTCTCGAATCATTCTCGAGTTTTAACGAGACTAATGCGCGGCAATTGCCTAGATAGATACAGAGAACATTATTCATACAATGCCAAAAAATAACCTCTCCCTCAGATCAAGTTGAAAAGTTTCATCTGGAGCGACGGCAAATGGAAGCTCGTGTATCTAATGAACAACATCGGCTGCCACGGCGCCCTGCTCCACATGCTCACCGTGGCACTGGGGCTCAAGTACGACCGGGAGACTTGTGGGTTCTCCAAGGTATGATGCAGCTATTTGGTTGATTGGTTGGCGCCCCAATTCTGATCAACTATTGACTGAAAGTTAAATGAATCGAGTTTTTTTTTATAAATTTGCACTCAGTATCAATTTATGTTGGACGATTGTCTGGAGCCACCATAAATAGATTCAGAATGCAAATTTTAAAAAATGACACAATTCAGTCTCGATTTGGTTAACTTTCATTCAATTCAACTAATAACGTTCGGTGAAACATCAGATCGATAAGTGCGGCCGCGTTGTATAAGATCAGCTAAAATTATTATAATCAAGCCTACAGAAACCTAAAAATAAAATAAAAACCTGTGTAAACGAAGGTGGTGAATCCTAACAATAACAGTACATCTAAATTGTCGTGGCATACATCACATGATTGAGACGCGAAATATTTCCCACGACCCTCCAACTGACGCCACGACCTCAGGTCAACTAGACGGAACTATGTCTAACGTGCACAAACCGCCCTTCCATATATCGAAGGTTGGATCGTTTAACCAGTTTAAGTGAAGGGTTAGGAGATAGTCTGGAGCCATCATAAACTGAACTCTCGATGAAATTGGATAATATTCGCATTTCGAGCAGCTTGTGAGGTTTTTTTTCATGAGATTGATGGTAGATCGGATCTGGAATATGAATACAGTTTCTTAGAGAATCAAGCTTCAATGATCCTTCTGGTCAGCCTTACAAAATAATTAGCTCTACAGTGATCTTTCCTTTGCGTGCGTTGCATGTAGGGAATACATGCAACGCCCTCCTCTCTCTTAAAGATCTTTTATCACAAAAAAAAGGTATCTGAGATTCCAGTTATAATATAAGAGTCGATCAACTCTTGAAATTCTTTATTCATCTCGTAAAAACTACTGGACCGATTCCAATGCAGTTTTCATTGTTGGTATTTGTAGTAAACAAGGTTACAGAACTCTATACGAGTCCAACACGCACTTGGCCGGGTTTTTAATTGATAAGGCAGATCTCCAGTGTTGTCCAATATAACTTTTACGAGAATTAGTGTTTTAGGAAAGCCTTTTGTAGTCGACTTCTTGGTTCATGAAGGTAGTTTTTTACTAAAAGCTTTATATTTAACTTCACTTGTATGTATCTATGTATGTATGTTAGTATTTTGTTTGTCCTGTAATCTTGTCATTCAAATTTCGAGCACCGACCCGCTATCTGGCTGAAACTTCCAGGGTAGCTCACAAAACAATAAAGCAAATAAAAACAAAAGAAAAAAGAAGAACTTGAGAAGTAAAAACAAAACAAATGACGTTAATTAAAAAAACCCCTGTAAAAGCTTATTTTTCTTTAATTTAATTCTTTAAATTATTCTTTTATATATGTATTATTCCAGGGTAAATATTCCTTCAAGGACATTGACATAGACACCATTCAGCACATCTGGGCGACCAAGATGGAATACGGCAGGATCCTGTGGACCAGCGAGACCACCACTCTGTCCACCACTTATAACTGCTGGGAGTTCGAGACCCTGGTGGAACCTTTGAATAAATAGATTACATTTATTTTGGTTTTAAAGATGCATGCTGTTTTATTCTCTAAAATTTGTTAAGTTTTAGATTGGGAGTTGCAGGAAAACATGTCTTCAATATAATTAATAAAACACATAATGCGCACAAACACACACAAGCTTAAAATATTCTAGGTAGGTATGCACAGATTCTTCGATTCGTAGCATTGAGGTATTATTAGTTTCGTAGTGAATAAGAAGCAAGCACAAATTAAAAAAATATATAACCCCCGACTCCCCGCCCCCCACTAGAACTACGAAGCATCTTCAAAACCGTTCCATCCGTTTGGAAGCTACCTAGTTATGTTCATACACATTCACAAACACACACTCATTTCAAGGATGTAAGTGGGTCTCAAAACCCTCATTCACACACACACACACACACACACACACACACACACACACACACACACACATACGCACCCACGCACACGCACACGCACACGCACACGCACACGCACACGCACACGCAACGCACACGCACACGCACACGCAAACGCACACGCACACGCACACGCACACGCACACGCACACGCACACGCACACGCACACGCACACGCACACGCACACGCACACACACACATGACAACACGCATCACGTAAAAACTACTGGACCAATTGCGATGGGATTTTCACTGTTAGATAGCTTAGTGTTTGACTTAAAAACTGGTGTACTTGGTATCTCAGTCCAATGAGTAGAAGCCGAGCAATCGATGTGTGTCTTTTACCACTCTTTGCCCGTCAATTTTTTATTTTTTTTGCCGTTCAATTGTCCTGTCAACCGGACTACGGAAAATATACAACGTGTCACTATAGCCTTATAAGTATGCAGCAGGTTTCTTTCGATCAAGCATGTAAATTCGTTTACGTGTGCAATGGTTGAATACATCGTATTTTAAATTCCTATACAATAGTAAAAATTAGAAATTTGTAACAACCCTAAATGTTTGTATACTAGTTATCCTATCACTTTGTACAAAAAGTAGATACATAAATACTGCTCCATCTGCGGGTTCAGGTTGCTAGGCCTCTCCTTGATGGCGCGTTGGTGGAAAAACCCCCACTGAGTGGAGATTGATCACCAGTCTGAACAAATGTGAGGCGAGCCTTTTCTTGTCTCTCTATATGCATGAGGTTTACATTTTCAGTATTTTTCTGTTTTTTGATTGGTATACTTATCGGTTGACTAGAACACTCACGCCACTATTCAGTTCACAGATAAGTTGGTGGCACTGTAGCACAAATTCAAGGTCAAGAGCGTTTTTTTTTTTACCAGCTGTCATCTGGCAGTTTAGGTTTAGAAAGAAATAATTATAAAGCCTACCTACACGTGAAGTGGCGGTAGGTATTAAAAAAAAGAAGGAATAAAATAGTAAACTACCAGTGTAATCAGAAAAAAAAAACTCAGGGAGTGAGTTACAGCAGGTGGCGTGGGTATGATATTGTCCTTGGGCTTGGGATTTAGCTTTGAGGCGCGCGTGGGAAGACGTTCCGCCGTGAGATGGTGCAGAAGTAGTAGTGCAGAAGTAATGCAGCAGCCAGAAGTAATGCAGCAGTGCGTAGAGCAGCTCCCGGGGGTCAGGTGTACACAGACCCGTGACAGCGTTCAAGTAGAGGTTATACCTATAGGTATCAAGAGAAAAAACCCTGTAACGGTAGAATAAGACGTCTTAGTCCAGGTTCAGTAGGTCTGGCTGCCGTACATCACCAGGTCTTCGTTCCTTGGGGTCCACCATGCCGGACGAGGCTTCTTTCAGTTAAGCCCCAAGTAAGTAGATGTGACAGCCAGTATGGTACATAAGATTGACATTAAAGTAAGTGTGAAAGACCAGAAGGGTAGTTCATAATTTTAGAAATACAGCATGTAAGAAGCATAGTTTTAAAAGAATACCAAAGCGGTATAGAACCGGTACATACTAAAAAGTCAAGTCATTGCGAAAGCGTTTGCTGGTATGACTAAATGCAACCAACAAGCATAGTTTGACCGTATTAACTTTCGCAATGACTTGCTAACTGAATAAACTAAAAAGAAGGTAAAAAAAAAAATATGAACAAAATCAGTAAAATTTTCCGTTACTAAATTTAAAGTTTGTACCAGGTGATATTGTAATCCAGATCTGTCTGTATCAAAAGCCTGGCACCTAAGATGCACAGTAAAGTTATACACAAGATTATAGATAAACATAAAACAATCAGTTCGTGGATTCACAAGCGTTACATATAATTTTTTAACCAAAAAGTTACGGCCTGATAGCCAGTAGAGCAAGAAGCAATTTAGAGGACACACGATATATGAAACACTTACCCAATATTAGGGTTTTTTTCACTAACAGGTAAATAATGACAAAGGTTTGTCTAAAATTATTTGCAAAATGATCTAGAAAACTTTCTCCAAGCAAGCACGAAATGACGAGTCTAAAAAATAAATATTGGTCACCACAGGTTAATTAGTCGCTTTTATTGGTGTTATCTGTGATGGCAGCGTTCGAAATTTTAGCGTAGCAACCACCCATTCTGTTTCAATCAGAACCCGTATTACAGTCATTCAATACGGTGCGTTGTAGTAGATATTGCGATGAAAATTTGTTTGCAAGAAGTCATATTGGCTTAGTAAAATTTCTGTTTACGATTGTAGATTACATAACGTATAGAATGGTCATACTAATTCAAAGACGATAAATACTTATCTTAAAACTTATTAATCTTGACAACAAATAGACATTTTAAGGTTACGTATTTCTTTGTTTATTATCGACTGTTTATTTTATTGTGAAAGTGGACTTATTTTGTTGATACTACGTGAAAACTCCACTAAACGGAATAAAAACAACGTGAGATGAAGTGAGACGTTACATCCCCCTTCTCAGTGTAGGGTTTTTGCTACAAAAATCCCCTTTACCTACTATTCTGTATTACAAAACTTTTAGTACACCAACTAGGAGTATCATACCATCAAACAAAAATCCTCATTCATTCATCATCGCTTTAACTGGCAGTAACAATCTAGACCTAACTATCTAACCCTCAAATGTTCTATTAGTGGTAAATGTACTATTAGTTGGTAGAATGTAGTTCGTATTACATGAGAAAGGAAGTTACTATTGGGTTTTGTTTTTGTGAAGAATTAAGACATTTGGCTTTTTTGGCGGGTTGTGTTACCGCCCGACACAATATGGCTTATAAGTTAACGAGTTTGTGTGACCGCCCGACACATATGGCTTTCAGTTAATGAGTTTGTGTGACCGCCCGACACATATGGCTTTCAGTTAACGGGTTTGTGCGACCACCCGACAAGAGATTTAGGAGAATTCTTTGTCCATAGGGACGTTATGGAAAGTTAGGAAATAAATAAGCCTGTTTAATAGAAAGAGGTCCAGCAGACGAGTCTCCGAGTGTCAGTAAGAAGAAGAGGACCTTACTAGGCCATAGACTATGTCTCCGAGTGACAAGGATAGACAAACTTATTTATTCCTGCTCTTGTTAGTTATAGTTTTAGATTTAGAGTTACAAGCTATGAGGCTCAGATGCATTTAAGGTAGATTTACGATTTGTTGTTAGTGATTTTGAAATTTTTGATATGCCATTTACCTAATGCTTTATCCTGCATATCGACGAGTTCATATACTAGTGGTGACAAATGTATTTAGGAGCAAGTTTCTTAGAGAATCTTTTATCTTTATTGCTTTGGTAGTATTTATTTTTCCAAATGAAGTCGCCTACATTAAATTCTACGTTTTTCTTACGTAAATTATAAGGACCACAGTTTCTGGCATGTGATTTAATTAAAAATCTTTGAACTTGGTCAAAATTTTTATGTAGTTTACCGACATTCTCTGCATATTCATCCGTTGAAGCAAATATTAAATAAGTAAATATTAGAACAGTCTTTAGGGTGACCCATCAAACTCAGAGTAGCATGGTTGGCATGTTTGTGAGTGTTGCAAGCATCACAGTTGTATACAAGCTTCGTTACATCTTTTAGCATTCCAGGCCAAAAGTGGCTTAAGGAAATACGTTTATATGTTTTAAAGACACCCAGATGTGCTGACTTAGGGTCTGTGTGGTATTTGTTTATAATGTCCTGCCTAGATTCGCTAGGCACGACCTCTTTCCACTCAAATTCCTTGGTCAGGGGGTTTAGACCTTTCATATAGCGGTATAATTTATTATCAGTGACTTTATAGTTGAGGTAAGAAGTGGGTGAACTTTGGAAACCATTATAAATGTTAAGATACTAAGAGTCTGATGTACTTAGAGAAGTCGGAACAGTGCTGATAGCGGCAACGGGAACAGCACGAGACAAGGAATCTTGCACGACCTGGTCTTTTTCTCGTCGAAGCTTGATTTCGAAATTAAAAGCAGAAAGAGTACTCCCCATCTGGCTAAACGACCTGGGGGCCGATTCCGCTAATTTTAAATAAAATGCCATCAAAATGTCATTCCAGCGACTGTTCATAATCATGTATGACAAATTTGGTATTCTGCTAAAATTTTAGTGGCTTCCATGGCTGTTCACTTGCCTGTCGATTCAATGGATTGAACAAACTTCACACTACATATTTCTATCTCTCTTCCCCACAAGCAAAAAAATGAGACAAATATATTCCACCGTGTTTGATGTGTTCTTTCGTTTTTATCTGTGGTCTTATTTGGAAAATAAGATTATCGATTTACGTTGAATTGATGTAATAAATGGAAAGAACGTATTTTTCTGATTCTGTAAGTACCTTTGGTCATTAATTTCGTTCAGTACTAACGAAGTTACGAACCAAAGTAATCCGACAACACCTAGGTATTTTAGATCGTTTTTATGCTCAGTATCTAGCTTCAATGTAATGCTTGTTTTTTAACCCCCGAACAAAGAGACGGGTGTTATAAGTTTAGGGTGTGTATCACTTTGTGTGTGTGTCTGTGTGTGTGTGTATGCTGTGGCATCGTAGCTCCCAAACGAATGGACCGATTTTGATGCGGTTTTTTCTGTTTGAAAGTTCATGTGATCGAGATGGTTCCTAAATATATGGGGCATTGCGGGGGGAGAGGGGGGAGGTGAGAAAAGGGGGTGAGAATCGTAGCTTCCAAACGAATGGACCGATTTAGCTGCGGTTTTTAATGTTTGAAAACTGGTGTAAACGAGATGAGTCTTAGCTATGATGGGGGAAGGAGGGAAGGGGAGGGTGAGAATCGTAACTCCCAAACGAATGGTTTGATTTTGATGTGTTTTTTTTCTGTTTGAAAGCTGATGTGATTGAGATGGTTTTTAGATATATAGGGGTTGGGGGGGGGGGGGGGGGGTGAGAATCATAGCTTCCAAACGAATGGACCGATTTAGCTGCGGTTTTTATGTTTGTAAGCTGAGGTAAAAGAGATGGTTCTTAGCTATAATGGGGGAGAGGAGGGAAAAGGGGGGGTTGTCAATAAAAGGTCAAGAAATCAACATTTTTAAAATAAGAATCGATTACAAATTTTAATAATCGATTATTTTTTCACATCCCTACAACAATGAAAATTCCGAAACGGTCCGTTCGTTTAGAAATAATATATATATCAAAAAAACATAAATAATATATTCGAACATATAACCGTCTCCTTTTGTGAAGTCGATCAAAAAGTAACTTTTGTTCCATGACTTCTCAATTGTAGTTCGATGAAAAAATGCCATTGAAACAAATGTCAAAGTAACGAGCAGACTACCGATTAAAAAACTATCGAGAGGTCACTGATTATCCATGGAATAGCCGAATACCAAATAAGCACCATTGCAATTCGGTGGAAAATCACTGAACGATCATGTATATTATTTAGCTAGCAGACTACCAAATGTGTAAAACTAGGCCATCGACATGCCAGCGAGATTCCATGGAAGCGTTCTTATATTAACAGACTTGTGCCCCTGTAGGGTTGTTAAGATTCAAGAAACATTTGAAAGAAGAGTGATCGGTATAGACGGTGAATCTTTGTCCATTATTTAGATAATGTAACTTAGATTCAATCTAAGTTCACCGTTCTTTTTGGGGGTCAGAAGTACAGGAGAAGACCAAGGGCTTTCGCATGGTTCGACTACATTGTCTTTGAGCATCTCATCAAGCTGTTCACCAAGAATTCTCTGCTTCTCTGTAGACATTCTATAATATCTCTGGCGTATACGCCAGAGATATTATTTGATATTATTCCTATAGGAAGAGCATTGTCCGTATCGATTTCATAAGTTATAAGCGTTGTGCAACCAAGACCACGTTTTTCGTTTGATATGTCGTGGAACTGTGTGATAATATAGTCCGCGGTTGATCTTTGCACGACAGTGAGATGGTCATACGAGAAAAGCTGTTTGTTCTTTAGGGAGACTTCGGCAAGCTGAGCTTCGTCCGGCCGCTTAAGAATAACACCGTCCAGATGTTTTGGGAATAGACAAAGGCCCTCCAGAAATTCATACCCAAAATTAGATTGTTATGAACTTCCGGAACGATGTGAGTAGTTAGAACATGAGACTGGTCTTGGGATATAAAAGGTAGAGAGATTATACCTAAAGTATTCAATTCCTGCCCACCAGCTGCAAGTAGTTGTATAGAGTTAGAGTAGTGAAGTTGGTGGCCAAGATCAGTAAGTTTTTTATGGGAGTTGTTCCCTAGAATGGTTACTGCAGAACCAGTATCTAAAAGTCCTACCATAGTCTCATTCATCACTTCGACCGTGACGTAGGGACGATAACTATTAGGTTTAGCGTTCAGGATTGAAGAGACTGAGTAACACGAGAAGAATTTAGTTACAGTTTGTAACCATCCTTTCCAATCCGACTTGTCAGTTTAGTCTGGCTTTAGGTCTAGGTTTTGTTCTCTTTTTCTCCGCAATCCTTTTTTACAAGTTTTTTGATTGAGTGTGAGGTTTTGCATTACAAACTGGACATTCGGGAAGGCGAACATCCTTTTTGCCGCATCCAAAACAAAGAATTGTCTTTGGCTGTTTGCAATAGGCCAACTCATGAGAGTTAGATCGGCATAGGACAGGAGAAGGGGTAACGACCTTGCATAGAAACTGCCGCAACCGAAAATCTGATAAACGACTTTCTGTTTTGATACCTATTCTGTTCACAGAACAGGACACAGGGCTATTATAGTAGCTGCCCTGATTACGTCGATCGATAGGATTGTTCGAACTTGCATAAGCAAACTCAGGAGCTACAGTTTGAGATGTAACCTGCGGGGGTGACCTTCCCTAAATTGTGTTAGGCTATACTGTACATTTTCAAAATTACGACACGCCTTTTTCAGAGCTTCTATTGTGTTAACTCCAGGAGATACTGCTAAAGTGTTCGCGTACATAGGTCGTATGTTATGCCGTAAAATTTGTAGTTTATCTTCCTCAGAAATAGGTTTTCCCAGAAGTGAGTACATGCATTATAGATAGGTAGATTGGGATGTTCTCTTTTTCACCCTGTGTAACATAATGTCCATAATGTCATGTAATTGATAACCTAATGTCATGCAAAAGTCTTCAGTCGTAGTCACCCATGCTAAAAGCGGATTTTAGAAGTACCGTGAATTCTTCCCACGTGCCAACAGTATGCCTAACACGTCGATACCAGTGGAGAGCGTCGTCCGTAAATATCTCAAAGCCGTAAGATAAAATTTTATTATAAATTATTTCCCTAGAAAGAACGAACTCATCTACTTTTTGTATGAAAGCACGAACACACGGTTTACCATTAAATTTCAATTTGTTTATTTCAGAACTAATATTCCTATTGCAGCTCACTGCAGAATCGGTATTTGAACGGCCACGCAATGCAACCTCATACTCAAGTTCAGCTCTTTGCAGAGAACAGAAGCTAATTGGATTAGACATTTTAGTAGAAAAAGTTGTGTGTTTCGTATATCGTGAGCCGTTACAAGAAAAAAAAACTACAAAGTAAGTAAGTAATACACAAAAGGGTTCCACTTCTAATGTGCTGCTAGAAGTTAAGTTTAAAAAAATAATTAGTTAAGTTAAGAAAATGTACATAAAAGAAGTTCGTTGAAGACGCCAAAAATTTAGGAAAGTTGATGAGCCAAATATGGGTGCGTAGAAGACGCAGATAAGGGAGGAGAGTAAGATGTAACATTATCCCCCTAATAGTAATAGCCCAGGTTCAGTAGGTCTGGCTGCCGTACATCACCAGGTCTTCGTTCCTTGGGGTCCACCATGTCACCATGGACGAGGCCTCTTTCAGTTAAACCCCAAGGAAGTAGATGTGGCATCCAGTATGGTACATAAGATTGACATTAAAGTAATAAATAAAACGTAAAGTACAAGTGTGAAAGACCAGAAGGGTAGTTCATAATTATAGAAATACAGCTCGTAACAAGCATAGTTTATATGGAATGGTGTGTGTGTGTGTGTGTGTGTGTGTGTGTGTGTGTGTGTGTGTGTGTGTCTATGTTTGTTATTTCTTTACGCTTAATAAATGGTTGAACGGATTTGGATAAAATTTGGTATTGAGGTAGCTTATAGCACCCTGGATAGATAAGCTACTTTTTATTCCGTAAAAATGCACGATTCCTGAGGGACGCGGGTGAATTCGCGGGGCACCCTAGTATTGATATTTAAATGTTTCTTTTTACTTACATATTTTACTTTAATAGTTTCAATTGCAACATTAGACTATAGTATCATATTAACTTGAATAATTTTGAAGGAAGCATAAAAGACAATTAATTGCTACTGTTTAGCTATAAGAATTATATATTTTTTAATTGGTCTTTTAAAGACCTTCATTTTGATACCCTTAGGTATTGTTTTTTTTGTTCCGTTGGATATACAATATGGCAGCTGTAAGCCGCCGTTTTCTCTAATTTTCTTTACACTTCATCCATACCAATATATAAAAGTGAAACGTTGTCTGTTTGTTTCTTTGGGGAGCTTTCACGCGATAACAGCTAGACGGATTTTGATAATATTTAGAATGGAGATAGCTTATATCCTGGAATAAGACATTTTATCCCGGAAAATTGTAAGTTTCCACGGGAAAACTGGAAAATGTAGATTACTCACTGTAAGGAACGGTTGCCATCACAGAATGGTCTGCGTTTGCCATGGAAACGAAATAACAAGTCTGTCATAAAACATCAAGAGCATTGGTGCTATACCTACTTTTGTATTGGTTTATAATACCATAGAAGAAAATAGGATGCTTTTTTCACGATAAACAGTAGTCCGCGCGTACGAAGTCGCGGGCGGGAAAACTAGTATATTATAAAGCACTCTTGTGTTCAATACAAATCCATTGGTACCTTATTTATCAAAATCCATGAAGCTGTTTA
This sequence comes from Alsophila aescularia, assembly GCA_946251855.1. NCBI lineage: Eukaryota > Metazoa > Arthropoda > Insecta > Lepidoptera > Geometridae > Alsophila > Alsophila aescularia. Next base: position 23,552,034 of record OX276385.1, read on the forward strand.
GGATGTATGACGCTTTTAAGAAACGTACAAACAAACAAACATACAAACAACCCAAACCCAAACAACTCCTCAGTCGGCTAAAAATAGTCCAAGCATTCCAAAAATGGCGCGTTTCAACAGGTTCGTGTCTGTCTGTTTGTTTGTTTGTTTATTCGCGCATCATCTAAATACGGGACCAGTTGCGATGTGGTTTTCACTTTAGATTCCTTAGGGTTTGACTTAAACTGGTGTACTTGGTGTCTCAATCCGATGAGTATAAGTCAAGCAATCGATAAAACACCATTTAACGTCGGAACGAAGTTTGACGATGTTGGCACTTTTGGTTCTGGAATAACACATAGGAACCTTATATCCCAGAAGAATGAACACGCGGGCAAAGCTGCAGGCACAGCTAGTATCATATAAGAAGAAGGTCCAAAAGATACAGGTTAACCTAGTTGAGGGACCAATAATTGTTTTTTTTTCTAACTAGAGCTTAATTCAATAAACTTCATTCTTATTCTAATACATCCAAAAGTACGCAACGCAACATAGTGCAATAGTATGGGGTATTCATTTAAAATATAGTGCTTTGCGTACTATTGTGTGTACTTAGGGGGAAAGTTCGACAAGAACAGTTGCCGTATAATACAGTAACAATATAGTACAATACAGTAACTGTTCCGTGGGTAATAACGCATGATTAGCAGAGAGTTGGTGGCGTAGACAGATAAACCAATAGACAACTAGACAGCTTCCATCACACTCATACTAGAAAGAGAACAACTCATGCATAGGACTTGTGAAGAAATGAGACCGAAAGATTTGATCTTCTGTTGCAGATCGCGTGCCGGTTTTTTTCAAAGTCAGCACGCCTCTTTGCTAAACAATTTTGACAGTTCTCCATAGTTTTGTATGGTTTGTGAGAAAAAATATTCAGCTTGGTGTGTTGCCTGCATTCGAAATGAATGACCCTTTTAGTATTCTGTGCCCAAACTATTATTTTTTTATTAATAAAATGATTTAATTGCATTGGTTCTCATTTGTATCAATAGTAAATTCAATTTGTTGTAATATCGTACGATGTTGTTAATATGTATACAGAATAACAAGTTTATTCGATAGAGCAAGGGCACCTACAACTAAAATGCCTTAACCATTAGAGCTACATACATAAAAACGGTGTGAGCCATGTCAGAGGCCCTCGGGCGGCCTTACAAACTTTGTCACCAAAGTTCAGCTCCTCATACGAAAAACAAACAAACAAACTGTGTGAGAAGACATTGCGTGGATTTTGGAGACAGTTTGATTAAAATTTATAGGTTTTGATAATTTTAACAAAAAAATGAGCGTTCCTTTTCCTTTTATGGACCAAAAGTCTACATGAGATTAATATTGGCTAGAGTAGGTACTAAAAAAGTTCTATAATATTGAAACGTTATTCCCATACATAAAATGACTGCAGAAGTTCGAAGTGTGAACAAATAAACATAGTAAAAAGAAAAGCTGATCACTATCAAGGAGATCGACCAGCTATTTTCTTGTCTAACTTATTGCAGTTAGACAGGAAGAGAGCTGGTCAGTCGGGAATTAAATATTTTCATTATGTGCGTATTTTGCAATATGTTCACCTTGACACCGCTTACTTATGTTGACACGCACTATTTTAGATTATGTTTAACCATGGTATATAATGGTAGACGTCATCTGTAAAAAAAACTTTCTGAAGTTTCTATTACATCCACATTATTCGCTTAAAGATTCGATCTTTTATGGAAAGAGATCTTACAGCACCTAGAATTATTCAAAATCTCAATTTTTCTTTCTGACTACATTTTCCGTAAATCTGTAATGTCTCTATAATCCATTAATAGTCTGTAATATAATCTTGAATAGGATTGCTTACAATCAGGGTAAAAGTTTTGAAATGGCAGCACTCCCACCTATCGTTATATCTCACAAGTGGCACGACAACCAAGTGTCTATTAGTTTCTCTGTCTACGGTTGGTGGTTATTCTACTACATTATGCGCGAAACGAAACCAACTCACAGTAGAGGGTTGCCACTTGTCACTGATTCGTTCTTAAGCGGAATCTCAAAAGTACCCTAATAACGGAGGAAAAATACACATGGCGATATTACTGCTGACTACACACAACTGTCCCATACAAGTGAAACGGCTCCAGTGTTGCCAAGTGCCTTAAAAATGGATTCTAAGATTCCTTTATTTGTTATTTTACGAAAATGACCGCCACGGCGAGCGTTATTATAAAATTACAGATGTCATATTTTTTTCTAAATATACGCTATATTAGCTATATAGTTTGACTTAAAAATTATTACCCTGTGACAACTTTGGTAGAACCAGGTAATATCTATACGGTATTGCATATTTTTACCACCCAACTACAGCAAAGCAACAGAAGGGTAGGGTCTGCAGATGTCGTTAGTGTCGTGTATCGTGACAATTCTGAATTTTTACAAAACCAAATGCGGGTAGTTGGAGACAACGCTCGCCCTTCTCGACGCTGACACCCGCTACTTCAGTCTTCTCGTGACCACGATCAATGCAACTTGATCGAAACGTCGAGGTAAATAAATATTAAGTTTTCAGCGCGATTAAGTCCCGTTTAAATATTTAATTATGAAGGGTAATAAGTTTAACAGTCTATATATGTATGAATCTATGTATGTGGCTATGTGGATGTTCCACTAAAGCTTCGCTATATTGATTCGATTTTGACAGGCGATCGAGGCGAGGGTGGCAATCGATTTGGCTTCAGATATACATATATGCTTTTTTTTTTTACCCGACTACGTCAAGGCAAATAAAGGGTTATGTGTTCAAACTTAAAACTTAGTCGGATTTCGACAAGCGAGGTATCAATCGATTCGTCTTCATCGCAAGAGTGTCATAGGCTATTATTTACCCGACCGTAGTCGGGTTTTAGTTTTTGAACTTATAACTTGTTCGAAGTCTTGTTGGATGCATTTCAGTGTGTGCAATTCCAGCGAATTTCATAATTTAATTCCTTCAAGCCAATTCCATCATCGTACTTTCAACATAATGATACCGCGATGGCCCTTCATTTGTATGACAAATATTTTGTCGTGGAAATTAAAACGAATCCATCTTCTATAACAAAGCTATTAAGCTGGCCAACTTAAGGCTTCATAAACCTTTCTATAAGAACGTTCAAAATAGATGTTAGGTAAGTTGTACCTCCATATTCCATACTTCCTTCATGCGACATGAGGGCAACCCCAGCTTTCAACCAAGTTTCAGAGATCGGAGTTGAAATGATATTATGCTGTATAAGATGCTGGTCTTAACTGTAGGTAGCTACGCCTAAGTTTTATTCTATTTCTAGTCAATAAACTCCAGTTGCGGCTCGCCTGAGATATAACTGCGCCGCTGGGGGGAGTTTTCTCCGGAAAGTTAAGATCAGATAGCCCCGGGCTAGTGTCTAGTCTGCGCTAAAATTTAAGACAAGAAGGATAGAGATACGCAGACAATTGCGCGAAAGAGATAACAATCATTTTGGACTAACTAGATACTTACAGTAGTCGCAGCCAATCTATATGTTTGTTAAGTTAAGATCTGTGAACGATTGCGCAGGTACTGCTGTAGGGATAAAACAGCATAAAGTAAGAGCGAGATAGAATATGCGAAAAACGTAAGCGAGTGAGCGAGGTAGTTATACATTGCTGTCTTCACCTTCATCATTGGGATTGCGTCTGAAAAATAGCAGTTTAAGCAGCGAATTGTAGACAACTTCCGAGACACAAACTTCCGCTGCGACTACTTCTAAGTAGTTTTGTCTTCGTGCAAGTGGGCCTTATAAAACTAAATTCTGTACCTATTTAAATGAAGCGTTTATGTTTAGCATCTTCTGGCTGATTATGAAGATGATATTGTTGTTCAGTTTTTGATACTAACCACATAGATTCTATTTAATATTAGATTTCACCCGCAACTTCATCAGCGCGGACTACAGATTATCGCAAAAAAGCATGCTATGTTCTTCTAGGATATTAAAAACCAATGCAAAAGTATAGCACCAACATATGGTATTCTCTTTGGCACCAACGCTCTTGATGCTTTTTGACAGACTTGTTATTATTTCGTTTCCATGGCAACCGTTTCTAACAGCGAGTAATTGTCATTTTCCAGTTTCCCCGTGAAAACTTACTATTTTTCGTTTGATATATAGTCATCCTATGTGTTTTTCCAATTTATAAGCTACCTACATTCCAAATTTCATCAAAATCCGTGCAGCCGTTATCGCGTTAAAAGTCCCTAAACAAACAGAATAAGTTCCACCTTTATATATTGCTGTGGATGAAAGTGTGTGAGACACCCAGGGCCTTTATTCGCTATGACCATTTAGACACGTAACGTGTTGCGTTACGATTTCTTCGTAGAATTGTTCGTGGTACGTCTTAATGACGTCAAAAGTTTTTTAGTTAATTATGAAACCAATGTCGTATCTTAACATTTATTTGAGCTGCTCAATTAGCGTCTCGAACTCGTAGCAGAAGATGGTCCCAGTGTGTGACAACACCTCTATCTTCCACAGGATCTTGCCGTACTCTTGGCTGGTCATCCACAAGTGCTGGATCTTGTCCACATTGAACTTCTCGAAGAGATACTCACCCTGAAAGAAACGGAGAGAGAATTTAATAAGTTATTCTGAAGACCAAAGTCAAAGAATACTTCTATGCTTCGTAAAGGGCCAAAGTATATTTTTAGAGTTCCGTGCGTCAAAAGGAAAAAAGAACCCTTATAGGATCACTTCGTTGTCCGTCTGTCTGTCTGACTGTCAAGACGCTTTTCTCAGTAACGCTTGGAAGTGTCAAGTTAAAATTAATATCATATACCTAGTCAAGTCTTCAATCCCTTGGAATTTTCAAAAAAACTTACTTCTAAGTCAACGCAATCAAAAGAGGAATGGGATCAAAACCTATAGGGCACTTTCTGTTGATCTAGAATCATGAAATTTGGCGAAAAGCAATATCCTATAGCGCCGGTAAAAATAAAATTACGAAAACCGAAAAAGTGGCGTTTTTTTCAATTATTGTCTTATTTGCAGTTGGCAAGCTGACCGCGACCCATGTCAATGTATAGGGACTACAGTTTTCCAACGGCAAAGGTGATGGACGAACTGTTAAATTATTTTTTTATTACGGACTAGGCAATCGTTTGACCATGATCTCACCTGATGGAAAGCGATGATGTGGTCGAAGGTGTAGCACGCTTGTCTAGTAGATATTCACTCTTAACTTGAACACTCCTGGGTAATAATTTACCGGAAACACTGACGAGGGCAGGGCTTTCCACTCCTTTGCAGTTCTTATAATAAATGAAGAAGCGTAATGCTTCGTTCTTGTGCGAAGTATATCAACCATAAAAGGGTGCCGCTTTGCTGATCGTCTAGTCGTACGGTGATGGAAAGGTGATGGGGGAATCAGGTTGTGCAGTTCTTGTGCACACTCTCCATAGTACAATCTGTAGAATACCGACAGGCTTGCTACCTCACGTCGATGCGTCAGACTTTGAAGCTTACTCTTTACCAGAGTGTCATCCCCAATGAGCCTGATATCACGTCTCTCAATTAAATCTAAAGACTCGAGCTGGTACTTGGCAGAACCGTCCCAGAGGTGGCAGCAGTACTCCATACAAGATCGGACCTGTGCTTGATAAACATTCAAAAGTTGTCCCGGTGTGAAGTACCGCCTAACCTTAGACACTAACTACCTAGACTTTAACTACCTTGGCTTTGGATTCAATATAAGACCCAAAGTTCAGGTTTGATGTGAGTTCGACACCCAAAAGCTCCAGATGGTCGCCTATTGGTATTTTTACACTTTGGAAAGACGGACAAGTTTGTACGGAACCTCGGTGAGCGAGTCTGACTCGCACTCGGACAGTTTTTATTTATTTTTGTGTGGTCTATATTATAATACTAGCAGCTTCGCACGCGTGTTCTTTTCTTTATGTTCAAAGTACTATAATGTGCTTTCCAGGACCAATTTACTAACATTTGAACAAAATTTCTTCAGCCGTCGAAAATACTTTATCAATTGCTCGGCTTCTTACTCACTGGATTGAGATACCAATTACACCAGATTTAAATCAAACCCTAAGCTATCTAACAATGAAAACCGCATTGCAATCGGTCTAGTTTTTTTTACGTGATGCCTGAACAAACAAGCATACAGACAAACAGAAAGAAAGACACGATTAACAAAAAAATACCCAATACCCTTTTCAGCACCCAAGAGCACTTTTTTTATTTGAATTTATTTAGTAGTTTGGGTGCGATGCGCGGTCAAGATACGGACAAACAGACAGACAAAATTAAAAAGTAAAACAGTTTGGCTTCAGTATCGAATATCGAGAACCATCCAAAAAATATGTTTTATTACTTAAATATTAACATAACTTTGGACCCGTTACTTTTTCGGGATAAAACCTCAATCAATACTAACCCATCATATAACTTAAGACGGTGCCAAGTTGCATCAAAACCCGACCATTACTTTCAGCGTGGTACGTGTTGTTTTAAATAAGTTTCAACCCATAAATAATAACCCATAAATGTTTCGATATGTAAAATATCCTATGTCCTACCTCGTAGTACGAATTCAAATCATACCAAGTTTCTTTTCAATTCATCCAGTAGTTCCGGCGGCGTGATACGCGGCTAAGATACAGACTGACAGACATTCAGACAAAAATTAAAAAAACATACAGTTTAGGTTTCATAATCGAATATAAAGTAACTTCCAAAAAAAAAACACTATATCTTTAATGTACAGAATTTGGACCCATTTCCCACAGGAACCCTTTATTTTTTCGGGACAAAATATATCGATAATTTTCACCTATCTTATAAATTATGTCTGTGCCAAGTTGCATCAACATCCGTGCAATAGTTTCAGCGTGCTAAGTGTTCTTTTAAATAATTTTCCACCCCTATACTCCTATCCTATCTATTAAGTGCTCCTGCAGAGCACTTAATAGATAGGATAATTACTTTCATTTTTCGGGATGAAAAGTATCCAATGTCCTACCTCGAAGTGTGAACTCAAATCATACCAAATTTCATTTGACTTCACTAAGTATTTTCGGCATGGTGCGCTGCCAAGGTACAGACAGACAGACGGACAGACAGACAGAGAGACAAAAATTAAAAAAATACAGTTTTGGCTTTAGTATTGAAAATAGAACGGCTCCCAAAAAAAATAACAAAATATCTTTAATTTACAGAATTTGGGACATTATCCCGCAGGAACTCTTTATTTTTTCGGGATAAAAAGTAAAAGTCCTCAATTTTAACCCATCATATAAATTATGACTGTGCCAAGTTGCATAAAAATCCGTCCAGTAGTTTCAGACTGGTGTTTTTGAAATAACTTTCAACCCCAATCCTGCGGGAACCCTTTCATTTTTCGGGATGAAAAGTAGCCTATGTCCTACCTCGTAGTATGAACTCAAATCATACCAAGTTTCATTTAAATTCATTTAGTAGTACAGACATACAGACAGAGAAACAGACAGACAGACAAAAATGAAAAAAATACAGTTTTGGCTTCAGTATTGAATCTAGAGTAACGTCCAAAAAAATTTTCTAAATATCTTCAATATACAGAATTGGACCCGTTACAGTTTTATTAAAAGTATAGATCATTGACAAACATAATGACATTTTAAAAGCCTTTACTTACCTTGTAAAAAGTACAAGTCTTCGCATCGTACTTGACGCCTGTGGCCATGCCGAGCACCGGAAAAAAAACCCGATTGCAACCCATATTGTTGATCAGGTAGTTCACTATCCACTTGCTGTTCTCCCACACGTAGCTTTTTGCTTTCATCTGCAACAGTAAAACTAAATAGTTGTAAATGAAAGAGCCATTTGAAGGAGCTACGAATAACCCCAGGGCTCTCGAGCATTTGCCTACAGATAATATTGCGGTAATTTGGGCACAAAACCCTCTTACAACCTGGAGAAATTAATTGTCACAGAAAAAGTGGAAGGAAAGAGACTCAGGGGTCGAAGTCCAATACGATGGTCTGACCAGGTATCGAAACAACTTGACACCAAAGGCAATTTCCGAGGCAATCCACTGTGCCCAAGACCGTCACATATGACGACGGACTGTTTATGAAAAATTTGGTCGGGTGCATCACGATGCTCAGTAGCGAGCAAACGACCGAAAGAGGAACACGTTACCCGATTTTTCTATTACCGTGAATATTAATCCAAGACGTAAACTATCCGTATTATATTTAAAGGACCATGTGATCAATAGTCTAGGTCTCTGAAGTATAAGATCAGAAAGGAACTAATCCGACAGAGAATCAAAATTACCGAGATAACTCAAAGGATTAAAAGCTGAAGCGGCGGTCAAGTCGGTTCACATTCGCAACGCTTAGCCCTTGAGTCAAGACCGTGACGCTTACCGGACAGATGCACTTCGGAGAATTACCCGTTTTATATGGATTTACGGCAATGAAGATCTAGGGTCTAGTACAAGTTTTAGTTTTCAAAAACGAAATGTTAGTTTCGTTTAGTTCCACACTTTTACTGGCAGCGCCTTTAGCGGAAACTTGCAGGAACTAAAGGAAATGTATGGAACTAAACGAAACTACTACTACTCAGTGACCTCAATATTGTTTCCCAACAGGTAGGTCTTAAAATAAACAACAATGAACACAATTACAGCGGTGCCAGATTGATTACCGGTACATCGAAGTATTGAAGTGTTTATACAGCAAGGCCACCATGACAGTCCGTCTTCAGGATCAGAGCACGAATTATATCCACGTGCAAAAGAAGTGAGACAGGGAGACGTTATTTGTCCGAAACTGTTCACATCTGCACTGGAAGATATATTCAAGCTTCTGAACTGGAACGGATATGGTACTAACATCAATGGCGAATATGATATAGTCATCATGGCAGAAACCCTGGAAGACCTAAGCACAATGCTCAGTAACCTCAATATTGTTTCCCAACATGTGGGTCTTAAAATGAACATGGGCAAGACGAACATCATGTCAAATACCCATGTCGCACCCAGGCTGGTTTATGTTGGGAACGATATTATCGAAGCCGTTGATCACTATGTCTACTTGGATCCGAAGATCCAACTGGGAAGATTCAACTTCGATAAAAAGGCTCATATTCGCAACGTTCCACTCGGATGGGCAGCGTTCGGGAAATTGCGCCATATCTTCTCGTCGCAGATATCGCAGAGCCTTAAGACGAAAGTTTATAATCAGTACGTGTTGCCAGTGATGATATATGGTACTGAGACGTGGTTGCTAACTATTGGTTTCATACACAAGTTCAAAGTCGTGGAGCGTACAATGAAGAGAGCCATGCTCAGTGTTTCACTGCATGATAGAATCCGTAACGAGGAAATCCGTAGAAGAATCAAGGGCAGGGTGGCAATGGGCAGGTCATATAGTTCGCAGGACCGACAACCGCTGGAGAATAAAGGTTCTCGAATGGCGACCACGAACAAGCAAGCCACACGATGGACCGACGACATTGTAGCCATCGCAGGAAGTCGATGGATGGAGGTGGCACAAGATCACTCGTCATGGCGCTCTTTGGGGGAGGCCTATGTTCAGCAGTGGACTTCTAAAGGCTGATATGATATTGATGAAACGAAACTACATTTCGTTTTCGATATCCTAGAATCGTACTGGTATTCAACACTGACGTTATCAAATAAATAGTTCTTAAAGATACATACCAGAAGGGTCTTGGAGAGACGAAAAACTTTCTACCCAATACCCTTGTGTCTCTAAGAAATTACTGAGTGACAAAAAACTTTCTGCTTGATGATGAAGCTAGGCAGGAGGACAATATTTAACGGTGTTTTTTTTCCTTTACTGAAAGCTCATGCTCTTTGGCATGGTCCGGTGGCTTCGAATCCACGATCTACGGCGTGGTGTCCGACCACACAACCAACTAAGAAGTCATCGCTTCGGACTGAGTACTCTTACCTTCTTGATCCTATGCTCTTTTACGACAGTCACGTTCCCTCTCATCAGGTTGAGCTCTTTCGTGGTGTTGTACAGCTCAGCGTCGAAATAGGAGGCCGGCTCGCTGTCCACCGGCTGCGTGGGATTGGCGCAAGGGCCCACGCGCGTCAGCGAGGACTTGAAGGGACCCTGGAAAAGTTTTTGAAGTTATATTTTTTTTTTAAAGCTTTTATTTAAATTCACTTGTATCTATGTATGTAGGTATCTATGTATCTGTGTATCGATGTATCTATGTATCTAAGTATTTTGTCTGTCCTAGAATTTCAAATTTCGAGCACTTTCCGATTAGCTATCCAGCTGAAACTTTTAGGGTAGCTCACAAACCGATTTTTTATTTTAGTTTTTGTTAAATTCTTAAAAATTGAAAAAGCAATAAAAATAAGAAAATAATAGGTCACATTTATTAAAAAAAGAGCTCGTAAAAGCTTATTTTTGAAATTTAATTTTTCAATTATAATTATTATTGATTATCTTCTGCCCGCACGAAATACACACACACGGCAAACCGTGGCACATGGCTATCTGTCCCCAGTACATCAATAAACTAAAGGCTATCGGCACCCACGATTGAAAAGAGTCAAAGCCAAAGTTTATTTTTGTTAACAAATAAGTTACGGCTCTTGTTTGACTTAGAAACTTGTCTAGGACCAAAAATAATCACAAGTACTTAGGTATACACAATAAATAAAAACTCAATTGTTTTTTATTTCAGAGTTTTCTTTTTTAACCAACTAAAAAATCAGATATGCCAAGCGAGGCACGATTTACAATTTGATAAATTAATTAATCCGCCATATTGGGCTGTTTTGGAGTCACTGCAGCGATGCCAAGTAGACTGGTGGTATATCGAAGTACTGAGATGTCTGTATGACGCCGCACCCATGTGTGCAAGTACAGAACCAGGAGTATAAACATATCCAGTTGCGCAGGGGAGTGAGACAGGGGGATGTCATGTCATACCGAAACTGATCACGAACGCCCTGGAAGATATGTTTCAGACACTGGACTGGAAAGGGAAGGGCATAAATATAAACGGCGAGTACATCTCACACTTAAAATTTGCCGATGATATAGTCCATCGCAGGAATCGCTGGAGGAACTTGAACGAATGCTGAACGGCCTGGCTGGTGCTTCTCCACAAATCGGTCTCGGGATGAACTTAGACAAGAACAAGATCATGTTTAACGATCTTATTACTCCGAAACCTGTAGTCATCAATTGTGAGCCCCTCGAAGTTGTTAATGTAGGACCTGTAAACGTAGAGTAGGACGCCCACCGGCCAGGTGGAGTGACGACCTGCGAAAGGCGGCTGGCAGAAACTGCATGAGAGGAGACGAAGATCGGGCTCTGTGGCGTTCATTGGAAGATGCCTATGTCCAGCAGTGGACGAGCACGGGCTGATGATTATGATGATGATGATGATGAAATTAATTATTACAATTTGAAAAATTTCTAAATCGCCTGCAACTTTGAAATTCTCAATACTACGACCACAGTGTCTATTTAAAAAAAAACCTTAAGTGTATATTGTTTCTTAATTTTGTGTCAATAAAGTGTTTTGTATTCTATTGTACACTCACAGATCTAGCTCCAAATATTGGCTCCACTTGCCACAAGAATACCATATAAGTGCATAAAATTATTATACTTCTCATTTTGCACAGAAATGCAAACGAATATTTTAAACAACCTTGTGCATGTCAAAATAATTTTATACAGAATCATGTGTTCGTTAAAAACTCATCAAAATATAATGGTTTTCGATGGATAGATATTAGCAATTATAAATAGATAAACGCTACTGATTTACTCGTGACATGACAGACAAACCAATCAGGTGCCCAATAGTAATTCCACTTCATGTACACTGTATATTAAATGTGTAAATCGTTCTACAATAGTCACAACGGTGCTTTGTGGCTGTGAAGTTAGGCTCTGTGAACGATTGCGCTGGTATTTTTGTGAGGATAAAACAGCATAAAGTAAGCGAGATAGGTGATGCGAAAAACGTAAGCGAGTGAGCAAGGCAGTTATATAATGTTGTCTTCACCTTCAACATTAGGATTGCGCCTGAAAAATTGCAATTTTTCAGACAGATAGACAACTTCTGAGCCACAAAGATCCTATACTAATTATGTATGTATGACTGTATGACGTTTACATATGGTTGTTTTAGGTAATGGACATTCCGATTAGTGTGGATATACAAATAATTAATCTTAGGTATCTATACTACTTACTTTAAGTGGCAAAATGTCTGTCGAAGAAGATACAGACATTTTGAAAGACAACATGAAAATGGGGCTTCAAATAATCTACTGAACCAGACTATAACATATAAAAAAATGTGTTTGACTGTTTATATGTTCGCACATTACGCAAAAACTACTGGAACCATTGCTATGCGGTTTTCACTTTTGCATAGCTTAGGTTTTGACTGCTATACGTTATATCTCAATGCGATAGATAGAAGCCGAGCAGTCGATAAAAAAACTATTTGACGGCTAAACGAACTTTGATAAAATATGGTATATCTATACTTTTAATAAAAGTGTAACGGGTCGAATTCTGTACATTGAAGATATTTAGTTTTTTTTTTTGGGGGATACTCTATATATGACACTGAAGCCAAAAATGTTTTTTTTTTTCATTTTTGTCTGTCTGTCTGTCTGTCTGTCTGTCAGTCTGTATCTTGGCTAGGCATCACGCCGAAACTACCGAAAGAATTCATTTGAAACTTGGTATGACTTGAGTTCATACTACGATGGACATAGGATACTTTTCATCCCGAAAAAAAAAGGTTTCTCGCAGGATAGGGGTTGAAAGTTATTTAAAAAACAACTTACCACTCTGAAACTACTAGATGGATTTTGATGCAACTTGGCACAGTCATAGTTTATATGATGCGTTAAAATTAAGGATACTTTTTATCTCGAAAAAATAAAGGGTTCCTGCAGGATTCGGGTCCAAAGTTATGTTAAGCATGAAGTAATAATATTTTTTTCGGAGCGTACTCTATATTCGATTAGGAAGCCAAAACATTTTATTTCTTTTTTGTCTGTCTGTCTGTCTGTCTGTCTGCATGTTTGTAACTTGAATCACGTATCACGCCGAAACTACTGAATGAATTCAACTTAAACTTGGTATGATTTGAGTTCATACTACGAAGTAGGACATTGGATACTTTTCATCCCAAAAATTTAAGAGTTCTCGCAGGATATTAGTTTAAAATTTATTAAAAAGAACACGTATCACGCTGAAACTACTGGTCGGATTTTGATGCAACTTAACATAGTCATCGTTTATGTGATATGGTTAAAATTGAAGGTACTTTTTATAAAGAAAAATTAAAGCGTTCCTGTGGGATAGAGGACCAAAGTATGTTAATTTTAAAGTAAAAAATAGATATACGTATAAAAAGCAATTTGTATGAAAAAGCCTGTATAAAGAAGATACAAAAAAAGTCTAGGGAACATAAAATAAGCTACTGAACAAGAATTTTAAAAAACGTTTCTGTCTGTCTGTTTGTCTTTATGTTTGTTTGTTCGCGCATCACGTAAAAACTACTGGAACCATAGCGATGCTGTTTTCTTTGTTGGATTGCTTAAGTTCTTACTTAAAAATGGGGGTACTTGGTATCTAAATCAGATGAGTGAAAGCGGAGCAATCGATAAAAATATTTTTGACGGGACGGAAGGAATTTTGATCAAATGTTGGTATATTGGTATATTAGGTTCTGAAATAGCATTTAGAGTACTTTTAACCTAGAGAAATGACCACGGGTGCGAAGCCGCGGGTACAGCTAGTGTACAATAAAGGTACTTTTGGTCACGGAATAACACATAGGATCATGGGCGTCGCCAAGGGGGGGCAGGGGGGTAGGGGAGGGATGGGGAGGGGGAGGGGGAGGGGGGAGGGGGGAAGCTGCCCCCCCTCCCCCTAGAGATTCAAAAAAAGGAAGCCAAATGCAGAGAGGCCAATGTATGTCCTAAGCTAGTCGTTTGACTGATTATTTTCCATTTGACTTTAATTCCATTCCAAGTGCTATCCGCACTGCTACACTGTGAGGTCCTCGGGTTAGTGGTAACCTGCAGTTATCCGGGTTGAACTGGGTTCCCATGCTCTATTGATGTCTCTTCCTGATGAATTCTTACGATTATAATGTTTTGAGTTTCGGTTCTAGAAAGCCATTGAAATTATCAATCAGGATACCTAAGGGAAACTAATATCACATAAATAATCATTTTATTATGTACAGCTTCTTGATTCGAAAAAAACCTTGATTAACTAACTGTGTTATTTTTGGAAATAAATGGCATATACTTTAAATAAACACATTGTTTTTTTTTTGTTTTTATATCCTCGATTTCTCTATAACATTTCCTCATTTAAAAAAAATGCAATCTTTGTAATAATTCTAATATCAGCACCCAAAGATATTGGTAGGAAATCGCCGATCAAAACTTATTTTTGGTAAATGGTAGTACAATAAATGACATAATGTATTATATATACCATTATGGATAAAACAATAAAAAACCTCGAAAAAAATACTAAACAGTAATAAAACTATCTATAAATAAACCCTACTCACGAACGAAATCGTCTTCCCGCCAAATCGGCCCCATTTTGTTTACAAGTTTTTGTTGTCAAGAGCTCCAAATGGGAATTTTGAATTATTTTACAGTTAAAAATAGCTCGTCTTTTTAGCACTTTTTGAATTTATATGCAGATATTAGTAGCTCAACATTTACCGATCTCTATCAGCACCAATTATAGTTTTTTTTTCATTATTTTCCTGTGATTAGGTACTTATTATGTTTCGTTTTGTACATTGAAAGAATGTAATTCAAAAAATTTTGCGCTCGCTGCGCTCGCTCTTTTTATCACTCATTCCAGTTCATAGTTATTGCCTATTCGACAGAAAGTCTCAAAATTCACTTTACTCATAATCCAATCATTTCGAACATTTTTCACGGGTCAACAACGTGGCGGCCGGGCCTATTATAGCGTCCAATGAAAATAATGAATTGGTACACTTCCTTCATTCTATTTTCTAACCTAACTCGATCTGCAATAAGATTGGTTTTGTTGTTTTATATTGGTTTATTCCAAACTAACGGAACTATATTTTAAGTAAATTATCGAAAGCAATAACTCAAATTTCGCGCTCACTTTGCGCCTTTTGTGCTTGTCCGTACAATGAATTTTATATGATTCTGATTATTATCAATTAATTTCATTATTGATAGAAATAGCTCAAAAAAAATTCGCGCTCGCTTCGCTCGCGTTTATCTTTGTTTGCGAATAGGTATTGTGAAATATTATATTTCATTTTCCACGCTACAAGAAATAGCTCAACATTTTTGCTACAGCGATGGTCGCGTCTTTTAAAAACTTCTAAATAAATTTGGAATTAAAGAAAATAGGTGATGGCAAATTCCGGCCCTGGGCGGCAAAAACTCACGCTAAGCTATCATGTAAAAAATCATGTGTAAAGTATCATGTGTTCTTGACTGTACACAATTCAAACTTTTTCCGTCCTCCATACAGGTTGCCCCCCCCCCCCCCTTTACTTTTAACCCAGAGAAATGACAACGCGGGCAAAGCCGCGGGTCCAGCTTATTATAACCGTAATATATGTCATATCAGTTACGGTTAAGGAATTTAAACACGTCGGTCCAAAAAAAAGGAGTGTA
The DNA here is from genome assembly GCA_946251855.1 of Alsophila aescularia. NCBI lineage: Eukaryota > Metazoa > Arthropoda > Insecta > Lepidoptera > Geometridae > Alsophila > Alsophila aescularia. The sequence goes on from OX276385.1 coordinate 23,567,772, forward strand.
TTGTTTTTAGCATTCATGTATGTATGTATGTTTGTATGTAAGTTTATTTATTCCACCATAACTTTTAAATGCCTGAACAGATTTAGACGTATGGGGTATCGTTAGAATCCTTACATCCCCCCGAGTAACTTAAGCTATATTTTTTTTTCAAAACATTCAATATGGTGGCAGTATGGCAACATTTTCAAATTGAAAAAAAAAAAAAACGAATTTTACAATATGGGTACGAGTATCAAATTGAAGGCCTTGAAAAGCACATACCAACAGTCTATAATTTATTGGCAAAAGCTCTTTTTTTGGGGGACAGCCGTGTTTTTTTGCTTTTAAGCTAGATATTTCTTTCAATCGTTTAAACGAAACATATATTTTTTCAAGTTATAGATACAGATTAAAATTGTTACGTCTATTATATAGGCCCTTCCTCTGTATGAATCACAAGCAACCTTTCAAAACGATTGTAGAGTATGCCGAGTTATGCACCTTGCCGGCTTTTAAGATTTTTACACGACTGCCCAAAAAAGGAGTGTAATGTTTTTAGGATTCATGTTTGTATGAATGTATGTGAGTTTTTTTATTCCACCATAACTTTTAAAGTGTGTACAGATTTTGATTTTTGGGATACGGTTAGAATCTTTACATGATCTAAAACTTTATTCGCGGCTAAAACACTATAAGATTTTAATGTTTGATCTATAGTTTTCATTGTCAAACTAATATTTAAACCAAATTTGATCCCTAAAAATTTGGGTGCACTACTTGACTCAAGATCTGAACCCAAATTTTTAGGGAACGAATACGATTAAAATATTTAGTTTTCAATTAAAATTAAGATTAAATATAATCATTACACGGTAATATAGCCGCCAATAAAGTTATTAATAAGATCAAAGATCAAAAGCTCGGATTAAAAGTTAAAAAATAATAATTATGTACATATTGTCATTTAGCGCCATCTATTGAGACTCATGTCGTGGACCATTCATCTAAAACTCAATATGACGGAAGCGTGGCTCCATATAAATTTAAAAAAAAACTTTTAATATTTCAATATCTATTTGTAGCCCTTTGGCCTCATTCGAAACCAAGGTTCGAAACCAATTTCGAGAAAATAATAAGTATTCTTCTTTCGGAATCGAGTATCAAATTGAAGGCCTTGATGAGCATAATTTATTTGCATAACTCAAAACTTGCCACTAAAAAGTATAAAAATAGTCGGGAAACTCTAGAAGATTAAAAGCCTTCCACAGTTTGACTTTTTAGTTCGTTTTTGGCAGGGCAGCATTTTTTTTTTGCCTTATTCATCTCGTAAACATCTTTTTGAAGGATTAACTTTCGTTTTTGTTAATATTTCCTTAACACCCCTAATTGACGATGCACATGCGTACCATATCTTAATCATCACTCACGGCGTAGTATTCGTATCTTATAATTAATCCGTAACGATTAATAGCAGCTAATAGTAGGTACCGATCAGGGGAACTGATAACATCAACACAGCATAAATCGCACACACGTAGTTTAGGCTTTGGTTTAGGGAAATATTTATCAAGATCAACCATCTAGCTTGATTATATTACCCCGTAAATTAGGTACGGTATGCTCAAATATGCTTTGGAGGGCACGTTAAGGTGGCGATCCCGGCTGCCGGTAATAATTGATTAGTAGCAGTCGTTAAGCCATGTCAGAGGCCCTCGAACGGCCTGAAAAACTCTGTCACCGGAAGCCAGCACTACCTCATACGACAAGCAAGCAACAACCGTTCATAAATAATTTATTGATTTCTGTGACACAAATATTCACATAAGCATAGGAATCCGACCCCGAAATTGTAATTTTGTCGAATCAACAGACACCAATGCCACAGTATATATATTAGTTCTGTAAAGACTAATATATGTACTGTGCCAATGCTCTCTCGTATAACTGCAAATGTTGCAGTGTACCTGGCAAATACAATTTCTATTATACCACGCGACGTCAGCATTGGTTGGTTATTACGAAGATTATTTGCTGAGCTCTGTTTATGCTCTAATTAGGATAGATTGTCAGTGGTTTCGATTCTCTTATTACTAACAACGATTAGACTAAACACCGCTACATTTAAGTATACTCCTGTCAAATAGATACTCTTGTTAAAACTAGACTAAATTTAGCTTTCTTACTAAATTTATGTTTAGTCCTGTCAGACCGGTTGGAGTGGGGAGAGAGGGGTGTGGAAGGGTTTCAGGTGGGAGAAGGGTGCAAGGCACATCTTTTCCGTCTACTTCAATCTTTCCTGCACATTTTCCCCCACGCCCCCTGCAAACCCCTGCACCTTCCACCTCTTAGCCCCTTTCCCCGCCCCAGGCCATGCACAACACAACATCCCCTAGTCCATCAGTTCCGTCGAATTGTTTACATTTAGTTGACATTATCAGGTAGCTTTAATGAAACTCTTTTTTTTTAGTTAGAATTGAATGAACAACAGAATAGCTTTTATCCATGTCTAAACCAAATTAGAAACTATTATAGTTAAGCGTAATGAGTGAATAAGGGAATTGACACCAGTGTCTGATTTACACAATAATTGTGACTGAATACGTTACTTATCAAAGACTAATTAGATTTTAACAGAGATACAACAAACGGTTCCTCAGAATTTACAGCAACACTGAAGCGTAGCGGTTGTATTCTCTTTGCACTGAGCTATATTTACTAGCTTCTGCCAAGGGTTCCAGATAAGCTTAAGGAAGATATACAGAATGGATCAAACCAATGCCCCCAGGAGGTAAAGCACCCTAAATATTGATGTTAGGAAATTTTACTTAATGTAAACATTTCTTAATTTATTTCAATAAAAATAACTGCTTGCAAGGATTTTTTCAAAGCCACTTGCCAGAGCCGGGAATCAAAGCCGCCAATGTATTTTTATGATATCGATTAAAAGGGTCAATCATAATTAACATATCTCTCTAATAAACATTGCATCTAAAATCAAAAGAAGATAAGGAAATATTCACCGTAAATAAAAATGCATAGTTTTTAATAGTCAAATTCAATTATCTAAAATTTATATTTATTAAAGTAAATCATTAACTTAAAAGTTGTTATAATTGATAGATTCAGGCGTTACTTTGCGGAAATCCATATTTAAAATGAACAAAATAAAAATATGTAGCTTACTTCCGCCAAAACTGTAAGTCAGACAAATGATAAATGGTAAAATTAACACAAGTAAAACCCCACGCTGAACAAAACCCTACCCCAGATTGAAATAATGAAAAATATAAATGAAAGAAAAGCTAAGGCCTGGAGGCCAGAATATACACTTATATACAAATAATATATATAAATATATATACACATATATGTATATGAATATATAAGTGTTTCGATACTTGTATTTGGGTAGGGTTTGTTTAGCTTGGGGGTTTTTTATTGTGGTTTTTTATTTTTCAAAATGCGAACCGTTTGCCACTATTCAGATTGATTCTTTTCATAAATTGATTGCGTGACACTTTGCGAATGGTATTATGATTAATGTTTAATTATAAGCACATTTGAACTTCATGACGTATTTCATCGACGGACTGATACTGAATTTTTAGAAATTTCACCTTTTACAAAGCTCCATAAATAAAAGTCTGAGACCAGTAAATGTGTTAGGAGATCTGGCAGGCCATTGAATTTGTAGCAGTCAAGTTTCCAAAATGATCATTTAAGTAGTCACTGGTCATTCTGCTATTATGAGCTTAGAGTTCCGTCTTGTTATATCGTCCTCGGGCAGATTATGAAGTTCATTTACTAACTGATACATAATTTGAATGTACTAAGCAGTGTTTAGGGTTTCATAAAAGTGAAAAAAATCCACACCAACAAGTAAATGAAAATCTCTCTTGGTTACATTAGAGACAATTAATTTGCTAACTACTAAAAGTAAATAATACTCAATTAACTAGTTTTTCTATGCAATTGGATTTCATGGTCTTCCTCATAGATGCCATTTATTAAAGAGATTTGTTCCATAAGATTCACTCTTTCGATCAGTACCTATCATAAAAATACGGGATATTTATTTTTTACATTTGGCGGGTTCGATATCCAGCTTTGGCAAATGACTTTAAAAAAATCCTTGTATGCAGTTATTTTTAATTCTAAAAATAAAGAAAAGTTTCCTATAAGTAAAATTTGCTGACATCAATATAGGCACTTTCCCGCCCCCCGCATTGGTTTGGTCCACACTGTATAGATAGGATATGGGAGGATTCCAATCACTACAGGACTACAATCCATCCTACATCAATTAATAAACAAGCACTTCTCCGCAATATATGTTAAAGCAATGTTCCGCAATGCTGGCCTAACCTCAAAATAATAAATGAGAAAGAATGTAAACACGTTTACCGAACTGAAAAATAAAGTTAAATTCTCTAAAAATGGGGAAGAAAACTAAAGTAGGAAAACAGTGAAGGTATAAATATTATCAACTAGCTAAGGAAACAGGATATCGTTCTCGAGCTGCTTTTAAATTAATCCAGCTTAACAGAAAATTTGGATTCTTGCAAAAATCACGAGTATGTATCGATTTGTGCACTGCGCCTGGAGGATGGATGCAGGTGGCTCACCAGAACATGCCCGTCTTGAGCGTTGTCATTGGCATCGACTTGAATCAAGCCAGTGTCCGGCTGTATCGGACTTACTGAAGAAACACCACATTACCACAGAGAAATGTAAAACTGCTATCAAAAAAGAAATCAAAACTTGGAAAACTGATGTTATTCTAAATGATGGAGCTCCAAACGTCGGTTTGAACTGGATACATGATGCTTACCAAATTACGGACTAGGCAATCGTTTGACCACGACAAATGATCGGTTGATGCAACAAAGCCCCAGACTTCGCGTAATGAGTCTTCTGAAATGTTTGTAGTTTGTCAAGGATACATTGCTCCTGATACTATTGATCCTAAGTTTTTAGACCCTAAACATGTATTTGAAGACTTGGCCATTGTGAAAAAATAGCTCACTAATCTGATGCACCTTGAGGAACAGAAGAAAGCTAAAGCTGAAGGATACAAAGAAAATGACTATACAACTCAACAAAAAGTTATAGTATCTGATTTTTTGAAAGAGGATAGTGATCATATAGATTTGCTTCAAGGCTGCTCTCAGATTGGATTTGATGATAAAAGTGTTGAAGATCATCCCAAGACTACAGACGAAATAAAAGAATGCTGTATGGACATCAAAGTTCTCGGCAGAAAGGATTCAAAGGCATTGCTCTATTGGTTGAAGCATATGAAAGAATGGAAGGTTCCAACAAAGAAAGAGAAAGACAAATAGGAGGATGGAAAAGAGGATAAAAAAGATGAAGATTATGATGGTAAAGCTGATGATGAAGAGGAAGTGGATGCAGAAATTGCTGAACAAGAGGAAACAAGTTAACAAGCAGAGACAAAAACTGGCTGAGAAAATGAACTTGAAGATGGTGCTCAAGGGCGACGATGGAAAGACCCATCTGGAAAGTAATGACAAGTTTAGACTGTCCGACATCAAGAATGCTGAGGAAATGGCGCGCTTTATTAACCAGCAACCTGACATTGTAGCGAACCCAAGAGATGATTCAGACGACGAACTCAAAGTTAAAAAGAAATATATCAAATATGATGTAGAGGCTTCAAAACTCGACTCCTCAGGGGCTTATTACAATGATTCCGACAGTGAAATCGAAATGGAATCAGATTCTGACACGGAAAAGATAAGGAATCTCTAGCATTCTCCGACTCTGACACTGAATAAAATAAAAAGAAAGCTAAGACAAGAGTCCCTCCATACCCAAGCACAACCCGCTTTTGACTGACTTGGACAACACCGACCCCATGTCGAGAAGGGAGATGAAGGCCGAGCTGTGGTTCCGGAAGGATTGTTTCAAGGATATCGATGAAGATGACGATGAAGCAGTCGATTTGGATAAGCTGGCTGAAACATACAAAGAGAAAGGGAAGAAAGTTGTAGAAGATGAATCCCCTGAGGTAGGAAAAGGCGAGAAAAGGAAGTTGTCAAATGACGAGAGCTCTGACGACGATTCATCGGATAGTGACTACGACGTGAAAGACACCGTAGCACCCAAGGCAGCCGTTGGCGCTAAGAGCAGCAAGAAAGAACAATTCGAAGTTGTATCCCAAGATGCAGATCTAAAGAGATAAAAAAAAACTATAAAAATGGACGCAGAAATGTTAGCTCTCGGTACAATGATAGCAACATCGAAGTAGTTCAAACGTGATCTCATCGACGACGCGTGGAACAGATACGGCTTCAACGACACAAACCTACGCGATTTGTAGAAGATGAAAATAAGCACATGAAAAAGGAAGTTATTGTTCCCCAGCAATACACTGACGAGTACAAGAACCGCCTCCAAGACAATAACGCGAGGCCCATCAAGAAAATGATCAAAGAAAATGGAACGCGCAAAGAAGAAGGTCGAAGCGGTGATGGATAACGCCGACATGTCCGAGAGAGAGAAAGCGCAACAAGTACGGCAGCTGTACAAGAAGGCCCAAACAGACGGCAAAAAGAAAATAACCTACGTGGTCGCCAAAAAACACACGACTGCAAAGAGAATGAAACGTCCCTCCGGAGTCAAGGGCCAGTATAAGGTGGTCGATCCCCGCATGAAGAAAGACATGCGCGCGCAAAAAGCGAAAGAAAAAACCAAAGGACGCAGCAAGAAAGCCAACACTAAAGCGCCCAAGAAAAATAAGACGCCACCCAAAAAGAAAGGCAAGAAGGTAAAATAAATACAAAATGTATAATTTATGAACTTGGAAATGCGTATGTAAAGTTTAAATATATTTTAAGATTAAATCTAATATCGCCCGCATGAAAATTTTGCCCCCCGTCAAACCATTAAAAATAAATTAATGCCACTTCGAGATGTGTCACTTCAACACGCGTCACTTCGACACCCGTTACTTCATCAACCGTTACTTCATCACCCGTCACTTCGATACCAGTCACTTCGACACCTGTCATTTTGACACCTTTTACTATATAGAAATGGCCAAAAACTAACACTTCCGAATGAATCTTTTTTTTTTGTTCTAAATCTCATAAACGCTCTTTGGCTTCATTGGAAGACCCCGCTAAAGTTTCATCATAGTCTGATCAATGGTTTATCAATGCATAGAGGACAAAAATACAAACATTCATTTTTTTCTCACAGTACATAGAAAAGATTATTTAGGTACTGTGACCAAGAAGCTTAAAAATAAATACTATAAACTGTGATTACTATTATAGGTTGAAAGTCCAGGTTTTTTGGATTTTAATACCTCTTTTTTTTGACATAATATAAACACTTTGCACAAAAAAGAGTTTGGTACCGTCAGAACAACTGACACTGATACTGTCAATCATCAGTCAAAAACAAAGAAAAAAATTAATCAGTCCTAAATTCTTACTTTAGAAGACTTTAGAGCATGGCTAAGAGCACCACAGAATCTAGTGATAAGCGCCCGAGGAGCAGCAGTAGAAGCACTGCTCAGGTAACATGGGTTAATCCTAAGCACATAAACTTGTTACGTAATCCAAAAGAGTTCTGGACTCTGATCTGACACAGCGCCCAGAGTAAGAGAGTATCTTAATGGAAGAACGTCCCTGGGTCTGCCAAATGGCCACATACCTAATGAATTTTTACAGTTACACACATAGACATATATACTTATATGTATTGTTACGCCGGTCGATTCTTAGAAAAACAGTAGGTACTAAAATGACGCAATACCTACATTTAAAGGAACATTCTGGAACACACTAGTAGAGCGTAGGTACCTACAGAAGTTTCCAGAGCGCGCGGTAGGTATATACCTACGGGCGCGTCACCATCAAAGGCGCCACCGACGTTAGGTACCTACGGGTGCGGCGTGGCGTGGCAACACAAAGGCGCCGCCGACCTTAAAAGTTCAAATACCTACCGACTACTGTTAGTACATACGAGTAGTTACGAGTACCTTCTGGAAACGTCTGTCGCGGTATAAATAGAGCGCGTATCGACTGCCTGGGACAGTATTGACTTTGCTTTCGGAACGAAACAAAGTGATTCGATAATTGATGAGAGTGTATAGTCAAGTTAAAGATAATTTGATGGATTAATTTCTTTTTGTGGTTTTTTGAATAAAGGTGTTAATTTTTGGTGTAATTAGCGTACATTAATTTTTTCCGGACCCCAGCTCGTAATAGTATGTACACAACAAAAGTAGTTGGCACCACACATAGCTTGGATTGAAGCGGTATTCCTATTTCATAAACGGGACTTAATCACGCTAAGAACGTTACGGCTGCTTTATCTACCTAAATGTGTCGATCACATTGCATTGATCATGGTCACGAGAAGACTGTAGAGCCGAGAATGGCAAGCGTTGTCTGAAGACTACTAACATTTGGTCTTCAGGATTGTCAGGACACACAATTAACAACATCTGCAGATTTGTTCTGACATAAACAGCGACACTTGCGGTATCACGGATTCCATGATGCAATCAAATTAAAACCATCCGCCCTGTTGGAATTGGGATATTTTCAAAATCTAAACCGCTTTAAGCCCAATCCTGATTGTAACTTTTAAACTTTCGCGATCGAATCGTTTAAATATTTAACACATAGTTATATATTTAAACGGGACTTAATCGCGCTGAAAACTTAATTTTTATTTACCTCGACGTTTCGATCAAGTTGCATTGATCGTGGTCACGAGAAGACTCAATCCTGATGTAGTAGAACAGTTATTTTTTCGTAAAGGCTCGATCCTGTTGCGTTTTTCTTTCATAGGCTAATTTTTGCTGCTTCTGGCAAAATTAACTTATTCGTTCATATTAATTAATTAATTTATAACCGACTTCAAAAAAAGGGGTTATCAAGTTAATATGTTTGTCCACACCAATACATAAAAGTAAAAAAGTTTGTTTGTTTGTTTGGGAAGTGATAACGCGATAACGGCCGGACGGATTTTGATGAAATTTTGAATGGAGATAGCTTATACCCTGAAATAGACACTTTTTATCCCGAAAAATGGTGAGTTTCTACGGGAAAACTGGAAAATGTTGATTACTCCCTGTAAGGAACGGTTGCCATGGAAACGAAATAACAAGTCTGTCAAAAATCATCAAGAGCTATACCTACTTTTGAATTGGTTTTTAATATCCTAGAAGAACATAGAATGCTTTTTTTCGCGATAAACCGTAGTCCGCATGGACGAAGTTGCGAGCGAAAACTAGTATGTAAATGCTAGTTGAAAATGCGTTATATTCGAATATGTTAGTCTGTATGAGTATCTGAACAAATATACCAAATTTCGCGAATATATGTACATATGTATGTATGTATGTATGTATGCATTCATGCATGTATGTATGTATGTACGTATGTATGTATGGATGTATATTTGTCCACGTACTTCTCGGAAACTACAAATCCGATTGCAATAATTCTTCTTGAACTAGTTTCAGTATCTTTCAACTTAGGGAATAGTTGAAGTTTCTACAAAATCGATTCAGTAGTTTTAATGATATAGACTGTTAACATGAATTAAAAAGAAAAAACTATTTTTGGTTGTAAGGAACTTATACCTACAATTTTGTAAGAACTCCTTACATACATCCATACATTACAGGTGCCCCTACATTTCACGGTCCACAAACCAGGATGCCACTTCGAGAGCTGCTGCGGCATCTGCAACCTGTTCCCAGGAGTGCTACTAATAGCGTTCAGTCAGGTCCTGGTTGGGTCTGTGCTGCTGACGCTCCTAATGACACATGGGAAGCAGTACGATGACATGCATCAGACAGTGACTACCCAATGTAAGTTCTCCTGTAGTGTTGAAAAGGTGGATGAAATGACTTTTTTATGGGAAAAAACTAAAACTTGAATTATTTTACTCGCGAAGTTGCTTCGACGGAGTACTGGTCGAAATTAACCGAAGTCCGAAGTGCATGACTATACACTCGTGCAACTTCGCGAGGAGCTCAGTCGCCCGGTGGCGCGGCGCCCGCACGTTATGCATCATGGAAAATGTTTGAATGGCAGCTGCCCTTGCAATGCGCACTCTCACGTATGATAACTACGTGCGTATATATCACCAGAAGAAAAAAATAATATAAATAGAAGATGATAGATGGTTGCAATTCTGTGGAACAAAACTATGTTAGTAGAATAAATAAGGCACAATAAATATAAAATTACCTTTAATGATTTTTAATCACTATTATTTGCCGTGGTGGTCTCGGCGTAGAATAAGACCCCTCCCAATCCTCCCGTGGATGTTGTACGAGGCGACTAAGGAAATACACACCGGATGCGAAGAATCCCCGGCAGAGATGCAGCTACCAACCCCCACGATTTTTGGACCTGGTAACATACAACGCACGCACCTTGAGGACCGATGAGAAGTTGATAGAGCTGCAAGAAGTAGTAATTAAGTTGCGCTGTGATATTATAGGTTTATCAGAAGTCCGAAGAGAGGGAATTTTAGGGAATACGATGATCCTGAATTCCGGCAACTTATTTTATTACAAGGAGAGTGACCAGCAGTCCCAACACGGTAGCGGGTTTCTCGTACACAAGTCCCTCATCAACAACGTTGTGAAGATTTAATTTAATTTAATTTATTTATTTATTTAATTAATACGGCTAACACCAATTACATTAATTAAAGTTAATTATAAATGTGAAAAAGAAACATGTCAAAATAATTCTAAAACCAATTACAGCTAGTCACCAATAATAATAATTACAAATGTCAAAAAGAAAAAATACGAAAAAAAAAGAAAGAAGCCATACATGACCCGAAAACATACTAAACTGTGGTGATGGGGGACTTCAATACATGGCTGGGCATAAGTCATGACGATTAACTGAAAGTGGGGCAGTTTGCATTTGGACAGCAGAACCAAAGGAGAAGGAGGGACCCTTTATGATGAACTCCTTTTTCAAGAATCGCCCCTCCAAGAAATGAACGTGGCTGCAGCCCGGCCGTCATAAGCCCGTGATAGATTTCATTTTGACGACCAATCGGCATATATATATATATATGGCCTTAGCGTTTGCTGAGTTGGGACCTGTTTGTGACATTATCTATTTCTTTGTTTTATTTTGTTTGTCATTATGTATAATGTTGTGTGTTGTTACAAATAAATATATTTACTTTTTTTTTTTTTCATTATATTCAATGATGTCTCTGTGATCAACAGGGTTAAGAGGGACCGGCAGTGATCACCGCATGGTATGAGGCTCATTGAATATCAACGTAAAGTTGGAGAGCTGGTCTTGTTTGATGAGATCTACTCTTCGCCCAAGTCCTACCCAAATCCATAACCCCAAAAAGCTTTCCGTTGGAGCTCCAACATTGCTTCCAAATCCTTACCGAATGCATAGTGGACGAACTAAACAACGGGCTGGTGGAAATTGTTCACGCGGTTGGGTCGGAGTTTTTTCAACCCCACCTCAAAAATAGAACACAGAAACTCTTTGAGCATACACTCAAACTTATGGCAGAAAGAGGCGATATGATGCTGCAGTCTTCAGTGGATATGTCGAGTTACAGCTTGCTTAATAAATAGATCTCCAAGTCGATGCGACACGGTTTACGTTCCTATAATACTACTTGTATTAAGAACGCAATAGAGAGGAACAAGGGCTCCCAAATGTTCGCAAGATATCTGCCTGTTGGGTAAAGTCTGTTGACGAAGCTGTAAACCGACAGTGGCAGCATCGTTTCGTCGAAGCCAGAGATTTTGAGTGAGCTCGAGAAGTTCTATGGACAAATAAACACCTCATCGCGTAGTCCTCTAAGAACGACTAGTGATGAAAGAGCCCGTTCGACCCGACATTATACCGAAGATATCCCGGACGTCAGCCTATACGAGATCAGAATAGCTCTCAAACAGCTTAAGGACGGAATAACGACAGAGCTACTGAAAGTGGGTGGAACACCGGTACTTAAACTCCTTCAGAGGCTGTTTAACTCGGTCATCCTCGAGGGTACTACGCCAAATGCGTGGTACATGAGCGTAGTAGTGTTGTTATTTAAGAAAGATGAAACACCCTCTTGAAGAATTATAAGCCCATTTCGCTGCTGAGCCACGTCTATAAGCTGTTTTCGAAACAAACCATCTGGCTCTTAGATTTTACGACTTTCAACTTCCCGAACAAGCTGGATTCCAGAAGGGCTTTAGCACCGTAGACCACATCCATAAGATCCGGCAGATTAAACCGAAGGCTGAAGATTATAATCGGCCACTATGGCTAGCGTTTGTGGACTACGAGAAAGTCTTTGATTCAGTTGAGACCTGGGCAGTGCTAAAGTCATTACAGTGGTGCCAGATTGACTACCGGTACATCGAAGTGTTGAAGTGTTTGTACAGCAAGGCCACCATGACAGTCTTCAAGATCGGAGCACAAATTCTATCCAGTTGCAAAAAGGGGTAAGACAGGTAGACGTTATTTCTCCAAAACTGTTCACCTATGCACTGGAAGATATATTCAATCTTCTAAACTGGAACGGATATGGCATCAACATCAACAGCGAATGCATCATTCACCTGTGATTTTCTGATGATATAGTCATCATGGCAGAAATTCTGGAAGACCTAAGCACAATGCCCAGTGAACTCAATATTGTTTCTCAACAGGCGGGTCTTAAAATAATATGGGTAAGACGAACATCATGTCAAATGCCCATGTCGCACCCATGTCGGTCTATGTTAGGAACGATACTAACAATAAAGCTGTTGATCACTATGTCTACTTGGTTCAGACGATCCAACTGGGTAGATCCAACTTCGCCAAAGAGGTCAACCGATGAATTCAACTGGAATGAGCAGCGTTAGGGAAATTACGCCTCAACTTCTCGTCACAGATACCGCAGTGCCTCAAGAGGAAAGTTTATAATTTGTGCGTGTTGCCAGTGATGACATACGGCACTGAGACGTGGTCGCTAACTATTGGTCTCATACATAAGCACAAAGTCACGCAGCGTGCAATGGAGAGTCTTGCTGTGATGTTCGTGGTGATGGGTCGTGTTGGAAAGTGTTGTGATCATGCTCTTGGTCATGCGATGCCTGTTACATGATAGATAGATCGATAGATAGATAATATTTTATTGCATTTTTTATAGCCTGTTGTTTCCCTTTGCTGGGCAAAGGTAAAAATATAAAAATATATTATAAAACACAAAACATTTCTTTAAGGCGAAATGGACCCCAAATTTAACGATTCGACCTCACGTATATTTAAAAGTAGACCTTTGAAATCGGTTAATAGACTTTTTTTTTGTAATAAATATTACTTATACTTATACTTTATCCGGATGTGGTCACCGAAACACGATTGAATAAATCTGGCTCGATGGCAAAAAATCGTTAAGTTTCCTAAAAAACACGTTTTGATGTTCCCGTCGATGGAATGAATCAATTTCATTCAGTATCTATAGAAGATAGTTTTACAAAAAAATACGTGTGTAATCCCAATAAACATTCCAATACTTATGTGAAATAAGTTTTTTGAAAAATAGTAAGCTTATTTAAAAAAAAAAACTTTCATACTGCCGAACATATAACCATCTCCTTTTCTGAAGTCGATTAAAAAAGAAAACTTACATTGAAAATATTAACTAAATCGACTCCTGAGTTGCATCACCTGTCCTGCTTAACCTGCACCTTGAAGAGCAGGACAAAAATGTTGGCAAAGTAAGTATAATGGGTGGTCATATCGCTAAAAACGATCTCTTCCAGACTACCTTTGGATGGAGAGTATTGGAAGAGCAAGGAGTAGACAGCGGTGTAATAAAATAACATAATATTACGTAGATACTTTAACAAAATACAATAAATCAATAAATATTACATGGATGCCTTTTATACAAATCAAGGCCTGAGTATTTAAGTAATTTGTCTAAAGATATATATTAGTACTAGCTGTGACCGCGGCTTTGCCCGCGTGGTGATCTTCCTGAAGAAAAAAAACGATAGCTCGGCTTTTACTTATCGGATTGAGATAATTAAAAACTAGTGAAAACAGTAGTTTTACGTGATGCGTGAACATAACAGAGAGACAAACATACAAAAACACAAAAATAACATTCTGGTTCAGTAGTATTTTAAGTAGAGCATTGTTTTTAACTATTTTTCATTGTACAGATATTTTGTTGCTTACTGTTGTATTATAAGTAGAGAGGGTCATTTCAGAGCTATCTAGTATCTAGTCTAAAACGTCGACTAAGTCTAAGTTAGACTTTTTTGCTGTCAAATCAGGAAAAATCCAAAACATCCCGCGATCTTTGTACACAGGTGCTTGCTTGTTTTTGGTTAAGTTTATCTGTTGAATTATGTGTTGCTGTGTACAGTTTGTGAGAATAAATTGTTTCTTATCTTATCTTAATCAGAAAAGTTTTTTTTAAGCGCGATGGTTGTCTAGTGGTTTACTATTGCGACTTAGAATCCAACGATACAACGATACCGGGTTCGGTTCTAGACTCCGCACCAATAACTTTTCTATGTTATGTGCGGTTTTCCAACGCTCCGTGGCGTACTTCAGGTGGCACATTAAGCTGTCGGTCCCGGCTGTTATTAATTAATAGCAGTCGTTAAGCCATGTCAGGGGCCTTCGGGCGGCCTGACAAACTCTGACACCAGAGGCCAGCACTACCTCATACGACAACCAAGCAAGCAAGTAAAGATTTTTAAGAATTCGATCCTAAGCACCTTACACTTAGCATATAGGACCACCAGGTAGAGTAGCGAGATACAAAAGCAGCCGGCAGAAACTGGATGAGAAGATTCGAAGACCGGACCGTGTGGCGTTCATTAAGAGAGGCCTATGTCCAGCAGTGTAAGAATACACGCTGATGATAATGAAGCACCTTGCTCGATGAGTTTGCATATTATTCTTATTCTATTGCAGTTATGAGCATGGCGACTGGTGCGCTGTTGACTGGCGTCACTGGTGCTGGAGCGCTTCTCATCATAGTAGCTTTAACGGAAAACTGTCGAGCTATGCTGGTACTGTTGAATCTTAAACTAACTTCCGCCCGCGACTTCGTCCGCGTGGACTACAGTTTATCGCAAAAAGGAGCATCCTATTTTCTTCTAGGATATTAAAAACCAATGCAAAAATATAGCACAAACGCTCTTGATGTTTGTTGACAGACTTGTTAATATTTCGTTTCCATGGCATACGTTCTGGAAACTTTCCATTTTCCGGGATAAAAAGTATCCTACGTTTTATTCCAGTGTATAAGCTATCTACATTCCAAATTTCATCAAAATCCATCTAGCCGTTGTTGAGTGAAAGCTCCCCAAACAAACAAACAAACAAACAAACAGACAACGTTACACTTTTATATATTGGTGTGTTTTTTTTACGTCCATCAATCCGCCCGCGTCCTTCGTCGACATGACATAATTTAATTTATTAATGTAGACCTGACAATTTATATCGTACTAGCTGCGCTCCGCGGCTTTGCAAGCGTATTTATACGCTTGCAAAGCCCAAAGTTGCCCCCCCCCCCCCTCCTCCACCTTCCCTTTCTCCTTCCTCCCCTAAAAAACTCTATTTTCTTTGTGCAGAAATCTTGTTATTTACTGCTTTATTACAATTACTAGCTTTTGCCCGTGGCTTCGTTCGCGCGGTTGTTTCCTAATAAGTACCAATTTTTTGAACTACTTCTGATGAATTTCTGATGATGATTCATGATTAAGGGAACCTTTGGTCATTCTCCAAATGTACCTACTTCCGACGGTACATTTCGTGAATAGAGAAGGTCAAGATAGGTATCTACAACAAAATTCTTCAGCAGAGATAGCGACTGGATTGGCATATGATAACTTCTCGTCCCGGTTAATCTGCAGTACAGACGTGAACATTATAGCTTTGCCGATTCTCTCGTTCACATATTGCAACTTGAGCGCTTTGAGGGTTCCGTACCATAACACAATATTTTATTATGTATCTATCAAAAAACATAGTTTTCTCAAATTTTACAGAATCCTTAGCGCAAATCTGGCTTGCACTTGAGAGGTTTGTACTATAGTCACATAGGGCTGCCATCATCTATATTGCTGAAACCGGACAAAAATTACGGAAATCCCGGCCATTTGATCTAAATCGGGCTTTTTCCCGGACAAACTTATTTTTAAATGTTTATTTTAAAAAATAACTCTCGCCTTATTGGAATTGTTTTTAATAACTCCAATAAGATAATGTAATTATATCTCTATGAAAATTAAGTAGGAACTTATCTAACAAAATATTAATCATTTAAAACTCTCTTCTTTTTGGCATCATATTCAAAACAAATTATAAAATGAAATCATTTCGGTAGGTTCATAGTTACTGCAATATTTTGAATGACTCACGCGTTGGTTGAAATATGAATGAAAAGTGATCGCGCGTCACGTGATTATAAACATATTTTCTTTTAGCTTGCGTGTGATAGATTTAAGGACATAAATTGATGATCATTATTACTGTATATAAATCAAACCTAAGTTTGGTTATGTTATCCTTAGGTAAGGATAGGTTTGGCAAGCCTACGGTTTGGCCAAACCTTTTTTAGCATATTAAATAAAGTTTCAACGCTATGGTGTTGTTATTATTTACCTTTTAACCATATAGCAAGTGAAACTAATTCATAACCTGACAATATGCAAGCAAGTTGTTATCTCATAAAAGCTTGAAATTTACTCAGAAGTTGTACCTATCTAAAATATACTGAATAGAATAGCATAACCTAAGGAGTATTCATAGAAACAAAGAAAAGTAATTGTTATATTTTTTATTGATTCTACCACCAGATTCGGAATACACTACACAGAAAAACTGGCAAGAAACTATGTAGCGAATATATTTTTTATCATCATTATTTACAATTATAATTAACACATTATTATTATCATACTAACAACCTATATGTGATACTTGGTCATAGTGATATTTTATTATCATTTTACAATCACCATAGTTACACCTGGCACAATAATAGCATTTAAATAAAATGATCCTGACCTAATCATTTCGAATACAATCACATTGACCATATTGGTTATAATAACATCACATTGAACTGACAGTGCCTATGTAGTATTTGTATACTTTTTGGTGCCTATTTGCAAAATACTCAGTTACACCACAGTTACACACAGTAAATATGAGACAAGGAAACAGTAGCAGAACAATAAAATAATATCAATAGTACTTAACTTGCCAAGGTCCTGTTGGTGCGACGGCCACAGTAAAAGTGAACATTGCTAAGCCACCTTTATAAAATAACCGAAAAATATCATACTACCTCACAATATTTTTCCACCAGATCGACCAATCAGGAATGGCGTCTAGCGTGATGGAAATGTTCAATTCACTTCTACTTACAATTGGATATCCATAATAATCGTATTTGAAATATTGTAAGACCATTTTAAATCATTATTATTTTTATGGAATTATACTTACAGATATTTCAGAGTTATAACAATCTGCCATCATTAATTAGTAAATACACAACTTTTCACAAAAGACTTGGTAATTTTACTTAAAATAATGAATAACTCTATTAAGCATTTTAAACATCATTCTACAACTCCATAATCATAAATTCGAAGCTTTTGCATAATAAGTTCTTTTATAGATTCAACCACATTATCGGTTTCGTTTAGAAACATATTTTTTGATTATCACAGATTACAAACTCACCATAGATTTAAGAAAAGACAAATTTACAAATAGCTTCAATCGGTTGTCACTTTTGGCTTGACAAGCAATATGTTATGATATATATAGTGGTAAGGTTATTCAGTGAGAATATTAATTACATTGTTAAATATTATGTTATAATCTAACACGTGCAAGTATTTTTTTTGTCCCTGCTATCCTTATTCCACTAAAGTTTATATTGCTGCTGTCCCCGAAAAATGCTATGCATAATAATAATTGTGTCAGATGAGAGGCAGTTTGTTTGACTCATGTCATATTCGTAACATCCACAGCAATATATAAAAGTCAAACGTTGTCTGTTTATTTCTTTGTTTGGAGAGCTTTCACGCAATAACGGCTGGTCTGCTGAGCTTATACCCTGTAACATAGGATACTTTTTATCCCGGAAAATGATATTTTTTTACGGGAAAACTGGAAAATGTTGAATGCTCGCTTTAAGGAACTTTTGCCATGGAAACGAAACAATAACAAGTCTATCAATAAGCATCAAGAGCATTGGTGCTATACTTTTGCATTAGTTTTTAATATCCTAGACGAACATAGGATGCTTTTTTCGCGATAAACTGTAGTCCGTGCGGATGAAGTCGCGGGCGAAAGCTAGTACGTCATACAGTATACACAACTACTTACTGGAATAGAAAACGAACAAAACTGTCTACATGACGAGCGTCCGGGTTTTACCCGGACACTTCTTGAGAAACACCCCCGTACGTCCCCCGGACGCTGAAGGGCGTCCGGGAGGACTGTACTAGGACAAATCCAGGGAAACCCGGACGGATGGCAGCCCTCACACCAATTTTGCACTTGAATGTATTTCTGTAGAAACGATGAAACAAAAACATAAAATATGTAAGAGGATCAAAAGTAAAAATAAAAAAACGATCTTTGTATGTTGGTAACTTTAAAACTTTTTAAAATTATTTATTTAAATGTAGGTAAACCATAATAAAATAACACATTATTCTGTGAAAAGTTCAACCGGCTGCCTATTACGGATCAACAGAATCATCCTTTCGCAGGCTTAATAATTGGACTTCATTTAGACTCTATGGGTACGGAACCCTAAAAATTACCCCCATCTTTGTTTTGCCATAATTATGATATTTTTTTTAGAGATTTGATCCGTAACGCTCACACAGTCGATTGGTGCAATAATATTGTTATAGTACTTTCAACCCCTTTCCTGGAGGAACCCTTAGTTATCCGGGAGAAAATTATCTTAATAAAGATTTTCAAGATTTCGTCCGTTTCGCCAACACTTTCAATTGGTGAAATAATATTTTTACATAACTTTCAACCCCTATCCCGTAGGAAACCTTTGGTATTTAGGATAAAATTATTCAGTATAGTAAGTATTTATTTTAAACTCTACGAGTAATATAACCTATGACTGTGCTAAGTTGCATCAAAATCCGTCCGGTAATTTCAGCGTGGTGCGACGTTTTACTATAACTTTTAACCCCTACCATGGGAGAACCCTTTGATTTTTCGGGATAAAAAATATTTTTAATATTAATCCATAATATGAACTATAATTTTGTCAATTTACATCAAAATTCATTGGGTAGTTCCAGCATGATGCGTGTTCAAAGAGACAGACAGACAGAAATAAAGACAGACAAAAAAGAACTGTTTTGGCCTCTATATTGATAATGAAGCAATTTTCAATTATAATTTTCAAAAAAAAGTATAGTGTGCATATTTGGCCCAGTTACAGTTTAATTATAGGATAGATAAATTAAGTAGGTAGGTATACTACGAGTATTATCCAGGATGAAGATCGCGGTGCAGTGCCACACAAAACTTTGCAGTTCAACTTTTCTCTGGCACTGGAATTTGTTCTAAGCAGTTTAATATTTGCTTTTAATAGTTTTGTGTACTTCCAGGTGTATTTGCTTGTGGCTACCTTGGTATGGTTGGGAGTCGTCGCTTTGGCTCTCACCAAAATTGAACGAGCCTGTACTAGATTTAAAGAGGGTAATATTTTCACTTCTCAGAGATAACTTGAAATTTCATCTAGGCTGAAGATTTACCTTATAAACTAGCTGATGCCCGTGGTTTCGCATGCGTGGTCATTTCTCTAGGTTAAAAGTACTCATTGTGCTATTCCAGGACCTAAAATACCATTATACCAACATTTAATCAAAATTCCTTCTGCCGTCTAAAATACTTTATCGATTGCTTGGCTTCTACTCATCAGATAGAGATACCAAGTACCCCAGTTTTTAAGTCAAACTCTAAGCTATCCCACAGTGTAAACTGCAACGCAACCGGTTCAGTAGTTTTTCGTGATGAGCGAACAAACATACAGACAAACAAACTAACAAACAAACAAACAGAAAGACACGATTAAGACTTATTTTAAGTACCCGAGTTTTTTTTTATAGTCTATTTCGTTCCTTTTTCTTTAATATAAGTACTAGCTTTCCCGCCCGCGACTTCGTCTGCGCGGACTACTGTTTATCGCGAAAAAAGCACCCTATGTTCTTCTAGGATATTAAAAACCAATGCAAAAGTAGGTATAGGACCAAGGCTCTTGAAGTTTTTTGACAGACTTGTTATTTAGTTTCCATGGCAACCGTTCCTTACAGCGAGTAATCAACATTTTCCAGTTTTCCTGTGGAAACTTTACATTTTCCGGGACGAAAATAGTCTATGTTTTATTCCAGGGTATAAGCTATCTCCATTCCAATTTTCATCAAAATACGTCCAGCCGTTATCGCGTGAAAGCTCCCCAAACAAACAAACAAACAGACAACGTTTCACTTTTTTATATTGGTATGGACTTTTTCGTATGAGGTATTGCTGTCCTCTGGTGTCAGTCAGCGTTTGCCATGCCACCCGTCCCGAGGTCTTCTGACATACTGCTATTAATCAATAACAGTCAGGACCAACAGATTAACGTGCTTTCCGTGTTTCCGAAGCACGGAGCGATGGAACGCACATTAATTAGAAAGTAATTGGTGCGGAGCCTAGGATCGAACTCAAGGATCGTTGGATTTTAACTTGCTCTATTTAACCGCTACCATCGTTCGATGATTTTTATAGAGAAGCCTAAAAAATATTTTTAATTAATTAAAATTTCTTCTTTCTTCGCCCCGCGCTGGCGTAATCCGGTATTGAATTTTATTCTAATAATTTCAGCTCCGAAAATTAAAGATGAACAGCATCGACTGGCGAACTTGGCGTGCGTTAGTGGACTCTTCACATTCCTTGGTGCAGGTATTATTTCTCGTTGAATAATAACCGTAGGATTATCCATCGTCACCGAAACGATATCAAAAAAGAAACATCTTGATCACATCAGGTTTCAAACAGAAAAAAACACATTTAAATCGGTCTATTCGTGTGGGAGCTAAGATCTCGACCCATTATAGCTGCAAACCATCTCGATCACATTAGCTTTCAAACAGAACATACAATGATACACAAGATAAACAACAGCCCCTTTAAAAAAAATAGCTCTATTCTTTTCTTATTTCATCTTTTTGGGGTTAGAAATAAGCCCTAATGATGATCAAGCATTATTGCCTGCACAATAAATAATTACTTATAGCTATATATGTTAACATAGTATTTAAGTAACTATTACTCTGTAGTTTATTGTATATATATTTCTATTTATTTACATTCAATTTGTATAGAATCTTAATATTGCCACACTATCGATCTTTTTTAGCAATTAACTTCTTTCTATCCTAAGGTTGTCTGGAAGAAATCGCTAAGAACGATAAGACCACCCATTGTACTCATTGTTTATTTTATTTCAATTTTTGTAATTTGTTTTTAACTGTGCGTCAATAATGTGTTAGTGTATTGTATAGCACTTATGCTACAATCTAGTCTAGATCAAGACAAATAAATAAAATTGAAGTGTCTGTTTGTAATATCAAAATACAGCTTTTTACTAAATGCTTATGAAAGTATATACGGTACTAAATACAAAAACACGTTTTTTAAGATTTTGTCTCTCTGTCTGTTTGTTCCCGCTAATCTCTGAAACAGCTGGACCTATTTTGATGGGGCTTTCACTGTGAAGATAGCTGATGTTATAAGGAGTAACATAGGTTACTTTTTTAAGTTTTTGGGTTCCACGCCAAAAAAAAACCCATGAATTTTGACCACGCGGGCAAAGCCGCGGGCACAGCTAGTATGCTATATATATGATCGCGTCGAGCCCTCGCTGCGCTAACTCCTAAAGATGGACTTCTTTAACGTCCGAACACCGGTCGAATTAACCCGTTAACTTAGTATATCTTTAAAGATTAATAATCTATCTATACCTACTTATAATAAAGCAATAAGTACGAAAAAGTTTGTACTAAGAAGATAATTTAAAAAAAATGGTCTTGGGCTAGGGCACTTAACAACTACATTGAACAAGTAAATAACATTTTATTCGCTCTGTTTTTTCGTACATCACGTAAAAGCTACTAGACCAATTGCGATGTGCTTTTCACTGTTGGATAGCTTAGGGTTTGGTTTAGAAACTGGAGTATTTGGTGTATTAATACAATGATTAGATGCCGAGAAATCGATAAAGTCCTATTTGAAGGCTGAACAAATATTTAAAAAATGTGGTATTATGTAATTTATATGTCCTTTTGGTCCTGGAATAACACGTATGGGCTACTTTTAAATGAAATGACCACGCGAGCAAAGCCGCGGGCACAGCTATACTTATAATAAAGCAATAAGTACCAAAAAATCTGTACAAAGAAAAAAAAACTAGGGTACTTAAAATAGACTACTGAACAAGAAAATTACACAATAAAAAATTGTGTCTGCCTGTTTGTCGGTATGTTTGTGCGCGCATCACGTTAAAACTATTAAATCAATTACGATGCGGTTTTTACTGTTGAATAGCTTATTGTTTGACTTAAAAACTGGGGTACTTGG
This sequence comes from Alsophila aescularia, assembly GCA_946251855.1. NCBI lineage: Eukaryota > Metazoa > Arthropoda > Insecta > Lepidoptera > Geometridae > Alsophila > Alsophila aescularia. The sequence goes on from OX276385.1 coordinate 23,590,412, forward strand.
TATCTTGATCCGATGAGTCTTAATCCGATGCCGAGCAATCGATAAAAAACTATTTGACTGTTGAACGAATTTTGAAGAAATGTAGTATATTGTACTTTATAAGTACTTTTGTTCCTGGAATGGCGTATGGGATATGCGTATGGGATACTCATCAGTGCAATTACCGCGCGGACAAAGACGCGGACACTGCTAGTAATAAATTAAAAATCTTATAATGACTTCTATAAAAATAAGTCCGATGGAATTATATTAAAATTCCTCGTAATGTAAACATTTTAATGCGATTAATTTAATAAGCGAGCAATTAGTGAAATGTGTTTCATACGGGAGTGCACTCTCGGCAGCGGGGCTTGATTGAAACGGGTACGAGCTGGGACCCAATTCTCGTTGCATACATATTATTTCGAAATAGAGATTATCTCTACGAATGATTACGATATATGACTTCTCAACAAAGATAGATACTCTTTACCAGTACGAGTAAGTATATTTAGTTACTCATTAGCAGCCAACTTGTTTTTTAATATGTATGCGAGCTTATCTATGGGCACGGATCTTGAGCGCTGACTTTATTCTTCGCATATGTACATTTTTGGGTCTATTATAAATTAGCGGTGTGAGGAGAGGCACAAGGGCAAGTCATATTGGACATTTGTTTTCTGCTAAAAAGAGTCCTCTAAACCGATCTCCGTCTTTCCAAAGTGTAACAATACCAATAGGCGACCATTTGGAGCTTTTGGGTGTCGAACTCACATCAAACCTGAATTTTGGGTCTTATATTGAATCCAAAGCCAAGGTAGCTGCAAAAAATCTTGGTGTATTTTGTCTAAGGTTAGGCGGTACTTCACACCGGCACAGCTTTTGAATCTTTATCAAGCACAGGTCCGATCTTGTTATGGAGTACTGCTGCCACCTCTGGGACGGTTCTGCCAAGTATCAGGCTCATTGGGGATGACACTCTGGTAAAGAGTAAGCTTCAAAGTCTGGCGCATCGACGTGAGGTAGCAAGCCTGGCGGTATTCTACAGATTGCACTATGGAGTGTGCACAAGAACTGCACAACCTGATTCCCCATCACCTTTCCATCACCGTACGACTAGACGATCAGCAAAGTGCCACCCTTTCATGGTTGAAATACCTCGCACAAGAACGAAACGTTACGCTTCTTCATTTATTATAAGAACTGCAAAGGAGTGGAATGCCCTGCCCTCGTCAGTGTTTCCGGTAAATTATAACCCCGGTGTGTTCAAGTCAAGAGTGAATAGATATCTACTAGGCAAGCGTGCTACACCTTCGACCACATCATCGCTTTCCATCAGGTGAGATCGTGGTCAAACGATTGCCTAGTCCGTAATAAAAAAAAAAAGACATGTCGATTACGCGATTGGTCCACTGCAGCACGTCACACGTCTACGACACCGAAAACACTTCCGTGCAAATTTACTGGCATCACTTATTGGGATATTGTTTTTTTAATCCTAAGTATGTACATTTAATATTATACTTTTGCTTTCTTCTACCTCGCATTGAAATTACTGTGCAACTTATCTGTGAACTGAATAGCGGCGTGAGTGTTCCAGTCAATCGATAAGTAGACCAATCTAAAAACAGAAAAATTCCGAAAATGTGAATCGCATACGTAGCGGCTGTAGTTCCCTTTTTGCCACATCACAGATAAGTTGGTTGCACTGTAAGGTGAGTGAGCGAATAATGCGCTATACATATAGGGGAACGTCAGGTGAAAAAATAGATGTTAGTGTTACATTAAATTATTATGTCTAGATTCCATCAAATCAAAGTCAATGCCAATTTATTAAAAACTTATTTTTTAATTCAATTTCAAAATGACTTCTTCAGTTCAGTTGTTTAATCGCAACTGGTAGCTTAAAAACGCCAAAAAAGTACTGTTAAACCGGTTTTATAACGGTAAAATTCAAGCGTGTTTCAAGATGTACCGACAGCATAATTCTTAAGTTGGGTTTCTTGATAATCGATTCTTTATAGACGTTTTCTTTTCGAATGAAAAGTTCGACTTCGCTATAATATATTATGCTTTTTGTTTCTAAGAGGTAGAAATCGACGATTATCAACAAGGATATTATAGATATTTAAAAAAAATCTAAATGTGAAATTACTACCGGTTGATCTAGTGGCTAGTGAACCTGGGAACGAAATCAAACGGTCGCGGGTTCGATTCCTGCAAGGTGCAATCATTTGTGTGATGAGCAGAAATGTTTGTTTCCTAGTCATGGATGTGATATTCGTATTTATGTATGTTTATCCGTTATCTAGTGCCCATAGTACAGGGTATCCTAGTTTGGGGCTAGGTAATTGGTGTGGAATTATCCCAAATATATTTATTTATTTATTTACTATAAATATTTTGATATAATGTTTAATATTTCTAGAAACAAGTTTGTTTTTATGCTGAGAATCGGAATCACTTTAATTAATAGTCTCCCGGTTAATAGTAATAAAAAATAAAAGAAAATCTGTGTTCCATTTATTTTGCTAATTAAGAAGTGTATGATGCGCGAACCTATCCTCATTCCTCACTCTTTCGCCGAGCGCTCAAGACTGTGCCGATAATTATTTACGACAAAACATCTACTGTAGTAGTACTAGTAGACCTATGTCTAGTAGTACTAGTAGACCTATGTCTATCGCGACGTTTCGGAAAACGGAAATTGTATAGTTATCGTCTTATGCCTTTTCGACATAATTAGGTATATCATATTTGTCATGATGAGTTTTTATGTAGATTAGGACATAACCGTCCCAAAAACTCGCACGTGAAAATGACGCCTAAAGTACAGTACATTTATATATTAATCCACATAGTATACTGGGCCACAAAATACCAAACACATAAAGTCGTCTTTCTTTCTACCTTTATACAATGAGGCGAACAAAATGGGGCATCATTGGTAAGTAGGTTATAGCTCGCGAGGCGTAAGCTGAGCTTTGCATTTGTGTAAGTATACAGTACTTACGTCGCGCGGGGGACGCACCGCGCCTCAGGCCGGTTGCCAAAAAACAGTTTAAACCAAGCAAAGGATGCACCGCGCCTCAGTCCGGTTATCACACCTACACTATCTATGTACACTCACACAAATGCAAAGCTCAGCTTACGCCTCGCGAGCTATACCTTTTCTATTGAAGTTACAAACTTCTGTTTTGAAAAGACACATGAAGTATATTTTAAAGAAAACAATAACTGCATATTTGGACTATTGAAAATAGTGCAATCAGCACAAAAATTATGAGTTCATCTCAATCAACTTTATTTCCCTGATGCTTAAATAGATATCTTCCTTCTAATCTAACTTAATAACAACCAGACTGACTTTACTGAGCTAACTTTAATATACTTATAAATAACTTTCATACGATAGTTGCTTACTAAGTGGAGGTATTTAACTTAGCTCCATACAGTTCTTGTGACTAAGTAGCGAAGTTCTTACTTACATTTTAAGAGGTGTAGTTAAGTATTTTGTAGACAACTTTGTCATCTGGGTATATTTTATCACCTGACCTGACCCGAGTTTGATATAACTAGTGAAAAACCCATTTATTTTAGGTATCAGTTACATCGCTGATGACTGTCTATCCGTCCATCTGTCAAGTGCTTAATGTGTAGTACTTTTATTTATTCTATGCTTAAAGTTCTTAAACTAGACATAATCTGATGCATACACAATACAAGCATACACAAAATGTAGTAGTTTGTTGGAAAGATAAATAGTAGTGGCTCTGTGAGCTGTACTCCTCGCCAGCACAAACATTTTTGCAAACAATCTAGCGGTGCACAGTAGCCCCATCTAGTTACCTTATCGTAAAACTAACATTAATAACCAAGGTTCTCCATCAATCCCTACCTAGTAGGTAAAGGGCTGATTCCACTTGTAGAATCCTAAAGTGAGCAATTTACTGCATTTTGAGGAGCTATTCTGCTCATCACGCCGAAGATCGTCATTAGATCTGCACCAATTTTTCATAAGACCAACTTAAAATTACTACCTTTCAAATGAAAAAATAAACAACGAAATCGAACCTTATAACGCGGAAAAATAACATTACCGTGGCGGAGATATTCAATAACCCCCTTTTTTCCTAAAAATGATAATTGCGCAGCCATTGGCACGAAGTACAGAGTGGCCACAATTTTCTGCACGAGGCATCTTCGGGTTTTGGTGGGGCATCTGCAAAATGCCTCGTGCAGAGGCGAAACACGTGTCGTATTGATGTCAGACGTTTGGTATTTGGTTCGAGGTATATGTTTTTCATTGTGTATTTATATTATATGTATATAAATATATAAGTGTTACGATAGTTGTATTTGGGGTTTATAGTGGGGTTTTTTATGTGTATATATATATTTATATATATTATATGTATATAAGTATATAAGTGTTTTTTGTGGCCTCCAGGCTACCTCCAGGCCTTAGCTTTCATTTCATTTATATTTTACAATAGTTCAATATGGGTAGGGTTTGTTTAGCGTGGGGTTTTTTATGTGTATATATATTTATATATATTATATGTATATAAATATATAAGTGGTTTTTTGTGGCCTCCAGGCCTTAGCTTTCATTTCATTTACATTTTACAATAGTTCAATATGGGTAGGGTTTGTTTAGCGTGGGGTTTTTTATGTGTATATATATTTATATATATATTATATGTATATAAATATATGTGTTTTTTGTGGCCTCCAGGCCTTAGCTTTCATTTCATTTATATTTTACAATAGTTCAATATGGGTAGGGTTTGTTTAGCGTGGGGTTTTTTATGTGTATATATATTTATATATATTATATGTATAAAAATATATAAGTGTTTTTTCTGGCCTCCAGGCTTAGCTTTCATTTCATTTATATTTTACAATAGTTCAAATTGTGTAGGGTTTGTTTAGCGTGGGGTTTTACTTTTGTTAATTTTACCATTTATCATTTGTCTGACTTACAATTTTGGCGGAAGTAAGCTACATATTTTTATTTTGTTCATTTTAACGTAAAAAGTTTAAAAGCTTTTTATTTAAAGTTTTTTTAAAATTTAATATTTTATATTAAACTTATTTCTTAAACTTTTGGTTTTCAAGATACCAATATTTTTTTATTGTACTAGGCATTTTCCATAATCACCACGCTTGACAGGTGGGTAGACGCAGTGGATGTTATATTAATATTACTTACACCGGAAAATGCTGTTGTCCCTTTTCTGAATTCCAGTTGCTGATTCTCATAACACCCGCGGGAGGAGACGGGGGAACTTATTAATACGCTGATCTACGCCTGTCACGCAATTTTATAAATTAAAACAACGAAACAAACAAACAGACAATGTTTCACTTTTATATATTTGTATGGATTTTATTCTATATGCTTTTATCCCAACATTGTATCTCTATGTTGCAGTATCTTTATTTTAGTAACCAACACATTAAACACGGCAATGCACGTTTATAGATACCTATACCTACCAGGACCTTTTTGCTGCAATTATCTTTTAAGCTTTATTATTTTATTTTTTCTTATAATTATTTATGTTTGTTATTGTAGCAAATAAACTTATTTCTTCTTTCTTCTTCTTCTTCTTCTTCTTCTTCTTCTTCTATACTATTAATCGGATATATTTTTAAGATCAGGCGCTACTTTTTATGGGTTTTTTTTCCATAAATATGCTGGGTCAACCACAAACCTGATAAATGTGAAACTTAACATAATATATAATGGTTTTGAAATCTTTATCTCTCTATGATAAAGAAAAATCATGTTAATCATATTTAAGGCAAAAACATGATTAACAGAATCGATACATTTTCTTATCAAAAACTACGTTATTTTCAGTAATATATTAATTTTTCAACTCGACGGCTTAAGTTTTATCTCTAAATTAAATCTCACAGCAAAAAATATAGTTTATTATCTAATGCTTAGACAAAATTTACCTAACTAAATTATTAGCCTGCCAATAAAATAAATAACTTTTGAGACATACGTCTTTTAGTTCCGAGCTAAATTGTGTGTTCAAACAGCGCTCGCGATATTCATCCTTGTTACGCATGCACTTCAGTGCTTATTACGGGTAGTGGGTGGCAGAGTGTAGGGGAGGTGGAAGGGGAGTGGGGAGTGGGAAAATGTAACCATGGAGCTTGGCCTTAACCCTCGATGCAAAATGAGGGGTGTTATAAGTTTAACGTGTGTATCTACGTGTCTGTCTGTGTCCTCGTAGCTCTCAAAGGAATGGAGCGATTTTGATACGTTTTTCTCTGATTGAAAGCTGATGTGATCGAGATAGTTTCCAGCTATAATTTATGAAGATTATAGGGGTTATTTACATTTTAAAAGCTTTTATTTAACTTGCAATGTTCATTTATTTATTATTTATTTATTCTTTAGCACATAAATACAAGGTGGACTTAATGCTAAGTAGCATTTTCTACCAGTCAACCTGGAAGTACAAGAAAAATGGTAGTGGTGCAGTAAAAAAACAACGTAAAGTGATTAGAAATAGGCATAAACTAAAATTTTAAGAATAAATAAAACTAACACTATAGATTACATAAGAATATTATAAGTAATACACTAATATATGAAAAAAAATATATATATAATTATCAAGTAAACATGTAGCATCTAGCTGCTGAAGTAAAGCTGAATAAGAAACACTACCTCTTATCCTACGGAGTTGAATTTTTACATATTGGTTCAGTTCCGATGACAATGCATTTTTATGGTAAGCATGACCTGTATCGACGTCCAGGAACAACTCCAGATAAAGGAACTCTTTAACAGTTAACAGCACAGCCACGAAATTTTGTGTACGCATTTTATTATGATAGCCGGTTTTAAGTTTTACCCACTCACGGTTGGGTTCTGACTAGGGAACTCCACAGCGGTTAACAGAACAGACACTAAATGTTTTATATGTATTTAATTGTGATAGGCTATTCTATGTTTCACCATGACATGGCTACTGCATAAAAGCTTCTTTTTTTTAAACTTATTTAATGTAATGTTGTTCCAGTGATTTACTTCTTCTCGTTGATGGTGGTGTTCAGTTTCTACCACTTCCGGTACGTGCGTCGCGCCATATTGTTGCATGAAGCCGAGTGCGAATAATCTTTAGATGTTTTTCAGATATTGTTGTAATAAATTGCATTAATTGAAATGTGTTTTGTTTGGCATAACATAAAATAAAATTTTGTAGGCTTAGATCTGTGGAAGATCAAGACCAAGACCGAGACCAAGTCAGGCATTGGTCGTGGTCCACCTGCTCAGTTCACCTGGGTGGACCACGGGCACTTTTTCTTGCCCGTGGTCCACCCTAACCATATATAAAAGGAATTTAAAAATATCTAAGGCCTATGGTCCTACATTTTATAGACTTAGATCTGTGGAAGATCAAGACCAAGACTAAAACCAAGACCGAGACCAAGTCAGGCATTGGTCGTAGTCCACCTGCTCAGTTCACCTGGGTGGACCACGGGCAAGAAAAAGTGCCCGTGGTCCACCTAACCATATATAAAAGGAATTTAAAAATATCTAAGGCCTATGTATGGTCCTACATTTTATAGGCTTAGGTCTGTGGAAGATAGTTCCACTTAAAGGAAAATTTTGGCTCCACACAATAACAGATTTTTGCTGCAAAAACTTTGAATAGGTATAGATTTTCACCCCCCTATGAAAATATTAACTGTTTTAGTTTTGTTTGAAGATATGGGAGATGTGTAGATAATGATTCATTGAGGTAAATGATCCGCGACTGTTCCTCCATCAAAACCACTTCTGCCATCTAGTGGGACTGTATGTTAAATTATCTCTAGTAACTGTAACGAACAGTCTCACAAAGTGCCATGGCATTAAGATTAGCCAGGCATAGGTACGAACTCTCAAGAGGAATTTGTTTCAATTATTAGAAATGTATACGGTAATATATTCATGAATGGAAAAGGTTTTTTAAGCGTATTTTATTTATTTACATGTATTTGTCTCATTTATTAGGGTTTCTTATATCAAAAGGTACATCTATAAAAAACACTTTGATAGCCCTGTGTCTGTCCGTCCGTTTGTTCGGAACAGGTAAAGGTTACAAATGTGAAGTAATATCGGTATTAAGGTCACCACAGACAACGATAGACGCCACGAGTCATCCTACCTCGCGTGTCCTAACTGCGACAAATTGTCGAACTTGAGTACCGCTAAAGCCAGTCCGCTTTGATCGGCGCTGCGGCGAAGTCAGTCGGAAGCGAAAATGGTTAATTGTACAATACTGAGTTAAAGAAATACCACAAATACAGTTTACTGACAGAAAGAAGATATTTGCTCTCATAGCTATGTACTTTTTATGTTGATAACCGTTTCTTAATATTAAAACGAATTAATTCATATTTGTATCTTTCCTACCACGATAATTAACGAATGTTACGATGAGAACGTCTCCCCAGGACATATAATTCAATTGTGGCAATTTTTTTTACTTGTCATATACATGGTACGCTTTGTGAACACGCATTGGAAATTGTAGAAATTGATACTTTGGGGCGCCCCTTTACAGTAGTGGTAGGGGGTCTTTTATGACTTTTTAGAGAATACTGCTGTACGTTTCATTTTCCTAGTTCGATTATTAGTATGAATCGATTTTTAAAGTAAAGAAATGAGAATAATATTTTAGGCTTAGTATATTTACTCTTTATTTTTCACTACCACTACTGCAGGTCTAGCACGAGAAGGTGGAAAAAAGTAGAAGAGGTGCGAAGGGAAGGGGGTGCGGGGGCTAGCATTCGGGGTAAGTGTAAGGGGAAGATGGATTGCGGCGGGAGGGGGTAACAAAAGAAAAAACAACCCCCCTCCCCCTGCATGTCTCTCCCACACTTCCCCAGCCCCGCAACACACATTCCCTCCACACCTCCCCCACCTACTCCAAACCCCTCAAACCCTTCCTCTCACTCCCTTCCCCTCCCACACCCCCGCAAACCATTATCTCCCGTTCTTCCTTGTCTTACTCCAACCCTCGAAATTTACTACATATGAGGATTTTTGAAAAAACGATTTTGTATTATTTTTCTGCCTTAGAATCGGTTTGGCAGCACGTACAGTAAATTTTTGTGTCATCTGGATACATTAGATAGTTAGCAAAATGAAAACATCTTCCAACATTGTAAGATACACTGCATAGAGAAGAGGAGCAAGGATTCATCCTTGTGGGACGCCTCAGAGGATATTCATAAAGTCAGTACGATGTCCACCCACAACAACAGCCTGACAACGATTGCGGATATAAGATTCTATCCATTTTAAAAGATCCCCACAAATACCAAACTCATGAAACTTACGTAGCAAGTTGATATGATCGACACGGTCAAAGGCTTTCTCAAAATCCGTGTATGAGTAGATCACATCTACCTGCGATCCGCCATCCATACTTCGTAAGACATCACTGGTGAAGATTGCCAAATTTGTGTTCGTCGAGCGACCTCTGATAAATCCATGCTGTTGGGAAGGTATATTGCAGTAAATTAAAGGGTAAAGATGATGATGTGCTGCCTTTTCAATTAGTTTGCTCAGAGTATGCAGTATTGAGATCGAGCGGTAATTATCAATCGACGTTTTGGTGCCCTCTGTATGAATTGGCACGATATGCGCAGTTTTCCACATCCCCGGAAAATAGCCTTCACGAAAATAACGGTTGAAAATGCGCGCAATGGGCGCTGCTAGTTATTCTGCACAGTATAGAATATAGGCGGGATATTGTCGCTGCCGGCACCCTTGTGTTTTTTAAGTACACTAGACCATATATATTTTTATTATCTTCTTTGTACAGTTTTTTTCGTTCTTAATACTTGTTTTTTTTCTTATTTTCTTCCGCACAACATTTCTTCATCACAACATTTTTTATCTCGCAATTCGCAACACAATTGATAAATCTTTTTTTCTTAGAATAACAAAGTATGAATTTACTAATTGCCTACTAATATACACTATTCAAAAATAAATTTTATTATTACTACTTTTCATGGTCATGGTACTACCCGGTAACACGTGCGCGCCTCCCTCCCGCCCCCGCGATTTACATGCAAAATTATTTCATTATAAATATATGTATCATTTGAAAGAGCTTAAAACAACGATTACGTTAATGCGTAACACGGAACCCGTAAAACAGTGCACCCCGCAATCCGAGCAAGTTCACTTCCAAAAAATACGTAAATTCGCATAAAAAGTGCAGAAACGTCACTGAACAAAATGACGTAATTTTGATATTATATAAATTTTATAAAGCTATCAAATGATATTCACAGGGTCGCTACACTATCCTGTTATTAGTATAACACAACAAAAAACTACAAATAATAACAATATTTCAAAAAAACAAAAATAACATCAAAAGAATAAAAAACTCAAAATCGTTTCCGTAGTTACAGCGTGGATTTAGCGGACCATGACTATGAAAAGTAGTAATAATAATATTTATTTTTGAATAGTGTATAGTAGGCAATTAGTAAGTTCGTACTTTGTTGTTCTAAGGTTAAAACGATTTTTCAATTGTGTTGCGAATTGCTAGATAAAAAATGTTGTGATGAAGGACTGTTGTGCGGAAGAAAATAAGAAAAAAAACAAGTATTAAGAACGATATAATAAAAACTTAAAATAAGCTACTGAACAAGAAAATAAGATTTTTTAAATTCTATTCTGCCTATTTGTACTGAAAACTGCATCCCAATCGGTAGTTAGACCAGTAGTTTTTACGTGATGCGCGAACAAACATACACTTCCTTAGAGTCAAAATATGCGTCTACTGCTGCTTTGACCTCGTCGTTTGTCGAAAGTCTTTGACCTTTCAGGTGCTTTTTTAAGTTAGGGAACAGAAAGAAGTCTGATGGTGGCAGATCAGATGAATAAGGCGGATGCGGTAACAGTTCAAAGCCACAGTTGTGGATTACAGCCATTGACTGCACAGACGTGTGGACATGGGCGTTAGCTTGATGAAACAGGACTTTTCTTTTGAGCATTTATCGACGTTTTTCTTTTATTTCCTCTCGTAAACGACGTAGTAAAGGGCAGTAGTAATCAAAGTTTATAGTCTGATCCTTTTCGAGATAATCAGTCATAATCACACCTTTCGAGTTCCAGAATACTGACGCCATCACTTTATTTGCCGACAAAATCGACTTAGCCTTTTTAGGCGGTGGTAAACCAGGTCTTCTCTCCGCTGTTTTGATTGTTTTGTTTCCGGTGTACACTAATGCACTCATTTTTTGTCACTAGTAACAAAAAAAAATCAAAAAATCATCTGCATCGGCTGCAAATAACTCTATCATCTGCATCGGCTACAAATAACTCCAAACAGTCGCGTGAAATAGTCAATCGCGTCCTTTTTTGTTCAACTGAAAGCAGTCGCGGAACCCACCTCGCAGACACCTTGTGGAAACCCAACTCGTTGACTATGATGTTTTGAGTTCGTTCATAAGATATGCCTATAGTCTCGGCTGTCTCTCTAATTTTTAATCTGCGGTCCCCCATTATTAAATCAAGTATTTTTTGATAATGACAGAACAGAATCACCTAATGTACTGACCATATCATCATGGCTTTTGATGATTCTTATGGAGGTTCTTAATGACGTAACGCTGCCCGATTTGTTCCATTCGCGGAAATTATGTCAGATTGCTTTGTTAATAAATTTATAAAATCACAACGCATTATCGCACACGTTTCGAACTTCAGTGAACTAGTCTGAACTGAAGTAAATAATGTGGATAGATTTGAATTGAATGAATCTGTGTTAAGTCGAGTACTTTTCAATCCACCCTCGTACATAGTCATTAAATGGTTTTAAAATCTTATAAGTTTCGGGTATGACCCTATTTAAAAACGTGTGTTTACCACATCATAACCATTATCTGACAGTATTTCATTAGAACAATAAAGTATTTATTAAAATATAGTTACTGACATAGTAGCAAGTAAGTAAAAAAAAATTGGGTCTTGAATTCAAAGTACCTACCTATATTAATTTAAAGGAACAAATTAAATTAAATCTTATTTGCGTCTCATTGGGTATTTTTATATTTTATAATGAGCAACGTATCTAATATTTGTCTATAACAAAAACGAAATGCTGTGATCATTTTGTACAAGTTCAGTGGGATCGTTTAGCCCCAATAACATCATTCAAATAGAAAATCTATAATAATTTCTAAGTTCGACGTACGACAACTAAGCTTACCTAAAAACAACGTTGTTAGATAAGAGAAAACATGAATAAAACATCCATCACACAAAACGTAATAGAGCCAACTGAGTCTTATAATAGATTAATCTAATTTCAATATTTTTCCCACTAAACTATGCCTGGCTAATCTTAATGCCATGGCACTTTGTGAGACTGTTCGTTACAGTTACTAGAGATAATTTAACATACAGTCCCACTAGATGGCAGAAGTGGTTTTGATGGAGGAACAGTCGCGAATCATTTACCTCAATGAATCATTATCTACACATCTCCCATATCTTCAAACAAAACTAAAACAGTTAATATTTTCATAGGGGGGTGAAAATCTATACCTATTCAAAGTTTTTGCAGCAAAAATCTGTTATTGTGTGGAGCCAAAATTTTCGTTTAAGTGGAACTATCTTCCACAGACCTAAGCCTTTAAAATGTAGGACCATACATAGGCCTTATATATTTTTAAATTCCTTTTATATATGGTTAGGTGGACCACGGGCACTTTTTCTTGCCCGTGGTCCACCCAGGTGAACTGAGCAGGTGGACCACGACCAATGCCTGACTTGGTCTCGGTCTTGGTTTTAGTCTTGGTCTACATTTTATAGGCTTAGGTCTGTGGAAGATAGTTCCACTTAAAGGAAAATTTTGGCTCCACACAATAACAGATTTTTGCTGCAAAAACTTTGAATAGGTATAGATTTTCACCCCCCTATGAAAATATTAACTGTTTTAGTTTTGTTTGAAGATATTGGAGATGTGTAGATAATGATTCATTGAGGTAAATGATTCGCGACTGTTCCTCCATCAAAACCACTTCTGCCATCTAGTGGGACTGTATGTTAAATTATCTCTAGTAACTGTAACGAACAGTCTCACAAAGTGCCATGGCATTAAGATTAGCCAGGCATAGTTTAGTGGGAAAAATATTGAAATTAGATTAATCTACTATAAGACTCAGTTGGCTCTATTACGTTTTGTGTGATGGATGTTTTATTCATGTTTTCTCTTATCTAACAACGTTGTTTTTAGGTAAGCTTAGTTGTCGTACGTCGAACTTAGAAATTATTATAGATTTTCTATTTGAATGATGTTATTGGGGCTAAACGATCCCACTGAACTTGTACAAAATGATCACAGCATTTCGTTTTTGTTATAGACAAATATTAGATACGTTGCTCATTATAAAATATAAAAATACCCAATGAGACGCAAATAAGATTTAATTTAATTTGTTCCTTTAAATTAATATAGGTAGGTACTTTGAATTCAAGACCCAATTTTTTTTTTACTTACTTGCTGCTATGTCAGTAACTATATTTTAATAAAAACTTTATTGTTCTAATGAAATACTGTCAGATAATGGTTATGATGTGGTAAACACACGTTTTTAAATAGGGTCATACCCGAAACTTATAAGATTTTAAAACCATTTAATGACTATGTACGAGGGTGGATTGAAAAGTACTCGACTTAACACAGATTCATTCAATTCAAATCTATCCACATTATTTACTTCAGTTCAGACTAGTTCACTGAAGTTCGAAACGTGTGCGATAATGCGTTGTGATTTTATAAATTTATTAACAAAGCAATCTGACATAATTTCCGCGAATGGAACAAATCGAGCAGCGTTACGTCATTAAGTACCTCCATAAGAATCATCAAAAGCCATGATGATATGGTCAGTACATTAGGTGATTCTGTTCTGTCATTATCAAAAAATACTTGATTTAATAATGGGGGACCGCAGATTAAAAATTAGAGAGACAGCCGAGACTATAGGCATATCTTATGAACGAACTCAAAACATCATAGTCAACGAGTTGGGTTTCCACAAGGTGTCTGCGAAGTGGGTTCCGCGACTGCTTTCAGTTGAACAAAAAAGGACGCGATTGACTATTTCACGCGACTGTTTGGAGTTATTTGTAGCCGATGCAGATGATAGAGTTATTTGCAGCCGATGCAGATGATAGAGTTATTTGCAGCCGATGCAGATGATAGAGTTATTTGCAGCCGATGCAGATGATTTTTTGTTTTTTTTTTGTTACTATGGACAAAAAATGAGTGCATTAGTGTACACCGGAAACAAAACAATCAAAACAGCGGAGAGAAGACCTGGTTTACCACCGCCTAAAAATGCTAAGTCGATTTTGTCGGCAAATAAAGTGATGGCGTCAGTATTCTGGAACTCGAAAGGTGTGATTATGACTGATTATCTCGAAAAGGATCATACTATAAACTTTGATTACTACTGCCCTTTACTACGTCGTTTACGAGAGGAAATAAAAGAAAAACGTCGAGAAATGCTCAAAAGAAAAGTCCTGTTTCATCAAGCTAACGCCCATGTCCACACGTCTGTGCAGTCAATGGCTGTAATCCACAACTGTGGCTTTGAACTGTTACCGCATCCGCCTTATTCATCTGATCTGCCACCATCAGACTTCTTTCTGTTCCCTAACCTAAAAAAGCACCTGAAAGGTCAAAGACTTTCGACAAACGACGAGGTCAAAGCAGCAGTAGACGCATATTTTGACTCTAAGGAAGTGTATGTTTGTTCGCGCATCACGTAAAAACTACTGGTCTAATTACCGATTGGGATGCAGTTTTCAGTACAAATAGGCAGAATAGAATTTAAAAAATCTTATTTTCTTGTTCAGTAGCTTATTTTAAGTTTTTATTATATCGTTCTTAATACTTGTTTTTTTTCTTATTTTCTTCCGCACAACAGTCCTTCATCACAACATTTTTTATCTAGCAATTCGCAACACAATTGAAAAATCGTTTTAACCTTAGAACAACAAAGTACGAACTTACTAATTGCCTACTATACACTATTCAAAAATAAATATTATTATTACTACTTTTCATAGTCATGGTCCGCTAAATCCACGCTGTAACTACGGAAACGATTTTGAGTTTTTTATTCTTTTGATGTTATTTTTGTTTTTTTGAAATATTGTTATTATTTGTAGTTTTTTGTTGTGTTATATTAATAACAGGATAGTGTAGCGACCCTGTGAATATCATTTGATAGCTTTATAAAATTTATATAATATCAAAATTACGTCATTTTGTTCAGTGACGTTTCTGCACTTTTTATGCGAATTTACGTATTTTTTGGAAGTGAACTTGCTCGGATTGCGGGGTGCACTGTTTTACGGGTTCCGTGTTACGCATTAACGTAATCGTTGTTTTAAGCTCTTTCAAATGATACATATATTTATAATGAAATAATTTTTTTACTTGTTTTGTAACAAAAAAAAAACCTTATCGATTTAGATTCAGATATAAATAATGTTTTGTAAAAAAACTCCTCTATTTTTTTTATCAAATTCCATTTTTTTTTTATAAATTTAGTATTGCCTATGACTTATCAATAACACTTTAAACAAATAGTATCGTCTGTCATGATTCGAAATCAGAAGTTTTTTATACAACTTCTGATTTCGAATCTTTTGTTTATACAAAAGACCCTCTGAAGTGCCCATAAAGGTTTTTTGTTTAAGTCACGTCGTGGGTGGTCTTCTTATTTGTATTGCCACGTCAAGTGCATGTAAATCGCGGGGGCGGGAGGGAGGCGCGCACGTGTTACCGGGTAGTACCATGACCATGAAAAGTAGTAATAATAACATTTATTTTTGAATAGTGTATATTAGTAGGCAATTAGTAAATTCATACTTTGTTGTTCTAAGAAAAAAAGATTTATCAATTGTGTTGCGAATTGCGAGATAAAAAATGTTGTGATGAAGAAATGTTGTGCGGAAGAAAATAAGAAAAAAAACAAGTATTAAGAACGAAAAAAACTGTACAAAGAAGATAATAAAAATATATATGGTCTAGTGTACTTAAAAAACATACATACAGCCGCACATATAACCTTCTCCTTTTGTGAAGTCGATTAATAAGCTACAGAACAAGTTTTTTTTTTTTTTTAATTCTATTCTGTCTATTTGTACTGAAAACTGCATCGCAATCGGTATTTAGTCCAGTAGTTTTTACGTGATGCACGAACAAACATACAGACACGAAATTTAAAAATGTTATATTCATTTTCAGTAGCTTATTTTACATACCCTAGACCATTTTTTATTTAATTATCTCCTTTGTACAGACTTTTTCGTTATTATTGCTTTATTATAAGTATAGGTTTAGGTAAGGTAGATTTTGTTAAGACATTACTTAAAAACACAAGGGTGCCGGCAGCGACAATATCCCGCCTATATTCTATACTGTGCAGAATAACTAGCAGCGCCCATTGCGCGCATTTTCAACCGTTATTTTTGTGAAGCCTATTTTCCGGGGATGTGGAAAACTGCGCATATCGTGCCAATTCATACAGAGGGCACCAAAACGTCGATTGATAATTACCGCTCGATCTCAATACTGCATACTCTGAGCAAACTAATTGAAAAGGCAGCACATCATCATCTTTACCCTTTAATTTACTGCAATATACCTTCCCGACAGCATGGATTTATCAGAGGTCGCTCGACGAACACAAATTTGGCAATCTTCACCAGTGATGTCTTACGAAGTATGGATGGCGGATCGCAGGTAGATGTGATCTACTCGTACACGGATTTTGAGAAAGCCTTTGACCGTGTCGATCATATCAACTTGCTACGTAAGTTTCATGAGTTTGGTATTTGTGGGGATCTTTTAAAATGGATAGAATCTTATATCCGCAATCGTTGTCAGGCTGTTGTTGTGGGTGGACATCGAACTGACTTTATGAATATCCTCTCAGGCGTCCCACAAGGATGAATCCTTGCTCCTCTTCTCTATGCAGTGTATCTTACAATGTTGGAAGATGTTTTCATTTTGCTAACTATCTAATGTATCCAGATGACACAAAAATTTACTGTACGTGCTGCCAAACCGATTCTAAGGCAGAAAAATAATACAAAATCGTTTTTTCAAAAATCCTCATATGTAGTAAATTTCGAGGGTTGGAGTAAGACAAGGAAGAACGGGAGATAATGGTTTGCGGGGGTGTGGGAGGGGAAGGGAGTGAGAGGAAGGGTTTGAGGGGTTTGGAGTAGGTGGGGGAGGTGTGGAGGGAATGTGTGTTGCGGGGCTGGGGAAGTGTGGGAGAGACATGCAGGGGGAGGGGGGTTGTTTTTTCTTTTGTTACCCCCTCCCGCCGCAATCCATCTTCCCCTTACACTTACCCCGAATGCTAGCCCCCGCACCCCCTTCCCTTCGCACCTCTTCTACTTTTTTCCACCTTCTCGTGCTAGACCTGCAGTAGTGGTAGTGAAAAATAAAGAGTAAATATACTAAGCCTAAAATATTATTCTCATTTCTTTACTTTAAAAATCGATTCATACTAATAATCGAACTAGGAAAATGAAACGTACAGCAGTATTCTCTAAAAAGTCATAAAAGACCCCCTACCACTACTGTAAAGGGGCGCCCCAAAGTATCAATTTCTACAATTTCCAATGCGTGTTCACAAAGCGTACCATGTATATGACAAGTAAAAAAAATTGCCACAATTGAATTATATGTCCTGGGGAGACGTTCTCATCGTAACATTCGTTAATTATCGTGGTAGGAAAGATACAAATATGAATTAATTCGTTTTAATATTAAGAAACGGTTATCAACATAAAAAGTACATAGCTATGAGAGCAAATATCTTCTTTCTGTCAGTAAACTGTATTTGTGGTATTTCTTTAACTCAGTATTGTACAATTAACCATTTTCGCTTCCGACTGACTTCGCCGCAGCGCCGATCAAAGCGGACTGGCTTTAGCGGTACTCAAGTTCGACAATTTGTCGCAGTTAGGACACGCGAGGTAGGATGACTCGTGGCGTCTATCGTTGTCTGTGGTGACCTTAATACCGATATTACTTCACATTTGTAACCTTTACCTGTTCCGAACAAACGGACGGACAGACACAGGGCTATCAAAGTGTTTTTTATAGATGTACCTTTTGATATAAGAAACCCTAATAAATGAGACAAATACATGTAAATAAATAAAATACGCTTAAAAAACCTTTTTCATTCATGAATATATTACCGTATACATTTCTAATAATTGAAACAAATTCCTCTTGAGAGTTCGTACCTACTTTTCTTATATCTAATCAAGGTGTACATAGCTTCTGTGGGAAGAAGGGACGTTTTTTTTTACAATTGTCTTGATTTCTAATTCTAATGTTCTATTTTTTTTAATAATATTTCATAATTGTGGATTTTTGACCGGAGCGATTTCAAATTTGGTGTACATATTTTATCCCGTATGATAATTTTGAAAATTGCCTGGTAAATTATGTTGTGTGTCTCCCCATTCAGATTCCAACGACGTGATCCTATAAGGGTCCCTTTTTTCCTAACAACGTACGAAACCAACAGGGACATCGGTACTATTATTTATTCTGTGGCCACGGGTGTAAAATAAAATATAAAATATCTGCAAGAGTTGCAAAAGTTAACTTTCACAATATAATACCTACCAGAAAATTCCACCCCTTAAATATAATAGGGGAAAATGCCTTATCAATTGGAGAAATAGGGATTATAAGGTTAGTCGCACAGCGGGCGAGCCACAAATCTTCATCGGGGTGTATTGTGAATTATAGGGGTTGGTGTGGCACACCCCGATATAAGATTAGTGGGGTTGACTTGCTGTTGAGTGAGGGCGGGAATTTTGTACCAGGATTATTTTGGGGGTAAGTACGTAAGCTTAAAAAAATCTTTACTTATACACAATAATATATTAAACTAGCTATGCGCCGCGGCTTTGCCCGCGTATTTATATAATATCCATAAAGATATATAAAAGTGAAACGTTGTCTCTTTGTTTGTTTGTTTGTTTGGGGAGCTTTCACGCGATAACCACTGGACGGATTTTGATGAAATTTGGAATGGAGATAGCTTATATACCCTAGAATAAAGTATAGGATACTTTTTATCCCGGAAAATTCCACGAATTCCGTGGAAGTTTCTACGGAAAACTGGAACATGTTGAATACTAGCTGTAAGGAACGGTTGCCATGGAAATGAAATAACAAGAGTGTCAAAAATCATGAAAAGCTTTGGTGCCACAGAGTAATTAGTTGATGCTATACCAACAGCAAGCCACAGAGGCCTTAACCAAGAAGTATAAGTCTACTTTTGCATTGGTTTTTAACATCCTAGAAGAACGTAGGATGCTTTTTTCGGGATAAACTGTAGGCCGCGTGGACGAAGTCGCGGGCGTGTAAGCTAGTATTTATATAAAAGGTATCCAATATGTTTTGATGTGAAAGCGAGTAAAACCAACCTACAAAAAAAACCCGATTTACCGTGTGAACTTTAAATTTTTCGGGATAAATGTAACTTGATTGCACACTACCTAGAGTACCTACCTACTTATATTAAAATATCATTATAGCTATTTTGGTGTGACAGCGAGTAATCGTCATTTTCCCGTTGCCCCGTAGCAATTTTCCTTTTTCCGGAATAAAAGTACCCTATGTTTATCTCTGTTGTCTGTATCTACATTAAAAAAACATAAAAATTGGTCCAGCAGTTTTTGCGTGAAAACGCCTTTATCTAACAAACAGACAGACATATTAGTAGAGATTATGCGTATTTAAATACTATCATTCAAAAGCGGTGATAGGAAACTTCGTTAGGAAACCGGGTCAAGACACCATTTTCAAGGATAATACACCAACCCGTACTGGATGGTGGATTATGGCCTATTCTCTGAGAGAAGACCCAGCAATAAAATTGGAACTTAAGAGGATAGATAGATAGATAGAAATAATTTGAGTTAATGAGTAAACACTCAAACAAATACCGATATTTTCTCGTGACATGTCTCTCAAGTTCGTGTACTGTTTAAATGAAAAATAATTAAAATAAGAACAACGAAATGCTATATAAACGTACTTTATTCTGTGATAAATAAAAATAAAACTGCATTATTGGATTTGGTTATGGATAGAACGTTTTCTCACAAAACGTTAACACGGAATACGAGTATCTACGGCAAAACCTGTAGAAGCCGCGTGGGTTTTCAACAGCTGTTTATTGTCTTTAGGTAAATGTGTGTCATTTTTATTAAAAGCTTTTATTTAATTTCACTTGTATGTATTTATCTATGTATGTTGTCTGTCCTGGAATTCAAATTTCGAGCAATTCCCGATTAGCTAACCGGGTGAAACTTTCAGGATAGCTCACAAACCAAGAAAAAATTGGCAAAACAATAAAAAATAATATTAAAAAAAAATAAGTGAACATGCAATAAAAAAAGCACGTCAAAACTTTAATTTTATTTTTTTATTTTGTTTTTTTTCTTTTAATTTATTTAATTAAATATTGAAAAATTGCTGCGTTGTGGTAGTTTGCTCAGTGGTTTCTAGAAGATTATAGTATTTTAACAATTTCAGATTTTAATTTTGGGAATACCAAAAAAACATCGCATCTCCGTGCATATTTTCGATGTTCCACGGAAACTACATGTTTATGTTTATCCTCTAACGTAGGTTTGTACCTACGTTAGAGGATAAACATAGTGGAAAATTTTATGCTGTCAAGATAGTTTAAAAAAACGGATTCCACACCGCCAAAACGAAAATGAAGCACCCAAGTTATGCTGATCCGCTTGTTGTTGTTGACAAGCCTCACGCACACTCTTATGCGCCAAAATGCCGATCAACCGCCACATCGCAGCAAGATCTCGACCTTGTTAGTCGTGTTCATTCTGACAAGTTCTCACGGAAAATCAAAAACAATGCAGTCTTTTGTGATGAAATTGTGTATAAACCACAAATTATCTACTCACGCACACATACGCAGGCACCGTTTGCTATGCTTCACACGTTTGTTTGGCACTGTAGACTGCGTCTTTTCTTAAACCTTGTGTGCTGATCTTAGTACAGGTCGCGAGGCCTAAGCAGGGCGCTTATTCACTATGCCGCATGAAATTCCTTGCCGAAAACGTGTAACGTCAGTACGGCAATTGGCGTACGAATCCACGCAGATATCTTAACGCGGCGCGTAACGTGTCATAGTGGCAATAGAGAATAATGGCCCTGAGCTTTGCATTTGTGTGAGTATACAGTACTTACGTCGCGCGAGGGACGTACCGCGCCTCAAGGCCGGTTGCCAAAAAACAGTATAAACCAAGCACAGGATGCACGGCGCCTCAGTCCGGTTATCACACCTACACTATCTATGTACACTCACACAAATGCAAAGCTCAGCTTACGCCTCGCGAGCTGTAATTGTATGTCCCCGAGCCATAATTAATTTTAATTTAATTACCCTTATTGGTCTTATAAGTAGGTAATTAATCTCTTAAAAACCATAATTACAATTTGTCAAGCACAATTTAATATGTACGATTTAAAATTCATAAAATAAGATAGTCCACAAATGCGTGTTATATGGAACGGTGCGATAAATCTGAGTTTTTTGAGGATTATCCATGATTTATGACAAAGTGCGTGTATCGTACGCGCTACGTGATCCAAATAAAAGATTTAAACAATATTTTTAATGTTTCACAGGTGTCCAATATGTGCTTTTTATAGCATTTTGTCAGACTGGAATGAATTTATTGAGGTTCTTGTGTAAATATGTAGAATGTTATCAGTAAAACCCATACTGAGTTCTACCTGTTATGACTTACGGAGCTGAGACGTGGACTCTCACGGTACGACTAGGTCACCAATTCAAAGTCGCTCAGCGAGCTTTGGAAAGGGCTACGCTCGGAGTTTCTTTGAGAGATTGAATCTAGAGCGAGATGATCCGACAGAGAACCAAAGTTATCGACATTATGATTAGTAGGCTGAAGTGGCAGTGGGCTGGTCATATTTGCCGAAGGACCGATAATCGTTGGGGTAGACGTGTTCTTAAGTGGAGACCGCGACTCGGCAAACGTTATGTAGGACGCCCTCTGGCTAGGTGGAGCCACGACATACGCAAGATGGCAGGCGGCGGTTGGAAAAGAAGAGCCGAAGGTCAGGCTCAGTGGCGTGCTTTGGGAGAGGCTTATGTCCAGCAGTGGACTGATGCGGGCTGATAATGATGATGATGATACTGAGTTCTACTTAGATTAGGAACAATTACTCTTCCTTAATCTACCTTTTTTTAAAAGCTTTTATTTAATTTCACTTGTATTTTATGTATGTATCGGTGCATCTACGAGTATATATCTACGTATTTTGTCCTGGAATCTTGCAATTCAAATTTCGAGCACTTCCCGATTAGCTATCCGGCTGAAACTTTCAGGGTTGGTCACAAACCGATAACAAAGCAATAAAAAAAAAGAAAAGGAAAATAAGAATAAGTAAAAGTGTAAAGGCACAAAAAAAATGCAAAAAAAAAGGAAAAAAACTTAACATTCACTAAAAAAAAGGTAGTATTTTTGTTATGCTTTTTTATAATGAAATTCGCGCCAAGTACCAAGAGGACGAAAGCGAAATTTCTTCTCAAGGAACCTTCCTTTTAAAACTTTCGAAATTAGATACATAGAGTGTGCACAACGGCTAAAAACATAAAGTCAATATTTACCACTTAAAATTTACACACCAGGAACAACCGTCGGACACATACTACAAGAAATCTATTTAAAAGCTTTTAAAAAAGCTATGGAGGGCAAAGTAACGGGGTTTTTCTTTTGCAGTTAGAAGCCTTTGTTCTTATGAAACATTGAGTCTATTTGAAGAAAAAAAACCGGTAATTTTGGATATAAAAAAGGTTTACTTTACAACTTTAGCAAAATACAAGTCAAGGTCTCATTCGGCTCTATTTCCCACCAGGAAAACTTTTCCTAAAGTAACTTACTAAATCATATACTTAAGTTTTTAAACACTCAAAAAGCTTTGTCCATACATTTTTTATGAAGTGACTTTCCCCGCACAATGATGAGGTCCATGCAATTGTCATGCGAACGATTGCAACGAAACATTGTTCTTAATTCAAGTTGATTTTTATTGTTTCTTCTGGCAAAATGAATAATTTGGTAAATTACGTTTGGAAAAGTTTTCCCGGTGGGAAATTGATTGAGACAAAATTGTATTTTTTTTTAAAAGTTATTGTTTTGTTTTGTCTGATCCTACTTTCTTTGAAAAACCAAAAACGCTTTATTTTTTTCTGCAAAATAAACCCCATGCTTCCATAAAACAAAAGCTTCTAATCTCAAAGGAGAAGGTACCATTAATGTCTCATTATTTTTACCCGACTACGGCGTAGCAAGGGAAGGGTAATGAGTTTAAAAGTATATGTACGTATGTATGTGGTTATGTGGATGTTCCACCATAGCGTCGCCCCTATTGGAGGTATAGAGTGTCATAGGCTATTTTTTTTACCCAACGACGGCGAAGCATTTGAATGGTTATGTGTTCAAACCAAAAACTCGGTACTATTTTGACAAGTTAGGTGTCATTCGATTCGTCTGCATCGCTATTTTTAATCGACTTCACAAAAGGAGACGGTTATATGTTCGGCTGTATGTATGTTTTTTTACGTCTTGTTATACAAACCTGCAGTAGAATACCGAACAAATACGATCGTGCTGTACCATAAACTTTGGTACAACCGTAACTTACATCCCCTTAAAATAGTTCAGGAATTTTTCAATATAAAATGGTGCACATACCCCGCCCAGGTCAGGTTTATGACGTCATAAAGAGTGTATACTTTGTTATATGGTCCATATAAAATGGACATATGTTGAGATTGCGTTTAAAAGTTATATGGTATTGTAACAGGTTGAGGTTAGCACGGTTGCCCCTTGCCCATGTGTTAGTTGGGCAGTTTTGTTTTATGGATATACGTGTAGGGCAGGTACGTGAAATGTGCGAGGGCGGCCAAGCTGTATGTGCTCCTTGCGATGTAATGACACGGGTTCGAATGACTTTTAATAAATTAGTGCGGATATGCTATACTCCGTGCTTACGTACATACATGCGCTGCTAAAATCATAGACCTCCATTATCATAGTCGAGTAAAATAAGGATAAGTAGGTAGTTGTTTTTACCCGATTAAGGCAAAGCAATTGAAGGGTAATGAGTTTAATAGTGTATGTATGTGGATGTTCCACCATAGAGTCGCCCCTATTGGTCCGATTTTGCCTAACGAAATGTCAATCGATTCGTCTTCATTGCAAGTGTCCTACTTTTTATAATTGTGAACTTATGTCACAGAATAAAGAAGTAAACGTGTTGCTCAGCAATACATAGTATAAAACAAAGTCGCTTTCCGCCGTCTGTCTGTTTAATCTACGCAACGGGTTTTAATGCTTCACCATCAGTTAGATTATTTTTACGGAAGTTTTATATACTAGCTGTGCTCGTGGCTTTGCCCGCGTAGTCAAAATTAATGTGTTTTTTTGCGTGGTTCCCAGATTATTTTCATAAATAAAAGAAGCTTAAGTTACTCCTTATAACGTCAGCTATCTGCCAGTGAAGGTCCTGTCAAAATCGGTGTAACCGTTTCGGAGATTTTTATTATTATGGATATGTATAATACGAGCATACTAAAATGAATAAAAATGTATATAGGTGAAAGAATGTTTAAAATTGGTTCAGTATTTTTTGAGTTTGCCCATTATATTTTTGTCACTATATTCGTATTTTACTTTATTTAAAGAAATTTAATTTTTTGTCTTGGCAAACATTCAAACAGATCAAAAAATCTATTCTGTTTAATCTAAAATAGAAAACACAATCGCTTGCTCCATGAAGAATTTTATAACGCCCTCTAGCTGAATTCGGGTGAACCAAAATGACAATGCTTTCGCTAGGCAAATGCTAAGAAGGCACCAGCATGACGGCGTAATATCTACAGTTCCTCAAGTATTGTCGATTTCTATTGCAGTATAATTGGTCAAACTCTTAGCAGAAACAAATATTTATACTGACAAATAGTTCCGCTAGTTGCACTGCGCTGGATTTCAGACAAAAATGTTACTATACTCGATAGCGAGTACAGTTTTGAGCGTTTGATTGAACTCATAATAGGGGTACTAAGGTCGAGTGTGCGTGAACCACATTTTTCACCTCTTTTTTTCTAAATTACACCTGTGCGAAGGCGGGGCGTGTTGCTATTATATTATAGATTTAATCTAGGTATTAGACTAGAAATGTATTTTTGGAAATTAGCTCTTGGGTCTTGTGTACTTAGTTAGTATTTATTCTTTCTGTGTTATAACACAGAATAAATACTTTCTATTAGCCTAAATTTAATAACTTACTCACAAGAACTTAAACATATAAACCAACATTGTGTAAGCCCGGTGGGGATTATAAAAAATATGATCAAACTGTACCGCTGTAAGCTGAAAAGCGCGTATATTGTAAACATGTTCGGCTGGATTACTTTATAGTATCTACTCTGTCTATATACGGCGTTTATACCGTCCGTATAAAATAAATACTACTAGACTGCGTGTACAATTTCACAATGTAACCTACAGATATTATAAGGACGAAGAATGGAATTGGACGCAGTACAATATTTAACTCTAAGGATTCTGCGTAAATCTTTTTATTACTTGTGTTACGTTTTACCACTTTATACCAATAATTGCTGTGAATTTTCTATGTGTTATTCCAGGACCAGAATACACAGGAATACACCTATAAAGTACAATCACTAAATTTCATCAAAATTCGTTCAGCGATCAGCTGTCAAACTGTTTTTATCGATTGCTTGTCTTCTGCTCATCGCATTGAGATATAAAGTACACCAGATTTTATGTCAAATCCTAAGCTATCCAATAGTGAAGACCATATTACAATCGGCTCAGTAGTTTTAACGTGATGCGTGAACAAACATCCAAAGAGACCGAAAGACACGATTTAAAAAATGTTATATTCTTGTTCAGTGGCTTATTTTAAGTCCACTGGACCATTTTTTTTAACTCTTTGTTGGTTTGTTTAGACTTTTTGTTACTTACTGCTTATTATATGTAACTATACTAGCTGCACCTGTCACTTTGACATATGTCACTTTTACTCCTGTCCTTTGACACCTGTCAATTTGACGCCTTTCACTTTGACACCTGTCAATTTGACATCTGATGTATATGGATAATAACTATAATGAAAAGTATCCTATGTGTTATTCTGGACATAAAGTATCTACATACCAAATTTCATCAAAATCCGTTCATCCGTTTAAGCGTGAAGGAGTTACAAACATACACACACAAACACATACATATAAACTTTCGCCTTTATGATATTAGTGTGATAGAAGATAAATCTCAAATATGTACAAATCTTTAAGTTTTTTAATTGTGTAATTTTATTTCGGCTTTACACTTTTATGATGGAACTAGCTGTGCCCGCGGCTTCGGATGCGTAGTCATTTCTCTAGGTTAAAAATACTATAATATAGTATATTTTAGGCCTTGGAATAGTACATATTATGTACTATTCCAAGGCCTAAATAAAACAATATACTAACATTTGATCAAATTTCCCACAGCCGTCAAAAAGATTTTCGATTGCTCGGCTTCTACTCATCGGTTTGAGATACCAAGATCACTAGTTTTTAAGTCAAACCCCAAGCTATCCAACAGTGAAAACTGCATCGCAAATGGTCCAATCGTTTTTACGTGATGCGCGAACAAACATACAGACAAACAGATAAACAGACAAACAGGAATTTTAAAAATGTTTTATTCTTGTTCAGTAGCTTATTTTAAGTACCTATCCATATTTATACTTTTTTTTTTTCAATTCTCTCCTTTGTACAGTTTTTTTCGTTCCTATTGCTTTATTAGAAGTATACATTGCCGAAATAAAATAAAAATAGAATGACCAGAATTCAACATACGAAACTGGACTAAGTGATGGGTGCCTTTTCAATATTTTCACTGAATATTTTGAGAGCACTTGAAATAACGAGCGCAAATCATACCCAAAACGAAGTCGCAGGGTAAACTTGTATCTTATATAATTTACATGTTTCAAACCCGGGTTAAAATTGTAATTTTTATACGCCTTTCCCACGCAGGCTCCACAGGGGCTTATAGGGCTTATTAATGACCTAATTAACTACTGGAAGCGAGCTGCTAAGCCACATTCTATTCATTAAAATGTCGGAGAAAAGCTCTTCGTGAAGGGCTTTAACATGAAAACATTGTGTACTATATTTTACTCTGGGATACCTACAGGGTACAATGTTGGAGCTGCCTTTCGTATACACTAGGGGACAAAAGAGTCGTGTCTCGGGCCACCTTTGATCACCTTTGATCCACTGCAATCAGCGGTCTCAAGGTGGTGTGGGATTCCTCGTCAATAAAGTCCTCATTGATATTGTTGTAGAAGTATCAAGTGTGTTGACCAGGGTAGCGCACCAGATTCTAAAGCTGACCAAAAGGTAGCCTTAAGGTCATACTGGTTTACGCTCCGAACTCGGCACACTCGGATGATGAGGTAGAAGATATGTTTGATGACATATCTTCAGCAGTACATAATACCACAAGGGCCCACTACAACTTTATCATGGGAGATTTTAAAGCCAATGTGGGAGTACAGACTTGCAGTGAATCGAAAACAGGTCCACACGGCTATGGAGACAGGAATCACAGGGGGCAAATGCTAGTCAATTTTTTGGAAAAATTGAGCTTCTTTTTGATGAATTTATTCTTCACATCAGTGATCGCAAGGTTCAAAACCAGTAATGATCACTGACTTGTCCGAGGCTCCTTGAATATCGACCACAAGCTTGAAAGATCCGTCCGGTGAAGTCTACGCTCCGACCCAACCTGCTCCAAGCCACTGCTTGGATCGGAACAGTTCTAATTCAAACTGGAAAATCAATTCACTGCCTTGGAAACTACAAATGACGTGGATGAGGAACTAAAAAGTTGTGGGAATCCTTAGGGAAGAAGGCACTAAATTTTGTCAGTTGCAGCGTACGGTCCTGAAGTCTAAAATCTCGGATGTGGCTGTTCGGCAAACGACGGGAGCAACAGCAAGATAGATAGATAAAATATTTATCGTACACACAACAAACAACAATAACAAAAATGAGGATACAATAGTAGAAGAAGTGTTACAATTGGCGGCCTTATTGCTAAAAACAATCTCTTCCAGACAACCTTTGGATGGAGAGGATTTGTTACATGCGTGAAGGACGGGGTGCAATATAACAAGCCACGTCGTCAGAAAAAAAGGAACTCAACAAATAAAACAGTAAACTGATATGACGTGACCTTCGATGCTCAAATACACGCCGGATAGAAAAGGCAATTGAACAAAATCGGTGGTCAAAATTCTTCGCCCAGCGTTGAGTAGATCCCATCTGAAGAAGCCAAACACCAATAATGGCACAACCGTCGTCTCTAAGCCGGAGATCCTTTCTGAGATCGAAAAGTTCTATGGCCGATTGTACGACTCGCATGCTCTTAGACTGAATAGAATACTGACCCGCCACTACACTGACGAACTGCCTGACGTCAATCTAGACGAGATTGAGATGGCGCTCAAACAACTTAAGAATAGAAAGGCCCCTTGAGAGGATGGAATAACTTCGGAGCTCAAGCAGGAGGAAAGACCATACTTCGAGAGCTTCAGTGGTTATTTACACTTTTCTTAACAATGGGACAACTCCAGAAGCGTGGAGCAGGAGTGAAGCAGGAGTAAGAAAGTAGGAAGGGGATAAAACCCTTATAAGTTGTTTTCGAGGGTCATCTCAAATCCTCTCGCAAGATGACTTGACGAATTCCCGCCTCCTGAACAGTCCGGGTTTCGTAGAAGATTTAGCACCATAGACCATGTACATACACACAGTGAGGCAGGTTATACAGGAGCCTGAGGTGTATAACCAGACCCTGTGTCCTATTTTCGTGGACTATGAGAAAGCCTCTGACTCCGTTGAAACCTGGGCGGTTCTGGAATCTTTGCAGCGGCGCCAAGAGAATTGGAAATACATCGGAGTGCTAAGGTTTCTGTATGCCGCTGCGCTGCGACTATGAGTGTCCAAGTACAAAACCGAGCGTAAAAAACAAACAAAAAAATTCCAACATGAATTTTAGATTTTAGTCTAATTCTGAATTTTATATTATCAATTCCTACTTTGACATTCATTTTTTTTCTATCAAAATTGGTTCATCAGTTTTTTATTGGGAGAATAAGGATGGCAGGATTTCTGAAGCAATATGATTGATTCCTAGTTTATTTAAATGGAGAGACTTTCATTGTAAAAAAACTTCTAAAATGGTTTAACTTTTTAGTACTAAATCGATTTGTTTCGTTGTTAATTCTCTCTCAAAGAACAAGGCCGAAATTTTATGTGATAAATCTTGCAGTGTCTTGAAATATCACTTCTACAGAATGTAAGTAATTATTTTTCTACGTTTTGTCAATATAGCATGTAAGCTTGTAAAAGCCAGGTTAACAAATCAATTAAAAGAAACATATAATTTGAAACTTAATTTTCTTCCTACACTGTTTTACCGGCCTTGTTGCCTGCCCAACGGGTGAAAAAAAAGATAATACAATGATGTTTCCGGTGCGGACGTCAAAATCGTGAAAACAGTATATTTCCCACCCGGTTTTTTAAGGCAGAGGAGGTTGAATTACGCTTACTGGCGTTAAATCTTTTATCAGTATGCGTAATTCAACCTCCTTGCGTTAAACAGAATAATACTAATATAAACTAAATGGTGAGTCAATATAAAACCTATGATCAAAACATTATAGCAAATAGAATGCAATGCATTATAGTTTATGGAGGAAGTTAGTAAGAAATTGTTATTAGGTTATGGTTGTTATTATTTAGTGTAAGGAATTGTTAAAAAATATTTGTGCTAATATTGGATAACTATTTACTTGCACAGTGAAACAGCAGCAACATATCCTTCGACCACATCATTGCTTTATATCAGGTGAGATCGTGGTCAAACGATTGCCTAGTCCAAAATAATAATAAAAATAAACATTTTGTTTTGTTTTGTTTTGTAATCTTGCTACGCAGTAACATATTGAAAATAATTACTATTCAAAAACCTAGCCTGTTACACTAGGTAGGTAAATGAATAGAAACAGTATCTTTAAACATTATATTTATCGCGCCTAGGTAAGTACTTAATTGCCTACCTAATTAAGCAGATTAACGGCCTTATTTATCAAAAACTAATAAACGTCAAAGTACAATATTGTAGTGCGCAGTATTACTAATCATTGCTTAACTTTTTATAAATAAGGCAGAAAATAATTAAAATCTCTAAGACTTTCTCAAAAGTCGTTAACAGTTTCATAAACTACAAAATTTTGAAGCCTTATAACAATTATTCCTGGCCACCCCAATGAAAAAATCTTAGACTAACAATCTCAAGAAATGATGCTGAATTACTAGCGATCTTTTTGGTCTAAAGACGCCGTGAATTTTACTGACATAAAAATCTGTAAAGGAGTTCGCCATATTCTTTATGGATTTCTGAACCGAATTAGGTGATATTTTTTTACATATGGAATAAACCTTTAGTGCGGTTAGGGTAATTTCGTATTTGAATGGAAAAAGTTTTTTATTTCTGTCATTTCTGGTACCTACTCAAACCTCAGCCGCTCCGATAGAGACTTTTGATCCATATAATAAAGAAGATCGATTGTCATCAAAAAAAGGTTTTGTGTAAAATGTACATTTCATTGCTGTTTTTTTTTCTAAAATCTGTTTATGAAGGTCAAAATTTCCCAAAATTATGGACAGTCTCTCAAGAATGTTTTCCTGTAGCTACGGTTAAGGTACCTGCCATTGCTGCCCCATCTAAAAAATCAATCCTGTATTATAGATGTCATCAGAATAATAGGTACAGTAGTTTTTTTAGTGAATACATTTGAAGTAGATTTTTTGTGTTATGCTATTTTGTACAGCATTTGTATTTGTAGTCCATTAGTTTTAGCAGTTCCACGGATACCATATTGCTTTCTTTGAACCAGTCACCAATTACTTAGCCCCAAACTAGGATACCCTGTACCACAAAATAAATAATAGCCTGTACTATGGGTACTAGATAACGGATAAACTTACATAGATACGAATATTACATTCATGGCTCGGAAACAACCATTTCTGTTCATCACACGAATGATTGTACCGTGTGGGATTCTAACCCACGACTGTTTGATTTCGTAGTAGGGTTTCTAGCCACTAGACGTCGTATAATTATGTTAGTCAATAGTTGTAATAACCAGTTTTAAGGCGTATCGACTATTTCAAATCTTCATTCCGGTTATTCATCTGTTCCTGATTATTGTCCGCTCCGAGTTGTCCTCCTGAGCCGGTGGACCAGCCTTCGGTATGATCTCCGGCGACAGGATGATGTAAAGATTCTAACGATCTATGTATAGGGATACATCCAAATCTATTCAGGCATTTAAAAGTTTTGGTGGAATAAAGAAACTCACATACAAACATGAACCATGAAAACATTGTACTCCCTTTTTTGGGCAGTCGTGTAACAAGCGTGGCTGCGGATCCCGGTTGGCCTTTTTGGTCAACAAAGGTAGTGCCTTACCTACCTTACCTTACCTACTCAATTCATAATCTATACAGGTAAAATAATATGTATTATGACATACTGACTGACTGACCGACAACGCACAGCCTGAATCGGTGGACCTAGAGATTTTAGAGGAAATATTCCTGGGTGTGCACTATAGAGAGGTTTTTTGAAATTCCATCCCTAAAGGTGTAAAAAGGTGTGGTAAAGTTTGTTTGAAAACAAAACATTTTTATTGTATTTTTGTATTTTTTTTAAAGTTTTGTCCTCGCGGGCTAAGCCGCGAGCGCAGCTAGTCCAACATACAATGAAATACAAAATGATTTTAGGTACCTACAACGAAAAAAAACGAAAAAATGTATAGCAAAATCTGACAATAACTAAATTCATTTATAGCGTAAATGTCGTGGCGATATCGTAGAATTTATCATTTTATGAAATGGTCCAATTTCATGAAATGCCCATTTAAAACTGACCATATCGTTGAAACATCGACGTTTGATACTTCAATCCACGTTTGGTCATGTCATTAAATATCATTAATGTAGGGTTTTCATGATACCAAAGTAGTTCAAACAGACAGCTTTTCTAGGCTAAAAAAACACGAAGCCGAAAGCGCCTTCGCCTTCTAAGCTATCACGGCCAAGTCAAGCTTCCGCCTAGCGCCTCTAGCGGTGGATAATGTAACAATTTTACGATATGATCTCTAATGTTTCACCATATTATCATGAAGTAGCCGTGCGTTTAACTGTTTATACTATCAAACGCTAATAATTCATTGATCTGGCCAAACCATTTCATGATGACACCGATAATTTCATGATATATAAATTGTTCATGATGTAGCTAACCATTTCATCAAATGGTAAATTTTATGATGTTGCCACGACATAGATACAATTAGATAACCTTTGGCTGAAGAGAAAGTTAC
This sequence comes from Alsophila aescularia, assembly GCA_946251855.1. Lineage (NCBI taxonomy): Eukaryota > Metazoa > Arthropoda > Insecta > Lepidoptera > Geometridae > Alsophila > Alsophila aescularia. Next base: position 23,623,033 of record OX276385.1, read on the forward strand.
AACCCCATAAGATAACATTTCAACTCAACTTACAAGTTACGAAGCGAAGCGTAACTTATAACTTATAGCTTACGGGTTAAACTTAAGCCCGTGCCTCAGCGATAAGCTTCATAAGCTGTCAAAACGCAAATTGGTCGAGATATCGCACCCGCCTCAAACTCAAGCGAGTGACAAATTACTCCCCAGTGACGTCACAGCCATGACGGCACCCGCTGAAAATGTTCTGCTAAAGATGTGGAAAAATAAGGTTTCTCGAGCTAAACAAACATGTAAAATCTCTTGAGATTTTAGGCTGCGATCGAAAGAAAAGGTTTAGAAGACGAATGGCATGAATGTAAAAAAGCTACAAATTATTCAAGTTCACTGGGAAGGTCTTATAATTGATAACATTTCAATTTTTTAACATTACTATTTTATTTTTTTCTCTGAATGCTAATTGAAAAATAAGTGACACGTATCTTTTCTTTTTTCAATCTAAGCTATGTTTTCCGATAAATTAATTATTAAAAAGTAGCTTATTCTAAAAGGACGTATCTGCCAGAGTTTGGTGGTGTGAACAAGATTACCGAAGCCACATTCGAAAAAAAAAGCATTTACATATCTGTCAAAGTCAGGCTCTAGCGTTTTTTTTTTCTTTACAGGCACCTGTATTTTATTATTCCACCGAACTCTGCTTGGTTGAGAGTTATTACTTAATATATTTGTAGTTGAAACAGATCATCATCAATCTATCTATACTTATAATAAAGCTATATGAACGAAAAAGTCTGTACAAAGAAAATAATTTAAAAAAAATGGTCTAGTATACTTAAAATAAGCTACTACATTTTTTTAAATTGTGTATGTATGTTTGTTCGCGAATCACGTAAAAACTACTTGACCCATTGCAATGCGGTTTTCACTGTTGGATAGCTTAGGGTTTGACTTAAAAACTGAAGTACTTGGTATCTTAATCTGATGATTAGATGCCGAGCAATTGATAAATAACTATTTGATGGCTGAACGTATTTTGAAGAAATGTAATATATTTTACTTTATAGGTAGGTACTTTTGGTCCTGAATAACACGTCTGGGCTACATTTAAATGAAATGACCACGAAGACAAAACCACAGGCACAGCTAGTAATAAAATGATCGCATGAGAACGTCGACTGTGATCAGTTAATGAGAAATTCTGATAAATAATTATGATCAGTTGGGAAGTACCCTGTGTGAGCACCGAGCTGTGACAGAAAAATATTTCTTACAACAAAAATGTGCCCGCATTTTGAAATATAAACGACCGGTTGGTCTCGTGGCTAGAGATCCTAGGTACGAAATCGAACGGTCGCGGGTTCGAATCCTGCAAGGTGCAATCATTTGTGTGATGAGCAGAAATGTTTGTTTCCGAGTCATGGATGTAATATTCTTATCTATGTATGTTTATCCGTTATCTAGTGCCCATAGCACAGATTAGCCTAGTTTGGGGCTAGAAAATTGGTGTGGAAATGTCCCGAATATATTTATTTTTATTTATAAAGTAAAGAATTAATAATATTGTAAAGTTCTGGGCGGTACAGTGATTTTTAGTGAAATGAAGCACAACATGTGACGCTAAACATTATATCCACCAATGTTAAAAACGCCTAGTTTTGCCAGATGACGCGCATCATTTTGTTCTTTTAAGTACCTTGCAAGACTTTATGGGCGGGCGGGTGTGGCTCTTACCAAACGAACTGGGCCATTATTCTCTATTGCCACTCGGCCACGTAACGCGCCGCGTTAAGATATCTGCGTGGAATTGTTTGTGCATGTTCGAGAATTGCCGGACTTTTCCGAACGATTCCACAGCGAGACGCGTTACGCGTGTGAGTGTTCATAGAGAATAATGGCCCTGCTCGAGATCAAACCCCAGTTGTATAAAATCAAAAACTAGTGTCTCTGTGAGCTGTAGACCTCGCGAGCACAAACTTTTTTGCAAACAATCTAGCGGCACAGTAACACCCATCTGGTTACCTTAATGTAACTCTTACATTAATAAAAAAAGGTGCTCCATCAATCCCTACCTAGAAGGTTAAGGGCTGATTCCACTGGAAGAAACCTAAAAGTGAGCAATTTACTTTATTTGTGATTTTTTTCTGCTCATCGCGCAATTAAAAATAAACTACCTTTAAATTAAAATTTACTACCTTTCAAATAAACAAAGAGGCATAAAAATCTGATATAATAAGGCGTAGATATTCAGTAGCCCCCTTTTTGCCCTTTTTGGAGGAAGAGCCCCCCAACCAAAAATCCCCCGACCATTAAACAATTCTACCAAGTCGTCTAAATCGGTTGAAAAATGCTCCCTGTAGAGGAGAACAGCCGGACATCCACATCCACATACGAAAGATTTTTTGGCCAAGCTGATATATGTCGTAATATATGCTAAAGCTAACTATTTTTTTAACGTTCATTTGGATAGTTTTTGATAAGTAAGTCAAACGTTAAATACACGTCTCTCGCACCGTGTTGCTTTTAGAGCTATGTTCGCGCTCAAAGTTAGAGTCTATAAACAATAAATTAAAAAGCGCATAAGTAACACGAAATTCTCTTCTTGAATATGCGCTGAATAGTTTTTTTTCATAACTTTACATATTTCTTAAGTTTGAAGCCACAATATCGTCAATTTTCCCAGTTTTTAAACTGATTTTATGTTGATGTTGAGTCAGTGTATTGAAGCAATCAATTGAATTTCATAAAGACCATGTATTAAATGACTGAATTACATGAATAGTATACAGAAGTATATTCAAAATAATTATTACAATCCATAAATAATGCATTTTTATACAAAAATCCCCGACAATATTTCTCTGTGACCGCTCAGCGGTCGAAGCGTTCGGACGTGTGGTCTGTGTCAATTTTCGCGCTCTGACCGAATAACGAAAGTTGCTCTACTTAATTTGTTTTTGTATATTTTTATAATCTAAATCTATACTTATAATAAAACTGTAACGGGTCCAATTCTGTACATTGAAGAGATATTGTATTTTTTTTGGATTGTACTCTTTTGTCGATACTGAAGCCAAAACTGTGTTTTTTTTTTAATTTTTGTCTGTCTGTCTGTCTGTCTGTATCTTGGCTAGGCATCACGCCAAAACTACTGAATGAATTTAAATGAAACTTGGTATGATTTGAGTTTATACTACGAAATAGGACATAGGATACTTTTCATCACGAAAAATTAAAGGGTTCCCGCAGAATAGGGGTTGAAAGTTATTTAAAAAAACACTTACCCTTCTAGAACTACTGGACGTATTTTGATGCAACTCGGCACAGTCATAGTTTATACGATGGGTTAAAATGATGGGTTTATGTTAAGCATGAAGTAATAATATTTACTTCGAAGTTTACTCTCTAATCGATTCTTAAGGCAAAACTTTTTTTTTCATTTTTGTCTATCTGTCTGTCTGTCTGTCTGCCTGCCCGTCTGTATCTTGACCGAGCATTACGCCAAACTACTGAATGAATTCAAATGAAACTTGGTTTGATTTGAGTTCATAATACGAGGTATGACTTTGGATATTTTTCATCCCGATATTTAGCATGGTTCCCTTGGGAGAGGGAGGGATGAAAGTCAAAATGTGTACTTAGTTGTAATTCATGAACGCGTAGTCCGATATCATTCATTATTTTTTTGTTAGAAAGGAGGTACCTACTTTAAATATTGTCATGTAAATATTTCAAGGTTTTCAGGTTTGTACTTCAGAAATAAAAGACAGTGCAACCCTTAGTTTTAAGTCCAAATAACTTGAAACCCGAAATGTACAGGAACGTTTGAACGTACGGCTCATCTTAAGTTGGCCTTCGCACTTTATCATAAAGGATTAACGGTCACTGTAGACACAAATACAACGTAGCGTGAGACGCCCGCCGGCCAGGTGGAGAGACGACTTGCGAAAGACAGTTGGCAGCGACTGGATGAGAAGAGCCGAAGATCAGGCTCAGTGGCGTTCATTGGGAGAGGCCTACGTCCAGCAGTGGACAGGTATAGGCTGATGATAATAATATAATAATAATAATATATTCGGGACAATTCCACACCAATTACCTAGCCCCAAAATAGGATACCCTGTACTATGGGTACTAGATAACGGATAAATATACATAGATACGAATATTATAACATCCATGACTCGGAAACAACCATTTCTGCTCATAACACAAATGATTGCACCTTGCAGGATTCGAACCTGCGACCGTTTGATTACGTACCTAGGATCACTAGCCACGAGACCAACCGGTCGTCAATGATGATGATGATGATGATGATTATGTGGACATAAGACACGCCTAGGTTTATTCTGTGGTTAGGTCGTAAAAATCTCTACCGTACTATTTTTTGAGACATTGTTAGGATAGACCGTAGTGTTAAACTAAATTTTCAGCTTCGAAAGACCTGAACTAACTTTGTGGTGCTTGAAAAACATCGACATTTCCGTACTTTTTTCAGATTTTGGCTTATAACTGCTAAAGTGATGGCCATGTCAGAGGCCCTCGGGTGTCCTCACAAACTCTGACACTGGAGACCAGCACTACCTCATACGACAAACAAACAAACACATTTCTAAAAGGTGCTGCCTACAGAAAAGTGATCTAATACATTTATAAAGAAGACAAAATTTGCTATAATTTGAGCTCAACCGCAGATACGTTATTATTTGAAAATTTTGAAGTGCTGTATTTGGCCATTTTCCTTTATACGTTCGAAATTATACTCTTAGCCGCCTCCGAGCAGAATATCGGCTATTATACTCATTCTATGAGGAAAGTCATGGGTAAAAAGTTGTAGATCAGTTATTTAACTTTAATATAAGTATAAAAGCGAAATTTTGTAGGACCAAAAGTACCCCTGTACCTAATCTGGACAAAAAATAATGAATTGGATTTTTCAAGAAATTTAAATCGTTATTAATATTGCACAATTATCTATAGTTATGTTATTAAAATGTTTGTTTGTTTGTCGTATGAGGTAGTGCTGGCCTCTGATGTCAGAGTTTGTCAAGCCGCCCGAGGGCCTCTGACATGGCTTAACGACTGCTATTAATCAATAACAGCCGGGACCGACAGCTTAACGTGCCCTCCGAAGCACGGAGCGATGGAAAACCGCACATAACTTAGAAAAGACATTGGTGCGGGGCCTAGGTTTTGAACCCAGTATCGTTGGATTCTAATTTGCACTATAGAACCGTTAGGCCACCATCGCTCTAAAATGACATTACAGTTATAAATTTGATTTATTTACAGTGTTTCACACTTCCATAAATCATTTTTAAATCGTGTGTGTCTGTTTGTCTGTTTATCTGCATCTGTTTGTTTGTTCGCGCATCACGTAAAAACTACTGCAACAATTGTTATGCGGTTGTGTTTACTGTTGGAAAGTTTAAGGATGAACTTAAAAACTGGTGTACTTGATATCTTAATCCGATGATTAAATGCTCTGCAGTCGATATAAATGCATGAACAAATTTTGAAGAAATGTAGTATATTTTGTACCTGGAACTTTTGCACCTAGAATAACACGTATGGGCTACATTTAATACAAATTACTACGCGGGCAAACCCGCGGGTACAGTTATTACTTAAAAATAAAGCAATAAGTACGAAAAAGTCTGTACACAAATGATAATAAAAAAATGGTCTAGGGTACTTAAAATCGTGTCTTCTGTCTGTATGTGTGTTTATTCGCGCATCACGTAAAAACTGCTGAACCGATTGCGATGCGGATTTCACTGTTGGATAGCAAAGGGGGTTGACTTAAAACCTGTTTTACTTGGTATCTCAATCCGATGAGTAGAAGTCGAGCTATCGATTAAAACTTTTAACTGCTGAAGGAATTTTGATCAAATGTTGGTATATTGGTGTTTAGGTCTTGGAATAGTACTTAGAGTACTTTTAACCAAGATAAATGACCACGCGTGCGAAGCCGCGGGTACAGCTAGTCTCAAATAATTGTAGTGTAGGTGACTTGCATGTAAGAATATTTTTAATCGATAACAACGTGTCTTCATGAAAACGATGTTAATCTCATGTTTAGGATGTATGATTTCGAGCCTCAATATTTTGCAAACTAATTTAAATATACGTCTACTTTATCCAGATTTTAAAATAGCGTAGATAATGTCTATTTTTACCCGAGTACGGCAAAGCAAGCGATGGGTACTGAGTTTAACAGTCTATGTATGTATGTAGGTATGTGGATGTTCCACTATAGCGTCACCCCTATTAGTCCGATTTTGACAAACGAGGTTTCAATCGATTTGTCTTCTGGTATAGAGTGTCACAGACTTTTTTTACCCGAATACGGCGTAGCAAAAGAATGGTTATGAGTTCAAACTTAAAACTTTGTCCGATTTTGACCAGCAATGTATCAATCGATTCTTCTTTATTTACACATTGTCATAGGCAATAATTTTTCCCAACTACGGTGAAGCAAAAGAAGGTTTATGTGTTCAATCTATCAAGCGAGTCAATATCACAAGATTGTTATACGTTATTTTTCACCCGACATTATTTGGGTTTTAGTTTTTGAACTTATGTCTTGTTATCAATTTCTCATAGGAGGAGATTCTCAATTCGTCTGCATCTACATTTTTATTTTTTGTATGTTTGTAATCTCATATCTCTAAAACCTCTGAAACAATCTGTTTCTTTTTTTGAAAATGTATGCTGTGATTAGACTTTTTTTAATCTAAATTGTTTCTGTAGTTTTTAGTAGGAGGATAATTATGCAGGATATCTTAACCAGTTTGATTTAAACGGGAAAATTTTCATTGTAAATTCAATTAAGCTTCATACAAAATGTTCTAGTTTTTTATTAGCAAATCGAATTGTTTTGGAGTTTATATTCTCAAATTTCCGGGATTTCTGAACCAAATTAGATGCTTATTTTTTACACGACAAAAATCTGCCCAAAACCGAGAAAGGCGTACCCTTTCGCTCGTTTGGTTTGTCTTGATGAGTTCTCTGGTCTTATGTTGTGTCAAGGGTCTGATGATAGAACTGGAAGGTAGTCAAATACAGCCGTGTCATAAATATTATACCTAATTATATTCCAAATTTTGTTTTTTTAACCCCTCTTTAGGCTCCTGGATCCTGATATCCAATAACACCAAACCGAATCAGATAATGCATATACAAATTAAAAAATATTTATATTATCACTTAATACGCAACAAATTTCATATATCTATCAATCAATTTGTCAAATGTAACGGTAGGACAAACATCCCTCACTCCGCCCCGTATTGCATTTTTAAAAGATTTCGTCATATTACAAACTAAAACTTTAATTATAAAGATAACACGAAGACCCGTCCATGTTTATACGTATTTTTTCCAAAATATTCGTGTAAACCGACGTGGTAACCAACTGGTCCGACCAACTGTTACGTGGTAAACCGTTTTTTTACGTTCCCTCCTCTCTTTTTCTTTTGTTGGAAAAAACTGTTTTTTGCAATATATATTTAAAAAAATATACATAGGAATGAAATGTCCCTAACAAAATTTGATTAAAGTAGAAAAACTTTCATTTCTTTCGGTGGTATAGAGCACAAAAAGCCAAATTTCTAATTATTCACAACCGGTCTTGGCCCTTAACAGGTCTAAAAAGATGAGAACACATTTAGAACAAGATGAAAATAGAAAAAAAAACAATCAATCGCATAAACGCACACCCACGTGCAAAACATACATACACTGGCTTCAAAACTTAGTACCACACTTTTGATATCTGTCTGTTCGCGCATCACGTTAAAACTACTGGACCGATTGCAATGTGATTTTCACTGTTAGATAGCATAGGTTTTGACTTAAAAACACGTGTATTCGGTATCTCAATTCGATGAATAGGAGTAAATCATTTTAATAAAAAAAAAAAGATAAAAGTGTGGTTCTAAGTTTTGAATAAAACTACTAGAGCGATTGTGATGCGATTTCCACAGTTAGAAAGCTTAGGTATTGACTTAAAAACTGGTATCTCAATCCGATAAGTAGGAACCAAGCAGTTTAATAAAAAAACTATTAATTTTAAAAGTGTGGTGCTTAGTCTACACTAATATTATAAGGAGGAAAGAATTTATTGTTTGTTTGTTTGTTGGTTTGTTTGTTTCTAATGGATAAACTCAAAAACATCTGAACCGATTTTAAAAAATTTTTCGCCTATAGATAGCTACATTATCCTGGAGTAAGATGGGCAGCTTTTCAATATTTTTTTAATGTTTATCCCTACGTAAATTACAATAATGTAATCGAAGGTATCAAATATACAGAACGAAATGTCGTTTCTATGAAAACGAAATAACAATTACACGTTGCCATGGAAACGAAATAATTACAAGTCTGTCAAGTGAGTAATAATGCAGTTGCTCGTTACTGTCAAAGATTTTGAATTACGCTTACTGCCGTATTTTTGTAGAAGTTACGACGGTTATAAAAATGCTAAGTTAGAAAAATGCCGCGGTGTGTGCACGTGGCACTACCCGTGCGAAGCCGGGGCGAGTCTTTAGTTTTGAATAAAACTACTGGACCGATTGCGATGTGATTTTCACTGTTGGATAGCTTAGGACTTAAAAACTGGTTTACTTGGTATGTCAATCCGATGAGTAGGAGCCAAGCAATTTAATAATGACTAGCTTAAAAGCTAAAAAAAACACGCCTGCCCTGCTAAAAAAGGACTTATGCCAATAAATTATATACTGTTGGAATTTTCTTAACATGGCTTACAATTTGATCCCCATATTTTTATATTCAATGAAAAGAAGAAAAAAACGCTCTTCAAAATGCAGCCATACTGCAGCCAACAAAAAATAGCCTATGTTACTCGCCGGGATGTAAGGATTCTAACGATACCCCATACGTCTAAATCTGTTCAGGCATTTAAAAGTTATGGTGGAATAAAGAAACTCACATACATGCATACAAACATACATGAATCCTAAACCTTTTTTTAGCCAGTCGTGTAAAAACTAAAAGATTTGAAGCATGTGTAGTTATTGGATACAATATACAGATATACCTAGGCCACGGTCATTGGTCTCTCAGTTGCTAGTCCAGTGGTACTTGCTAAGAACTTGATGCAGTTTTAAAATACTTAGGTACAACATAGTATGTAGTCGGACTTGTTGTGAACAGGTTCAGAATTGATGCGTCGCGCGTAAACTAGACAATGTTGCCAGGTTATTTTACAATAGCACTACTGATTTTGCGAAAGCTGATTCTGTACATTCTGTGGATACTTCGTGGCTTCTACGGGCCTTATTTTTGATCTGCCGTTTCATGTATCCTCTCAAAATGCAGATTGTGCGTGTGACAGTCTCTTTGATCAACTTTATCCTACAAAAATAAATAATCTCCGAGAAAGGCACTAACTAAATCTACATTTTTTTAATAAATTTTAGCAATGATAAGTAATTCAAAAAACTTTAAATAAATGGATTTTATGCAGTAGCCATGTCATGGTAAAATTTCAAATGGGTTATCACAATTAAATGCGTATACAACATTTCGTGTCTGTGCTGTTTACCGTTGAGGAGTTCCCTAGTCAGGACCGAACCCTGAGTGCAGCAACCATGTCATGTAAAACTAAAACTGGCTATCATAATCAAATGTGTACACATTTCGTGTCTGTGGTGTTGACTGTTGAAGAGTTCCTCTAATTGGAGACCATGTTAAGGTAACAAAGCATGTTGAGGTAACAAAACCATGTTAAAGTAACATCCACCCCCCTATTATAGCTAAGAAGCTTCTCGATCACATCAGCTTTCAAATATATAAAAAAACGCAGCTAAATCGGTGTATTTGTTTGGAAGCTATGATTCTCATCCCCTTTTTCTCAACTTCCCCCCAATATATAGCTAAAAACTATCTAATTCCCATCAGATATCAAACATAAAAACCGCTTTAAAATAGTTCCATTTGTTTGGGAGCTACGATCCTCACCCCTCTCCCCAATTATAGCTCAGAGCCATATTGATTACCTCAGCTTTTAAACAAAAAACCGCATCTAAATCGGTCTCGCTTGGAAGCTACGATTCTCACTCCCCCCTTTCGCCCCTTTGCCCATTCCCCCATTATAGCTAAAAACCATTTCTATCACATCAGCTTTCAAACAGAAAAAAAACGTATCAAAATCAGTCCATTTATTTGGAAGATACGGTGCCACAGACAGACGCACGGATAAACACAGTAAGTGATACAGTGATACACACCCTAAACTTATAACACCCCTCTCGTTGAAGTTCGGGGGTTAAAAATTAAAACCGGCCATCATAGTAAAATGCGTACACAAAATTTCGTGACTCTGCCGTAACCATTGAAGAGTTCCTTTATCTGGAGCTAATCTTGTATGTCGATTGGGGTCATATTTACCTTCAAAATGTATTGCCATTGGAACTGAACCTACATGTAAAAACTCAACTCCGTAGATTAAGAGGAAGTGGTTCTAATTCATTTTGCAAGATTTGATTTGATTTTGATTTGACATCAAACAAATATACATAAAAACATTGCAATTTAAAATAATTAAAAGCTTTTAAAAAGTAAGTAGAACTGGAAATATCTTGTGATACACTGAGTAGAATGCAGGCAGTGGCACATGTAGGCAGTAAAAATTCAATGAATGTAGGCTGGTCGCATTTCTCGAAGAACCCATTTATGGGTTCTTCGGGAACCCCAACGGTTATAACCGTGGGGGTAGCCGAGTTCTCAGTGGAGACCACGTTTAGGCAAACGTAGTGTAGGACGCCCTGTGACCAGGTGGAGTGACGACCTGCGTGACCGGAAGAGAATGGATAAAGGAGCAGAAGACCGAGCTCAGCGGCGTGCATTGGGAGAAGCCTACGTCCAGCAGTGGACACATATAGGCTGATGATGATGATGTGTAGAATATCCTTCTGTGCGTTAAAGTTTTATGATATAGCAATGCGTCAAATTATATATGTATACTAAGTCCACAATAAAGAAAACTCTTATTTACTTTCACCTTGAAATTAATTTGTGTATTAATTATTATTATTTTACCTATTTATATTTTTGACAATTATTAGGTTGACTTTTATCAAATTTATATTTAGACATTATTTTCTCTTCAGTTTAGCTCAACTTTGATAATTGTGTTGGCAACACTTGGCAAATATGCACTCGCGCAAAACCTTTCGGTAGTGCTGCGCGGCTTGTTCTCGTCATTAAAAACCTGACTAAAGTTAGACAATATATCTTTGGTTTTATAGTGCTGTGCTAAATTGTATTAATATGGTAAGTTATGACACAAAAAATGGTTTTTTTTTAGATATTGCTATAATTATCTATACTTTTAATCTATCTTCGTCTATATATATCGATATATATGTTCTACTAGCTGCGCCCCGCAGCTTCGCCCGCGGTCAAACTTTGCCACTTCCACAAGTTTAGAAAATTAATCTAAAAATTTCCTCCTTTTTGCATCTATATATTTATTATATATTCGGGACGGATACAAATTCAAAAAATCAAAGATAATAAAAATCTGTCCAGCAGTTCTTGAGTTATAAATAGTGTAAGTAACACGAATTTCTGACTTTCTGTTATATATATATATATATATATATATATATATATATATATATAATATAGATGTTTAAAACAACTTTCATATGGCAGGCATTTATTTACAAGATAAAACGTACAAAAAACAAAAGTTCATTTTATAATATAAATAATAAAAAAACTTAACTATTTACACATAACTATCTATGTTATATCTCCAACTTCTTAAATGTTTCTGCTCTCCTGGTACTTAGAAATACTTTTTTTAATATAATCACACCATTTCATGTTCATGGGGAGATAAGTATACTCACTTTTAATAACTATAATTGACAATTTTGTATCTCCAATTTTTTAAGTTTTCTGCTCTCCTAGTACTTAGAAATACATTTTTTAAATATAATCACACTACTTATTTAATGTTCATGGGGAGGTATACTCACTTTTAATAACTTTATTTGGGAATGTCATATCTCCAACTTCAGGTGTTTCTGCTCTCCTGGTACATAGAAATGCTTTTTTAATATAATAATTACACCATTTAATAATGTTCATGGGGAGGTATACTCACTTTTAATAACTTTATTTTTTACTGTTATATTTCCAACATCCAAAGTGATTCTGTTCTCCCGGTACTTAGTAATACTTTTTTTAAATATAATCACACCATTTAATGTTCATGGGGAGGTATACTCACTTTTAATAACTTTATTTGTCAATGTCATATCTCCAACTTCTTAAGTTTTTCTGCTCTCCTTGAACTTAGAAATACTTTTTTTATATATAATCACACCATTTAATGTTCATCAGGAGGACAATTTTGTATCTCCAACTTCTTTAGTGTTTCTGCTGTCCTGGTACTTAGAAATTCATTTTTTGTTTTGTTTTTTTTTTCAAACCTTAAAGAAAACGATACTACTCTTTTTCCTCTATTTCGGGATCAAAAGTAGCCTTATGTGTTAATCCAGGATATAAGCTATCATATCAGCAACACTTCATCCAAATCCGTTCAGCTGTTCGAGCGTGAAGGAGCAACAGTGTGACTTAAGTTTTTCTGCTCTCCTGGTACTTAGAAATACATCTATAAAATATAATTATACTATTTAATGTTCATAGGGAGATAAACTCACTTTTAATAACCTAATTTGTCAATGTCATATCTCCAACTTCTTACGCGTTTCTTCTCTCCTGGTACAATATATATAATAACACTATTTAATGTTCGTTCATGGGGAGGTATACTCACTTTTAATAGCTTTATTTTTTTTTCAATGTCATATATCCAACTTTAGGTGTTTCTTTTCTCCTGGTACTTAGAAATACTTTTTTAAATATAATCACACCATTTGATCTTCATGTGGAGGTAGGTATAATAACTTTAAATAACTTTATATTTCAATATTATGTCTCCAACATCTTAAGTGTTTCTGTTCTCCTGGTACTCAGAAATACTTATTTTAATATAATCACACCATTTAATGTTTATGGGGAGCTAAGTATACTCACTTTTAATAACTTTATTTGACAATTTTATATCTCCAACTTCTTAAGTGCTTATGCTCTCCTGGTACTTAAAAATATATTTTTACATTTTTTTTTTTTTTTTTTTTTCTAGTCTTATAGAAAACGATAATATTTTTTTCAATTTCGGGATAAAAAGTAGCCTATGTGTTAATCCAGGATATAAGCTATCCTGGTACCAAATTTTATCCAAATCCGTCCAGCGGTTCGAGCGTGAAGGAGCAACAAACACACACACACACACACACACACACACACACACACACACACACACACACACACACAAAACATACAAACTTTCGCATTTATAATATTATCTTATAAATGCGAAAGTTTGTATGTTTGTGTGTGTGTGTGTGTGTGTGCGTGTGTGTGTGTGTGTGTGTGTGTGTGTGTGTGTGTGTGTGTGTTTGTTGCTCCTTCATTTTAGAGCGTCAGGCGAGCGATTGAGCTTTGTATACTAGTAGCTTGGCGTCCAAAAGGTTTAAAAATACACCTTCTCTAGACTGGTTCTAGTTTAGTCAGTATGCTAGTTATCTCATTATCTTCTTATTTCAATAAAAATAAAAGACTTGATAGTTACCATACATGGTAGAAGGTTAAAAACTTGTATACTCACATTTCAACAAGAATATTAATTTCAAGTTTATAACTTACATAGTGTGTAGCTTTGTGTCGTGCGACCAATCCTTATCTTTTACATTATGTTCGGTCGCACGACATAATGTTTTTTAATCCCAACTGGTTTAAATTTTTAATATCGGCTCGGCACGACAGCCGGTAGCAGAGGATCGACTGTGCTGGTACAGAGCCATGGCCATTGGTCGTTCGTGGCTTTTACTCAGTCTAGGAGTAACAGGAACCTTAAACGATAGGACGTGACATGGTTTCCTTTTTAAATAAATAAATATATATATCATATCTATCTGTACTTACTCATAATAAAGCTGTAACAAAAAGTATGTACAAAGAAGACAATTGAAAAAAATGGCGTCAAGGACTTCCAATTAAAAAATATTATGAAAGAACACAACGTCTTTAAAATTCGTGTCTGTCTGTCTTACGTTAATTCGCGCATCACGTAAAAATTACTGGCCGAAAAAATACACTGAATCTTTCTCTTACAGAGAGCTATTCTAATACCTGCTCTATTCCTTGGTCGAGCGTCTTCGATAGGTCGTATTTTAAATTACTTTTGACTGTGGTCCGTATCACCCCGTCGAAAAGTACACTTGGGCGATCCAAACGGTAGTCCGAACTGCCCAATATTAAAACACCGTGGGCAATTCACATCGTGGTCCGAAAGGCCCCATTAACAAAACATAAGTTCAAAACTAAAACAAAAAATAGCCATGACACTCCCGCGATGAACACGAATCGATTGATACCTCGCTTATTAAAATCGGACCTATAGTGGAACTTCCACATATATACATACATAGACTGTTAAACTCCACCCTTCCCTTGCTTCGCCATAGTCAGGTAAAAAAGAGCACTTGTGCGGTTCAAACCGTGGTCTGAACCCCCGTGGTGTAAAACGCCCCAGTACCCGAAATAATATAGACTTTCTTTTCAGACAAAGCTTCTATTAGGCTTTCTCCTGGCGCTTGCGACCCCATCCCACCAGCAGTATACGCCCTCGTCGCCATGCCCAAGCGTGTTGACGTACGAACCCCGAACTGACCCCGAAAGTGACAGATGGAATGGGACGATCGTCTTCCCAGCTGGCAGCAACCCCTTCTGGGTGTTCATGAACATCGTGTTGGACTCGAAAGCTGATATACTCGCGGTAAGGTTGACGTTGAGTTATCTTATTCAAGTTTTTTTATGTAAGATTTTATTTGCTTAATAAGAAGGTAAGTTTTAAATAAAAACTTTAAAAAAAAACGTCTTCGATTGAGCGGTTTTCCAAGTGTCATTTAAGCTTTATTTATCTCCCGCTAGATGGCGTTCGTGACAGTTTTGGTAACAGTACTGTAGTTTGGTATGACCAAGGAATTTATAACAAAGAATTTCCTTGGGAATGACCAAAGATTCTGAATTACGCTTACTGGCGGGTATGACATTACTTATAATATTTATTGGTAGTATTTTCTACTTTCTTGATATTCTGTATTATAAATTACAGCTACATACAAAGAAAATGGACCATTTTATTTAGATTTAACCTATCTGCTCTAATAAAAGGGTAAATAAAATCTGAATATGTCAAAACTGCCCATTTCTTAGTACAAAATAAACAAATAACAAATTTCACCCCACAAACAGTTTGTCGTTCGTTTGAATCGCTCGTGGTTTGTGTATTTTTACGGTAAAACGCTGTTTTTATCTGATTTCGATTACTACGTTCAATTGAGTAAACCAAAAGTTACGCGAACGCCATCTCTTGACGATGAAAGAACTAAACTGACGATGTCTAATGGAAAACTGCTCATAATTAAAAAAAAATAGGTCTGTGCAATTACCCAGCACAGACCTCAAAATTATTGAATTATTTCTTTCTCTTTAGTTTTATAAAATATTCTAAGGTTTTATATGACTTGAAGAAGTTGAAGACATTTTTTTTTTATTTTTTTTTATTTCTTACTTTTTAGTTTTGTTAAAGTACGCCTAAGAACTTATTCTTAACTTATACTTATTCCGTTCGTTAAGGAAAAAAATCTAATAGAAACTGTTAACAGTCCATATCTTTTAAACAACTGAACTGATTTTGATGAAACTTGAACTATTTCCTAATCTAAAAGATACTTAAACTATTACAAAAATGATTATTGCAATAGGACTTCTAGATTCGCAGAAATACGTAGACAAATATACATACATACACACATACATACATACATTCACGAAATTTTGTATATTTGTTCAGTTACTCATATAGACCAACATATATGAATATTAAGCATTTTTGACAATATCACAATTCACATACATACTTACATGAAATTTGGTACATTTAAACAGTAGTCGCATCGGAAGTATGCGTCTCGGAAGTTATCTGCTAATTTCTTCGCAAACTCCCAGGTAGCAAACTGACGTCAGCAACGTATAGGTGACGTCAGCCATAGGTAATTTTAAGTTCAGTCATTTATTCGTCAAGAGCGGACGTAATCATGACGTCATTTTAGAGTCAAGGCAATAAGTGGACGTCATACAGACGTCAATGCGTCAGCGTGTGGATGTACTATATTGGTCGCAAAGGGGACGTTTCACAACAGTTAATTTAAGGTCAGCGCCAGTACTAAAGTCTTGGCTAAGTAGACGTTTTACTGAAGTAAATTTTGGGTCAGCATATGGACGTACCTATATTGGTTGAAATGGGGACGTTTGACTTACGTCAACGTTAGGCCAGTGCCAGGACGTACCATATTCATGGCAAAAGAGACGTTTTACCAAAGTAAATTTTGGGTCAGCATAAGGACGTACTACATTGGTTGCAAAGGGGACGTTTCGTTAACGTCAACTTAAGCTCAACATCGGGACGTATCATATTTATCGCATTGTGGACGTTTCATCAACGTCAAATTTGGTTCAGCATACGGACGAATATATTGGTCGCAAAAGGGTCGTTTTAATTACGTCAACTTGTGGTCAGCAATGAGACAAACCATATTTATCGTATAGTGGACGTTTAACCAACGTAAATTTTGGATTTTCATAAGGACATACTATATTGGTTGCAAAGGGGACATTTCACTAACGTCATGTTAAGCTCAGCATCGAGACGTATCGTATTTATCGAATAGTGGACATTAAACCAACGTCATTTTTGTGTCAGCATATGGACGTACCATATTGGTTGCATAGTGAAAGTTTTAATAACGTAAACTTAAGGCCAGAATCGGGGCGTAGCATATTTATCGTATATTGGACGTTTTATCAGCGTAAATTTTGGGTCAGTATTTGGACGTAACTATATTGGTCGCAATGAGGACGTTTCACTAATGTCAACGTAAAGTTAGCGCCAGGACGTACCATATTAGTGGCAAAATAGGTGGGTTTTTTTACGTTGGCACGTAATTTTGGGTCAGCATATGGACGTACCATATTGGTTGCAAAGTCAACAAAATGTTACGAAAAACTACAAAAACACAGCGTTTTATGGGTACGTTCACTTACTACACTCGAGGTCACTCATATCATCGGCGTGCCTGCCAAATCTGAAACTATTTTTTTACTTGTTTGCAATAGTTTTTAATGGCGGATCCGCTGCAAAAATGCGTATGGGAAGATCTAATCTCTAAAAAATTAACAAAATTCTAATTAAATTAGTTAATTAATGGTCACAAAAATCTGATAAGTTTGTCAATGTACATAACATTTGTGAGCCAGGATGTCAATGACATATACTTGACAGTTGTTAATAACCTAGTTTATAGCAGGTTTAGAAGATCACGCTACTCTTTACTGACACAATTTTAATTTATTTTCTTTATATACTATTTGATCGCCTCGAACTGAATACTTAATTTTCATGTAATAAGGTTCAGCATGCACAAAAGCAGTAAATAAAAGCCAGTTTACGCAGTAGTAATATTGTTTAGTCGGACGAAACAATGTGCAAAATTGAACCAGCGTACTTAAGTCATCGTGGCTTAGTTAGTCGTGTGACGGGTTTGAATACCAATGCAATCCACGGCTCCGGGTTCGATCCGCGTCACCAGCTACTTTGTGCAATCTAAATAATTTAATTTAAAATAAAACTGAGTGGGCCTTTGAACATCTAGTTAGTACACGTCCGCTACACGAAAACTAATAAATAATACTACATAAAAGGCCATTTGTTGGTTTCAAATACGTCGCCTGGACATCGCATGTTGTTCGTCCATATCACGTTTCGGTAAGACGTTCTTCCAACTACATCAGAAGACGTCCTACTAATGAAATTAGAAGACAGCCATATTACGTATCTATACGACGTCCTATTTACTCTTTAAAAGACGTCTACATTACGTTTTGGTAAGACGTTCTAACAACGTCTTCAGAAGACGTCCTACTGACGACATTAGAAGGCGGTCATTTAGATAGATAGATTATTTCTTTATTGACCCCAAATTTGATACAGACATAGTAAAACTCTAAGATTATAGTTACATTGGGCGGTCTGATCGCTAAAAGCAATCTCTGCCAGATAACCTTTTATGGACAGAAATCATTGATTGACGGTGGTGTAGCAATATAGAAATATATAGGTGAAATAAAAATATAGACTATAAATAGGCATAAAAAACTAAATAATTTACAATACTTACATACTATAAATTAATACAATTATAATACATATTATTATATATACATATAATACTTATAATAGTAATAATTATTTACAAATATAAAAATAATATATGCAAATAATTATTGCTATTATAAAAATAATATATGTAAATAATTATTACTATTATAAGTATTATATGTATTATATGTATTATAATTGTAGATGTATATATATATATATTGGCCGTGGCGGTCTCGGCTTAGAATAAGACCCCTCCCAATCCTCCCGTGGATGTCGTAAGAGGCGACTAAGGGAATACACACCGGAAGATGGGCAGCAGCGTTCTCCGAGCACATATTTGTAATACTGCGGTCACCAATCCGCCTGCCAAGCGTGGTGACTATGGCAAACCCCTCCCAATATGGTAGATACAACAAAAGATCCACTATCTCTGGACCTGGCAACTTATAACGCAAGCACGTTGAGGACCAATGAGAAGTTGATAGAGCTGGAAGAAGTAGTAAGTAAGTTGCGCTGGGTTATTATAAGGTTATCAGAAGTCCGAAGAGAGGGAGAGGATACGGTGACTCTCAATTCCGGCAACTTACTCTATAACCGGGAGGACGACCAGAACTACCATCACGGTATCGGGTTTCTCATCCACAAGTCCGTCGTCAATAACATTGTGAAGATCGAAAGCGTTTCGAGCAGGGTGGTATACCTTATACTCAGAATTACGAACGGTATTCGTTGAAGGTCATACAGGTGTACGCCCCATACTCGAAACGCCCGGACGATGAAGTGAAGGCTATGTATGGCGACATTTATAATGCCATACATTACATGCCCTAAAAACACACTTCACAGTGGTGATGGGGGACTTCAACGCACGGTTGGGTATGAGGAATGGCGATGAACTGAGAATGGGTCAGTTTGGATTTGGAAAGCGGAACCAAAGGGGTCAGCGATTGGCTGACTTAATGGAGAAGGAGGGACTCTTTATGATGAACTCCTTTTTCAAGAAGCACCCCTCCAGGAAATGAACGTGGCTACACCCCGGCGGTCATTAGCATGAGATAGATTTCATTTTGACGACCAATCCGCGTATATTCAATGATGTCTCTGTGATCCACAGGTTTAAGACTGGCAGTGATCGCCGCATGGTAAGAGGCTCATTGAATATCAACGTTAAGCTGGAGAGGTCTTGTTCAATGGGATCTGCTCTTCGCCCAAGTCCTGCTCAAGTCCAAAACCCTGAGAGCTTTCAGTTGGAGCTCCAAAATCGCTTCCAAATCCTTACTGAATGCGATACGATGAACGAACTAAACAACGGGCTGGCGGGAATTGTTCACGCGGTCGGGTCGGAGTTTTATAAGACCCCCCCGCAAAAAAATAACACAGAAACTCTCTGAGCATGCACTCAAACTTATGGCAGAACGAGGCGAGATGAGGCTGCAGTCTTCAGTGGATATGTCGAGTTAGAGCTTGCTTAATAAACAGATCTCCAAGTCAATGCGACACGATTTGCGTTCGTATAATACTCCTTGTATTAAGAACGCAATAGAGCGCATCAAGGGCTCCAAAGTGTTCGCAAGAGATCTGTCTATTGGGAAAAGCCTGTTGACGAAGCTGAAAACCGACAGTGGCAGCATCGTTTCGTCGAAGCTAGCGATTTTGAGTGAGCTCGAGAAGTTCTATGGACAATTATACACCTGTAACTTTTAAACTTTCGCGATTCGAACACATAGTTAAATATTTAAACGGGACTTAATCGCGCTGAAAACTTAATATTTATTTACCTCGACGTTTTCGATCAAGTTGCATTGAAAAAAATGCGGGCTACAAAACCAAATGCGGGTAGTTGGAGACAACGCTCGCCCTTCTCGACGCTGTTACCCGCTATTTCAGTATTCTCGTGACCACGATCAATGCAACTTGATCGAAACGTCGAGGTAAATAAATATTAAGTTTTCAGCGCGATTAAGTCCCGTTTAAATATTTAATTATACACCTCATTCATTTCGCAGCTGAGCCACGTCTATAAGCTGTTTTTGAGAGTAGTAAGTAAGTTGTCAAACCGTCTCGCTCGTAGGTTTGACGACTTTCAGCCTCCAGAACAAGCTGGATTCCGGAAAGGCTTTAGCACCGTAGACTACATCCATACGCTCCGGCAGATTATACACAAGACCGAAGAGTATAATCAGCCACTATGTCTAGCGTTTGTGGATTACGAAAAAGCATTTGATTCAGTCGGGACCTGGCAGTGCTACAGTCATTACAGTGGTGCCAGATTGATTACTGGTACGTCGAAGTGTTGAAGTGTTTGTACAGCAAGGTCACCATGACAGTTCGTCTTCAGGATCAGAGCACGAATTCTATCCAGTTGAAAAAAGGGGTGAGACAGGAAGAGGTTATTTCTCCGAAACTGTTCACCTCTGCACTGGAAGATATATTCAAGCTTCTGAACTGGGACGGATTTGGTGTTAACATCAATGGCGAATACATTACTCACCTTCGATTTGCTGATGATATAGTCATCGTGGCTAAAAGCCAGGAAGACCTAAGCACAATGCTCAGTGACCTCAATATTGTTTCCCAACAGGTGGGTCTTCAAATGAACATGGGTAAGACGAACATCGTGTCAAATGCCCATGTCGTACCCATGCCAGTTTATGTTGGGCACGATATTATCGAAGCTGATGATCACTATGTCAATTTGGGTCGGATGGGAAATTACGCCATATCTTCTCGTCACAGATACCGCAGGGCCTCAAGATGAAAGTTTATAATCAGTGCGTGTTGCCAGTGATACAGCACTGAGACTTGGTCGCTAACTATTGGTCTCGTACACAAGCTCAGAGTTGTGCAGCGCGCAATGGAGAGAGCTATGCTCGGTGTTTCTATACGTAATAGAATCCAAAATGAGGAAATCCGTAGAAGAACTAAGTTGACCGACATAGCTCTCAGAATTTGCAAGTTGAAGTGGCAATGCGCAGGCCATATAAGTCGCAGAACCGACAACCGTTGGAGAATAAAGGTTCTCGAATGGCGACTATGAACAAGCAAGCGAAGTGTGGGGACACCCCCTACACGATGGACCGACGACATTGTAGCCATTGCAGGAAGTCGGTGGATGGAGGTGACACAAGATCGCTCGTCATGGCGCTCTTTGGGGGAGGCCTATGTTCACCAGTGGACTTCTAAAGGCTGACATGATGATGATGATATATATATATTATATATAAGATAGTCATGCGTGGAAATAAGAACGATCAGAGCGCAATATTGGAGAGGTAGAAGTTACCTATATATAAGACATCCTACTTACGTCGTTAGAAGACGTCTATAGTACGTTTCGGTCAAACATACTTTCAATGACATCAGAAGACGTCCAGATTATATTTCGGTAAGACGTTCTTCCAACGACTTTAGAAGACGTCCTACTAACGTCATTAGAAGATGGCCATATTACGTATCTATAAAACGTCTTAATTACGTCCTTAGAAGAGGTCCATATCACGTTTAAGTAAGACGGACACGTAACGGCTCTTTTAGATGCCCTACCAACGTTTCTAAAACCTACTATTAACGTCGTCAGAGACGTCGTGGGGCTATGATATTAGGTCGTCATTTTGTACGTCCGTGCGACGACGGTTACGACGTCATTTACGTCGGAAATGACTGTGAATGGATGTCGTCATGACGTAAAATTGCTACCTTGGCTGCTATTTTTCAATCGCAATCCCAATGTTGAAGGTGAAGACAGCATTGTATAACTGCCTCGCTCACTTGCTAACTTTTTTCGCATATTCTATCTCGCTCTTACTTTATGCTGTTTTATCCCCACAGCAGTACCTGCGCAATCGTTCACAGAGCCTAACTTCACAAACATATAGATTGACTGCGACTACTGTACACCCATATAGATTAACATTTATGAATATGACGCATTTTCAACAATATTCCATACGAGTACATACACAAACTTGAGAACCTATTTTTTTAAGACGGTTAATAAAAGTCGAAGACTATAGTGCCTGATAAAATAACCGGAACACCCCTTTTTATACCGTGGGTGCTATGAGAACCATAAAAGGGAATTTAGGAAATATGTGGTAATTCCATTGTAATATCAACTCGATCACCGAGACGCCCGCCATGGTCTATTAGACATTTCCTGCCATTGCTGCCAAGCGTGGTGATTATAACAGTTTCGTTTTACAAAAACAAACGCGGGTAACAAACAAAACATAACACTCCTTTTTGTTTTAAAACAAAAAGGAATGTTATGAGTTTAAGCGGTACGTATGTTCATCTGTTCCCTCAAAACTTCTAAACTACTCATCATAATTTGAGAAACGAGGTATCGTTGGAAGCTTTTTTGTCGACCGCTGGTTATAGGTTATGTGACGTCACATTGAAATGAATATGGCGAAAAGACAAAAAGCTGTGAAATAAAAAAAAACGATGTTCTGTGTTTGGGCTTAATTTGCACATTTCAAAATATATATCATCATCATCATCATCATCATCATCAGCCCGTGCTCGTCCACAGCTGGACATAGGCCTCTCCCAATGAACGCCAGAGAGCCCTATCTTCGGCTCCTCTCATCCAGTTTCTGCCGGCCGCCTTTCGCAGGTCGTCACTCCACCTGGCCGGTGGGCGTCTTACACTACGTTTGCCAAGACGGACACTCCATTCAAGGACAGAAAAAACACTTAAATGTATATAAATATTTAAGTGTTTTTTCTGGCCTTCAGACCTTATCTTTCATTTCCTTTATATTTTACAATAGTTCAATTTGGGTAGAGTTTGTATAGCGTGGGGTTTTACTTTATTTCTCTTTTTTTTTGCGTTTTATCGTTTGTCTGACTTACAGTTTTGGCGGAAGTAAGCTTCAAATTTTAATTTTGTTCATATTTTTTTGTAAGTTCAAAATCTAAAACCCGACTACGTCTTAGCAAAAAGACACAAACAAGAATTTTAAAATGTTATATAAATTCGAAACTGTAGAACCGTGTGAGTCCGCTTTACTTGGTTTAGTATTCGTAAATTAATATAACACTCTTACGGCTCTAAAGTTTAAAATTTCTAAAAAGTTTTTAAAAATCTTGTTTGGCTCTATTTAGTCCAATAAGACTGGAGTTGGGTTTTAGTTTTTGAACTTATATTTTATTTTAGTTTTATAAACATGAATTTAATTTGCGAAAGTTTATAAAGTTCAATGTGACCACAGTAACAGTTGTCCACCGAACAAACCCATTTCATAATGAAACCTTTCCTTTTAGAGTCATTCCGGTGTAATAACTACGCTAGACAACATCGACTTCAAGATTGATAACCCCAGACCCGAAATTAAGAGGAGACGAGAGCCGATCAAATTCTTCGTCAAATACGATTATGAGTTGCAAGTCCCGCCCAAAGTTAAGGTTATACGGTTGGACGGCAAAGAAATCTGCAACGCTGATATAACAATCCAACAGCCAATTTCCACTACCATGTAAGTTAACCCGCTTAACTCTTTTTTCGTTTTTTCAAAGATATCTAATTACCCATTGAGTTACGATAGTAACATATACATCAATGCAATTAAGGTCAAGGCACCTAACTCCGAGGTATTTAGAAAAATGACAAGGGATTTAACAAATAAAAATGAATTCAAGATCTTTTATTCAATAGATAATAATATATCTTTGCGTAGTCATATCACCAAAAAAGTGGTTTCATGTGTAAACGGTTTGAAATAATCTGTTAATATTGCGTAATGTTACACCCCAACCTTGTTAGCCCTAGTGCTATCTTGCAGTTTCATTTAGCCTCATCAGCAATCTTGCTGGTTAATGCTTCTTTTAATTATAATTAAATTCAGTCTGACTCGACCTATCATCCAGAGCGGTTGCCAATAGAAATTATAAAAGAAATATTGTATTATATATTTCTTCAAGTCTATTAAATAGTTTAAGTTTAAAACAGTTTTTTTTTTAAAACGTTTTTGAAAATCCATGTAACATTTTGGCGGCAGCGGTGGAATCCGGAAATCCCCAGTGCCAAGCACCGCTCCGTTGACTCGCTCCGGATCCTCGTCCTAAAACAAAATAAAATAAAATAAATAAGTGTTTTTAAACTTACCTTGTGTTAGTGAATATAACATAAGTGCTATATACTCGCCGTGTTATCCTTGACGTATCGTCACGGAAATCCTGTTAGATCCTGGAAAGGATCTGTCCCTATTCGTCCTGAAATACTCCGGCCGAGTGAAGATCGCTCTATGCTCCAACTGCAAGAGTAAATACCCAGAAGCATTCTCCGTGCTTCCATCCAGCTTCGTAGTCCTTCATCGTGGTATCCTGCATCTAAAACGAAAACCAGAATCCAACATCCAAAATCATCCAAGAATCGACGACTGGAAAGTCGTAAGCTGCGACGTACCTTATCTCGTCAGAATATTCCCAGAAGCCGCCGTCAGCTTATCGGTCGCCCACGCATTGCTCGTACTGTAAGTCTTTAGTAATTGTTTTGACTAGGTTGAGAAATTAGTGTTCCGTTAATTATTTTATTGTGTTTTAAAATCGTTTGTGTTTAAACATTTTTGTGACTTGTTCTAATAGTTTTGGGGAATTACGCCAGAAGTGCCAAAAGCTGAAGGAGACAAATTAACTGTTGAAATTCCCGAACCAGAACAGGTCGCAAGTGATACATCAGCTAAATCACCTGTTGGCTCTCCTCGCATCGCCAGGAGGGCCGCCGCCGCTATCGCAATGATGGAATTAGAATTGAACGTTTTGTTCAAATTTGTTAAATCATATGATGGCAGTAGAGAAACTCTCAACTCATTTCTTGTGAATTGCAACAATGCATTTGACCTCGCATCAGAATCTCAGAATTATTCAAGTATATCCTTAGCCAGTTGAATGGGAAGGCGGAAATTGCTTGCTCCATTAAAGAGTTCACATCCTGGGAACAGTTAAAAGACTTCCTAAAAACACAATTTAGTGAGCGAAATATTATTCGCATCTTCTAGCTGACCTCCAAGAGAGCAAACAAGGTCCGCAGGATAATGTGAGCCAATATGCACTACGTATGGAGACTTACCTCTCACAACTACTGATTGAGATATCCTTATCTAACACTAAAGTCAAGGAATTGCCCGGCCGCACTGCAGCCATGGAGGATCTTGCTCTCCATCAATTTGTAATGGGACTTTATCCCCGAATCTCAAATATTGTCAGATGCAAGTCTCCTAAAACGCTAAATGAGGCAATTAATTATGCTATTTCCGAGGAACGCATTCAGCAGACGATGTATAGAGAGCCACAGATGGACCAAAAACCTAACACTAATAAAAATAATAACAAATTTAGAGCCGCTCTTTTTAGACAAAACTCCAATGCCGGTCCTTCTAGACAGAACTTCAATCCAACTTTCTCCTCTCAAAGGCCATCTGACCCCGCACAAGAAGGGGCTTCTAATTCCTTTTGCCGTTATTGCAAAACAGCTGGACACGATATCTCTATTTGCAAAAAACGTGAATATAATAACAATCGTTTCAAGGTCGAACAAAATCGAACGACTAACCAAACATTTTATCGTCCGCCCCCGCGTGTAAACTTCCTCGAACAACCTGATGAGGAGGCCGGCCAAGACGAAGTAGATCTTTCCCCAGACACTTTAAACGAATAGAAGTCTAGTCATGGTATCGCCCGAGACAGTGTACAAAAGCCGACACTATAAGCCCCAAATAAGCGCTCAATCCTCTAACTCAAGGGACCACTCGGGTAACCAGCCTCAAATAAGCGCCCAATCCTCAAATTCTAGGGACTACTCGGGTATTCAGCCCCAAATAAGCGCCCAATTCTCCAATCCTAGGGACCACTCGGGTCACCAGCCCCAAACAAGTGCCCAAAATTCAAAACCAAACAAGATCAACCGACAGGGTAATCAGCCCCAAACCGACGATCAGAAAACTATTGACATATTTCTTACGGGATTGAGAATTCTTACAACATTTCCGTTTCCAACGAGAACCATAAAGAAATCTACGAAGTTAACATAGACACAACGAAAAGGCTGTTACCACACGTGTTACTATATTCATCAGCCTCATATATCCCATTATCTTTACTAGTCGATTCAAGTTCTGCCATTTGTTTCCTGAAGGAATCCAGTATCAGGAAAAAACTAAAACTGGTCAAAGAATCGATTAAACTTAAGGGCATTGACCCTTCTGACAATTTAACTCCAAACGAAGGTCATTTCCAACTCAAATTAAAATTAAATGACAATAAATCAAATTCCATGTTATCGGGGACATCAATCTGCCTAATGATGGCATCATAGGCACAGACTACCTAACCGCCTCTGGTTGTAAAATCGATTACACTCACGATATCTTGAAAATAGGAAAATTAGATATCAAACTACATTTTTCTGAGCCTTTTCACGTCATTCCACCTCGTTCTGAAGCTGTCATTGAATGTTCTATTCAAAAAACAAATCTTAAAGAAGGTCTTGTTATAGATCAACATCTTTCCGATAACCTACTAATATCCAATTGCATTGTTAAAATTAAAGACAACAACCGTGTAAATTTGACCGTTGCTAACACATCAGAAACTTTTGTAAATGTCAAAACAAACTTGAATCTCAATATTGAACCTCTGTATTCCACTGCATATCTGACTAGTGCATACATCCAAGGAACATCTAGACGAACTAACGAAGTAATTGATTCATTGAGAACAGATCATTTAAATCAGGAAGATAAAGATGCCCTTATAGAACTGTGCTCCCAATATTCAGACATAGTCCACCTACCTGATTACCAATTAACTCATACTTCTGCTCTTGATCATCAAATCAAGACAAATAGCGATATCCCTGTTCATACTAAATCATATAGATTCCCAGAATGTCACAAGAAAGAAGTAGAAACTCAGATTGGAAAAATGATTGACCAGAAAATCATAGAACCTTCATCCTCTCCATGGAGTTCTCCAATCTGGATAATGCCTAAAAAGGTAGATTCACAAGGCCAACGTAAATGGCGAATTGTAATAGATTATAGATAGCTGAATGATATAACCATTGGTGAAACATACCCTATTCCACAAATATCCGAAATTCTTGACCAATTAGGAAACAGTAAATATTTTACAACTCTAGACCTCACTTCCGGCTTCCATCAAATCCTTATTTCTCCCGAAAACGCCCCTAAGACGGTCTTCTCTGTACCTCAGGGACACTTTCAATTAAACAGAATGTCATTTGAACTAAAAAATGCGCCATCCACCTTCCAGAAACTTATGAATAACTGTCTTTCTGGCCTTCTTCGTCTACCTAGATGATATAGTCATCTATTCTCATGATCTGTTTTCCCAGATCGATAACCTGAGAGCTGTCTTCGACAGAATCCGTGATTTCAACTTAAAACTTCAACCGGATAAATGTGAGTTCCTACGAAAGGAAGTGGCCTATTTAGGTCATGTTATCAGCGAAAATGGCGTGAAACCAAATCCGGATAAAACTAGAGCCGTATCTGTTTTTCCGACCCCTCAATCTCCAAAAGATATTAAATCTTTTCTGGGTCTAGTATCAAACAACAGTGGTTAGGTAGTATATTACAGGCGATTCATATCTGATTTTGTTAAATTGGCCAAACCTTTAACTTCTCTTTTGAAGAAAGACATCCCATTTAAATGGCAAAATGAGCAACAACTCGCTTTCGAGTCCCTGAAAAACAAACTAGTCTCTGCCCCAATCTTAGCATATTCAGATTTTACACAACCCTTTCTTTTGACATGCGACGCTTCAAACTATGCAATATCTGCAATATTATCACAAGGTCCCGTAGGGCAAGATCGCCCCATCGCATACGCATCTCGCACCCTTAATAAAGCGGAATGTAATTATAGTGTCACTGAAAAAGAGTGCCACGCCGTAATTTTCAGCACCAAAGTATTCAGGCCTTACCTGTACGGTCATCGGTTTACAGTCCTAACAGATCATAAACCATTAGAATGGTTGTTTAAGTGTAAAGATCCAGGATCACGACTTATCCGTTGGCGTCTTAAACTGGAAGAATTCGAATATGATATTAAGTATAAAAAAGGGAAAATCAACACAAACGCTGACGCCCTATCTCGATTCGCTGTCAATCCAACCTGAGAATGTCCTAAAATCCAATCCCAATATAGAAGGAGAATCCAGTCGTGGACTAGACAGAGACTTAATGGACTTACTGGTATCACCACCATCATTTAATCCTAATGAACTAGACCTGCACTCGCCAGACCTTCATGTCCCTAACGACGATATCTTACCTTTACCCGAAATAGACTCAACATCTCCGAATCTTCTCGATCCTATTGAAGACATTCTGCTGTCACCTGAAACAAATTTACCTTCTAACATACCTGACATCCTTATAGGAGAAATCGAAAACGAAGTGACTAACTTACCTGACCACGCTCCTGAACGGTAACCTACTCCCGCCTACGACGCCCAAGCTGTCGTCAATCCAATGCCATCCACGAGTGCTTGTCCAAGTTTATCTGATGATGACTATCCTACTTTCCTGAAAGCTATGGAGCATAAAGATAAATCTTTCAATACAAATATCCAAGAGCATAACGAAGATAACCAAATCGAAATATGAAGTCATTATTCTGCCTACTTCTATTGACCTCGACGAATCCAATCCTTTTATAAAGAATATTCTTGACAATATACCTAATAACTAAGAGATTACAGATAAAAAAAGGCCTCTCAACTCTACCATTTCATTTACACATGAACGCAAAGCATATTATTTCTTTTTCTTCAAAGTTTACCACTTTGACAAATCTACTTACGGAGATATTTACAAGAGCCTTAAATCACTTAGAAATAAACTGGTCACTAATCTCGATAAAGACTCTACTCAAGATATTGCGATAACCGAATTTAAGAATCCATTTGATACGCACCAATTTATCTAAATCTACAATATGCTTCTTTACCTGTTTGACAAAACAGACATCAATACCCATATATTCAAAGGCAAAATCATATACCCTTCCCTTTCGGAAATTCCGAAAATACTCAAGGAGACTCATGATATCCCCTCCCCATTGCCGGACATCTCGGTAGTACTCGCATGGTTAAACGAATCCAAGAAACCTTCTACTGGAAAAACATGCGTAGTGACATTGAAACTTTTGTAAAGAAATGTCCACAGTGCCAGACTAATAAAACTCTCAGACAAATAAATCGTGCACCTATGCAAATCACAAGTACATCAACTGAACCTTGTCAAAGAATATCTCTTGGCATCGTTGGGCCATTACCAGAAGCGGGCCCTGCGAAACTTAAATACATATTAACAATACAGGATGATCTTACCAAATTCTCATCTGCATATCCAATCCGCAGCACCACGGCAGAAGAGACGAGTGAATGTTTGATCCACTACATAACCATCTTCGGTATCCCGAAAATGATCCTCACGGATCAGGGAACCAACTTCACCTCTGATCTCTTTAACAAGACCTGTGAGTTCCTTAAAGTAAAGAACCTCTGGGCTTCTCCATACCATCCGCAAACCCAGGGTGCTCTGGAACGAAGCCACTCAACCCTCAAGGAGTATCTCAGATCCTTTACTGATGAGGAACAATCAAATTGGCCCCGCTATGTCTATACAGCTATGCTTACTTACAATACATCTGTTTATGCCACAACCCATTTCACCCCTTATGAACTAATGTTCGGGAACAAACCGGTAATTCCGAATTCTATCTATGATGAATCCCCAGGAGCTACATATCCCGATTATGTCCATATGCTCCAAAACAGATTAAAATACTCACGAGATAAAGCTTTGGACTTCATAAGGAAATCTAAATAATCCTCTAAGACATAGTATGATACACATACTCGAGCAGCTAGGTATAAGACTGGCGAGATAAGGTAAGATTTTTGAAAAATAATTTAAGGATGCGTAAAGCGCTTTCGCCGCTGTGGAAAGGGCCCTACAAAATATTTAAGATAAACGGTAATAATACTCTTACCTTGCTTATCAACCGACGTCTTCGTTACTTATCACTTTGATCAAGTGAAGCCAGCCGACATCGGAACAAACCTGTAAATAGTTTTTTATTTAATTTAAGAAGTAGTTATACTTACCTCGTACTCACCTCGCGATGGTGCATCTAAACCTGGACCTGTAAAATAAAATATAATATTAAAAAATAAATATAGATAAGAAACATAAAATAGATTTGCTAACCTTAGCTTAATTATTATTTGCAGTTCCGTTCGGAGTCAATCTGATCAAGATTTCATCCAGCCGATTACTTCAAGTTCCGGCCTCTATAATGTTTACCTAGTAAAATTCAAAATTAATAATGCTCAGTTAAAAATTGTAACTCCAGTAGACATTTCACATTTTGGCCCACACATAGAAAATATTCAAACGGCTTTGGGAAACACCAGACACTTGTGTAACCAAACGCGGATTGTAGAAATTGATGCAGAATGCTATAACATGTTGCAACCATTATTAGCGAGAATCCAAGATATGAGCAGACAATTTTCCTCCATCACCCAGTTGGTAGATAATAGAACTAAACGTAGCGCGTGGATAGGACGTATGGGCACAATTCTGAAACAAATCTTTGGCTCCCTAGACGAGAATGATGGGCTGTGATATGATGAGGCAATTGAATCTTTGCAAAATAATGAAAAACAGTTAAATTCACTTTTAAAAGAAAATATTTTAGTTAAAACCTCAATATTAATTTCTAATAACAATACTTTACGTAAAATAAAAGATAATGAAGCCAACCTCAACAAAGCTATCGACAAGCTCCAACTTAATATTAAAAATATTTCCGAAATTACTAATGGATTACAAATACTTGCAAACATTAATGAAATATTTGATATTTTAGAAACATCAATACTCACTTTGTCGTTTCAATTGGAAGATGTAACTAATGCCATATTATTCAGTAGCCAAAATATTCTGCACCCCTCAATTATGACACCAAAACAATTATACTAAGAGCTTGCCGATAACTACAGATATTTGCCCAGTGACCTTGAATTGCCCGTACCTTTAGAAATTAATTCTATACACCTTATTTTAAGCATTTCTAAGTTAGTTTGTTATTATGTTAATTATAAGATTATATTTGTACTACAAGTGCCGCTGTTCAACACCAGAGAATATGTACTGTTCCATAGCATAGCACTTCCCACACCATAAAAAATAAGGAACCAAATTCATTCAGCCTGATCACACCTGATAATAAATACATAGCAATGACTAAAGACAAATCGTATTACTGCATTTTTGATAATCTGGAAATCTGTAAATCTGTGAGCCCGGGAAACTTTATCTGTGACCTCGAAAATGTGTATTCTACCGACGCGAAACCGATCTGTGAAAGTGAACTATTAGCCAAAGTAATAAGTGAAAAACCAGTGCAGTGTGAAACGAAAATTTTAGTAGGAAACCTTGACATTTGGAAACCCTCTGACAAACAATAAGTGGATCTATATACAATCGGAACCAAACAAAATTTCAATTGACTGTCTTAATTCTAAGTTATATGAAACAAATATTTTAGGTACAGGTATTCTTAGTATTCCCAGAGATTGTATAGGTTATTGTAAAAGCACTACATTAATACCAAAATATGGTAGTTTTATAAATATTACCTCTACTATTAATAGCATTCCAGATTTTATCCTAATCAACGACACTTGTTGTAACCTAGTTAAACTTAATAATGTAGTAAATAATGTGTCTCCTGTTCACTTACAAAATATTGATCTAGACGATTTTAACTCTAGAAATATAATAAAACTAAAGTCTCTCCTAAATAATTTGGTGTTCCAAAGTATTTAACTTTGGAACACCCGCAAAGTCCGCACATTGTAAAATATGGGACACATTATTCCATACTTATAATTTTAATATTAATATTGATTTTAATATTCTTAGGATATTTTATTATTAAGAAAAAGTTGTAGATCTGGCAGCAACCGCCCATTCCAATTTAAATTCAACATTGATAAAACACCTTCGCAATCTTCTCAGAAAACAACAAACATCACAGACGGACAAGACCCTGAAATAGAACTAACTAGCCCCGTCGCCTCACTTAGAACTAGAGTTTAACGGAGACTTTGATTCAACCCCAAAGTCTCCTCTAAAAGGGGGAGGTGTTACAACCCCAACCTTGTTAGCCCTAGTGCTATCTTGCAGTTTCATTTAGCCTGATCAGCAATCTTGCTGGTTAATGCTTCTTTTAATTATAATTAAATTCAGTCTGACTCGACCTATCTTCCAGAGCGGTTGCCAATAGAAATTATAAAAGAAATATTGTATTATATATTTCTTCAAGTCTATTAAATAGTTTAAGTTTAAAACAGTTTTTTTTTTAGAAGACGTTTTTGAAAATCCATGTAACAGTAAGCAGCTGGCCCGATCGCACGTGAGCACCATGTTTTTTTAAATAGAGTTTTCTATCGTTATTTTTAAACTGTGTCTCTACTTCTTTGGGATAAACTAATGCAAAAATTATGTTTTTAATCGAAAACACTTAACTTTTGTGGATTTTTCTGAGTAAATTAGGGTAAAAATACATTTTGAATATACCGCGGCATTAGATGCCACATATGTCAGTCAGTTTCTAATTCCGATGTATGCCGCGGAATAACGATTTCATAGATTTGTTTTATTTTTTGATTTTAAGGGTTGTTTTTATAATTAGGCATTTCTCAGTCTGGATTTGACAACTTAAATAGTACTTATATCATAGTCATAAAACTGCAGCATTTACTGGCAGTTTTCGGTATTTGGCGACGAAGTGTTGGAATAACATCCTCCCAAAATCCAAATTCAAAACTTATCTTTTAAATAAACAAAAACAGGGCATTCCCAAACACTTCGTTAGCCGACTATAGGTGATCAGGCGTCTATATTTCAACTTGGACACTCTTGCTCCACATAACTTTTCTAGTACCCAGACTCGAAATTGGTTTTACCAGAAGAGACCACGCCACACGCTCACCGCAACTCGTCCACGTACATTTGCTCAATACATTTGCTGAATACTAAACTCACTCCATTTCACTCTACTGTACTTACTTCTCACTTGCACGCACTTGCACATCCCTTCAGTAATTTTATTTAATTAAATAAGATTGCAAGTCGTGGGGCTGATGGGACCATACGAAAACCTTCTAATGTGCTTTTTCCTCCTCTGGTACCCAGACTCTTAAGAGACTGGTGTTATCAGTGGGGGTACGACACTTATAATTTATATGTTTTCTTTTTTAAACATCCAGTTTACACAATATTATGGGTACTTTCACTGATTGTTGTACATATTGCGAGCGCAATATGTACAACAATCAGTGGCCACGATCAAAGACGAAAAAGGTACAATTATTACTAGTGGCTCTGTGAGCTGTAGACCTTACCATGACATTACGAGTACAAACTTTTTTGCAATCAATCTAGCGGTGCACTGTAGCGCCATCTAGTTACCTTAATGCTCCATCAATCCCTACCTAGTAAAGGGTTGTTCCACTGGTAAAAAACTAAAAGTGAGCAATTTAATGCATTTTGAAGAGCCATTCTGCTCATCATTCCGAAGATCCTTATCAGATATTCACCAAATTTGTATGAGACCAATTTAATGTTACTACCTTTCAATTAAAAAAGAAACCGGACCTAATAAGGCGGCTTTTTGGGAAAAGTACCCCTCCCCCCTCTCCCCCATCATTAATTAATTGGTTAAACCTGTTTTTACCAAGTTTCGTCTAGATCGGTTGAGAAATGTGACATGTTAGAGGAGAACAGATATCCGGACATATGAAAGCATTTTTGCCCAAGCTGAAACGGAGACGCTTCGCTCGCGCTTCGCGTTTGCTCGGTCAATTATAATATGTATTTTGATAACTTGAATAATAGTAGAAGTATAAACATTATAATCGGATATTTACCATGGATACTGTTTATAATTCTAATGTGTGTGACCTGTTAGCTTTATACCATATATTGTCTAATAATGGTTAATTATTTTTTCAGTGGCAAATTAATTTTTATTTCATTCTCTGTTCGTAACTTTTAGTTTTCTTTTCATAATGAAATGTGCTTCTCCGGTAACGCTTCATTATTTAATTCAATTTATTTGTGTATGTTTTAGTTCAACTCCAAGTGTTCCGAATCGTATCTCTGCAGAGGTAAGTCTGGTATATGCTGAAATAATGTACTGTGTAAAATCACAGAAGGTTAGAAAGGATAATATCAACAATATGGCGGTTCGCTATCGCAAAATTCCTCTACGACTACGAGCGCACGTAGACCAACACGAAGCAAAACGACGTGGCCCATCTAAAGTCTACAAAAACTATAAAGAAAATCCGTAATATCGTTGACTCGAAAGAAGAAGACCAAAAAAACTACTGAAGAAAACCTACTTTAAGTTGTATAAACTTAAAAGAAAGAAATAATACAAAAATGAAGTCAGTGCTAAGCCCAAGCCGACTAAAGTATTTAGGCACTTACCTGGCAAAGACCTAAAAAAATATATTTATTGATTTCTTTTAATTTTATACGAAATGAAATTGTTGTTCTTTTTTTACTTATTAGTTCCGTTGATGTGGGCATAAGAAAATGAAGTACTTTTTCCGTTAGCTAAGAAAAAAGCCTTACTGGAAACAGTTAACAGGCCATATCTATTAAATTACAGAACCGATTTTGATGAAACTGTATCCATTCCCTAAGTTAAAAGCAACCGAAACTATTACATAAAGAATTATTGCAATCAGACTTGTAGTTTACGAGAAATACATGGACAAACATACACACATGAAGTTTTGTATATATGTTTAGATACCCACATAGACTAACAAATGAATATTACGAATTTTTAACAATATTACATACATACAGATCAGCTTGAGAACCTATTTTTTTTAAAGTCTGTTATTGAAAACTTACTACTAGCTCAAAAGGTCTCAGAAGTTATACTTATCTACGTCATTCGCTCAATTTCTCACAAAAAATATGTTAAATGTTTAACTTTTTTAAAAGCTTTTATTTAACTTCACTTGTATGTATTTTTTTTATTTTTTTTTATTACGGACTAGGCAATCGTTTGACCACGATCTCACCTGATGGAAAGCGATGATGTGGTCGAAGGTGTAGCACGCTTGCCTAGTAGATACCTATGTATGGTATGAATCTATGTATGTATTTTTCTGTCCTGGAATCTTGCAATTCAAATTTTGAGCACTTGCCGATTAAGTATCTGGCTAAAACTTTCAGGGTAGCTCAAAACCGATGACAAAGAAAAAAAAAACAATTGACAAAGAAAAAAATAGTGAAAATGAAATAATAATAAAAAGGTGAACAAAAACAGTCTATCATCGGGTGGCGATATATCTAACATTGCGCTCTACCACTGCGCAATCTACCACTGCATACTGCGCTTGCGCGTCGCGGCAAGCAACTGGTTGTGGTGACATTCATTAAAAAAACCCGTAAAAATGTTTTCATGTTTTTTTTTAATTGTACTTATCTTTATTGGAGACTGTACTTAACCCATGACAGGTTGAGTCAATAGATATGACAAACATTTTGGCCTCGAGTAATAAATATTCCTCATAGCCAAATCAGTTTGGCTACCTAGTTTGGCCACGAGAAAACACCCAGATATTGTAGGTAATAAAATAGCGTCAATAATTATTTCTGTCACTCTATGAATACAAATATAAAATTAAATCCTATTTGCAGGAGTGTGGAAGGGTGAAACTGAACAATCCTGTTGCGCTGGTGGTGAACGGAGCTTCGACGCAAGAGGGCCAGTGGCCCTGGCAGGTCGCGATTTACAAGATAGAGGTTGGTAGCAAGATAGAGCATCATTGCCACGAGCTACTATCGTAAATTTACAAGACATAGGTTGGTAGCAAGATAGAGCATCATTGCCACGAGCTACTCTCGTAAATTTACAAGACAGAAGTTGGTAGCAAGATAGAGCATCATTGCCACGAGCTACTCTCGTAAATTTACAAGACACAGGTCGATAGCAAGTTAGAGCATCATTGCCGAGCTACTCTCGTAAATTTACAAGACAGAGGTTGGTAGCAAGATAGAGCATCATTGCCACGAGCTACTCTCGTAAGTTTCAGCACGGTGTAGTTGTATGAGACTCATTCACTCAGATCATCTCAATAGTACGAGTAAACATGCACTGCAGAACCTGCAGTGCATACTTGCTGCATGTTTACTGTAAAAAAACATCCTATTTTCATCTAGGATATAAGATAGGATATCTTATATCCTAGATGAAAATAGGATGTTTTTTCGCGATAAACAGTAGTCAGCGCGGACGAAATCACGGGCGGGAAAACTGGTAAAATAAAATGAGTAATAAAAAAATACAAGTTTATTTATTAAAATTAACAAAGTAAAAACATGCAGCTTACTTCCGCCAAACAAAAAAACAAGAATAAAAACTTGGGGCGAGTCTAATTTATATTACGTTTATTTCTTATCTTTTAGTACATATAAAACCGTTTAACTTGAAAATAGTTATTTGTTTTGCAAGGCTGCAAAGTGTTTTTTTGGCGCGAGTACTTGTATTGAATCCTGAGCGTAGCCGAGGGTTCCAAAGGTACGAGACACAGAATAACTTTGCTGCCGGGCGAAACACACAACTGTTCACCTCACTACAGCGAGGAAAATGTAATAGGTGCAAGAAAAACAGGAGCCGTCGCGGGATGCCTGTGTAAACATAATAGAAAAGTATTGCATAGCGTAGAATTGAATACAATCGAATAGATTCGAATTGAGTCGAATAGAGTCAAATAGAGTTGAAAAGAGTAGAACAGAGTCGAAAAAAGACGATTAGAGACAAATAGAGTCGAAAAAACTGGAGTAGGGTCGAGTAGAATCGAATAGAGACGAATAGAGTCGAGTTGGTTCGTAAATGGTCGAATGGAGCCGAATAGCCCGAATATAGTCGAATAGAGTCAAATAGAGTCGAGTAGAGACGAGTAAAGTAGAATAGAGTCGAGTTGCGTCGAGTTGAGTTAAGTAGAGTCGAATAGAATTAAATAGCGTTGAATAGAGTCAAATAGAGTTGAATAGAGTCGAGTAGAGTCAAATAGAGTCGAGTAGAGCCGAATAAAGTAGAATCGAATCGAATATAGTAGAATCGAGTAGTCGAGTTGAGTCGAATAAAGTCGAGTAGAGTCGAACAGAGTCGAGTAGAGTTTAGTAGAGTCAAGTAGAGTAGAGTAAAAAAAACGTAGATGTGTAGCGTAACCTGAGTAATAGAAATTCGACTCGCTCCTCGATTTTATTTTATTTTTAGGATATATTTTTTACTTATTTTATTAGTACCTACTCTTGAGTGACTAATCGAGTTGATCTATAGTTTTTCATCTGACGCCAAGCGCCATATCTGCCCTCTGCCATATCTTTGGTAGCAAAATCTTAGCGCCACTGCGTTGCGATTCCATGTGTTATTAAGTTTTACGAGTATGTATGCCCAGCAATTACTGTATAATCGTGGACTGTATTTAAGCACTCCTATAGGTATAGGTAGGTAAAATAAGAACCAACAATGGTTTGCACAGAATTCTCATATATTTGAAATGTTGCCGCCGCCTGCTCGTATCTCAGTAACCAAACGCTTGCGCGATTCAGCCAAGCGTGGAAGCGACAGTGCCGCCATCTAGCGGTTTGCGTAACAAACTTATACGTAAACATAACTGCCCGCCAAGAACGACAGTTTTTAACTAAGTATTAAAATTAAATAAATCTAACTAAACAACTAATAGGATTTGACTTGGCATCAATCGGTAATAGGCAAAATACAAATTTTCGATACCGGCCTCTTAACGAGTGAATTTTTACATTTTAAGGTTACAACTCGCGTTACTTTGTCCACGCCAGGATGTTTCTGCACAATTTTTCCCATAAGCCACCTGGCGGGTGGTAGGCCATCCTCTTTCACAAGTGCTAGTTGTCCCACTTCCGGTTCAGGACTATGATAAGCCCATTTGTATCTGTGCATCATATGCATAAGATACTCCTGTGACCAGCGCTTCCAGAAGTCTTGTAGCATACGCTGACACATTTGCCACCTCCTTAACGTGCTGATTGGAACCTGCTGCTCATACCTAAGCTCAGGAGGCAATACAAGAGATTCTCCCACAAGGAAGTGCCCAGGTGTTAACGGCATTGCTTCACCTTGTTCTTGAATGTACGATATTGGTCTCGAATTGAGGCAAGCCTCAATTTGAGCCAATAGCGTCGTCATTTCTTCAAAGGTAAGAGTGGATGTGCCTACTATCTTATTCAGATGTCCCTTGGTCGATTTTATTCCCGCCTCCCATAATCCACCGAAGTTGGGTGCGTGTGGAGGGATGAAATGCCACTGAGTACCGTTTGTTGCTAACCAGTCTGATATTTCGGGCAAAAAGCTGTTCTGATCTTCAAACAACTCTTTCAAGTCTCTCGAAGCACCCAAAAAATTGGATCCATTGTCACTGTATACGTCACTACAATGACCGCGTCTCGCCACGAACCTTTTAAAGGCTGATAAGAACCCTTCTGAGGACATACACTGCTTCCAAATGTATCGCCTTTGTGGACATACATACAAAAAGACATATATATCCCTTGTACGACTTGTTCCCCCGACCTTTTGATACTCTTATGTTGATTGGTCCAGCATAATCTACTCCGCTTAACAGAAAGGCGCGAGTAGCTGTAACCCTTTCTGCTGGTAATTCTCCCATCAGTGGGATATTAACTTTAGTTTTGTATCGAGCGCACTTAACACAATTTCGAACATGAAATTTAACCAAGTTTTTGGCCCCAATAATCCAATATTTCGATCGCAAAAAATTGAGCATAAGTAGAGGGCCCCCATGCAGTGTCCGAATGTGTGCGTCTGCGACTAGAAGTTTTGCCAAATACGAGTCGTGTGGAATAAGAATAGGATGCTTTCGATTTTCATCGACTTGTGCGTGACGTAATCGTCCTCCTACTCGAATAATTTCAAGTTGATCTACGAATGGAGATAACGAGGTAAGTTTAGATTTTTTATTTATTTCTTTTTTCTTTTTTATGCTTTCTATTTCTTCACTAAACGCGATTCTCTGATTCTTTTTTATCATGATATTTAACGCTTCATTTATTTCATTTTTTAGGAGGTAAGTATGCTGAGGATTTTCTTTACCTTTCAGAAATCGTCTACAGTATGCTACAACCCGAAGCAGTTTCGTCAACGATGAGAACTTTGACCAAATATCGCTGCCATTAGAATCTACAGTGGCCACATTTACTGAAGCTGACTTTTCTTCAAGGTTGGTTCGATTGTTCTTCAGAGTTGCGTAGTGTATTACTTCATTTTTCAGCCAATCTGGGCCATTTAACCACAGTTGGTGCGTTGAAAGATGGGATGGTTTGAGTCCGCGTGAAGCGCAATCCGCTGGGTTGTGTTGTGACTTTACGTGAGACCATTGATTACGATCTAGATGTGATATAATTTCTGCCACTCGATTACCAATGAACGTCTTCCATCGGTTGGGATGACTGCTCAACCAGGCTAGAACGACTTCCGAGTCAGTCCAGGCATGCAAATTCGACTTAGGGATGTTCAACCCCACTGATACTTCAGTCAATAGTTTTGCCAATAGTACCCCTCCGCATAATTCTAATCTTGGTATCGAAATTTGTTTAACTGGGGCTACTCTAGTTTTCGCCGTAACCAAACTCACATGCACCTTTCCGTTTGAGTCTATGACCCGTAGATATACCACTGCCGAAAATGCCGCATTGGACGCATCACAATAGCCATGCAGTTCTAACTGATCCTCTCCTCTACACATCATCCATCTAGGTATTCTAAAATTGGTAAGTTGTTCTAAATCTTCTCGGTAATTTATCCATTCTGTTAATAATTCCTCTGATATTTCTTCGTCCCATTCTACGCCACTTAACCACAATTTTTGAATGAATATTTTTGCTTTAATTATGCTTGGTGCTATCCAACCTAATGGGTCATACAACCGTGCTATATCTGATATTATTTTCCTTTTAGTTGCAGGTGGTGTCATCGGTGGTAGCTGCACAGCATATTCGAA
Source organism: Alsophila aescularia (assembly GCA_946251855.1). NCBI lineage: Eukaryota > Metazoa > Arthropoda > Insecta > Lepidoptera > Geometridae > Alsophila > Alsophila aescularia. The sequence goes on from OX276385.1 coordinate 23,663,466, forward strand.
TTCATCGTGTTCCCGATTCCAGTTGAGTCCTAATATTTTATTGTTGGTATCTTGCTTTTCAATAAGCTTTTTCGCTTCTGGTTTCTCTTCTGTTTCTTCTTCCCTTATTATGTTTGCTACCCTTTCATTATTGGTATACCATTTTTGTAGAGTAAAACCGCCTTGTTTTAGTAATCCTTTCATCTGCTTGTAAGTTTCAATTGCTGTTTCTTCATTTTGGCATCCTGACATCAGGTCATCCATGTAAAAATCCCTTTTTACCTTTTCAGCCGCCAGTGGATAGTTATCTCCATCATCTATAGCTAACTGTATTAATGATTTCACAGCTAAATATGGCGCTGAAGAGGTGCCAAAAGTTACTCGCAGCAATTTGTATTCACGAATTTCATCGGTCATATTTTCACGCCATAAAATTCGTTGATAATCTGCGTCGTCTTCATCTACGAGTACCTGCCGATACATTTTGACTATGTCGGCGGTGAAGCAGATAGGATGTTGCCGCCAGCGCATTATGATATGCCGGAGTTCCGCTTGTAAGGTCGGTCCTACCATTAATTAAGTCATCATTTAGACTTACTCCATTTGAACCCTTGCAGGATGCATCAAAAACAATACGGACTTTCGTAGTAGTTTTATCCTCGCGAATGACAGCATGAAACGGTAAGTAAGCCCCTATATTCTTATTTTCTTCGGTGACTGGTTGCATATGATTGAGCTCTAAATATTCATCAAAGGTTTTCTTGTATTCTGATTTCAGGCTTGGACCTTTTTCCAGTCTCCGCTCCAGAGACAAGAACCTCTTCAACGCTATATCCCGTGATTGCCCCTTTTTACAGGCTGGATCTTCGCTTTTAAAAGGCAGTTTGACGATGTACCGACCACTTTCATCCCGTTTGGTGGTTGCTGCAAATATTTCCTCACATCGTTGCTCTTCTTCAGACATGATCTTTGATATAGCTCTAGGTTCATCTTCAATTTCCCAGAACGACTTGAGAAGGTCGTCCGCTCGAACGTGCATGGAAACCGTATTACCTGGTGTAACTCCAGATTTGTTACGGCCTGTCAAAACCCATCCAAATACTGTGTCTTGAGCTACCAGTGACCCAGAAGGACATTTCCTCAAACCTTCTTTCAGAAGATGGCCGTATATATCGGATCCCAGTAAAATATCGATTTTATTGGGAACATTGAATTCCGGATCAGCCAACTCGATTTCGTCTAAAATGGGCCATGGCTCGACGAATACTGCTCGTGGTGGTAATAGTCCCGTTAGTTTTTCTAAAATGTATGCCTCTACATTGATTGCTTTATCGGGATTGTGAGTTGAATGCAGTGTAATATTGACCTTTGATTTAGCTACCAAAGTCGGTTCTCCACCCAATCCTGACAAGTTTTCCCGAATTGCTTTCTTTTTCAGATTAAGCAACTGAACTGTTGACTCTGTGACAAAGGAGAGATGGGATGCTGGATCGATGAGTGCTCGCAACTGATGTATCGATCCAACTTCAGACCTAGCATCTACTAATGCTGTAGGTAACAAAGAGTAGTGACTTAAACCTCGTGATACAAAACTACTCTTCGCTGGTAATTCATCTTCCTGGTTTTCGAAGGATACCTGAGATACGTGTGCTGCGGCGGTATTCTTCAATGGTAGTGTGGTAGAAGTATCCCGTGTATCCTTGTTAACTGTTGGCTGAGGAGAGCTGGTTGCGTGGAGTAATGAATGGTGACGCCTTTTGCAGATTTGGCAAGAAGTTGTGGTACGACAGTGACTTGCTAAATGGTTATTTGCTAAGCAGTTGAAACAAAGCTTGTTCTGTTGGACAAAGTTACGCTTGTTATAACTATCTAGGTTTATGAATTCTTTACAGCTACTTATTCTGTGGTCGCGTTTACAATAAGTACATGCACTTTGCGACACATGTAAGGCTTGAACAACATTTGCTGACTTTAGATTGCTGGTACTGGGATATGTAGGTTTACCTTTATAATTAGAACATTTTGGATCCAAAAACTCCAAGGAGTGGAATCGTTTCTCGAGAAAATCTTTAAATTGTTGGAAGTTGGGCAATTCGTTTGAATGAACAGTCAACTCGCTGACTTTTGCTTCCCATTGCTTCCTCGATTCATTGTCCAATTTCCCACTTACAATATATATAACAATGACATCCCAAGATTTCGTGTCAATTCCCATATTACTAAGGCATTGTAACATACTAGTAGTTCCGTCTAACAATTGCTTAATGGCAGTGGAAGACTCAGCTGAAACACCTTTGAGACTAAAGAACTGCTTTAATATAGAATTAGCCAAATACTGTTTATTGTCATACCGATGTTCCAACAAAGCCCAACACTGCTTGTAATTGTCATTAGTTATGGGAATATGTACAATCAGTTGTTCAGCTTCTCCACTAAGGTGGCCCTTTAAATAATGTAGTTTTTGTACATCCGCAATAGAACAATTATCGTGTATGAGCGATACAAACAAGTCCCTAAAACTAATCCACTCAGTGTACAGACCGGAAAATACCGGAATCAAAATCTTCGGAAGCTTGATGAAAGATTTATGATCCTCAGATAGTGCCGACCCGTTGCTATACTCGTTGGTTGAAGGTTGTGTTTGTTGCCTGTCGACTATCTCTTGTAGTTCCGCTTTAAAAAGTAAGTACAACTCTTCCGTATCGTTGTATTGATCATTTTCTAAATATTTACAACTTTCCGAATCCTCGCTTTTGACTATTTCATAGTGATTCTTTGTAAATTCTTCCCATTTCTTGTCTAAAATTTGTATCCGTGTATTTATGTATTGCTTAGTTAATCTTTCTTTAGGACATTTCTTGAAGTTAATTTTTGCCTTTTGTACTTGTTGTATGATGTCATTTTGTACCTTGACAAGTTCCATTTTCGAAGAAATAAAAGTTCAAAATTTTGTAGCGAAAATTTTCTAAGTCAATAGCATAGATTTCTGATAATTTTACAAGTGTTTCGGATTAAATAAACCGGTAGATAATCGGCGATAGGTTCCCCGTCAGTCACTTTTTATGCAAACTATTCTAAGTCCTAGCTATCACTTTAACGAATTTACAAGTTCACTTTTTTACCAACACATTCCCTAGCTAATAATTTCAAAGTTAAAGTACTCACAGTTTATAATCCAGTTTACAACTTCAACAATCACTGTAACTTCCCTTTGTTTGCGGTGATCTCCGTCCTCTTGATCGATCCTCCGGTTGGGTCGTAACTCGCCGTATTTGACCCGTTCACCCGTTCACTGCAGCGCGATGTTCTTCACTCGTCGATGCTCGCGTCCACTCTCTGTAGCGCGATGTGTTCACTCTAGCTCCCGTGGTAGTGTCTCTTTCCTGTTGCCAGGAGCCAGAGATCCTCAACGGCGATTCTCCGTCTAGCACCGGGATCTCTCAAAAACCGCAAACCAGTGGTCAAATTCTCGCCAAAAATCCGGCTCCGAATGACCATGTATAATCGTGGACTGTATTTAAGCACTCCTATAGGTATAGGTAGGTAAAATAAGAACCAACAATGGTTTGCACAGAATTCTCATATATTTGAAATGTTGCCGCCGCCTGCTCGTATCTCAGTAACCAAACGCTTGCGCGATTCAGCCAAGCGTGGAAGCGACAGTGCCGCCATCTAGCGGTTTGCGTAACAAACTTATACGTAAACAATTACGCTGCAAACATTTTGCCCTTCAAACCAAAACAAAGTATGGGCAATGAAGCACTGCTTCTTGGCGAATGAATTTATTACAAAAGTGTTCGCCAATCAGAAGAGGCTACTTTATATTATAGTCCAAAATGCACGTAAAATAAAACCTACTCTTAATAATTCTTTCTCTACTATTTCAGCGAGTTAACCCTTTTTATAATTGTGGCGGGACCCTGGTGTCCAAGAAACACGTGATCACAGCTGCACACTGCACGACGGAAAAGAACTCGAATCCATTCCAGCAGTTCGACGAGAGCATCCTTTCTGTCTACTTGGGCAAGCATCACCTGGTCACCTCGGTGCAGGGTGCGCAATTCAAATTTGTAAGTACCAGTTGAAAGAGTAGTCGGTTGAGATCATTGTCTACTACTTTTTAACCCCCGAACAAAGAGACGGGTGTTATAAGTTTAGGGTGTGTATCACTATGTGGGTGTGTGTGTGAATGTGTGTGTGTGTCTGTCTGTGGCATGGTAACTCCCAAATGAATGGACTGATTTACATGCGGTTTTTTCTGTTTTAAAGCTGGGGTAAACGAGATGGTTCATAGCTATAATTGGGCAGGGAGGGGGGAGAGGGGTGCAAATCGTCTCTTTCGAACGAATGGATCGAATTAGATACAGTTTTATATTTATGCAAGCTGAGGTAAACGAGATGGTTTTTACGAGGGCTGTTTGATAAGTCCTTTTAAAAACTATTTATAAAACCTTTTTTTCTGGTAAATGGCATTAACACTGGCAGGCACAATCTTTCAAATGAAGAATGTCTAAAATTCAGCAAAAAAAAGAAGAAGTTTTTGTCAGTTTAACTATTGCTTAACTGACTCACTCGTAAATTATCAACAACTGTGGAAAAATCTGAATTTCGTGCCGTTATAAAACATTTTTTTATGAAGGGTTGCAGTGCTGCCACAATAAAAACTGAACTTGATTCTGTTCATGGCACTAACGCACCAACGTTGCAGACTGTTTATAACTGGATAAATGATTTTAAACGTGGTCGGTCCAGCACATCCGATGCTCCACGCTCTGGTCGCCCAATCGAAGTCACTACTGAGGATGTTGTTGAAGAAGTCTATAATATTGTACTCGACGACCGCCGAGTGAAGGTGCGTGAAATAGCTGAGAACACAGACATCTCCACTGAGCGAGTACATAAAATCCTGCATGAAGATTTGGGTATGACAAAGCTGTCTGCACGATGGGTGTCACGTTTGTTGACAATCAAGACAATGCCCCAGTGCACACGTCAGCTATTGCAATGGCCAAAATCCACGAGTTGGGCTTCGAACTGGTTCCGCATGCTCCGTATTCGCCGGACCTAGCTCCGTGCTATTATTACCTATTCCCAAATCTGAAAAGATGGCTTGGAGGGCAATTTTTTTTGACAAATGAGGACTGCATCTCAGGTGTAAACGGCTATTTTGAAGACCTCGATAAAACGTATTTTTTGGAGGGGATAAAAAAAAAGTGTTGAAAAGTGATGTGATCAAGATGGTTCTTAGTTATATTGGGGGGGGGGGGGTTCAGAAAAGGGGGGTAAGAATCGTATCTTTAGCTGCGGTTTTTTATGTTTCAAAGCTAAGATAAACAAGATTGTTCTTAGTTATAATTGGGGGGAATGGAGGTGAGGATCGAAGTTCTCAAACGAATGGACCAATTTTGTTGCGGTTTTTTATATTTGAAAACAGATGTGATCGAGTTGGTTCTTAGCTATATGGGAGGGGGAGGTGTTGAGAAAAGGGGGGTCAGAATAGTATTTTCCAATTGCAAAGCTGAGGTAAACGAGAAGGTTCTTAGCTATAATGGGGGGAGGAGGAATGCGGGGGGGGCAATGGAGGTGACGATCGTAACTCCCAAACGGATGGACGGATGAATGATTTTTATGTTTGAAAACTGGTGTGATCGAGATGCTTCTTAGCTATATTGGGGGGTGGGGAGACGGGGTTTTTTTTTTTTAATTTGTGCTTGTTAAAAGCTTTTATTTAACTTCACTTGTATGTATGTATCTATGTATCAGGACCGACAGAAATACATAGGTATTTCTGTCGGTCCTGGAATCATGATAATAAAATTTCGAGCACTTCCTGATTAGCTATCCGGCTGAAACTTTCAGGGCATAGAATCCGCTCTCAGTTAAAATTGTATTTATTTATTTATTTACAAAACCTACAACTACCATTACAGGATTCAACAAATGACAAATAATAGAAAATCTTGGAATTAGGGGCATGGCATTAAATTGGGTAAAGTCATACATACTTAAGTGACAGACAACAATGAACAGACATAGAAAGTATAGATAATAAATCAGTTTTAACAAATCATAGATTGCCATTTAGATTAAATAATTGTGGTATACCCCAAGGCAGCGTTCTTGGGCCACTACTTTTTATACTGTTCGATATAGATCTCACTAAAGTAACCTCTAACAAATGTATACTATTTGCTGATGACATTTCTTCTGTGATAACATGTAATGACAATAATTTTGCCAAATACGAATTAGACATAAATTTAACTATTAATTCTATAATAAACTGGTTAAAGAGTAACAATCTACAAGTAAATTTGAAAAAACTAATTATATACAATTCAATAACTACAGAGGTAAATTATACAACTTGAATCTAAACTACCAACACCAAGTAATTGAAGAACTTAAAGAAACAAAATTTTTGTGGATAATTATCCATAGTAATTGTAATTGGAAATCTCACGTAGCGAATGTCATAGATAGACTAAACAGATTTGTATTTGTCTTATACAGGTTACGACGAACAACAGCACTTGAAACACTTTTAGCTGCCTACCATGGGCACGTAGCTTCGATTCTAAAATATGGGTTGATCATATGGGGCAATTCAACGGACTTCAATAAAGTCTTTGTCTGTCAAAAAAAATGCATTAGAGCGATTTGTGGGAAAAAACCGTATGAATCTTGCAAGCCTCTATTTAGTGAGTTAGGTATACTTCCACTTCCTTACATGTATATTTTTGAGTTAGCAAATTTCGTTCATAAAAACCGGGTGTTTTTTAAAATATCTAGAGAAATGTGTCCAAGAAATACTCGACACCATTTGATCATGACTTTTACCAGAAGCAATGTTATATTATGTGCATTAAAGTATATAATGCATTACCGTAAGACTTAAAACGCCTACCAAATAAGCTTTTTAAGAAAAACCTAATGTTGTACCTCAGCTCTAAAAATTATAACTCAATTAACGAGTTATTTTGACTCAAACATTCACATGTCGTTGTATGACGAAATAGATGATACTCTAAAATACTAATTACTCTCTGTAATTACTTACTCTATTTTATGTGAATAAATAATACTCTATTCAATTCTTCTATTCTATTCAAATCAAGGTTAAGATCAATCATATCTAGAAGATACCTGTTCTCTTTAGCCTTGAAGATACCCAGGCTGTAAGTGTTTAGGAATAAGGCAGCCAATACAATTCCTGCAGTCGTCATCATCATCATAATCATTATCATCAGCCTATACTTGCCCACTGCTGGACGCAGGCTTCTGCTTCTACAGCCACTGAGCTCGATCTTCGGAGGCACGTCGTGACGAAGTTTTTCAAGTGCATCGTGTTGTTTCTTATTAAAATTCCTATAAAATCGATCGATGCGCTTATCGATAAAAAAAACTTAGGTCATGGGCGTGTCAACTGTTCAAACTAAAGGTATAGAATATATAAAATAAAATGTTTATGTTGATATATGTATTAGCTACAATCAAAGCACGTTTGGACCATTTTTAAAATAAATATACTGGCATTCAAAACTTAGTACCACTCTTTTAAAATTAATAGTTGTTTTATTTAATTAAAATGTTTATGTAGATATATTAGCTACAATCAAAGCACGTTTGGACCATCTTTAAAATAAATATACTGGTATTCAAAACTTTGTACCACTCTTTTAAAATTAATAGTTGTTTTATTTAATTAAAATGTTTATGTAGATATATTAGCTACAATCAAAGCACGTTTAGACCATCTTTAAAATAAATATACTGGCATTCAAAACTTAGTACAACTCTTTTAAAATTAGTAGTTGTTTTATTTAATTAAAATGTTTATGTAGATATATTAGCTACAATCAAACGTTTGGACCATCTTTAAAATAAATATACTGGTATTCAAAACTTTGTACCACTCTTTTAAAATTAATAGTTGTTTTATTTAATTAATTGCTTGGCTCCTACTCATCGGATTGAATTGCCAAGTACACCAGTTTTTAAGTCCAAACCGTGAAAACAGTGAAAATCACATCGCAATCGGTCCAGTAGTTTTAACGTGACGTGCGAACAGACAGACACGATTTCAAACATGATCTTTTTTAAATTAAAATAGTTAATTATATAAAATAAACTATAATTTCCAAGCAAGTTGACGAAATTTGCTATAAAACGTTTACATTTGAAAACTCGGGCATCTATATTTAGCAAAAAATGCATTTTAAAAGTGTGGTACCTACTTAGTTTTGAAGGCCACTTACTTAGTTTTGTATTTATGCGGATTTTACTAATTGGCGTCTGGTTGTCGCCATATTTAATTTTGATAACTGTAATTTCTTTAGTAGCACTCGTAAGATTAAGACTAATCGATTGTCTTAAGATTCATCAAAATCAGCCCATGCATTTGGTCTATATAGTGCCACAAAGGAACAATAATTAATTAGGCACAATACCATCCACTCAGACGGGTATAAAGAATAAATTAAAAATTTACCCGAGCCTCTCCCAAACCCCCGTTGTAGCTAAGAAGCATCTCTATCCCATCAGATTTCAAACATGAAATGAAAAAAGGGCCCATTCTTTTGGGAGCTACGATGCCATAGACATACACACGGATACATAAACACCCTAAGCTTATAACATCTCTATCCGCTTCACTTTTCGAGTGTGGGGATTAAAAAAACATATATACATATTAATTGTATAGGTATAACATTTTTTACACGATGGGAGGGTGAAATTTTTGGAGATCGCATTCAAATTGCTGTAGTTATTGTTAAAATGCTTAAAGTTAGACTTCCGTTCTTGGAAGTTAAACGCTTCAACTGCCACAACACACAATTTTTATCACGATTCTACCAATTCAGAGAAATCTCATCTATAGGTCGGAGCGCTCGTTGTTTGTCGCAGCGCACCGCCCGCTCGAACAAACCATTTTTTTTACCTTTAAACCGCTGAAGAGGAAGCAACTGTCTCCAAAATCGATTTTTTAACGTCATTAATTAGAATGCAACACAAATCAGAACCGGTATCGACAATTAATTTCCGTCGAGAATACCAATCAGAGAAAAAAAGTCGGCGACTTGAATCAGAGCGGTCGGAGGTCGCCGTCAACGAACGCTCTTTTAGTTTACCGAAGAGCTATTATTATTACTAACGCTAGGTGGTGGAACCTTCCTGTTGCAAGGTGGCACGCATTTGTACGCCTCAGTTGCATACCGGTCATGACAAAAACAGAGGGTAGTATCACGCGACCTAGAGCGGCGAGGATTCTGGTTTAAATTTCACTCCTGTGAGTGTCCACGTTGATTATTACTCCCGGTCGTCAAAAACGCAACAATTCATGAACTGAAAAAGATGAAGCTGCATGATTAGATACCGCACACGTCTCAAATAGTGACGATTGAATATTAATTTTCATGTTAGTCAGCTAAATCGCTCAAATCGGATAAAATTTCTAATTCCTGAGCGGTTAATACAGTCTGTACATAACGTGGTAAACGACTCATAAATATCGTTTTCAAAATGTTTTCAGGAAACATAGGTCCGGCTAGTGACCGCAGATGCCTGAAAAGCGTTGCTTCTTAGCGTATTTTTTCCTCATGAGAAACCGAAAACCGAGAAATGATTGCATCGCGCAACTTGATGTATGGATCATTCTCAGGTGGCTGTAATATTATATCTTCAACTTCGCGGGTACAATTTGTGTCTAAATGAGCTACTGCATAATAAAATTTGGTTGACTGCTACGATAATATATTTTTGATGTGAAACTGTGCCTCTAAACTCGTGAACCACAATGCCGGGCGTTCTCTGCAAAACAGGGGAGTCCTAATAGATACTCGGTTCACAACGGTATCGCTTTCACTCATTTTGAAAATATTATAAAAATATTATAACATTATAAAGTGGCATGAGCGAATGGCCTAACCAACTTTGCACAGTAATAGGGTATTAACAGTAGCTACCTAGCTTATAATATTACAACACAGCACAAAGAAAAATAATATTTCACTTTGAGGAAAAGGGTCAGAGCAGACTAACTCCCCGGCAACGGATGGTTGATGGCTAGGCGTCCACCCGGCTACGGCGGGACGACGCTTCCCTTACGAAAAGGCGGCCTGGTTGACGTCGAGACTTGGTGTATTCCCAGTAGTCCCGCTATAATTATTCAGTATGTCTTTTTGTAGTTTTTTTCTTCCCAGTTTCCATTTACTGGACTACTAGGATTTTAATTCCCTAAAATCCCATGTATCTCATAAATGATGCACAGAAGCACAAACGTGTAATTTGGTAAAAATTGGTAAATTTATATGTTATTATCCTCTTTTATTTATACTCATTTATTTGTGTGATTTTAATAAAAATTTCAGGCTCCTTTATTTATTTTATTTGAGCTTATGACCCAACTTGAAAATAAATTATGCTTCGCGCATTGTTCATCTGATTAATATTTATTAATGTAAATATTTTTTTAACGAATTGTGACTAAATGAACACATTAAATGCAGAATCTGACTAAATCTGATTAATGTCGATAAGGATCAAAATATTGCGACGTAAATTTTTGCAATATACATAGCTCCAAAAGCATTTAAAAGTATCAGATGAATTTCGACCTTATTGACATGAACTAAGTACCTTGTTTTTTCAACGTATTTTGACTGCATGAACAGTACAGTAAATGCCGAATTTTACTAAATCTGATTATGTCCATAAGGGTCAAAATTGTGTGATGCTAATTATGATCTTATTGATATGAAGTAAGTACCTTGATTTTAGATGCTTTTGGACTTAATGAACACCGTAGAAAATTACTTTGCATTATATTGCACTCTATGTAATAGATAAAAGAGTGGATAGATAGTAAAAAATATGAATTGTACTTATTTTATTCCTACTGAAGAATGTTATAATATTAAATTCTTACAATGAAAGTAATATTCAAAAACTGCTACACTAGAAGAGTAGTAAAGTTTGCTTACTGGTAAAACAAATATTGTTAATTTAACCTGATCTACGGTTAAATTAACAATATTTGTTTTACTCATATTTTTTTACTAACTTTGTCGTTTTAATTTTTTTGTGTACCTTATATTTCCAACACTGAGCATGGGTGTGCAGGCCGCTAGGAGCAAATGGAGCCCACACCAGCCGTAGCCGCGGTGACCGCGAGTAGTAAGCGCGGTGACGGCGAGGTGACGGCGGGTTGACCACGCGCCGTAAGCATAGAATACTAAATAGTTACTACGTAAAGCCAAGGCGAGGCGTTGCCGATCCGGTGCGGGGGCGTTAAGTCTGATCTGACCTAAAATGTCACGCGATAAAAAACAAAAGCGGTTCAAAAAACAAAACACTGTCTAATGGAAAAAGTCTCTAAAAATGATTCTTTCACTTGCCGAACATTAAAAAAAAAAGAGAAGGCACGCGGCGGTGCACTTAACGGCTTCTATAAAAATAACGAGATGCAGGTAACTCGTTCGTCGCGGGTCACCAATTTAAGGAGAATTGATTGGGACTCCATCCTCCCAATATTTCAGTATCCTGCCTTACTGGAGAATTTCTAGACTGAATGAAAACAGCTATCTGGAAACTATATTTATTCCGAATTTGTATTAACTTTACGGAATAGATATAAAGTAATCCAGATCTAATTGGAGAAACAATTACATTTAATGAGAAATATTTTCTCTATCTTACTAAATGTATCATAATGCCATGACGACTAACTTCTTCTTTTAGTCTTCTTTTTGAATCGTGTTCAAATATATAAAACACTGCGAAGGTCGGCAACAATATTAAAAATGTTGGACGTGTTTTCGCCATACCTTCATTAAAAACGATATTTCCTCTTCAGTTACCGAAACACCTGAATTTAAGGCAAACCGCATTATCTTAAAAATTGGTTTGGATATGGCCATACTTGTTGTACCTTCTAATAGCTTGGTTGAAAATGTTCTAATCTCGTATGATAAAATATTTAATTCATTGAATAAATTTAAGAATGTTATACTTGCCGGTGATATTAACATAAACATAGCTTCTCCTAATACCGTTACAGACAAATGCAATTATTACCTGGATCCAATGACTCAACACAAAATTCTTCTAGCTCACGTTTTCCCAACAAGAGAGAAGAGCTGTTTGGATGTTATGTTTCTTAAGACTGCCCTTAAATCTATTACATTAGTTATATCAATGACGATTATCGATCATTCCACAGTAGCTCTGGTTCTTGATAAGTAAGTGCAGTTTGTTTCATAAGACTGTCGAAACAATAAAAAAATGAGAAACAATACATTCATTTTTGACCATTCATAGGTTTTTTTTCCTATTCAATCCAGAAACTGTATATGTGAACTAAGTAATCACCAAAACCGTAAAACACATAATTTGCAAAAATTAATTATTTATAAAAATATTGTTTCTGATGACAACATTAAACACAATTTTCGAAACAAATGATGTTAATAACGCTATATGTATCCTAATATTAGCATGTAATCGACCATAACACAACATCCAGGCAAGTGCCTTGTCGTAAAAGACAAAGAACCTTGGCATAAACCAGGTATGCTTCGTTGCATAATACAACGTGACAAGCTCCATCAGGATATCAAAAAGAAAACTGAAAACATAACAACAAACAATTATTTTACTAGTATTGGTAAAACTCTACAAAAATGTTACTTGCTCTTCTTGCTTGCTAAAAGTCAAATTTTCATCTCAATCCTTTGGACTTTTTTCTACTGATGTTGCTGAGATTGATTCAGTCATGATGGTATCCCCAGCCAGGCCTTAATACACGCTAAAAACGCGATCCTTCCACATATCGACTCTATGAGTCTCAAATGTAGTAAAAGCTGAAACAAGACGCAAAAAAACTGAAAATGTGAAAAATCTTTTTATTATAACTTTTTTATAGTTGATAGATTCAGGCGTAACTTTGCGGAAAACCATATTTAAAATGAACAAAATAAAAAATATGTAGCTTACTTCCGCCAAAATTGACAATGTCAGACAAATGATAAATGGTAAAATTAACAAAAGTAAAACCCCACGCTAAACAAACCCTACCCAAATTGAACTATTGTAAAATATAAATGAAATGAAAGCTAAGGCCTGGAAGCCAGAAAAAAAATATATATATATATATAATACACAATATAAAACCCCACGCTAAACAAACCCTATTCAAATACAAGTATCATATACATATATTATATATTTATATATTAATATATAAGTGTATATATATTATTATATATATACACTTATATATTTATATACATATATTATAAATACACAATAAAAAAAAAAAACCTCAATCCAAATACCAAACGTCTGACATCAATACGACACGTGTTTCACCTCTGCACGAGGCATCTTCGGGTGATGTTCTCTCAGTCAACATCATAGCGTGGGGTTTTATATTGTGTATTACATTATTTATTTATTTTTCTGGCTTCCAGGCTTTAGCTTTCATTTCATTTATATTTTACAATAGTTCAATTTGGGTAGGGTTTGTTTAGCGTGGGGTTTTACTTTTGTTAATTTTACCATTTATCATTTGTCTGACTTACAATTTTGGCGGAAGTAAGCTACATATTTTTTATTTTGTTCATATTATTTTATAACTTTTTTATTTTATGAGCTATTTTCATACAATTTAGGTACACTAATAAAAATAAAAAACTCTATAAAATGAAGTATGCCTGAAATCGGACACTACAATAATATAAGAGTTAGCGTGGCTTTTATTACAATATTTTTTACAACTACTGGTTTCTATCACAAAATTCTTGACATCACGAATTGTCGAATTTGTTGTAAATACAGCTTTTTTTAAATAATATCCTATCTTTACGGAGTAAAGACCAGGTTAGTTTTAACAACATAAGCTTAATTGTAGTAAATAATGGAAATAGTACTTAATTAACGTTTTTTTTAAACAGTACGTAACTTTAACAAGTGTTAAATATTAAATACTAGCTGATGCCCGCAGCTTTGCACGCGTGGTCATTTTAACTCTTACAAATAATGTGGCTTTCTATTAGTAAAATATTTTTCAAAATCGGTTCAATAGATCCAGAGATTACCCCCTACAACCTCACAAACTCACAAACTTTACCTCTTTATAATATTATATTACAAGCTGATGCCCGTGGCCTCGCACTCATGGTCATTTTAATATATAGCCTATGACACTCACAAATAACGTGGCTTTCTATTGGTAAAAGTTTTTTTTTAAATCGTTTCAGTAGATCCAGACATTACCCCCTACAACCTCACAACCTCACAAACTTTACCTCTTTATAATATTAGTATTGATAGTATATAGTTTATATAACCGATTTGATAAATTCGAAAGACAAAATAGCGACGGTGGCCTAATGGTTCTATAGTGCAATTTAGAATCCAACGATACCGGGTTCAAAACCTAGACTCCGCACCAATGACTTTTCTAAGTTATGTACGGTTTTACCATAGCTCCGTGCTTCGGAAGGCACGTTAAGCTGTCGGTCCCGGCTGTTATTGATAAATAGCAGTCGTTAAGCCATGTCACAGGCCCTCGGGCGGTTTGACAAACTCTGACATCAGAGGCCAGCACACCTCATACGACAAACAACAAACAACATCAACAATTCGAAAGACTATTACTATGCAATTTTTATACTAATTTTACTTTCTCTACTTCTGTACTGTGCAATTTTTGTACGAATTTTACGTGTAAGATAATTTACTCTAGTTATTTAACAAAACAAATAAATATTGTTAGTGTGTATAATATATAAACAGTGACCATTGCTTTATAATTATTTTTTGGTATTATCTGTATTGTGAAACCAAAATAGAAAGTAAGTAATTGTTGGTGATATAAACTAAAATTAAAAAGGATTCTATTATTATCTTGTAGTGAAAGCCAATGTATGTCTTCAATAATCTCAACCTAATGTAACCCAATGTTTTTTAAATAACAATTACACTTATTTGCCTAGGATTAAAGTTATTAAAGATCATTGTATAAAATAATTCGTAAATTGCAACTTATTTCTAGAGCAAATTTATTTTAATTTTATTGAATGAATTACGGATGAGCCATTTACAAAAACCGACTGTTGTCTACTACTAATTAATGATTACTTGCAAAATGTACATTTCCGTAGTGTTATGTTGTAAAATGTATTGTTTTCTCCACTTTGTTTCTTACGACAAATATTTCGGATTATTTGTCCGGTTTCCATTTTGAGATAATGTGGTAAAAGTTATAGTATAAAAATATTTGTCTCTTACGACAATCGCTCGTCATGGGGCCCTTTGGGGAAGGCCTATGTTCAGCAGGGACTTCTAAAGACTGACATGATGAAGTTAAAATAGCAATAATCAACAAATAAAACTACTTATATACAATAGGTGGATTATATCTATTTCATAGACATATTAGAACGTTGCTCTTGGTAATATGTTCTTAAAAATGACAAAGCGTCTACCATTCTATCTGAGAGTGAGCTTCGAATTTTGCTACAGAAATATCCAGCTGACGAAAAAACACGCTCACTTTCAACACTGATATGTTTTTATATATTTAGATTTTTACAACTCTAGAAGTGTTACAAATTTGCTAGATAATAGTTTAAGGTTATACTCCGTTTTAACCACGCACGTAGGTTCTCTTTATGCACAGACTATACTTCATTTAAAAACTCAAATAGAAAATTTGATCGATTCCGATGTTGCGATATTGGACCCCTCAGTATCGGAATTGTAATATCGGAACTAATGTTCCGAGATTCCGGAGTTGCTATATTCCGAGATTCCGGGATTCATGCCCTACCACTGATTGACTGACAGACAACGCCCAGCCTAAATCAGTGGACCTATGTATGTATATGAAATTTTGAATAAAATTATTTTTGTTCATATTGTAATGCAAACTACCAACTTCGATTTATGTGTTTGTCAAACACCAGGTGGAAAAAATCATGGTCTACCCAGAATACAAGACAAGGACCTTCAAATATGACCTGAGCATGTTGCTGCTTCGTGGACCAGTCCAGTACACCCAGTGGGTGCAGCCAGCTTGTTTGTGGCCAGATGACATGATTGAGCTGAGTCACATCGTGGGGAAAAGCGGATCGGTAAGTTCTTGCGCTGAGTTTCTAGAAAATATTGATGTGAGTAGGAAAAAACTAAAACAAACGGCTCTATCAATTAACTAGCCCCAAACTAGGATACCCTGTACTATGAATGAATCCATGAATAAAAATATGTTAATATCCTTATGTCATAAAACATTACTTGGGCATAGAACGTCCTGAATATTTAAGTCCGAGGTGGTTTACCGTACCTTGCGGTCAGCACATAATTCGGTTTTGGTGGCGCAATTAAATAGTTGTAATATTAAAATAGCACCATCGTCAACCAATGCCATGTTTTTTTCATCACTTAGAACACAAAATATACCATATGTTTAATTGGCAAATTATTTCTGACTCAATTTACTTGGATCATTTTATAGTCGTCTCTTTGCTTCACTTGACTATATTCTTTTACGTTTCATACTGAATATTTACTTTCCATTTCCTGACTACGCGTTACTCTTTTTCAGGTGGTAGGCTGGGGCAATGACGGCAGCGGAAACCTCAAACTGGTGACGATGCCCGTGGTGGACCAGGAGACGTGCCTCCGCTCTGATAATAGAGGCGACTTCTACCTCAGATTTACTTCAGATTACACCTTCTGCGCTGGTCATAGAAATGGTTAGTAGATGTTTAATAACATAACACTAGTGGCTCTGTGAGCAGTATACCTCGCGAGTCTGTCTTTGCATGGGCGCCTTAACCCTTAGCCGGAATCAATATTACGAGCAACACAATTGGAATCGTGGGTCCATATTAACCTACCATTATAAAACCTACTTATGTCAAATAAAAGTGTTGGAATATATATGAAAATTAGTTATCAGTGTAATAAAGTAAGTTATTTCTTTGTAATAAATCAATTTTTGTTGAGCAATATGCATGAAGTAATTAATGTTCAAATATAACACTAAGGTCCCATATTTTTTTGGACCAATACTTAAGCATACTATAAAATAAAACATGAAAGTTTATACGTTTCTTCCTCTAAACAAAAATATATTCTACTTCTATTCAGTCAAAAGTAAAAAAAGTACAGCCTAAACTAAAAGTTAATTTTTTGTATCAGTTTTTACTACTATTCTAATTATGTCACTTGCTTACACAAAACATTTTTAGCTACACGATGCTTACAAATGTATTTCAAGCATTTATCGCAATTTGCAATTGCTTATTATAATTTTTAGGATCACATAAGTAGCAGCTTCCTCATTTGCGTGGCTGTCTTTGAGCCAAAAACGAAGTACGTATCTGGAGTTGTGGGTCCATTTTGACCCGACGGCAGCACGTACCTCCACTTCTAGTAATTTCCAAGCGCCGAGCATCCGCAACCCGCCGCAAGTCGCAAAGTAATGAGATTAGCTAGACGCGCAAGAGTATAGTGCCACGCGATGCGTGCGTTGCGTTTTTACAGTGTTTTTTGTTGTCATCGTGTCCAATTGGACTCGCGATTCCGGTTAAGGGTTAAAACAAAAAGCTATCATAGTTATATTCCGAAAGCACATGAGATTCCCTTTGATTTGACACAAGAATTTTGTGCTTTTTTTTATAATAAATTTATATATATTTTCCACCCCATCACACCCGACCCCTTGAAGTTTATGCGTCTAAGGGTAAAAGAAGTATATTGTCATTTTTTTCATTTTTTGGAATGGCTAAAATATGCTTTTTATACCTTTTCAATATCCGCAATTTTGAAAAATTTTGAAATTCTAATCGTCAAAAATAATCCACTTAACTATCGAACCTGCTCACAAAATTCCACGAGAATCGGTTGAGAAATGCTACCTGTAGATGAGAACAGCCGGACATCCACCGGACATGCGAAAGCTTTTTCGATGTTGGTAATATTTATTATCCAAACATACAAACAAAAAATCAAAGATCATAAAAATCTGTCCAGCCGTTCTTGAAATAGTGTAACTAACATGAATTTCTGACTTTATTATATATATATATAGATAGATAGATAATAGATATATAAATATAGTCGTAGATATGGATATGGATAATACCAGTATACGAGACCTGAACCAGCCCCCAAAGTGGAGTGAAAGCAAAAATAACAGGAGTCAAAGAGGGAGGGACTTCTGAAGAAGCCCACGAGGGTTTATGGCTGAAAAAATATATATAAATAAAATAAAACAAAAGTCATTACCTATATTTTCATATCTGAAGATTGCACGTGAGCAAAGCCGCAGGGCGCAGCTAGTATTATATAAAAATCGTTCATGTAGGACTATAAAATAATTATAATTGCTAGGCTGGCAGCTTAAATATAGACGACGCCACTCTCCGAACTAAATTATCCAAACCCCTTTGGTACTATGTACCGTATTACTTTCGGTCTTGGAATAACATATAGGATACTTTTATCCCAGAAAATTGAACATGCGGGCAAAGCCGCAGGCGTAGCTAGTCACCAATATATCCATACCAGTGTTTTAAACGGTTACTTTTGTCAATACATTGCAAAAAAAAACTTGGTTCGCAGGAAGTTCTCCGTGCAACGGCGACAGTGGCGGGGGCATGGTGTTCAACATGGGCGGGTCTTGGTACCTGCGCGGGGTGGTCTCCCTTTCCAATTCCTTCAACAATGAGGCAGTCTGCGACCCCACCCAGTTCATCGTCTTCACAGACATCGCGCAGTACCTGCCCTGGATCCGGGAGAATATGTCTGATTAAAGATTCAAGTAGTTCTACAGATTGCGTTTCATTGCATCAGTTATGCCAATGGACTTTCTAAGCTATACTTATTCTTAAAATAAATTACTTATATACTTTTGAAATAGGAGTTTTATTAAAAAAGTAGTGATCGTCTCCGACATTCGCTCAGGCAGTTGCGTGAAAGAATGTCGAAACAAGAAACTCTTAGTTAAGAGTTTCTCTAAATATTTATTTCGCTTCTTTGCGTTAGGATAGATTCGTTTTACGACACATTCTGGTTAAGACAGATTATTTTTATGACAAATTCGTGTTAGGGCAGAAATTGTACAGTTACGTACTCAATTGTTATCTAACTAATGTGATACTAAGCTTAGTAGCTTAGAGCATTAAAAAACTGCAGTAAGGGGCCAATATGCAGGAAATCATTAGGAAATCGTATTAACATTATTCTATCAAGGGCAGAATCGAACGGAATCACTTGGAATCTTGGAGTCTTGGAATGACTGAACCACTGACCAATTTGGGTTATCGCCTTTAATTTTTAGGTGAACATTTTTATTTACAACTAGCTGTACCCGCGGCTTCGCACGCGTGTTCTTTTCTTTAGGTTCAAAGTAGGTACCATAATGTGCTATTCCAGGACCAATATACCAACATTTGAACAAAATTTCTTCAGCCGTCAAAAATACTTTATCAATTGCTCGGCTTCTAACTCACCGGATTGAGATACCAATTACACCAGATTTAAATAAAACCCTAAGCTATCTAACAATGATAACCGCATTGCAATCGGTTCCGTAGTTTTTACGTGATGCGTGAACAAATAAACATACAGACAAACAGAAAGAAAAAAAAGATTAACAAAAAAAAAGTTCAATATATTTTTTAAGCACCGAAGAGCATTTTTTTTATTTGAATTCATTAAGTAGTTTGGGTACGATGCGCGGTCAAGATACGGACAAACAGACAGACAAAATTAAAAAGTAAAACAGTTTGGCTTCAGTATCGAATGTAGAGTACCATCCAAAAAAATATTTTATTACTTAATTATTTACATAACTTTGGATCCCGCAGAAACCCTTAACTTTTTCGAGATAAAACGTGTCCTCAATTTTAACCCATCATATAACTTAAGACAGTGCCAAGTTGCATCAAAACCCGTCCATGACTTTCAGGGTGGTATGTCGTCTTTTAAATAAGTTTCAACCCCTATCCTGCGAGAACCCATAAATTATTCGAGATGTAAAGTATCCTATGTCCTACTTCGTAGTATGAACTCAAATCATACCAAGTTTCATTTGAATTCATCCAGTAGTTCCGGCGGCGTGATGCGCGGCTAAGATACAGACTGACAGACATACAGACAAAAATGAAAAAACATACATTTTAGGCTTCATTATTGAAAATAGAGTAACTTCCAAAAAAAAACACTATATCTTTAATGTACAGAATTTGGACCCATATCCCACAGGATCCCTTTATTTTTTCGGGACAAAATGTATCCATAATTTTCACCCATCTTATAAACAATGTCTTTGCCAAGTTGTATCAACATCCGTCCAATAGTTTCAGCATGCTACGTGTACTTTTAAATAATTTTCCACATCTATCCTGCAAGACCCCTTTATTATTATTTTGGATGACACGTGTCCTCAATTTTAACCCATCATATTACTTAAGTTGGTGCCAAGTTGCATCAAAACCCGTCCATTAATTTCAGCGTGGTACGTGTTCTTTTAAATAAGTTTCAACCCCTAAATAATAACGCATAAAGTTTTCGATATGTAAAGTATCCTATGTCCTCAAAGTAGTAGGTAGCGTTCGTAGTACGAACTCAAATCATACCCAGTTTCTTTTGAATTCATCCAATAGTTCCGTCAGCGTGATGCGCGGCTAAGATACAGACTGACAGACATACAGACAAAAATGAAAAAACATACAGTTTAGGCTTCATAATCGAATATAGAGTAATTACAAAAAAATAACACTATATCTTTAATGTACAGAATTTGCACCCATATCCCACAGGAACCCTTTCTTTTTTCGGGACAAAATGTATTACTAATTTTCACCCATCTTATAAACAATGTCTTTGCCAAGTTGTATCAACATACGTCCATTAGTTTCAGCATGCTAAGTGTTCTTTTAAATAATTTTCCACCCCTATCCTGCAGGAACACTTAATTTTTTCGGGATGAAAAGTATCCAATGTCCTACCTCGAAGTGTGAACTCAAATCATACCAAATTTCATTTGAATTCATCAAGTATTTTTGGCGTAGTGCGCTGCCAAGGTACAGACAGACAGACGGACAGACAGACAAACAAAAATTAAAAAAATACAATGTTAGCTTTAGTATTGAATATAGAACGGCCTCCAAAAAAATTTACATAGTATCTTCAATTTACAGAATTTTGGACATTATCCCGAAGGAACACTTTATTTTTCAAGATCAAAAGTATCCTCAATTTTAACCCATCATATAAACTATAACTGAGCCAAGTTTCAACAAAATCCGTCAAGTAGTTTCAGCGTGATACGTGTTCTTTTAAATAACTTTCAACGCCTATCCTGCAGGAACCCTTTAATTTTTCGGGATGGTAAGTATCCTATGTCCCACCTCAAAGTATGAACTCAAATCATACCAAATTTCATTTGAATTCATTGAGTATTTTCGGCGTGATGTACTTCCAAGGTAGGTACAGACAGACAGACAGACAGACGGACAGACAGATAGAGGAACAAAAATTAAAAAAATACAGTTTTGGCTTTAGTATTGAATATAGAACGGCCCCCAAAAAAAATACAAAATATCTTTAATTTACAGAATTTCGGACATTATCCCGCAGGAACTCTTTATTTTTTCGGGATAAAAAGTATTCTCAATTTTAACCCATCATATATATACTATTACTGTGCCAAGTTGCATAAAAATCCGTCCAGTAGTTTCAGTAAGTGTTTTTTGAAATAATTTTAAACCCCAATCCTGCGGGAACCCTATCATTTTTCGGGATGAAAAGTATCCCATGTCCTACCTCGTAGTATGAACTCAAATCATACCAAGTTTCATTTAAATTCATTCAGTAGTTTTGGCGTGATGCCTAGCCAAGATACAGGCAGACAGACAGACAAAAATGAAAAAATATACAGTACGGAAAACAGGAAAGCCTCCAAAAAAATATTATTATCAAATATCTTCAACGTACAGAATTGGACCTACGACCTACGACCGAATGAAAAAACTGGACCCTTGTAGGATCACTCGTGTGTCTGTCTGTCTGTACGTCTGTCACAGCCAATTTACTACGAAACTAATGGAACGATTAAGTTGAAATTTGGTACACTTAGGAATTTCTATGACATATGTCCTCGTCGTATAAACTCAAATTATACCAAGTTTGATTTAAATTCATTCAGTAGTTTCGGCGTGATGCCTAGCCAAGATACAGACAGACAGACAGACAGACAGACAAAAATGAAAAAAATTACAGTTTTGGCTTCAGTATCGAATCTAGAGTAAGTTCCAAAAAGTGTTTTCAAAATATCTTCTTTGTACAGAATTGGACCCGTTACAGTTTTATTATTAGTATAGATGTCAATATACAATTGATTGGATTCCTTGATGCATTCAAATTCATAAATCACACATTCATTCATCATCATTCATAGTCCTAGATTCATTCAAATTCATAAATCACATATTCATTCATCATCATTCATAATCTTTTTCCCATTCCTTGGAAATAATACTCATAAGAAAGAGGAACCTTATATAATATAAAGGTTACTCGTAGAACCAATACAGTATAGTGTAGGCTTATTTATACAGTCACTATCCACTGATTAGGGTGATTATGTGAGTGTATGTGTGTATGTGTGGTGAGTGTGTGGTGTGTGATGTGTAAATGTATGTATGTGTATATTTATATACAATTAGTTTGCAAAAATGGCTAAAGGGCGTCACAGACGATTAAGATACTATACCTAATATTTAATGTTACGATATCTGCATATAAAATATTATAGCATCTTAGGGTATCACACACGGCTAATATACGATAATATATTGAAATTATTCATTCGCTCGCAGGCCGTATAAGGTGCCACACGTACTTCTTCACCGCTTTCTATATACAGAATGATAAAATAGTAGTACGGTTTCACTATTAGATTTATTAGATAGCTCATCAGACGACTCTTCTGATTTTGAATTTGATATGCAAATAGCATTAGTGCACTGTAAAAGGTGATCAATTTGGATAGAATACCACATTAAATTATGAAAAGCCGCGGTGAATTTATTGTTATTTTTTTATAAGTCGAAGGAAACTTTTCTCGAAATTCATAATTTGATTAAGGAAGATTTAGTGAAACAAAATACGAACATGCGCGAGAGCATTTGTACAGAACAACAACTTGCAGTATGCTGATATATGAACCATCTCGTTTACCTCAGCTTTCAAACATAAAAAACCGCAGCTAAATCGCTCCATTCGTTCGAAAGCTACGATTCGCACCACTCACCCCCCCCCCCCCCCCCCCCCCCCCCCCCTCCTTCCTCAAATTATAGCTATGAATCATCTTGTTTACCCCAGCTTTCAAACATAAAAAAACCACAGCTATATAGGTCCATTTGTTTGGAAGCTACCCCCTTTTCTTTCTCACCTCCCCCTCCCTCTCCCCATATACCTAAGAACCATCTCGATCATATCAGCTTTCGAACAGAAAAAACCGCATCAAAATCGGTCCATTCGTTTGGGAGCTCTGATGCCACAGACACACACACCCACACACACACACACACACACACACACACACACCCTGATACACACCCTAAACTTATAACACCCATCTCTTTGTTCAGGGGTTAAAAAAAACCGTCACGAATACAAAACAGAGCAACCTGTAGAGCATATTATGATATATTTTGAATCTGAAGATAGTATATTATCATATATTTTGTATCTTTTACGATATATTTCGTATTTTAAGATGACATCTTTTAATAAATTCCATATTGCTCGATATCTTGAGATACTGTAAGATGCAAATATATATTATGTTCGCCGTTTGTGATGGTTCATATAAATTATATAGCGAGCGATATTTTATCTTAAGATAAAATATTATCGTATCTTAGTCATTTGTGACGCGCTTAAACGTACCTTAGGATACGACATGCCTGTAGCACGTATGTATGTACGTGTATGTACATAGTAAACGTTGTGTTAGAACGTTAAAATAATATAAGTAAGGTAGGTAGGTAATAGTATATTAACTATAAGATAATACTGCTTTTGTGACCTAGGCTTGGTTTATAGAGTAATCGCATTTGCCGCTCGTTTCAGTGTTAAAAGTTTTGTGTGTAGGTGTAGTAAATAATAATATATGGAACTGGTTTCGCTTTAGGCTGAACATTAGGTTTGTAAATAAAAAATAAAAAGTACATAGCTAACAAGTAGGGTATTAACTACTGTTAGTACCAAAGAATTAAAGTATGTAGTAAGTACAATAGCACTGAATAGCAATAAGTAGGGACTTGAAGTCAATATTCATAATGAATCCGAAAAGTTAATGAAGTGAATAAAAAAATAGGCTAAAAATGTGGACATTACTTCGTAAAGGGAAATTATATTAAAATTACATTATTTACAACTTAACTAAAAGGTTATTTGTAAGTAGGGAACATACAATGGTAATAAGTAGGTATTTAAATGTATGGTAAGGTACGGGAATATGAAAGCAATGTAACTTTCATAGTACATAATGTATGTATGTATCCTGTTCAAATGTATACGGGCTTTGAAAATCCAGAGTATTCGAGCTATCAAGTAAGGTCAATAACCTTGATTGTAAATTTTCTGCAGTATCTGTTGTATGGACCTCAGCATTTCGACATAGATCAATTCTGGTTTATTTAGATGCGCAGGGTCCATTTTTATTAATATGAGACCAGCGAATAAAATTAAGTGTTTACTTTGTAAGTAAAATTATGGTTAATGCGAAAGAAACGCTTAAAAAAATAAAAATATGTATAATAGCGTTAATGCAACTACGCGTTAATGCGTCACGCATAATAACGCGTCAAACTATAGTGCAACTCGGAACAAGGCAGGTCAATAGTGAAATTCGGAACAAAGTACGTACTAATGAAAATGTCTTACTTACATGAATGACTGGAATGCAATTATAAAATACATTTTAGTATAAAAACTGTTCTGGGTTTGCCAAATATTTCCAAAATTGAATCAAGATGGCCTAGTGCCTTTTAGAATTTTGTGGGACTACTTAAAAATTGAACACTGATTCACAAAATAAAACACATGGATTAAAAAAAGCACGGAGAAATCAGGAACTTGTAGGCATGATGACTGGTCGGTCAGGTAGAGCAGGGCTGGGTAAGGACATGTTGAGGGCGCCAGTGTCACGAGGCGGTCCTAGGCTTTGGGTTTGTTCCACTAGCCCAGGGACCAAACCTCAATGACACCAAATTACAAGAACAATAGGAGTACATGGAGATGTTGATAGACAGCGGCTTCACCAATATGGAACAAAACGACCACTTACGAAGGTATTCTCATATATATTTAAAAGACTCATATATATCTATCTATCAAACTTCTATACTATAATAAAACTGTAACTGGGCTAAATCTGTACATTAAATATATTTTGAAAATTTTGATTGAGATAAACTTCAAAATCGATATGGAGTGCAAAAAGGTTATTTTTTTATTTTTTTGTCTGCCTGTATGTCTGTCTGTCTGTCTGTCTGTCTCTTTGAACACGCATCACGCTGAAACTACCAGATGGATTTTGATGCAACTTGGCAGAATCATAGCTGATGTACTGGATTAACATTTAGGATACTTTTTATCCCGGAAAAATCAACGGTTCCCGCAGGATAGGGGTAGAAAGTTATTTAAAATAACACGTATCAAGCTAAAACTACTGGACGGATTTTGATGTAACTTGGCACAGCCAAAGTTTATATAATGTGTTAAAATGTTGAATACTTTTTATTCCGAAAAATTAAAAGGTTCCTGCAGCCTATGGGTCCAAAGTTGTGTTAAATTTAAAGTGATCATACATCCGTTTATAGACTGGTACCGAATTTCGTCATTCTGCTACGAGGCTCACTGACCCAGTTGGACAGATGCATGGGTGCGTAATCCAGACGTACGTGGATCGAAATCACGCGCCGTAGAAATGTTTTGCTCCATAATTAAAAGATTATTACATTATTTATGCGTTATTATTTAGATTTTCCTTGATATTTTTAATAAAGTTATGGTAAAACGCACGCACCACGCTGAAACTATCGGATGGATTTTGATGCAACTTAGCACACTTGTAACTTATAATAAGGGTTAAAATTCAGAATACATACTGAAAAACTAGAGGGCTCCTGCGGGATAGGGGTCGAAAGTTATATTAAATTATGGAGTAATAAATATAACGTAATAAAATGAAATAAAACATCTCAAAGCATTCGTTATAATGTTATAATGCATTCGTTTTCGCGCGATGTACCTACCTACTGTATCAGGGTGCTATTATTATTTATTCTGTACTTTCTGCGTGCCGCCGCCCGTGCCGCCCGTCCGAGCGCCAAGGCTGGGGTCCCGGGGGAATAAACGTGTGGTTTGGCGAGGATCAGAACATCGCTAAGTATTTGATTGACCCGAAGGCAGGCGTTGATGACAGTCGTAGGACAGTACAGGAAAAAAAACCAGGAATGTGTTCAAAAGTATTTGCGGTTTCTAATTAGATTCTTTGGTTGATTTGGTAGATTATTTTGAATTATGTTTGTTTATTTTATTTGTAGTTATTAGATATTATTATTATCTATATTCTATATTTTTTATATCTATATAATGGGGAGTTTCCAGAAAAAGGAGGTGAGAATCGTACCTTTCAAACGAATCGACCAATTTAGCTCCTGTTTTTTATGTTTCAAAGCTGAGGTAAACAAGATGGTTCTGCTATAATGGGTGGAGGGGGGGGGAAGCGGGGAAGTGAGGATTGTAGCTCCTAAACGAATGGACTGACTTTGATGCAGTTTTATATGTTTGAAAACTGATGTGATCGAGATGTTTCATCATGCTTCTAAGCTATATGGGAGTGGGGGGAGGAGTTGAAAAAAGGGGGGTGAAAATCGTATCTTTCAAACGAATGGACCAATTTAACTGCGGGTTTTTATGTTTCAAAGCTGAGGTAAACATTATAGTTCATAGCTATAATGGGGGGGGGGGGCGATGGCGGGTGCTCGCTACGCTTCGCTAATGGTCTATGAATAGAACATTTTTTAAATTCGAGTTTGCGTTTGTTTGATTGTCTGTATGTTTGTTCGCGCATCACGTAAAAACCTATTAGACCGATTGCGATGCAGTTTTCAGTGTTGGGTAGCTTAGGATTTGACCTAAAAACTGGGGTACTTAGTATCTTAATCCAATGGTTAGAAGCCGAGCAATCAATAAAAAACTTAGTAACGGCGGAAGGAATTTTGATCAAATGTTTATTTTAAATCTTGGAATAGCACATAGAGTACTTTTAACCTAGAGAAATGACCACGCGAGCGAAGCCGCGGGCACAGCTAGTTTGTAATAAACTTATTTAGGTATTTTATATAATATTATTTTGTAAAATTGCAGTTTTTGCTAATCCAAAAGACAATATAGGAATGACAGGTTATTTGAACATAGAATTAATAATGACAAACTATCAAATGGAATGAAATGGATTATGAAAGAACTAAGAGATCAAATGAGTATTATTATGAAAGAGGTTTTGACATCGTCACAACGTGTTTTTAATTTATCTATAAAAGTATAATTATTTCATTCGGTAGAGCTAAGTTCATCCTACAGCATTTCAATAATTTATGAACATTTACACAGATTGTTAAAATCAGAAATATTTATTTTACTCAGTTCCATATGCAAGTGACATATTATTTTTTGTTTGTTACCTCCTCATCTGTCATAAAAATAATCTGTCTTAACCAGAATCTGTCGTAAAACGAATCTTTCACAACGCGATCAAGCGATTTATGTGTACAAAATATTAAGATAGGTATATAGACCACCCCCGCCCCGCAGCCCGTTCTTTCGCCTCGCACCCGCGTCTTTGAAACCACGGAATAAAGTAAGAGTAGGTAGATACTCAATGTTGTTGTTTGTTTGTCGTATGAAGTAGTGCTTGCCTCTGATGTCAGAGTTTGTCAAACCGCCCGAGGGCCTCTGACATAGCTTAACGACTGCTATTAATCAATAACAGCCGGGACCGACAGCTTAACGTGCCCTCCGAAGCACGGAGCGATGAAAAACCGCACATAACTTAGAAAAGTCATTGGTGCGGAGCCTAGGTTTTGAACCCGGTATCGTTGGATTCTAAATTGCACTATAGAACCGTTAGCCCACCATCGCATGTAAAAGTATGGTGTATAAGGAAAAACAAATCTAAATGAAATGGGAAAGACTACTGTGTTATTTAATTTGATAAGGATTCATATATAATGTCGATAACAACAAAGAGCACTAGAAAATTTAATCTAAATTATTATTTTTGCCTGACTGTATGGAGGGCAATGTTTTTACTGTTTGTTTGTGTGTCGTATGAGGTAGTGCTGGCCTCTGGTGTCAGAGTTTATCAAGCCGCCCCAGGGACTCTGACATGGCTTAACGACTGCTATTAATCAATAACAGCCGGACCGACAGCTTAACGTGCCCTCCGAAGCACGGAGCGATGGAAAAGCTCATGTTTTTACTGCAAAGATAGGATATTATTATTTAATTTACTTACTGTCTCAGAGTTTGCAAATTGAAGTGGCAATGGGTAGGCCATATAAGTCGCGAGACCCCCCACACGATGGTCCCCACACGACCGACCACCGACTTCCTGCGATGACATTGTAGCCATCGCAGGAAGTCGGTGGATGGAGGCGGCACAAGACCATTCGTCGTGGCGCTCTTTGGGGGAGGCCTATGTTCAGCAGTGGATTTCTAAGGGCTGACATGATGATGATGACGCATTATGTTTCGTTTTGTAATTGAAAGAAACTATTTAAAAAAACGTGCTCGTTGCGCTGTCCATAGTTTTTTTTTTGATTCTGATTAAATATGATCAATTAATTCCAGCATTGGTTTTTCAATTTGGTTAATTATTATATTTCATTTTCCACACTAAGAGAAATAACTCAACATTTTTGCGATCGCTCTGCTAGTATATTTTAATCATTTCGGTGTATGAATAGAGTTGGAATTAAAGAAAATAGGCGGTGGCAAATTCCGGTTCAGCCGGTATAAATAATAAAGCAGTTAATAACAAAAAGTCTCTACAAAGAAGCTACTTACTGAACAAGATTATACTCAATACTGGTTGTCTGTTTGCGCATCACGTAAAAACTAGAGTTTGACTCAAAAACTGGTTTACTTGGTTTCTCAATCCGATGAATAGAAGACGAGCAATAGATAAAAACTATTTTGACGGCTGGGTGAAATTTGGTATTTACTTATGGTTCTGAACTGTAATTTTGGTTCTAAAATAACTCAGAGGTTACTTTTAACCCAGAGATATAAACACACGGGCAAAGCCGCGGGTATAAGTTAGATTCAATGGAATGAGATAGTTCCCTAGTATACGACCATTTGGAAAAGCTTGAGACCGAACTAGAAAGGGTAAGGTGGCACATCCTGGGGTTATGTGAAGTCCAATGAGAGGGTGAGGACACCATAACTCAGGAATCAGGTCAACATATTGTGACGAGGTCAAAACCTCTTTCATAATGATACTCTTTTGATGTCTTAATTCTTTCATAATCCATTTCTTTTCATTTTGATAGTTCATTACTCATTTAAAAATACAAATAACCTGTCATTCGATATATTGATTTTATGGAAAAACCAAATTATTATTATAAAATACTTATATAAGTTTATTGAAAATATATATGAGACTTGTAAATATATTTAAGAATACCTTCATAAGCCGTTTATAATCATCTCCTCCTGTTCCTGTGCTCCTAATTATAATTGTTCCTGTAATTCTGTTGTCCACTGAGGCTTGGTCCCTGGGCTGGTGGAGCAAGCCCAAACCCTGGGACCGCCCCGTGACACTGGCGCCCTCAACGTCCCGTACCCAGCCCTGCTCAACCTGCCTACAAGTTCCTGATTTATCCGTGTTTTTTTAATTAGTGTGTTTTAATTTGTTAATCAGTGTTCAATTTTTAAGTCGCCCCACAAAATTCTAAAAAGCACTAGGCCATCTTGATTTAAATTTGGATTGGATTATTTGGCAAACCCAGAACATTTTTTATACTCAAGTGTATTTTATATTTGCATTCCAAACATTCATGTAAGTAAGACATTTTCATTAATACGTACTTTGTTCCAAATTTTACTATCGGCCTACCTAGTTCCGAATTACGCTAAACTTTGACGCGTTATTATGCGTGACGCATTAACGCGTAGTTACATTAACGCTATTTTTTTTATATATATTTTTAAAGCGTTACTAACGCACTAAACGCACTCAACGCACGTTACCTACAAAGTAAACACTTAGTTTTATTTGCTGGTCTCATATTAAATAAAAATGGACCCTGCGCATCTAAATAAACCAGAATTGATCTATGAATTAAAATGTAGAAATGCTGAAGTTCATACAACAGATATTGTAGAAAATTCACGTTCAAGGTTATCGACCTTACTTGACAGCTCGAATACACAAGATTTTCAAAGTCCGTATACATTTGAACAGGATATAGCCGAAATTCAAAAATGTCTAACCATTATTTCTGCACGTTTAATAGCTTACCCGGTACGAAAGGAGAAGAATGCGTCCTATATTCTGCACATTAAAAATAGATTAAATAACATGGATATTACCACCGAACTTACGACAGAACAACTAGAAACATTTAAAAATGTTTCAGAGAGTTTCTTCAATTTACAAAAACGTTTCGAAACATTAGAAAATCCTAGCTGCTCTTCTACAGAAAATTCTTCTACACACGATCATTTTCCAGAACAACAAACTCAATTACCATATTTTGACCTACTGACACAAAAGCTACAAAATATTTCGATCAACAGATCAAGTCACGAAATTAAACGGTTTATTTACAAGGGGGATAGTTGTCCAAAAGATTTTATTGAAAAAGTAGAGGAATTCGCAGTTGCTCGAAATATTTCACATACTGAACTATACAACCACATATACGACATTCTTAAAGGAACTCTAACTCCTTTAGATTGGTTTCGAACTCACAAACAAACAATCCCGGATTGGGAATCTTTTAAAATTACATTACTAAATGAATTTGAAATTACAGACTACGACTATAAACTGCGTAAAATCATAGATGCTCGCAAACAAAAAACAAATGAGCGTGTGATTTGTTATTTTACCGAATTAGAATCATTATTTGCAAAATTACGTGAGCCTATTTTAGAAAAAGCTAAGATTGATATTCTTAGGCGTAAATTGCGACCCGAATTCGGTCAAAGGTTATCTCCAAATGACCTCGACTCGGTTGCAACATTATTAAAATCGTGCAAATGGTACGAAAGTTGCATTGAAATTTCCAACTCTGATACTCCTTCTACATTACAAGACTTAGCGAAGCCTTCGACTTCTAATACCCAACACAAAGTCACTGCTACACCTAACATACCACATTATCCGTACAATACCTTGCAACAACCACTTGTTCAAACACACACTTATCCTCAACCTTATCCTGTACATTCAATTGCTGCAGATTCTAAGAAATCTGCTCTACCTATATTTTGCCCTCGCTGTCGAAACGACAGTCATGCTTTATGTCAATGTCCCTACAGACATAAAGTTTGTTTTCGTTGCAGTAAAAACGACGTAATTTTTACCAATTGCCCTGTATGTACAAAAAAAACAAAACACTAATTAGTGAGGAACTAGAAACACAAAATTGTAATACTAACAATAACTTTGATCAAAATGATTGGAACAATTGGCTTAAAACTATTTCAATATTTTTCAAAACATACAACGTTTCTACGCTCCTCTTTGATAATACATCGGACACTGAACGTCCATACCTTAGAGTAAATGTTGGAAATGTAACCCTTAACGGTTTGCTGGATAGTTGCAGTGCCATTACAATTTTAGGTAATAACTCACATAAATTATTACTTGAACATGGTTTAGAACTACAACGTGACCAAATTATCAAAGATTATGTTGCTAATGGTCAAACAATCAATTCAATTGGTACCATTAAGCTTCCAACTTTATTTAAAAATAAGTTTGCTATAATTACTGCCCATGTACTACCCGCTGTTACTCAACCTTTCATATTAGGTATCGACTTCTGGAAAACTTTTAAGCTGGCTCCAGACATACTTAATACGGTCAGTATGCTCAAGAGTTCAGATACTCCCATGTTTATCATCAATAATAATGATACTTACTTACAGTCTTATGACAGACTTACAGATACACAATTGATTCTTGCTAATGCAGTCGTAGAACAATTTCGTAATATTTCTACCGACGTACTTCCTTTAGGAAGAACAAACCTTATTGAACACTGTATTGATACAGGTGACCACCCACCTATTCGTCAACGTTGCTATCGATTATCCCCTGAAAAACAGAAAGCTCTTCGAGCAGAAGTTGATAAAATGCTATAACTTGATGTTATAGAGCCTTGTGAAAGCCCATGGCTAAATCCTGTAATTATTACCCCTAAGAAAGATGGTACTTGGAGATTTTACGTCGACAGTCGTAAGCTTAACGACATAACTAGAAAAGATGCTTATAAATTACCATTCATATCAGACATTATAGATAACCTTAAAGATTCTAAATATCTGAGTTCAATTGACATTGCTAAAGCTTTTTGGGAAGTGCCTTTACGTTTAGAAGACAGACCTAAGACTGCTTTTCACGTTCCAGGTCGTGGATCTTTTCAATTTAAGGTTATGCCTTTTGGTCTTACTAACGCACCAGCTACGCAACAAAGATTCATTGATAATCTTCTTTCTGATGAGTCTAATAACGACTCTCTTTTTTATTATTTGGATGATATAATAATAGCCTCAAAAACGTACGAGGAACACGTACGTTTACTTAACAAATTACATGCAAAACTTTCAAAAGCAGGTATAACAGTAAATTTTCCAAAATGTGCATTTTTCCGAAATGAACTTAAATACCTAGGTCTACGTAATTCTAGGTAGGGTAGGGTACATAATTGATGATCAAGGTCTCCACACAGACCCTGATAAAGTTAAAGCAATCTTAGAAATACCAGCACCCAGGTCTGCTCGCGAAGTGAAAAAGTTTCTCGGTACAGCTAGTTGGTATAGACGCTTCGTACCCAATCTTAGCACATTAGCTGCTCCCCTGACTAAACTTACGTCTACCAGTAAGAAAGCTCCCGCTTTCAAGTGGACTTCTGAAGCTGATAAAGCTTTTAATAAAATCAAACAAGTTTTAATATCAACTCCTATTCTAACTTGCCCTGACTTTTCTAAACCCTTTGCTGTTCATTGCGACGCATCCGCTTTTGGACTTGGAGCAATGCTTACCCAAGACTTCGATGGAGTTGAAAAACCCATAGCTTACATGAGCAAATTACTTACAGGTCCCCAAAGAAACTATTCTATCACTGAACGTGAACTCTTAAGCGTTATAACAGCATTAGAGTATTGGCGTTGCTATCTAGACAATGGTCAAAAGTTTACTATCTATACCGATCATTCTGCACTTCAATGGTTCTTACACTTAGATAATCCTACAGGTAGACTTGCTCGTTGGAGCATACGCTTATCAATGTTTAATTTTGACATTAAATATAAACGTGGCAAGGAACATTTGGTCCCAGATACATTATCTCGTATTAAACCAATTAATGTGATTAATTATGATCCAATACAGACTTCTGATTTGTGGTACACTTCTGTATACTCCAAGTGTAGCACAAATCCCACATCAACTCCTGATTATATGATACGACACAATAAACTCTACAGGTAAACCCGTTCTAATACCCTCATAAACTCAGAATTAAGTTGGAAAGAAGTAATCCCATCTGAATTTTGTACAGCTATTATCGACGAAAACCATTCGTTACCAACAGCAGCTCATTTTGGCACTTTCAAAACATACCATCGTATTTAAGAAAAATACTTCTGGCCAGGAATGTACAAAGACATTGCCAGCCATATTTCCAAATGTGAAACATGCCTCGCTTACAAGCATCAGAATCAAAATACCATTGGTCTGATGGGTAAACCTAAGAACTGTTCTCGTCCTTTCCAATGCACGTAACCTTAATAGATTTATTTTTGTAGTCACATGTTGTTTTTCCAAATATTGTCTCATATTCCCCATGAAGCGAGCTACCTCTTCTGTAATCATACATATACTTGAGAACTTAGTTTTTATGGTTTATGGTATTCCAGAGACCATAATCCTAGATAATGGCCCTCAACTAATTAGTCATGAACTCCAGGATTTATTTCAATTTTACAACATACCAAAAATTCATTATACCCCCCGTTACTGTCCGCAAGTCAATACTGTTGAACGTTACAACAAAACAATTATAACAGCAGTTGCTTCTTTTGTTGATAATGACCATCGTACATGGGATTTATATTTAAATCAAATCCAATTTGCCATAAATTCAGCTGTTAATGAAACTATTAAATTCACACCAGCTTTCTTAGTATTTGGTCGCGAACTTGTAACGTGTGGTTCTGTATACAATGCTTCGGATCTAACTGAAGAATTGATTTTTGCTCCACGCGATGAGTACGCTGACAACATAGGTCAGTTAAGCCCTTTATTTGCTGAAATTCAAGCACGTTTATTCCGCGCTCATGAAACTAACGCAAAATATTATAATAAACATCATCAACACCTTGAATTTAACCAAGGCGATATTATATGGAAACGTAATTATCCCATAAGTTCAGCAGGCAAGTATTTTTCAGCTAAATTAGCTCCTAAATTTGTAAAATGCATCATAGCAGCTAAAATTTCACCACTAATTTACGATCTCAGTGATTTATCTGGTAATCCCTTAGGCCGTTGGCATGTCAAAGACATTAAACCTATACCACGTACGTCTTAACCTTAACCATCACTTGTCTACTTACATACTTTATTATAATTATGTACTATGAAAGTTACATTGCTTTCATATTCCTGTACCTTACCATATATTTAAATACCTACTTATGACCATTGTAGGTTCCTTACTTACAAATAACCTTGTATTTATGTTGTAAATAATGTAATTTTAATATAATTTCCCTTTACGGAGTAATGTCCACATTTTTAGCCTATTTTTTTTTATTCACTTCATTAACTTTTCGGATTCATTATGAATATTGACTTCAAGTCCCTACGTATTGCTATTTAGTGCTATTGTACTTACTGCATACTTTAATTATTTGGTACTAATAGTAGCTAATACCCTACTTATTAGCTATGTATTTTTTTATATTTTACTAACATAATGTTCAGTTTAAAGCGAAAACAAGTTCTATATATTATTATTTACTAGACCTACACACAAAACTACCAACACTGAAAAGAGCGGCAAATATGATTACTCTATAAACCAAGCCTAGGTCACAAAACCTGTATTATTTTATAGTTAATATGCTATTACCTACCTACCTTACTCATACTATTTTAACGTTCTAACACAACGTTTATTATGTACATACACGTGCTACAGGCACGTCGTACCCTAAGGTACGTATAGCCATTTTGGCACTAATTGTATATAAATATACACATACATACATTTACACATCACACACCACACATTCACCACACATACACATACACACATACACTCGCATACTCACCCTGATCAGCGGATAGTGACTGTATAAATAGGCCTACACTACACTGAATTGGTTCCACGAGTGACCTTATTAATATTTAAGGTTCCTCTTTCTTATGAGTTTTATTTCCAAGGAATGGGAATAAGACTATGAATGATGATGAATGAATGTGTGATTTATGAATTTGAATGCATCTAGGAATCCAATCAATTGTATATTGACATTGTTAATAAACATTTTCACATAAAAATTAAAAAGACTTCTCAGCATTTCCATTATTTTAATTAATTATTTTACTATTTTAACTTTATTACCCATATTATATATATTTTTATTATTAACTTCTACTATTATTTTTTTCTTTTGTCCTTAGCATATTTTTTTTTTCTTTATTTTTAAATTAGCTTACCACAAAAAAAAATATGTTTTACTATCAAAAAAAATTTTTTTTTTCTCCGGGTAGGCGGGGTATTGTGACGAGGTCAAAACCTCTTTCATAATGATACTCTTTTGATGTCTTAATTCTTTTATAATCCATTTCTTTTCATTTTGATAGTTCATTATTCATTTAAAAATACAAATAACCTGTCATTCGATATATTGATTTTATGGAAAAACCAAATTATTATTATAAAATACTTATATAAGTTTATTGAAAATATATATGAGACTTGTAAATATATTTAAGAATACCTTCATAAGCCGTTTATAATCATCTCCTCCTGTTCCTGTGCTCCTAATTATAATTGTTCCTGTAATTCTGTTGTCCACTGAGGCTTGGTCCCTGGGCTGGTGGAGCAAGCCCAAACCCTGGGACCGCCTCGTGACAATATGTACTATCAGGAGGGTGACCAACAATCCCAAGATGGCGTAGGGTTCCTCGTCCATAAAGTCCTCGCTGACAACGTTGTAGAGATATCTATAGTGTCAGCCAGAGTAGAGTACCTCTTACTTGTACGAAGAAGTAGAAGAGATGTATGAAGCAGTTCTTCATAGTACCACGAAGTTTTTTTTTTAAAGTTAATAAAAAAATAACTATCATGTAGGTATTTTCATGATGAAACTTGGAACGGGCTATTACAATTAAACGGTCAACAGCACAGTTACAAAAAATTGTAACTGTGCTGTTGACCGTTGAAGAGTTCCTTTATCTGGAGCTGATCAAGTCATGCTTACCATAAAAATGCATTGTCATCGGAACTGAACCAACATGCAAACATTCAATTCCGTAGGATAAGAGGAAGAGGAAGTGGTTCTAATTCAGCTTGCAAGATTTGACCTAACAAACATACATACATACATACAAACATTGAAAGTTAAATAAAAGCTTTTAAAAAAAACATCCGCCTTGCAGCGTCGTCACAAGACTGAATTTAGCGGGACGCTTCAATATTTAAGCGACATCACAAAAGGAGGCGGTTATATTATGTTCGATTGTATGTTTTTTTTTAAATATCTAAACATTTGAATGAGACGTACTATTATTTATTCTGGGTGCGACGTGTTACAGAGTAAACAAACATTTAGGGCTGTCGCAAATTTCTAAGATTAAAATATTTTTACTATTATATGGAAATTTTAAATAAGATGTACTAAATCTAGAAACTTGATAGCAACAAACCTGCTGTGTCACTGCTTATAAGTGATACATTGTACAGGAATTTGAATTTCACCAATTGCATTTTAATGGATTATTGCTACCAAGTACGGGTTAACTGGTCAATTTAGTATCCAATGTCATAGAGGGATTTGCTTAGAAATATCTTGCATAGTGAGTAGAAAAATCTTTCAGAGAACATTCAGGAGACATCTACAAGTCTATTTCTATGCAAAAACGTTAACCGAGTTTGCAGTTACACGCCTCACTCACGAGGATGAAGTCCCGGGCAAAAAAGTAGCATCTCCATAGAGTATTAATATATATATAAATAAATAAATATATTCGGGACAATTCCACACCAATTACCAAGCACCAAACTAGGATACCCTGTATTTTGGGCACTAGATAACGGATAAACATACATAGATAAGAATATTACATCCATGACTCGGAAACAAACATTTCTGCTCATCACACAAAAAGATTGCACCTTGCAGGATTCGAACCCGCGATCTACTAAATGTGATATGAAATACTAGCTGTGCCCGCGGCTTTACCCGCGTGGTTATTTCATTAAATAGTATTAAAAAAAGATAGTATTTAAACATTGACCCTATGTTTAATAGGGTCGATGTATTTAAAACCCATACTTGTTATTCCAGGACCAAAAACTACATATCTTTAAAATTCGTTCAGTCGTCAAATAGATTTTTATCGATTGCTCGGCATCGAGTCATCAGATTAAGACCTTGGGTTTCTGAAACGTTTGTCAACTGTGACAGCAGATTAATTCTAGTGCTGCCTTTATCTGGCACTAAACACATAACAAAGACAGCAACAGACTTAGGGCCGTATTAATAAACCGATCTCAACTCCAAGAGCGCTCTTTAGAGCGATCTCAAGATGCGAATCTAATTAATAAACACATCTTAAGCTGTTGATTGAGATGCCGTAATCAGCTGAGTTAGTGTTTAATAATAAATCAATCTCGACTCTCAAGCGCGCACTTGAGATGCGCTTTGAGATGCAGAATGTTGAGTGCAGTCGATCCGTGACTTGAGAGCGTGATTGCCAGTTGCTAGAATCAAGGATTTCGAAAATATTATTTCAGAAGTTGATAATTATAATTATATTAACCATCATTATAGGAATATTTTTATATTCCTCTGGGAATAAACAAATTTATTTGGCATGATTGCGAAATGATCCGAAGATTTGGTAGATATCAGAACCTGGCAAGCACTCGCTGAAGTCTAAAAAGATCCGAAATCGTAACCAAAGGATACGCGCTGGAAATACTGCATGGCCAATAAACGAACTTTTATTTTCATAAATTATAGTCATTCATTGATGAATTGCGTTAAGTTATATAGTAGATAGTGTAACTTTGAAAATATAGACAAATATTATGGCCTACATCCTTTCTACAAAAAAACTAAAGTAAGGTTATGATAATTATGTAGAAAATAAACATTACGTTTAATATAATCGCATTTAATTTAATTCAACTACATCGAAGTAATAAATTTTAACCTTACGCTATATCTTATTTGAGCAAAAACTGAACTTTCAATAAAGAAAATAAATCGTTCATTCAATCTTGCTCTCAAGTTCTGGTTCGTGACGTAGCATCTTGAGATGCGGCTCTTGAAAGCGACCTGATCTGAGATGCTCTTGAAATGTCTTTATTAATCAGCGACGATCTTAAGATGCTGATCACAACTTGAGAGCGTATCAGTTGATATCGCACTTGAGAGCTCAACCAAGAGCGATTTATTAATACGGGCCTTAGGGCCGTATTAATGAGGCGATCTCAACTCCAAGAGCGCTCTTTAGAGCGATCTCAAGATGCGAATCTAATTAATAAACACATCTTAAGCAGTTGATTGAGATGCATTTCAGCTGAGTTAGTATTTAATAATAAATCAATCTCGACTCTCAAGGGCGCACTTGAGATGCGCTTTGAGATGCAGAATGTTGAGTGCAGTCGATCCGTGACTTGAGAGCGTGACTGCCAGTTGCTAGAATCAAGGATTTCGAAAATATTATGTCAGAAGTTGATAATTATAATTATATTAACCATCATTATAGGAATATTTTTATATTCCTCTAATAATAAACAAAGAAGGAATAAACAAATTTATTTGGCATGATTGCGAAAAGATCCGAAGATTTGGTAGATATCAGAACCTGGCGAGGACTCGCTGAAGTCTAAAATGATCCGAAATCGTAACCAAAGGATACGGGTTGGAAATACTGCATGGCCACCAATAAACGAACTTTTATTTTCATAAATTATAGTCATTCATTGATGAATTGCGTTAAGTTCTGTAATAGATTTTGTAACTTTGAAAATATAGACAAATATTATGGCTTACATCCTTTCTACAAAAAAACTAAAGTAAGGTTATGATAATTATGTAGAAAATAAACATTACGTTTAATATAATCGCATTTAATTTAATTCAACTATATCAAAGTAATAACCTTACGCTATATCTTATTTGAGCAAAAACCGAACTTTCAAGAAAGAAAATAAATCGTTCATTCGTAGTTCATTCAATCTTGCTCTCAAGTTCTGGTTCGTGACGTAGCATCTTGTGATGCGGCCCTTGAAAGCGACATGATCTGAGATGCTCTTGAAATGACTTTATTAATCAGCGACGATCTTAAGATGCTGATCACAACTTGAGAGTGTATCAGTTGATATCGCACTTGAGAGCTCAACCAAGAGCGATTTATTAATACGGGCCTTAATCTGTCGTCAACGTTAACAAACGTTTCAGAAACCCGAGGCAATACGAAGTAAATATATATATCTATGCAAGTACCCCAGTTTTTAAGTCAAACTCTAAGCTATCCAACAGTGAAAAC
This sequence comes from Alsophila aescularia, assembly GCA_946251855.1. NCBI lineage: Eukaryota > Metazoa > Arthropoda > Insecta > Lepidoptera > Geometridae > Alsophila > Alsophila aescularia. Next base: position 23,703,568 of record OX276385.1, read on the forward strand.
TGCATCTCAATCGGCGCAGTTCTATAGTAGATAGTGTAACTTTGAAAATATAGACAAATATTATGGCCTACATCCTTTCTACAAAAAAAACTAAAGTAAGGTTATGATAATTATGTAGAAAATAAACATTACGTTTAATATAATCGCATTTTACAGTTTTTACGTGATGCGTAAACAAACAAACAGACAAACAAACAGACAGACACAATTTAAAAAAAAACTTCTTGTTCAATAGCTTATTTTAAGTACCCTAGGCAATATAGCATCACGAAAGACGTCCACTAAAACAGGAAAATGTGTGCGAATTCGTCACACGTTCTCCTCTCATACAGTTGATCGAACGCGTTGCACAAAAATTTAATAAAAGTTGAATGTCAATTTCAATTATTTTTTACAATAATTAGACAAAGAACTTGAGAAGTTATTTATTGTGAATATACAGACGTTTTGCGTGAGAGAGATGAAGATAGTTTATATGACGTTTTGTTTATTTGTTCTCTCTGAGGGTTGCGCCGGCGCAGGTAAGATTTCCCTGTTAATTAATTATTAATACTATATACAAAGACATTTCTAAGGTGACCCATGTTATGTTTACTACCTGCATCCGTGGCTTTACTCGCATTTTACATATTTCCCCGTCAAAACTCCTTTTTCCCGAATGAAAACAAACATATCCAAACATATTATAACCGTACTATGTAGTTTCTGAAAGGGAACGTCCCATACATTTTATGACAGCGTTTATTAAACCCGACTAAAAGTAATTGGGGTTTTCTTGGTTTATATGTACCTAAGTGTTTGTTTTTCCGTTATCACCAAGTCATCCTTTTTTTCCGCGGTGAATTTTCCTGTGTATTTTGATGTAAAAAAAACGGCATAAGTATCTTTTAACTCCTCGCATGTACATGCGAGGAGTTAAAAGATACTTATGCCGTTTTTTTACTATGAATTGCAGCTCTAAGCTCTAATTTCTATCAATTTATTTTTCAAAGTTCAAGTTTAAAAAAATGCTGGGTTTATTTCGTGCAAGGTACCAATATGTAAAAGTGAAACGTTTTCTGTTTGTTTGTTTGGGGAGCTTTCGCGCGATAACGGCTGGACGGATTTTGATGAAATTTGGAATGGAGATAGCTTATACCCTGGAATAAAACAGGATACTTTTTATCCTGGAAAATTTTAAGTTTCCAGGGGAGAACTGGAAAATGTTGATTACTCGCTGTATGGAATGGTTTCCATGAAAACGAAATAACAAGTCTGTCAAAAAACATCAAGAGCATTAATGCTACTTTTGCATTGAATTTAAATACCCTAAAAGAATATAAAAAAATATTGTGGAAATTATTGGGAATAGGTTTGGCAGCACGGCGCGGTCAGGGTCAAGAAATAGAGAGTGAAGCAGACGGAAAAGAAAACAGTTTGTAATATTGGAAAATGTAGCTTTTAAGAGTCTAATAAAAGTAGTGAACCTGTGAGTATTACTTGCTTCTATAAAGGACCTGCGAAAGTTAGGCGGACGATTTAAATTTTGACCAAAATTATTCTGCATTGTCTTTTCTGAAAAAATGACTAAAGTGTTTGAGGATCCTCAGGCGTGTTTACGAGAGCCTCGTTGTGACCTTGTAACCGAGCAGGTAGATCTCGGTTGAGCGTTGATCCAGAAGTGGTACCAAACCAGTCCGGTGACTGAATTCTTGTTGAGGAAAAATGTATTCAAATTGTTGCAGCTGTAATAACTCCATTTGTTGCTTGATTTATTCAAAACATCTTGAGGTAACTGGTATGTTGATTAAATAACAAAGTGAAAGGGGAAACCAGTTGAAAACACCATAGTTTTTATCCACCATTACGCTAGTGCACAAAATAATAAAAACTAGCTTTCCCGCCCGCGACTTCGTCCGCGCGGACTACTGTTTATCGCGAAAAAAAGCATCCTATGTTATTCCAAGATATTAAAAACCATTGCAAAAGTATAGCACCAACGTATTGTTTTCTCTTTGGAAGCAACGCTCTTGATGCTTTTTGACAGACTTGTTATTATTTATTTTCCATGGCAACTGTTCCTTACAGCGAGTCATCAACATTTTCCACTTTTTCCGTGGTAACTTACAATTTTCGAGGTAAAAAGTAACCTTTGTTTTATTCCAGGTTATGAACAACCTCCATTCTAGATTTCAACGAAATCCGTCCAGCCGTTATAGCGTTAAAACTCCCCAAACAAACAGACAACGTTTCACTTTTATATATTGGTGTGGGTCTTATGAACAAATATTATTGTATTATTTTAGACCAACATCTGCTGAACAGATTTTTTGTTATGATATTTACAGTGAAATTATATTTTCTTGAAACTGAGAAAATGCGAATTAAAAATGTTTATCTGGTATATTTTGCTCATTCTTATGGACAACTCCCACTTGGCAAAAAAAAAGTATGCCAAAATTATTTTCATGAAACAAAAGACCTCAAGGTTCGTCTGACCATTTCCCCGTATCTTCTTTAGATTTGGATTTCCTCATGCTATCCCAGTAAGAATAATAGCACTTTTATAGTGACTACTAGCTGATGCCCGTGGCTTCGCACGCGTGGTCAAAAGCTATTCCAGGATCTAAAATACCAAATACCAACATTTGATCAATTGATATCCTTCAGCCGTCAAAAATATTTTTATCGATTGCTCGGCTTCTACTCATCGGATTGAGATACGAGTACCAAGTACCCCAGTTTTTAAGTCAACCCCTAAGCTATCCAACAGTGACAATTGCATTGCAATCGATTCAGTAGTTTTTACGTGATGTGCGAACAAACATTTAGACTAACAGTTAAACAAACAAACAGACAGACAGACACGATTTAAAAAATGTTCTATACTTCTTCAGTAGCTTATTTTAAGTACCCTAGCCCTTTTTTTTAATTATCTGCTTTGTACAGACTATTTCGTTTCAATTGCTTTATTATAAGTATACGATATATTAGATATATATTGGTAGATATAGATATATGAGTAATGTTTTTCTATTTACATGACTGCCCAAAAAAGGAGTGTAATGTTTTTAGAATTCATGTACGTTTGTATGTATGTATGTATGTATGTATGTATATATGTATGTATGTATGTATGTATGTATGTTTGTATGTATATTTTTGAGTTTATTTATTTCTCCATAACTATTTAATGGCTGAACAGATTTGGATGTATGGGGTATCGTTAGAATCCTTACATCATTTCGAGTAACATAAACATATATTTTTTTAAATTTATTATTACGGCAGTATGACTCCAACCCCAAATGCTTTTTTTTTTCAATATGGTTTTCAAATTGAAGGCCTTGATGAGCACTTCACAACAATATGAGGAGGTAATTAATAATCAAAACGTGATTTGTCACAATAAAATATAAATTGATTTAATGATGTCATCATTCTCTTCTATATGGACTACATGTTTTGTAGAAGAAATGTTTGAATGAAAACGTGTTTTGTCTGAGTATTTTGAACAAGTAATTGTGCTAGTAAAAACCAAACTAGTTCTGTCCTTCGTCAGGTTGCCATCATAAAATGTTTTGTCCAAGGAAACTTGTCAAAGAAACTTGAACTTGTCATATAACTTTTCCATGAACTTGTCTTGTCTTGAACTTGTCTTGAGGACTTCAAAATAGTCCAAAACTAGTCGGAGTATTTACGATTTTCTTTTTCGTGAGTTTTTAGGCGTTTTATTTATATTTAATATTTGCTTATGAATGGTTAAAAAAAACTGAAGTTTTGAATGAACCAATTGTCATAGTTGTCATTGTCAGTGTAGATTTACGAGGTTATATTTTGCACTTTCATTTTGCTGTTTTCACTATTGAGAAAATTGTGTAATAATTTAAGTTGTACTAATAATATGCTAAAATTTACATTTTTAATTAAATAAATAAAAAAGTACTGACTTAATTTATCTTTAAAACTATAATAATTTCATTCAGTAGAACTAGTTTCTTCCTTTAAATTTAAATAATTCATTAACATTTACTCCCCCCTCCGTAGGCGCCCCCGCGATTTTCTGAGCGATCCAGACGATGCCATCGCTACTGTTCTGCATGCAGCGATGGAATTGTCTAGCCACCCCTCAAACAACACACGATTAATCAGACACCTACCCCGCCGGCGGTGTTGATGAACCCGTAATTAGTCAATTTTTATTCTTCTCTGAGTTTCTTGCCATTCAAATCACTTATGAGGCTCCTAGCCATAGTTCAGGGCCTCCTGGATCGCTATTAATCATTAATACCGACCCAGATGAGTTTATCAGATATCCCGTAGTATAAGCGACGGCCCATGCCGAGCTTCGTACCCCCTGGGTGAGCAAGTCGCTAAAAATTTAACTTTGGCGTGCGCCTTCTGTGTCTCACGCATTGCGGCGGAGCGCCTTTGCCTATAAGAGAGCCATGCGCGGAGTTTTTGAATTGCGCGAAGTTTTGGTGGAACATGAATCGGTCGAACTTAGTGAATCCTTATTTGTTTCCTACATTCGTGTATTTTTTATTGTTATTTCTTTTTATTTGCATACCTACATGGCCGTCCGCTAACAGTGCTCATTGCTCAATATGACTTTGTGTTCAGAATGCGGCAAAGTGACCCCAGAAGGGTCACCGCTGATCGCAGGCGGAGAGTCTGCAAAGCATGCTGAGGTGCCCTGGCATGCAGGCATCTACTCCAAGACAACAAGGCCCTACAGCCAGCTGTGTGGTGGTACTCTAATCAGCAATAAGGTTATTATATCAGGTGAGGAGTGAGGCAGCCTTCTCCAACGTTTGGGCCAGACTGAGGTGGATCTAATAATGGCGTTTCGCCTGCCTCTACGGTGTGTGGATGCGAGCTTGTAGTGGGCAGGCGGATGCCAATGTGTTACCGAAAGATAGAGTAGAGTAATCCTAGTCTGCTATTTAATCAGCTTGACCACTCATAGCAGCGACTTTGTAACATCCGCCTAATGAGCATTTTTTTTTGGCTTTTTTTATACAAGTACACAGGCTAGCAGTGTTAGTTGTGAATTGACTCTGTGGTCGAGTAAACACACCATAAACCGGGCGTGTCTCTCAAGGGTTGCCAAAACAAACCGAAGTTAAAATAATTTTGATGAATAAACTCTTTTTTGTGCATGCGTTAGCCAGCTGATTTCTAGTGATTTGTGATTAATTGTTATTCAAATACGTACGGAATTTTAAATATTGAACTTGGTGCTCCCTGCAACTTCGATCATTGCGACTGAGCGTCGTATTTTCCCCAATCTTTTACTAGGTATCACGTAATCATTTTCCCCAATCTTTACTAGGTATCACGTAATATTGTTTTCCAATCTTTACTAGGTATCACGTAATCACTTTTCTGTTAGCTTACCTACTTGCATGCGGCTCTGTATGTTGACAGCTCTACTGCTACTTTCAATTTTATGTGTTGATAAATGCATCTGGATAAATGTCCCGTTATCATCCCGGTAGACTTTATATCAAATACTGGTTTTTATTTTCTGCAGCCGCTCATTGTTTCTGGGATTACGTGGAAGAGAACGGAACGTTACCGGCGGATAGCTTCGCAGTAGCTGTTGGGAAATTGTACCGTCCGTGGAATGACGAAATGGACGAGGCGCAGAAATCCGATGTGAGTAACCTTTCTTCCCGTCGGAGAATGGGATATCGTGTCTCCTATGTACATAATATACCAATATACATAATAATAATGTAGTATATAGTTTTATTACATACCTACAGCTTAAATGGCTATACAGATTTGCATGTAAGTACGTACGTCTGAAAACATTAAAGATATTTATTATTGCAAAAGAGAGATACCTAGGATTGCACACTATACAATAGGTACAATCACAGTTTAGAAACATACATTGGTATACATATTTTGCAGACATCTTTTCTTAAAATACTAAATATCTATCGGCTTCCTAACTATTTAGGCAAAGCCTGTATGAAGCCTGATTCCTTATAACGTTTAACATTTAGAAACTCAGCGGATAGAAAAAGTTTACATACAAAGAAACATATTAATTATTGTAATGATTTATGATAAGACAATTATGAAAAACGTAAAACTAAATAATAATGATATATGTATACGTATTTATACATAATATATATAATAATATAATATATAAAACGTAAATTTAAATAGGTAGTTTTAATTTTAATGTATTGTTTCTAATGTGTCAGTATTTATATGATATTTATTAAATTTTCTGTTTTATCATATATTAATTATCTTTAGCTTAAACTTGTTGAGCATACATAGGATTATATTATTCATCCGCCGAGTGTTTTAAGATTGGTTATGTTATGGAAAACTTAACATGCGGAAGCTATTCGACAAAGTATTGTCCATGGAAATATGTAGGTATTTCAGCCATCCCCCGGATATCAAATTAAAGAGCTTATTTATAAGAGTAGTACCTATACGATATAATAATAATAATCATAATAAAGTCTTTTTTTTTCCTTAATTTAACATTTGAGTCGTATAAAATTAAACGTGGCAAAGTAGGTTAGGTACATGATCATCGGGTGGCGCTATTTCTAACATTGCGCACGTGGCAAGCAACTGGTTAGTAGGCAAAAATGAGATAAGTATATGGTAACACACATTTTAAAATAAAACATTATAAAATAACCATTCGCAATCAAAGACGGCCCCACATGCGCTCCAAAATCGTAATCTAAAATTGGGTTGAGGATCAAAGTTGTCAATCTTTCTAGAATTACGACCAAACCTGGCAATATTACGCTGTCAACCAATCAGAAGCGCGTTAAGTCAAGTCAACATGGCGGATTGTGCAGTTTTGATGAAGGCTTAGTCGCTAGATTTAATTACATTATTAGTGACTTTTCTACAAAATTATTGATTATGGAGCATAGTCAACAACCAGTTGATCAATAATTCCACAAGAAAACACAGCATAAATCCCGAAACATGGAAAAATAACCTGTTGAAAAAACAGAGGTAAGTTGTATGCTAACATCATCTATAGGGTTGTCACTTTTTAATAGACATCGGATTGACGAGATTTTTTACATGGATACATGGTTATCAGAATTAGTTAGTGTTACGTCTTATCTTATCTAAACAGCCAGAGAATGACTTTTGATTATAAGTGTTTTATTTCTATTTTTTTAACCTATTATCTCAAAGGCAAATATTTGTTTCAAGGGTTTCAAATAATTATATATTCAATATTATACATATGACATGTTATAATATATAGTTAGGTATGATTTTATATTCTTACAATTCTTTTTCCTTCTTGATGGTAAAAAAACGTTGAAATAAAATAAAGTTAACACCAAAAAAACATGTTTTTATTATTATTATTATTAATTTACTTAAAGCAGCAACGTTCTAATTTAATCAAGTTTTTCTTTAGTTGTGCAGGTACGAACCCAAAAATTTATCGCATCGCTGTTGCAACCACAACTCACCATCTTTTCAATGCCAAAACGACGGCCCAGTTGCAGAGAATATACCAAAACTTTTATTTACATGCAAGCAAAACAGATCAAGATGCTGCTATCCTGCTATATTTATGCCAGATTGTGCCAACAAACCGCAGCAGTAAAAATATTCACAAATTTAAAGGAAAAAACAGATGACAATTAAATATGGATTTGATAAAAAAAACTTTGTACCAATAAAAAGGTACTTACCTAAGTTTAATGTCGGAATTTTCTCTTCTACTAATAATTTTCTACTCCTAGAATAAAAACCTAATTCTTATAATAAAAATATTAACTTACAAATCGGTTTCTCCAATCGGTTTATTACTTGACAATCCTATTTTTTCATTAGATCAGTTAGAATCAAATATGGCAATCATGACGTATGTTTGGCATCAAAACGGCAATCATGGCATAGCTTGGGTTCAAACATGGCATTCTTGAAAGTAACATTCAAAGCTGGCAATCTAGCAAACGAAAAGTATTTTTTCACCTCTATTTTCATGTTTTAGAGTGAGGTTATCGTTTGACTTTGTTTTCTAAAGTCCACAGATTATAGTAAGGCATCCGTCATGATTATTTATGAATTAGTTTTCAAAACAACAGTTTTTTTTCTTCTGTGAAAAGTAAGGTTTGTCGCCTTTGATTTTATACGACTCATTTAGTAAAATATATATAAATAAATAAATATATTCGGGACAATTCTACACCAATTACCCAGCCCCAAACAAGGATACCCGGTACTATATGGGCATTAGATAACGGACAAACATACATAGATACAAATATTACATCCATGGCTCGGAAACAAACATTTCTACTCATGACACAAATGATTGCACCTTGCAAAATTCGAACCCGTGACCGTTTGATTTCTCGTACCTAGGATTACTAGCCACTAGACCAACCGGTCGTCTTTATATAGTTAAATAATTTAGTTTAATTAAGGAGCCCTCTTTGGGTACAGGCCTCCATCTTAATCCATATTTTTCTTGGTTGCTGCACCGTATTCCAGTTTTTTTTCGGCATTTTTCATTAGGTTGTCCTCGTTTTCTGTTGCTTTTTGGGCCTGGCCGCATGCCTACTCGTTTACTCCACTTTGTTTCAATTGCTGTATGGCCCGCCCATTTTTATTTCAGACTTTGTGCGTGTTGTTATACATCTGTTAGTTTAGCTTTGTAACATATAGTAGTATTCCTTTGTTTGTCTTTTACTTTAACGATATAGATATACCCTAATCTATGTTCTATATATCTATCTATCTATACTATAATAAAACTGTAAACTGCGGGCTAAATCTGTACATTAAAATACATACATACATTAACATACGTACATTCGGCATATAATGTAATAATATACATGTAACTAGTTTTGAAGCTGTTTAATCTAAGTTAATAAATAAATTAAATATTTTTTTAAAATTATCATTGAAATAAACTTCGAAATCGATATAGAGTGCAAAAAGGATATGTTTTGTCTGTCTGTCTGTCTGTCTCTTTGAACACGCATCATACTGAAACTACCAGATGGATTTTGATGCAACTGGGCACAATCATAGCTTATGTTATGGAATAACATTTAGAATACTTTTTATCCCGAAAAATCATGAGTTCCCGTAGGATAGGGGCTGAAATTTATTTAAAAGAACACATATCACGCTGAAACTACTGGTCGGAGTTTGATGTAACTTGGTGCAGTCAAAGTTCATATTATGTATTAAAATTGCGGATTCTGTTTACCCCAAAAAATATAGGGTTCCTGCGGGATAGGTGTTCAAAGTAATATTAATTTGAATGTGATAAAAATAATACATTAAAACAGTATCATAATTTCGACCTACCCGCCACGGTACTGTGTGGCTCAGTCAGTCAGCTCATGTCAACCTTCCAACCCGGAGATGCGTGGATCGAAATCATGCGCATATTTATGCGTTTTTTTTAACATTTTACTTGATATTTTTAAGGCTCCTGTCATTTCCTGAAGTAAACCATCAAATCGTTACAACAAAATAGGTCACAATAATTCCAAATCGGATAATTTAGAAAAAACTCAAAAACAGAATAAAACCGTCAATTTACATTGTATTTTTTTTAGTTTGTTTTGGTAGTTTTACCGTAAGTTCATGTTTAAAAAAGAAATAAATTATCATTTATAATTTACAATCCCTCGTAAAAAAGCGCCCTCTTGTGGCTGTTTTTATTGGTAACCAAACTGCTTACTGTTTTACATTTTGTACTAACAGAATTCTCACTGCCGTGCGTGAGGGCGAGCAACGCGAGTCACTGGACGAGCTGAGATCGGGTATACTTTCGAATTTACGATTTCGCGAGGCATATTTTGAAAATACCAATAATCCACACAACGCTACTGCAATGTAACACTTATAGATTCTCAAGGCATCGCGCATAAAGAGCCTAAATCGGGTATATATTAGAGTACGAGTATAGCACAATGGAGTGTCCTACTTCCTTAACACGGGCGTAAGTATTTTTACTGTAGGACCTCTACACTAGAGAGCGTAGTATCTGTACTTATAATAAAGCATTATGAACAAAAAAGTCTGTACAAAGATAATTAAGGTTTGATTTAAAAACTGGGGTACTTAGTATCTTAGGCCTTGCGCGCACTGCCTTGCGGTGGAACGCGGTGCGTTTATTCTACGAGTACCGTATATTTTATACTAGTTTACGCGCCCGCGAAGGTACGCGCGGACTACTGTTTATCGCGAAAAAAACATCCAATTTTCTTCTAGGGTATTAAAAACTAATGCAAAATTAGGTATAGCACCAATGCTCTTGACATTTTTTGATAGACTTGTTATTTCGTTTCCAAGGCAACCACAGACCATTCTGTGATGGCAACCGTTTCTTACAGTGACTCAACATTTTCCAGTTTTCCCGTCGAAACTTGAAATTTTCTGGGATAAAAAGTATCCTATGTTTTATTCCAGGGAATAAGCTATCTCCATTCTAAATTTCATCAAAATCCGTCAAGCCGTTATCGCGTGAAAGCTCCCCAAACAAACAAACAAACAGACAACGTTTCATTTTTATATATTGGTATGGATTGTATTATATGCGTTTATTTCACCGCAATACGTGCACTTCTATGACACTCCGTATTTCACAGAATATGCGTTATAAAAACGCAAGTAGTGCGCGCTAGCCTTATTCCGATGATTAGGTGCCGAGCAATCGATAAAATACTATTTGACTGCTGAACGAATTTTGAAGAAATGTAGTATATTGTACAATGTAGGTACTTTTGGTCCTGGAATAAAACGTTTGGGCTACTTTTAAATTAAATGTCCACACAGTGGCTAAGCTAGTTTTTTTTTTATGTTCACTCTTCGCAAAAATTATACCGTTCAAGTTTTTAACACGTTAGCTTTCAAGTATCTAACTAAATCCAAACCAAAAAAAACACTTATACTGACTGGATGATCTTGCATTTCCAGGTGAAAGAGGTCCACATCCCAGAACGCTTCCATGGCAGAAATTCCCACTTCCAACAGGACATAGCAGTGGTTATAGCGGCCGATCCCTTCCAGTTCAACAGGTTCGTGAGGCCTGCGTGCGTCGACTTCGACGAGAAGCTGCAGCTAAAGCCAGGGAATAAGGGGAAGGTAAGCTACATATTATTACTTCGTTAATTTTAAAAGCTTTTATATATATTTTATTTATTTATTTAACTTCACTAGTATGTATATAAGTATTTTGTCTGTCCTGGAATCTTGTAATTCAGATTTCGAGCACTTCCCGATTAGGTATCCGACTGAAACTTTCAGGGTAGCTCACAAACCGATGACAAAGCCATGTTTTTTTTAGTTATTTTTTGTTTTTTTTTATTACTTGAGTAGTGAAAAAGCAATAAAAATAATATGAAAAAAGAAAAATGAAAAGAAACTCTAAAAGTGAACGTTAAAAGTGAAAACGTACTAAAACAATTTTTTTGGGATTTTTGTAGAAAAGAATAATATGAAAGAAGACATTCATTAAAAAAAGAAGTTGTTAAAGCTTTTTTTAATATATTTTTTTCTAATTATACTTATATGGATTTCCGCAAAGTAACGCCTGATTCTATCAAATATAGTTAAGTACCTACGGTACCCCCTACGGTGGCGCTTTAGTCACAGAATGAATAGTAGTATAATCTAAGTATAACCATATTTATTCTGTGGTATAGCACAATCAGTCGATATTGAGAAAAGAGGGGTGAGAATTGTATTTTCCAAACGAATGGACCTATTTAGCTGCGGTTTTTTTATGTTTCAAAGATGAGGTAAACGAGATGGTTCTTCGCTATAATGGAGGGAGGGGAGGGAATGGGGGTGAGGATCGTAGCTCCCAAACGGATGGACCAATCTTGATGCGGTATTTATGTTTGAAAACTGATGTGATCGAAATGTTTCTTAGCTATATTGGGGGGGGGGGGGGGGGGGGGTTGTTATATAAAATCATTACATTATAAAAATGTATATATAAACAACTTATTTTTCTTTAACATCAACAACATCAACAACAACAACATCATCATCATCATCATCATCATCATCATCATCATCATCATCATCATAATCATAATCATAATCATAATCATCATCATCATCATCATCATCATCATCATTATTAAGCGGGGAACTGCTCTTTAGAGCGAAACTATCGGTAAAGGCAAAAATACACTTTTTTCTCTAAGCAACTTTTACTCCATTCCCTCTTCATGACAAACTAAAAACAAAACACACCACTCAAAAAGTATAAAAAACATAAATCAATAAAAAAGGACAAATATATACAAAAAAGGCCGCAACAATCATCATCACCATCATCATCATCATCATCATCACCATCATCATCAACATCATCATCAACATCATCATCATCAGCCTTTATCCGTCCACTGCTGTATAAAGGCCTCTCTCAATGAATGCCTCAGAGCATGGTCTTTGGCTCTCCTCATCCAGTTTCTGTAGGCCCTGTGGTTAGGCCTACTCACAGGGCCTTACTTACTACAGGGGTTTGCCGTGGTCTTCATTCAAGGACTTTTCTACTCCAGCAGATGTCCATCATCATCATCATCATCATCATCATCATCATCATCATCATCATCATCATCATCATCCACAGTGTGTGTGTGTGTGTGTGTGTGTGTGTGTGGGTGTGTGTGGGTGTGTGGGTGTGTGTGGATGTGTGGGTGTGTGTGTGTGTGAGAGAGAGTGAGGGTGTGTGTTTTTGTGTGTGTGTGAGTGAGGGTGTGTGTTTGTGTGGCTGTGTGTGTATGTAAACCCGCGGGCGCAATAAGTAGATAACATAGTTAGGTGATACAGCCTCATTTTCCGCCCTTTTTTATGACAGAAAACAAAAGATTAAATTGATAACTCTAACCCAGGAGCTGTATGCGGTAATAGTAGATTATGCACCAACGGGATAAATCAGTGTCTTACTGTACGTGCGGCATATTGGCCCTGAGCGTAACGAGGGTCTCTAGAGTTAACTCCCGAGCGTAGCGAGAGGGTTTTAAAGCTAGTTATGTAGAGTCCTGAGTGAAGCGAGGGGTCCAATATACTGCCGCGACGTCAGAAACAGCGACGCTCGCGAAAACAGGCTTTATCCTCGAGGTGAATACTCTACTTTGCATACATTCTGTTAGATAATAAAAACAATATATGCACCATAGACTGCTTGGCTTTCAAGTTGATGCTAAGTGTTGGAAATATATTAAAAGGACGGATTCGGATACAGCCTTGACTCCTATTGTTGTTCTAAAATTACACCAAACACCGTCTCTTGTTTCAAATTCTTTACAATCGCGCCTTTTTTGTGTTCTGCTTATGGTGGCCACTGGCCAGTTCGATTTTTGGTTTAACTCTCTTTACAATGCCCGTCTATGCCAAGAGTCATGCGAATTTAACATTCCAAATTTAAATCACATTATATCCCTTGGTAGTTTCATGTAACATTATATCCCTTGGGATATGATAATTTGCTTTACGTTAAAAATGCGTGATATGTAATTGGACATTGTCGAGCAGGTGGTATGAAAACAAATAAATATGAAACCGTCTCGACAACCCGTTTAACGTCCGCACATAGGACTGCCCTGATAGATACATACTGAACGACCTTCCAACATGTGGACACAACAAACTACTCCATGCTGGCGAGTGTGTAGAGGAGCCATAACGCCATCAGATTTCACGTGAAAATAATTATGGTGAATACGTAGTGCCTTCCATTGCTTTTCATTTCATGGTCTTTGGATCGAAGTGCAGAACTCTTTAGAGTCTATACGAAGGAAATATTTTATTCTTGTCCACAGGGAGTGATTGTAGTATGTTTGCCCACAGGTAGCAGGCTGGGGCCTCACTACTGAGAGTGATAGCGCGTCCCATGTCCTGAAAGTAATAGATCAACCCTACATCGACATAGGGACATGCATATCAGAGTCGCCGGATGACTTCCGTCCGTTCATCACCGCTGACAAGTTCTGCGCGGGATATAAAAATGGTAAGATATATTGGTTTTTGAGAGACTTGTTACAGTTTCGTTTCCATTGCAACATGTTATTCCGTTCCTTACAGCGAGTAATCGTAATTTTTATAGCCAATCGTTGGTACTTTGGGTTACATTATTGCAATGTTCGTAAGTACTTCTAATTTTTGAAAAATAAAATACTGCCTATGATACTCGCCAATACTCGTAATGTATCTTTTATAAGTGAAATAATTTTTATATCAGTTCTGTATTTTAGACCGAGCGAGCGTGAAGCGCAAGCAAAGCGTCTCTGTTTGAGCTTTAGCAAAAATTCTTACGTATGTCCGGATGTCTGTCCAGGTTTCTGTCTGGATTTCCGGCTGTTCTCTTACACAGGTCGCATTTCTCTTCCGGTCTAGACGAAACTTGGTATACAGGTTAAGCGAATTTTTTGAATTTTCTATTTGTCGGGGATTATGGATTTTTTGTTACTTCCCCTAAAAAGGGTAAAAAGGGCTACCGAATATTTCCGCCATATTAAATCCGATTTCGATGGTTAATTTTTTTATATGAAAGGTAGTAATTTTAAGTTAGTCTCATAAAATTTGGTGAAGATCTGATGAGGATCTTTGGCTTGATGAGCAGAATAGCTCCTCAAAATGCAGTAGATTTCTCACTTTTAGGTTTCTACCAGTGCAATCAGCCCTTTACCTACTATGTAGGGATTGATGGAGCACCTTGGTTATTAATGTTATTGTTACAATAAGGTAACTAGATGGCGCTTCTGTGCACCGCTAGATTGCTTGCAAAAAAAATTGTACGTGCGATGTTTACAGCTCTACAAAACAACCATACAATAAGAACAAATCTTTCCTCTTTATTGACCAAGCGAGTGCGAATCGCGAGCGAAGCGTCTCCGTTTCAGCTTAGGAAAAAATAATTTCGTATGTCCGGTTGTCCTGCTATTCTCCTCTACGGGTCACATTTCTCAACAGATTCTCGTGAAATTTTGTGAGCAGGTTTGATAATGATATGTTTTTTTTATTCGTATTTCGATATTTTTCATAATCGTGTTTTTGAACTACTCTAATGAAACGAAAAAAAAACATTTTTATATTCCTTACGTGGCTATGGGGGAAAAGCAGCAAAAAGACATTTCTGCTCTACAAAAACTTTTTGAACTTCAAACTCCAGGTCAAACTCAGACCATTCGGCCTACCGGTCGTTTAAAGTATATATGCGCGGTGTCCTCCTCCTCAGTCATTCCCTTATTTCTGAGAATCGTGAATTCAAAATTCGTCTAGATCTTCCTACACCTGCTCCGATCTTCGGCTTTGTGGAGTGCAATATTGAATGGCATCTCTAAATGTTGTGACACCTGTTCAGACCAACGTTTTGGGCTTCAGCCTCTTGGTCTTTTCAAATTCAAAATTCACATTCAAATTTATTTATTCAACCAACTAGAGTCAATACAAAAATACAATAAATTCAGAACATTTCAGAAATCAGACATTTCAGTTTTTTTTGTCTTGGATCTTGCTCGTCACTATTAGCCTTTCCAGGTTGTTGGCGTCTCTACGGGCTATGTGACTGAAATATTGCAACACCCGGTGCAGGTATATAGACGACAGTAGCTATTGTCGCTCTAGTTTGAGTTCCTTTAGGATCGAAACATTGGCTCTATGAGCTGTCCAAGGAACTCTCAGCAGACGTCGCCAGCACCACATTTCAAACGCGTCAGTTCTTTACTTTAAATCAGCTTGTAAGGTCCAAGCTTCCGAGCCATAAAGAAACATGGAAAAAACAAGCGTTCGGACATTGTGTATTTTAATCTTCCTACTGATATTGCTGTTCTTCCATACTTGGTTCAGTTGTATCATAGCTGTCTTTGCCATGCCTGTTCGTCATCGAATTTCAGGTTCGCAGTTGCCCTTGTTGTTAATTAGGGAACCAAGGTAAGTAAAATTCTCTACAGTTTCATACTGTTTTAATGCATCAGAGCGTTGAATCGACGCGAAACGGTCGACTACCATGAGCTTGGTCTTCTTTGTATTTATGGCTAGACCCATTTCTTTGCTGACACGTTCAAGACAATTCAAAAGGTTCGCCATTTTTGCAAACAGATTCGTGTCATCAACATAACGGAGATTGGAGATATTAACTACTCCAATTTTAACACAACCATCCCAGCCATCTAACACTTTCCGCATGATATGTTCCCCATAGATGTTAAACAAAATAGGGGAGATGATACAG
Organism: Alsophila aescularia; assembly: GCA_946251855.1. Classification (NCBI taxonomy): domain Eukaryota; kingdom Metazoa; phylum Arthropoda; class Insecta; order Lepidoptera; family Geometridae; genus Alsophila; species Alsophila aescularia. Next base: position 23,719,778 of record OX276385.1, read on the forward strand.
CCCTGCCACACTCCCTTCTGAAATTTAAAAAAAACTTGATGTGGTGTTTCCCAGTTTAACGGTCCTGTAACCGGATTCATAAAGATTTCTGACTAGAGTCACGATATGTTCGGGTACTCCTGCATCATATAGTACGCGCCACAGTTATTGTCATCTCAAGCAATCAAACGCTTTGTGGTAGTCGATGAAATACATTATCATAGGTGTATTAAATTCGTAGCATTTTTCAATGATCTGCCTATTGTTCAAGATCTGTTCCTTGGTTCCCTTTCCCTTGACGAAACCAGCTTGTTCTTGAGGGATTTGCTATTCAAGAAAAGACCTGAGGCGGTTATTGATAATGTGTAGCAATACTTTGCCTGCGTGAGATATTAAGGCGATCGTTCTGTAATTATTGCAGTTTCTTACTGACCCTTTTTGTGCAGCGAAATTATTGCCGATTGAACCCAATCCAAGAGCCATTCACATGTTCTCCAGACTGAGTTACAGATCATGCTCAGAGACTCTGTTCCTCTTTCACCAAGCACTTTCAGTGCTTCAGCTGTGATGCGATTGGTCCCAGGAGTCTTGTTACTTTTGAGCTTCTTTATTGCGCGGTGTACATTTTTTTTCAGTTTTAAGCTATGCGAAGACAGACTCGCGAGGTCTACAGCTCACAGAGCCACTAGTAATATTAATGTAGATTTGTCTTTTTGACATACGTTATATTAGTTATTATATGTTTTTTGACGTGAATAAGTCTATTTTTATTCCATAACGCGCGGTGGAGGGGGAATCGCCACCATTTTGAGGTCATTTCGCTGCTTTAAATAATTTATTTTTAGGACATGGAGAAGCTACGACGTTTGTTTGAGTTTCAATCGTTAGCTCTCGTCAAAATCTTTCATTTTTTATATAAATATTAGTGTGAAATAGTTATAGTGTATATATATATACACTATAACTATTTGTTAACTTTAACACTATATGTATATATATAGTGTTAAAGTTAACAAAGTAAGTTTAAAAGTATGAAACGTGAAAATATTCATAGTGATGTTCAGAGGATAGCCGTGGTCATATGCCACATTGCCCTGAAGCTTATGATCGCTTACTATTGTTAGAATGTGTTGTTTTGTTGGGTAAAGTGGCATACGACCACGGCTATCCTGTGAACATCACTATAAATATTTTCATGATTCTTACTTTTTACAGCGTTATGTTTCAGTCGGCGGGTTTTAGTTATTGAACTTTTTAATGTACCGCTTCATTCTGTATGTAATGTAAAAATAAGTTTTTAGTTCATTATTTTATGTCCACTAGAGGGCGCTATATTCAATTTATTATGACGTTACACAGCCTACAACCAGCGGACGATCAAGACACATCAAACCTCCGCTTCCTCATTTATCAAATTATGATAAGTATTTTAGAAGTTATGAGGGAGCAGATGAACATACATACATAAAAATCATAATCCTCCTTTTTGGGTTATCGTAGTCGGGTAAAATTAAAATTAATAATGCAATGTCGGCCTATAATCGGCAAAAAGCTAGGTCAAAATATAATAGTGTACGGTTGAAAAGAGATTCTCAAAAGCAATCTATCTATATTTATAATCTATCTATCTATCTTCTATCCATATCTATCTATTCTATATTCTATACTTATAATAAAGCCATAAGAACGAAAAAGTCTGTACAATGAATATAATAAAAAAAATGGAACAAAATATATCATTTTTTTAAACCGTGTTTCTCTGTCTGTTTGTTTGTTAGTTTGTTTGTCTGTATGTTTGTTCGCGCATCACGTAAAAACTTCTGGACTGATTGCGATGCGGTTTCCACTGTTGGATAGTTTAGTGTTTGACTAAAAAACTAGGGTACGTGGTATCAATCGGATGATTAGATACCGAGCAATCGATAAAAACTTTTTAACAGCTGAACAAATTTTGAAGAAATATAGTATATTGTACATTATAGGTACATTTGGTCCTTGAATAACACGTGGGCTACTTTTAAATGAAATAATCACACGGGCTAAGCCGCGGGCACAGCTAGTCCACTACAAGAGATACCAATAAAACACCATAAGACAGAGTGAAGTGAAGATACGTTCAATTATTCGCGATCCGTTTCCATCCAGAAAACCCTCGACAAGCTCGCTTCATCAAAGCGCGTCTGCATCGATGCAACTGTGCGTTTGTAGCGATCTAAACGCTTGACTAGCTAATTTAAAGGTGCTGGTTCCTGCGATGAAAGAAACAAAGATCAAGCACTACTAAGTTACTATTATTCAAGACGCGACTATTTGTTGTGTGCGTGTCGCGTGGTACAAAACTGTTCGTCACAGTTCGTCATCAAAAGATCGCGAGCGATATTGTGCCATGCTTTTTCCACACGCATTAACCCGTATCGCTTGCCTATTCACTCTACGCAAATATGTATGTGTTACGCACACAAGCGTGTGTCAGCGCGCGTAGTCGATTAGTTATGTGTGCTGCCCTGGCTCAAAACTATGGATAGCGGCTTTTTATTTTTTATGATGATTAAGTTTACTTATCTATTTGGCAATTAAAGAAGCCGTCTCCACTATTATACGCGGGCCATACGCGGGCCATGCGCGGAGTTTTAAAATTACGCGGAGTTTTGGTGGAACACGAGTTGGGCGAACTTATTGAATCCTTACTTCTTTCTTTCATCGAAAGCTGGTTCAGATTGCATTGAGTTTATGTCAAACTTTACGCCCGTTCGTAGAGTGTGAGAGAAACGTCGTCTACATTCCCTTAGTTCTCGCCTCTCTCGGTAAAAACCCGTTTCGCTATCGTAATATGTTCTGCCTTGGTTTCCAGGAAGCACCGTATGCAGCGGTGACGGCGGCGGCGGCTTGGTGTTCAACCTAGATGGGGCCTGGTACCTCCGCGGAGTGGTTTCGGTCTCATCGGTCTCAAAAGAATTAGGATGCGACCCTGGCCAGGTCGTCTTGTTCACCGACCTCGCGCTGTTCCTGACTTTTATCCGGGAGAATATGTCTGATTAAAGATTCGTCATGTGTTTTGTCACTTTTATAGATTTCAATACTTTCTAGGCTAAGGATATCTCAAATAATTTCATGGTTGATGTTTTGCATTCGGTAGATAATGTTTTAACATTAAATCCACTTTGTAATATTTTTTTTTGCATTTAAGTACAAATAAATAAATAATATTTTATTTTGTGGTCTCTTTACCACAGAATGATTTATTACCGTCTGCCCTCACAAACGGCTACCGCGTGGGACACACGGCTATACCATATGTGTTTTATTACACATATGGTTATACCATCAGCCACCGCGTATAAGAAATGACGGCAGACAGTAATACAATTATGGCTATCGGCTCCCTTGTATGAGAAACGGTGGCAGACGGTAATACACTTATGGCTATCGACCCCCACTTCCAAACATTTATATTAAAATTTAGATGCAATAGTAATTTAGTAGATAGTGTTTACCGAAATACAACAATAATACAATTACAAAATAATAATATATTCAGAATATAAATAGTTAATTTTTATTAATAAAATACCACAAAAGTAAAACTTAATGTATAAACAATGGTTAATGGTTTTACATAGCATTTAACATAAAAACGAAGAATACTAAGGACATGGTAAGTTATGATTTCATGAGCTCTAGCGCCTCTTCTGATAAAATATACCGCTTTTAAGTTTTCTAATATAGATTTCATGTTTTTTTGGCAATATTCTTCAGCTTAATACATTTTTGTGTCCTTATAAGTTCAGGTATATAACAATACAATACAATACAATACAATACAATACAATACAATAACACTTTATTGACACACAGTTAAACAAATTACAAAAAATAGATAAATAATGGTAATAGGTATGGTTCAATGTAGGTTTTCAAGGTGAACCTCCTGCTCTTTTAGCGTTTTCTGCTTTCTTGGTGTATTTGAAAAGTGGTGACAAGATGGGCAGACGAAATAACGGCGGTGGCGGGCCGAAGTTGGCTGAAGACTGCAAAAGACAGGAAAAAGTGGAATTCCTTGGAGGAGGCTTTTACCCTAAAGGGGTACAAAATTAAAATGAAATAGCAATATTATTTTTTATAATTATATTTTATCATCACTAATAATGATTTGATATAATATTTCAAATATTGCTAAATTAATTGTATGTTGTATTTATTGTAATTGTTTTTGAATGGAATTAAATAAAGCGTTATTATTATCATATTATTATTATTAAGTTATGATTTATAGATAAATTAAAAATAATACACTTATGGGTATTGCCAATCACAATATTTTTATACGCTTTATATTAGCTTCACTTGTATGTTTATAACAGACTCCTTTGGACGCTATTTTGACCCACTTTAAACGGTCAGATTTCATTCAAATTTTGCACACCTTTCAAAGACCGATGAAAATGGAATAATTCGAAAAAAAAACGCTCTTATAAATAAACCAAACTAAAAAGTAGAAAATAAATAATAATTAAAAAAAACTAAAAAACACGCTTTATATAGAAAACCAAACTAAAAAATAGAAAATAAATTTTAATAGTGTAAATAAGAAAAAAAAGTTTTATTTAAAAAAAAAAACTATTTTTTAGTTTGGTTTTCTATATAAAGCGTGTTTTTTAGTTTTTTAAACTATTATTTATTTAAATAAAAACTTAAATGATATAACTAGTCTTTTGTTAAGGTTTTAACATAAAATTAAATTAAGAAAACAAGACAATCAACTCCATTGTAAATCATTACTTACAGTTACACAAAAAAATGAAAATAAAATATGTGGGTACTTAAAAAAACACAATAGATACTAATTATATAGTCTTTGAGTAGTACGAGTATACAGCTACAGTAGGTATACTATTCACATAATATTTGTACACTATCACAGTTATTCGATGTGAAACAGGGCGAAATAATAAAAGCAGAGAATTTCACTATGCAAATAGGACGCAAAAATGGCTGGCTATGGCTTTTATTGACAAGTCTCCAAGAGCCTGAAAAAATTGCTCCCGCAATGAGTTGTTCACACAAGAAAAATTCAATCTAGGGGCAACGGTTTTCTTCCCAATAAATCAATTAAATCTCTCAAGTTCAAGTTGGTCGTCAGTGCTACTGGCACTGTCAGACATAGGGGCTATACTACTCTAAGGTCTTAATGAATCGACTGGTACTAATCCTGTAAAACTTTTGTAACCCCGTAATTCTTTTATGCTCCTAATCCTATACCTCTCATTATATATAGCTTTTATTACTACATACGGGCCGGGAAATAGGTCATCAAGTTTGGTATTTACCCTAGCTGCACTACTTGTAGGGGCCTGTCTCCGCAGGACAAAATCTCCCTTTTTGTAAACATGTGCACGCTTTCGTTTTTTATCAAAATTGCGCTTCTTTTTATCACTCGCTTTCTGTATCCTATCAGTAGCTTTCTGTCACCGTGACTCAACGGGTTCTGACTCACGTTCAGGAGCTGAAATTTTACATACAAACCTACCAGCACGAGCAAATATAAAGTCATGAGGCTTAAAACCAGTGGTGTCGTTAATTGTGTTATTGATTCCCCAAATTATGTTTGTCAAGGCGTTGGCCCAGTTACCAGAAGCTTCACTAGGATCAGTAGCTTACAAAGTATCTAGAATAGTTCGGTTAGTACTGGACAAGCAATAGCATTTAACTTATGTCTAAACTGCTTATCTGTGAAAAACTTTTTAAAGATCCTACTTGTAAAAGCTTTTGTGGAATCTGATACTACACGATTTGGATACCCAAAAACACTAAATATATTTTTCAGAATACGAATTGTCTCAATCGAATTGATTTGAATCGCATTTGTTATTACAAACATATATTGGTATCCTTTTTTGTGTCCAACAAGATGGGCCTAAGTCATCTATGTGTACCATGCTCATTGGATCAGAAGGTTTTGGAATTGGATGTAATTTTCATTCTTTCTTGCCGTAAATTACCCTTGCCATATGCACAATGAACGCAGTCACATATTTCCTGATAAATCGTTATCTTGGGAAACCAATATTAATTTTTAATCAATTCGAAACAATAGCCTACGTGGTCAATGTCATCACAATTTTCCATCTGGCCGAACTTGGAACTACCAGGCGGTTTTCGTTGAGGGTATAATTTATCGTTTACAATTTTATTATTGTTTTTGAAACTCAGCTTCAGTTTTTAAGGTCAGTGGTGTTATTTTTTAGCTGTTTAACTATAGAACTTAACTTATCGACCTGACATTGCACAACCCAATCCGCGACTTCAAGACGGTTCACTTTCATGGTATCGACTTTGTTATCGACCGGATGTCGGCTTAGCGCATCTATATGCTTCATACGTTCTCCCGGCATATATTCAACACTAATGTCGTAGACCTGTATCAAAAGCCACCATCTTGCGATACGTGGTATAAGGTCACGTCTAATGAGCGTTGCTGAAACCGCTATACAATCAGTAAACCTTAATATGTTTACCTACGACACACCCGAAATCTACGCAACGATTAAACAACGCCGAGTGTTTCCAACTCATAGCTGTGATACAAACTTTTCTTCCTACTTGTAACCCAACTAAAGTATAAAACAGGTCGCAACGAATTATCTGTCTGCCTCTGTAATAATATGCCTGGAATACCTAACTTACATGCATCAGTATGTAATTCCGTGGGGAGCGTAGAATCATACAAAGCTAACACATGTTTGGAACACAAACAGTCATTTAGTCGTGGAAAACTTTCGTTTTGTTCACTTTTCCATATCCACAGTGTATTTTTCTTCGTTAAGTCCGTTAACGGGAGTGCAATTAAAATAAAATTGGGAATAAACTTCCTAACTGCATAACCCAATAAATTGACGCACGGCATGCACGTACTCGGAACTGGAAACAGTGATACTGCTGATAATTTTGATTCACCAGGCTGAATAGGATTGACAGATATCTCATGTCTTACATATGTGATATGGTTTTGCAACAACGCACATTCATGTTTAATTTCAAATTTTCGGTCTCGAAATTAACTGAGAACTTTTTCTAAAGTTGCTAAGCCAGAAACTACATCGATTGAGGGTAGAAGCAACTTATCTAGGAACGCTAATATTTAATTGCATGAACACTGAATATACGTTTGCTAATCCGAATGGAACTTTGGAGTACTCATTATGACCTTGTGGTGTTATGAATGTTCTTTACTATTTAATGGCCCCGTTTTGATATCACCTACTTGACAATCCGGGACAATGACTTGACTAGTGTTAGATGTATCATAAGCAAAATTAAGGCTATCGGAAAGGCAACACACCTGGCATTCTGGCTGTGGCTCCAAGCAGCTTTCGGCCCTTGTTAGGACTTCTCCAGAGGGCCACACGATGGTCTCGCCGCCCATTTTGACAACTTTAATGTAGCCATCTTCACCGCGTAGCAATGTAACCGGCAGGGATTAGGACACGCCGTGAAGCTCATTTTGTCGCGGAAGTGTCACCACGTTGCTGTCCACCTTATTCCCCAGTACCCGCAGCGTAGCGCTATATGTCATTAGGTTCCACACTGTAATAAGTGCGTGTACCTGGCTGAGAGCAATCACGCAACAAATAGCCCGTTTTCTTGCATCGAGGACATGGATCTGTCTCGGGATTCGGGCCGGGCGGCGGTAAGTTTTCGGTCTAGTAGTGGTCAATTTACTATATTCTTTTGGAACCTGGGTTCTTGAGGTATACTACACTATAATCATCAAGTGCACATAAAAAACCTTCGTAAAGTTCTCTTGGTGATTGACATTGAAATGCGCGCGCATTTGGCTGCAAGGATAGCATACCATACTATGAGATGCTGGCGTTGTTAGATAATTTGTATCGGAAACACATGGCGATTTTATCTTGATAATATTTCGTCATCTTTTCAGTCAGTAATTTTCTTCTTTGCAACATCTCTTCGAGCATGCTGCCATAATCCCTGTGTTTAGGAAATGCGTGAAATAATATTTGCTTCCATTCGTTCCATGAATAATCGTAGTCTTCCAGTCAATTGTACTATTTCTTTGCTTGTCCTCGTTATTTGTCTTGCAAGTGAAATTATTTTTTCGCGTCATCCCACCCGTGGATTTCACCAATTTGGTCAATTTTCCCAATTCATGCTTGCACTGTACATTCTTCGTTGATTGGGTTGAATTCCGGGATTAAAGAGGTAGCACGGTAGCCTAGATACAGGGCCGTCTTGAAGGTCACAAAATTAATATCCTTAGCAACCTCTTTCTCGAGCAGAGTTTTCAGCAAAATTCTTGCTGGTGATATTGGGTCATCTTCTTCATCTAGCTCAGATTCATCCAGAGACCGAGAACATTGCGGCATGGAAATTTATCTTCTTTTCATTTTGTGAGCAAAACTTTGCTTTCTCACGCGCGAAAAAGTTACCTCGCGCACGACCACGCGCATACTGCGCAAAACGTAACATTTTTGAATCACGGACGGGGTTCGAACCCGCTTCATTCCGTGCCTCGGCGCGGCACATGCCTATACCAAGTTCGGCTACCGTGACAGTTACTACAAGCTTCAAATTTTTTGCTTAGTTTGTAGGAAGGGGAAATGTCAATGTGGTGGCTTGGCTTTGGCGGGCAGTGGCACTGACAGACGTCAAATCCATTACAGAAGCCATCACTATTCAATTTAAAACTTGAAATACAATCAAGATGCACAAACACGACAAATCTCAAAAACTAAACCACGACTACGGTCGGGTATATGACACTATGACACTCTTGCGATGATGACGAATCGATTGACATCTCGTTTGTCAAAATTCGACCAAGTTTTTATTTTAAACACATAGTCCTTCCCTTGCTTCGCCGAAGTCGGGTAAAAAAATATAACCGAACCTGAAGACGAATCGATTGATTCCTCACTTGTCAAAATCGGAACAACAGGAGCGACGCTATGGTGGAACAGCCACATACATACATTAATACATACATACATACATACATAGACTGTAAAACTCATTACCCTCATTACTCATTTTCCCATGCTTCGCCGTAATTGGGTAAAAACACGCTTTTAAAATAATATATCTATATACTTATAATAAAACTGTAACGGGTCCAATTCTGTACATTGAAGATATTTTGACATTTTCTTTTGAAGCGTACTCTACATTCGATACTGAAGCCAAAACTGTTTTTTTTTCATTTTTGTCTGTCTGTCTGTATCTTGGCTAGGCATCACGCCAAAAATACTGAATGAATTTAAATGAAACTTGGTATGATTTGAGTTCATACTAGGAGGTAGGACATAGGATACTTTTAATCCCGAAAAATTTAAGGGTTCCCGCAGGATAGGCGTTGAAAGTTATTTAAAAGAACACATATGACGCTGAAACTACTAAACGGATTTTGTTGCAACTTGGCACAGTCATAGTTTATATAATGTGTAAAAATTGGGGATAATTTTTATCCCGAAAAAATAAAGAGTTCCTGCGGGATAATGTCCCAAATTCTGTAAATTGAAGATATTTTGTATTTTTTTTTGGAGGTCGTTCTATATTCAATACTAAAGCCAAAACTGTATTTTTGTAATGTTTGTCCGTCTGTCTGTCTGTCCGTCTGTCTGTCTGAACCTTGGCAGCGCATCACGCCGAAAATACTCACTGAATTCTAATGAAATTTGTTATGATTTGAGTTCATACTTCGAGGTAGGACACTAGATACTTTTTATCCCAAAAAATTAAAAAGTTTCTGCAGGATAGGCGTTGAAAGTTATTTAAAAGAACACGTATCACGCTGAAACTGATGGACAGATTTTGTTGCAACTTGCCACAGTCATAGTTTATATAATGGGTAAAAATTGAGGATACTTTTTATCCCAAAAAAGTAAAAAGTACCTGCGGAATAATGTCCCAAATTCTTTAAATTGAATATATTTTGTAATTTTTTTTGGAGGCCGTTCTATATTCAATACTAAAGCCAACACTGTATTTTTAATTTTTTTGCCTTTCTGTATATCTGTCCGTCTGTCTGTGTATACCTTGGCAGTGCATCACGCCGAAAATACTCACTGAATTCAAATGAAATTTGGTATGATTTGAGATCATACTTCGAGGTAGGACACTGGATACTTTTCATCCCGAAAAATTAAAGAGTTCCAGCAGGATAGTGGTGGAAAATTATTTAAAAGAATACGTAGTACGCTGATACTATTGAACGGATGTTTGCAACTTGGCACAGACATAGTTTACAAGATAGGTGAATATTATGGATACTTTTTGTCCCGAAAAAAATAAAGGGTTCTTGCGGGATATGGGTCCAAATTCTGTACTTTAAAGATATTGTGTTTTTTTTTAGAGGTTACTCCATTTTCGATAATGAAGCCTAAACTGTATGTTTTTTCATTTTTGTCTGTATGTCTGTCTGTCTGTCTGTATCTTATCTGTCATACTACGAGGTAGGACATAGGATACTTTACATCCCGAAAAATTAATGGGTTCTCGCAGGCTAAGGGTTGAAACTTATTTAAAGGAACACGTACCACGTACGATATTTTCGACTATATACACGTGAGTTATAGCCGGTAGTGATATTTTAAATTATGTATCAGGTTCACGAAAACTTTAACACTAAAATACGTACCACGCTGAAACTAATGGACGGGTTTTGATGCAACTTGGCACCGTCTTAATTTATATGATGGGTTAAAATTGAGGGGCTTCTGCGGGATATGGGTCCAAAGTTAAGTTAATATTTAAGTAATAAATAATATTTTTTGGATGGTTCTCTATATTCGATACTGAAGCCAAAACTGTTTTACTTTTTATTTTTGTCATTCTGTGTGTCTGTTTGTCCGTATCTTGACCACGCATCGCACAGAAACTACTGAATGTATTCAAATGAATCTTGGTATGATTTGAGTTCATACTACGAGGTAGGACATTGGATATTTTCATTCCGAAAAATTAAATGGTTTCCGCAATATAGGGGTTGAAACTTTTTAAAAAGAACACGTATCACGCTGAAACTACTAGACGGTTTTTTTGATGCAAAGTGACACAGTCATATATCTATACTTATAATAAAGCAACAGGTACGAAAAAGCCTGTAAAAAGAAAATGAATAAAAAAATGCTTTTGGGTGCTTAAAAAGGGTATTGAACTCGTTTTTTTTTTTTTTTTTTTAATATTGTTGCTCTGTCTGTTTGTCTGTATGTTTGTTTGTTCACGCATAAAACTATTGGACCGATTGCAATGCGGTTTTCATTGTTAGATAGCTTAGGTTTTGATTTAAAAACTGGTGTTAATTGGTATCTCAATCTGGTGAGTTAGAAGCCGAGCAATTGATGAAAGTATTTTTGACGGAGGAAGTGGACTTGGAAAAGCCCCGACATTGTGACTAAAAATAAGATTGACTTCATCATGACGGACAATAAGCACATATTCAGGGATGGCTCAGTGATCAGCATGTTTAAACCCGGTGTTTAATACCGGTAGTGATCACCGACTTGTCCGAGACTCCTTGAATATCGACCACAAGCTTGAAAGATTCCGTCTGGTGAAGTCTACGCTCCGAGCCAACCTGCTCAAGGCCGCTGTTGGATCAGAACAGTTCCAACTCAAGTTGGAAAATCGATTCGCTGCTTTGGAAACCACAAATAATGTCGACGAGGAACTCCAAAAAGTTGTGGAAATCCTTAGGGAGGGAGGCACTAGATTTTGTCAGCTGCGGCAGCAGCGTACGGGCACGAAATCTAAAATCTTGAGGCTCTTCGGCTTATGGCGAGCAATTCAAACCATCAGAAAAAAAGGAGCTCAATTAAATTATCAGTTAGCTTGTGCGACGTGACCTCCGATGCTCAAATAGACGCCGAATAGAAAAAGTGATTAAGCAAAATCGGGGGTCCAAAGTCTTCACCCAGTAATTGAGTGATTTTTTTGATCCCATCTGACGAAGCTCAAGACCATGTAGCGTTGACAAAACGCTACATGGTCTTGTAGCGTTTTTGTCTACTTAAATAAAAAACAATAAACCTATAACTAGCAATACAAAACAACAATTCGACAAGTAAAAGTAGGAATAAACAAGACAGCACATAAACAACTAATAGAAACGCATCTTTATAATAGTAAAACTAGAATTATAATTGCATATTGCTCAATATACTCACGTATTAGAATGTATCTTCGTTTTTGGAGTAAATAAACAACAGACAAGCCATGCTATTGTTTGTTGTTAGAATCAGATGACGACATTGAAGTCGCACATAGTTGATTGAAACAGTACTATCGTTCGTATTTGGTGAATACCAGCGAAAGCAGACGATCGGGTACACAAAATAGATTATCGTACGTTGTTTACTTACATGATATAATCCTGTAAATCACAGTTCGAAAAAAACAATAGTCATGTTCATAGGTTATAAACACTTCGATGAATACAACACGTCCGTGCACTACTGATCACGAATGTATAACTCTTAGGTCAATTGATTGAAATAAATACGAAAGGGAACAAGGAATAACTGGGAATCAATTAATAAATAAATAATTAATAAAGTTCAATTGATAAACACGGAGACAAGTGGTGACCTCTACCGAAATTTTACTTATCTTTGCATCGATTAGCTGTCAAAGCAAAAGGGCGCGTTTCGTTGTTCGGCACGGTCCCGCAATGTCAGCAAATAGAAAATAAAATTAAACAAACCAATTAAATGCAACAAATGTTAAATTTAGGAACGTAGATTTTTTCCAAAGCAAACCCATACAATACCATAATTTAATAGTTACGGTATATAGTTTTATGAGAATATAACGGTAGCGAAGCAAAGAAACCGCGTTCCGTACCTTTCGTCTGGTACGGAACGTTTTATAGCCTATAGTTTATAACAATTCTTAAACGTCACTTGGCAGTTGTTTAGCTGTCAAAAGTAGTTAAAGAAACGATAAATAAACAAATGTGATTTCTAGGGTGAGAAATCTTAAAAAATAAAAATAAAACCATATTATCATTTCCAAAACCCATGTATAAGCGCTGATCGGTTTCCGGGTGAAAAGAAATGTTATTCGGATAGATATTGCTAAATGAAAAAAAAAACTAGATCCGGCGACAGAAAGTAACCGAGACAATGAAGAGGAGTGACGTGTCCCTTTTCGTGCTGGAGAGCCTAGCAGGACTGACAAGTTTTTTCCCTGCATATTATAAAACCCGTAAAAAAGGTGAGAGATTTTGTTGGTATTTTTCGTATTGTCGGCAGTAATGATTGCGATTGTGAAATCACTTTTATCCATTTTTCGAGACGCCATTTTAGCGAACCGAAAGCGGTGGCGTTTGCGGAGTCTCGAATTCTAAAAAAACGTTGTGTCTATTCATTCACAGCGGGTTTTCTCTCCTGGACTGAGACCCCACGACGGAGTTTTCCCCCCCGGACTGAAACACCCCACGAAGGAGGCTTCTTCCCCCGGATTTAAGTAGAAAAGGCGCCGTGTCGCGATACAATACGTCACGCCACGCCGACATTATACCCAACGATTCCTGCCACGTTCTTGGGATGCGGTATCGTATTTTATCCATATATTTCGTTAACCGGAGTGTTGAACTTTGGTTCCCCACCGACCTGCTGGACACCTGCAACGCCTGAGGGGTCTAGCCTGGCTACCTCTCACGCGAATTGGACATTGCTAAAACGTCGGATGGAGAATTACCTTCACTAACATAACGGCTAAATCTTATAGAAAAAGGTAAATAAGTAGACTACACTGCCGGCCGGCAATTTCATCAATGTTTTGTTAGAGTAAATACTTGATTTTGTCAGTTCTATATCGACCCTAGTTATAACAGGGTAATCTTAGATCTTGGTATTTCTTGGCTGCTGAGTTGGATCTGCAGGCTAGGATTCTTTGGACTTTAAGTAAATAAGCAAGATTAAACCAAGGATAATAAATATTGTATTGGTGAATTTAAATTACATGTTTTGTCTTCAACTTTACATGCTAGCTTGAATGGCTGTCCAAGGTACCTACGGCACGGTTCTTTGGATTTTAAGTAAGTAAACAAAATTAAACCAAGGATAATAAATGTTGTATTGGTGAATTTAAATTGCATGTTTTGTCTTCAACTTTTCATGCTAGCATGAATGGCCGTCCAACGTACCTACGGCACGGTTCCTTAGATTTTAAGTAAATAAGCAAAATTAAACCAAGGATAATAAAGATTGTATTGGTGAATTTGAGTTGTATGTTTTATCTTCCACTATAGTACCCACTAGCTAGTACATTACCGAACGGTCTTGATCCAATAGTTCTTGAAGCTCGTTCCGGTTTATCCAGGTAATTTTATTAATTTCAAAATATTAACGAGTATTTTTAGTTTCGAGTGATTCCGAAGAAAGGTATAGCGTCCTCGCGTTCAGAGCGACCGAATGGGGCAAGAATCCCGACTCACCCCACTCTTGGTCTGACTTGCCCCAATTTATTTTTTATTACCTTTATCCATAGAAATAAGACTAAACAATTAAAAACCGTTACAACCAATAATGGCACAACCGTCGTCTCTAATCCAGAGATCCTTTCTGAGATCGAAAACTTCTATCGCCGATTGTACGACTCGCATGCAGAAGCATCCTCTGTTGCTGGGTTCGGGTCTCGCGCAATAGAAAGACAGTAACTCAGATCTGCGCGATAATTATTTCAATATCACAAAACGCCTTAAACGTACTTTTGGTGACATACCCAGTTGGATCTATTTCTAAAATTCAAATCATGATCGATGACCTTAAGGAGCAGCAAGATAACAAATTTGAGTTGTTGACTGAGGCTCTTAGTACCATCATGGCTCAAAATGAAGGAATCCAAACATCGGTTGCCGGTGTGTAATCCCAGAATGAAAACCTCCTTTTAACAATCTCGAGCAAGAAAATAACGAATATAAAAAGCGGGTGCCTGTTCTGGAAGCTAAGGTTGACTTCCTAGAAATCTCCCGCTCTTCTACCACTGAGATTTGAAACGTTCTAAAACAAACCAATGAGAATAAGAAGTATATACAACATTGTTCAAAACCTTGGCTCAGCTCTGGGCCTGGATACTCTAATTCAGGAGTCGGAAATCAGGGAGCTTTATAGCTCCAAGTCTGAGGCCATAGTGGTTGCCTTTAGCACCACTCTTCGGAAAGAATCAATTATTTAAAAACTGAAATCTTTTAATAAATCAAAACGAGAAAAAAAGGACCCCTTGTTAATCTCTGAACACATTAAAATTCCGGGTGCCTCTCGTACCGTATATATTTCAGAGTATTGATAAGTAAAGCATGAAGAGTGTTCTATGTAGCGCGTGAAAACGTCAAGAAAAAAATTGCCCGAAGCCTGGACTGCCTTTGGAAAGGTTTATGTGAAAAAAGAAGAAGGAGATAAACTGATCCGCATTGATGAAGAATCTGAAATATTTTATTTGTTTTTGTGACTACTTTTTGTTTCATATACCTATTTTTAGTTTAATATTACTGCGTTGTTTATATTGGCAGCTCTCCGTAGCATTTATTATGTACTAATGCATTTTGAATCTTTAGTATGAATAATATTGAAACCATAAACTTGGATTTGGATTCCATTTCAGCAGCTAGAGAAGTCTGCGATATTGATAACGTACGAGCGAATTTAATGAATAATAATTAAACTCTCAATGTCCTTTTTCAAAACATTCGTAGTATAAACTGTAATATGCCTAACTTTACTACGCTTCTTCAGACATCCTAGCTGTCGTGCGATATACTGGTTTCTTCCAGTGAAATACGCCCGTTAGAGAAGAGACCCAATATATCAATGCCAAGTATAAATATATATATATATCTATATTATTACCAAAAAGAAAAAAATATAATAAAAATATAATAAAATATAATATATATTATATATATATATATATATATATAATATTAAACTTCAAAATCGATAGAGTGCAAAACGGATATTTTTTTAATTTTTGTCTGTCTGTCTGTCTGTCTGTCTGTCTCTTTGAACATGCATCACGCTGAAACTACCAGATGGATTTTGATGCAACTTGGCACAATCATAGCTTATGTTATGGATTAACATTTAGAATACTTTTTATCCCGAAAAAATCATGAGTTCCCGTAGGATAGGGGTTAAAAGTTATTTAAAAGAACACATATTACGCTGAAACTACTGGTCAGAGTTTGATGTAACTTGGCACAGTCAAAGTACATATTATGTATTAAAATTATGGATTCTTTTTATCCCCAAAAAATATAGGGTTCCTGCGGGATAGGTATTCAAAGTTATGGTAATTTAAATGTAATATAAATAAAACATTAAAATGGTATCATAATTTCGACTCTCTCGCCACTATACTATTTGGTTTAGCGGGAATATTTCTGCCTGCCAACCAAGACGTGCGTGGATCGAAATCACGAACTTATTGAAATGTTTTATTCCATATTTTTATGCATTTACATATTGTATGCGTTATAACTTGGCACAGTCAAAGTACATATTATGTATTAAAATTATGGATTCTTTTTATCCCCAAAAAACATAGGGTTCCTGCGGGATAGGTATTCAAAGTTATGGTAATTTAAATGTAATATAAATAAAACATTAAAACGGTACAATAATTTCGAACCTCTCGCCACTATACTATCTGGTTTAGCGGGAGTATTTCTGCCTGCCAACCCAGACGTGCGTGGATCGAAATCACGTACTTATTGAAATGTTTTGTTCCGTATTTTTTTGCATTTACATATTTTATGCGTTATTTTTACAATTTCAATGCTTTTTTTTTTCTTGAATTAAACCGTCAATTTGTTACAACAAAATAGGTCACAATAATTCAAATTCAGATAATTTAGAAAAAACTCAAAAACAGAAAAGAATTCTGTCAATTTACTTGCAGCTTTTTTTATTGTTAACTAAACTGCTTACTGTTTTACATTTTTAACCCCCGAACAAAGATACGGGTGTTATAAGTTTAGGGTGTGAATCACTGTGTGAGAGGGAGTGTGTGTGTGTGTCTGTTTGTGGCATCCTCATAAAAAAGCTCCCAAAAGAATGGACCGATTTTGATGCGGTTTTTTTGTTTGAAAGCTAATTTGATCGAGATGGTTCTTAGCTTAGCTATATGGGGTGGGGGGGGATGGGGATGGGGGTTAGAATCGTTGACCTCCAACAAATGGACCGATTTGGATTCGGTTTTTTATGTTTGAAACTGATGTGATCGATATGGTTCTTAACTATATGGGGGGGGAGAGAAAAGGGGGAGTTTCGAGAAAAAAGGGGTGAGAATCGTACCTTTCAAACGAATCGACCAATTTAGCTGCGATTTTTTATGTTTCAAAGCTGAGGTAAACAAGATTTGTCTTAGCTATAAGGGGGGAGGGGGGGGGGGAATATGGCGAAGTTCATAGCTCCCAAATGAATGGACCAAATTTGATGCAGTTTTTTATGTTTTAAAAAGGATGTGATCGAGAAGGTTTATCATATTCCTTTGCTATAAGGGCGGGGGGGGGGGGTGAGGAGTTGAAAAAAAGGGGGGTGAGGAGATGAAAAAAGGGGGGTGAGGAGTTGAAAAAAGGGGGGGTGAGGAGATGAAAAAAAGGGGGGGTGAGGAGATGAAAAAAGGGGGGGGTGAGAATCGTATCTTTCAAACGAATGGACCAATTTAACTGCGGATTTTTATGTTTCAAAGCTGAGGTAAACAATATGGTTCTTAGCTATAATGGGGCTTTATGCTCGCTACGCTTCGCTCCCCCTTCGCTCGGCCTTCGTCTTCTAACCTATCACGACCATGTCGGATTGCCACTGAAGGTTGTTAACACAGGTAGGTAGGTACCTATATTGGTACTTTTGGTACTGGAATAATTCATAGGATCATTATATCCCAGAAAAACTACCACGCGAGCAACGCTGCGGGCACAGCTATAGGCAATAATAACGTAAAAGTCTGTACAAAGAAGATAATTTGAAAAATTGGTCTGAGCTATACTGAACAAGAATAAAACATTTTTAAAATTCGTGTCTGTCTGTTTGTTTGTCTGTATGTTTGTTCGCGCATCACGTAAAAACTATTAGACCGATTGCGATGCAGTTTTCAGTGTTGGATAGCTTAGGGTTTGACCAAGACCTAGCGTACTTGGTATCGTAATCCAATGATTAGATGCCGAGCAATCGATAAAAAACTTTTAAACGGCTAAAGGAATTTTGATCAAATGTTTATTGTAGGTCTTGGAATAGCACATAGAGTACTTTTAACCTAGAGAAATGACCACGCGAGCGAAGCCGCGGGCACAGCTAGTATTCTATATACCTCTGTCTGGCAGCAAAACGACGTGAGTTTCGCCTCTGCACGAGATTTCCTCAGAAGATGTTGACACCAGCACTCGACGAGTCAATACTATCAAGTAAAACAGGTAGATAAGATATTTTATGTTGGAAATATCTTTTTATATAATCAATTTCAATTATATCAATTATATGATCAATTTTGATAAAGGGTTGGTTAACGTGAGTTGTTTATATATTGTATTTCATATATATTTTTCCATTTTGGCGGAAATAAACTACATATAAGTTTGACTTACAGTTTGGCGGAAGTTATCTATATTTTTACTTCGTTAAATTTTTTTGAGTAACGGAGATTTGGCAAGCCAATTGCCACGTAGGCCGTTATTTTAGTTCGTAATAAAACTTCATGCGAGCTGAACACCTTTGCTGAAGCTTTCCAAATGCTGCAGAAGCAACACCGTTTCTGCAGTTGACTGCAGGGTCTAGATCCCTTTTAGACGTGATTATGCTGCCAAGATTATTAAAATTGCTATAACATTTTATCCCGGAGTCGCTTAAACTGACGAAAACGTTCACTTTTATATAATGGTATAGATTAGGGCATGCAACCCGGATACCCGATTAACCGAAAAACTCGAATAACCGGCCGATTTGAAACTCGGATTTTTAAGATTGCAAACCCTTGTTTTTCGGGTTTTTCGAGTTTTTTAAATCATGATGGTTTGTGCTAAATACTACCACCACCAGAACATTAATAAAAAATCAAACATCTCAAAAACTTACTGTTTCCCTATTTCGACTCTATTGAGCGAATAAATTGGACAGGCTGACCACAATCTATAATGGTCTGACGTTGAATGAGTGCGGCGCTGCGAGCACTACGAGACTACGGGAGTCATCTGGTAACGGCGGATTTTATTGAACATTTTGTAACCATAGTTAGGTTTTACTGTCAAAGTAAAAACTTGACTAGGGTCACAAAATGTTAAATAAAATAGTAGAAATGGTGCACATTTATTATCACGGTCCCTTTTCAACTTGACAGAGGACCTTAATAATAAATTTGCACCATTTCTACTTTGATTTGATTAGGAATCGTCGTAGTCAAATATTTTTTTTATTTTCCTTAATAAAGAATGTTTTTTTATTTTAAGTTACTATATTAACAATAAATAAGACTTGTTTTATGTGATATACGATACGATACGAAACACTTTATTGTAATTACCAGTAAGAAAACACACACATAATTATTTGAAAACATTTTATTTTATTGATTTTGTTTTTAAATGCTACTTAATACTTAATTATAGATAAGGTGTTGCTTAGATTATCTCGCGTGTATGTGTGTGTGTGTGTAAATGTGTGTGTATGTGTGTGTGTGTGTGTGTATGTATGCGTATGTGTATGTGTGTGTGTTTGTGTGTGTATGAAATTAACCTTCTCTTTATCTAAATGTGTTATCTATGAAAGGGGAAGAAATTTGTTTTTTTATCATCATCAACATCATCATGTCGGCCTTTAGAAGTCCACTGCTGAACATAGGCCTCCCCCAAAGAGCACGATGACGAGCAATCTTGTGCCACCTTCATCAACCAACTTCCTGCGAAGGGTACAATGTCGTCGGTCCATCGTGTGGGGGTCTCCCTACACTTCGCTTGCTTGTTCGTGGTCGCCATTTGAGAACCTTTTGTCCCCATCGGTTGTCAGACAGCGAACAATATGGCCTGCCACTTCAACTTGCAAACTCTGAGAGCTATGTCGATAACCTCTTCTACGGATTTCCTCATTTCGGATTCTGTCACGTAGTGAAACACCTAGCATAGCTCTCTTCATTGCACGCTGCGTGACTTTGAGCTTGTGTATGAGACCAATAGTTAGCGACCACGTCTCAGTACCCTGTGTCATCACTGGCAACACGCATTGATTCTAAACTTTCGTCTTGAGGCTCTGCGGTATCTGCGACGAGAAGATATGGCGTAATTTCCCGAAAGCTGCCCATCCGAGTTGGATTCGTCGGTTGACCTCTTTGTCGAAGTTGAATCTACACAGTTGGATCGTGTGACCTAAGTAGACATAGTAATCAACAGCTTCGTAATATTGCTACCAACACAAAGCGGCATGGGTGCGACATGGGCATTTGACATGATGTTCGTCTTACCCATGTTCATTTTAAGACCTACCTGTTGGGAAACTATATTGAGGTCACTGAGCATTGTGCTCTTCCAGTGTTTCTGCATGATGACTATATCATCAGCAAAGCGAAGGTGAGTGATGCATTTGCCATTGAAGTTAACACCATATCTGTTCCAGTTCAGAAGCTTGAATATATCTTCCAGTGCAGAGGTGAACAGTTCGGAGAAATAACGTCTCCCTGTCTCACCGCTTTTTGCAATTCGATAGAATTCGTGCTCCTATTTTGGAGACGGACAGTCAGTTTTTTATTATTACCAAATGTTACTTTGATTATTAATACTCGTAGTACATAAACCAAATGTTACTTGATTGATCTCTTGGTAAAGCTAAAAAATAAGAACACGAAACTAAATACATATGTTAATTACATTTCAGCCTTTTTTTTACTTACACACACTAATAATATTTCTTTCAAGACCCAAATAAAGAAAAACTCGAAAAACCCGTAAAACTCGAAAAAAACGGTTTTTAAAATTGAAAACTCGGATAACCTCGGGTTTATTAAACTACCCTAGTTTTGCATGCCCTAGTATGGATTGCTCTTTTAAACCTCGCGCGCACTTCAAACCATTCCGTCATTCGCGGCGCTCATTCTTATATTATCTGTGAGAGAAGAACGGGCCCTACGAACGGGCCCTAAGAACGGGCCCTTTTCAACAAAACGGCAGTTAACCTACGCTTGGGTCCAGGAGCGGATTGCGAGACGCCACCCAGAGTACACACACACACACACACACACACACACACACACACACACACACACACGCACGCACGCACGCACGCACGCACACACACACACGCACACACACGCACACACGCATACACGCATACACGCACACACGCACACACGCGCACACACACACACACACACACACACACACACACACACAAATATATATTGCGGCGGTACAGGACATCCAAGAAGTTATCAAGTACATATGTGCAATTTTGATTATATATATTTATTTACATCTATTGTGTGTGTGCCCTATTTAAATTTTGGGGATTTTTTTGAGTAATAAATATACAGTCCACTTTCGGCGTTTCTTTGTAACTTGCGAGTACAGTGATAATGTTGTTAGTAAATTAGTAGATAATAAGCGCTAATATCAATATTAAGTCTGCAACAGCGTCTCGTTTTATTAATTACTAGCAGCGCCCCGCAGGTCTGCACGCGGGTACAACTTTCTGGGATAAAAAGTTTCCTATGTTTGTCTCTATGGTATACATCATCTACATACAAAATGTAATTACATTCAGTCCATCCGTTATAGCGTAAATGCGCCCCAAACAAACAAACCGAAAACGTTTCTCTTATATATTAGTAGGGGATGGGGTTTGAACTCATGATGGGAACCCTAATAATTTTACTAACTCTTAGTACATTTTAATAAAAATTCAGACTAAGTTAATTTTTAATTTATTTTTGTTTTTAACCTTATCCAAACAATTACGAACTCAACAAATATAATTATTTAAATTGGTCGAGGCATTTGCGAGTTTTTGCGAGACTAATTGCATTTTATACATATACTAGATTTTCCGCCCGCGACTTCGTTTGCGCAAACTACTGTTTATCGCGAAAAAAAGCATTCTATGGCCTTCTAGGATATTAAAAACCGTAGTTAAAAACCAATGCAAAAGTAGGTATAGCAACTCTTCGTAGTTTTATTAGGTATTCTGTTGCACCACTCTTGTTGTTTTTTGACATACTTGTTATTTCGTTTCCATGGCACCCGTTTTTTACAGCCTTTGTCCAGTTTTTACTGTTTTCCCGTGGAAACTTACAATTTTCCGGGATAGAAAGTATCCTATTTTTTATTCCAGGGTATAGACTATCTCCATTCTAAGTTTCATCAAAATCCGTCCAGCCGTTATCGCGTGAAAGCTCTCCAAACAAACAAACAGACAACGTTTCACTTTTATATATTGGTATGGATATACCTACATTATATAAATAAATGCAATTATGTGAACTAGTAGTGACCATTGACCATGGCAAGTAACACCTAGGTTTGCATAGCAGAGCGGCCTGACGAGAGGTTGGGTTGGGATCATCATCATCATTTCCAGCCCGTGTCCGCCCACTGCTGAGCATAAGCCTCACTCTTTGTAAGCCACCTAACTCGACCCTGTGTTGGCGCACCCATGTCCGACCCACGATCTTTACTATGTCGTCAACCCGTCTCGCCACTGGACGACCGACGCTTCTGTTGCCCGTTGGGATACCAGGTTCTAATCCGGTAGCTACTTCTGCTAAAATTGAACTTCCCTATTCACGAACAGTCCCTCGCCGTCCTACAACTACATGTAATGTATCTTTGTGTCAAGTGGAAGACAGCTAGGGCTAGGACCTTGGTGTGCGGCGAAATACCTTCATAGGTACTGGACTTGCGAGGATCAACTTGCTTGATTGTCGAGCCTCTGGTGTCATATTGTCAGGCCGCCCAAAGGCCTCCGCAACGGCTTAACGACTGCTAATAATCAATAACAGCAAGCAACCAAAGCACCGAGCGATGGTAATCTATATGTCGTGGCAATATATTAAAATTAATCATTTCATGAAATGGATGGCCACATCATGAGCTAGTTTCTATGATTGGTCCTTTTCCATTGAAGCTGTTCGTTTGTGGAATGCCCTACCTGTAGATATTAGACAGGTACGTCTAATATCTACAGGTAGGGCATTCCACCTTCGCTCAACGTCTTTAAACACACGTGCCCTCCATCGCTCCGTGCTTCGGAGGGCACGTTAAGCTGTCGGTCCCGGCTGTTATTGATTAATAGCAGTCGTTAAGCCATGTCTCGGGCGGCTTGACAAACTCTGACATTAGAGGCCAGCACTACCTCATACGACAAACAAACATGTTAAAATAACAATAACAGAAATTATATATATATATATATATATATAATATTTGTTTTTGTTATTTGTGTAGGTAGCATCTCAGCTAGTGCGATAAATAAAACATTTTAACATATATAGGTATGTATTTATTGATATTAGTAAGTATGTTTATTATTTTTTGTATATTGTATTATATTTATATATTTTATGGTGTAGGTATGTCATTCATTTATTTACTGATAACCACCGTCCCTTACCGTTATTCCTCTCCATGCAAGGTTGTCTGGAATAGATCACTCTGAGCGATAAGACCGCCCCTTGTGACACTCATTGTAATACATTATTTTTAGATATAATTTCTCGTTCTACTTGTGGTGTACAATAAAGAGTTAATCTATCTATCTATCATTATATCTATCTATCATTACAAATTTTTATTTCTTTAAATTATCATTGACATCTTGAAATGGTTTGGCCAGATCATTGAATGATTATCGTTTGACGATATGAATAGCTAAACGCACGGCTACTTCATGATATGGTCAAACATTAGTGATCATATCGTAAAATTGTTACATTATCTACCGCTAGTGGCGCTAGGCGGAAGCCCTACTTGGCCGTGATAGGTTAGAAGACGAAGGCGGGCGCGAAGCGCAGCCTTTGTCTTTGTGTTTTTTTTTTTTGAAACATTTCATTAAATGGCCACGTTTGGCCATTTAATGAAATGGCCAAACGTGGATTGAAATATCATTATCATTGGTGTTTCAACGATATGACCAGTTTTAGCTGACCATTTCATGAAATAGAACCATTTCATGAAATTATCAACCATTTTATGAAATGATCAATCCTACGATATCGCCACTAGAAATACCTACATAACTTGGAAAAGTGAATAGGGCGGCTTACCCAGTATTGTTTGAGACTAAAGTCCATCTAAATTCCTGTATTTAAGGCCTGGTTCTAGCATTTTTAGCAACTTTCGATCATTTTTGAACTTCTGTATCTTCTTTTATAATTAACCCAGAATTATGAAATTAGTATCACATCAAAATTTGACATATTATTTCGTACTTTGTGAACACAGAAACATGATTCATATCAATTCACTCGATAGAAAATAAAATCAAAGGTAACACTACTTTATGCTTAGAATATTGATTGGAAAGAGACCCCGTCACTAAATGATATCAAAGATATATCAAGAGAAAGAACTTATTATTATTGAGAAGACACTTTTGAGGTAAGACACTATTTTGTTCCAAGCTTTAGTTTTCCTACAAATAAATAAAAACCTTAAAGTTTACTCCTGAGATGTATCATCTTTTCCGCTCTACTTGAGCCCGTATGAGGGACAAAAAATTCACTGACACCCGGCTTTAGGGATAACTGGCGGGGCTAACTTACGAGGTATATGGGTGGGATACTTATCCATACTACAAGCGCAGCTGAACGTCAAATTAACAAACAAGAAATGACGCCAAGTGTTCAAAACAACGTCATTATTTTCCTTCACGGACATGCAAAAACCAACGAACACTTCCTAAAGCAACTGGTTGTCCTTACAATACAAGCCGTTTAGAAAGTAACCCAGCCCTTAGGTTCAGGAATCCAGTCGTCCTTGGTGCTAAGGGAATTCAGCTTACCCACGTGCTAAAGTTAAGTTATGTTTTCGCTGTATCTAAACCTTAGTCTCTTAATAATAAGGCTGAAAGTTTTCGAGCAATCCGAACTTTTCAGTTCAAGCTTTCGTTTCCGGAACAAAGTCCAAGAGATAAGGAAACCAGTTTACAAACGAGGCGAAATCAATAAAAACTGTTGGCCGATAATAAGCAGTAAGTATTTATTTGATTTTGACAAATGAGGTAGGCAATTTTTTACAACGTAAATGTTAACCCCGCGGGTCTGGCTTATAATAGGTCCCTTTTAATAGGCTTTATATTGAATTTGAATTCTCAACCCGAGGGTTCTGTGAGAACCAGCTTAGGAGATTTATGATATGGTCAGTAGAATTTCTCTTTGCATTATCACCAACTCCTGCAATCACCAAGCCGCCTGTCAAGCGTGATAACTATGGAGTTATGGCGGAGGTCCATTATGATGTTATGTAACTCAGTGCTCAAGGCAAAATTAGCTTACGACACAGTTTACTACAATAAAATGATATTAACTATAAATAACGGTATTAGAAGCCACGTGAAAAATAAGGTGTTATTACTTATTCGTATGGCGTAACGAAGCCATCTCTGTGCCTGTAATAAATTAATTAATTGAATATACAAACAGGAGCGAAGGCCATGGCTATTGGCAGAAGTGCTTGTAAAGACGGGTGAAGCGAAATAACTCAAAAAAGTCTAATCTGTCTTTCTCAGTCTGTTCCAAATTCAGATCCTGTGTAATGCTAAGGATTAGAGGATTAGATGCACAATTTGCCTCAAGACCCTGTTCTCCAAGAAGCAAGTCATCACGGCTGCTGACTGGATCGTAGTTAAGGGCTCCAATCCATTCTGGGCGATCGACGAGAACACACTGATCGTCTACTCGGGCACGATAATCTCAGTGCGATTCTGTAAGCAACTCACTTGAACCGGCAGCGCGGATTCAGCGCTGACGCAGCGCTGTGGCCAGATTGGCATTCTCTAACATGAGTGAGCTCGAAGGTGAGCTCACTTTCGAGTTTGATTGCGAACTTTGAAGCACTCCCGGCACGCTTTGTATGGGATGACAGTCAAGGCTCTGGCTTCAATCACAGTTAGCGCAGAGGGCGCGCGGGAACCCCTCCGGGACTGGGAGGCCACCCGCCTGCCTCGCCCTCTAATCGCTTCTGCTGCTCGCCTCGCGCCCTGTGTATATGCCCTTAGCATGTTTAATTGTTAACCATCTTTGACCAGATCATCAAAATACCAGGTGAGATAGAGCTAGAATCTGGTATTTTCAGGTAACCAAAAAGCAAGTTGAATATTATGAAAAGATCGTTAAGATATGGGTGAAGAGAAGATGCTCATTGACTTGGGTTTAGGGACTTCTTTCAAGGAAAACCTGTGGACTCATCTGAGCACACGACTAATGCATGGATTTGGATCTCAGAGATCATAATAAAACAGCTTGTGACGTCACCAAAAGTAGCGACTGCGGCGCGGTGCAGATGCTTTATAAGCAGACGTTGATTTTTCACTCTTTCTCTTAATTTTAGCTCTCGATCAAAACAAGCTGCACAATCGAATCGACTAGTGTATCATTTATGCATCTTTAATTATAAATTCCATAATAGTTTTGTCCATCATAACCAACCAGTTCTGCGTGTGCGCTTACCCTCAAATTGACGGCGAAATACCAAAAACACTGCTAGCTCTTTCACTCTATATAGGTCAAAACATTTCTGTCTTGCTTTAATGGTCGTAAACTTGACCTTATGATAAATTATTCTATCATTTTCTTGTGTCATTCGCACAGAATACACCGGCGGAGACGCGCGTCGCGAAAATTAAAAACAATACGAAAACTTTTTTTGTGATATCAATTAGTTGTTTTTCCGTGTTCCAAAAGTGTTTAAACTAAGATGGTAAGAATTAAAACTTGTATTTTTTTGTTGACGTGCGTGTGGGTAATTATACAGTGATTATATACCTCAGTAATTAATAAAATAATTACGAGGAAGTTTACATGTGTTGTGATTTCGGCGTGGTAAGGTTGCGGTCAGGACGAGGTAGACCGGTTCGGTGGATCGAGAGAATCGCAGTGGATGTTAGAACCCGTTACAGGGGCATCCGAGGTGCTATTTATATTTGCCCTTAGAGGTTGTTGCCCCAGTCCAAGATCTTCTTTCACTCCTGGATCAATGGCAGGGTTAGCAAGGATAGAACGGTCAAGAGTTTAGACTGCAAAAATTTCTCTGGGATCAATTGTGCGAGCCTCCAAGGGATACGAGTCCTGCCTTTATTAATACCTTTTTTTTCTCAATGGATTCAATTTTATTCGGCTAGTCAACACACAATGTATCAGTTCACAGTTTTCTCATATGAATCAGGAATCGACATGAACCACATGTTTGTTTCTACGTCATGTGTCATGACGCAAACTAGGCTACACTTTAGTCCTGTTAGACGACTTTCTGTCCCTTTCAATATCAAACCATAAAAAAATTAAAGGTATAGCAAATATGTGAACTTATAATTATAATCTTTACTTTTTGTTCTATAATTGGTAGGTACCAAAACAATAAGTAGGTCATATATGCATCATTGAGTATTGAGCTTTTTTGAAATAGATACAAAATAGAAGACCGCATTTATACAGACGGAACTGGTTCTAGATAGATACTTTAATAGTTACAAAAATAATCTATATGAGCAAGCTTTCTTACAATGTTAAGTTAATAAGTGGTACCCATATCAATGTATCTAAGTAAGTACCTACTGAGTTATATCCATGATCATACAATATTATATTTGATACAATGATCATATACAATTTATATCCTTGAATTCCAACTATACAACTTTTTTATATATTTTTTATTACATAGGTAGGTACATATGTGATTTAATCTATACTTGTAATAAATCAATAAGTACGAAAAACTCTATACAAAGACAATAAAAAAATGGTTTAGAGTACTTATAAAAAGCTACTGAACAAGAATATATCATTTTTTTTAAATCATGTCTGTCTGTATGTTTGTTTGTTCGCGCATCACGTAAAAACTACTGCACCGATTGCTATGCGTTTTTCACTATTGGAAAGCTTAGGGTTTGACTTAATAACTGAGGTACTTGGTATCTAATTCCGATTAGTAGAAGCCGAACAATCGATAAAAATATTTTTGACAGCTGAATTAATTTTGATCAAATGTTGATATATTGGTATTTTAGGTCCTGGAATAGCACATACAGTACTTTTAACCTAGATAAATGAACACGCGTGCGAAGCCGCGGGCATCAGCTAGTAGGTAATAATAATATAATGCGGGGTTAATTAATAATAATAATAATAATCACTTTATGACACCATATAAGGAACAAATACAATAACTTATTAATACCTTAATTGTAATACCTCATGCTTCATAAAGGCTAAATATCTTAGCAACCATCTCATTTTTCAACCCTCACACATTCACAGCTCAAAATCTGCCTAAATATTTTTTTTTATTCAATTCAGGCATTACTTTGAATCTGTATATTATTATAAATAATTCTCAGTATTTTAATGTTTGTCTCATGATGAGTCAAAGACGTTATCAATAGTGCGGTTAGCGCCTTTCTTGTTTATTGGGTCAAGTCACTATCTCTAAGAAACGGCGATTGCTGGTTCCACAATAATATTATCGATAAATTATTAGAACTACAATTAAAACAGTTTATTAGAAAGGAACGTAATAACTTATAGGCACCGTTATGTTGCAAAGATAAATGATTGTAGTGTAGATGTTTTCGCTAATACTGACACGTATTATACCTGAGTACGGCCAGTAGGTGAAGCCTGTGAAGGAGAAACAGGTAAATTAGCTATAAAGAGATACTAAATTGACACCCTTTTTGTGGTTTTTACACGCCTGCCCAAAAAAAGGAGTGTATTTTAGGATTCATGTTTGTATGTATGTATGTGAGTTTTTTTATTCCACCGTAACTTTTAAATGCCTCAACAGATTTGGGTGTATGGGGTATCGTTAGAATCCTTGCATCATCCCGAGTAACATAGACAATATTTATTAAAAATTCAATTTGTCGGCAGTATAGCTAAATTTTGATTTAAAAAAAACTTTGAATTTTACAAGATGGGTGTCAAATTGAAGGCCTTGATGAGCACATTACAATAATATATAATTTATAGGCATAACTCAATGCTTGTCACCAAAATGTACGAAATAAAAATGAATTATTAAAAAAAGAACATGACTGCCCTGCCAAGAAATAAAAAAATAAAAAGTCAAAAACAAGAAATAAATAAAATTGTTATTGCAGATACTTACTTAGTTCATTCGACTTATGGTTTCCTAAAAAGTTGATCTGTGTATTTTTTAAAAAATAAGCCGTTCAGATCGATTTCTGGACTCGTAAGATAGAAGTGATCTTATTTCTATAAGATCACTTCTACCCATTGATCCTATTTTTATACGACTGCCCAAAAAAGGAGTATAATATTTTTAGGATTCATGTATGTATATGTAACATAGACTATATTTTTTTGGATAAATACTATATGGCGGCAGTATGGCTCCATTTTGAAATGCGAAAAAACAATAGCTTTGATAAGCTCATTCCAGCACTATATAATTTATTGGCATAAGTTCTTTATTGACAGGGCAGGCGTGTTTTTTTAGCTTTTAAGCTAGTTATTAATATTTATTTTATTTTCAATAGGATCAATGCTTCTACTGGAAGTTCCATACAGATCTTCTTTGTATACAGTTAAGGCCAGACTCCAGGGTTACATTTTCTCACTCCCCACTCCCATGCCACCTCCCCAGCACTCTGCCACCTGCTACCCGCAATAAGCACTGAAGTGCCTGCGTAACAAGGTTCACTATCGCGAGCGCTGATTGAGCACACAATTTAGCTCGGAACTAAATGACTTATGTCTCAAAAGTAATTTATTTTATTGGCAGGCTAATTATTTAGTTAGTTGTCTAAGCATTAGATAATAACCTATATTTTCTTGCTGTGAGATTTATTATAGAGATAAAACTTAAGCCGTTGAGTAGAAAAATGTAAATATTACCAAAAATGACGTAATTTTTGATAAGAAAATATATCGAATGAAATTATGTTAATCATGTTTTTGTCTTGGTCTTAGAGAGATGAGGATCTCAAAAACATATATGTTTGTGGTTGACCCAGCATATTTATGGAAAAAGCCCCTTAAAAAGCAGAGCCTGGTCTTAAATATCTACCTAAGTGTTCATGTAGTCTGCAATTATGTTGGTACGAGTAAGTCCGTCTCAACTAGATAATTCGTGGGAGCAGGCACGTTCTAATGACTGACTGCGACTATGTACCTACCTAAGGTTGGCTTTGAAGTTTAATTTAAGATCTATATCTGAATCTGATCTATGTTTGAATGATGCCTATGTATCATTCAAACAGCGAGAAACCTCGCTGAAGCGTTCTGTAGGGGGCCCAATGATCTTATATACACCGTGACATAGAATTCGTTTTTTTTTATTTATGTACTCAGTCCATGCAACAGAATGTATCTGGAGCACTAAATATGAAAACTAAATAAGTAATAAAACATAAAACTAGGCATTATTGAATTAGTAAAAATTCAAACTTGTCCTCCCTGCGACATCACGGGAGTGGGGCGGCTGGGTAGGTAATAGGTATACAAACTTGTCATCGTGCTCTTAGCGGAGCACCCTCGCCACGGCCGTGTTTTGTACACATTTTTATAGACATTTCGGCAAATTACTTTTTGGACAGTTTTCTTTGACTGAATACATGCATTTAAGAAAAATATTGAGTTCAATGTCACGGTTTATAAAACAAGACATACGTAAGTTCAAAAATTAAAACCCGACTACGCGACCGTAGGCTAACATAGGCTATTTTTTACTGTACAGTAAAAAATAGCCTATGCTTAGAGTAAATATTACTAATACTCTTAGAGCCTATGAAACTCTTGTGATGAAGACGAATCCATTGACACCTCGCTTCTTCTTCTTCTCAGCCTTGTCATCCGACTGTTGGGCATAATCCTCCTCTCTTTGAAGTCACCCCTTTCAATCTTGTGCTATCTTCAGAAACTGTTTGCCAGCAACTCTGACTACGTCATCTCTCTACCAGGCCGGTGGTCTGCCTCTTGATCTCTTACCTTCCCGTGGCCACCACTCGGTGTCGTTCCGCCGTGCAACGTGTACCGCCATCTAAGTTTTTAGTTTGAAAAAATAACCCTTGCATTGCTTCGTTATAGTCGGGTAAAAAATAGCATATGACACTAGAAATGAAGACGAATCGATTGAGATCTCGCTTGTCAAAATCGGACCAATAGTGGGCGACGCTATGCTGGAACATCCACATATTATAGGTATACATACATACATACTCGTATATACATACATAGACTGTTAAACTCATTACCCTTGCCTTCCTTCAGCGTAGTCGGGTAAAAATGAGGGGAGGCCTAATGATCAGCAGAGTACGTCTTTCAGCTGGTGATGATGATGATGATGATGGTGATGCTGATGATATCATTGTATCTTTATCAAATGCAGCCAGCGCTAGTTAAGTTTAAGTGTGGTTTATACCTATCCGAATGTATGTAGTTACACGCAAAATGCATTTGCGTCTTTAATTACCTAACTGTAATAATTCGTCAGAGGTTGTTGGAGTGGATTTCCATCTTATACGCTCTCGTGACGTGCCTACCTACTTTGTCAAAGTACTAGCTATGCCGCAATTCAAATAAAGTTCGTGCATCACGTAATGGAGTCTACACACCACGTCACCGACTAACCCGCTGACATAGCCTTCACACGGCTTTGTTGTCGGCGGGTTAGTCGGCAACTTTGGTGTGTAGACTCTTTAAAAACTACTGGACCGATTGCGATGCGGTTTACACTTATAAATAGCTTAGTATTTGACATAAGAACTGGGGTACTTGGTATCTCAACCCGGTGAGTACAAGTCAAGCAATCAATAAAATCTATTTGACGTCTGAACAAAGTTTGAAATTTTGTATACCTATTGGTGCTTTTGGTTTTGGAATTATACGAGGGTGGATAGAAAAGTAGTCGGCCTAACCAAGAAAATAAACACATACTATTACAGTTGTATTTTTATATTTCTATATGATACCATCAAGTTCAATGCACTTTTGCCACCTCCCCTTCCAAGCATTTACACCGTTAAAAAAAATGATTCTTCCTTAGAGTCAAAATGTGCGTCTACTGATGCTTTGACCTCGTCGTTTGTCGAAACTCTTGACTTATAGTCTGACGCCTTTCAAAATAACCAATCATAATCACACCTTTCGAGTCCCAGAATACTGAAGCCATCGCCTTATTTGCCGACAAAATCGACTTAGCCTTTTTAGGGGGTCTTTTTAACCAGGTCTTCTCCACTGTTTTGATTGTTATTTTGTTTCCGGTGTACAGTAATGAACCCATGTTTCGTCCATAGTAACAAAACGATTCAAAAAATCATCTGCATCGGCTTCAAAAAACTCCAGTCGCGTGAAATGTCAATCGCGTCCTTTTTTGTTCAACTGAAAGCAGTCGCGGAACCCACCTCGCAGACTCCTTGTGAAAACCCAACTCGTTGACTATGATGTTTGAGTTCGTTCATAAGAGATGCCTATAGTCTCGGCTGTCTCTTTAATTTTTAATCTGCGGCTCCCATTATTAAATAAAGTACTTTTTTAATATTATATATCGAAGGCCTTCCATGGCAGGGTTCATCTTTCACACTCTCTTTACCGCGCTTAAATTCTGCTATCCATTTTTTTATGGATGAATATGACAGAACAGAATCCCCTAATGTACTGACCATATCATCATGAATGGCTTTTGATGATAGTCCCTTGGGGGTACTTAATGACGGCACGCTGCAAGTTTTTCTCCATTCATGGAAATTATGTCCGATTGCTTTGTTATTTTTTTTATAAAATCACAACTAATTATCGCACACGTTTTGAACTTCACACAATTAACTAGTCTGAACTGAACTAAATAATGTGGGTAGAAATGATTTTTAGAATTAGGCCGAGTACTTTTCAATCCACCCTCGTACATAGGATCCTTATATCCCAGAATAATTACCACGCAGGCACAGCCAGTTATAAATAATACGGTAGCGTTTCTCTACTACTAACTTCTTTCTACTAATTAGACGAGGTACCCTCAACAGTCTACTCGTTGCCACACATGATAAAAGGATCGTCGTTAAAAATAGGCCGCGAACTCTGCAATGAATGAAACTGTACGATTTGAATGAAAGCAAGCCTTTGAAAATAAGCCAAAGAAAGTAGGCTGAAATGAGATCAAAGGCTCTGCGGTTTTTCAATTTTTCTTTACTTTTCTGTCATACATGTTTGTATACGACAAGAATGTGTGATCGTTGTTGTGTCGATCTTTTCGCTCCTTGTCAAAGGATTGCAAGGAACGCGATGTTTTCTATACTAAAGCAATAAGAACGAAAAAGTATGTACATAGAAGATAATAAAAAATATAAGGTCTAGGGTACTTAAAATAAGCTACAAACAAGTTTTTTTTTTTAAATTCGTGTCTGTCTGTCCGTTTGTTTGTTAGTTTGACTGTATGTTTGTTCATGCATCACGTAAAAACTACTGTACCTACTGATTGCGATGCGGTTTTCACTGTCGGATAGAATAGGGTTTGACATAAAAACTGGTGTACCTGATATCTGAATCCGATGAGTAGAAGTCGAGAAATCGATAAAAACTTTTTGACGGTTGAAAAAATATTGATCAAATATTTTGATATTGGTGTTTTAGGTCTTGGAATAGAACATAGAGTACTTTTAACCTAGAGAAATGACCACGCGTGCGAAGCCGCGGGTACAGTTTTTTTTTTTTTTTTTTATTACTGTCTTGGCAATCGTTTGACCACGATCTCACCTGATGGAGAGCGATAAAGTGGTCGAAGGTGTAGCACGCTTGCCTAGTAGATACCTATTCACTCTTGACTTGAACACACCGGGGTTATAATTTACCGGAAACACTGACGAGGGCAGGGCATTCCACTCCTTTGCAGTTCTTATAATAAATGAAGAAGCGTAACGCTTCGTTCTTGTGCGAGGTATTTCAACCATGAAAGGGTGGCGCTTTGCTGATCGTCTAGTCGTACGGTGATGGAAAGGTGATGGGGGAATCAGGTTGTGCAGTTCTTGTGCACACTCTCCATAGTGCAATCTGTAGAATACCGCCAGGCTTGCTACCTCACGTCGATGCGCCAGACTTTGAAGACTCTTTACCAGAGTGTCATCCCCAATGAGCCTGATAGCACGTCTCCCAATTGAATCCAAAGACTCGAGCTGATACTTGGCAGAACCGTCCCAGAGGTGGCAGCAGTACTACATACAAGATCGGACCTGTGCTTGATAAAGATTCAAAAGCTGTCCCGGTGTGAAGTACGGCAATATAAGACAATATAAGACCCAAAATTCAGGTTTGATGTGAGTTCAACACCCAAAAGCTCCAAATGGTCGCCTATTGGTATTGTTACACTTTGGAAAGATGGAGATCGGTGTAGAGGACTCTTTTTAGCAGAAAACAAACACGCTTGCGTTTTAGTAGCATTAAACTTAACCAGGTTAGCATCGCCCCAATCGGACATGGCTTCTAAGGCTAAATTTAAACGGTCTAGCATAGCCTCTCTCTGAAACTGGACAGCGTCACAGCTGGCTTGAGCATTGGAAGTGTATCTCTCAACTACAGTACTGTCATCAGTATACCCAAAGGTACCAAACTTCAGAATTTCAAGGGCTTCAGAAGGTCATTAATGTGTAGTAAAAACAGTGTAGCCGAGAGAACCGATCCCTGAGGTACACCGGCATTGATAGCCATTTGATCAGACGAGCAGCCCTCTAAGACTACTCGAATAGATCGTTCCCTCAAGAAATCAACTATCCAATTGCACAAGCCAACAGGTAAACCATATGAGGGAAGCTTGTTTAAAAGACCATCGTGCCAGACCCGATCAAATGCCTTCGATATGTCAAGGGAGACGGCAAGCGCCTCACCATGCATCTCTATGGCTTCACTCAGTACGTGAGTGGCATACGCGAGAAGATCCCCAGTAGACTGGTTTCGGCGAAATCCGTATCTGCCGGTCACTGAGAATATCAGCTAGTTTAAAATAAAAGCCAGTCAAAATAGTTTGAAATACCATAGGTAATGATACCTCATGATAGGGAAACCTAGGACCAGCCGTGGGACCAGCAGTCTCGACATCGACAGCAATTGCTTTACAACCGAGATCAGTCGCATAGTCCGATTATAACGACATTTGATAGTCTGCCAAATATCGACGTTA
The DNA here is from genome assembly GCA_946251855.1 of Alsophila aescularia. Classification (NCBI taxonomy): domain Eukaryota; kingdom Metazoa; phylum Arthropoda; class Insecta; order Lepidoptera; family Geometridae; genus Alsophila; species Alsophila aescularia. The sequence continues at coordinate 23,755,098 of OX276385.1, forward strand.
ATCATGATCAATGTCAGTACAGATACCGATGAAAATCTATAGATACGATTATCATCGGTACGTACCGATTTCGGTTGTAAAGCAATCACTATTATATGTCGAGACTTCTAGCCCAGAGTATCTAGTTGAACCGCTGATGTTAGTTGGGTAATTGTGGATAGAGAGAATAATGATAACATTTCAGCAATGTTTACGATCGAAACCTCAAAACATGGGGGCGTTCATAATTCAATTAGGGACAACAGAAAATGACGTTCATGCAAACAAATTTTCATCGATATGCGGGTTGGTACAAAATAAATAAAACTACTACGTACAATGGTTAATCTGGTAGCAAACTTCGAGTTTTCATTATTTCTTTCATAGTTTCACTATTTCTTTATTTTATCTTAGATTTGGACAAAATTGAGGGAAATGAGGTCGAAAACAACTTTGTCTGTCATTTATGGTACAGAGTCGAAATAGCCGACCGTACCTCCGAACAGCCGATCGACCGTTTATATCGTGGCAAATTTAACAGAATCAGTGGTGGCACCACAGAATTTATGTGCATCACACCAATATTATAAAGGTGAAAGTTTGTATTTATGGTTGTTACTCCTTCACGCTCAAACGGCTGGACGGATTTTGATGAAATTTGGAATGCAGATAGATTATACCCTGGAACAACACATAGAATACTTTTCATCGCCATTATCGTCATCCTTCATGCTCAACTCCTAAAAAGATTTTGAGGAAATTTGCAATGGATATAGCTTATGCCCTGGAATAATACATAGGCTACTTTTCATCATCATCGTCCACACGGGTAAAACCGCGGGGCGCAGCTAGTGTTAAAATGAATAATTAAAAATAAAATTGCTTGTTATTCTGCTACAAAAATTTTACAGTACTAAGTTACATACTGACAATGCAATAATTCGAAAAAAAAAATGTAGAAAATAAATAATAGTTTAAAAAAACTAAAAAACACGCTTTATATATATCAAAAAAATCGTGCGTTGCATGGGTGGTGTCAATAGTTATAAATATTTCATTGACAGATATGAGAAGCACCCCACGCTTTTTTTTAAATAAAACATTTTTTTCTTATTTACACTATTAAAATTTATTTTCTATTTTTTAGTTTGGTTCTCTATATAAAGCATGTTTTTTAGTTTTTTTAAACTATTATTTATTTTTAATTTATGCTCTTCACGCACATATCAACAGTGATCCGTCGTAGACCTCAGCTCTAATTTGCGCTTGTCCCCTTACCCCTAACCAAAATATTGGAAATGATCTTGGATGGGAGAATAATCAATTATAGGCATAACAAAGTTCCAATCTTATGTGTTGAACATTTATTTTCAAATAAGATGTAAGATCAAAAACTATGACACTCTTGCGATGAAGACGAATCGATTGATACCTCGCTTATCTAAATCGGACGAAGGTTTTAGTTTGAACACATAACCTTTCCTAGGTTTCGGCGAAGACGGGTAATAAAATAGCCTATGACAAAAAAATTGCCCATGAAAAAAAGAAAGAAGTCGAATCGATTGACAGCTCGCTTGTCAAAATCGGACCAATAAGGGCGACGCTATGGTGAAACCCACCTACAAATATACATATATACATACATAAACTGTTAAACTTATTACCCTTCCCTTGCTTCGTCGTAGTCGGGTAAAAAGGCAAGTCTACTATATAAGGTGCATTTCACTTAGTCGTAGTCATTTGATAGATTACTTAATGACAGTAAAATACCACTGCCATTATCTTATGAAGTACGACTTAGTTTAGTACCACATCCATTTTCTTTGATGTGAGCAAAGCTATGTCTCTCATGTAATCTTTTGATATTAATTATATGCACCGATCTTAGGTAGGAAACTATTTATATGATAGAACTCATTATGTAGAGAGAAAGAAGAAAATAACAAAATATCTTGAAAATCAAAATTAAAAAGAACTGAGCTGGGGTGCCCAAGGGTAGCATCTTGGGACCGCTCTTATTTTAAATGTATATCTATGCTCTCCCTGCAATCCCCAATCATCACTGCACTTTATTCGCTGTGGATACTTATTTAGAGCTCCAAACAAAACAAAGACTTAACAAATATTTTAACGACAACTATAAATTTTCGATGGCAAATGAACTAAAGTGACTAATGATGGTTAATGAAAAATGTGTCATTACGTTCAATTGGCTAGAAGGGTATTGAATACATATCTCCTCAATATCTTTCGCAGAAGAAGAAAATAAATCAGAAGTGCTTATACCATAAAAATAGCGCGCTTAGGCAAATGTAGTTTAGGATGCCCTATGGCCAGGTGGAATGACTACCTGCGAAAAGCTTCTGGTAGAAACTGGATGCAGAGTGGCTAAAACCGAGCTCAGTGGCGTGCATTAAGAGAAGCCTACGTACAGCTGTAGACAAGTATTGGCTCATGATGATAATGATAGAGAAGAAGAACATATTTTGTATAAAAAGTAAGACTATGTCTCAATGTACATATTAATGCAAAGCGACAAGCTACCGTTCGTAAATACGCGTAGAAATCAAATATCCCATGATAAGGTTTATTCGAATGGCTTTTATAGCTTTAGTGAACGTGTTGAATGAGAAATATATATATTTGTGCGTCAACTAAGACACAAATATCGTTCTAATATGCTACAGGCAACACTAGATTTCATACAAAATTTGATTCGCAGCCCTTCGTTGGCTAATATTGGAGGCCTATTAATTATTGGAGGCTTAAAAAATTATCCATGGAAGAACTTCAGTTTTAGTTAAAGCCTACCAGGGATATGTTGCATCTGGCTTTGGGGTCTTTGGGTCACATCGATGTTTATTAGAGCATTTTCATGTGAATTAAATTTTAATTTTCGTGTTAATAATTAATTGTTGTTCACTAAAATATCAACGACTACAGTTTTTATTTTTTTATAAAATTTCAAACTCGTATTTGTATGTTTTGGACAACTAAGTTAGCGATGCACGATGTGGTAAGGCACATAAATCAATTAGGTAGGTACCTAACATCTTAGTACACAGGTGAATTAATATTTGATATAATCCTGATGTTCATCTGACCAACATCCGACGAGCTAACGCACCCAAGAAGCAGCCTGTCCCCAAACCAAAAGCTATGCGATGAAGATGAACAGTGACTTAAGAAAAATCCATTAAAGGTGCTGCATTAGAAAATTTAATAATGGAAAATATTATACAACAATGTATTTTTTTGTGTAATCTTCGTCGAACTCTTCTGGTTGACACACAATCTAATTCTGCAACTGTTACATCAACTAGGCCTCTTTCACTCGATGAACTTGCGCGTGCTAGGCCTCTTTCACTCGATGAACTTGCGCGTGCTAGGGCGGAGCAGTGAAATAACTATCATCATTCTGTCTCTTTTTCAGATAAGACTCCTCCTGACATTCCTGCTGGCACTGGCAGTTCCCACGCTCGAGCAGAGTACGCCCATATCTCCATGCCCCAATGTGTTCATGTATGAACCCCCCGGGACCGAGCCGGGGCGGTGGTACGGAGTGGTCAACCTCTCCACGGACAGCACCCTGCACTCGCTGTGGCTGAATATTGTCCTGGATATTAAGGCTGATATACTAGGGGTAAGGTTTTATGCTACTGACTGTAATAAAAACCCAGTTATTCCGTGTTCCGTATTGACTGAGCGTAAACAACCGGAATCTTTATAGATTATAGTGGGCGGGCGGAATGAGCTGTGATATGATATCAACTATTTTAGAAAATAGCGTCCTAAACAATATGTTATTTTTATTCTGTGCCTAAAACGGCACTCATGAAAGTGCCAATCCCTCCCACCACAGTTTCGGGATACAAAAATGAAAGAAGTACCGGCAAAATACACGATTTAGTTTTTTTATTAAATAATTATAACCAATATCCATAAATAATGAAAATACCTACGAATAAGAAAATACTAAGTTTCTTGTCATTGTTTACACCAACATCTGACTGATTTTTAATTCTATACTCAGCTGACACGCTGACACACCATGCATGACATGAAGCCTATACTTTTTTAGTAGGTATCTATCGTTAGTATATTTTTTTTGATATATTTATATGTAAAGAAGACAAATGAAATAAAGTTATTAGTTAGTAGTTAGTTACAATAATAATTTGCATCAGAAATTAGGTACCCTGCCATCAACCCAGCTCAACTTCTACTTTATCGTAAGTGTGCATCCACTCCAATGTATTCTGTGCCCATACCAAATCGATGGTCTGTAATAAGAACCTACATTAGCATATCATGATCTATCGTGATTGACTGACTGACGTTTCTTTAAGCAGCCGAAGCACAGCCTAAACTGGTGGAGCCAAAGATTTGAAATTTCGATGAAATATTCCATGAGTAACGGGGCGTCCTACATTCCGTTTATCAAGTCAAGGCAAAGTAGCGTAGTGTGGCCGGGTGAAGTGACGTCCTGCGAAAAGCGGCTGGCAGAAAATGGATGAAGAGAGCTGAAGACCGAGCTAAGTGGCGTGCATCAGGAGAGGCCTACGTCCAGCAGTGGACACGTACAGGCGGATTAAGATTCCATGAGTACCCTAGAGGTGCACTAAGGAAGGTTTTTGAAATTCCTTACCTAAGGGGGTTTGTCTGTTGTTTGTCGTATGAGGTAGTGCTGGCACTGGTGTCAGAGTTTGTCAGGCCGCCCGAGTGGCGCTGACATGGCTTAACGACTGCGCCGGAATGTGCCCTCCGAAGCGCGGAGCGAACGAAAACCGCACATAACTTAGCTAAATTATAAACGGAGCCGAGGACCGAACCCGGTATCGGTGAGAGTGCTGAAAGTTGTCACGCAGGCCAGGGCGCAGATAGTATTTTATAGAAATATTATAGGTAAATCCTGATAATTAAATACTCGATTATGCAGAGGTCCTTCTCCATTTATCATTTATCACTATTATTTATTCTGCGGTATCATAGTATCAACGATTTAAATAATCTGTGGATGTGGGATTCTAAAAAAAACAATAGAATATGCTACGAATAAGTAATAAGAGAATATGATAATATATATCGTTGATTGTATATTAACCAAAAGTCTCTTAGAATAAACTACTGAACAAGAATATATCATTTTTTTAAAGTGACTCTGTCTGTCTTTCTGTCTGTATGTTCGCGCATGACTTAAAAACTACTGGATCGATAGCGATGCCACAGAATAAATAATAGTACAAGTACAGAAGGCTAACTGAGTAAAGTCATTTAAATAAATAGCGACTCTCACTACAACGCTATAAAGTGCAATTTAACTCGCAAGGCGCTGCGAGCTTTCAATTATATTTACCTTGAAGGCGCTCGCCCACCGCGTGCAGGCTAGAATGCACCGTGAATCGCAACGCGCGAGAACTTCCATTGCTCTAACCGTTTCAGAATCGCTCTGTCCCTTTTTCGCTCGGTAGGGTTGTATTAAGATATGACTAGGTACTTGTACTACTAATTATTCTGTGATATGTTATGACTTAGATATTGTAACAGAATAAATAAGTAATAATGTATTATGTTATTACTTATTATTATAAATTAAAATAGTTCTATTACATACAATGACATTCTTATCAGAATAGACCGACTACCTCATTTTTACTACCTACCTATCCCGTTTTCAGAACGCCGATAAGTTTAGTGAGATACCTACCTACGTGTCGTTGGTTGATTATGATTATATCCTATAGGTATTGCACTTTGATAAATAAAGGTGCCTGTCTGAATTCCATGCTTTTTAATGAGTGACAAATAAATTGCTACCTGCGTAATAAAAGGTATTAAAAGTATGTAGGCTACTTACTAAGTCAGCACAGTAATTCATTTTCCGATCAACAATACCTACTATAATCAATTATAAAATTACGTTGATCGATTTAATAAACGACTTTATTTCTGCGCGGAAAAACCTTAAATATGCGTAGCTTCGGTATGGAACACAAAACTATAGGAACCTACGTAATAAAAAAATATCAATATCTAACTACATAACTAGGACCTATTATAGGTATTACAATTTATTACCTTTCAATATCCTTTGGAAGCGTAAAGAATGACAATTCGTCATTTCTATCACTATTCAAACAGCCGAATGCTATGCAGTACTTTCTAGCTTTCTTCTTGGTACTGATAATTAAAACACGAATAAAGTTTGTCAATAACTTTACGTAAGTAGGTGCTCTATCGCTAAGTACAAGGCGCGCGACTCATCGAGCGCACGCTTGAGACTCGACTGAACGGACCCGAATATTGGGTCCTTGAATTTATTTGTACTTGTTGCGGAGTGCGAACGCCCTGGCGATGCTGTTTTCACTGTTGGATAGGTTAGGGTTTGACTTAAAAACTGGGGTAGGCACTTGGTATCCTAATCCAATGATTAGAAACCGAGCAATCGTTAACCCTTAATAGGACATGTAAAAATTATTGAAAAGTCAGTTTTTTTGTATTATTTATACAATTATTAATTATTGTTGAAGAAAAAAAATAAAAAAAATTAGTGAGAACTGCGCGAAATCATGGTGGTAAATATGTGACCATTGCCCTTTTGACAAGATTCGCAAGAATCTTACCACCAAGTTTACAAAACTTTACAAAATTCGTTTAAATTTTTTTACTACAAGAAATGCATGGATATTTAATCAAATATCAAACCAAATATCAGAAAACCTGTTACTAGAATGTACGTAGAACAAAATCTCAATTTAATTGCGCGGAGCTCAATTGATTTTCAAGATTTTGAATTTCTTGTTTACATATGATAGTAGAACAAAAACTGAAAAGTAGTGAACCTTCCGCACATTTTCAATAATAGAAAAAAGAACGAATACATTGAATGCGATATTATCTGTAGTTAAAAAACTGAGGTGATAATTGTCCTGTGCTTAAAGGAAATTAAGGATTAAAAGACTACTGAAAGAATGTGGATGACATGTAGTATTGTTGTACTGTATTGGTATTTTTGGTCCTGGAATAACACGTAGGTTAAAATATAAATATATGTGATCCTGCCTTGAGAAGTAGTAATGATTGCCAGGGACCGCCGAAGTGGGTTGCAGTGGGGGCCAAATGACCCCTAAAATCAAACAGGGGGTGCCGCGAGCCCTCCAATTTTACTATCTGGTAAAGGAGGTTTCTCTGTGCTATCCTTCACAGAGCTTTGCTTTTTCTTAAATTAAAAAGCGCTTGTACGTAAGAAATATTACCGGAGAAAGCAGAGCATAAGTTTTTTATCACGCTTTTGTTATTATTGATTACTTTCACTGCGTTCGAGATGATGAGATATCGTTGTGGGCAGTTTCGAAATGTACAGTTTTAACAAGCCTTTTTCTTTGAACATTTTCAACACTTTTGTCATTTTTGCAACTTTTGACACTACCGATCCTTTCCAAACTGAATGAAAAACGATCCTATCGCTCACGGAATTAAGTCGATTTTCCTATGTCAACATTTCATCGAAACTTGCAAAACGAACGGTGATCGAAAACTTTCAGAACACTAATTTCGCCCACAAATGGCCAAAGGGAACGCTAGTTGTGATCATATTTAGCGTTTTTAACAGTTATTTTCGCCAATTGTTACAAAACGAACGGCCCCTTTATACATTTGCTTCGTGGATCCTACAAAGCGCACATTGCAATGTAAGTGTCAAAAGAGGTGATAAAAAGCAACTACATAATAAATACCTTTAAATCAACATTTGTAGATAAATAAACTAGAAGTGCGACTTAAGATGATCCCAGTCATAAGATCTTGAATGTCAAGGTTGGCACTGACACAATTTGTTACGTCATTTGATATCAACTACTAAAATATTTTAATTATTTTAAATAACAACATAATTGTCTTCACGTCTACAATAACGTAGCTTTATGCCGAGAAGTGTAATAAAAATTGTTACTGTAATTTTATTGCAATTTTAGGTTATCTGTGATAATGGTAGGAGGTAAGATAGGTATTGAATTCTTATGAATTACTAACTTTCCCGCCCGAGACTTCGTACGCGCGGACTACGAACTGTTTATCGCGAAAAATGTATCCTATTTTGTTCTAGGATATTAAAAATCAATGCAAAAGCAGGTATAGCACCAATGCTCTTGATGTTATTTCGTTTCCATGGCAACCACAGACCATTCAGTGATGGCAACCGATCCTTACAGCAAGTAATCAACATTTTCCAGTTTTCCCGTGGAAACATTCAATTTTCCGGGATAAAAGTATCCTATATTTTATTCCAGGGTTCAAGCTATCTCCATTCTAAATTTCATCAAAATCCGTGCAGCCGTTATCGCGTGAAAGCTCCCCAAGCAAACAAACAAATAAACAGACAACGTTTCGCTTTTGTATATTGGTATGGATTCAATTTCGCACCCTTTTTTACATTACCCGCGAGGTTTATATGAAAACCAGCGTCTAGTGTGTTGCACTGGGCATTTGTGCTGATTATAAGCCCCTTTCAACACACACAAGCACATTTTATGTATGTTATTATCTATGTTTTTTTCTAATTTTGTGTATTGAATAAATGTTTTTTCTTTCTTTCTGTCTTTCTTTGAATCGCAAGATATCACACAAAAGGTTAGGAATGCTTAAAACTATATTAATTACTTGCTGTGCCCGCGGCTTTGACCGCATGGTCATTTCTCTGGTTTTAAGTAAACTATGTGCTATTCCAGGACCAAAAGTACCGTTCAACAAAATTATTTCAGCCGCCAAATAGTTTTTTAAACACTGGTGTATACTTGATATCTCAACCCGATGAGTGGAAGCCGAGCAATCGATAAAAAACTATTTGACGATTGAACGAAATTTATTATTTTGTAATTTAAAGGTACTTTTAGTCCTGGACACATAGGTAAAATGAAACGCGGACAACGCCGCGGGCACAGTTAGTAGAAGATATAAAAGGAGTAGAGTCTCAATTCGACTTTCATTCACATCTTCGGGATTTGTTAGAATTTGGATTTTTATTTGATGACTGGACATACTTGGATGTATGACAGGGCTACCCATGCTCAGTATTTATTAATTCGCTTTTATTCTCTTTTTGTCCTGTGCGAGTCTCATCCATTGCTTTCCTGGTAGGCTGGTGGTCTTCCTCAGAATCACCTAGTTCTATACAGCCACCGCTCTGTGACTGCCTTACTTCGTCCCGAACTAATCAAACCCTTCTTTCCAGAACTGGGTGGGCGACGTGTCTACGCAAGACAACATCGACTTCAAAATCGAGAACACAGAGATGAAGATCAACCCTGGCCCCGCCATCGCCGTCAGGTTCTTCGTGCAGTACAACCCCCTGAACAAGACTCCGAAACTGCAAGCTATCCGCCTGAACGGACGTGAGATCTGCAACGCTAACAATCCTCAACCAGCCGTGGACCGGCCTGATCGCGACGGAGTTAACACGAGACCGAGTAGACCAGCTACGACGTCCAGGCCTCAGAGCACGCAGTCGACCGTCATTAGGCCTGAGGACAGGCCTCAGACCAGGCCGGTGCAAGGCAGACCTAATGCTGAAGGCCCAGTGTATGTGAGGCCGCCGAACCAACCCAACCCTTCGAGCATGTAAGTAACTATATCTGTACTTATATCTAAATCTATCTATACATATAATAAAGCAGTAAGTACCTAACTTAAAAAACTATTGAACATATTTTATTGCGTTTATCTCTTTGTTCGCGCTACACGTAAAAACTACTGGAAAGATTGCGATGCGGTTTTACTAATGGTTTGACTTAAAAATTGGTGTACTTGGTATCTCAATCCAATAGTAAAATCCCGCAATCGATAAAAAACGATATGACGTCTGAACGAAAATAGATGAAATTTGTTGTATTGGTACCTTTGGTTCTGGAATAACTTATAGGATCCTTAGATCCCAGAAAAACTAGCACGCGAGCAACGCCGCGGGCACAGCTAGTACATTAATAAATTACCGCTCGCGGCCAGCACTCTAGATAGAACGCAGGACAGAATTTAAACAAGACAATAAGTAAGTTCAATAACTAAAACCCAACTACGGTCGGGTAAAACATTGCCCCTGACACTGTTGCGATGAAGACGAATCGATTGATACCTCGCTTGTTAATATAGCAGGGACCGCGGAAGTGGGGTGCAGAAAGGGCCAAATGCTCCCCCTAAAATCAAACGGGGGGTGCCGCGCCCCCTCCAATTTAACTACCTAGTAAACAACATTTATCTGTGCTATCCTTCACAAAGCTTTGTTTTGTCGCATAAGAATGTTTTTTGTCATACATTAGTTCCATCTGTATGTATGTATGTTTGTTTGCAAAGGAATTTACGAACGTGTTTTTTACCCACTTCAAAATTTCAGATTGAATTGAAACTTTACACACCTATCAAGGACTGATGACAATACAATAATTTGATAAGGTAGTTCCATTATTCTGGGGGTGGAAAGGGGGCGGGCAAACTTCTAGTAATCAAAGAAGTTTGCCCCTCCCCCGTCATGGAGTACTTCCGCGGTCCCTGTAATATAGGGCCAAGTTTTTAGTCGGGTAAAAAAATAGCCTATGGCACTCTATACCTGAAGACGAATGGGTTGGGATACGGGGTCTAGTCTCCCCTCATCTCCCTTGAGGGAGACAAGAATTATTTAGTCTCGCTTTTCAAAATGACGCTATGGTGGAACATCCATATACATACATACACAAATGTTAACATCATTATCCCTCCCTTGATACGCCATATTCGGGTAAAAATAAAAACTTGTATCCATCTCGCTTTTGTGACTACTCGTGTCTTTTCTTGTAACGTATGTGCAATCCTCACAGTACCTTTGTACACCTGCCGAAGACCTTTCTCACATATTTTCTTGGTAATTCCAAATATATCTTTAATCGTCAAAGTGATATTGAAACATCCGGTTCAGTGAACCTGTAAACGGGAGGACTTTCTGGATCGCGCAATATGTGTGTAATTCGTTCTTCTTGTCGCAAATTGATGATATCCGAGGAGGATTTAAAGTCAACATTAATTTGATGACCAGTTGGCTGAGTGGTTAGTGACCCTGACTGCGAAGTTAACCAACGGTCGCGGGTTCGAAGCCCGCAAGGTGCGATCATTTGTGTGATGAGCAGAAATGTTTGTTTCCGAGTCATGGATGAAAAATTCGAAATAATCTCTTGTGAAGTGACTTTTTTTTGACTTTTATATGTCTTTTTGTCACTTTGTCATAAAGTACAGGTATTATATATTTTTTGATCTAAATTTTTTGCGCATATTATGAATTTACTATAAAAAAAAACACGGCTAGGGTTTACTAGTTTACGAGCTGTAGCCGACCAATATAACGCATTTTAATACCTGCGTCAATTCTGAACAAATTCATTAGTGAGAGACATAATCCAACGTAAAACCACTTTGTTAGTGTATGACTTCAAAACTACTGGACCGATTGCAATGCGGTTTTCATAGTTGGTAGCTCAAGAACCTGGTTACGGAACGCTTAGTCTATGCGTGTCCAACACACACTTGGCTGGTTTATATTTGAAAGAGTAGACATTCGCGCATCTTATAACTTGCATGAAGATTTGTTCAGTAGTTTTTTTCAAAAACCATTTTTTTGCCTGTTTTTAATTCAGTAGTCTCTGTAGCTATAGGAGTAAAACTCAAAGTCCTGACTGACAGACACGCCTACGGACAACCTATATGACCTGTGCAACCCATAGATCTAATTAAAAGTGGGTAGATTAAGTACAAGCTCATCGGGCGTGGACCGCATACATTAGGTGCAACGCACACAACTGGCCTTCTTTGGCATTAGTCACAATCGGAGTGGCCTTTTTGTAGCACGTGTTACATGACTCTCATTGGCGCTACTATCTGCATATGTCTCTTATCTTAGTTGTTGATGCACGCACGACGGGCACAGCTAGTTTATGAATATAAATTAAATCAAGAATTTTAGACGACTTTTCCTGTTCCTAAACATTGTAAAGTTATTTTAGCAAAGCGCCTCGATTATCATTTTCCAGCGCGTGTAATATCAAGGCAATATATCTAATATGCAAAATAATCGTCTGCTGTATTAACTCTAATTAATAACATTTTGTTACTTATTACATAATCTGTTATTATTATAATTATAAATACCGTAACATAAATAAATCTTATTAGTGTTACTTTATCGGTTGTACACACTTTTAATAGTACATTATGACACAAGTGTGCTATGTTGGTCATTATAGGTCATTATACTCGAGGCAAATTATTCGCGCTCGCCGTATCAATTTGCATTGTAGATTACTGCATCGAGCGGAAAGAGACTGCTTGCTGCACCGAGTGTTAGATTGTAGCCCAAAATTTAGCGAGAGCTCTAAAATTGAGTGCAGCATGAAGTCACTTGAGCGAGTGTCAGTAATCTACTATTACATTTAATGCAAATTGATATGGCTAGCGCGATAAGTGAGCCGAGTGTATAATGATCAATGCACACGCGTTTCATACGCCGATTTTCAACACACTTGCGAGAAAAAAACAGACATCTATTTTTATTAACATTTAATTATTGAAACAATTAGTGAAAGTACAATTCTCAAAATGTTACCGAAGTGTTTTTAATGAAATTACTTTCTAAATTTTGGTGGCAACGGGCTATCACTCGCGTTTCGTGCCTCGATGGGGTCAAATCTGCGTATTACCTTGCACTGTTATTTATTCTGTGGTATTACTCTTCTTCCCTACGTGAAGTCGACATTTTTGTTAATAATTAACCACACAACGAAAACATTAAGGAAAATGGCGCGCTGGTTTAATATTTTTCGTGCGCCGCGCTAGCGATGCGTGCGCATGTGTAAATGAAGGCACTGGCTAAAACGCCATACAGTCTATTTAAATATACCTATAATAAACACAAAATAATGTTTTGAATGTATACTCAAATTATGATAAATTATGTAGTGAGAAATACATATTTTGATGAAATGATGATAATTTTGATGATTGATTTATCGTATATGTAACCTAAAATAGTTTATTTATTCACACAAACATTCATTGTTTTTAGACATATAAACTCATTGGGGACATTGAAAAAAATATATAAAGTAAAAAGCACTAGTGTGTAATAAGCTGAATTATGAATCTAAATACGTTGCCATAAGAGTCACTTTAAGAGCAGGTGTGTTAAAAACATTATTATTATTGGACTCATAAATTAACTACATTGTGTCTTTGAGTCCAAGTCAAGTGCCATGATTATCTTACAACTACTTCAAACTAAAACTAGTTAATTACTACCACAGAATAATTATTAATACCTACTACTACGCTACTACATGAAACAGTTGGGCAACCCAGATGTCTAAAACGCGTCACAGACGGCTAAGATACGATAATATTTTATCTTAAGATAAAATATCGCTCGCTATACAATTTATATGAACCATCACAAACGGCGAAGATAATATATATTTGCATCTTACAGTATCTTAAGATATCGAGCGATATGGAATTTATTAAAAGATGTCATCTTAAGATACGAAATATATCGTAACAGATACAAAATATATATTAATACACTATCTTAAGATACAAAATATATCGTAAATGCTCTACAGGTTGCTCTGTTTGGTTTTCGTGACGTTTTTTTAACCCCTAAACAAAGAGACTGGTGTTATAAGTTTAGGGTGTGTATCACTGTGTGTGTGTGGACCGATTTTGATGCGGTTTTTTCTGTTCGAAAGCTGATATTATCGAGATGTTTCTTAGACATATGGGGAGAGGGAGGGGGAGGTGAGAAAGAAAAGGGGGGTGAAAATTGTAGCTTCCCAACAAATGCACCGATTTAGCTGTAGTTTTTTTATGTTTTAAAGCTGGGGTAAACAAGATGATAAATAGCTATAATGGAGGGAGGGAAGTCGGGGGTTTTATACATTTTTAATTAGTGCTTGTTATTAGTTTAATTGGCTGTGCCCATGGCTTTTCTCTAGGTTAAAAGTTACCTATGTGTTATTCCAGGAACATAAGTACAGACAGATTAACAGAAAGAATAAAAAATAAGTATATTATTGTACTTACAGTAGTTTATTTAATGTACCCTGTTTTTTTTAATTATCTTCATTGTTTTTTTTTCATCAATTTGCATATCAAATTCGAAATCAGAATCGTCGTCTAATGAGCTATCTAATAAATCTAATAGTGAAACTGTATTACTCATATTTTATCATTCTGTATATAGAAAGCGGTGAAAAAATACGTGTGGCACCTAGGGCGGCCAGCGAGCGAATGAATAATTTCAATATATTATCGTATCTTAACCGTGTGTGTTATGCAGATATCGTAACATCAAATATTATCGTATCTTAGTCGTCTGTGACGCCCTTTACAGCCTTGTAGGTAATCCCTAATAGAATTTATAACTGGTAGTCCAAATGTCAAATGCTGGCGGCATTGCCCCTCTAAATTCTTAAAATAAGAAAAAAAAAGTCTTGCCTCTTTTAATGTTTTATTTTATTACATTTTCACTTTTTACGTCCTTAAGGTTTTTTTTTAATCGGTTCGTGGGCAACCCTGAAAGTTTCAGCCGAATAGCTAATCGAGATGTGCACGAAATTTGAATTGCTAGATTCCAGGACAGACAACATACATAGATACATACATAGATGAACAAGTGAAGTTAAATAATTTTAATAATTAATAGTATTTTATTTATATTAGTATTATCTCGCTATTTATAAATATTCTTATTTATTACCTAACATAGTATTTTATTTGTTTGTTACCTATCTTTTTAACAGACGTCAAAAAAGGAGGCTATTCTCAATTCGACCCGTATGTTTTTTATGTTTGTTACCTTAGAACTCCGTGATATGTAAACCGATTTCAAAAATTAGTTTTTGTTTGCAAGGATATACATATATACTTTCAGATTGGTCCCATATAAATTTTATCAAAATCGGTGTAGTTGTTTTTTAACCAGTTCCAATAATAAGAAAAATTTGGTTTGAGCGTTCGCGAAGTACGAGCTTTTGAAGTAGGTAGTTCAAGTTTTTGTCAAAAAAAAAACTTTCTACTTTCACTAAATTGCTTACCTACAACATTTCTAATAAGGTCATGTGTTTTAATCTAGTTTACTACGGTTACCTGGAAGAAATGCTATTTAGTGATTAGACCGCCAATTGTAATATTTTCAATACTTTTTTTTAGGAGTGTAGAAAACACAGAATAGAAAATAAGTTGGATAGACTAGGGATGTTATGGATCCAAAACCGTATATGTAGGCTCCGGAAACGGATTTTTCCGTAACAACGTAAGGTTGAAACAAAATACAGATTGAGTAATAGGCATAGGAAGTATTATACTTACTCTGAGATATAACCTATTAGGTTTGGCGTTACTAACTCATGCATACTCTGTGGCTTTGGTATCACCCTAATGATGTTTTGATTACAGAGTTCATTAAATTAAGGCTTTATCTCGCCTTTTTTGCGTAGGTTGATAGGTACCTATTTACACAACGATTTTTTCTCGAAATTCTTTTAATATCTGACCGTGTTTGGTATGTATTTAATGTTGTTTATTTTTATTTCCGAGGCGTTTTATTTTTCGGCAGCTTCGGTGGCTTTGGTTTAGTTTAATAGAAATGTTTTCTCGCGAAACGCAAATCTCGCAGAAAATCTAAGGCAAAACCTGCAGAAACCGCGTGGGCTCCCTATCCTCTTAACACGTAAGTTGGGGGTTCGTTCGCAGATACGAGACAAACAATTTGTCTATATTATTTGTAGCAGTTTGTGCTTAAAACGTGTTTCATTTGAGACCCATCGAAAAACTTTTAAACCCCGGCACAGAATAAATCATAGCATGGACCCGCGTTGCGCCCGCGCCGCTTTAATAAGCGCGAACCGGCTCCACCTTTGGCAGTGGATTGTGACGCCAGCACCACAAAATAAAGAATAGTGCTAAGTACGAGAACATTGCTTTTGCCGCGTGACCCTAGACCCTGGACATATTACTCCGTACTCTATAGACAGGCTTTTGACGAACGTTGCAATGAGAGCATTTGATTATCGCTATTTTGGCGCTGATAGCAGTAGTTTACTAGTAGTTAGCGTCCACGGAGACAATGTTATCGGTCAATTTGCCGATGATATTGTCTTTATGGGTGAGTCGCTGCAGGATCTCGAACGAATGCTGACCGACCTAGCTGACGCCTCTCGACTTATCGGTCTCGGGATGAACATGGACAAAACCAAGGTTATGTTTAACGACCTTATTACACCGCAACCAATCGTCGTTAGCGGTGTCCCCCTTGAAGTTGTTCAGGAATATGTTTACCTCGGGCAGACTATGCAATTGGGCAGCAACAACTTCGAAAGGGAAGCCAGTAGGAGGATTCAGCTGGGATGGGCAGCATTTGGTAAACTACATCAGGTCTTCTCGTCGTCCATACCACAGTGCCTAAAAACGAAAGTCTTCAACGCGTGCGTTCTAGCAGTTATGACCTACGTAGCCAAACCGTGGACACTCACGGTGGGGCTGGTCCACAAATTTAAAGTCACTCAGCTACTTATGGAGAGAGCTATGCTCGGAATATCTCTGAAAGACAGGATCCGGAATGAGGTCATCCGCCAGAGAACCAAGGTAACCGACGTAGTCCAGAGAATAAGTAAGCTGAAGTGACAATGGGCTGATCACATCTCTCGCAGTACCGACAATCGTTGGGGAAAACAAGTTTTAGAATGGAGACCACGTTTATGCAAACGTAGTGTGGGACGCCCGCCGGCCTGGTGGAGAGACGACTTGCGAAAGACAGCTGGCAGCGACTGGATGAGAAGAGCCGAAGATAGGACTCAGTGGCGTTCATTGGGAGAGGCCTACGTCCAGCAGTGGACTAGCATAGGCTGATGATGATCACGCAACTAACGTTTTTGTACTATTATTTATTCTGTAACGTCAGGAGATGAAACGATGTCAATTTTAGTTCCATGGACGCTCGGTACGGGGCGCTTTCAATTGGCACAAATGAAGGTACGGCAAAGCCAATCCATAGATATAGAGATCAGTGCGCGTGCACCCTCACTGTTTATGTAGACTTAACATCTTCGAGCACATGATGATTTCACAGGTGTTTTTATTTTTATGTTAAGTAGAAATTCAACAATGCCTAATCGGTACAAAACCCGTCTCGTGAATTGTAAATTAAAAATAACCCAACCGGAAGCAAACACATTAAGACCTGTTGAAATACCAAATACCTGGCTTTTAACTGGGACAAAGTATTCTGGAAATTCCTACAAAACAAATTAATTTCTTGCTTGCAAACGAGCGAAGAGGAGATACCTATTACTAAAGTGATTCATAGCGATCTTTAGTATTCATTTATAAACTGTGTTTATAAACGACGCTATTGCGAATGAATTAACGATGGGTCGTTAGTTCGGTTCCTATAATGGAGAAAGTTATAGGTATATGTATAACTAAATATTTTACTTTTCACAACAGTGGTTCTCGCCGAACTAAGACCTCGTGGTGTACCACATTTTATACAGTAAACAAACCTTTTTTTATCAATAAAAAAGGTTTGTTCCGCTTACCCTTCGCTGGGAACTTTAAGCGGGCGGTCCCTTCTAAACATAAGTTCTCGGGCGGCCTGACAAATAACAAAGGTCTGCACTACCTCAAATACTTGATTGGTCAAATCAAGTATTTGAGACAAAACTCAAAAGCTTAATTTATCAACAAGCAAGAAAATAAATATTCTGTGAAAATTTCAACCGGCTACTATACAGTATATATTACAGTTACATTACAGTTCAAAAGATATTGAACACTTTGGGCACGGAACCCTAAAAAATGCAAAAACGAAACGATTGTCCTGTGTATGCATCGGTCCAGACCATGTGTCAGTATCTAGTGTTAGTTTGTCCCGATTTTTTAACCCCCGAACTCTAAAAGAGAGAGCTGTTATAAGTTAAGGGTGTGTATCATTGTGTCTGTCTGTGGCATCGTAGCTCGTAAACGCATGGACCGATTTTAATACGGTTTTTCTGTTTGAAGCTGATGTGATCGCGATGGTTTTAGATATAATGGGAGGCGAGGGATCGTAACTCCCAAACCTGCGGTTTTTTTAATGTTTGAAAGCTGATGTAATCGAGATACTTCTTAGCTATAATTGGGTTTGGGGGGGTCGGGGGTTATATAGTTTTTATTACAAACTAATCCAGTAAAGTTCTTATGTCACCAGCGACGGAGGTGAAGTTTCTCAGCAAGGAATCAACGTCCACGTGAAGCCCACTCAGCAAGGCTTTAACGTGAACGTGAAGACCACTCAGCGTCCGAACAACAATTACTTCACCACTACACCGCCTGGGCGCACCACCACTGTCAGGAGGCAAGAGATACCCGACTTCGGAAGCGATAACGTGAGGTGAGCATGCAAGGTTGCAGGGCATCAGCATCCAGAGCATCCTAATGGTCATCCTAGAAGTACCTACTTCTATTAGCTATTCAATGCAAGAAGGCAAGTAGTGCTTACGATAAGCAGCGTTAAATCTGAACAAAAGAACTACAAGCCATCATTATCAGCCTGTATTCTCCACTGCTGGACGTAGGACTCTCCGTGTGAACCCACTAAGCCCGATCTTCGGCTCTCCTCATATAGTTCCTTTGCAAAGCATTACACTCTTTTTTAAAAGCATTCTGGGCTAATGTATGTATGTTTCTTTCCAATATCACTTTAAAATGCCTGAACAGATTTAGATGTGTGGGGTATAGTTAGAATCCTTACATCATTCCCAGTAACAAAGGATACAATATTTAAAAAACAATATGGCGGCAGAATGGATCCACATTCAAATGCAAAAAAAAACTTCGAATTTTACAATATGGGTATCAAATTGAGGGTCTTGATGAGCACATTCCAACAATATATAATTTATTGGCATAAAAACTTTTTAGTTCGTTTTTGGCCGGGCAGTCGTTTTTTTGTTTTTTTTTTATTATTTGCAACTCGAACTGGCGATGGCGGGGGTCCTGCACTATATACGATTGCGTAAACGCAGTCTTCGTTATAGAACTCTTTACACCAACGGTTGTCGCTTCAACAAATGCCTGGCCGTTTTTTAGCCAGTCCAAAAACGACAATTTGTTCATATAAATAGATGATTATTCACAAGGTCCCTTAGAGGGCACTAAGGAGAATCAAATGATTACCACCGGATTTGGCATATCTACAATCACTCGAGATGAATCGGCAAGAAACTCCCAATAAGAGCATCCTCGGCACTCTTACACGAATCACTCAAATGCCACTCTTCTAAATAATCATTCTGTGTTTGTTCCACACATAGAGAAGGGTTATTTTGTTTCAAGTAGAGAGGCCATGTTAGCGTGACGGACGCGCCTCGACAATGTCTCAATGTACATAATCACGCAAAGCGGTAAGCGAACGTTAAATTCGTAAACACGCGTAAGGAAATCATCCATATATCCCATACTATCTGTGCCCGCGGCTTCATGTGTCATTTCTCTAGATTAAAAGAACTATATGTGCTATTCCAAGACCTCATCATCTGCCTATATCTGTCCACTGCTATACGTAGGCCTCTCCTTATGCACGCCTCTTAATCCAAGACCTAATATACAAATATACCAACATTTGATCAAAATTCCTTTACCCATCAATAAGTTTTTATCGATTGCTCGGCTTCTACTTGTCAGATTGAGATACCAGATACACCCTGACGAGATCATCGATCCATCGCGCCACTGGACGTCCAACCTTCCTCTTGCCAGTTCTTGGTTGCCACTCGGTCAAAGTCTTGCTCCACCTGCCATCACCTTGCGTAGCCACTGTCCCGCTTAATTCCATTTTAGTTCCATGATACTCTTCCCAATGTCTCGTACTGGCGCTCAATGGCCCTTTGTGCAACTCCTAGTCTGTACACAGCTTCCTTTGAGAGCGTCCATGTCTTGGCACCATACTTCATGGTGGGTAGGATACACTGGTTATAGAGGCGGGTCTTCAGGCATCACTAAGACGCCTGAAAACTTGGTATAGCAAAACCCCTCCTTTTGATATTAAGAAAAAAACAAACAAAAAATAAACAAACAAACGCTTCATTGTGCACTCAATGGAGGAGGCCTAGCCGTCTATTTCCGTTGTCCCCCACTTTTTGGCCACCACTGGTGGACATGGGGGGAAAAAATGCACTGTCTCCCAGTGCCAATGCAAGGAAAATTTTCCTGTTGTACAGGACATCGGGAAAGAAATGAGTTGCTTTGTCCAGCAGTGGTGGATATCGAAACTTACCATGTGGCATTCTCCCCTGCTTAATTATGTTCAGGCTAATAATGTTCAGGGTCCTTAGCTCTTCAAGGATCTATAACACTTCCGGCTGACGATCTGACATGTGGAAAAAGCCTTAGCAGCGGGTAGATATTTGCGTATGTTCATTAGATGATAATCTTCTTCTTTTTGCAGCAACGGAGAGCCTGATTCAACCGACTACTGGCAGGGAGGGTCCATAACATTCACCATCCCCAATAGTGGCAGTAGTAATAACAAGAATAAGCCAAAGGTAAGTCCTGCACTTAGTCATCCAACGAAGTCCTTAGCACTAGACCAGAACGAAACATAATATACTCTGTGACGGAAGTAAGATAAAAAACGTTTATGACAAATGCTATCGTTAGCTGTTGCGGTTTATACAACAGTTTAGTACCTGTATCACAGAATAAGTAAACAATACAATAGTAGTACAACGTACCTGTTCGGCGTAAGTTCGGCGTATGGCGACAGATAGCTCAGTTAGGAGAGCTATGGAATT
The DNA here is from genome assembly GCA_946251855.1 of Alsophila aescularia. Classification (NCBI taxonomy): domain Eukaryota; kingdom Metazoa; phylum Arthropoda; class Insecta; order Lepidoptera; family Geometridae; genus Alsophila; species Alsophila aescularia. The sequence continues at coordinate 23,775,917 of OX276385.1, forward strand.
CCGGCATTAGCAGGTTCAGTCATGCCTGTGTGGTAGTGTAGAATGGTAGAAGTTTTCTATTTTAAATGTAACGTAATTAAAAGTAGTTAATTATCTACTGGGGATCTTCTCGCGTATGCCACTCACGTACTGAGCGAAGCCATAGAGATGCATAGTGAGGCGCTTGCCGTCTCCCTTGACATATCGATGGCCTTTTAAACAAGCTTCCCTCATATGGTTTACCTGTTGGTTATGCAGTTGGATAGTTGATTTCTTGAGGGAACGATCTATTCAAGTAGTCTTGGAGGGCTGCTCGTCTGATCAAATGGCTATGAATGCCGTACCTCAGGGATCGGTTCTCTCGGCTACACTGTTTTTTCTGCACATTAATTACCTTCTGAAGCCCGGTACCTTTGGGTATGCTGATGACTGTACTGTAGTTGAGAGAACTTGTAAGTTTCAGAGAGAGGCTATGGTAGACCGTTTAAATTTAGCCTTAGAAGCCGTGTCCGATTGGGGCGATGCTAACCTGGTTAAGTTTAATGCTACTAAAACGCAAGCGTGTTTGTTTTCTGCTAAAAAGAGTCCTCTACACCGATCTCCGTCTTTCCAAAGTGTAACAATACCAATAGGCGACCATTTGGAGCTTTTGGGTGTCGAACTCACATCAAACCTGAATTTTGGGTCTTATATTGAATCCAAAGCCAAGGTAGCTTGGCAAATAAACTTGGTATTTTGTCTAAGGTTAGGCGGTACTTCACACCGGGACAGCTTTTGAATCTTTATCAAGCACAGGTCCGATCTTATATGGAGTACTGCTGCCACCTCTGGGACGGTTCTGCCAAGTATCAGCTCGAGTCTTTGGATTCAATTGATAGACGTGCTATCAGGCTCATTGGGGATGACACTCTGGTTAAGAGTAAGCTTCAAAGTCTGGCGCATCGACGTGAGGTAGCAAGCCTGGCGGTATTCTACAGATTGCACTATGGAGAGTGTGCACAAGAACTGCACAACCTGATTCCCCCATCACCTTTCCATCACCGTACGACTAGACGATCAGCAAAGCGCCACCCTTTCATGGTTGAAATACCTCGCACAAGAACGAAGCGTTACGCTTCTTCATTTATTATAAGAACTGCAAAGGAGTGGAATGCCCTGCCCTCGTCAGTGTTTCCGGTAAATTATAGCCCCGGTGTGTTCAAGTCAAGAGTGAATAGGTATCTACTAGGCAATCGTGCTACACCTTCGACCACATCATCGCTTTCCATCAGGTGAGATCGTGGTCAAACGATTGCCTAGTCCGTAATAAAAAAAAAGTACATATTTATTTTGATTACTACAAAACTCGCTAGCTAACTGACGTTGACTTTGGTCCTAATGGTGAAGAATTGACAAAAAGAAGGTAAGAACCACAATTAAGTTCTATAATTTGTTTCAAGTTATGAAACAAAAAGCAACATTAAGCAGATACCTACTTAAAATTCTGATATACATTATGCAAAAATGGCGATTTTTCAAATAAATTTTTAGTAGATGTTTCATTAGGTTCTCTATCTATACGCATAATATATAATGTCATATGTTAGTGTGGCTTAATTTTTCTTATCCTAATAATGTGCAAGCATAATAATAATTACGCATAAATGTTTAGGCATAATCTTGTTTACCGTATCTAAAGTTAGCATAACAATAAACAAGCATATTATTTACTAACATAAAATTTCATTATTCACCTTGAGTGAAATAACTTTAAACTAAATTATTTTATGGACCTATATCTGTAAAACAAACATGTTCGCGGCTTACGGGTGGCCCAAGGGCCACCCTGTCGCACCTTAACCTTCTGTCACAGTATAGTATCTAGATTATCTTATGCGACTCCATAGTAGTTCAAAATAATTTAGCCCAAAAGATCATTATACACCTTAACAGTATGCCAAATACTGTTTATGTAAAATTAATATAAAGTCATTCAAAGTTATGCCCAACTCATTATGCCAAAGTAAATTAGTATTAAAAAAGTTATGCGAAACAAAGGGATACCGTTTTATCATGAAAATAGTGCTTTCCTTTGAGATTATGGTTATCAGAGTGGATTATCTATTTCTTCATTATCATCAGCCCTTGTCAGTCCACTTCTGGGCATAGACCTCTTCCAAAGCACGCCACTGTGCCCGGAATTCTTTTCCAACTGCTGCAGGCAATATTGTGTCGCTCGACCTAGCTGGAAGGCGCCCTACAGGCCTACTTTCCTTTTTCTTATCAATTTCATGAATATACCTTTCCAGGAAGTGAGGTCAAAAACCAAAAACATGCGAGAAAAATGATCAAAACAATGCAATTATTTCCTTACGTCACGTGCGTGCAAACAGGCAAACACGTCGTTGTCCTTACAAGCCATCATTAAGAAAGTAACCCTGCCCTTAGAGCCAAGAGTCTAGTCGTCCTTGGAGCTAAGAAAGCTCAGCTAAAACCTACATGCAACCTAATTTAGCAATCTGGCAGCTTTTGAACCTTATACCTTGGAAATAAAAGTGAAACTCTTCGAGCAATACAAAGTTTTGAATTGAAGCTTTTGCATCCGGAACAAAGTCCAACACTTACGTATCTGAATTATTAAAAAACCGGTTAACGAATTACGGACGGGTCGAACATTCATTATAAATGGGAGGTGAAGTCTCGATGAAGGCAATTTAATAACTGTATTGAGAAAAAATAAAACTATATTTGCATTTTGGAGGATTTTAGTCATACATAGATTTTGTGCTATTTTTGCCAATGAAGTAAGCATATATGCATGGAAGATTTTATGCTAAAGGCACAGAATAAAGATTAGTACTCGCTAAAAGGTTGGATTACCTGAGTTTATGTAAAGGCAAAATATAACTATAATACTGGCACATGTTTATACGAGTATAACCTTTCTTAGGCTCTTTTTACCCGACTGCGCGAAGGGTAATGTTTTTATCAGCCTATGTTTGTATGTTTGTTCGCTCGCTCTAGAGGCCAAACGCGTGGGCCGATTTTGATGAGTCTTACTTGAATCGATTTGTCTTAATACAGTAATCAAAATTCAATATGGTGACAACCAAACACCAAATTGAGAAAAAGAAAAAAAAGGTCGACGAACTGATTCGTGACTGTACAGATGATTCTTCGCCAATCTATGACATGTCGTGATGGTGGTAGAAGAAATTAGGTAGGTCTTGAAACTATTGCGCACATTTTCCGACAATTTACCCTAAATAAAATAAAAAGCAGCCAAATGCGTGTCGGGCACGCATAGAGTTCATCATCATCATCATCCTCCCCCAAAGAGCGCCACGATGAACGGTGTTGTGTCGCCTCCATCCACTCTCCCTGCGATGGCTACAATGTCGTCCGTCCATCGTGTGGGGGGTCTCCCTACATTTCGCTTGCTTCTTCGTGGTCGCCAGTTCCAGCCGCCAATTCCAGAACTTTTATTCCCCAGGGGTCGGCTTTGCGAACTATATGGCCTGCCCATTGCCACTTCAACTTGGAAATTCTGAGAGCTATGTCTTTAACCTTGGTTCTTCTACGGATTTCCTCGTTACGGATCTTATCACGTAGTGAAACTCCCAGCATAGCTCTCTCCATTGCACGCTGCGCAACGCTGAGCTTTTGTATGAGACCAATAGTTAGCGACCACGTCTCAGTGCCGTATGTCATCACTGGCAACACGCACTGATTACAGACTTTCGTTTTGAGGCTCTGCGGTATCTGTGACGAGAAGATATGGCGTAATTTCCCGAACGCTGCCCATCCGAGTTGGATTCGTCGGGTGACCTCTTTTTCGAAGTTGGATCTACCCAGTTGAATCGTCTGACCCAAGTAGACATAGTGATCAATAGCTTCGATAATATCGTTCTCAAAATAAACCAGCATGGGAACGACATGGGCATTTGACATGATGTCTGTCTTACCCATGTTCATTTTAAGACCCACCTGTTGATAAACAATATTGAGGTCACTGAGCATTGTGCTTAGGTCATCCAGGGTATCTGCCATGATGACAATATCATCATCAAATCGAAGGTGAGTGATGCATTCGCCATTGATGTTAATACCATATCCGTTCCAGTTCAGAAGCTTGGATATATCGTCCAGTGCAGAGGTGAATAGTTTCGGAGAAATAACGTCCCTTTTTGCAACTGATAGAATTCGCATAGAGTTAATCAATTTGATTTGACCAACAACACTCCGATCCACAGACTCAAAGCTGCAAGTAAAGACATGGACACAGATTTGACATGGGCCATTAACCAAAACATTGTCTCAGTTCATTTTGACATGGACCACTAACCGAAACACTTTCTCAGTTCATTTTGACATGGGCCACTAACCAAAACACTGTCTCAGTTCATTTTGACATGGGCCACTAACCAAAACACTGTCACAGTTCATTTTTAGATATCAGAAATGTAGTTTGGACGTAGTACTGTTATTTATTCTGTGATTTCGGTTTTTTGCGGTTTCCTCGAGATGTTTTCCTTCGAGGTTAAAAAATAAGTATCTAATTTTAGCATTTTAATAATATTTTGAGTATCATCACTTTATTTTTAGTGCAGGAAGGTCGTTCGGGATCGTCCTTTGACCATTTTATTTATTAATAACATTTTGTACTAGGGTATTCCCTGTCTTTAAGTACCTAGTAACATAAAAAGTACATAACTTTTTTGAGATTCGACCGGTTTGCAATAGAATGCTTATAGAAAAGGTTTACCTAATCTATCTATACTTATAATAAAGCGATATGAACGAAAAAGTATGTACAAAGAAGATAAGCTACTGAAAAAGAATATAACATTTTTTAAATCGTGTCAGTATATTTGTTTGTTTGTTAGTTTGTCTGTATGTTTGTTCGCGCATCACGTAAAAACTACTGCACCAATTGCGATGTGGTTTTCACTGTTGGATAGCTTAGGGGTGGACTTAAAAAGTGATATACTTGATATCTTAATCCGATCAGTAAAAGCCGAGCAATCGATAAAAACTTTTTGACGGCTGAAAGAATTTTGATCAAATGTTGGTATATTGGTATTTTAGGTCTTGGAATAGTACATAGAGTATTTTTAACCTAGAGAAATGACCACGCGTGCGAAGCCAGGTACAACTAGTAGAAAGATAAATGTGTAAGAAAAAGGGTCAAAAAGATTTAGTTCAATAACTCAGTTGAGTAAGTGAACTGTTTCAGACGTGAATTATCGGCAGTACAAGTATATCATAGTGATTGGCTGAAAGCTGCATATAAATACATTGCAGTAGATACATATTTAAACATGGTTAAAACTGATAGATTTTATCAGACCAGCCACCCCTTATTCAAGTTGTTAAGGCGAAATGGGTTCCAAATTTGACGATTCGTCCTCACGTCAATATTTAAAACTAGACATTTGAAAACGTTAATAGACTTAATTTTTTTATGTGTAACAAATGTTCACAAAATACTTTATCCGGATGTGGTCACCGAAAAACGATTAAATAAATTTGGCTCCATAGAAGAAATCGTAGAATTTCCTAAAAACACCCGTTTTGAAGTTCCCATCGATGGAATGAATCAACTTCATTCAGTATCTAAGATAATTTTACAAAAAAAAAGTGTGGTAATTCCAATAAACATTCAACTACTTCTGTGAAATAAGTTTTTTGAAAAATCGTAGGATTAAGAAAATCGACTCCTGAGTTGCATCACCTGTCCTGCTCAACCTGCACCTTGAAGAGCAGGACAAAAATGTTGGCTCCCATAGCGCCTTAACCGTCGGCGACACGTGGGTTTTCTTTTTACTCGGCAGTGAATACTTGTTCGTTAACCCATTATATGACTAGACGATCAGCAAAGCGCCACCCTTTCATGGTTGAAATACCTCGCACAAGAACGAAGCGGTACGCTTCTTCATTTATTATAAGAACTGCAAAGGAGTGGAATGCCCTGCCCTCGTCAGTGTTTCTTGTAAAATATAACCCCGGTGTGTTCAAGTCAAGAGTGAATAGGTATCTACTAGGCAAGCGTGCTACACCTTCAAAAGTAGCCTATTTGTTAATCCAGGATATAAGCTATCCTGGTACCAAATTTCATCCAATCCGTTCAGCTGTTTGAGCGTGGAGGAGCATAAACACAAACACATACAAACTTTCGCATTTATAATATTAGTGTAATACTTATTATATAATATATACTTCTTTACTAATATTAATAAAGAGGTAAAGTTTGTGAGGTTGTAGTGTAGGGGAAAACTCTGGATCTACTAAACCAATTTTGAAAATTATTTTACCAATAGAAAGCCACGTTATTTGTGAGTGTCATAGGCTTTATATTAAAATGACCACGCGTGCCAAGCCGCGGGCATCAGCTAGTTGTAAATAAACTTAAGAATGATGCAGATAATGTAGTAAAAGCTAAAAAATAAAACAAAATCGTGGAGCGTGTCGAATTTCTATTACTCAGGTTCCGCTACGCCTCACATTACTCTTTATGCATTATCTGCATTATTCTTAAGTTTTTTTAGAATAAAAACGAATAACACAAAAAAATACTGTCGCACTCTTGCCGGAAGCGAGCTTTGTATACCTATTCTACACCGAAAACGACGCACAAACACCAATTTTCGTTGTGTTGTAATAACTTGTCTTTACATCCTTATCTGTGCGTAAATTGTCTCTGTGAGAAAATCAAGAATGATACTCCACGGTGAAGAGTTAAGCATAGACATGGTCTTAAGTCTCTCTAAGGACGTAGGAAATGTCTATGATCAATGACGGTATAGACATTTCTTACGTCATTGAGTACTTCGTGTCCACTTTGGTTTCCATTTTGGCTTTAGTTACAAAGGTCTAAACTAGATGGCGTTAGTATCAAGTTAGCTCGCGGTGGCATTTCATTCGCGCGTTTGTAAAACATTCATTATTTATATATTTAACATTATAATGCATTACGACATACAAGATTTTTTTTTAAATGGCATTTTGTTCATCGCAAATATCAGCGATGATGCCTTTGTATTGTTTGGTTAGAATTCGTGACAGTTGGTGAAAGCATGGTCACTGACCTGCATCACAGAACACTTCCTAGGCCTGCATTATACTCACGTACTCAATAGCATAGCGCTCAGTGGAGCTGTTTATTAATCTACTTCACAAAAGAACGAGGTTCTCAATCACAAACCGCCTGTATTTTTTACACGACTGCCTAAAAAATAAGTGTATTTTTTTAGGATTCTAGCATTCTAGTATGTTTGTATGTATGTGAGTTTATTTATTCTTTTACGTATGGGGTATCGTTAGAATCTTTACATCCCCCGAGTAACATAGTTTTTTTTTTAAAACGATATGTCTTGCCTGCCGCCATTTTTAAGAGGGAAAATTTATTTTTTCTTTTGTATTTTACTATATGGGTATCAATTTGTAGGTCTTGGTAAGCACATTCTAACAGTATATAATTTTTTGGCATCAGTTTTTTTCGGCAGGGCAGGAAGAGTGCAGGCGTGCTTTTTTTGCTTTTAAGCTAGTTATTATGCGTAGATACTTCAATAAATTTGCTTCTTTATGGAGGCAATCCAAAAAACTGATGATAACAAAATCGGGCGATATGTACAGTTTGGTGTTGTAGCTCCATATCTATCGTCAACATCACAACACTCGATAGCTAAAGGATCAAAGAATTCATTGTGTTAAGTCCATGAACGGCACAAACAATAAATGGCCCCCAGTTCCCGGTCGCCCTGCTAGTCCTGACGAAGGTGGCGGTCAAGGAAGGCGAAGAATCCCCGGGCTACCGTAGGCCATCCCAAACAAAAATAAATTAACCTGGCTACGTACAACGGACGAACTATTAGGCTTGACGAACACATAGCGCAACTCGAGACGGAGCTCACAAAGATCAGGTGGCATATTCTAGGGTTAAGTCCGCAGAAAGGGGGAGGACACAATTACCCTGGAGTCAGCCACCTTTTCTACTTCCGAGAGAGCGATCAGCATTCTCAGGTTCCTCGTCAATAAGGTCCTCATTGATAATGTTGTAGAAATATCCAGTGTGTCAACCAGGGTAGCGTAGGTACCTGATTCTTAAGCTGACCGAAAGGTATAACACAGGTTTACGCACCGACCTCGGCACACTCGGATGATGTGGTGGAATATATGTTTGATGACATATCTTCAGCTCTACATTACACCACAAGGGCCCACTACAACGTTATCATGGGATACTTCAACGCCAAAGTGGGAGTACAGACTTTCAGTGAATCGAAAATAGGTCCACACTAGTTAACTTTTTGGAAAAATAGGGCTTCTTTTTGATGAATTCATTCTTCAAAAAGCAGCCCCAGAGGAAGTGGACTTGGCAAAGCCCCGACACAGTGACTAAAAATGAGATTTTTCATCATAACGGACAATAAGCATATATTCAGGGATGTCTCACTGATCACAAGGTTCAATAACAGTAGTGATCACCGACTTGTCCAAGACTCCTTGAATATGAACCATAAGCTTGAGAAATGCCATCTAGTTAAGTCTACGCTCCTACTCAACCTGCTCCAAGTCGTTGTTGGATCAAAATAGATCCAACCCAAGGTAGAATATCGATTCACAGCCGTAAAAACTACAAGTGAAGTGACGTGAATGAGGAACTCCTAAAAGTTGTGAGAATACTAAGGGAAGAAGGCACAAGATTTTGTCAGCAGCAGCGTGCGGGCACGTTGTCTAAAATTTCGGATGAGGCTCTTCGGATTATGGACAAACGACGGGAGCAACAGCAAGCCACAAAATAAAAATAAAAACCAGAGGCGTGGAGCAGGAGTTTGGTAGTACTCTTCTTTAAAAAAGGATATAAAACCCTTTTAAAGAACTACCGACCTATTTCACTTTTGAGCCACGTCTATAAGTTGCTTTTGAGGGTCATCTCAAATCGTCTCGCAAGAAGACTGGATGAATTCCAACCTCCTGAACAGGCCGGGTTTCACAGAGGATTTAGCACCGTAGACTACAAAAACAGTGAGGCAGATTATACAGAAGTCTGAAGAGCCCCTGTATCTTGATTTTGTGGACTATGAGAATGCCTTTGACTCAGTTGAAACCTGTGCGGTTCTAGAGCCTTTGCAGCGTTTCAATTGGACTGGCGATACCTACATCGAAGTGCTGAGGTGTCTTTATGACTTCGCGGCTATGAGTCTCCAAGTACAAAACCAGAAGTCTAAACATATCCAACTGCGCAGGGGAGGGAGATATCCCCGAAACTGTTCACTAAAGCCCTGGAAGATATGTTGAAGCTGGATTGGAAAGTAATGGGCATTAATTTCAATGGTTATAATATCTCAAACTTACAATTATCCGATGATATAGTCATAATGGCGGAGTCGCTGCAAGACTTGCAAAGCATGCTGACCAACCTAGATGTTGCTTCACGACGCATCGGTCTCGGAATGAACATAGATAAGACCAAGATCATGAATAACGATCTTGTTGACCCGGAACCGATTGCAGTCAATGGTGTACCTTGGGCAAATATTGCAATTAGGAACAACTTTGAGAAGGAAGCCAATAGAAGAATTCAGCTGGGTTGGGTAGCATTCAGCAAACTTCGTCAAGTCGTCTCGTTGTCCATACCACAGTGCCTGAAAACAAAAGTCTTCAATCAGTGCGTCCTACCAGTCATGACACCTACGGAGCTGAAACGTGGACACTCAGGGTCAAACTAGTCCACAAATTTAAGGTCGCTCAGCGAGCTATGGAGAGATCTATGCTTGGAGTTTTTCTGAAGGACAGGATTCGTAATGTAGATATCCGACAGAAAACCAAGGTAACCGACATAGCCCTAAGAATAAGCAAGCTGAAGTGGCATTGGGCTGGTCACATTTCCCGAAGAACCGATAACCGTTGGGGTAGACGAATTCTCGAGTGGAGATCACGTTTAGGCAAACATAGTGTAGAACGCCCTGTGGCCAGGTGGAGTGACGACCTGCGAAAAGCGGCTAGAAGAAAATGGATGAGGAGAGATGAAGACCGAGCTCAAAGGACTGTCACGCATCGCGCGGTGGAGGGGGAAGTGCCCCTGTTTTGAGATTGTTTCACAGCTTCAAGCATAATTTCTGTTAAGTATAAAATTCAACTAGATAATGCAAAGGAGGCCTATACCTACTCGTCAAAAAGATAAATCAAAACATCGAGTTCGCGTACGATTGGAAAGAGCTTCTCAAGAACAATCCAGTGATACCCATAAAATACCATTTTACAGAGTGAAGCGAATAAATAATGAGAATAATTAAATAAATAATAAAAATAAACGTTTCGAGACTGTGTCGTGAACACGGTCGTGTATTTTACGTGTGTGTCACAAATACAATGTACAATGAGGACTTAATGCTAAGTAGCATTTTCTACCATTCAACCTAGACGTGCAAGAAAATTGGCAGTGGTGCAGTAAATAGAAATGGTAGTTATAAACTAAAATTGAAACAATAAATAAAATTAAAACTATAGAATATTCAACAATATTATAAGTAATACACTAATATATATTTATATTTATATATAATAATATTATAATTTATCATTATCAAGTATAAATAGGTGAAAAAAGTAATAAACAAAAAAAAACAGACAGATTGTAATGAATCCATACTACATCAAGGAACAAAAAAAAAGGAAAGGTTGAAGTTATGAATGATAAACCTTTTCGACATAAAAGTTGGCAAAGAACTTGGCACTTGAACATAGTAGTTACGCTGCCTTACCTAATATAATGGCTCCTCTTTACGAACGGCGATGATCGTTACTCGCGTGATCGTCTGTCATCGGCAAGGTAATCGTACGATCATCGTGCAAGCATCCACACGATCATCCGTGATCATTTAATTTTGCTGATCGGCAACCCTTCAAGATGGATGTATTAATAGCTGCTGCTTCCATTCATTTAATTTCAATATACAATCATTTTGATAATTTAGATGAAAGAAAAATTATGAAAAAAATATATAAGAAGAGATGATGGTGGTTTTGAGCATTAATCATATTATTTTGCAGTCATCTTCATCCCACTGCTGGGCAAATGCCTTCCTTCCCTCATCGTAATATAACAAAATATAAATATGAAGGTACCTATACAATTTACTAGGTAAACCTTTTTCATACCTATAATGGGCTAGTGACTAAGGGTGTGGTATGGGTTTTGATTTATTTGCAAACGATTCTACATGTGTTTAGACTGACTAGTATGATCAAAAACAGATTATTGTGTCTTAATTATAATATTTAGACAGCCTAGCGAACTTTTTTGTGGGTATGATGAGAATTATAAAATATGTCGTACATTATTTTATGTATCATCAATAGTTTTCGCAGCATACGACTAATAATGACTTTTATGTAGTACTATCATTATGTTATTCTGTGCTTTTGCAGGCAAATTTTTGACAGCTTCGGTTAGGTTGTTGCAATTTTCGTAGGAAACTATAGTATAATTTAAAAAAAACAACCTACTTGCTGATAATGTAGCTTTCAATAGGCGAAAGAATTTTCAAAACCTTTTAAGTATTTTTTGAGTTTATCCATTACACACAAACACACAAAAAAGTAAATCTTTCATAATATAATATTAGTAAAGATAATTTTGGGATTCCATATTTATAGGTGGTTCTTATGTTTTGTTTTATTTTACCACCTTGTAGCCATTGTATTACACTTGCAATAAGTAAAGGATTAAAATTAAAACAACGCCACGACGACGCGAGATGTTTGCACGGCTTTTCTGTTCTCCGGTGAATTAGTGTTCGGTGATCGTGTGAACGCACACGCAACTACACGCGAATTCCCTTTGATGCGTGCCCAAAAACCTGACCAGTGATCACTATGGCGATTATAGACGATGATCGGCGACTACAAGACCCTCGACACGATCGTGCTCGCGTGTAATCGTCTATAATCGCCGATCGTAAAGATTTTTAGCAGTTAACGCCTCTGATAATTTTATTGGAAACTGTTTATCTTTTTCCTCTAGATAATTATTAAAGAAACTCCTCTCTGTTTTCGATAATAATGGTCTTATAATTAATAATTATATCATCAATCATTAACCACTTTCAGCAACCACAGCAGCAGTGCGGCAAGGTGACCCTGAACAACCCCATCCCGCTGGTGGTGAACGGTACCCCGACGCTGGAGGGCCAGTGGCCTTGGCAGATTGCGCTTTACCAGACTCAGGTGAGTAACCTACGGCAGTTACTAGCTTGGATACAAACTTTTCATGTTTACTTTCACTAGTAAAAAATACTGGCCGCTGCCATAGAAGATATATGTACAGCAAAAAAAACATGGCATGCAATAAAGATTTTGTGTAAATGGCCCATTTTCTTGTTGCCTGTACATTTTTGCCATAATCTGTGTATGCAGGTCAAAACATCTTCAAGTGAAGGACATTCTCGTATGAACGTCTTCCGGTAGCTACAAGTGCTGTCCGTTAAGGTGCCTGTCTTTACTGCCCCATCTCAAAAATCTACCTGTCTATGGTAATTACGTATTAGTAAACAGATATTGTTATTATTTTACGTGAGAAACCAAGTCTCTGTAGAAAAATGTTAAGCAAATGCCTCAAAAGAGAGAAGGAACCCCGCCACAGTTTTTAGAATGCTGTGTCGGGTCGGGACTTACTCTTACTTATGAACCTTCTAACTCTAAAAGAGAGGAGTGTTATAAGTTTAGGGTGTGTATGTATCATTGTATTCGTGTGTCTGTCTGTAGCATCGTAGCTCCCAAACGTATGTTTGAAAGCTGTTGTGATCGATATGGTTCTTATCTATAATGGGGGGTAATTTTTTAATATGTGCTTTTTTCTTTACTGCGAATGATGGCTTAAAATCCGTCTGTGTGTTTAGAACATGCACCCACTTACAACAACAGTTACTGTTACAATAATCATATCATCAATCAACAGTTACTGTGTAACATATACCTACTGTACTATTCCGACTATACTAAAGAACAGAACACTGAAAGTAACTTTGAAAGATTAAGACGGGAGACACTCACGTATAGGACTTGGATTGTTCCAATTATAGTTTCAACCACATCCAGTGGTCTTTCTCCAGGGAAGTGCAGAACGTTCGCGAACGTGTCTTAACCTCGCACTGCGGGGCAGCGCTCGCAGCGCGCGTGATGACAGCTGCTGATGCGGGGGGTTGCGGGGTTGTCGGCGCGTCCTGGAGTGAATCCTCTTCATCGCTCGAGTTCTTTTGCAGACCGTAGACAACAAGTACATCTGCGGAGGAACCCTGGTCTCGCACAAGCACATCATCACGGCAGCCCACTGCATCACGCTCAAGGGATCCCGGAGAGCCGTCAACAAGAACACCCTGACGGTCTACTTGGGCAAGCACAACCTGAGGACATCCGTGGATGGCGTGCAGATCAAATTTGTAAGGTTTTTTACCCGAGTACGGCAAAGCAAGGCATTGGTACTTAAACAGTCTATGTATGTATGTATGTATGTATGTATGTATGTATGTGGGTATGTGTATGTTCCACCATAGCGTCGCCACTATTGGTCCGATTTTGACAAGCGAGGTATTATTCGATTCGTCTTCAGTCATAGGCTAATTTATTACCCGACTGCGGCGAAATAAAGTCAGCAGGTCGACCGCGGATGAGCGATCGTTATGGTTTTATATACGTTTACGTTTACCATTGACGATTACTATCGAATAAAAATTAGTACCGCGATGAGTAATCGTATTGTAATGGTTTATTGAACGAATGAATAGTTTTCAATCGTCTGCAGGGCGACCGCCGATACGCAAAGTAAACGTAAACGTTATCAATTTGTCATTTTAAACCATAAACCTCTATATTAGTACTGACTTTCGGCGGGAAACGAAATCAAAACGGGTGTTTTGCTTTGTTTTATTTCTCAAACTGCAGGGCGACAGGCGACAGCGGATACGCAAAGTGTAAACTTAAACGTTTTCAATTTGTCATTTTAAAACCACAAACTACGATTATACCATTAGCAAGGTCATAACCAAGAAAGTTTATAAATTAAGTAGTACCTACTTTCGGCGGGAAACGAAATCGTAACGGGTGTTTAACTTTTTATTATTTTCTAAACTTGTGTATCTTCGAGTGTTAATGTGTAATATTGGTGGAATATTAACCGTAAGGTATTCGGTAACGTGCACTAGTGTAGGTAAATGATACAAGCGTGCCATTTCGTGTTCTTTCCGGAAATCCCTAGGAAGTTTTAGTAAAGCTCCACCACTTTACTGAATCGTGACATGACTAGACTTTTGACTATCTGACTGACTGAGATTAGACATTTTGAAAATCTGTTGAAAAAAACATACAATTTGCTATATCCCTTTACCTGGCACTGGCTAAATGCACTGGTCGTACAGAACCAAATAATAAATTATACAATAATAATTTAGTACCGCCAAACTGTCGCCGGTAGCAGTTGGGGAATTATTTTCTCGAACAACCATTGAAATAAACCCTTGCTCAGTCTGTAATTGGCCCTATAATGTTCTTTCGGCAGTTACAATGGGTTGTTGAGATCACGTAAGACATACACGCCTCTTTCTATGAGCTGCCTTCTGACGCTCCTCCTCTGCAGCCCCAAGCAAATAGGCTCTTGCCGCCACTTACGTAGGTTGATGAAATTGATTTATAGATCACTTTTCATTTAGGTAGTAGATACTAATACTACTAGGTACTTTATTTAATAACTGGGTCTATGTTTAGACTTAACATAATCTAAAACCAATAACATAATCTAAAATGAAAACATTGACTTCGAATAAGTATAAATCACAATCAATGTGTATATTCAAAGTATTAACTTGATAGTATGTAGCATAAAAGGTTGCTCATTAGTCACCGTTTTCAACAATCACCATTACGATCGTTTTCAAAGCCGCGAAAGCGTTCGCGGTACCCTTTTTTTGTAACAACTGTAATTTCGTAGGAAATCATTCGTTCAATAGTTTTCCACCAAAAGTTTTTTTCGTAATCGTTTTTCAATGGTATACGCGACAGTTTGGCGGTACTAAATTAATGGTTTATTGTTTTAAAATGTGAAATTGAAAACGTTTACGTTAACTTTGCGTATCCGCGGTCGCCCTGCTGGTTTATTATAAAAATTGGTCCAATTTTGACAAGCGAGCCAGTCAATTCATCTTCATCGCAAGAGTGTCATAGACTATTTTTACGCAACCGTAGATCTTGTTTCAACACGCAAGTCAGCTGTGTTAACAAAATTTGAAATAGAAAGCAGACTAACCATTAATTAATAATCTGTTTTTTTTAAGGCTTAATTCCTTGGGTAACTGAATGACATTCTCCTTTTTAACCCCCCGACCGTAAAAAGAGAGGGGTGCTATAAGTTTAACGTGTGTAGGTATCTATGTGTCTGTCTGTGGCATCGTAGCTCCCAAACGAATGGATCAATTTTGATGTGGTTTCTGATTGAAAGCTGATCTGATCGAGATGGTTCTGAACTATAATTTACGTCGGGTTTTATTTTATTTTATTTATGCTTGTTTGGGATGACAAGACGATTTTTCAAGGAATCGCTTATTCGCTGTGCCACACGAAATTCCTTGCAGAAAACGTGTGAAGCTTATACGACAATTGCCGAACGAGTCTACGAAGATAACGTAACGTGCGCGTTACGTGTCTGAATGGTCATAGCGAACAAGGGTGTAGCTCTGCATATTTCCCTTGGGGCTTGTCAGATGAAACAGTTTGTTTAGCGGCACGACCTTACTAATTATATACTATTTCCACAATTACAGGTCGAAAAAATTACAGTCCATCCAGACTACAACGCAACGGTTTTCAGCAAAGACCTGGCAATCTTGCAGCTTCGGGAGTCAGTTTCGTACACCGACTGGGTGCGGCCTGCCTGCCTGTGGCCGGACAACCAGATAGATCTGAACAATGTCGTGGGGAAGAAGGGATCGGTGAGTCACATGCCGACTTGACATGACTACATGCGTCAAAGCCAAAAAAAAAACTAAAAAAGAAAAAAAGTAGTGAAGAAAGTTTCACTCAGTGGCGAATAGTCGATGGAAGGAGCCGACATAGCCTCTGACCGCAAAGTTGGCCTGAAAACTAATTTAAAAAAACGACTTCAAATAGTATAAAACTTAAAAGAAATAAATATCAATTTTTTTGAGGTTTGTGCGACGCCCAAACAGACTAAAGTAAGTAGGTAAGTAGGCACCTACAGGCCGCGAGGCCTAAGCTGAGCTTTGCATTTGTGTGAGTATACAGTAATTACGTCGCGCGAGGGACGCACCGCGCCTCAGGCCGGTTGTATCTAGCATAGCTCGCGAAGCCTAAGCTGAGCTTTGCATTTGTGTGAGTATACACTAATTACGTCACGCGAGGGACGCACCGCGCCTCAGGCCGGTTGCCAAAAAACAGTTTAAACCAAGCAAAGGATGCACCGTGCCTCAGTCCGGTTATCACAGACCTCACAAAATTTGATTTGTTTATTTCTTTTAAGTTTTATACTATTTGAAGTCGTTTTCTTTTTAAATCAGTTTCTAAATCTCACTTTTTAGTTACCTTAAAGTAGGCCTCTGAAAATGAAATACTTAATACCGTTCGCTAAGAAGAAAACCATACTGGAAACAGTTAATAGTCTATATCTTTTAAACTAGGTACTGAATCGATTTTAATAAAAATTTGACTATTGCCTAAGTTAAATTCCTAAAAATAAATGTTGCAATCGAACTTGAAGTTTCTGAGAAATACGTGGACAAACATACATAAATACATTCGCGAAATTTGGTATATTTGTTCAAATTCAAATACTAATACAGATTAACATATATTAATATTAAACATTTTTAACAATATTACATACATACACACATTAAATTTGGTACATATGTTGAGATACCCACATAGACTAACGTAATACCCACGTAATATTCATGTATGTGTGTAATTCCACATACATGAATATTACGCATTTTCAACAATATTACACGAATACTTACACAACTTGAGAACCTACTTTTTTTTTAAGTCTGTTAAAAATTATAATCCGTAGATATGAAGTAAACATGTTGTTTATCTATTAACGTAAATATATACAGTCTTACTAACTTCCGTTACATTTGTTTTCTTTTAGGTATATACCTAACTTCGTTGGGTCACAATACAGCATGACCCGTATCTTATTTCACTTTATTTGGAAAGTTTTGTATTTTAATTCTCTTGAGCACGGACATGACGGACGGTCAACCCAACTTGATATTTCGGGCTTCGTCAAAATTATATTTTGATTGTAATCTATAAATAGAATAGAAAAAGTTTATTTGTGACAAGTAGGTACAAGATAAGAAGCACAAAAAAAATTGCATGATAGGTCACAAATCGGCCCCTACTCAGCATAATGCTGGCAGTTAACCAGCGCTGGTCTTCCGTTGGAGCCGTTTGGTGATGTCACGTTCCACATACATAGTTCCACTATGCACAAATAGTTTCGAGTTTCTACCAATTGACCGACTGATAACGCAATAACTTTTAAGAAAATTATAGTTTACACAACTTGATCTAAAACACTAAGCTTTCAACAAGCTGTCGCTTCACTAGAGGAAATAACTTATAAGAAACCAACTAACGATTAAAACGTTAAATTATTAAATTAATTATTAGGTAAGTAGTTAAATAGGAATACGACTAACGAGGTTAAATTTTAGATTTCTTTGACCAACTCTGTAGATAATAAAAATATGGTAAAATTTAGGCATAGTTAATTTATGAAATTATATTTTTAAAAACGGATTATATTTATGGGTAGATCAGTGTTTTTTTAGGATAAGCAGGCTGAAGTGGCAGTGGGCTGGTCATATTTGCCGAAGGACCGATAACCGTTGGGGTAGACGTGTTCTTGAATGGAAACCGCGACTCGGCAAACGTAGTGTAGGGTAGGTGGAGCGACGACATACGCAAGATCTCTGGCGGCGCGGTTGGAAAAGAAGAGCTGAAGATTGGGCTCAGTGGCGTGCTTTGGGAGAGGCCTAGCTGATGCTGTTTTTTTTCCTTTTCATATGGACAAGGGCGCTATAGACTCTTCTCTTCAGTGCGCAATATTACTGCGCAGTAGTATTTTGCTGAGTTGGGGCCGGCTTATGGCAAAAAACCTAACTAACTACTTAGGTACTAACTTATTTCTTTAGTGTTTTATTTTGTGTACTTGTTTTTCGCCATAAATAAAGCTATGCATAAGTCAATATCTGAAAATCTTATGTACCTCAGCATGATGCATTTAGGCATCCAATAATGGCGGAATTGTGGTATGGGAACTCCACAAATGCCATAAAACCAGAAGTGAAGTGAAGGTATCCAATAATGGAGATAGTGCAGGGTATAATGATAATAAGTTGGTTCCAGGTGGTAGGCTGGGGCTACGACGACACGGGCGTGGCGACTGAAGAGCTGTCCCTGGTGGAGATGCCGATAGTAGACCAGGAGACCTGCATCCGCTCCTACAGCGAGTTCTTCGTGCGGTTCACTTCGGAGTTCACTTACTGCGCTGGCTTTAGGGACGGTTAGTAGACGGATTGGTCCCAGGATTTTTTACCCGACTACGGCGAAACAAGGGAAGGATAATGAAGTTAACAGTCTATATATATATATTATGTGGATGTTCCACCATAGCGTCGCCCCTATTGGGCTGACATTGACAAGCGAGGTGTCAATCCATACTACGTAACTAAAATGAGGTTAATGTCACAGAATAAATAATAGTTAGATGTTAAGTGTTGAAACTACAAACTTGGTCCAATTTTGAGAAGTGAGGTATAATCGATTGTTCTTGATCGCAAGAGTGTCATAGGCTGTTTGTTACCCGACCGTACCCGAGGGGTTTTAGTTTTTGAACTTATGCCTTGCTAACTTTAGGTAATCAGAAATCTTATCACCCATCACCTTAAAATTCATCAATTAAATATGTTTTACATCAAATAAATTATTTCACTAGAAATAGACCAAGTAATTAACAAAACTAGTATACTAGAAATAATTTGAAAATATACATAAACTTCAGACCAAATATTACTGAACATAAACACTATCATACTTTTTCCTCTAATGCGCTACAAAATAATTCTATAGTGCATGAAAATATGATCTTCATATCAAAAATACTGTCAAAGTCAATATTTTATTAAAATAGGCAAAATAATAGCACTTTTAAAAATATGTTGTACTACTACCTTGTTCGCGCGCGAATAAGCTACCACGCGCACGACCACGCGCATACTGCGCGTGCGCACGCGTAGCAAGATAGTGGAGATCAAATCAATAAAATTTGGGTAAAATAAAGCTTTGATTTTGAAAAGGAAATTTCCCTTTCATGTGCCGACAGAGTTAAATCTCACACTGGAAAAGGAAATACCCTTCTGTCTCTACCAGTGCTGATTGCACATCAAATTAACTTTCATTTTCATTTACTATGTTTTATAGCATTGTGCCTTAAAAAACTTGGTAGGTTAGTTAAGGTTGAACATGATGATATTAGGTTAAAATGGCTATTTGATATGCGTTCAGAAAAACTGCGCTTTTATATAAATAGCTACGTGTCATGATCACGGTCATGATGATGCTTATATAATATTTTAAGGTAAGTATTTTGGTGTGCACTCAGTATTTTTGATGTGAAATGGGCACTTTTTATTATACTAAAGGTAGACCTTTTGATTTGCAATTAAATACTACCCATTAAAATCTGCTTGCAAAATGTATTTTAACCACAAAGGTAGGTAATTCAAGAGTTGGTGAACTCTAGAGATGTTATGTGTGTACAAAATCCGCGCTATTTTCAAAATAGCTTGATACGAGTATGTACTCATAGGTACCTTTGTAACTACATGAATTAGCTTTATTGTAAATGTATTGTATATAATATATATTAACATGTACCTATATTGTACAGCCTACCTAACATTTGAGGTTGTTTTAGTGTAGTGTACGTACAGTACCTAATTACTTAGTTTTTGGCTTAGTGTTTTTGCTTGCTCCTTGTGTACTTATTGTCTATTGTCTTTGAATCTGTCCTCTAAAATAAATTCAGAAAATATAATAAATTAGTAAGGTTAATTAGCTCGTATCAACATAATAAAAGACACAAACATAAATCATGTCCTAGCTAGTCCATTCCAGTGAACAACTAGCGATGTTAATTCTGTCTGTTACCTTTTCACGAATAAAGGCTGAACCGATCTTGATGAAATTTGGTATGGAGATAGCTTGAACCTAGTAGAAGAACATAGAATACTTTTTATCGCGATAAACTAGTCCGTCGCGGGCAAAAGCTAGTTGTCACATAAAAGTTTATTTTTTATTTAGCCTGTAGTGTCCCACTGCTGGGCAAAGGTCTCCCCCAATTCCTTCCATCTATCTCTACCTTCTGTAAGTTCAAGCCAATTTCCTTCGAAAATATCGAGATAGTCGCGGGTATAAAAGATACTTAAAAATTAAATGATTTTACGATTTTTGCTAATAACTAATTTAATTTAAAATTAAATTCTATTTCTAGAAATGTTCATATAAAAACAACGTCAAAACTGTAAGCATTTATTTTGGAGGCCAGAATATTGTACCTATTGCTTCGTTGCTTCCAGGGGTCTACAATGAAAATACCGGAACGTGGGAAAGTATGTGTAAATTCAGTAAATAATAGAACTAACTGGTGTCGGAAACTATATTCCTACTTTTCATTCGATTCAACAAATTGACTGCACCTATCTACCTATTAAATTCTGTGACCATTTCGCGAAATTAATGATATCATAATATGATAGCCTAACGGTTTAATAGTGCAACTTAGAATCCAACCATACCCTGTTCGATCCTATATTTTCTAGGTTATGTGCGGTTTTCCATCGCTCCTTACTTCGGAGGACACTTTACGCTGTCGGTCCCGGCTGTTATTGATTAATAGCAGTCGTTACGCCATGTCAGAATCCTTTGGGCGACCTGACAAACTCTGATACCAGAGGCTAGCACTACCTCATACGACAAACAAACAAAATTTCAAAACCAAAAACGCTAAGTGAATTATTTATTTTGTTAATTTTTAGGTCCCTTACATAGGTTCTCAAGTTATTGAAAATAATAAACCTAAGTACACTTTTTTAATTTTGAAAGAAAACCAGTACATTCATTTTGTTGGATCAAATTAAAAGGTTGTAGATATATACTAACATTCTGTTCATACAGTTCTAACTGCAGTAACTGCATACTGTATTGATGTAGATTGACACTGGTTTGGCAGAGTGGTTAGTGACCCTGAGTACAAAGTTAACGGTTGTAGGTTCGAATCCCGCAAGGTGCAAACATTTGTGTGATGAACACAATTTTTTTTGTTAGGTATCCTCGTTCAGGGCAAGGATAGACAAGGTATAATGTGTGTGAATTGTCCTGATGATATATTTATATTATTTTTAGTAGGTATTTATTTACCTGACGACTGGACAGTGTTACAATAATAACAATAATAAAAAATTCTAATAGATTTACCTACTGAAAAAGCTTGTAAACCAATTTTTATGAATTTTTTATAAATTTCATAAAAATTGGTTTACCAGCTTTATATTTTTTATATTGTAGGTGGATATATCTACTCTTCCAAATAAAAACAATAACTTTTACTCTGTTACGTACCTATACATATAAATATACTTTAACTTTTACCTACTGAGAATGAAAACATATATTTTACCTGCCTCGTATGTAGGTGTACTTGTCAATTAAGATAGTCGAGCCGAACGGCGACCTAGTGTCAGTTTATAAAGCGAGTGCGGGTATCAAGCGGGAGCGATTTTAGGCCACATCGTAGGTCCTTGGGCGGCCGTGTCATACGAGAGGTCGGCACTAACTCATTCGACGTACATAAATCTGCAGTAAATTAAGATGTGTGCCTTTATTGTACAGTTCGTGACGCCCGCCCAGTTCGCCTGTCGTCGCCAAACCAAAGTGCGTGTCATAAATGTGCGGTTTTTTTTTCACTAGACAACACGACACGAAAACACGCATTTTCACACTTGCCTTTGCATTGTATGGGCGAAAAATTTAACAAATATTGCTGAACAAATGATTTAATACCTTATATTTTCTTACTTACCGAATATTTAAAACGCAGACGAATTATTATTTCCCTTGTGTTCAGGCGTGGCGCTCAACTTCAGGATAGGAGTATATAAATATATAGTTATTCTAAGCTTCAGTAAAGCAGCTCAGCGCACGTAGTGTTAATGTACAAAAAGCCGAAGCACACTGTTTCACTTTCAAGAATCTATCAATATCATTATGGGCTCTATTCGAAGCACTCGTAGATCGCCGAAGTCGTAGCGTATCGCTATACGCTACGATTTCAATGCTACGAAAATCGTCGTCAGTTTTGAGAGTTGGCCTCCACGCCGACACCAGTTTCGTAGTGTGGATGTTATTAACGTAGTTAGGCGAATAACTTAGACCTACTTAAAAAATAGGTATATTTATTTCCATCTACACGGTGTCGTGTAGTCTAGTGAGAAAACTCCTATTCCAGTCCAATCACACTTATCAGGAATGTTTCGCAACGGGCCCAGAGAAAATTGTTATTTTTGTATTGTACTTTGTGCATCGACGATCTACGATAGCATGACTCGCAAGTCGCAACAACTACCTTAGTAAAGTAAGAATAAACCGAACAACAAAATATAAGATTGATTGTTGTGTTGTTCAGACTTGAACCCACAAATTAATGCATGACAGGCTTGGCGGCTTTGTATAAATGGCTATCATGAAACAGTCAGCAGAAAATTGTTATTTTAGTAAGCTTTAATCTGTCGGCAGCTGGAATTTGGGCAGCAACTTTGCAACTTGTGGTCAGCAAACAAATCAAATAAGAAAAAGCAGTATAATGCTTTTTCTTATTTGTTTTATTAAGGTTATTTTTTCTTAAAAATAGTTATTTTGTTGATTATCATTTTTTTTATTTAGCTTTTCGTGTTACCTATGCATTTTCCGACCCAAATATATTTGGTTTGAATACCACGTATTGCAGCCTATACACTTTTCTGGCGTCGAAATCATATTTCTATTCTTTTTCTCATTAAGTACCTATATATGTCTATGCATTTTCTCCAGCTTTTTCTTGTTTACGTATACCTACTTACCAAATATTTAGGAAAATGACAGACCAGTTAATTAATTACGTCCCATTATTAATATTACCACAAATAAGTAAATGCATTTCATGTGTAGAGTGGGTGAGTTATGTTATCGTAGATCACAAATATTGATTCAATTCGAGCTGAGGGCCTAGTACGAGTTTTATAGTTTTCGAAAACGAAATGTAGTTTCGTTTAGTTCCACATTTAATGGCAGCGCCTCTAGTGGAAACTCGCAGGAACTGCAGTAAATGTATGGAACTAAACGAATTCAAAAACTATAAAAACTCCTACCAGGGGTACTGGACAGCATGAGTGGACGCCATTTTCAAGAGTGCCACAGATTACCTAGTGGAACTCTCGTAGATACTGATAAATGTGTTACGGCTTGCTTGCAGTATTAGTACCTAATATCTAATATGGCTTTATTAAAATATAAGGAACGCATGGGTACCTACCACAAGAACGAATGCACAATTAACGTATTTAATACATTTACAATAAAATAATATACCTATTTAATAAATTAATAATTTCGAACACTAGATCACGAAAAGCAGACCGCCATTATTTAAATAATTGGTATGAACTATTCCTATAGTCGCATCAATTATTTTCGTAGACACCATAAAGATTTATAATCAAATCTCTTTGGTAGGTACCGAAAAGTGGTGGTGGTGTATGTAGGTGATGGTTTACTTTACTCCGTTTGGTGAAAATGTGCGAATACGTAAAATTGATCAGCCGTTTGTTAACTAAGTACCTACATACAACAGAATGCAGCTAACATACTAAACTGCTACCAATAAATAAATTTGTAAATACTTCATGAAAGTTAGAGAGCCCAAGTGCTCTACTGCCAGTTGGTTGCATTCAGCGCAATTTTATAAAGATGAAAAAGTAAGACACCAGCAGTGCGATTACGTAATGTTGATCATGACAGTTTCAAGCCTTCAAATTCAATAATGCTTTGCGATAAAGTCGATTTTGCTATGAAAAAAGTGACAATCCGATTGTAGCCAAGTTCTGTAATTGGGCCACAGGTACTCTTGTTCTGAATTCAAAAGAAAAGTCGGGATTTGGTACAGTGGCGTTGAGGCAATTTTTATTCTGTGGTTGCGGGTCAGACCATGAATTTATCTTTGAACTCTGAACTCTACCACGTATGGAATTAAGAGCCGGACCACTGGTGACCCGGCTCTTAATTCCATACGTGGAAAATGAAAAAGGATAATACTAGTTTAGTCTTACTTATTAATGGTTTAAACTAACATTTGACCACCTGTACCACAATAAGGTCGAAGATGGCAAAAATGCTAAGCCTAAGACTAGCTAGATCATCCAGTAAAGAGGCCTGGTGTTAGGTTTTGAGGATGGCAGCTAGCCGTGTCCTACTAACAAAGATTCTTCCTCTCTTTTCACCTCATTTTACAATTCCAAACGTTTTAACATTTTATTTCGCAGGAACATCAGTATGCAACGGTGACAGCGGAGGTGGCATGGTGTTCAAGCTAGGCGGCAACGGAGGGGCCTGGTACGTGCGAGGGTTAGTCTCGGTGTCGGTGGCCAGAGAGAACGAGTACCGCTGCGACCCCTCGCACTATGTCATCTTCACTGACCTAGCCAAGTTCCTGCCCTGGATCCGGCAGAATGTCAACGACTATTAGGTCTAGTGTCTAGGTTAGGTCTATACTAGAGGTCACGTGATATGGTCTAGACCACGGCGACCAGTTCTCACGAGGCGAATCAGTCGGTCAATTACTATTACTTGAATGAATAAAATGTTACACTAATTTCAACATAAGACTGTAGTCCCGTTGTCCCCGTAAGATGTGTCCCCGTCACGGGGACAACAGGACGTCATTAAATTTCCGTACCGTTGTCCCCTTTGTGTCCACGTCTCGGGGGATACTATACTGTGACAGTAGGTTAAGGTGCGGCGTGGTGGCAATTAACCCGTGAACATGTTTGTTTTACATAGGTAGGTACGTAAAATATTATGCTACTAGATAATATGCTTGTTACGGGGACAACAGGATATATTTTTAATTATTTTACCGGGTACCGCTTTCCCCGTTCAACGGGGACACGGCCTAATGGGACAACGGGACTACATCCAAATAAGTAGTTAAAGTTGACCTTTATTGAAAGCATTGTGAATTCAAGTCGATTAAAAATGTCTAGTGTCAACATTGTCATAGTGACGACTTGTGCATATCACGTGATCTATCTGGCATTATATGGGAAAACTTTCTACCTGTTTTAGACCGTGGTTTTTATATAAGTAGGTAACAAATACTCTAGAAGTGTAATAAGGCCAATTTTGACAAAATCAACAGGAGATTCTAGCACAAGGGATTTATTACATATCATTGTTATTCTTCGCATTCCCCCGAACAGACTATTATTTATTGTGAACTGACAACAGTGACAGTGACGAGTTGTGCTGAAAACGAGACTAACAAGTTTATTGGGGTGGCCCACTTTTACAAGAGATAATTTCTTTTTTTTACTTGTGGCTACCCTAGGATTATGAAAATTCAACTGCGCCCGCCCTATACCAATAAGCCATAGAGAAAGGTAGACATTTCTTGCGTTGCGGCGTCTCTTAGCTGTAGTAAGCGTAATTCAAAATCTTTGCAATAAGCGCATGACCGAAAATGAAACTAATCTCACTTGTTTGCAATCGCAGTAGAAATGCCCAGCTTCCTTTTATTTATCGTATTGACACTCAACGCCACTGTAATAATTTTGTATGGCAACATTTGACTTTGAATTACGGTGAACGTGAAGCCACGGTCGGTCCCACGAATACGAATCTGATGCTTACTTACCCGCCTGTGTTCCCCGCACCCTGCACTATAACATTGTATGCCACATATCAAGCCACAGCTTAGGCAAGTAGTTTGAATTTCATTTGAAGTGATCGTCAGTGTTGTTGCCTCCATTAGTAATCAGCCCACAAGTGTTCGGAGTCAGTGATGTTGTGATATGAAAATTACTCCATCCATACGGAATCAGGGGGCTTGTTTTCTAATTTATTTTCTGTCAGAAAGTTGGCCTTAATACTTTTGTATGGTATTCGTAGTATTATTTTAATTTTGTTGAACTAAACTCCTTGGCAAGCGGCGGTGCTGAAAACAGTAAAGCTACTTACTGATTGTTTAACCCTTCGAGCACAGCTCACTGGATATAGCACTTTAACGTAAAGTGCGGTGTGCGCGGTGCCCGAAGGATTACTAAGAAGTCCTAGATTTAGTTTCATGAACTATGCTAAAGTTGATTACCTATATTTGTTAGTGTTACGGTCCGTCCTAAATACCAAGGCATGTGTGGACACTGTGATATCAAATAAAATCACAAATATTGTGTACATAATACACACATATTTGTTGTAATTGTGTAATTTCAATGTAAGGCATTTTCCGATTTAACGATGGCTCATATAAACTTCTTTTTTTCATTTAGTAATGGAAAATGAAAAAAAAGAAGTTCATATGAACTTGAAGATTTAATGTCTACATCTAATTAAAAATACGCTAAACTGACCTGTCCAATGTGCCTTCCGGTTTGGAATTGAATATGAACTTTTCTAGCATGTTTTCTCTCTCTGGTGGAACAAATTTGAGTGAGACAGCATGCGATATGCAGCCATTTTTATGACGTTTGTTTTCTGTAGCGGGATATACAAATAAAATACTCCGATAACTCCGTCCTATCCACTTTAACTAAGTATTTATTATTGCATACTGATATATTCTACGATTTTGTGATGCATGCTACTTTAAAATGCTTAAGTTTCTACAAAAGTGATAAACGACCTTCACTTAAAACTTTTCAAAATACCTGATACTATATAGTAATACGTCTAGCAATTGTAAAGAGATAAATTTATAGAATGGGCTAGTTGAATGCCCTGGATTGTATTAGAAAATTATTGTTTATTTATAAATATTAATTTCTCAGCTAACAACTATGTTATATTTATATTTCGTGAAAATTACAGCGATTATAAGTGTTACCACATTTCTGATACAAACAGACTGATACGAATTGCTCATAAAATACCTATTATTTAATTAAAGTTGTTTTCTTTCCTTTTAACATGACCTCAATGCGAATTGCCAATTGTAACTGTAATATACCGTATATTATATTCTATTTGTGTATACATATACGTGGCAGGACTGCCACGGACGTTTTCTTAGTGTTATACTGCCTCTGTGGCAGAGTAACTTTTTTATGTTTTTATACTGGCAAGGACGCCCATAGTCTGTGGCATTATACAGTTAGCGACATTTAAATTATTTCTAGCCCGATATGACCTCTATGTGAATTACCAAACTGTATACTGCCACAGACGCCCAGTCTTTGGCAGTACAGACTGCTACAGATAGCTATTGTGTTGATTTTAATTGTTATATTGCCGCAGACACCCACAGACTGTGGCATTATACAGTAAACGACATTTAATTTACTACTACCTAGAACCTGATAAGGAAGACAGTGCAGCTAGTATTAAAACACAAATAAAACAGCAAAATACTTTACGACGTCCTATATTACAAATACGAGAAACTTAGGTAACGATAAAAAAAAACTTGCATCCTTAAAAAAATATGTAAAGAAATAATCTATATAAACACACACGAGCACATTTAGTATCAATTAGACAAGCGAAGGAAAAAAATGATATACATACTTTAAAAAGCAACAAGTTCTAGAAGCCGGTAAAAATACAGCACGAATCGTGATAAATGGTGAACAAGTTAATAAACATATTTCATCGCCCTGTCGCAAAATAATTTCATTTATTCCATGTGCTATATTTTTGTACCGGCGTTGTACAAATTGAGTTTAAACTTACAAAATTGAACTAAAAACCATTGCAAAGAAACCAAAGCGCTAACTCATAAAAATAAGATTAATATTAAGACAAAATTAACTTCGTAACAAGTCTTTAAAAAATGCAAAACTAAAATGTATTATGAACAATAAAATTCTCAATCTAGCTAATGCGCCTTCACACAATTTACTGTACAGTATAGACTTCAGGCGATTGACAAGTCTGGTGGCCGACTTTTAAGTCACTTTCTTGTTTGTCTGTCTGTATGTCTGTCGTCCCGGGTGGAATCTTTTAACTTTTTCGAGCACTTCCCGATTAGCTATCCGGCTGAAACTTTCCGGATAGCTAACAAATCGATGACAATACATTCTAAAAGAAAAGGTTTTTAGATTAGTTTTTTAATCTACATTTGCTGCTTCTTTTATGTACTCTGTGCCAATCTCACCTTATCTGTGATGCGTCTGGTATTGCCAAGGAAGTTCTATGTACTTGCGTACAACTGGAACGACTTCTTCAAAGTAAAAACGAGGTATCGACTATTTGACCTTGAAAACGAATTAATAAAAGAAAAAGAGACAAGGAAGTTAACGGAAGCCGTTATTGTCTCTTTCTTATTTATAGTGCCAATCTCAAGTGACAGCAAGTTTATTTTATAGTCTGTGCGAAAAATGTGAAACGTTGTACGTGAGAGAAAGAGACTTCCCGCTTTCGTGAACGTTTCGGTACGACCACTTTTGTACTATAGAGATATCATTCCAGTTGTACGTAAGTACATATAACTTCCTTGAGTATTCAGATGTGCACGGGCGCGATAATAAGTTAAACCGGTTTTTACCGTTACAAAGCGTGTGCTTACACCAAACGGTAGATATGGAAAAATAACCAACTCAAAGCCTACGAATAATAATACAAGGAAATATAACTCTCATACAGTTACCGCTTCAATGTTGGACTCACTGACGCATACCAACTAACAGCAATACAACGAAACACTCTTTCCACGTCAATTGCATTGGTCGGCGATTCATCGGTTGAAATGTTCTCACGAACAATCGAGTCAAGGCGACCCGCCGAGGAAGTGGCGGCGATCAAGAGACGCGAGGATGGTGTTATGTAAAATTGTGTAAGTTTTTAATTTTTTATTATCTTCATGAAATTTCTATACAGAGAAAATAGCTTAAGATTAGATTTTCTTACAATTTCATTATATTAAATTTATCATATCATACTAATGCATATTGTTTCCTTGTTACAAAAAAAAACTGTAATTTAGTTCGCTTTTATTTTGCGTTCATCGTCCATACGTAACACTTTCCATAGTCGTCAAGTATAGATTTTCAAAATGTTTATTTACTCACAAATGAAAGTGATTCCAAAATTCTTCATATCCGTATGGTCTCTTTACTCACAAATTAAAGTGATTCCAGAGTTCTTCATATCCGTATGGTCTCTTTACTCACAAATTAAAGTGATTCCAGAGTTCTTCATATCCGTATGGTCTCTTTACGAGGCACGGCGGCGTTTTTGTATTAGCTTTTTTTTTTTAATAAACGCCCACCGAGGTATTGTTTGCGAGGATCCGTTTTTGAGGTTGATTTACATTTCTTCATACATTATTATTCGTAGCTCGAAGCTGTTTAAGCATACGCTTTATCCTGGAATTCCCGGTCAGGCGAAATTCTAGCACATAATGGACGATACAGCATTTACATAGGGACAACTTGGTCAGATTGAATGTCGGCCACCAACAATCTCCCACAAAAAGACTAAAGAAATCAGTCCCATCAAAATATACAACTACAGTGTACTCTAATCCATTAAAATCGTTCATTATGAACGCTTGTTAAAATTAATAATAAAAACTTATTTTAGCTGTCGTAAGGTTATAATAAAATTGGTGGAGAATTCTCTGGTGGCAGAAATTTGAACCAGCTTCGAACGACCGACGCATCCTAACATCAGGTCACATTTTCATTTGTGAATATGGTCACATTCGCGCTGATTAGCGCACAGCCGCACACAAACGTGAAAAGCATGAAGCGATGGAATCTTTAAAAAAGTCATTGGAGCGGAGCGGAGGCTCAAACCCGGTATCGTTGGATTCTCACACAGCCACATACCGCCATCGTCACTTAACAACAATGATTGCAGGCAATGAGCCCAGACGTAAAAAAAAACTTTTACAGTACATAATAAAGAAAATAAGGATTTTCTCGTCGAAACTTATTTTGAAACTTAATTTAAAAAAAACTATGTTTTATGCTTACACAGATGACAACCTTTATATGATCTGGACATCTTGTTAGAATAATTAATTAATGAATAAATGAACTTACGTGTTAGTGAAGTTCTAACGACTAAGAAATGCTTCGTTCGACGATATTTGTAACATAACAAATACACTGGGCTGCAAGGAAAGCTGGTCAGTAACAAAAACCTCAATAACTTCCAACATATTGGAACTAGCTTTATGAAATACAGACAGTTTTATGGTACTTAAATAAAAGTCATAAAAGTTCAAGATTATGAATTTATTTTGAATCAAATTAGGTTAAGTAAAAATTTCAATAATTCACGAAGAATTTGCTAAGGTATCAAATATGCAATTTTCACACATATTAGTATTTTGTATTGCGAGCTATTAATACAGCTGTTATACGGTGTGACATGCTGTCCACCAGATTTCTGAGCCGATGATGAATTATAAAAATCGTCTTTTTTTTTGTATTGCAACCACGAGCTATTAATACAGCTGTTATACGATGTGACATGCTTTCCACCAGATTTCTGAGCCGATGATGAATTATAAAAATCGTATTTTTTTTTGTATTGTAACCACGAGCTATTAATACAGCTGTTATACGGTGTGACATGCTTTCCACCAGATTTCTGAGCCGATGATGAATTATAAAAATCGTATTTTTTTTTTAAATTATAGCTTCTACAACAACAGTTTTTTTTACGCCTTCCTATATTTGTAATTAAATAAACTTTAAAATTTCCATCCATTTATTTATTTAAAAAGGATTGCGCAAATATTTTAAAAGTTATCGCATTTTTTTATAACCGACTCGCTTTCTTTACAGTGTAATTATTTTACTAATCTCGAAGACGAAGCTGGAATATAATTATTTATGTTATAATATTAAACATTTAAGAACGACTACATACTTTTAAGTTTACAAGCTTAGACGCTTGTAAAATTAGCGTTTTAAATGTCTACGGAGAAATCCACGATAAAATTAATTACTATAACGACAAACTTTTGCTTTTTTTATCGCCCAATACTATTTCAAAGCGATCATATTGGGCGGTCGTTAGGTATACTAAGTGTCAGCTAGCAAACAGTCGGCCACAAGTTGCTTAATGGAGTGGATCACGCCTTTTAATATTCTAGATAGGCTTGCCTTACATAGCAAAGGCGACCGTTCAGGGCTCAAAAATGTCTACTGCTTCTTTAGTGGGACATTGGTAGCGATTCAGACATACCCTAAACTAAACTTAATTTCTTCAAATGTAATATAAATCTTGTTAGCTTCGTAACAAGGTATTTTTTCACCTGGCATCTAATCGTCACTCACTAAACTATCGCTAAAGCCTGTCAGCGTAAAGTCAACCACGCGGCAAGTCCCGATTTGTCCAAACGCTGTCTCAGAACGTGTCCGAATTTATCCAAACGCTGTTAGACGGCGTGTTAAAACCCTGTTTTAATTACGTTAATTTAAGCGGTGCAGCTTAAATTGACGTAAGTTTAGAATAGATGCCAGGGGCAAAAAGACCTAGTAACAAAGTCCACAAAGTTTAAATTACATTTGAAGAAATTTAGTCTAGTTTAGTTTAAAGAGTAAAATTACCAAATTGCTGCCATTATCTCGACAAGTCTATTACGCGAGAATCCCAGATATCCGTCAGCGAAAGAAAAGTCGACCGCTTCCTAACCTTAAACAACCACCGACAAACTATCGGTTGCAGTCGAAACTACGACAAACCCTTTACTTTTAAGCACACAAATTAATTCTATACAATCGTCATTCAAACTATTTACAAATATAACCTAAGTTCATCTAGAAGAAGAACCATCCATAAGCGATAGTTTTTATAGTCTAAATCCGAAAAAACAGACTACCCTCTACCAGTATGGTGACGGGCCATTCCTGCATCTTTGGCCCTTGAATCTTTCCTCTGGAAAGCCTGGAGCCCAGGGTAGGTTCCTTCCCCTGTTGGGTCTCGGGCCTCCTTTCCCTGGCATGTAGCCAGGGTACGGTGCACGGGGGTTCGCGCAGAGCCCTGGTCGACAGCCGTTTCTCGGGGTGGGGGGTTGGTTTCCGCCTAACTGTGGGGATGGAAACTGATCCCAAGAGTCTGGAGTCATGCAGCCCCCGCAGCCCCCCCATGAGTAGTCTCCTGCAAAGTTACGGAAGATTATTTCAATCACACTAATATTATAAATCAGAGAAGTGCAGCCATTGTCGCAAACAGGCCAATGGAGCTTAGAGATTTAAAAATTGATACTCTCTTATCGAGCGGAAAACTTACATTAGAACTGACAGTCTATACAAAACATCATAAAATATATTTAGAAGTGTGTGTATGTTTATTACTCCTTCACGCTCAAACGGCTGAACGTATTTGGATGACATTTGGTACCAGGGTAGCTTATATCCTGTATTTACCCACGGGTTACTTTCATCATGAGATAAACTAGACTACAGGGGTACCGATGCAGGTGGGTCCTGTTAACGTCACGTGATATACCCCTCCCGCACCGCTCCACTACCGCAGGGACCTACTCAGTTATGCGCTACTCTACCCGCTATTTCGCCTGATTAAGTTGCCCGTAGAGCCTTAGCCCTTTATTTTTTAAATAACTGAAAGATACAAACCATGAGAGCATTATGTCATTATTCCTCAATGTTGTCTGTATCAGTATGAAACCATTAGTTTTTTGGCTCCTCTTCACAATTGGCGATTATACGCGAGCACGATCGTGTGGAGGTATTAGTTGCTTATAGTCGCCGATCTTTAATCAGCGGCGATCGGTGCCTTGTCGGTTTTTTGGTAACACATCAAAGTAAAATTCGCGTGTAGTTGCGTGCGCGTGCCCACACGATCGCCGATCACACATTCACCGGAGGATAACAAAGCGCTGTGCTTACGTCGCGTCGTCGCAGCGTTGTTTTGATTTTTATACTTTATTTAGTGCGAGTGCGATACAATGTCAACTGGGTGGTCAAATGAAGAAAAAATATTTATCAGGGCCATCCAGAAATATGGAATCCCAAACATAAAAATCACAAAGAAAAATAATTACTCAATCGTCTCTTGTACAATATTTTTTTCGGAACCAATCCTCAACTTTTTTTTTTCTTATCCAATACTATCTCACTGCTGGGCAAAGGTCTCCCCCATTTTCTTCCATGTATCTCGATCACCCGCTAGATCCGACCAAAAGTCCTGGTATGCATCTTCAACTAACTTGACAAAATGTATAATGAAATTAAATGAATAATAGCAGCAGCTATAAACTCTACGTCCATCTTGAACACTTGTCGGTCAACAAAATTAAATGATCACGGATGATCGTGTGGATGCTTGCACGATGATCGTAACGATTACCTTGCCGACGACAGACGATCTCACGAGTAACGATCATTGCCGAAAGTGAAGAGGGGCCATTTGTCCACAGACGCTCTTTGTCAGTCTATAGTAGAGACAATATTAGCTTTAATTTATTAGAACGTATTTAATAATAAACTGTCCATACCACAGAACATGACCTGTTTTGTGGTCCACTCCATACACGGGAGTACGGTCAGAACTCGTACGAAATAGTACCGTACGCTCCGACAGTCGTTCGGCTGTCTGCACATTTGACAGAACGGCACGCGCATTTGTAATATTATATAATAGATTAGTACTCTGTGGTATTGCCGAAAAATCTGCACGCAGACTGAAGCAAGAGCAGTACTAACGAGTGATCCTGACGATATCCGTCAAGACCATATCAAGACCAAGAAAGTTCTATGTACTTGCGTACAAAGTACATATAACTTCCTTGGTCAAGATCAAGACTGAACACGGTATGCGCTTAGCTTTCTGTCAGTGACAGTGCAATATTTGATTAAGACTATGAACGACGTCGTCGTTAGTGAAGCACTTAATACGGCCATGAACCTAAAAATATGCCCAAAAAAATATAGATGATTATCTTAATAAAATACAACATTTCATGAATCATATTTATTTTTACATGACTAGTTAGTATCTTTGGCCTAAAATTGGAAGAATACTTTGCGTCGTTCACTTTTCACCTATTTGATATTGTATACTTATTGCGATCACAAAATACTATACATTATTATAATTTCAAAATGTATTTTTATATTTCAAAGCCATGGAGAAAACTAAACCAAGTTCAACACACACTCTAGCCGCTATACTTGTTACTTATAGTCTGTCTCAAAGAGGAGGACACATTTGTTAAGATATCACAAACAAAAACTAAAAAGGCTTTAAGATTGGCTGTATACAACTCCATCAAAATATGTTAAATTGACCTGTCCAAAGTGCCTTTCCTGTTGGAACAAACTACACGGGGTCATAGCAACAAAGTCGGTCATGATTCGCCCAAAGCTACGTCAGTACCTCGATTCAACCGATCATAGATAGTTGCGCGCGTTGCCGAATTATTAAACCCCCGTCACTATACAAAGAGCATTTCGTACAAAGACCTCTCATTTATGTCTATAGCTCGCGCATAAATGTATTGTTGTCGCGCTCGCTCATCGCTAATGTGCGAGCGCAACGGCAACATATTTGTGCGCGAGCGACAGAGATAAATAATTAGGGGTCAATGTACGAAATTATCTCTGTATCACAACCGGGCTTTAGTTATAATTGGTTAATTTCCAATAAATTTTTTTAGGGTGACTTACCTCTCGTGTACCTGGTTTCTTTAAGAATCAAGGAATTAAACATACATTTAATTACTTCGATTTTTGTCTTACTTTAAGCACAACCTAAATTAATTACTAAAAAAACATCCTGTCGAAGGCTCTGCGGTAAAGCCCCAGAAGTTGAACTTTAAATCAAAATAATTTATTTGGTTTCGGTATTAACATAGATGATTTATAAAAAGTGGTTCTTGTACTTAGTTTTTTTTCTGTAGGGCTGTTACACACAGCCCTCGATACATTTTGTTATAAATATTAAAGCTGTGTTAAAAAGAACTTATGCAACTAATAACAGAAAGCCACAACTTATTCGATATTAATAATCTAAAACCGTTGATTCAAAACTTTCAATAAGAATATTTAATTATAAACAATCATTGATCATAATACACACAAACTTATAGGAAATTACGTTTTCGATATATTAATTTAAATAATTATGTATTAGCAATAATAGTATTTGTTATGTAATAACATTTACTAAAAATATGTTACGATAAATTTATATTAATAATAATAATTGATATAATTACCTAATAATATTGTATCATAATATTACACAACTAAATTATATTACATAGCATAGGTACATATATCATAAGGCCAATATAATGAAATTTATTACTTATTATTATTCTAATAAAATATATGGAATAAAATATGCATATCTCAATAATTTTCTAGCAACATAATCATACTAATTTTAAACTAAAAGTAAAGCTTAAAAATAACTTTATTAAAAAATATTCGTTATTTTAAAATACTTAATTAGTTATCTATTGCCACCAAAGTACAAATTTATATAACATGATTAGGCATAACGTGAATTTTATTAGTTTTTTCCATACCAAATCTCAACCGTATTATCTTGAGCAATCTATAGAAAAATAATCGATTGAGCATTACGAATGTTTGAGTAATAGCAATCATAGCAACAAAAAATATTTTAATTGTTTTTTTTTAAATGCATGCTTTTTCAAACATTTACAACTATCGTTCTTTAATGTAACTTTGTTATACTCCATCAAGTCTAAAATAAAAAGAAAACAGTAACAAAATAACGTTATATTATAATGCTGTTATAATAAATAACGTTATATTATAACGCTGTTATAATAAATAACATCTTTCAAACCATCCATAAATTACGTCACAGTGAATTTACGTGTTTTAACTCTGTAATCTCTATCTTAACGTGACGACACATGTTCTGTCAATTTAATTTAGTTATTTTTAAAACAATAGTTGAACGGCTTTACTTTTACATCTATGTTTGTTCTTGATTAGAATTAAATAAAAATAGCAAAAACGTAAAAAATATAATAGTTTTATTATTTATTTTCTTTAAAGATGTTGCTTGCATTGAAGACTTATCTTGAATAGTTCTATAATTGACGCCACTAAAGCCTGGTCGGTGTCACTGTTATAAATAACAAATTTTATGGATGATTTTATATTAGGATAGCACCCCGCGTTATAGCATGCTATTTATTTATCGTTAACAATTTAACTCTCCAACAGCAAGGTTTGTTACGTCACACTTAGAAGTTACTTGTTATTTAGGCACAATTCACATTTTGGAAACTAATTCTAGCACTCTAGGCCTACTAAGTACGCGTCCAGTGAGGAATTCTGACTTGACAATATATTATTGCCAAGAAAATAACTTTTTCGCATAAAGTAGCAGTATGTTGTTATATGGTATTTCAGAAGAGCAAGCTATCCGATTTTTTGAATGTCTTGATCTAGCTCGAGTCGCTCTTGATAGTTCAGAGAAATCATTAACTAATGCTTTATCTTTAATAAATCATTTTAAAATAATGCACTACATGGATTTTTTACAACGATTATCCACTTTAAAATATACAGTCTTACTACATTTGTTTTAAGCTGATAAGCAAAGTGAACCCCTACTACAATAAAGATAATGTTTTTAAAAATTATGTACTTTTAATTCATAATAATTTTAAAAATCCTCACTGAACTTGTGTCCCTTAAAGAACTACCTTTTCTTTAAATAGGTAAAATGTACAGTTTTATTTTAATAATTTAATTTTCTAGCCTAAAGAGGGAAGAGAAATGTTGCGATGGGTATAGTGAATTTCGATAAAATATAATTACACTCTTCAATTTAGATTTCCGGCAGAGAACGAAAGTCATCGATATATCCCAAAGGATTAGTAAACCTGAAATGCAATGGGCCGGTCACATAAATCGAAGAACCGATAGTCGTTGGGGCAAGCGAGTTCTTGAGTGGAGAACACGTATAGGCAAACGTAGTGTAGGACGCCCTCCGGCTAGATGGAGCGACCACCTGCTCAAAGAGCTGGCAGCAATTACATGAGAGAAGATCGGGCGCAGTGGCGTACATTAGGGAGGCCTATGTCCAGCAGTGGACTTATGCAGGCTGTTGATGATGATGGTGATGATGATTTAGATTTAATTGTAAGTTATTTATCAAGGAAATTAGCAAGCTAAACCAAATTGTTACCAGACATCATTATATTATAGGAAATACAGTAGAGATGAAACGGATAGGTGTTTAGCGGGATACCGGAAATCCAGCCGAACATTGCCGGTTGGCGCATCGTAACGAGCAAGCTCGCGTAGGTGGCGCACGAACGATCCAGCGGGCTCGGTTGAATTCGGGTCTTTAAGTTAGCAAATGTTTCATGGACTTGTTGAATTGATTGCAAACACGATCACTTGAAGTTATTGCAAACTCGCTATTGTAGTTTGAGGTTATTATATAAGTATTTTTATAATTCTTAAATATTTACCACAATTTGCCTCTAGTGCAGTACTATTACTATATTTTTGACAAAAAATTAAGATTTGGTGATTACGTTTTGTTATGTGGTTTAAATAAAGTACCTAAATTTGATATTTCGTACTTTTTTCTACAATGCGGTATCCGGCCGAATACTGGCTTACTATCCTGTATCCAGCCGGATAGTAAATTTAGGCCGGATACCGGATATCCGCTTCATCTCTAAAATACAGTCACTAACTCAAATACTGAAATTATATTCTGATTCTGGCATGTCAATGCAAACGACACGAAAGAAATGGGGCCAATTTAAACAGATTTGTTAAATTTTTGAGAATAATGATAAACGATAAATGATTTTTATTGCCAAGTAATTAATTGTGTTGTACAAACAGAAAAAAACAAACGATGTAACATCATTCAGAATTGTCGGCGAATCCAAAAGAGTGTGTATCATTTTACTTTAAACAAAAAAGATAACAATAAATTAGATATACAGTGGCAATGCAAAAAGACGCATGTATCGTCTGAATTTATAGAATACAACAAACTTATCCAAAGAGCTATAGTGTAACTACTTTATTTAAGACAAGAGAAAAACTCTGTGTAAATGTGGGAATGTCTGTTCGTTGTGTATTAGTGTGAGAGGTGTGTGTGCGAGAGTATGTGAGGGTGTGTGTATGTATATAAATGGGTTCGCGTTCACAGATTACTAATAATTAAGGAATACTATTCAATATACCCATCACACAGTACGTTTAGGAAATAGGAACGGACTTCCGCCAAGGGACGTAAACAACGCTCGTAAACTTCCGAAACTTCTGAACATACGAATCACCACTGTTTATATTGTCACTGTAACTACTCGACCGTAGCCAAAGCTTAATTTAAAAAAAAGGTTCCTAATAATTTCAAATTTATAACGTACAAATACTTTATAATACAGAGTTTGGCAACACAAAATGAGTTCCTGAATTCAAAATAGTATCTTCTACGATTCTCAAGTGTGATGCGATTCAATGCGTGTCTCTTTGTCACTCTCAGAGAAGGCAGTCAACAAAATCAAGCATGAAATTGATATTATTTAAATCAATGTAGGAAAGACAGTTCAATACTGTATTGGCGTTAATTTACGTCAGTAACAGCGACAATTCGTTACGTCCAAAATCTGAGAACACGGCAGATCGCGCTCGGCGCAAATGCGCGCAAACTAATAACCATGAAAAACGCGTAGATATAATAACATGCGCATACCGATATTAAAACAATAAAAATAACTTTTGTGTTTGGTAATATTTGGATGCGTCGAATGTAGATTCCGAATATTTTCACACTATTTCAACACTTTCACAAACGGTCTAACTTTCGAACAGTTTCGCGTTTTTTTAAATCTTTCAACACTTTTGCGTGCTCTCTGTTCGAATTATTTCAACACTTTCGCGTGCGTTTGAGTATCAAAACCATTTTATTTGCATCGCAAAGGCAACGGAAATGTGATAAACATAAGCTATGCTTTTTATTATCGTAACCAATGAAAACTAAGAAATCCTATTATTTTTGTGACTTTTATAAATTAGATGTTGTAGTTGGTCAGTTGAAACTTGCGACATTTTAACGCTTGGACGTAATAGAAACTGGCAGAAATTTAACGCCGCTAAATCGCAGTGAAATTGCGCGTTACGCAAACGAACGAATGTGTAACGGGAACGCTTGAACTTGTGAGCGCCTCCTGTGCACGTGCTATCATACTTCCACATTTACACAGAAATCCCATTATTTTTGTGACTTTTATAAATTAGTTGTTGTAGTTGGTCAGTTGAAATTTGCGACATTTTAACGCTTGGACGTAATAGAAACTTGCAGAAATTTAACGCCGCTAAATCGCAGTGAAATTGCGCTTTACGCAAACGAACAAATGTGTAAAGGGAAAGCTTGAACTTGTGAGCGCCTCCTGCGCACGTGCTATCATACTTGTAATAAAAACATTGTGCTTACATATTCTAAAGTACGGACGCCGACCAGGAAGAATTACGGACATTGACCCCTAATTACTTATCTCTTTCGCTCGCGCACAAATGTATTGCCGTCGCGCTCGCACATTCGCTCGCTCACAAGTAATGTGCGAAAGCGACGGCAATATATCATTCATTCAATATATCGGTCATTGTACGAAATTCCTTCTGTAATCGCAACAGGTCTTTAGATATTAAGTCAGCGTTAAGTTTGTTTCAAACTAGTTATTTTAATGAATTAGATAGAAATAAATTGGTAATTTTAAGGTTATTTTGTAAAATAAGCATTGACTACGGCCGGTACTTCCCAAATTCATAAACTAACATCGATAATTCCAAAAAACTATTACACATAAAATAACTTACTTAATAATTACACCAAACGTGATATATAACTTAAATATAATTATCTCGTATACTTGACGACTCATAAATGGTAAAAGGTGTTTTAATCTTTCATTACGATATACTAGCTGCGCCGATTAGGATGATGGATTATGATGATGATGATGATGATGAAAAGTAGCCTATGTGTTAATCCAGGATATAAGCTATCCTGGTATCAAATTTCATCCAAATCCGTTTGGGCGTGAAGGGGTAACAAACATACACTCACACACTTCAAAAGATAAAAGTTAGATGGCTCTTATCAGGTTTTATGCATTTTATGACGTTTTGTATGGACTGTGTATGGAGTTCTGCATAGCGCATACGAAATTTTCCACTCGATAAGTATTAAGTATTTTTAAAACTTTAGGCTATTATATTAGTGTGATTAGGGAACAAGATCTATTACGTTCCCACGGTAAGCTTCACATAAAAAAACATTCGCCTTCACAGGACAATAATTTTTATGTATTTTTCGGATTTGCTTCCTTTTAATACCATTTACGAGTCTTCCTGTACACAGGACAGCTGCCAAGCACGAAACTCATTAGACACAACCAATATGCGTTGTATAGAATCCCTATTACGATAGTATTTTAAGCACAATTTGTTTCTAAGTAGTAGTTATAAAACTATGCTTTGTTTTGTAAATCATGCTAAGTTTGTGAGCTAATACAAAGTGCAAATAATCCATCGTCTTAAATAAAAAACACATGTACAGTGTAAATGAAAAACGACGAACAAATTTTGTTATACACAGAGAAAGCTGTTAATTCTCTAATAAATACGGTGATTCACTAGTTTTCGTGGATGAGTTTGACCGAATTCCGCAATGTAATAATGACAGTTATCATTTTTTTTTAATAGGAATACCATAATCTGTCAACTCCATTCAAAACAACAAATAGGAAGACATAAGCTGAAATAGCTCATATAAAAACGAACAAACGCCTCCATTATAGCTAAGAACCATCTCGATCACATCAGCTTTCAGACATAAAAAACGGCCCATTCGTTTGGGAGCTACGATCCCGAAGGCAATTATATTTAAGAACCATCTCGGTCAAATCAGCTTTCAAACAGAAATAAAAACGCATCAAAATGGTTCCATTCGTTTAGGAATGGAACTATTTTATGCCACAGATAGACACACACTTTTCGAGTTATGGGGTTAATAAAAAAGGTTTGATACTAACGAACGGGCGGGTTTCCAGCTACGTTCCGTTAGCATAATGCATGAAGTTGGTATTTAATGGAGTTCCTACAAAAAAAATACAGTGAACTAACTGTCATAGTTACATTCCGAAATTCGGTCAAATTACGGAAACTCATCGCCGTAAAAATATTTTTGAAATATTTTTTCTCCTCGTTATTAGTAGGTTGATTACGAATGGATGTTGTGACATACATTATGGAAACCGGACATTAAGGCCAGGCTCCAAGGTTACATTTTCACTCCCCTGCCACCTGCCCTGCACTCTGCCACCCGCTACCCGGAATAAGCACTGTAGTGCCTGCGTAACAAGGTTGAATATCGCGAGCGCTGTTTGAACACACAATTTAGCTCGGAACTAAATGACTTATGTCTCAAAAGTAATTTATTTTATTGGCAGGCTAATAATTTAGTTAGGTAAATTTTGTCTAAGCATTAGATGATAAACAATATTTTCTTGCTGTGAGATTTATTTTAGAGATAAAACTTAAGCCGTTGAGTAGCAAAATGTAAATATTACTGAAAATTACGTAATTTTTCATAAGAAAATGTATCGAATGAATTAATCATATTAATCATGTTTTTGTTTTAGTCTTAGAGAGATAAAGATCTCAAAAACATGTAAGTTAAGTTTCACATTTATCAGGTTTGTGGTTGACCCAGCATATTTATGGAAAAAAACCTTTAAAAAGCAGAGCCTGGTCTTAAAGGAACAGCTTCAGTAAGCTGAAACAAAGCTTGCTTCAGTAAGCTGAAACAAAGTGAAATTTTCTACCAGACGCTTACGTCTGGTAGAAAATTTCACTGTGCGTTACTATAACGAGTCGTTTCAATTAGAACTCATTAGATTCATTGTTTTCCAATATAACCATCATCAAGACAATTCACGCTGACTAAAAAATTACGTGACAAGTGAAGTATTTGTTAATGTCATCAAAAATTAGCATCAGCTTATTTTCTGTTACGTAATGTTATCGATTTTGGTTGATATCGATATGTCCCTTTAGCGTATTAACAGTTTTATCAGTGTACGTGTGTTCCGAATACATATGTTAAAAAAATGTTTTGACTCATAGGACAGCTGATAGATTTGTATAGAAATACACAAACTTTTGTGGTAATGTACAAATAAAAATGTTTCCAAGCTAGTCATAATGAAAAAGTGTTATAAATTAATATCGATTTACATCCTTATAAGGGTAAATCATTCACACAGATTATATACATATATATTTTTACACTACTCTTTAAATAAATAAAAATTTGATAAGTAATAGTCGAATTTAACAAATAAAAATGCAGTATTAACACAAACCAAATGGACAATTAAAAAAAAAAACGGTAATTTATTCTTCATATGATTAAATCCTCTTACTGAATTTGAATCATTCACCACGATGTCTGTCCCACACTCTTGAATTTCGTGATTCTTAGACTTGCCGGCAGCAGCTGAGATGGCTTGGTAAGGAGCTGGGATAGCTTGGAAAGAAGCTGGGTTGGCTTAGAAAGGAGCTGGGGTGGCTTGGAAAGAAATTGGGTTGGCTTGGCAAAAAGGTTGGGTCAGCTTGGAAAGGATCTGGGTTGGCTAGGAAAAGAGCTGGGTTGGCTAGGAAAAGAGCTGGGTTGGATAGGAAAAAATATGGGTTAGCTTGGAAAGGAGCTGGAGTGGCTTCGAAAGAAGTTGGATTGACTTGGAAAATAGTTGGGTTAGCTTGGAAAGGAGCTGGGGTGGCTTGGAAAGGAGCTGGGGTGGCTTGGGAAGGAGCTGGGGTGGCTTGGAAAGAAGTTGGGTTTGGCTTGGAAAATAGATGGGTTAGCTTGGAAAGAAGCTGGGGTGGCTTGGAAAGAAGTTGGGGTTGGCTTGGAAAATAGATGGGTTAGCTTGGAAAGGAGCTGGGGTGGCTTGGAAAGGAGTTGGGTTGGATTAGGTATTAGCTGGCAGGAAAAAAAACATAATACACCTTCAGCGGTACCTTCGATGCAGGTACGGCCGCCCCACTTAGAATAAGAAAAAGAAGACCTGTCGGCTACCTCACGATGTTCACCTACAAAATTTGTAGCCACGGCAAATCATTGCACACATTGTGGACGTAAAAAAAAGTAATAAAAAAATCTCACCGCCCATCATTTTGAAGTTCCTCCTCCCGCGCGGTCCGTGCATCGGTGGCATCGGTGGCATTGGTGGCATTGGCGGAATCGGTGGCATTCCAAACTCGGGATCGGAGTCGGAATCGAATTCCGGAGGGTCATTGGGGTCTATGTGGATAAAAAAATATAAAAAATAACAATAAAAAAATCTTTTTATATTATGAAGTTATTCATTGTAATTGAGTACAAAAAATATCGAATCGAGAAAAAGGTATAATATCGAATCGAGAAAAAGGTATTCGGCCGTGATTGTTCAAATTGGCTGGGGCACTGCCATGCCTTTCCTCCAGATTTCTTGTAATCATCTGTCCACTGACAAACCACAATTTATTTTTACTGTCCA
The DNA here is from genome assembly GCA_946251855.1 of Alsophila aescularia. Lineage (NCBI taxonomy): Eukaryota > Metazoa > Arthropoda > Insecta > Lepidoptera > Geometridae > Alsophila > Alsophila aescularia. The sequence goes on from OX276385.1 coordinate 23,819,739, forward strand.
AGGACAGTTCAATGATAAATCCAGCTTCATTTTCTTATAGCTGCAAGATTGCACGAGGGCGCTTCTTGCCCGTTTCGACTGACATTAATCAACGACGCCAATTCGGAGTGTATTACTGTTCAATGCTGTTAACTGAAGCTGTGCGATGTAAATGAGCAGCGAGATATTAAAAATCCACTTAATAAGGATCGAATTATTATATGAGTGAGACTAAGCGGCTCGGCTTTACGATGCCAGAACTTTACAAACCGACATTACTAGACGATCGAGGGAAGCATTTCCGGAGTTAAATTCGAGAAACTCCCGATAACTTCTGAACCTTAAACGGGACAGTCTCCGAAAGGTGGTAGAAATTGTCACTGGTCATAGCCCTTTTATCAAACATCTACATAGAATAGCTGTCACAGAGAGCCCTTGTGAGGATGCATGGAGGCAGAAGAAACGGCCACGCATGTGATCTTGGAGAACGAATTTGATACCATATTTTTTTTTGCATTTGACAATGGAGCCATAACGCCGCCATATTGTTTTATTTTATATTTTATTAATGATATACATAGCCTATGTTACTCGGATAGGATTCTAACGATACCCCATACGTCTAAATCTATTAAGGCATTTAAAAGTTATGGTGGAATAAAGAAACTCACATACATACAAACATACATGAATCAAATCATTACACTCCTTTTTTTGGGTAGTCGTTTAATAAAAGGAAATAAATAAGTTAAAAACCTCCTCCAGATAGCTGGTTAAAACAGACTCAATCGACTTACATCTGACCACTGTGTGAAAGAGTTACTCTTATACATTTTCAGAAATTGACGATAGTCAGTATTCATAAAATTTATATTATTTTTGTCTTTTATGTCAACTTTTATTTGCTTACTTTTCCAAAATATTTGTCTTTTCTGTCCAAAATATAAATTAGATACTTTAAGAATATTCATTTTATTATTTTATTGATATAAATATCTATTTCAACATGTTTTAGTGCACACTACAAGAATACTAAGAACTGTCTAGAACTTTTTAGAAATTTAATAACATTGGATTTTGTGCTGAGACAGGGTCCCTGAGTTCTTACAATTATTGTCGTGTTAGATTGAAAAATGTACGTGGAATTAATATTTGTCAATGGACTTATCCACCACATTAGAACAGGAACATTTCATTCGCAACTACGCGACGGATATATCTATAGTTTACAGTGGGTCCTCGGCTACCGGGAGAATTGACGGCCAAACGTAGAACGGAGCTAATTACTGCCACTGACAACTCCTCGCGTCGCAGCGCTATAAACTTAAACTAGCGCAGTTTGTGCGGTCGCACAATATGGCTCCTGGTGAAGTCAATGTGATGATGTAATAGCGGTAACTGAGACCTGGTTAAATTCCTATGCGTTTTGAACCGTTTCAAGCTCAAGTTAAGATTGAAACCGGGCATAATTGTAGTTTCTTCACAGGTTACCTCAAAACGTAATTACTTAGATTCTTAATTACTTGCCATGTGCATAAACATAATAACAGAACTTCTTATTATTGAAGATGGGATATGCTGTGGTGTCAGATGATGTGAATTGAAACATTATAAAGCTGTTTTGAACTTTTCTCAATCTAACACGACTTATAAGGTACTTTAAATAGATAAGAATTTAACATCCAATTTTTCAATTTCATTTTTAATAACGTGCCTCAGTCATCACGCATATTTATATTTCCATAGGCACTTTTCATTATTTTTGTGAAAAGACGTTTTAAGCTACAGTAACAAAAAGTGCCTACAAAAATGGCAACACCGTTACTCTTAAACGTTCTTAGTACATTCGAGTCTTTATTTTCTTATTTATTTATTAACTTACAAAAAAAGCGTTTTAGGAATTTAACAGTGGAGAGGGTAAGTTTGCAAATAATATTAAATAGGCGTTGCAGGCACGATTACAGGGATTTCAAATGATTCAGTGCAGTAAACTATAATAACTTTGTAGTACACAACTATTGCTATGTATTATTTTCATCAATATAACAATATATGATGTTTTTATTATCAACAGAAATATTTGGATGCGATCTAAACAGCAAATCGAGAAATAGTTTGGATTTGAGGGCCTTCTCAGCTAGGATTCTCAATATTTACTTTAATTGGGTCTGAATGACATATTTATATATCTCAGTGTAGGAAATAAAATATAGTTCCATAGCTGCATCAAACTAGAATTTTTGACTATTTGACAAAAGCTGTTAGCAAATATTTCAACCCATCGTGCTAGGCGTACAAAAAACGACGCGTTACGAGAGAGTGCGCTTGTTGTTTTGCCGTACTTCGCACTGTTGCAACGCGTCGTTTGTTTATTCGTTTACTTAGGACGATAGGTTATTACAACAGCAACAAACCCTTTTGCACCAGTAACACTTTTTTAACAAGTCACAAAATAATATCCGCATTCATTTTCCGAACTAATAAACGAACCACGATAAAAACGAACGAAACAAAGAACCGTGAAAAAAAACACCGAAACCAAGAACAAAACAAAAGAACCACGATAAAATCAATCGCAAAATCCCTACAGAACCATCCCGCAACACCCGACAAAACACTACACACGCGCACACAGTCCGTCCGTCTAGATTCTAGTATCGCTGAGACGGAACTTTTTGCAGTACAGCCCTTTTCAGAACGGACGATGGTGGGACATGTAGGAGGCGTTGTTGTACAAGTCGCGGCGGTAATAGCGGTTGTTGGGCGGGTATAGAGGGTAGCTGGTTGTGAAGTCTTGCCGGCTGTGAAGCATGTCCAATTGGTCGAGGCTGTGGTGACGTTGCGGCACGATTGGCGGGGGCGCTGTAGTCCGGGCAGCGTGCGCAATCATTGGACAATTAGGACATGCACTATGGAACAGTAGCGAGGGACGGCCTATGCTAGCGCCATCTTTTTTTGTAATTAAATACTGATCCCGTAACTACCATCTGTCGTTTTAAACATAGAAAATAGGGATGTTATATTTGTTCGTTGTTATAAAGGATGTTGTGGTTTAAATATACTATGCGTGGACGCCGTACCTCGATTGTGATGGAATCCCGCCGACCAGCCAGCGTAGTAAGCTGCTTTCTGCTTTCCGTGCTCTTCGGCTACCTGAAATTAGAAATAAAATTCAGTTATTGGTGGATTTTTTAAGCTTTCGCGAATTGTGTTGATGTCATAAGTTCTGGGCGTGTTGTATAAATTAATACAGGTGTCCAAAAATTTCTAAAAGTAAAGCAAACCGGTCTGTAACGATGTGGTGGTAAACGTGGCATGGTAATGTATCCGTGTGAGTGACAGCGCTTGCAATAAAAAATCTAGGTGGTACTACAATATTGTTATGTACAAGCGTAGCGCTAACCACCAGGTGGAAAACCTGATCGTCTGGCACTCAGAAGAAAAAAAAGTTTCTATGGCTTTTACGTTAAGTTAAAAATAGAGGGCGCTACCGTATGCAGTAATTTTGTTTTTTTTTGTTTGCTAATTGATACTTACGTATGTTTTTTTAACACTGGCCTGTATTGCTGGCTGCAGTGGCGAACAATAGATAGATAATAAATGATGATAGACTACATTCTTCTATAAAAAAAGCTTAACTCAGGGCTAAAATCACTACATGACGGGCAACGCGGGTTTACTTATTTAGGAGTCAAAAAAGGAACCCTTATAGAAAGGAACCCTTTTTTTTATTACGGACCCCTAAAAACGGAAGCTTTACAGCAAAGTAACTATTATAAGTAAGCCGCAGGATTGTCTTCTTATGATTTTCACCGTGTGCAGAATTTCGACTTTTAATAAGAATAATATTTTTTCCCATTAAGAAAAATTATGCAATTCTGATCAAACTTTGTAAATATAATGAGATTACTTGCTGGCTTGCTTGTCTTATGAAGTAGTGCTGGCCTCTGGTGTCAGTTTGTCAAGTCTCTGATATGGCTTAACGACTGCTCAATCAATAACAGCCGGGACAGACAGTTTAAAGTGCCCTCCGAAGCACTGACCGATGGAAAAAAGTCACAGCCGAGGACCGCACTCAGTATCGTTGGATTCTAACTGGCATTAGTACTCGGCTTCCATCACTCGAGCTTGGCTTACCAGGGTTGCTGTTATATTATTACGAAACAACAAATACTAGAGTTACTTTAAGGTTTGTATGAAAACTGAAAACCTAAATCACTTTGTATGAACAGTTGAAATCTCGCACTGATCTATGCCTTCCCATGCTTACATAGTTTTTTTTTTTTCAACATTACAAAGCCTAGAACTAGAAATCTTGCATTGAGCAATTAAGCCTTACTGGACTTGAGCAACTAATTCTGACAAAACTAAAGCTACTTTAATGAAGGTTTGTATGAAAACTAAAACTCGAAATATATTTGCATAAAAAGACATTTTCCTTTTCGAAACATCAAATCCTGACAAAACATGAGCTACTAAGATTTGTATGAAAACTAAAACTAGAAATCTTATTGTATGAAAGTCGAAATCCCGCATTGAGATATGTCATATCCAGGTTTATAGTATTTTCTTTTTCAGAATCAATAAATCCTGGCAAAACTAGAGTTACTTTAAGGTATGAAAACTAAAACTAGAAATCTCTTAGTATGAAAAGTCCAAATTCCGCACCACTACTTAGCAACGTTAATTTGCACAAGATGTAAGCAATCATTAGATGTTACTGATTATTATGACTAACCTTAACGCATAATGGTTCGGTCCCACCCTCTGGTATGACATTGTTTAGCGCAGCTATAGCCTCTTGAGCCTCTTCACGCTTGTCAAACCTGGAAGTAAATGAAAGTTTTTTTATTTGTTAACTGCCTGCGCTTTGCCGCATGGACAAATTAAGGGGTAAAATAAAAAAAATTGCCTATGTTCTTCATGCTACACACTATTTTCTAGTGAAATTTTATCAAGATCTGTTCAGCCCTGTGAAAAGGTAAACTGAAAGAGAAAGTAGCTCTTAGCTGCGTCCCGCGGTTTTACTCGCGTGGATAATGATGAGCCTATGTCACTCTCCGGTACTTGAAGTATAGCCATGCAAAAAATCATTCGGACCAGTTATACCATTGAATTATACCATTAATGGTACAAATGGTTCTAAGTTGTCCCATTTATACCTGTAATGGTACAGGTGGTACTAGTTAATACCATTTATACCATTAGACAATTACATCATGGTATAAATGGTCTTTACTTGTCCCACCTATACTATTAATGGGATATTATATATAAGTGGGATAGGTTGAGACCATTTATACCCTTGGATACAAATGGTCCACACTGTAACGCGTGAAACAAATCAAATAAATGAAAATAAATACACATCCTCATTAAATTAACCGCATAGTGCAGGCTTGGTACAGCCTACCGGAGAACGGATAAGTGCTCCCTCAGTGAACAGACTTGATAAACATAATCAAAATGTGCAATGATATACACGCATCAAATTGAAGCTGCTAGTGTATTATATAATAATAATAAATTAATAACTTAACAGTTTGCCTTTTGCCGTCTAGGAAAATAAGTTTGTAGTGTTACACGCATTAGGATAGAAAATAATTACAAAACAGTAAATCCAACCATTATTTATGTTTCCACATTTTGCACATGTAATTTCAATACAAATCTTAAATCTGAATCAAATAACTTCCAAAGGATGACCACAGACACTTTATCATTAAAATTTAGCAACTTATTATTTCACTTTTAAGAACCAAAAAGCATAATCTAAAACACACCTAGTTCCACATAAAATACTTTACACAATCCAATAGAAGCCACTCTTATTACCATTCCTAAACATGTGCCGATCTGGCTGATTCTAAATCTCAAGAACAGCAGCCTTATTGTCTAACTCTGGTGATAATGAAACTGACGTTCATTTACACCATTATGAACATGAATCTCCCAATTCGAATTGTCTAACTATCCACCGGTGATCTCGGTGATCTTCACCGAGTCCCCACTATCAGCTGTTTTTAAGCGAAATGAATGAACGGAACATCATATTTTGACATATATTGGTATTGTCTAAATTTTCATCGCCACCGAGACATGTCAAATGAAAAAGGTTGCTCTGTCCTAACCTTTCGTATTAACTGGCTTTGAGTTTGTGACGAAATTATAGTTTTATTGAATTAAAAGTTGACTGTTTGCGTAAGTTCAAAGGGAAGGGGTAATCTAGGTATCATAATTAATTGCGGTTTATTAATTTCAGGCATTAATTCTCCGAAAATTCGACTTCCAAACTTGCGAAAGTCAAACAGAAAATTCACTGGTTTTTTGTGATATATATAGTTCGATACAAAGAGAATATTTCGATATTTACTTCTACTACCACTTATTTCAGTTTAACATATCTAATTTATTCGATTACAGGCACTATAAGTACCTAACCTACAAAAACATAAAATGAAGAATATTTTGATGGGCGAATTTGAAGCCAACTGCAGAAAAACTACATCTCCAAACTAATGGACAGGCTCTCAAGCCCCTAATATTGGTGCTGACCATGTGGCTATTAAAATATCTATGGATGTTCAATGTTTAACAACAAATATCAACAAAATAGACCAATAAATTATTATCTCTATGCACTTCAAATCAGAAAAGTTTTGATAACAAGGTGGACAGTGGAAACTAAACATTTCCCAAGTAACACCCAGGTGGACAAAGGTAAGCTATTGTAAAAAAAAAAACTTTCCACGGTTCACCCAGGTGGTTGTAAGAGATGGATTGGCTAGTGCCCTGACTGAGAGTCAACAAATGGTTGCAAGTTCGAATCTCGCAAGGGTCATTGATGTAATATTGGTTTATATCTATGTATGGTTTATTTATAGAATATTTTTGATGAGAGAATTTGTAGCCAGCTGCAGAAGAAAAACATCTCCAGAAGGTTTTGAGGAACAATCACAGGCCTATTTACACTCTAGACCATTCATTATGAAAGAATTTGCAAAAATAACAGTCTAAATGTATTAAAAGTATCGACAAAAGATACCAAGTCATATTAACAATTAAAACAAAATAAGTAAATTTCATCGGGAACTGCCTAGTTTAAACCCATATCTAATGCACCTTTTAAAAAAAACATAATTATTGCAATAAAACTAATTTATGAATTTTATTGCATACTTATTTTTTTCGTTTAATATTCGTATCTACGTATGTTTATCCGTTATCTAGTGCCCATAGTACAGGGTATCCTAGTCTGGGGCTAGGTAATTGGTGTGAATTGGCGCAAATATATTATTATTATATTATATATTACCGGTAGGCATAGAGCGTGTTATCTATTCTATTATTAACAATACCTTAGATGATCTATCCCACTTATACCATTACGAGTATTTTAGAGTATAGATGGGACATGTAAATACCATTTATACCATGACTCAATTGTTCAATGGTATAACTGGTATTAACTAGTACCACCTGTATAAATTACAGGTATAAATGGGACAACTTAATACCATTTGTACCATTAATGGTACAATTCAATGGTATAACTAGTCCGAAGCGGCTTAGTTCCTGCATTAAAGAGGAACAAACAACACTCACTTTCGCATGTAATTTGATCCTTCGTCTTACACCTAAGAAAATTATATGTATTATGTTATTATATGTATTAGATTATTTTATTCAATATATATTGTATGTTGTATTCTTATAAATATTTTGCAATTTTTATTAACTCATATTTTATTATTTTATTTTTTGCACGCCTACCTCTCTCTCATTGCATTGTTTGGTTGACTGGTAGATAATGCTTTTAGTATTAAGTCCGCCATTTGTACACTTTTAGTTGTGCAATAAAGTATAAATAAATAAACAAGGCAGTTATCATTATACTTTTTGAATATGTGGTGGCTTGGTGAGACATGATACACAGGGCATTTCATTATAGTTTTTGAGTAAGTGTTGTCACATGATACACATGGCAGTTATCTTTATACTTTTTGAATGTGGTGAGACATGATATTGATACACAGAGCAGTTATCATTATAATTTATACTTTTTGAATATGTGTTCAGACATAATTCACAGGGCAGTCATCATTATACTTTTTGAATATGTGGTGAGACCATGATACACAGAGCAGGTTTCATTATACTTTTTGAATATACACAGGGCTTTTATTATACTTTTTGAATATGTGGTGATTTATAAGTAGTGATTACTCGTACCTGACAAAAGCGACCCCTCTAGGCGAGCCGTTGTTCTTGTCTCTCAGTATGTGTTTCTGCACTATTCTGCCGTATTTGCCGAATATAGTCTCCAACTGGTCCTCGTTAACAGCCCGAGGCAGGTTCGTCACGTACAAGTTAGTGTCTTTTATGTCTTCGCCGGACGGCCGGGCGTAGGATACCTGAAAATTTTAGATATTCATTACATATCTATATATTGTATACTAGATGTGACTTACTAAATACAGACAATGCATTGCTTTAACCAAGATTTGAAATTTGGAGGATATATTTCCTTGAATACACCCTAGAGGGTGCACTCTACGATGAATGAAACAAATAAGGATTCACTAAGTTTGACCGATTCGTGTTCCACCAAAACTCCGCGCAATTTGAAAACTCCGCGCATGGCCCGCGATATCATGAAAAAGGATGGCACAATATCGCTTGCGATCTTTTGATGACGAACTGTACCGAGCGGTTTTGTACCACGCGACACGCACACCACAAATAGTCGCGTGATCGCATTTTGAATAATAGTAAGTATTAAGTGGTTGATCTTTATTTGTTTCTTTCATCGAAAGGTGCACCCGAAAGAGGTTTTTATTATACATTTGGGTGTTATAGGGTAGACCTTTGATGGACCTTTTGTGGACTATGAAACAAGTAAAAATTAATAAATATTACTTATATGGATAGGTAGTTTAATCAAAATTGATTTAAAAAAAGTAGATTGTATGAAGTAAATGTCCGCGCGGGAAAAAGCCAAACAACTCAACCAACTCAATGCGACGCGAGTAGCAGCCGAGCAATCGATAAAAACTATTTGACGGCTGAACAAGCTGCGGTTAAATTTGGTGTAAGAATTATGTTATGCCTGAAATAACTTAATAGGATACTTTGATCCAAGACAAATGCACATACGAGAGAGAAAATATTTAATTAGCACAATCGGCGGCTTTATCACTCTTACCCCTTAGCTACCCGTGCGAAGCCGGGGCGAGTAACTAGTCTTCCATACCTATACAAATATATAAAATTGAAGTCATCTTAATTATCATCATCAGCCTATATCTGTCCACTGCTGGACGTAGGCATCTCCTAATGCACGCCACTGAGCTCGGTCTTCAGCTCTCCTCATCCATTTTCTGCCAGCCGCTTTTCGCAGGTCGTCACTCCACCTGGCCACAGGGCGTCCTACACTACGTTTGCCTAAACGTGGTCTGCACTCGACAACTCGTTTACCCCAACGGTTATCGGTTCTTCGGGAAATGTGAACAGCACACTGCCACTTCAGCTAGCTTATCCTTTGAGCTATGCCGGTTACCTTGGTTCTCCGTCAGATATCTTCATTACGAATCTTGTCCTTTAGAGAAACTCCAAGCATAGCTCTCTCCATAGCTCGCTAAACGACCTTAAATTTGTGGACTAGTTTGACCGTGAGTGTCCACGTTTCGGCTCCGTAGGTCATGACTGGTAGGACACTCTGATTGAAGATTTTTGTCTTCAGGCACTGTGGTATGGACGATGAGAAGATGTGACGAAGCTTGCCGAATGCTGCCCAACCCAGCTGAATTCTTCTGTTGGCATCCTTCTCAAAGTTGTTCTTACCCAATTGCAATATTTGCCCAAGGTAAACATATTGTTGGACAACTTCAAGAGGCACACCATTAACCGCAATCGGTTCCAGGTCAATAAGATCGTTGATCATTATCTTGGTCTATGTTCATTCCGAGACCGATCCGTCGAGAAGCATCATCTAGGTTGGTCAGCATACTTTGCAAGTCTTGCAGCGACTCCGCCATTAGGACGATATCATCGGCAAATCGTAAAACCTGCACTACACTACTCGCGAAGTTGCTTCGAGAAATTACTGTTCGAAGTTGACTGAAGTTCAAAGAGCGTGACTACACACTCGTGCAACTTCGCGAGGAGCTCAGTCGCCCGGCGGCGCCCGCACGCTATGCATCATGGATAATGTTCGAATAGCAGCTACTATTGCAATGTGCTCTCTCGCGTATTATATATAAGTGCGTATATAAAACATGAAGAAAAAAAATTGCAATCAGCATTGCACCGGAACAGAACTATGTTAGTAGAATAAACAAGGCACAATAAATTTGAACATTACCTTTAATGATTTTTAATCACTATCATATGAAGTGAACCGAGTAGTGTAGTAAGACGCTTCGTTGTAGAACTTCAAACCGCTTCGAGTCCTTTGACTCGGGCGCAAAAACCGACAACGATCGGAAGTCGCCCGAGGCGAGCCAAGGTTGCACGAAGCAAACCGAAGTTCCCTTCTACACTCTCGTATTCGCTTAACTTCGATCAACTTTGCGAGTAGTGTAGTGGGCCTTTGTGTGAGATGTTGTCGCCATCGATATTAATGCCCATTCCGTACCAATCGAGCGTCTTAAATATATCTTCCACGGCATTAGTGAACAGTTTCGGGGATATAACATCCCCCTGTCTCACTCCCCAGCGCAGTTGGATATATTTAGACTGCTGGTATTGTACTTGGACACTCATAGTCTCGGCTTCATACAGAAACCTCAGCTCTCGAAGTACGGGTTTCTGCTTTCAAGAGCTCCGAAGCTAAACCATCCTCACCGGGGGCCTTTCCATTCATAAGTTGTTTTTGCGCCATCTCAATCTCGTCTAGGCTGAAGTCGGGCAGTTCGTCAGTGTAGTGGCGGGTCAGTATTGCGCGGGAATCCTCTGTGCTGGGCTCGGGTCTAGAAGCATTCGAGTCGTACAATCGGCCATAGACGTCTCCAATCTCAGAAAGGATCTCAAGCTTAGAGACGATGGTTGTGCCATTATTGGTCTTGTCAGATGGGATCTACTCAATTGCTGGGCGAAGACTTTGACCCCCGATTTTGCTCAATTGCCTTTTCTATTCGGCGTGTGTTTGAACATCGGACCAGCTTGATTTTTCGATTGAGCTCCCTTTTTTCTGACGGTGTGGCTTGCTGTAGCACCCGTCTCTCGTCCATAAGTCGAAGAGTCTCATCCGAGATTTTAGACTTCTTGTCCGTACGCTGCATCTGACAAAATCTAGTGCCTTCCTCCCTAAGGATTCCCACAACTATTTGGAGTTCCTCATTCACGTCATTGGTGGTTTCCAAGGCAGCGAATTGATTTTCCAACTTGAGTTGAAACTGTTCTGATCTAATAGCGGCCTGGAGCAGGTTGGGTCGGACGCGTAGACTTCACCAGACGGCATCTTTCAAGCTTGTGGTTGATATTCAAGGAGCCTCGGACAAGTCGGTGATCACTACCGGTATTAAACCTTGCGATCACTGAGACATCCCTGAATATGTGCTTATTGTCCGTCATGATGAAGTCAATCTCATTTTTAGTCACACCATCGGGACTTTGCCAAGTCCACTTCCTCTGGGGTTGCTTTTTGAAGAAAGAGTTCATCAAAAAGAACCCCTCTTTCTCCAAAAAGTTAACTAGCATTTGCCCCCTGTGATTCCTGTCTCCATAGCCGTGTGGACCTATTTTCGATTCACTGCAAGTCTGTACTCGCACTTTGGCGTTAAAGTCTCCCGTGATAACGTTGTAGTGGGCCCTTATGGTGTTATTTAGGGCCGAAGATATCTCATCAAACATATCTTCTATCTTATCATCCGAGTGTGCCGAGGTCGGTGCGTAAATCTGTACGATCTTAAGGCTATACCTTTCGGTCAGCTAAGAACCAGGTACGCTACCCTGGTCGACACACTGGATATTTCTACATTATCAATGAGGACTTTGTTGACGAGGAACCCCACGCCACCCTGAGACTGCTGATCGCCCTCTCGGAAGTAGAATAGGTGGCCTGTATCCAGGGTTACTGTATCCTCCCCCTCTCTTCGGACTTCACTTAACCCTAGGATGTGCCCCCTTATCTTGGCAAGCTCCGTCTCGAGTTGCGCCATGTGATCGTCAAGTCTAATCGTTCGTCCGTTGTACGTAGCCAGGTCAGTTGTTTTTGTTTCGGGTGGCCTACGGTAGCCCGGGGATTCTTCGCACCCCCTGCCCTGCCATTTCCTTGACCGCCACCTTGGCTAGGACTAGCAGGGCGACCGGGAACTGGGGGCCATTTTTTGGTTGTGCCGTTCATTTTGGAGCGTTTGCCCATAATCACCACGCTGGGCATGCGGGTTGGCGATCGCAGGGCGTACCTTCTCGCACCAGTGACGCTGCTGCCCGTCACCGGCCTGTGTCATTTGGCTACGCTTGTTTTGGGATGGTTATACCGCCATCTGTCAGTCGCAACAGCCTCGTTCGTTATCCAGCAGGATGACCGCGTGCAGGTGAGGTTGGCTTGGAGCGTTGAGATTTTTTGTCTTTCTTTCTGTCTGTCTGTTTGTTCCAGCTAATCTCCGAACCGGCTGGACCTATTTTGACGGGACTTTCACTGGAAGATAGTTGATCTTATAAGGAGTAAAATTGGCTACTTTTACTATCGAAAAATAATTAGAGTACCGCGCAAAAAATAAAACTATAAATTTTAACCGCGCGGCAAAGCCGCGGGAAACAGCTAGTTACCAATATTAATATATATTACCTACCCTACCAATATATTACCTTTAACCGTTTATTTCTGAGCTGGTATCCGTTGAAGGTCTCGATGGCTCGCGACGCGTCCTCTTCCCTGGTAAAGTTGACAAAGCCGAACCCGTAACTGTAGCCAGTCTGAAATTAAATGAAGGCTTAAATTAATATACAAGCCCTTTTCCGTCATCATCTAAGTCTATTTGGCAATGGAGTCAAAGGTGACAACACTGTAAGGTTGCTACAAACTTTAACACCCCGTTAGAAGTCCTTCATACCATTAGAGATGTAGTTTTTTGATGGATTCAAGTTGTCACATTATTAATTAATATTTTTTCATCAATTTTTATCAATCAATTACTTTGTGATATCTTCATAACTCTCTAGGAATGTCAGTGAAACGTCCACTATTATACTGATTCGTGAAATTGACAATTGACTGTGACCACAAAATAAATAATAGTACAAGCTGTGACGTGACAATATGACTTGCATAAATTAAAAGCTTGACAATGGCGAAATGGTTGGCATTGCCTCCGCAGAATCCATTAAAAAACATAAGAAACTTGAGAGATCCATTGGAATTAAAGAGACCAATGGCATAGAGGTCCTTTTTCTATTGTACCAGAGCCGTTCTAAGGAGTCCTCCCGGACACTTTTCAATTATATATGGTAGTTAGTATTGAATTGGAGGTAAATCAGTGTTATTAGTTAACCAAGACAAAGGACAGGATCTTTACTCATTCTCTAATGTAAATAACGATGAGATTATATGCAAGGTTGCCAATGACTACTTACTTTCAAGTCCTTTAAAATCCGGCAAACCTCAATAGTACCAATTTTCTAGGACACGGTGTATAGGCTGTGGTACAGGTCCTTTCCCATCATGCTCCGAGGGAGGTAAATGTTGGGCTGAACTTTGAAGTCCTTCAAAACCCGGCAGCTCTCAAAAAAACCAATGATTATGTACGGGTCCTTATTCATCATGCTCCGTGGCCAGTAGTTAGCAATGAGGTAATCTCCAAGGTTGCCTCACTTTGAAGTCCTTCAAAACCCGGCAGCTCTCAATGGGACCGAGTGCCATGAACATAACGTACAGGTCCTTTTCCGTCACGCTCTGAGGCAAGACGTTAAAGATGTAAGGTTGCCAAAGACTTCATTATTTACTTTGAAGTCCTTCATGACCCGGCTGCACTCAATAGAACCGAGTGTCATGAACATAGCGTTTCCTTCATGCTCTGAGGCAAGAAGTTAAGGATGTAAGGTTGCCAATGACTTCAATACTTACTTTGAAGTCTTTCATGACCCGGCAGCACTTAATAGGACCGAGTGTCATGAACATAGCATTTCAGTCATCCTCTCAGGCAAAAAGTTAAGGATGTAAGGTTGCCAATGACTTCAATACTTACTTTGAAGTCCTTCATGACCCGGCAGCTCTCAATAGGACCGAGTGTCATGAACATGGCGTACAGGTCCTTTTCCGTCATGCTCTGAGGTAGGTAGTTGACGATGAGGTTGGTTCTGGCGTTGTCGCCACCGGCAGCGGACATTCCACCTCCTTCGGACATGCTGCCCCAGTAACGCTGCGGCCCGCTGCGACCTCTGTACTGGTGTTGAATTTGCTAGAATAGTGAAAGAACACAGGTCATTGTTTAGGTTGTAGCAGTGACAGGGTGCTGTCATTAATACAGAGTACATACTCCCTTCGGGCCCTATCATGCTCAGTTAAGGCTCGAATGCTTAATGCCAAAGAGCGAATTAGCGCTTTTTTAAAATTTGTATTTTTATAGCACGATCGATTACGACCACCGCAAAAAATCTTTCTTCATATAACATGGAGGTTTTTTCTCATTCTTTTTCTATCATAAAAGCACTACTGTAATGCAAAAGAACGAAGTGCAATAAAAACAATAAAGAAAAGCGCCTATTTCCAAAGCATTCTTATTTAAACATCTGGAAGGCGATAACTTCCGTAATTTATGATTAGTACGACAAAATTAGGTCAAGATCGGAGAAACTACACCAAAAATTATAGTCACGAGGTCTCAAGTTTGGCACGCGACGTTTTCCTCATTTCCTTATTGTACAATATCATAAAAGAAATGAGCGAGCCGTTCCGACTTTTGTTATTAAACACTACCTGCGCCCAGCGGCTTTGCCCGCGTGTAAACATTGCCACCCCCGTTAACCCCCTAGGGGTATTCATTTATTTCGCGTAACTTTATTAATACAAATTTACTTTGGCATAACGAGTTCGGCATAACTTTTAGTGACATAATATTATTAATTTTAGTTAAACAGTATTTGGAATACTGTTAAGGTAGGCATAATTATCTTTTGGGCTATATTATTTTGGACTACTTCGGAGTCGCATAAAAGTAATAAGACATATTATTTATTCGTGTCTTAAGATTATTTATTTATTTAATTGTTTTGCACAAAAAAATAGTGTACAAGGAACGACTTAATGCTAAACAGCATTATCTACCAGTCATCCAGGTCGTGAAAGAAATAATAGTAGGGCGTGCGGCTCAAAGTAGGTACTAAACAAAAAATACAAAAGAAACAAAGTAAATAAAAAACAAAATAATAATAATTTTAAATAAAAATTTAAATTATTATACATAAACCAGTACACACATAAATACATAAATACTTTACTAAAAATAATATACATACCTACCATAATATGAATTAAATGAGTTAATGAAAATAACACACATACTACCCTAGGTGGATGATTTAAGAGGATGATCAGGATAAAGATTTAAAGATTTAAGATTCAATATAATCTAGATCCTATACTGTGACAGTAGGTTAAGGCGGTGTGGCCCTTGGGCCACCCGTAAGCCGCGAACATGTTTGTTTTACATAAGTATTATAATCTAGAATATTATACATACTACTAAATAATATGCTTGTTTATCGTTATGCTAACTTTAGATATGGTAAACACGATTATGCCTAAGCATTTATGCGTAATTATAATTATGCTATCACATAACTAGGATAAGTAAAATTATGCTACACTAAATTATGACATTATATTTTATGCGTATCGATAGAGAACCCCCCTAAGATATAGGAACCATGACCCCCATTCCTATAAAAATAAAACGAGTCGTTTTTCTAACGTCTCGTTACTTTTTGACGGTTTTTGTATAGCGTTTATGTCAAAAGCTGACGGACAGTAAACGAAAACGGTTCGTTTTAAGATATAGGAACCGGCCATTTGCGCACCTTTACTAGGATACTCAAGAAATCGCAGGCAAGTCTCTAGGTCCACCCGTGTAGGCTGTGCGTTGTCTGTCAGTCATTCAGTAGGTATGTCACGGTACTGTTTTATACGTCTAGATTAAATAAATTTGCATGCTTATCTAAAATCAGTTTTATTTTCAGATAGCTATCTTAGAAACCTTAAAAAGTTCTAACTAAACTAGGTCAAATCATTATCCATACCAATATATAAAAGTGAAACGTTGTCTGTTTGATTGGGGAGCTTTCACGGGATAACGGCTGGACGGATTTTGATGAAATTTGGAATGGAGATAACTTATACCCTGGAATAATAGGATACTTTTAATCCCGGAAAAAATGTAAGATTCCACATCAACATCAACATTTTCTAGTTTTCCAAGGAAATCTAGAAAATGTTGATTAGTCGCTGTAAGGAACGGTTGCCGTCGTAACATAATTACAAGTCTGTCATAAAACATCAAGATCATTGGTGCTCTAACTACTTTTGCATTGGTTTTTAATATCCTAACATAGGATGCTTTTGTTCGCGATAAACAGTAGTCCGCGCGGACGAAGTCACGGGCGGGAAAGCTAGTAATGTTATAACGAAAGCTCGTATAATAATGTTTTAAATATATACGAAAGTTTATTACTCTGTCTCTTTCTGTTTGTTACCATTTCACAAATAAACGCCTGAACTGATCTTGATGAAATTTGACAAGAAAGTGTGCATCATGAGGACGGACCAAGGCTATTTTTGTTACATTGTACCGACTCCGTAACAATGTCGACGCGGGTAAATCCGCCGGCTCAGCTAGTTCGTAGATAATTTTGACATAAGAAGCAAGACGAATTATTGGTTAGAGCTATGAAACGGCATATCATGATAGCTTGTTCAGGTCTAGCTTAGCTGTCGTATTTTTTTTACCGAATATAAAAACTCAAGTGTATACACTTCACCCCCGATTGTTCCCAGAAATTCCGTGAGAGAACTATTGAACGGAACTATTGAGACATTTTTTCCCACTAGTTCCGTTAACGGTCATCATCATCATCATCATCATCATCATCATGTCAGCCATTAGAAGTCCACTGCTGAACATAGGCCTCCCCCAAAGAGCGCCATGACGAGCGATTTTGTGCCACCTCCATCCACCGACTTCCTGCGATGGCTACAATGTCGTCGGTCCATCGTGTGGGGGCCTCCCCACACTTTGCTTGCTTGTTCGTGGCCGCCATTCGAGAACCTTTATTCCCCAGCGGTTGTCGGTTCTGCGAACTATTGCCCATTGCCACTTCAACTTGCAAACTTTGAGAGCTATGTCGGTAACCTTGGTTCTTCTACGGATTTCCTCATTTCTGATTCTATCACGTAGTGAAACACCGAGCATAGCTCTCTCCATTGCACGCTGCGCAACTCTGAGCTTGTGTATGATAATTAGCGATAATTAATAATTAGCGACCACGTCTCAGTGCCGTATGTCATCACTGGCAACACGCACTGATTATAAACTTAACGGTACTTCTGGGAAATTAGTTTATCACAAGTTCCGCGAATAGAAATCCGTAGAGGATTGACCCCACCTACACGCACTTCATGAAAATAGAACAAGACATAAATTCAAAACCTAAAACCCGACTACGTTCGGGTAAAAATTAACCTATGACACTCTTGCGATGAAAACGAGTCGATTGATACCCCGCTCATCAAAATTCGCACCAAGTTTTTAGTTTCAATACATAACACTTCCTTTGCTTTGCCGTAGTCGGGTAAAAAAATAGCCTGTAACACTATATAAATGAAGACAACTCGATTGACACCTCGCTTGTCAAAATCGGACAAAGTTTTTAGTTTGAACACATAACACTTACTTTGCCTTACCGTAGTCGGGTAAAAAATAGCCTATGACACTACTCGAAGACGAATCGATTGACACCTCGTTTGTCAAAATCGAACCAATAGGGGCGACGCTATGGTGAAACATCCACATAACCACATACATACATACTACTGTTAAACTCATTACCCTTTCCTTGCTTTGCTGTAGTCGGGTAAAAAGAGGTAATAAAGGCTAATGTTTTTGTTTGTTTGTCGTATGAGGTAGTGCTGGCCTCTAATGTCAGTTTGTCAGGCCGCCCGAGGGCCTCTGACATGGCTTAACGACTGCTACTAATCAATAACAGCCGGGACAGACAGCTTAACGTACCCTCCGAAGCACGGAGCGATGGAAAACCGCACGTAACTTACGAAAACAAAAAAATGGCTCCATTTTTATTAGTTTTTTTTTTATTTGAGTTTTGTTTTTCGTTTGGTAGAAAGAAAAACTTGCCACACTAGGTTAGGTACCTTACCTGTGGCAACTCTGATTTGACACTACTGACGACAGTGACATTTAACAAAGTCATTGGTGCGGAGCTTAGGATTGAACCCGGTATTGTTGGATTCTTAGTTACACTATAGAACCGTTAGGCTATCATCGCTAATAAAGGCTAATAAAATCGTGAAGTACAGCAATACAGCGCGCCGTGGAAAACTACAAACCCGGTACAGCTTAAAAACAAACCCCACGCAAATGAAACAATACAGCCCAGCGACAAACACTGCATAGGCGGAGAGCTGACGGCTTGTAAGTCCGAGTAACAAATTACTAGTTTGTGCTAGACGCTCATATAAAGCGTTTAAATCACGATAGGAAATGTAAAAGCAGTCAATGTCGCTATTTTCAACTCCCGAATGCGAAAAGAGAGGAATGTTATAAGTTTAGGGTGTGTATTTGTGTAGATGCCTGTCTGTGGCATTGTATCTCCCAAACGAATGGACCGGTTTTTTTTTATCTGATGGGTTCGAGATGGTTCTTAGATATAATGCGGGAGAGGGATTATATACATTTTTTATTTGTGTTTGTATAATAGCGAAATAGGAGAAGTTCAAAAGAAGCCACCACAAAATACTAGTAAAAGATATTTTATTTTAAATTAGCTTTCCCGTCCGCGACTACGTCCGGGCGGACTACTGTTTATCGCGAAAAAAAGAGGATATTAAAAACCAATGTAAAAATAGGTGTAGCAACCAATGCTCTTGATGTTTTTTAGCATACTTGTGTTTCGTTTCCATGGCAACCGTTTCTTACATATATTTTTTCATCAATTTTCCAGTTTTCCCATGGAAACATGCAATTTTCCGGGATAAAAAGTATCCTATGTTTTATTCTAGGGTATAAGCTATCTCCATTCTAAATTTCATCAAAATTCCAGCCGTTATCGCGTGAAAGCTCCCCAAAGAAACAAAGAAAAAGACTACGTTTCACTTTTATATATTGGTATGGATAATCCTGTGCCTTTAGTGACTTTGTATTTTTAAATAAAATTATGTGTATTGAAATATACACATAATTTTATTTAAAAATACAAAGTTTCCAGTTATAAATGTAAGATAGATAGATAGATAAGCTCTATATTGACACCAAGAAAAAGAATATATATACTGACAGGAAAACACAGATGTACTTCAGTTTTTTTTTTAACCTAATTCTGCCTATTTATATTACATAACATTCGGTTCGTAACCCTCAGCTTACCAGTTACGGACCTAGGTTTGAAGGGTTTATTCTCCCATTTTCCAGTCTCTCTACTTTTACTTTATGAGGCATATTGTTATGCTAGTTTCACTTTGCAGTTTGTACAGTGGACGGTAAAACAAATTTCTTTAAAATCATGCCTAAATGTACCAGAGCATCATAAGTTTGTAGGAGTTCGATACTATTCATTAATATTTCTAGTTGTGGCTTATTACAGTCAAATAAACAAGTAATTTTTATGTCAAAACGCCAGCTCACAAAACAACTTCAATTTCCACGTTGCTGGCTCTGGCTCCCGTACCACAATGAAAGCGGCGATTTAAACAAACACACCAACGCCACTGAACTTTGCAATTGTACGAAAAAATAGGGCACAACCCGAGGCCGTGGCCCACAAACCGAATGCTAGGGCGTGCTCTTTGTAATTGATTAGCTTTAACTCCGTGAAAAATCTAGCAGATCACAATCAATGGTTTCTCTAGACGTATACAGGTGTTTTTTAAAAAAGATCTCTGTTGCAGCTATTTGTTCTTCAAAATCAATATACAGGGTATTTTTTTTAAACTGACATACATGGTCACGTAATATACAGGGTGTTTGGCAGAGGGTTATCCAAACGGTATGGGCGTGCAGGTATTATATTGTATTATGTATTTTACTAATAGATCCTATTTGTAAAATACAAAATACAATATATAAATCGCTAGGTTTATTTTAAAAGCTTGTGTAACTATGTATTTTGCCTGCCTTGCAATTTAAATTTGTAGCCATCCGGCTGAAACTTTCAGGCAAAGACCGACCGACGACAAAGCATATTTTTTAAAATATTTGGTAAAAATTGAAATTGCAATAAATAATGGAAAAAAAACAAATATGTGACATTCATTATAAAAAAACTCGTAAAAGCTTCTTTTTTTTATATTATACTTATTATTTTATTCGAACCTAATTATTTAGGTATTTTGGGGTTCTAAAAGGGCCTTCAGTAAACCAAAAATACATCTGAGACTGTAAACAATAAAAAAAATGACCAGAAACATGCATGAAAAATAAATGTAGGTAGGGTAAAACAGGCGAAAGTTCGGAAAATTCTAAAAGGTAACCAATAAATGATTAAAACAAAAAACGGCTTTTATTGTATTTTGTATTTTCCAAATAGTCGTGGACCATCTGGTTAAGGCTAACCCTCTAACTACCTCTAACCCTCAGGTCAGCTCAGTTTTTCATAAAAATATTTATCACAATTTATCTAATTTTTCATGAAAATCTGAGTCTGACCTTTTATTTTAGAAAATTTAGAAATTCCTGAAACACGTGTAAGTTTATTTTATTTCGGGAACTTACATTCAAAATTTCGACTCTCAAAAGTAACTTCAAAATATAGATATTTTGTTAAATCATTGACCCCCTTTTTAAACCTCTTGAAATGCGTTATTTTTATTCATCTTTTCGTGTTTGTTTTTACCTCTTTATAAACACACTCTCCAAACATAAAGTCTCTACATTCAGCGGTTAAGAATATACGTTGTTCCGGCATTGGGGCATTTTTAGTAAAGATGTTTTTATCGCTTCTTATTTTTACAATATGAGACTTACAGAACAACTGTGACTGCAAAAAATGTTGCTTATATTGTCTTATTTATACTTTTCATACACACTTATACCATAAAGCTAACTGTTAAAGAACTATTTAGATAAAATCTAATTATGCCCCCTTCAATTCAAGATGGCGGCCAACTCTCCCACCCCAAGGTCGAAAACTTGGACTTATCATGAGAGCTTAGACCTAAACAACATTATGTGAAGATCATTACTACTTCACCTTTTGCAAGGCAAATTTCTCTACTAGTAAGTAGAGAAATTTGCCTTGGAAAAGGTGAAGTAGCTTAACTTCAGCAAATGAGGAATTCGGTGCGTACTTTTTTTTGATAAGTATACCGATTTCTCAGAAATTTCTAGGCCGATTTGGACTTTTGTTTATTTGTATGTATGATTATTTTTTCAAATACATTTCATGAAAATTGTTACAGTAGTTTTTTTACTTTAAGTCGATTGTTTTGGTTCATATAATTATCATGTACCACCAAACAAGGATTACATTTATTAGAGGAGGATTTAAAAGGATTTATAAAGAGTTACATTTGTTTTTAAGTATGTATGTATGTCAGAGGTAATCTCTGGAACAAGATCCGATTCTGAAATATATGGAACAGTTTCCAGATGCACATCGTAACGGGAAACATACGGGCCGAGCAGCTAGACCTAAACAAACAGAATACGATATGCTTATTGTACCACCATCTTTACATTAACTCTATTGTCATATTACCCTACCGTTTTGAAATGACAGAATACATAATTAGACATCCCCGGGTAAGCCAACATGCCCTTTAGATGAGTGGCTCGGTTCCGATGCTTGGGCATAATTAGATCATAAATGAGAGATTATACGGCTAAATCTGTTTAGTATACAGAGTGGAGCTTGATTTTTGGGCATTGAGGGTGGCTACCCTTTCTGTTAAAGTTAAAGTGTTTACCTATTCTATATAGGCAACAAAATAGCACATTAACAAATAAAATGACTCTGAATAAGGAGAAAAAAAGTATATAAATATAACAAATCAATAAATTTGGTAAACTAACTTTACTTTTCCTGTGCCGACTCAAGATTTGAATCACGCACAGAAAAAGGAAATTCTCTTCCGACTCTATCAGTGCTGCGGAAATACGCGCCCGTTAGAGAAAAGTGTACCAAGAAACTTATAGGGACGTTTTTTGTTCACTTTTCCCACAAGTTTTTTTAATGTCTGTTTACAGAAATTAGACAGTTTTAGTCTTATGAAAATTCAGGTCAATTATGAACATTAAAACCCCATAATTCGATATTTTTAAATATATCGAATTGTTGAGTAAATGGCTATAAAAATACGCAGAACAAAGTGTCAGCGGCCGATATAGGCAGCTTAACAGTGATTGGGTTTCGCTTTACCGGTTAATATTCAGAACTATATTAGAATACGTTCCCCATTATTTACTTTTGTTATTGTACCTAATACATTCCACTAACATAATTCCAATAAATTATGACACTGCACTGAAATTTCTAATACTCAGCTAGCATGCAAAACATCCACCATCAAATAAATTAACTTTCCTATAGACGTGAAAACTAACATAAAAGATATTAAATTATGTTTCTACTTTCTACAGCACGAATTTTCGTATTACACGTAAATGGGAAGTTTTTGTACGGAAATGGAACGAACTTGTCCCGGAACTGTGCAAACAAGGTGGCCGGGCCAAATATGATAAAATGCCCCGCATTCGTTGACATGCTTACTGCAATAGCTACGTTTAAGACTTGGGATAGCCATGTGTTTGAAAAAAGTGGGACAAATTATAAAGGTCGAGGCAGACAGTTGCGTACAGTGTATAACGTTAGTGTCCGTTCACACAGACCGGCTCAGAGAGGAGAGCAGTTTTCAATCGCGTTTAAAATACGAGTTTTGGATCATTTGGCGGCAGTATGGCTCCATTTTCAAAGGCGAAAAGTATTATTTTTTCTTCTTATTTTCTATATGGGTATCAAATTGAAGGCCTTGATAAGCACATTCCAACAGTATATAATTTATTGGCATAAGTTATTTTATGGCAGGGCAGGCGTTTTTTTAGCTTTTAAGCTAGTTATTATATATACTTCACTTCTTTTGAACGACTCTCAAGCATTCATATAACAAAAGAAGTGAAAACTAAAAAAAACTTATATCAATGATCCAAAACTCTATTTTAAACGCGATTGAAAACTGCTCTCCTCTCCGAGCCGGTCTATGTGAACGGACACTTAATAAGGCTCTGATCAGACTAGCAACTGTCGGGCGTGCGCTTTCTTAAGGTTTTTGGCCATTGCAAACGCGCAGAGTGCCAGCCGAGTGCGTCACAACTACAAATACTTGGTCAATGTGCGAGAAATGCGCGAGTCTCGGGGCCCCAAGTCTGTTAGCTATTGAACCGCGATAACGCAAGTCGATTACATTGGTGTTAGAAGCGAAAAGAATAGGAAAATTAAAAAAAAAAAGAATGCGTAAATGTACAAAAAGTGGAAATAGAGAAAAATTAAAAAAAAATATATAAATAAATAGCTAGTCTTGCGTTATCGCGGTTCAATAGCTAACAGAATTGGGGCCCTAGCCTCGTGCGCGCTGGAAACGCTAGAGGAACTCGCACGGCCGACAGTCACTAATCTGACCGAGGCCTAATTTATCGGCGATCCTCGCATCAAAGCTATTTATTTTTGATGTTTCAAAGTCGTCGGCTCCTGCTTTAAAGGTACCATCTTATCAAAACATTAGTTGTACCAGTCCCAAAAAGGGCCTAAACTCCGTGCAGCCTACGTTCTGCAGGCGGCGGCGACAAGGGTGGCTGGCACCCTTCCAATGAGAATGGAGCCTGTCTTTTAGCGGAGCATTACTTGCCTCATTAATAATGGATAGTCGATGACGTCATTAGCCGCTCTTTTTAAATAAAAAAACCGTATTTCGTTGTTTTGACACTTTAAGGCCAACAGTCCACTCGAAGCAAAGATGTCTCGAGGATAGTATTGTAAAGAACTCGAGTCTTTTAGTCATAATTTGTGGACTCTACTCGATATTTCTAAATGTAAAGAGAGGAAATAGTGTGATCGCTAGGTTCAGAGCTTCGACTGTAGTCGAGCCTGAGTTTTTACACGACTATCCAGAAAAAAAAGTAATGTTTTTAGGATTCATATATGTATGTATGTATGTATGTATGTATGTATGTTTGTATGTATGTGTGTGTGTGTGTGTGTATGTATGTATGTATGTATGTATGTATGTTTGTATGTATGTGTGTGTGTGTGTATGTATGTATGTATGTATGTATGTATGTATGTATGTATGTATGTATGTATGTATGTATGTATGTATGTATGTATGTATGCATGCATGCATGCATGCATGTGAATTTATTTATTCCACTATAACTTTTAAATAAAGATTTCGACGAATGGGCTATCCTTAGAATCCTTACATCCCCCCCCCCCCCCCAGAGTAACATAGTCAATTTTTTTAAACGTCAATATGGTGGAAAAAAAATACATCGAATTTTACAACATGGGTATCAATTTGAAGACCTTGAGATAAGCACATTCCAACAGTATATAATTTATTGGCATTAGATCTTTATTGGCAGGGCAGGCGTATTTTTTTAGCTTTTAAGCTAGTTATTAATCAATAACTAAAGATTTGGGCATAAGATCTTTATTGGCAGGGAAGGCGTATTTTTTTTTAGCTTTTAAGCAAGTTATTTATCAACAACTAAAGACTTGGGCATAAGATCTTTATTGGCAGGGAAGGCGTATTTTTTTAGTATTTAAGCTAGTTATTTATAAACAACTAAAGACTTGGGCATAAGATCTTTATTGGCAGGGCAGGCGTTTTTTTAGCTTTTAAGCTAGTTATTTATCAACAACTAAAGAATTGGGCATAAGATCTTTATTGGCAGGGCAGGCGTATTTTTTTTAGCTTTTAAGCTAGTTATATATCAACAACTAAAGATATGAAAAGAAGCTCTATCTCCTAAAAATAACGAAGGTATAAAGGTTTTCTGGAAGAGATCGCTCTCTTAGCAATAAGACCGCTAATTGTACTCATTAATTTATAATGTGTATCCTTGCTTGTATTATTTTTTGTTGTGCTATAAAGTTCAATTGTAATGTATAACTTGAACCTTCATGAAGAACCTCAACGACGGAGACTACAATAATTCAAGGAAGACGTAGAAACAGTCTTAGTATTAAACTAGCTGTGCCCGTGGGTTTGCCCGCGTGGTCGTTTCATTTATAAGTAGCCCAAACGTGTTATTCCAGGTCCTTAAAGTACCTATAAAGTACAATTATACTAGATTTCTAGAAAATTTCTTCAGCTGTCAAATAGTTTTTATCGATTGCTCGGCATGTAATCATCGGATTATGTAAACACCCCAGTTTTTAAGTCAAACCATAATCTGTTCAACAGTTAAAACTGCATCACAATCGGTCAAGTAGTTTATACGTGAAGCGCGAACAAACAAACATACAGGCAGACAGACACGATTTAAAAAATTGTTATATTCTTGTTCGGTAGCTTAAGTACCCTAGACCATTTTTATTTATTATCTTATTTGTACAGACTTTTTCGAACTTATTGCTTCATTATAAGTATAGATGACCATGCAGACATGTAACGCAACGTAACGCATTGCGTTACGATATCTTCGTGGAATCGTTGGGCAATTGTCGTAATGACATCACACGTTTTCTGCAAGGAATTTCGTGTGGCATAGTGTATTATAAGCGCCCAGCTTAGACCGGAAAACACTCTTCTATCTATACATATAATAAAGCAATAAGAACGAAAATTCTGTACAAAGGAGAAAATTAAAACAATATGGCTGTACCGATTGCGATGCGGTTTTCACTGTTGGATAGCTTAGGTTTTGACTTAAAAACTGGTGTACTTGGTATCTTAATCTGATAATTAGATGCCGGGCAATAAATTAAAAAAAAAAACGGCTGAACGAATTTTATAGGTACTTTTGGTCCTGGAATAACACATGAGCTACGAAAGAAAATGGGTATATTTTTCATCTGAGCTTGAATAACAATTTTCAAGACACAACAAAACAACGCAGGGCATACACAATACTACACACATATAATGGCCACTGCTTGCTTTAGCAAGACTTTTAAGACTTATTAGTGGACATCCAATGAAAATCCATCCAATGTGGCCTCCGATTGTTCTTATGTTAAAACTTCATTATTGTATCATCAATTTCATTTCTTGTGCAATAAAGAGTTATCTAGCTATCCAATAAGATTTTGACATTGGCATGATGATATTGTCGATCAAGATATTGTCAATAATTTTTGACGACCGATTAGTCTAGTGGCTTCCCTACTACGAAATCAAACGGTTGTGGGTTCGAATCCCGCAAGGTGCAATCATTTGTGTGCTGAGCAGAAATGATTGTTTCCGAGTCATGGAACATTCGTATCTATGTATGTTTATCTGTTATCTAGTGCTCATAGTACAGGGTATTCTAGTTTGGGGCTATGTAATTGGAGTGAATTGTCTATAGTTTTATATTTATTAATGAATTTAAAGTCATCTCTGTACAACTCCTTCAATGGGTTGACTGACGGTTTTAGGCTTTATTGACATAACTGTGTCCATTGAGACACATCCCACTCAGCTGTTTTGCCACAGCCAGACTGCATGAATACAGGTTGTCCCAAACAGGAGTTATACAAATTTGTTTCTGTTCAGATAAGAAAAACTTTAACCTATGAAATGTGCTTGTTTTTGTTGATATGTTTATAGATCTATAATTTTTCTTTTTACAATGGGCAGTACTTTCACCTGGTGGTATTCCAAATGAGAGTGGGACAGTCTCCATTACCCTAATACATTAGTTTTTGTGTCTCATATAATGTCCCAGTTATTGTGACAGGTAAAGAAAGATATGAACATGAGAAAAACTTACTTGAAAAAATATCTCTTTTGTAAACTGTAGCCTAAACTAAAAGCACGGTTCTACTTTTAGCGTATAGAAAAGAGACAAAATTCAAAGGAAATACATTGAAATAAAGGCGAAAATGAAAAAACACATGCTCTCAGTAACAAATAACAAAAACTGTTGCTTTTAAACCAACTAGATATAAGGTGAAATCTATAAGGCCATTCCTTTTATAAGTGGAGCAAGAAAAAATTACCTTATTCCACAAAAATTTCAAATATCTATGAAATACAAGTTTTTAACTAAAAATAATAACTTTATCTATACTTGTTACAAAGTCGTAAGTACCAAAAGGTCTGTACAATAAACATAATTTAAAAAAATGGACTTTGGGACTTAAAGAGAGACTTAAGTTAATGAACAAGAATATGACGTTTTAAAAAATCACGTCTGTCTGTCTGTTTGCACATCATTTAAAAACAACCGATTGTGATGCGGTTTTCACTGTTGGATAGCTCAGGTTTAGACTTACGAGCCTGTGTACTTGGTATTTTGATCCGATGAGTATAAGCCAAGTAATTGATAAAAAACTAAATGAAAGCCAAAGGAATGTTATTTTAGGTCCTGGAATAGCACATAGAGGAATCATAACCTAGAGAATAATGACCATGCGGGTAGAGCTTCAGGCACAGATAGTATTTTATATTTAAGTTAATTAAATAAAAAATCACAATAGGTACAATTAATCTTCTATTAGTCTTCTCAACACTGAGAACTTCAGAAGACATATTTTTGCCATTTTCTGCCTTAATTAATCCACTGTTGCTTTCAAACTTAAAGAGAATATAGGATAGCCACTTTTTTCATGTTTATTTTAATAAAATAAAATGAAATCTAGCAAAATATGATATTAATTGCCTCAAAAAAAAGTAAAACATCTGAAAATGAATGTAATAACTTCACATCCAAAACTAAAAATCTATGTATAGATAAAAAACTGAACTACATACACAAAAATCAACGGGATAAGCAATTCACATTCTAGTACTCACATTTTCCAACGTATTAAAACTCCTGTCCCAGCTACTGACAGGAGTCCCACCGAACAAGTATCCGGGATACCTATCACACATCTATCCCACTTTTACATACACTCACAAGAATCTATTGGGTACTTGATTGTACTTATGCTCGGTACTAAAATGTACAACTTTCTGTAATTGGGCCAGAGAATTCTGACCCTGTATTATTACTATCGGAAACTCTAATAGAACCTATTTCTACCGTTATATTGAGCAAAATTTAAAACTTCATTTTAATTATTGCTATTCAAAATTATTATTATTGTTTTGTTCGTTCCTGTGAGTACCTGAAAATTTCAATAGTTTGTCTTACTGAGAATTTGTAATTTCAGATGAATGAACAACAAAAAATATATGTTTCAGTGTCAAAAAAGACGGACAGGGACTGCGAGAGAGCATCAGATGTGCTTGAAACATAAGTTGAATAATTCAACGCGAAAATGTGTTTTTAGTAAATAATATTGTTTAAAAGTGCAGATAACATGTTCTAGCATTCAATAAGAGATGTAAACATGCTAAAATTAAAACAAGTGAAAAATGATTTGGAACTCTAAATTACCAGATTTTTGAGAGAGATTTTGTGGGCCTAAAAATTATGTTAGTAATAAAAAGATCTCATCATTGGCTTACATTTTTAAACCAACATTAGAAA
Source organism: Alsophila aescularia (assembly GCA_946251855.1). Taxonomy (NCBI): domain Eukaryota; kingdom Metazoa; phylum Arthropoda; class Insecta; order Lepidoptera; family Geometridae; genus Alsophila; species Alsophila aescularia. The sequence goes on from OX276385.1 coordinate 23,848,562, forward strand.
CTTACAGGTTTTAGTGACCAATGAATCCTGAAATGGTACCATGATCACTAAAAGCTAGAACTTAATCTAGATGGTGGATGAAAGCATGAAGGTCATTGACCTTTTGTATTGAGGTCATTATCCCGAAATTAGGGTCATTACATTACCTCAATTAGGTTATATTTGTATTCCTAGAAAATATCAAGTGAGTAAACACAACAATTTTCTAATATAGCTAGGGAACCCAATTAATTACGGTAAAGCCGGGAACAAGCATGTTTTACTTCAAAAAACTAGATGTCTATTGATTTTTATGAAGGAATCCTTACAATTTTCAATTATGTTTCATAGGTTCTGGACGTGAAATATTTTCAAAGCACCATACTTGTCTTAGAGCATGATATTGAATGTATTAAATTCTAGGTATGATTACAATTTACGGCGACAGGATTAAATTATTTACCATTTCTATGAACTCTATCAGGACCAAACACGGGACATAGGATTGACATGTTAAAGCCGCTACAAAACAGCTGAGATATGTTGTGTACTTACTTAAATTAGTGTACGCTGTACACGAATCTTCTTAGCTTCGAGAATTATCCAATATTTTCAGCTCTTTCGCATTTTTTAGGAAATTTATGACAAACGTAAAGAGGACAAGCAAGCAAAGAACGAACAACGGCGACTAGCCATACCACAGATTCACAAACAGATTCCCGATATTGTAAATGTAATGGTCTGTGGCAGACTAAAAGTGGCGCGCACCATAAACATTTCTTACATCCGTCGTCGTACTTATTATGTGCTCTGTGGTCGTACCTCTCATTCTCTGTCTACGGCCAGGGGGACAATTCTCAGGAAGTGATATAAATATCAAAACAGATATATATCGAAAAATGTATGGGTTTTCGACATTTATCTACTGTGATATTTATATGAGGTCGATTCTCATGAAAAATCCATACATTTTTCGATATATATATCTATTGTGATATTTATATCACTTCGTGAGAATCGGCCCCCAGGGGGCAATTCCCTTGAAGTATTATAAATATCACAGTAGATAAATGTCGAAAAATCCATATATTTTGCGATATATAATATCTATTCTAATATATATTATATCGCGGCGAACACATTGCAGATATACGCCAATAATGAAAAACATTAATTCCCGACCGACCAGATCTCTTCCTGCCTAACTGCAATAAGTTATTAAAGATAGCTGGTCGTTTTCCTTAATGGTGATCAGTTTTTCTTTCTACTACGTTTATTTGTCATACTTTGAATTTCTGCAATCATTTAGTACTTCTTTTTTTATGTGCCTTTCAATATAATTGAACTTTTTTAGGACCGACTCTAACCAATATTAATCTCATATAAAGTTTTGGTCCATGAAAAGAACGCTGTTTGTTTTTTTTTTTTTGCACGCTGTACATATTTTCCAAAGTCTTTAAATATTCATCAGACTGTCTCCAAAATCCATGGATGGTCTTCTCACACAGTTTGTTTGTTTGTTTGTCGTATGAGGTAATGCTGGGCCTATGGTGTCAAAGTTTGTCAGACCACCCGAGGGCCTCTGACATGGCTCACACAGTTTTAATGTATGTAGCTCTAATGGTTGAGGCATTTAAGTAGTTGTAGGTGCCCTTGCTCTCCCAATAAACTTTGTATTCTGTATACATATTAACAACATCGTACGATATTACATTAAATTGAATTTACTATTGATACATATGAGAACCAATGCAATTAACTCATTTTATTAATAAAAAATGTGTATTTTGGGCACAGAATACTAAAAGAGTCTGGCAACATTCATTTCGAATGCAGGCAACACACAAAGCTGAATATTTTTTCTCACAAACCATACAAAACTATGGCGAACTGTCAAAATTGTTTAGCACAGAGTGTGTGCTGACCTTGAAAAAACCGGCACGCGACCTGCAACAAATGATACTATCGTTATATTTAATTTCTTCACAAGACCTATTCATAGGTTTTTCTCTTTCTTGTATGAGTGCGATAGAAGCTATCTAGTTGTCTATTGGTTTCTCTACGAGTATCTACGGCACGTACCTACCGCCATTTACTAGTAGTGGCCGGAAATGTTTAGCAGACATTTCCTTCGCCTTTAAAAATTCCTTACTCTATGCGGCCAAGGAATTTATATACGAGTAACCGAAAGGATCACTCGTCATTTAATGTTAAATGAATTTGAACCTTATTACAACTACATCATCATCATCATCATGTCAGCCTTTAGAAGTCCACTGCTGAACATAGGCCTCCCCCAAAGAGCGCCATGAAGAGCAATCTTGTGCCACCTCCATCCACCGACTTCCTACATAACGTTAGTATTTAATTCAATGTAGTTATAAGGAAAAACGGTCTCGAGATAGCTCTAATGTCTAATGAAATATCTTCCTTTTTAAAATTTTAGGCATATAATTATAAAACTTAAATAGGCAATAAAAGCTTTTAGATATTTTGCTCAGTCTTGTTTTGAGGAATATAATACGGTTCTTATGTCTAGTATATCTTTGCGCCTAGTCATATTTGATACATTTTCAGTTACATATAATAATTATGTTTTGATACATAAATTCACCAGTCATTGTCATTATATTTAGTTCCCGAAACCTATCCCTACACGAGTCTAGTTTCTTGAGCCCTAATATATATCAACAAGCCCGCTTTTGAAGAACAAATACCTTGTTAGCATCAGCGGCTGTGCCCCAGAACAATATACCGTATGTCATTATGGAATGAAAGTAGGCAAAATAGACATCGCGCGCTGCCGCCATTCCTGACAATTCCTTGATTTTGTTGATTGCGTACGTAGCTGAGCTAATTTGTTAGTCAGCTCCTTTATGTGAGTTGACCATGTCAATTTACTGTCTAGCCATACCACCTAAGAATTTAACTTCATTTTTCGGGGATACCTTCAGTTCCTCGAAAGTTTTTAAGGCTTCCACTAAACTGTTTTATACAGATTGTACCCAAAGCGAAATTAACTATGTGGGTATTCCCAACATTTAGTTGCAAATTATTTGCTGAGAACCAATCTTTGATTTTGAATAATAGTATCTTTAATTTTGAACGCCATTACATCATCTGTTTTATCTTTGATTACCAAGGTGGTGTCGTCTGTGAACAAGACCAGGTTCAAATCCCTGATGGTCACAGATATGTCATTAATGTATACTAGAAACAGTAAAGGTCCCAGTATAGATCCTTGTGGAACTCCTAAGTTGAGTGCTTTAATCTCAGATCTGCAACCATTTAATTCAGTCACTTGTAGTCTGTTGCTTAAGTAGATTTTAGAATATCTGACTCTGTGCATCTAATTCCATAATGTCGTAACTTAGCAATGAGGATTTCATGTGAAACACAATCAAATGCCTTTGAGAGATCGCATAACAAGCCATAGGTTCTTTGCGATCTATCAAGTCCCAAATGGATGTCTTCAATGAGCCTAGTTGTGACATGTTAAATCATGACTCCAAGTTAGATTGTTGTTATAGATCTCGATTAAATAAAATGTATTGGGTACAACGCCATCTGGCGAGGAGCAGCGTCTTTTCTATTAGATCAAGTTGTGTTTTCTCCGTATCTGAAAACCAGACGCCGAGTTTGTAAAAAACGCCGAACTCCACCACGCGTGCGCCACTTTCTTCGTTAAAGGAATAATGAAAGCTTTTCTTGTTGAAGACAGATTGATAATTTCGCCTATTTATGAATCAAGAAATAATGGTTGAATTTGCCTCTGCGAGTGAAAGGGAAAAGTTTTCATCTACTGTCTCAAAATAGATAAAATGGTTAATCCACGCAGCGACAACTAGCGACAAGAGGCGTGAACTAGAAGGAAGGTGTAAACGAAGCGGTGGCCTCTGACGGCAAGTAGCAGGGCTTCTGAGTGTTGCTATTATTAATTGACGTTCCAGGAATATTTCGGGCTCTGGATAACTTTGGACGAGGAACGGGTTGTTTAAAAATCCAGAATAGGTCGCATCTTTAAGTTGGCTAACAAATCATAAATACAGAAGGCAGCGTTTCATATGTCGAAAATAATTTACATCTAGAAATCGCTTGCGATGGTCACACCATGGAAGGTTTTGACGTAATGGCGAAATCACATGTAAGTTCCGGAGAGATGGTTTTTTTTATATGAAGTTTTTCGAAGTAAACACCGGAACCTGATTGGAATGTACCAGAACTGGCTGGAGGACAGTGACCTGTATAGCTAGGCCGACAAGGTCTGCTTTACGAAGCAAGTTGCAGAGTTCTTTCTAGAGTTTTCTGGATACCGGAAGTTCGAGGTCTGAGTAGAATGCTACTCGAAGTGCAAACCAAAGTTCGTATATATACAAGAGAGAAGCCTGTGGATTGGATTTTGATTTCGAACGTAAAACTGGATTTAGTTCACGTAGTTGGCACGTGATTAAGATAGGCCCAGTTAGCAGAAAAACACGCAGTTTCTCTTGTGTGAACAAAACGACCGAGGCACGCTGTCCAGAACGAAGCTGCCCTGTTACAGGCGAAATAAGTATACAAGTGCAAAAGCCAGGTTAAAATCGTGCATCTACGGTCGGCTATTGTCGTCACAATTGCGAGCTGCTGTGCGCGATCACCCGGGGCTCACCACCGTTCGTGGAAGAAGCCGGTCTACGAGGGACTCCAGAAGGACTCCAACGCACCACTTGTCCAGTAGAAGATACCAGGCACCGTTCGTGGTCAAGCAGTAGGAGCTGATCGAGTGGAGTAAGGAGGCGTTCCGCGGCGGTACGCGAGACGACGGTACGGCGTCCCAGGAAGCCTCCAGGTTGGTCCACTCCATATCATTTTGAGTCAGCGAGCTACGGTAGTGAAGGAAGTCTTCGCCTTCTGACGTGCAAAGATACTGTTGAAAGATACTTTCTGTCTTATTTTCTGTCTTACTTTCTGTTTACTTTCTATTTTAGAGTTTAACATCCCTCTGGGAAACACAATCTTACACACACACACTCTGTTTGCACAAGTTCTCTTTTAATTTAGAACATTCTAAGGTAAAGACAAGATTATTCCGTTGCGTTGTGACAAGTACATGAACAACTGCTGAGCACAGATTCTCTAAGTTTTACTAGCCTAGGATACTGCTTTTCTATTGTAAATTCATATCATACAGGCCGAAGTTATGTACTAAAATTTATATGTTTGAGGAAATTGTAATCATATTTGAGAATTTTGAGTTTTGAGTATTAAGTTAGTAAGTATTTCCTATTATAAGATCTTGCTGTTTAGAATTATTTTGATGCAGAACAAACTAACTTAAGTGTAAAATATTTCTTTTTGAATTCCTCAGTACAGGGGAGAGTACCAATATTTGATAACTTATGTGTGCTTTTTCTATTTTTTTGTAATAAAGCTCTTTGTTATTGAATTTACCATCTTGTTTTAATTCCTCGCCTTTACCTGAGAAGGAGGTCCGTTACCTTAGCCGGGCAACGATTTTGCTTTTGGGAAACAAAATTGACTCCTGTTTATTTATTTATTGACAATTTTTGACCTATCCTGAAAGACATAAGTTCTTTTGCAATGTATTTTTCAAAAATTTTGCTCATGCTTTGTAGAAACGATATGGGACGGTAATTATTACAGCTAGTATCATCACCTTTTTTGAATATTGGGACCACTTTAGCGACTTTCATTTCATCTGGAAAATACAAACTACTAATACAGTCATTTATTACAGTTACGATTGGCACAGCAACCACACATTGCAATCTTTTCATAAGATATGGCGAGATGTATCATAAATCGTTGTTTTTTTTTGTTTACTTTGTCTTATTATCTTAATTACACGATTTATATGAATAGGTCTGAGAATGAAGTTTGAGCTTGGACTAGTAATATAATTATTAAGAAATGTCATAGAACTATTGATGGTACAACTTAAATTATTGGTTAGATTATTAGCAATATTTTCAAAATAATTATTAAAAATGTTACAAATTTCATTTATGTCATAGATAAATTTATCATCATTATCTAGAATTTTATCACAGAATACATCACAGTCAGTTTTTTCCCCAGTTTCTTCTTTAATAAATTGCCAAGCAAATTTTATTTTATTTTCAGACTTTTCAACTTTTCGTCTTAAATGCAGTTTTTTTGCAGCCAAACACACAATTTTAAAAATCTTACTATACTTTGTTAGGTACGTCCTGGATACATTGCTATCTTCCCTGTGCAATGCATAGAAGTAATACAATCTCGCTCTACATTTTAAAATTCCCTTTGTCACCTATTCACAGATCTTGGGATGTTTATCTGAAGCTTCCTTCACCGGAATCACTTCATTTACTTTGTCTAAACATAATTCAAAGTATATGTGGTAGTCCTTGTACGACTCTGGATATTGCAATAATAGTTGTAAACTATTCTTAAGATTTTTTTGAACGGTTTTTTACTATTCGGAGCATGATCAATGTTGAGTTCAATGTCAACTAATTGCGCACTATGGGCTGATTTAATGCCTGGCAGAACTCTCACGTTTCTAATGTTCTCATAGTCAGTGAATACATTGCCCGTAACTCTATCTATCTAGTATCTATACTTATAGTAAAACTGTAACGGGTCCCATTCTGTACATTGAAGATATAATGAAATTTTCTTGTGGAGGGTACTCTTTATTCAATACTGAAGCAAAAACTGTTTTTTTTTCATTTTTGTCTGTCTGTCTGTCTGTCTGTACCTTGGCTAGGCATCACGCCGCAACTACTGAATGAATTTAAATGAAACTTGGTATGATTTGAGTTCATACTACGAGGTAGGATATAGGATACTTTAAATCCCGAAACATTAAAGGATACCCGCAGGTTAGGCGTTGAAAGTTATTTAAAATAACATGTTGGATTTTGTTGCAACTTGGCACAGTCATAGTTTATATAATAGGTAAAAATTAAGGATACTTTTTATCCCGGAAAATTAAAGAGTCCCTGCGGGATAATGTCCCAAATTCTGTAAATTGAAGATATTGTGTAATTATTTTTGGAGGCCGTTCTATATCCAATACTAAAGCCAATACTGTATTTTTGTAATATTTGTCTGTCTGTCTGTCTGTCTATTCGTCTGTCTGTATGTACCTTGGCAGTGCAAAACGCCGAAAATACTCACTGAATTCAAATTAAATTTGGTATGATTTGAATTCATACTTCGCGGTATTGGACATTGGATACTTTCCATCCCGAAAAATTAAAGAGTTCCTGCAGGATAGGGGTGGAAAATTATTTAAAAGAACACGTAGCACGCTGAAACTATGGAAAGGATGTTGATGCAACTTGGCACAGACATAGTTTATAAGATGGGTACAAAATTATGGATACTTTTTGTCCCGAAAAATGAAGGGTTCCTTTGGGATATGGGTCCTAATTCTGAACATTAGAGATATTTTGAATTTTGTTTTGGAGGTTGGTCTATATTCAATAATGAAACTGTGTTTTCACTTCTGTCTGTGTCTGTCTGTCTGTATTTTGGCCGCTCATCACGCCGCCGGAACTACTGGATGAATTCAAATGAAACTTGGTATGATTTGAGTTCATACTACGAGGTAGGACATAGGATAGTTTACATCCCGAAAAATGAATAGGTTCTCGCAGGATAGGGATTGAAAATTATTTAAAAGAACACGTACCACGCTGAAACTAATGAACGGGTTTTGATGCAACTTGGCACCGTCTTAAGTTATATGATGGGTTAAAATTGAGGATACGTTTCATCCAAAAAAATGAAAGGGTTCCTGCAGAATAGGGGTGGAAAATTATATAAAAGAACACGTAACATGCTGAAACTATTGGACGGATGTTGATGCAACTTGGCACATACATAGTTTATAAGATGGGTGAAAAATCATGGATACTTTTTCAGAAAAAAAAAGTGGTTCCTGCGGGATATGGGTCCAAATTCTGTACATTAAAAATATTGTCAAAATTTTTTTTTGGAGTTTTTCTATGTTCGATAATGAAGCCTAAACTGTATGTTTTTCATTTTTGTCGGTATGTCTGTCTGTCTGTATCTTGGACGCGCATCACGCCACCGGAACTACTGGTAGAAATAAAATGAAACTTGGTATGGTTTGAGTTTTTACTACTAGGTACATAGGATTCTTTACATCCCGAAAAATTTATGGGTTCTCGCAGGATAGGGGTTGAATATTATTTAAAAGAACACGTACCACGCTGAAACTAATGGACGGGTTTTGATGCAACTTGGCACCGTCTTAATTTATATAATGGGATAAAATTGAGGACACGTCTTATCACGAAAAATTAAAGGGCTTCTGCGGGATATGGGTCCAAAGTCATGTTAATATTTAAGTAATATATAATATTTTTTGGATGGTTCTCTATATTGGATACTGAAGCCAAATCTGTTTTATTTTTAATGTTTGTCTGTCTGTCTGTCTGTTTTTCTGTATCATGACCGCGCATCGCACAGAAACTACTGAATGAATTCAAATGAAACTTGGTATAATTTGAGTTCATACTACGAGGTAGGACATTGGATACTTTTCATCCCGAAAAACTAAAGGGTTCCCGCAATATAGGGGTTGAAAGTTATTAAAAAGAACACGTATCACGCTGAAACTACTAGACGGATTTTTTGATGCAAATTTACAGTCATATAATTATATATACTTATATATAATAAATCAATAGGTACGAAAAAGGCAGATAAATAAAAAAATACTCTTGGGTGCTTAAAAAAAGGTATTGAACTTGAATATAACAATTTTTTTAATCGTGTCTTTCTGTCTGTTTGTCTGCATGTTTGTTTGTTCACGCATCACGTAAATACTATTAGACCGATTGCAATGCGGTTTTCATTGTTAGATAGTTTAGGGTTTGATTTGAAATCTAGTGTAATTGGTATCTTAATCTGGTGAGTTAGAAGCCGAGCAATTGATAAAAGTATTTTTGACGGCTACAGAAATTTTGATCTTATGTTGGCATATTGTTCCTGGAATAGCACATTATGGTACTTTGAACCTAAAAAAAGACCACGCGTGCGAAGCCGCGGGTACAGCTAGTATTCAAATATAAGTTGACGTAATAAAAAACTATCTAAAAGATCCGATAGTACGGTTCTGGTTTCAATATCTAGAGGAAAGTTAATATTAAAGTCTCCACTCGGTACAACGGATTTGTCATTACATTTAGTCACTTTGTCTAGAAATTGCTCTAGATTGTTCAGAAAAAACAGTCAATTTAGCTGAAAGCGATCTGTACACTACCAGAATAATGGAATTTTCCATTTCAATACAACAGATCTCACAATGTTTATCTATAGACAAACTATTGATGTCTTCTCGAGTTTTAAATTTTATATTATTTTTGACTAGGATTAGACATACACCACACTTAAATGATTCTCTACAAAATACTGAGGCAACCTTGAAGCTTCCTACACTATACACATTTCAATTACTCAAATTAAATCATGTTTCCGACACACACATTCTATATCTTCTTACGTTATAAATAAACTTAAAATATGTTCTTTATTAAAAATACTTTGCACGTTTTGGTGACACAATCTTATTTCTCGTTTTCCTGTGGAAGTACCAGCTGAACATTTTGGGAGGGATTCGCAGGATCATGAATAGAGGAGATTGTGTCATTAACTAGCAATTTCAAGTTACTCTGATTAGTCTCATACTGGCAGGCAATAGCAACTGTCAAGGCAACGTCTTTTCGGATCTTTCTTAAATATTGATATTCCTTATTATTAGCATTTAGGTCCACAATATTACGATTATTGTATACAGATGCAAGGGTATACATCTTACTGTTTAATTTTTCTCGTTCATTTTGTTATTACATTCGTAAAAAAACGTAGTCACAACCAGTTGTCAGTTGTCGCTAATTTCTCTATTTTGGATATATACTCGTTTTCTCTTGGAATAATGGTTTTGTGATTCCCAATCATAATAACAAATAAATCTTCATTGTAAGAATCTTCAAATAGTCTTCATTTATTACTATATCCCAAGCGCTGTTAGGCTAACACAGGTTTGTTATTTCATATCTCTCAGGCAAGAAATTTTTAATATTGTCTCTCATGTTTCTTCCGCAGTTATCGGAAAGCATCTTTATCCGTATATAATTGCTTTTATTCAATATATTATCTGTTGTATATTTTGGACTATATACTTTCCACGACGTATTAAAGTTGTTTCCCTTTCTTTCGTTATGTTCTTGTGTACTTTCATTTTCCTTTGTATTTGTTTCCTCTGTACATACGTTTTTGCTTGGATATTCAGTTTGAATCTTATTTGAACTCGATATCTTCTATGAACTTTTGTAATTTTCTAGCTGTTGTTCAAGAATCTCAACTTTATTGTGCGTGTCTTCTTTGCTCTTTAGATTTAGATTTTACATTATTTGCTCTCGTAACGGAATATAGTACAAATGAGTTTTTCTCTTTCCTCCTGAAACGCTGCAGCAGTTTGTTCTCTACGTGTCAGTTCCTTCTCCAGGATTTTTATGAGAGCTGTAAGTAGGATAATATTGGGAATTCTACGTCCGCTTACGCTCACTCCTGGGAGTAGAATTCCCAAAATTACCTCTGTACATTCAATCGTTTAAAACGTTGGCTAACGTAACGTGAGAGACGATGCGTTTGCGATGTTAATGAGTGTTAGGTTTGTTTCGATCGATAATAATAATAATAATAATAACACTTTATTACACCAGAAATAAGGAACAAATATAGAAGAATTTGTTTTAAAAATAGGCACAATGGGCGGTCTTATCGCTAAAAGCGATCTCTAAACGATCGATCCCGATATGTCTAAGCAAAATAATTATTATATTTAATTTAGGTACTTACATTTGAGACTTGTAGATTTAGACTCGCATGCGATGAAATGATCTTCTTTGGAGAACATAAAATCATTTCAAATAAGTGCAGAATATTTACTCGCTATGAGTTTATAATAATAATAATAACTCACATCAACGTCTACGATCTTTATTCTTTTGATTCAGATTTACTAACATAAAGTAAAGAATCTAGTTTGATACTAATAATCGCTAGATTGGCTCGTATTTTTCGCGATTTAAAGATCTATTTTATTCTGATTCAGTTTTATCATATAATGAGTTGATACTAATAATCATGACCAGTTTGGTTCAAAAACTTATTTTCTATACCAGTTTGGTTCGAATTTTTCATGGATAACTTAAAATAAAAAATATATTTTAATCTCAATTAATATTTCATGACCAGATAGGCTCAAAGACTTAGGGTTTATTTTGATATTAGTTTCGTTTAAGTCTTTCATGAATAAATTAAAATAAAAAATAATAAAAAATATCTTTTAATCTCAATTAATATTTCATGACCAGATAGGCTCAAAGACTTAGGGTTTATTTTGATATTAGTTTCGTTTAAGTCATTCATGAATAAATTAAAATAAAAAATATCTTTTAAATTAATTTAGTATTCATGACCAGTTTGGCTCAAAGACAGAATTTTATATTTGATATTAGTTTCGTTTAAGTCTTTCATGAATAAATTCAAATAAAAAATATATTTTATATTAATAATTCGCGACCAGAGTGGCTCAAAGACTGAGTATTTTATATTTGATATTAGTTTCGATCAAGTCTTTCACGAATTACTTAAAATAAAAAATATATTTTCAAATTCAATTAATAACCATGACCAAGTACGGTTCAAAAATTCATAGATTTATATTCAAGTTTTCCATGATTATTGTATCTAATGATATCTAAATAAAATTATTTAATTTAAACCAGATTGATTCATATCCTTGACGAGACATAATTAATATTTTTTTCCGTCTATAATTTTCATATGTAAACATTAATTTATATCTAAAATTTTATGTTAGCTATAATCGTTTGGCTCAAAAGAATTTTAAAATTAGACCATGATTAACTGATATAAAAAAAAACTTTCCTGCAATTACTTTTATTGAATTTAAGTGTTCCTGAAATAGATGAATAAAAAGTTGAAAAAAACTTGAACCAAAATTGTTGTTACGTTTGAAGTCGCTATAGCCAAATTATTTTCCCTCTAAAGTTTTAATTATTTCCCTTTAAGTATACTTTAAATTCACAGGACTTAAGTATTACATCGCTATAACCAAAAAACTCGTTCAACCGAGGTTGTTATAAATGATATCCATTGTATATTGTAAACAAAAAACTTATTGCGTCGGTAAAACTATTTTGTTTTAAACTTATTTGAATCCATGATGTAAACATGGATTATAATTTAATAGAACATGTTAGGTATACAAAACTCATGATATCAATGATATGTATTGATACTTTGATAAAATGTGAAGTAAAAAATAAGTTTGTATTCTTTTTTTTCTTTTACCTTATATTATTATAATCATTATAGAAACATGTTTTTTTGTCTGACTGTACCAACCAGTGTAGATAGAGTTTCGTAACATTTTTTATCAGTAGTGTAATGTTTTTTTTTTGTAGTTTTGATGATTTTGAGACATTTAATTTGTACTTATAAAGGTGGTATTACATAAATGTATGTATATAATCATGTAAGTAATAAAGTGGCACACAAAAAAAATGAATGTGTAAAAAAAGTGTTGTAAAGAGCGTATTTTCAAAATAATAATAAAAACAGAAATGTGTATTGGTATAATAGTAAGTAGTAGTAGTAACTAGTTGTTTATGAGGCGTTATAATCAATATGTCACAATACTACATAGTTTTTCAAAAATCTTAGAGAACTTACTATTATGAAGATTATAACAGATATCCACATCCACAGATATCCACAGGTTTAATACATCTGGATTTTACCATAAATGTTGAGTAATCAGTTGATATGCAGGTCGACACTGAAATATATGCAATTCAGCCATACATGTTAAACACAGAATAAATAATAGTAGATGCGATGTTGTAGTCAATTAGAAAAAAATGATATTTTCAGTATTTACTATACTTACCTATATAAATTAAACAAGTGTTAATAAAATATAACTAACGCGTAGGTACAATACATAAGTTCAAAAAACTAAAACCCGACTACGGTCGGGTAAGAAATAGCTTATATCACTCTTGCGATGAAGACAAATCGATTGATACTTCGCTTGTCAAAATCGAACCAAGTTTTTAGTTTTAACACAACCCTTCCTTTGTCTTGTTATAGTCGGGTAAAAGATATATAATAAAAATTGCCTATGACACTTGGTGGTTCGTGACTCTGAATACGACGCCAATCGAACGGTCGCCGGGTTGAATCCTTTAAATTGTAATCATTTGTGTGATGATCTGAAATGTTTTCCGAGTCATGAATGTAATATTAATATTTATGTATGTGTATACGTTATCTAGTACCCATAGCAAAGGGTATCCTCGTTTGGGGTTAGGTAATTGATGTGAATTGTTTCTCTATATAAATAATACGCGGGCATAGCTACTTATTCAGGTCTAAACCTGTATGATCATGTTTTACTGCAACATATATGTTTTAGTCATATAGTCCTTTGTCGGTATTTTTTCAAAGGCACCGCCTCGACCGTTTATAAACGTAAGAAGTACATAAGAAATCAAAACTATGTTGTGTCATAATTCCTTTAATATAGAGTAAATTATATTAATTAAGTATTATTGCTGACGATACAGCTTATTTGCTTTAAAAGCCTCGTTTTTTTCGATAACCTCATTATTAGTGATTATTCTCTGCAGTGAAGTGACGTAATTCAATAGAAAAAAAATATGTAAGTAAGTATTTATGTTTTTATATAACTCTTTATATTTTGTTCTCATAGTAGCTTCATTTGTTTGTTTGTCGTATGAGGTAGTGCTGGCCTCTGATGTCAGAGTTTGTCAGGCTGCCTGAGGCCTGTGACATGGCTTAACGACTGCTATTAATCAATAACAGCCGAGACCGACTGCTTAACATGCCCTCCAATGCAGGGAGTAATGGAAAGCCGCACATAACTTATAAAAGTCATTTGGTGTGGAGCCTAGGATCGAACCCAGTATCGTCGGATTCTAAGTTGCACTATTGAACCGTTAGGATACCAACGCTTGGTGGTACCAGTAGCTGCTTAACATGCCCTCCAATGCAGGGAGTGATGGAACGCCGCACATAACTTATAAAAGTCATTTGGTGTGGAGCCTAGGATCGAACCCAGTATCGTCGGATTCTAAACTGCACTATAGAACCGTTAGGCCACCATCGCTCTTAAGGTATACTGAAAGGTATACTATATTGTGATATAAAGACTTTCTTACAAAAAAAAAACTTTTGTGCATTCACTGTACATGCGTACAGTCGCCAATGTTCATATTACTAAGGCTTACCTATATTTATACTGTCTGTGTTTATTGTTACAGAAAGAAGCGCAAACTTAAAGACGTGGACTTGTTTAGTATTTTCAAAGCCGAAGAACAGAATATTTCAACAGGGCAAGCAACAGCAACGACATCCAGCTTCACATCCCGCGTTTCAACGGGATAAGTCAGACGTACCAATTCACTAGGTGGTAATTTCTTTATCGATTGCAAAGTATACAACACGTTGGACTCGTTGGCTTCTAAACCTCAAGAACGATATAAAAAAGCATTATCATATGTAAAACTCCAGACGGACGTGTTAAGCCCTGAATGGTTAACTATACAAAACTTTTTAAACCAAGCTTACGAACGCTTTGAAGATAGTGAACCTGTATTTTACAGGAACGAGCAAGATAAATAAATTTTGCTATCATTTTAAGATGTAGCTTTCGTCAGACCTGTGTGTAAAGTTTAAAAGTAGTTACTTTTTTTGATAATTTTAACGGAGGAAAATTAATTGTTCTTAACACATTTCATTTTTACTTTTTTTTTTTAATTGTGCTTAAGATTTATGTTGTACTTTATTATTTTTCCTTAATAATAGAGAGGTTTTTTTTCTTATTCGTAGTCAGACTTATAAATAAAAAATGTTAACTGTTGAAATTACATTTTATTTTTAATAAGGTATTATTATTATTATTATTTCATTATACTTAAGTTGTATGCTCTACTTTATTAAATTACTCAACAGTATCAATTTTATTTTTTTAATTGTGTTTTACATTGCTTTATGAGATTTTAAATTTTGATTTGATCTAGGGTGTATTCATAGGTACATTCACATTAGGTTGGTATAAAGAAAGGTAAGCAGAAATGTCTATAAGCAGTGCCAACTAAAAAGTATAATATTTAGTTATATTACAGCTGCTTCAAGGTATCTGAGTAGGTAGTTATAAAAATGAGATTTTGTAAGACTTGTGATATATCTGTTAGAAGTACGTCGTGGGTAGGTCACTTGCGTAGTAATGCGCACAAACAAAAAGATACTAGTGTGCTATATAAAGATGGTGTACATATCGTATCATCAGCATTTAAGGGACGCATTGTAACATATAGATTAAAAGCACATGATAAGTTTGAACATGGCTGTGTGGAAGCATTTCTAAACTCTATTAGTAAACAAATAAAGTCGCTTTTAGACGATTCACTTGGAAAGCACACATGCTTAAAAGTAAATTTTGAACTTTTTTCTTCGTTCACGATGATGAAAAATAATAATCAAGAAATGAAATCATTTGGTACCAAAAACATTGTATTGTACAGTAATTACGATTTTGTAACACTTTTGTCCGACACAAAAAGCAAATTAAAAAAAATAATTGAAGAATTTATGGAACGTGACAGTGGTTGGACATTCCTCAACAACTCACATTTAGAAATAAATATAAATAAATACCAACCTTTGGGTGGTTCAAAATATGTGTCACTACCAAAAAAAATAAGAAATAAAAAGGCATGTTTAAATATACAAAACCACGACGACTACTGCTTTATGTGGTGTATCACTGCGGCTTTATTTCCATCGTCAAGCCATGCTGAGAGGGTGTCATCTTACCCGGACTTTCATACTGTGCTAAACACCGATGGGATGCAATTTCCTGTTACTTTTGCTGATATAGAAATGTTTGAAAAAATAATCCAAACATAAAATTTATTATCTATGGTTTGGGAAATAAAAGCAGTATAGTAGGTCCTTTGTACAAATCAAGTAATGTGACTAACAACAAAAAAACTATACATTTGTTATTTCTTGAAAATGGTGCTTCTTCACACTATTGTCCAATAAAGGATTTATCACGACTTGTCAGGAGTCAAATAACAAGTCATCACGGCAAACTATATTTTTGTGATACTTGTTTAGTGTTTTTTAACACAACTGATCAACTAGATAAACTTTCTTGTGGAGGTGTTGTTACTGTTTTACCTGAGGACGGTTCAGTAATAAAATTTAAGAACTATGAACGCAAACAAGATATGCCTTTTGTTATATATGTTGATTTCGAGTCATTGTTAGTAAAACATGAAGATGAAACGAAAGTATCTAATTCAACAACTACGTTACAAAAACACGTACCCGCGGCGTTTAGTTATCATATAGTTTGTTCTGTTGATGAAACTTATAATCAATATGTTTCGTATCGAGGTCCTGATTGTGTTAGTAAATTTATGGAATCAATTTATCACGATTCATTACAGATACATAAAGTACTAAATAAAAAGAAGCCGATCATATTAACAGAAGAAAACGAAAGAGACTTTAGAAATGAAACTAACTGTCATATATGTGGACATTCCCTTTATGGTAACAGAGTCCGGGACCACTGTGGAATTACCGGGTTGTACCGTTCCGCAGCACATATGCAGTGCAATTTGCAATATAAACTACCAAAGTTCATACCAATTTTCTTTCATAATTTATCTGGATATGACAGTCATTTGTTTATAAAACAATTAGGAGAAGCACCAGGGCCTATTAAAATTGTACCGAAAACAAAAGAAAACTATATTTTTTTTACAAAATTCGTTCCAGTTGGATACGATGAATTCGTTCAACTTCGTTTTGTGGATTCTTTCAAATTTTTGGGAACTAGCTTGCATAAACTAGCATGCACTATGAGTAGTGATGAATTTACGCACATGCACAATCATTTTCCAAACGAAAATGAGTTCAAGTTGGTTACGAGGAAAGAAGTTTATCCATACGAGTATATGGATAAATGGGAACGTTTCAAAGAACCAACCCTTCCAGCTAGGGAACAATTTTATAGTGTATGTGTAAAATGTATCTAAAAAGGATTATAAGCATGCTCAGTTAGTGTGGTCATCATTTAACATACAAAATTAAGGACATTTCACAGATATTTACTTAATGACAGACGTGTTATTATTGACTGATATATTTGAGAAATTTAGAAAAACATGCAAATTTCACTATAAGTTGGATCCTGCATTTTACGTTACCGCATCGAGTCTCTCTTTTGATGCAATGCTTTTGAAAACAGGTGTAGAGTTAGAGTTAATAAATAATTTAGAAATCCTTAGGGTGATTCAAAGTGGAATTAGAGGAGGCATTTGCATGTGTTCACATAGGCACGCTAAAAGTAACAACAAGTATTTAGAAGATTATGATCCATCGCAATCAGATTCGTATATTGCATATATTGATTGTAATAATTTATATGGATTTAGTATGTGCCAATCACTACCCATGTCTGATTTCAAATTCTTAAAGTCAACTGAAATAGACAGTCTTAATATAACAAACTTCCCCGATGATGCTGATTATGGATTTATACTTATACTTGAACTTTGATTTATACTTGAAGTCGACTTATGCTACCCTGAAGGATTGCATCATAAACATAATGATTTACCATTTTGTCTTGAAAAATGCGTACCTCCTGGAGGAAAGCATACAAACCTCGTACCCAAGTTACATGATAAATACTTTTACGTTATACATTACGTTCATTTAAAAACTTGTATGAAACATGGTTTGGTTTTAAAAAAAATACACCGTGTAATTGCTTTCAGACAAAGACCATTTCTCAAAAAATATATCGATCTTAACACGACTTTGCGTCAAAAAGCAACGTCTGGTTTTGAGCAAGTTTTTTTTAAATTACTCAACAACAGTATTTTCGGTAAAACGTTAGAAAACAACGAAAAAAGAGTAAATGTGAAGTTAGTCAAAGAGTGGGATGATGAACAAAATGTAACAAAAAAGAAACTGAGTGCTTGCAAGCTAATTGCTAATCCTAATTTTCACAGTTTATCAGTTTTTACTGAAAATTTAGTTGCTATTCAGTTGAAACCTGATTGTGTGGTTTTAGATAAACCTATTTACATAGGGTTTACAGTTTTGGAATTATCTAAAAGTCACATGTATGACTTTCACTACTCAGTTATGCAACCTCATTACGATAACCGCTTACAGTTGTGTTATACTGATACTGATAGTTTTATATATCATATAGAAACCAAAGACTTTTATAAAGACATTAAAGAAATATTTTTAGATTACATTGACACGAGTAATTTTGATAGTGAAAATATGTTCAACTTACCACTAAAAAATAAAAAAATACCTGGTCTTTTTAAAGACGAAATGAATGGTAATTTAATAACAGAATTTGTAGGCCTGCGAGTAAAACTGTATTGTGTTAAAACCAAAGAGTATATAAATACTACGTAAGAGTTAAAACTATGCAGAAAACTTTAAAAAAAGCTAAAGGAGTAAAGAGTTGTGTTGTTCGTGATTTCAAAATGTCTGACTATGAGAATACCTTATACACTGGTAACGTTGTACGAAAAGTCAATGTTTTATTTAAGTCAATAAAACATGAAATATATACAAGAAGTACTAATAGAATTGCTTTATCTAGCGATGATGATAAACGTTTGATTGCTAAAAATAAAGTAGCTACAAAAGCTTGGGGGCATGTATCAATACTAAGTTTTAAAACTGGATAAGTTATGTTTAATATAATTTTAAGAATGTGAATGTACCTACATTATGAATACTAAAAGAAAAATCAAATTAATATATCTCGTAGATTATAAGATGAATACCTTTAAAATAAACTGGATAAGTTATGTTTAATATTATTTTAAGAATGTGAATGTATCTAAATTATGAATAATAAAATAAATGTAAAATAAATATTTCTTGAGGATTATAAGATGAACGAAACCTTTAAAATAAAATACTTTCTAATTATTATTATTGTTTTTTATTTATAATACCAAATAAAAGTTTAATTTAGGTAAATAACTTTCCAATATAGTAATAATGTATATGTCAATATACAATATATATCTAACATGCATATCAGTATCTTTTAATTAAATTTTCAATTAGTAAAAAGGTTCAGGTACCAATCAGTCCTTACAAGTTTTAAATTTCAATGAATTTACGAAATAAGAACTGTCTGCTTCATAAGAAACCTTGAAACATTATACTTCATTATCAATTAGGTATATCTTCTACCAACCAGTCCTTACAAGTTTTAAAATTTCGTTGAATTTACGAAATAAGAACTGTCTGCTTCCTAAGAAATCTTGAAACATACTTCAATAGTTTATTTTATTTACATTCCTATACTGAAAAATCATTCAATCTCTGCGACTGGCAGGCGACGCTTGTCACAACTTAAACTATTTAGTTTTAACTGCATATTATCTGTAAGTATTTTATATCTGATCAAGTAGTATTTTAAATATTATTATTATTATTATTATATATATTTTATGTTCTTATTTCTTTATTTCTTCCTCTACAGAACATGGGATCAGAAACTGATCCAATGTGGTTTCCTCACGCACAAGACCCACTTACTGGTTTGGATGACCTCGAAAGAAAGATAAGAAACGAGCAGCGAATTGCTGCAGCTAATGCTGTCAAAGAACAAAAGCAAGAAGAAAAACGCAATAAGCGCAAAATCAAAGGTGCTGTGTCATATGTTGTCAACAAGAGCCCAAGAAGAGGACATCGTGTAATTAAAATACAAGTTTACGAATATAATGAACAACTTAATGCAAATTGTGAAACAACTCGTGTGCAATATACAGTGTCGGAATGTATAGATGAAGTTTTAACTGTGACTGAAAATGTGATTAGTAAAATAACAAAAAAAATGTCTGAAAATGTAAGTGATTATTAACTAAGTGTGAGATCCTAATAGGTATTATGGTACTGTAAAAAATATTTATAACAGTGCGTTTTACTTTTAAATAAATTATGGGAACTTAATTATTATGTTGTTTTATTTTAGTAAAAACCATTTATTTGCAATTAAAAATTTAATAAAATCAATAAAATATCCTAAGACATAAAAAACTTAAAATTAGAAATGTATACAATATTAAAGTTCTTAATTGATACATACACAGGTTTTTATAAAGCACAACAGTTTTCAATCCAATCATAGCTTTCTGGTCTTTTGTATTCTCTTTCACAATGAGAATTGCGTGAACTAGTCTCATCAATACCATCTTCTACATACCCATAATTGCGATTGTCAAACATATTAAATACTTGCATGTTATTCTCAATGAACCATTTCTTTACTAAAATAACCTTTTCTTAATGCACAGTGCTTTTTATGATAAAAACAATTTAGAGCACTTCTGTCATTACAATAAAGTTTATTTAATTGCAATAAATTAGGACAACCCTGTTCACCAACGTCTATTACACTACACTTATTACAAATACTTTTTAACCATTTGATTTTTTCCATTCCTTTGACTAAAATGTTTTTATTTGTTAAAATTGGAATAACAATTCTTTTAAATTCACGATAGTCAATATAACCTTCACTCCAAAATATACCACGTCGTCTTTCTATCCAAGAAACGGTTTTCTTTTCTGTATCACTCAAATTGTAGTATGGGTATGGTGGTTTTATTAAGAACACTTGAGTATAATCATTAGTAGCTAGTGCAAACTCCTTTATAATAAAAATATTATAAGAATCTTTAAATCCTTGTAAATCTACTATCATGTGCCCTGGATTCATGATATCTTCTTAACTATACTACTCAAAGGTTTGTATTCAACAATGCAGTCGTTTAGAATCAAACAGAAAGCTGTTGTGTCTTGTGGAAACTCTGTGACAGCTTCAAGGTCGATGCGTACGTCTATTGGTCCTGTCTTAAGAATTTCGTTCTGTCGTGAACAATCAATCACAAAAAGTGGTGCCTTAGATTTAAAATCAGCATAACTTAATAAAGGTTCTGGACGATGTCCGTAATACGACTGTTGAAATCTAGTATAGCGCTCGTATATTAAAGAGTAGTTATCATCGGCGAATTTAATATTTAGGTTTTCATAAGGGAAGTAGCAAGAGTTCAGGAACACTCGCAGATTTTGTATGTTACAGTGGTCAAACTGAGACGTGTCTTTATCAGCATGACGCATACGATTTGTTTGTAAGCCTACGATTACATATCGCGGTTTTTCTCCTTGAGAAGATGTTTTGATAGCCCAAGTATGTTTTCTAGTTTTTGGTAGGGCTGGATATTCATAAAGATCCCAATTTCTAAATATCATATTAATGGGTCGATCTTTTTCTAGATATTTAAGCAAATTAATTCGTTCGCGATCAGACACTTTTATATGAGGAACGCGCCAACTAATATTTTTAATATCAACACTTTCGACATATTCACCAGCATCTAATTTTACTGCATTGAGATTTGTGCTACTTCTAAGTAATATTAATTCATGTTTGCAGTTCATAATAATCTTGTTATAGTCTTCAGCGAAACCAAGTATTTTATTAAGAGGTATGGATAGTGAAAAACTACCTGCCCAATTAATTGTTGTTCCATTGATATCCCACCCCCACGACTTTGACATCTTTGATTCGTTGTCATTCATTGAAATTAGAGATTTCATTGTGGTTGTAATGCCCGCATTTTTTATTTTATCTATTTCTACACCATTTACTCATACCGGATATCTTGAAAGAAAAATAGTGCAGAGTTGTTGGTGAAGTGCACTTTGGTTACTGTTGTTTTTGTGTCACGCTTAATAACATTCAGAACACCTTCTATGTACAGAGTACTTGCTGAAGGTAAAACGTATAGATCTTGTCGATTAATAGGTATTCGTATTTCATCATTTTCACGAAAGCTATTGACATATGGTTTATACGTATGATATTCTATACTTTCAATTGTATTATCAACACGAGGAGAATCTGCTAAGGATACTCATTTTAATAGTCCAATTAATTTAAGAAACTTCTTGTTTTCTTTCGTTAGTTTACTTTAGGTCTTCTTTTGTTGATGGTGTGGTTAGAAATGCGACAATTCGATGTCTGTGGTGAGTTTTTATGATAATCATTTTCTCCTTATATGTAAATACAATTGGATATCTTCATCTCGTAAATTTACTAAATTATTATTTGCATCCAATATTCTAATAGTTATTGAGCTGATGTTGATCTAATTGATAGGAAAATAAAGGATATTCTTTGGTATTTCAATAATCCTATAACCAGGCGGCACATTTGGAGGAAATTCGTGAATTATATGACTGGGTGTACCGTTAGTGTATGAGCCGCTAATGATATCACATTCTATCCTTAGCACGGTAGTCGAAAGAATGTTGACAGGATGAGAAGATTCGTTTAATATATTCGCTTTTAGTGTCTCTTTATTGAGTTATTTATTACATCAATATTAACATAACTTTGGACCCATATCCCGTAGAAAAGCTTAACTTTTTCGGGATAAAACGTGTCCTCAATTTTAACTCATCGTATAACTTAAGACGGTGCTACAGATTAAATAATAGTACAATTACAGAAGGATAACTGAGTACAGTCATTTAAATACATAGCAACTCTCGCTACAACGCAATAAAGTGCAATTTAACTCGCACAGCGCTGCGATCTTTCAATTATATGTATTTACCTAGAAGGCGCTCACCCATTGTGTGCAGGCTAGGATGTACCGTATCACAACGCGCGAGAGCTTCCATTGCTCTAACCATTTCAGAATCGCTCTGTCACTTTTTCGTTCGGCAGGGTTGTATCAAGATATAACTAGGTACTTGTACTAGTAATTATTCTGTGATATGATATGACTTATATATTGTAACAGAATAAACAATTATGTTTTTTTTTTTTTTTACTTATTATTATAAATGTTGATAGTTCTACTAACTACATATAATGAAATTCTTATAAGAATAGACCTAGTACCTCATTATTTGATTATAACTTAATAGGTATTGCACTTTGATGAATAAACGGTGCCTGTTTGAATTTCATACTTCATAATGAATGAAAAATTACCAATGAATGAATTACCTACGTAATTAAATGACAGTATGTAGTATGTATTTAACGAGACTTGTCAGACCAAATGCTATGCAGTACATTCTAGGTTTCTTCTTGGTACTCATAATTAAGAAAAGAATAAAATTTGTCAAAAACTTTACGTAAGTAGGTACTTTATCGTAAGCACACGGCGCACGACTCATCAAGCGCACGCTTGACACTCTACTGAATTAACCACAATATTGCTGCCGCAAAGTGTAAGTATTATATTTGTACTTGTTGCAGAGTGCGACTGGCCTGACGGTGCCAAGTTGCATCAAACTCCGTCCATTAGTTTCAGCGTATTACGTTTTCATTTAAATAAGTTTCAACCCCTATTCTTGCGAGAACCCATTAATTTTTCGGGATGTAAAGTATCCTATGTCCTACATCGTAGTACGAAGTCAAATCATACCAAGTTTCATTTTAATTCATCTAGTAGTTCTGGTAGCGTGATGCGTGGCTAAGATGCAGACAGACAGACAAAAATGAAAAAACATACAGTTTTGGCTTCATTATGGAATACAGAGTAACCTCAAAAAAAAAACACAATATCTTTAATGTACAGAATTTCGACCCATATCCCGCAGGAACCCTTCATTTTTTCCGGATTAAAAGTATCCATAATTTTCACGTATCTTATAAACTATGTATGTGCCAAGTTGCATTGTCACGAGGCGGTCCAGGGTTTGGGTTAGTTCCACTAGCCCAGGGACCAAACCTCAGTGGACACAACATTACAGAAACAATAGGAGTACATGGAGATGTTGATAGACAGAGATCTTGCACTCGACTATTCTATTCAGTCTTCTCTTAATTTAACTTCAACGATACGTATTAAAATAACCACTTATGAAGGTATTATCATATATATTTAAAAAAGACTCATATATATTTGTAATAAACTTATTTAGGTATTTTATAACATATTATTTTGTAAAAGTTAGCAGTTTTGCTAATCCAAAAGACAATATGGGAAACACAGGTTATTTGAATTTAGAATTAATAACGACAAACTATCAAATGGAATGAAATGGATTATGAAAGAATTAAGAGATCAAATGAGTATTATTATGAAAGAGGTTTTGACATCGTCACAATACCCCGCCTCCTCGGAGTTTTATTTTTAACAGTGTTTTTTTTTTTAAATTTGGTATTTAATTTTTTTTATGTTATTGGTATCCAAAACATTAGGTTTATTTAAAAAAAAGGAGAAATTAAAATACTAAAGAAAAAAGAAAAAAAAATAGTAGAAGTTAGTAATGAAAATATACATAATAAGGGTAATAAAGATAAAATAGTAAAATAATTAATTAAAATAATGGAAATGCTGAGCTGAAAAGGAATTTTTAAACTCTGGCCAATTTTCAAAGAAACTTGTACAAGCTCCTTTGAATTTTGTTGTTGACCAATTTGGGTTATCGCTTTTAATTTTTAGGTGAACATGTTTATTTACAATGTCAATATACAATTGATTGGATTCCTAGATGCATTCAAATTCATAAATCACACATTCATTCATCATTATTCATAGTCTTATTCCCATTCCTTGGAAATAAAACTCATATGAAAGAGGAACCTTAAATAATATAAAGGTTACTCGTGGAACCAGTACAATATAGTGTAGGTTATTTATACAGTCACTATCCGCTGATTAGGGTGATTATGTGAGTGTATGTGTGTATGTGTATGTGTGGTGAGTGTGTGGTGTATGATGTGTAAATGTATGTATGTGTATATTTATATACAATTAGTTTGCCAAAATGGCTAAACGTACCTTAGGGTACGACGTGCCTATAGCACGTGTATGTACATAGTAAACGTTGTGTTAGAACGTTAAAATAGTATAAGTAAGGTAGGTAGGTAATAGTATATTATGAGTTCAATGTATTCTCGGTATAGGCATGAAAGAATAAGCAGAAAATTCTGAATAAAATTTATTTTTCAATGTAGTCCCCTAGGATCTGAACACACTTATTTGTTCTGGAAAATAACTTTTGAATTCCCTCCAAAAAATATTTTTCTTCCTGGTCTGAAAAATGCTCGTTAATTGCTGCCTTTAACTCTTCATCGTCGGAAAAATGCTTGCCTCGAAGTTCTTTTTTGAGATTTGGGAACAGAAAGTAATCACTAGGGGCTAGGTCCGGGCTGTAGGGTGGATGATTGATTTCTTCAAATCCGCAATCCCGCAAAGCAGCATTGGCAATGCGCGCCTTGTGAACAGGCGCGTTGTCGTGCAGAAGCAATACAACTGTGGTCAATTTTCCCCGTCTTTTTTCTTTTATTGCCTCCTTTAAATTGCGCAGGATGTTAGCGTAAGTTGCGCCAGTAATACTCTCACCTTTTTTTGTGTACTCAATTAATAAGATTCTCTTGGAATCCCAAAACACTATGGCCATGAGCTTTCCGGCGGATGGGAAGACTTTGAACTTCTTCGGTGGGGCTGTTCCTTTTTTATGCCACTGCATAGACTCCTGCTTGCTCTCAGGATTATAGTGATGAACCCACGTTTTATCACCATCAACAATCCGATCATAAATACTTTGCGGATTTTCACCACAGAGCTCCAAAAACTCCTTGCAACAATCAACTCGCGCTTGTTTCTGAAGCGCTGTGAGCATTCGCGGCACCCATCTTGCACTGACCTTTGACAAATTCAGATGGTCATGAAGGATAGTGTGAATGGTACCCGCGGATAGCTTGGTTCTTTCTGCTAATATTTTTACTCTCACACGGGCATCTTCGAGTACAAGTTTCTCAACAATTTTTACGTTTTCATCAGTAGCGGCACTAACCGGCCCACTGGCACGAGGGTCGTCTTCAATACTCTCTCTACCCCGTTTAAATTCCCTTGACCACTTCTGAATTGTAGATAATAAAGGTGCAGAATCTTGGTAAACAGCCATCATTTCTTCGTGAATTACTTTTTTAGTCTTTCCTTGTTTTGTGAGGAATTTTATCACAGCGCGATGCTCGAATTTTTTCAACATTGTCGTATCAGTCATCGTAGTTGCCTTTCCGAAATGATATTTTGAATACTAATGGCGACAATCAAATAAAATGTTGTATTAATACCCTCAATGAGTGTCATAAACTAATGAGATAATTTAATTACCCTCATCATTAGTATATTACCCCGATACCGAGAATACATTGAACGCCCGTCGTAAGTATAAGATAAGTCTATACACCAACAATATTGAATCCAAAGCCAAGGTAGCTGCAAAAAACTTGGTATTTTGTTTAAGGTTAGGCGGTACTTCACACCGGGACAGCTTTTGAATCTTTATCAAGCACAGGTCTGATATTGTATTAAGTACTGTTGCCACCTCTGGGACGGTTCTGCCAAGTATCACTTCAAGTCTTTGGATTCAATTGAGAGACGTGCTATCAGGCTCACTGGGGATGACACTCTAGTAAAGAGTAAGCTTCAAAGTCTGGCGCATTGACGTGAGGTAGCAAGCCTGTCGGTATTCTACAGATTGCACTATGGAGAACAAAACCAACATGAACATGAACTGCACAATCTGATTCCCCCATCACCTTTCCATCAACATACGACTAGACGATTGGCAAAGCGCCACCCTTTTATGGTTGAAATACCTTGCACAAGAACGAAGCGTTACGCTTCTTCTTTTATTATAAGAACGGTGAAGGAGTGGAAGTGGAAGGAAGTGCCCTGCCCTCGTCAGAGTTTCTAGTAAATTATAACCCAGGAGTGTTCAAGTAAAGAGTGAATAGGTATCTACTAGGCAAGCGTGCTACACCTTCGACCACATCATCGCTTTCCATCAGGTGAGATTGTGGTCAAATGATTGCCCAGAACGTAAAAAAAAAGAAAGATATTTGCTTTCAATTCTGGATGTTTTGAGGTTTGACAGCAGTCACCTGTCAATTTGATACAGACATCCAAAAAGAAGATATCAATGAGATCTATCACTTGTATTGTAACTACTAGGCTGTATTCACTTACACGCTCGAATCATCCGTGCGATTATCGCTCGATCATCAGGAGTTAGCGAACGACTTTGGACGTCCACATAGAACTGACAACTGTCAAGTGTCAGTTTCATACTATTCCTCCCCTCTCCTACTATTTTTCGGATGCCTCATGCGTACGTCCAACGACGCCGTGAACGATTTCAAGCGATCGCGCGGATGATCCGTGCGTCCTCGAACGTGCCCCTAGTCTAGGATCAATAGTTTCCGAGTTCTAGCCCTAAACGTTTGACAGCTGTTATCCAAAATGAAGATATCGATTTGATCTGTCACTTCTGGCAAGAAACTACTAGTCTAGGATCAATAGTTTCCGAGTTTTTGCCCTTTTAGATTTGTCAGCTGTCATCCAAAATGAAGATATCGATTTGATCTGTCACTTTTGTCAAGAAACTACTAGTCTAGGATCAATAGTTTCCGAGTTATTGCCCTTTTAGGTTTGTCAGCTGTCATCCAAAACGAAGATATCGATGATCACTTCTGTAATAAACTACTAGTTTAAAAATAATTAAAAATGTTTATTAAAAAATCTAAGCTGTGTGACAGCTGTTATCCAAAATGAAGATATCGATTTTATCTGTCACTTCTGGCAAGAAACTACTAGTCTAGGATCAATAGTTTCCGAGTTATTGCCCTTTTAGGTTTGTCAGCTGTCATCCAAAACGAAGATATCGATGAGATCTATCACTTCTGTAATAAACTACTAGTTTAAAAATAATTAAAAATGTTTATTAAAAAATCTAAGTCATTTTTCGAACAAAATTTGCTGTGCTTTTTCTTTAAAAAAATACTTTGTTTTTTCCTTAGAGTTTTTATCTCTTAATCCCCACTGGTGGGGACGGTCTGGTGGGGATTTTGGTAATAATCCTCACAGTACTCAGTCAAATTTCCAGAAATTTGCAATTCCTCCATCCATTTATTTCTTATTTTCGTTAACAACAAGGTGGAAATGAGTTGAAACATATGGACGTCATATACATAGTGACAATCCTGAAAAGTAAGGGTGCATTCCAAGACACACTAAATTTGATATTATCGCGCTAAAACACGTACCGAGTCACCGTGAGCATGACAACGATATCCTTTGTGACGTCACGGATTACGTCATTACATCCGCCATTTTAAGATTACACCGACCATGCCCCAAACCGATATTACCATGAGCGCTAATGTCAATGTGACAGACTGACGGTTGTTTGCAAAGAAAACTGTTGTTTGAATTCAGATGTGTGTGATTTTCGTACATTTTCCAAGTATTACTACAGACAATTAACCAATTTTTAGATAGACTACTTTTCCCACGAGTAATACTTTGTATTTTGAGCAAATTTTGAGGTTATGTTGTTGTGATCTTGTAATCACGCTCATGAGCGTTCCAAATCAACTGGAGCCCTCAACAATCATGAGCGCGAAATCTGAATCAGGGGCCCGACCACATAACTTAGCTTCAATCGGATTGTCAGTATCGATGTCACTAATGCCTTGCGATAGAGTCGAAATTGCTATGAAAAAAGTGATAATCCGGTTGTAACCAAGTTATGTAATCGGGCCGCAGAACGCAAATTAGAACTGTGATCGCTCACATCGATATTAACGTGAATCGGAATGCACCCAAAGTCTTTCTCGAGACCGTTTTTCCTTAAAACGACATTGAATTAAAAAAGAACGTTATTCAGTTGTAATAAAGTTCACTTCATATTTACAATTTTAATGACGAGTGATCCTTCCGTTTACATTTGTATATAAATTCCTTGGTGCAGGCCTCAGAGAAACTATAACCGGTGATGCCAAGCGTAGGTACGCGTTCCCCTCTGCCGAGATACATGAATGTTTTGTTCGTGTCCGTTTATAAAAACTAGTTTCCACGGTCGTTCGCCACACAGACTTATAGATACTAGTTCCTACGAATAAATAATAAGTCAGGAACTCTAATTCAGAACAAATGTCACAATAAAAGTGCCCCTACTTCAAACCAAAACGACGTAAGATTCAAAGTACGAATCACTTCCGAGGTTACAAATAGACATGCTTGGTGATTGGTTTAAATTCAGAATGAAAGCAGGGATTGATTCACGCGCGTGATGCAATGTCTGCTATGACAGCTGAGTCATAGCGGCGTGGACGATGTTATGCAATAAGTGGACCGGACCAAGTCAGTAATAAAACAATATTACTGTACAATGTTTTTTTTGGGCTCACTTTTTACAATTCATTAAATTCTTTGTCCCACGAAATATAATTAATTTATTAAGTTTTTGTCCAGAAGACATTAAAAGAGAATCTTTCTTCGCAATGTAGTGAAGACGGATTCTGAGAAATTTAAAACGGAATGTCCTCCTGTCAGCCTGTGAATTTAGAGCTGAGGTTCAAGTTCAGTAAATTATTTTTATATATTTCCATAAACTGTCAGGCGTTTGGGTTATTGTTGCAACGGCCGTGGTTGCGGATCACTCCAAAAACAACTCAATATGATCTTGGCTTAATATGGTTAAATAAATTTCTATATTTGTAACTCTACTAGCCGTGCAAAAAGTAATTTAAAACTTGAAATACATATGACGAGTCCTAGAAGTCCAGTTTTGGACTGAGTTTTGGTCACTGGTTTCAAAGAGTTAGTATATACTGTTACTCTTTGTCCATTTACTGTTCAAGTTTTTTTTGACTGCACATTGATTTAGAGACCTTTAATATATTTTTCGCTTTGATCCAAAACGTCATGTAGTTTTTCTTTTTCTACCACTGAAAAAGGGTGTTTAAACCCGTATCGGTCGGTCTTGAATTTAGTATGTCGAAAAGGTTGTTAAACGTTTCTAAAAAGCTAACACTTGCATCTGTTTCTTGAAAATCAGGCATGTTTAACTGTTGCGAACCAAACTTAATCGCATCAGCTACACTATGACTTAAGGTTTGAATCGCTAGTTTCACGTTCATGATATTATTTCGGAAGTATAGATGCCGATTTCACAATTTATTCCCAAAATGCAATCCAACGATATCTTGAACATTTTTCAGTTTCTGCAAATGTGCCCA
The DNA here is from genome assembly GCA_946251855.1 of Alsophila aescularia. Lineage (NCBI taxonomy): Eukaryota > Metazoa > Arthropoda > Insecta > Lepidoptera > Geometridae > Alsophila > Alsophila aescularia. The sequence goes on from OX276385.1 coordinate 23,878,788, forward strand.
CTCAAATTTTTTTCTTGTTTTTATCTACGAGTGTATTTTTCTTCTAATGTGTTACGCACAAGTTTCACCATATGAAATGGATCTAATATTACAACTACTGGGTCTCCGGTAGATGGGTGGTCAAAAAACGATTTTGAATTGTTTGTGTCTTCAAAATTGCAACCCAACATCTTAGCCGTAGCGATGTTAGATGCACAGCCATCAAAGATCAAAGTAACTTTTGACTTTTTCCTTTTAAGGGCTAAAACTATATCGTCCGAAAAATCATTCAATGCAGTATTTTCTGTAGTATCGCCAAATCCATTTTTCTTCAATTGGGATAAAATATTTTAAGTGAAATATTCTTCATAGTTAATCTTTTATTTGGGCGTTGTAGATTTCTAATCTGTGATAGTCGCTATACTGCCAAAATAGTTATTTTCTTAGTTTTTGCTTTAAAATGTGTGTTTTAGGAGTATTCAGAGCAGATTCAATATCTGACGATGGTATATTTATCGGCATAACGCATGATCCTCTTTCTTCAAAACTAAAGACTTCGGTTGAAATAAGATTATTTTTTAATTTTGTTTTTCTTGGTTCTTTTTCTTGGTTGGTAAGGTTATTTTCAGGAGAATAATATCAACACTGAATGTAATGACGGTGTTGTTTTCGGGTGAATAATATCAACACTGAATGTAATGACGGTGTTGTCTTCAACACCGTCATTACATTCAGTGTTGATATTATTATCCTGAAAATAACCTTATTGAAGATCAGTTTCAAATCTATGAAAGACTGTCTCTAATTGAAATAGATACACATATACAGCTAAAATAAAAATTCCTATCAAACCTAAATATTAAGTGCAGAAAAAATAGTGAAATCTTACAAGTTTTTGTGCCTTATTCCTTGAGGGTTTGCATTATTTGTTTTTTTGAGCAACTCCGGTAAATCAAACACATCAAAATTTCCAGAAGGTGAATTTTCATTAGCCTGAAAAATTAAACGTGCTTTAATTCGATCAAACTATGAACTGTTTTTTTAATGCTATTGTTATTCCCATGAGTCGAAAAAGCCGAACCTATATTACATACCAACTGTAATCGTTCATTATTGTTTATTTGCTCATTTTGTTTAGTATTCTCCTAAATATATTGACGTTTCTTAGGTATGAATTATCTGCGTGAAAAAAATAACAGTTTAATTTCAAAATTTCATCGAGTAGAAATTAAACTTTAGTGCAAAAATTGACTGACTTCATTTTGCATAGTATTGACCATCGTGGTTTGATAATGTATTTGAACGTCTTTGAATATAATTATAATTTTGCAACTACTACTAGTTAAAAGTGATCCCTGGACATTTTAATCTTGTATGGCTCCTGCACCACTTCACAGCACATGCTGGCATGATGATTCACAGCTGTAGTTCACAATGATAAAATTTAAACGTACGCGAAGATATGACGTGTGCTCGCTTGCATGAAAAATGTACGACTGATGACGCGCTGGACACGACTTTTAAGCCCCACCTACTTGGGCACGACTTTTGTTGGGTCATTTTATTAACGCTGTTACGTTTCCTGACTTATTACTTATTCGTAGACTAGTTCGCCATTTCGCGATCACACATCACACCTATCGCTATACAGAGCTGACAAAAAATGTTTGTTAATGCTGTAATTTCGTGATAAAGATGATCGGAAACATCAAATTTAAGTAAAGACAAAGTTTCTTATCACTCGTAAGTAATTGCCTACACAAATAAAGTATTTATTTTACCGTAAACTACATTTTGTTACTACAAGCTTACGACAGAAATAATGATACGTACGAAATTTCTTGGTACGGGGTCTAGTGATGTGACAACAACGAACGAATGAATGAACGTACGCATAATATTAAGGGAATTTTCTTTTTTATTAATTTGATTACTGATTAAATAACTTTAATTTTAATGTTGAATTAAACATAGTTTAAAAATATAGTTATTTAAACATCACAAAAAACACAATGTCTATAGTTTTTTTTTAAATTGGTTCCTGTCAACCAATACACAATCGAGCACAAGAGATACAGATAAACTAACATGATCACTAAAACTCGACACACAAAAGTTTGAAACAAACCATGGAAATAATTGAACTGAATTTGAGTTTCTGAGTTATTAGTAATAGTGGGAATAATAATAGTTCTGGGTATCGAGCATAATAAAATAGTTTGAAAGAGGGTAGACCGTTTTTTCTGATTGTTAAAACTATCCATCCGCATTTATTGTCAGTGTATTAACAAAAAAAATGGTTCATTAAACTCATGGTTCTTGTAAAATATATCACCTATTGCTTAATTTTTATGTTCTGTAAGGTATTAATCTATCTATTTTGTGACCGCCGAATCATCAGGAACTCAAATTATTAATTTTCATGGTAAATATCCCGTTTAACTTTTAGTGTGTCGACCATAAAATATGTATTTATATATTAAAAACTACATATCTATACTTCCGTTGCCAAAAAACGAAGAAAGAAATAAATTTGCGATTTAGAAAAGTATTTCCAAATGAAATCTCTTGCTCTTTACCTATATAGAAGTGTATTGTATCTACCTACGTCCTAAGTATCGTTGTAGATTCACAAAAATGATCGTCTTGTAGAGACAGACAAATGGGAGTTCGACAGTTGATAATTATAGCCTAGGACTTGATAGACAAGTACCTAACTATAGTGAATGTTGAAACGACTTGATTATACTAATAATATGATACATTTGTTTCAGGTGCATGGATGCACACAGAACTGCAGTTCATACGAATGTATAGATCTCCGCTTTCCGCTAGGATACTGTAAATCTCAATTTAAGTGAAAATTATAACATTATTACATGATATTACTTACACTTATTATTATTATTACTTACACTTGATTTCGTTTTTCTTATATTTGCTTTGACCCCTCGTCGTTAGTAGAACTTTACATAATTAGGCTTTGTAAGAAAACTACTAGATTTAAAACGAGTAGGTATTTTTCTATTTTAGTGTTAAAATCCTACTCTAGCCACGAAATGGATAGGTAGGTTCTATGAAATACCACATACATACATGTCATTAAACCTACCTTTCACAAAAACAACACAATTTCATGGCACGATAAAACATGAAACAAAGTGTAAGTGTGTAGGTAGGTGTTAGAACTATAAGTTTCATAATAACTATGCATTATCAATGATCTTCACTAACCAAACACTGCTAGATAGTAAATGCAATTAACGCACCGGCAGCCCGATTACAGAACTTGGTTACAATCGGATTATCACTTTTTTCATAGCAATTTCGACTCTATCGCAAGGCATTAGTGATATCGATACTGACAATCCGATTGAAGCTAAGTTATGTGGTCGGGCCCCTGGTGCTCTTCGGTTGACGAAAACTCATTGCTACTGAATTCTTTGTGAATTCTGATTTTGAATTACTGGTTTTGTATTTCCTAGTAAAATGACTGTTTTCGTGCGCTTGCTCATCGCCTTGATGACGTCATTTCACATGCACATTGAGCTTCGTGAATTCGAAACGAGTGATCGGTGGCAATGGATGGTCCAAGTGGCATTAACCGAACCGCACTTTAACTTTACGGAATCAGCCCCCCGATTCAGAACCCTTCGATAACTCAGCAGCCCAATCCATAACTTGGCTTCAATCGAATTCTCAGTATCGCAACCACTAATGCCTTGCGATAGAGTCGAATTTGCTATGAAAAAAGTGATAATCCGATTGTAGCCAAGTTATGGAATTGGGCCACTGTTGTCGATCGATATGGTATTATTTATTCTGTGCATTCGGTTTGAAATCGTTCAATTCAATACTTTTTTCATTCACAATAGGTATCGAATTGAATCGATTCGGTTCACTATCGAAAGGTTCTGAATCGCCCCTGAACAGTTTCGATCACCGTTCGTTTTGCAAGTTTTGATGACATATTGACATAGGAAAATCGACTTTATACCGTCAAAGATAGGGTAGTTTTTCATTCAGTTTGGAAAGGATATGTAGTCTCAAATGTTGCAAAAATGACAAAAGTGTTGAAAATGTTCAAAGAAAACGGCTTGTTAAAAATGTACATTTCGAAACTGCCCACAACGCCATCTTATCATCTCGAACGCAGGGGTAGGCTAGGTTTGTCCTATTATTTATTCTGTGACTAGCTACGAATAAATAATATGCGTAGGTCTAATTGTCTATGGCTACGCTACCCGCTACATATTTTATCTGTGGTGTCATGTGTCATCGTTGTCGTGTTGCGTGATTTCAATCGACTTTAATTATTTGCATTTTGCAAAATTCGAATGATTTTGGGTATTTTTTGTGTGTAACCAATTGTGCTTCTTTCTTTACCCTATAAAAATGTCATACCATCCTTAAAAACGTGATTGCGAGTCCAGTTATAGCGTTTCTATTAGGGTAAGTTAGCTAAACTGGTAGGTGTGCCGTGGTATCGACCGACGCTACGACCGCCGACGCACGAGACGAACGAGGCGGAGGCGCCATTTCGAGTCATTCCGATTCTCGAACTTTTGTCTCAATAAAGTCCAACAACTCCCGAATTATGTGGCTATTGGTATCTTGTATAGGTACATAATAATCGCATATCATAAAAAAAACACATGTAAATGAGAAATTTTGACTTTGGGTTTGTAAATGAGTGAATAACAAAGGTACATTATAAAGGCCACGCGAACATCATCAAGGTAAGCTTCTTGACTCGTGCATCCAATAGATTTAAAAAAGAAACCTGAATATGGGACAATATTATCATAAAATGTGCTCAAATATGGGCGTTATGTTGTGGATTGTACTAGTTGAAAATGAAGTTTGTTATGCCCTTGCAGTGGTAAGTGGTTGCCCCATATTATTAGATACGCCACCGGTCACATAGAGTTACTGACTATATGATTAGAAAACACCACCTCCATAGTTTATGAAAATATCATCAAGAAATTGGCAGAATTGTGACAACAAGAAGCCAAAACCAAAAAGACAAGTCGAGAGGGGGGATTAGTAGAACCCTCACTGAGAGGGGAGGAGCTGGATTCCTCCCCCTTTGAGACATGTTATTTTTATTTTTATGTATAATTACACATATCAGTGCACCCAAGAAGCACCCTTACCTACTAAGGTGCTTTTGAGGGTTAAAAAAGATTGATTTACAAGGCTTTCTAAAACTGATTGATATCAAGACTCATGTTGTATGTTTGTGTGTACAATAGACACATTTGCAGCTTGGCCTGTTGCCTGACCACAGATACAAATCGTAATGGTAATTGTGCTCAATTTGTCATTTTGGTATTGTGCTCACCATCAACCTAACCTACATGGAGGTGCCCCGGGGGTGCGAGTTCCCTATACATGAGTGTATAATAGACGTATTCGCCAATCACAGCTTGGGTGTGGCTAGCGACTTGTGGTATTATTCAAAATTGCTCATAAGTGTGATTGCAAAGATGCTTATACATGAGAGTACCACAGATAGAGTACAAACAATAAATGTTGTGAAAAATAATCAAATATTCCATATTTTTTTATATCTCATTAATCTACAGTTGAAACATTACCCAAATACTTCTTACAAGATTTAAAAACGACACCTTTCTCAACAGCTATGCTTGTACAGTTGTGCCGGTCTTTCTTAGGGTTGTTACTAAGGACAGCACTCTGGACTAGAGCCTGTTAAAAAAGGTACATTGTTTATCTGTTGCTTAAGGACAAACCTAATGTAGAAAAAAACCTAGTGTAGATATAAAATTGCCTGGATCCAGTGAGCCAAACAAGAGGAAACATCATTGTCATTCTGTCTACAGGATGACCAAAATAAATCATAAAATGGATGGGCTATTTCTCTCTTTTTAGGTACTTCAACAACAACAATGAGTGTCATCATAAGACTGCAAAACTTGCCGTGGTCGGCGAATGCTCTGGACATTAGGAATTTCTTTCGCGGCCTCTCCATTCCGGAAGGAGGCGTACACATCGTAGGAGGCGAACTTGGCGATGCTTTCATTGCGTTCAGGTAGCTATACGTAACCTTCAAATACTTCACTGATTCATCTTATAAATCAATAAAGTATACATCCACTATTTGGCCCTCTAAAAGTGTGATGAATATTGAAATGAAAAATACAGGTCAAATGATTGAAGTCATGAGGAGTTTTTGAAATGGTCGATTTCAGAAAATCAACCATAGAATCAACCTCATGTGATTTTAATTACATTCGTCTGAGAAAATGTAGTTATTCTTAATGAAAAGTTTATTAAGTTGTGATTTCTTTGAACACATTTCAATGAAATACATACTAGTTAAGTAAGACTAACTAGATGTTAAGTATTCTTTTGTAGGCTTTATATATTTCAATAAATGACAAATAACACTTTCTGTGTTTATACCCAAAACATGAATCAATAGTCCCAAACTTCAATTTCTACATAAAATACTATATTATTATATTTTCGTATACTTTTATGAGGCAGCGTTTCCTCCAAGATGACTGGGCCCTATTTCATAAAACTATAGTACACTGACAAATGTCAATCGAACTGACAATTGTCAGTCAAACTATAGAAATGTCGTACAATTTTGTTATGAAATGCAGGTTTGGCGTATTCAACTAACATTTGTAGGTTTATTATGATTTGTCGCTATGTGAAATAGGGCCCTGACGTTATACTGTCTTTGGGATGCTAAGAACAATATATGTAGAATAGACTACTTGTCTGTGCTTCTACTTTTTGAAACATAATTAACACCTGAACTAAAAACCGAAGTTACTTTGAATGAACAAAATACCATCTTTTATCTGATGACCACCCAACAACTGTACCTGAAAATCTCAACATAAAAATGCCTTGTATCATTACAATTTAGGTATATACTTTCATTAGGTACCTCAGCTCCTGCATATTACTGAAGGTAATAACTGGGTTTCACTACTTGACAGACATAAATGTCTAACGTAGTTACAATGCAAACTTTTACTATCTATACTTATATAGATATATATATATAGATATATATATAGAATAAAGCAGTAAGTACTAAAAAAAAAAGTACAATAAAGATAATTAATAAAAAAATGATGTAGGGTAATTAGAATATGCTACTGAATAAAAAAAAAGTGTCTGTATGTCTGTTCGCGCATCACGTAAAAACGACTGTACCAATTGCGACGCGGTTTTCATTGTTGGATAGCATAGGGTTTGACTTTAAAACTGGAGTATTTGGTATCTTAATCCGATGAATAGATACCAAGCTATTGATAAAAACTATTTGACGGTTCAACGAATTTTGAAGAAAAGTAGTATATTGTACTTCATATGTATTTTTGGTCCTGGAATAATGCATGTGGGCTACTTTTAAATGAAGTGACCACGTGGGCAAAGCCACGGGCACAACTAGTAACAAATATAGCTATGGAACTTGTGTGGAGTATTTCTTCATAGTGAAATGTATGCAAATAGATTTGTTCTGACATTACATGTTGTATGAGATACCTGTCTGTCTCAACTAAGTTTTTTTTTCTGTAGGGTTGGGTTAGTACCTAATAGTTCTTTACCTGCTTTATTTTAAAACATACAATATAGCTGCTCGAGTATGCTCCAGCAAAGTACTACATCTTTGGTAAGTGTCTATAATTATAAGTTTTTGTCATTTGACAATTTTTAGTTAAGTTCTAATGCCTACTACACACATATATGAAAAGACTGATTTTGATGATGAATAGTGGCATTTTCTATCAGACGTAAGCTGAAACTGTTCTTTTAAAACAAAGGTTTGTTACTAATGGAGCATAATGCATGGAGATGATAGATTAAGGTGGATGACAAGATGGTTTATGACAAGAGTTTCACTTGATGGCACTAATAACAATATTGCTTAATTTATTTCTTTGGGCCTTAAATTGCAGTCAGGTTAGATTTAAAACTTTATTTGCGGTTAAAACACTATACACTGTGAATGTTTGATCTATCGTTTTCCTTGTCAAACTAATATTATAACCTTATTTGTTCCCTAAAAATTTGGGTTCAATACTTGACTCAGATCTGAACCCAAATTTATAAGGATCGATTACAGTTTTAATATAAGATTTACAATTGAAGCTTAAGATTAAGTATAATCATTACATGGTAATATAGCCGCCAATCAATTTTTAAATCGGATCTGGTTGCAATTATAAGCTAAAAAATAATAATTATGCACATTTTGTTTTTTTTTGACATTTAGCGCCATCTAGTGAAACTCATGGCGTAGACCATCCACAACTATAGCTATTAGGTTCATTACGTTCTTGAATTGTTGTTGTGACATTGACATATTGTTGATTATTGATGATTGGAAATGGAAAGTTCACAAAACTTGAAGAATACCTATGACTTTATCCATAAGAATGCAGACAAGGATTTTAGATGTTTATTTACATTTATGCTTCTTTAATTAGATTTATTTTATGCTGATTCTTTTTGTCCATATTTAAATAGGACTTATATTTAATGATATTATCATAGTTTTCCCGATTCTTTGCTTCTGATCTAAGCCAGCTACAACTGTGCTAGGCTCTCGTTCAAAAACTACTATAGACAAATAAATTCACAAGAGATACCTGCTCCTCAAAAGTGAAACAAGGTATGTGTAGGTAAAAATTGCAAAAAAAAAGGACCCACTCTGTGAGTTCACTGTCTAGCGACCATACTGCAGTAGTATAATTAATGGATTCGGCCCTGGTCCGAAACCAATGACTTTTCTAAGTTATGTGTGGTTTTCCATCGCTCTGTGCTTTGGAGGGCACGTCAACCTGTCGGCACCAGCTGTTATTTATTAATAGCAGTCATTAAGCCATATCAGAGGCCCTCGACCTGACAAACTCTGACATCAGATTTCAGCACTAGCTCATACGATAAACAAACTTCAGTACCATGTCAGCTGTTGAGGAGTCTTCACTCCCCACCTTCCATACCGCGGGAAAGTAGCAAACAAAGTTGACCAACTAAAGCAGAATTATGTTCATATAGAGAACCTACCTGCATTTCAAAAGGCAATATTAGTTCGATTGGCTAATCCTTTTTTTAGGGAGTACATTTGAATGTACGAAGCCCGAAAGATGCTAAGATACATTATGTTTTTAAAGAACTTCCAAAAGTCAATGTTCTTTACTGGTTTTAGGCCTTGACTTATTTATCCATAGAAGCAGGGCGCCTGTGTCAGACTGTGTTTAGTTGCGCATATAAAATTAAACCTTAAAGTTGATTCTTTGTATAATCATACTCAGTATTCAAGTTTTAGTTTAGTTGCTAACTATTATTTAACCTGTGGTCAACTTCGGAAGAAAAGAGAAATGCACTGGATTTTACTTTACACCAACCATTTTAAACTATACTTTTATACTAAGTCTGCTCTCCTGCTGAGTTTACTGGCCAGTGACCACACTGCAGTAGCATGTCAGCTTTTGAGGAGTCATCACCTCTGCATTCCTACTGCAGGAAAATAGCAAACAAAGTTGACCAAATTTAGCAGCAATAATTGCTAAAGATTGGAGTATCTTATTTATTACAAAAGGCAAAATTAATACAGCTGACTAACCTTTGTTATGGAGTTCTTTTGAAAATAATAAGACCGGAAGATGCTTGGATACATTTATTATCTAGAGAACTTTCAAAAGTTAATATTGTTTCGGTACTGATATTTAGTCCTTGACTAATTTATCAAAAGAAAAAGGGCTTCTGTGTCAATCTGTGATTTGTACTAAGTAGTTTCGGATATAAAATTAAACCCTATAGAACCCTTATATACCTTAAAGTTGATTCTTTGAATGACTATACTTTATATTCAAGTTTTAGTTTAGTGGCTTGATACATCTTCTAATCTTTCTGACTAAAAGTGCTACTATTAGCCAATTTAGGAGTAACTATTATTTAATCTGACCAAGTTCGGGAGAAAAGAGGGATGCACTAGAATTTACATATACACAAACCATTCAGAACTAAATATTTTCTCTGTAAGTTTGGACCACACTAATGCCCGGTTTCTTAGGATTTTATCGAGATTTTACGATTTTGACCCTTATTGACATTAATCAGATTTAGTAGGATTTCAGTTATTGAATAGATAAACTCTCGATAAAAATCTCAGAAACCGGGCATAAGTCTGCTCTCCTGGTGAGTTCACTGTCCAGTCCAGCAACCTGACTGCGGTAACAAGTCAACTGTCACTTAACTGGTAATTAGCCCTTGACATATTTATCAATAGAAGAAAGGTTTATTTGTCAGTCTTTGATTTGGACTTAGTAGTTGCAGGTATAAGATTAAACCATAGAAGCTTAGCTTAAAGTTGATTATCTGAATAATCATACTCGGTATTCAAGATTTACTTTAGTGGCTCGTAATCACTTCTAATATTTCTGATTAAAACTTAAAATAAGCCAAGTTAGTAGTAGGTAACTATTATTTAATCTTTTGCCAAGTTCGGAAGAAAAGCGGAATGCACTGGAATTTACATTGCACTAAACATTTTGAACCAGGGTTATGCCCAGTGGCCATCATCGTCAACGCCCTCACTGATGGCATATGGGACTATTAATAGTACTTAGTAAACGGTAGCTATATTCAATTTTTTGTTTAGAGGCTCTAGACCTCTTGTAATTTTACTGACTAAAAATGCCACCTATTCCCAATCTATCAGACACGATAGGGTTTTAGTAAAACTATTCTGTGACAGTACTGTAAGCTGGGTTAGCAGTAACTATTATTTAAGAAAAGAGGGATGCACTGGATAATTCCAGTGCATCCCTCATAAACAATAAACCGTTATAATACATAAACCATTTCGAACTACTTCAGTGGCCGGGCCACGTATGACCTAATTCTTTCTAGGAAACTTTCCAATACTTCTGGAAACATTCCCATGAAAATTTCGAATTTTCCCAATTTTCGTAGGAATTTTCAAGTGAAATTATATTTGTTTAACACATGAGGTTACTTTTAAACTTTACGCGATTCGAACACATATTTAAACGGGACAAGCACGCTGCAAACTTTATGTTTATTTACCTAGACGTTTCGATTAAGCTGCGTTGATCGTGGTCACGAGAAGACTGAAGTAGCGGGTGTCGGCGTCGTGAAGGGCGAGCGTTGTCTCCAACTACCCGCATTCGGTTTTGTAAAAATTCAGAATTGTCACGACACACAACACTAACAACAATTACAGATTTCTTCTGACATAAGTGGGTGTATGTGTGGGGTATCGTTAAAATCCTAGGCTTACATCATGAGTGACATAACTATAGTTTTTATTTTTTTTGAAATGTTTCTTTTTTGGACTACTTTGTCTACTTAGGCCAACTTGCACGAAAACAAAACAAAGTATCCATTCAGTTAGTCCAAAAAATATTGTTATCTCTTTCGCGCTACTGTCTGCATGTCTCTCTATCCTACTTGTCTTTAATTTTTAGAGCAGCCCCCCCCGATTCAGAACCTTTCGATAACGAATCGATTCGATTCGATATTGTGCATGAAAAATGTATTGAATTGAACGATTTCAAACCAAATCCACAGAATAAATAATACCATATCGATCGACAACTCAGTTATCGAAGGGTTCTGAATCGGGGGGCAGACTAGACACTAGCTCGGGAGAGCTGTGCAAGTGGGCCTTAATATATAAATTTCTATGATTATAACAAAAAAAAAAGTTGCTACAACTTTATAAAAATCTTCTTAGTTTTTTTCTTACGTTATGTTAGGAAAGAGAAAATATAAATATTGATTTTCATGAAGTTGTAGCAAGTCTAGCAACTTCTGAAAAATCCCCGTTTTTAAAACCTACTTGACGAACTGCTGGCTTACTCTCGAACACCGTTCCGATTCAATCACGATCCTGACAGTGCGATTCAGCTAGAAAACCTAACCTGCACTGCAACGTGATTGTTACCTGTCAGAGTGGCCATATGTCCGCCATCTTGGTTTAAAAATATTACGTCCTCCCACTTATCCCCACCCTTCCCCCTTTCTTCCTACCCTTCCCTTATTTCCTCCTACCTTCTTCCACTTCCCCCACCGTTTTTCACTTTCCCTCCCACCATTCCCCCTTTCTCCCACTCTGCGTTGCAGTGCAGGTCTTTCTAGCTGAAGCGCACTGTTGGGATTGTGATTGAATCGGAATGGTGTTCGAGAGTAAGCCAGCAGGTCAGCTCAGTTGATTCATTTATTTTAAGCGAATTGATTCATCGGATTTGATAGCATAGTGATAAAGTTTGCTTGTTTGGAACATGCACATGCATGGTATCCTTTTTACCCGACTGCGGAGGTTTATGTTTTTGGGCTTTATGTATGTATGTTTGTATGTTTCTTTGGCGCGTCCTACAGCCTAAGCAGCTGCTTGAAGGATTTTGATAAATGAGGTATCATTGGATTCGTCATAATCACGAGAGTGACAATAGGATATATGAAGTGTCATGATAACTAATATGGGGGCTTACGGCTGCCACATTGTATTTCCGACGGTTTTTTTTAACCAAAACCTATCAATTGAGGTTTCAAAATGAAGATGTTTAGAGACGGTTCCAAAAATATACTAGTGGCTCTGTGAGCTGTAGACCTCGCGAGTACAAACTTTTTTGCAAACAATCTAGCGGTGCACAGCAGCGCCATCTAGTTACCTTATTGTAAAACTAACATTAATAATCAAGGTGCTCCATCAAGAGCAATTTACTGCATATTGAGGAGCTATTCTGCTCATCATGCCGAAGATCCTCATCAGATTTTCATCAAATTTTTATGAGACCAACTTAAAGTTACTTCCTTTCAAATAAAAAAAGAATCGTCGAAATCGGGTCTAATAAGGCGGAGATATTCAGTAGCCCCCTTTTGCCCCTTTTTGGAGGAATTGGGGGTCCCAATGAAAAATCCCCGACGAAAAAAAAAAACAAAAAAATCGTTTAATCTGTATACCAAGTTTCGTCTAGATCGGTTGAGAAATGCGACCTGTAGAGAAGAACAGCCGGAGATCCGGACATACGAAAGCATTTTTGCCCAAGCTGAAACGGAGACGCTTCGCGCTCGCTCTGTCATTAAGAGACTAAAAAAAAAAAAAAAAATTAAAAAGAAAACCGACTGCGAACAGAACTAAAAAGAGACAAAACAATCTTTAGAATCTTGATTTTGAAATATAAGATGCAGTCGGAGGCATCATGTATTTCAGGGATCAGAAAGAACCTGGCGAGCTAACTAAGTCATGCCTCCGACTGCATCTTTTATTTATAAAAAACGGAATATCTCAAAATTGGGAGGCATGAGAGTTACATAGATCGCCAGTTTTTAGCTGATCCCGTCAAAGGAAAAATGAAATGTAAGATGCCTCCGACTGCAGCTCATATTTCAAAATCAAGATTTAATTAAACTTGTTTGCCTTTCATAAGTTTTGTTTACAGCTGTTTTTTTTTATAATAATTTATGTAAAGTAGAGTAATGCTAATGGCGAAAATGGAACCCTTATTACTTAAGATTTTCCTTTTAATCAATATGTTCTACTTTTTTTAGGTCCTATCAATCGAGCATTAGGTACATTAAATTAGAGCACATATTCAATAGGTACATTTTTCTGTAAAAGTAACTTTGAATGAATGGATATTTTTTGTTAGATATAGGCTCGATGGGAGAACAGCCTAATCGCATTTACTATTGATTTTGGCTGCCTGAAATAATACATACCTAATAAAAAAATGTCCATGTGACGATAGAATGTTTGCAAAACTTTGCTAGATATTATGAGCTACGTGAGCTCCTTAATTTATATCGATCACATCTGCCAGTAGTCTCATTGCACCTCACAGTTTCTGGCAAAGTTCTGTATTATTTTGCGGGATTATCTTACTACTTTTGAGGGGCCATCATTACTTGGCCGTTTTATGTCTTTAGGTTTTATGTCCTATCTCTACCAAGCCTCTACTTATCGTTCTCCCCATGAAAGTTTAAAATTTTCCAGTTTTTTGCTAACTGCGTTTTCAAGTTTGCTATCTGTCAATGTTAGGTTAAGAATCGCTCCGATAAAGAAATTTCACGAGTTATTCATCATGATAATGACATAGGAGTTTACGACTCTGCGTTGTTGAAACGGAAAATATTTCTTTGTGTTAACAGAGGATACCTGAAAATACAGATAGCTTTGTCGGCATTCTACGATTTTCAGAGTAGGTATGTGTAAGATTATGAATATACTAGAAGTATGGTCATTTTTGAAATGTTTTAGAATCTTGATCCAGTTGAAGAGATAGCTGTGTCTTGTACCAATTAAGTGTATCTGTTTGAAAACTAATTTCGCGTCGCTCTTATTGCACATTTTGCCCAATTCAAAACTTGTCAATATCCTAATACGTAGTGCCAAGTTCTAGGAATGATTCCCAGTATTTACCGAGCACGCCGACGAATACTGCCGCTCTATTCTTCACAAATTTTCAATCAATTATCCTAACCTTCGGATTGGTCAAGGGTCAAGGATGAATAGAGCGTGATGAAAGCGTAAGTTCCTCGCAGATGGATTAAATAATGATAAGTGTCTGTTAATGAACTAGAAGGTAGACAATCAAATGATTCTCTACTTGAAGAGATGACGAGTTTGACTACTATGATTTGAATTCCATCTTACGTCGTATCATGCGTTGCAGATGGTCAATGCATGGTGAAGTCAAAAAATGATACAACATCTCGATTCGTTTTAATACGTTCGATGACATAATCACATACTTAGTTTTGGTAAATTAATTGGAAAGGATGCAGAGTCCACAGGATGTCCTCTCCTGCGAATGTCGGCACACCAAGTTTAGGCTTTCTCTTATTTGCGGCTGCCTCATTTAGTATCCACGTAAGTTAGATAGTGCTACTACTGATCGAAATAGCAGAGTAGCGCATCGAGACTAATATTTACGAAGTGGCGGGCGCTGCGTTTTTGACTTCTACTTGGCGGAATCTAATGCCGTGCATCTGGATAAATTAAACATTTTCAACATTGTCCACCCATCGCTAGTTAGCAGAGTTGAAATTGCCCATATTACCTAGACTAACAAACCACGCAACAGACTTTGTTTGGTCAATTACAGCAAGCAGAACTGCCATGGCAATGCCGAACATTGCGACGCCTCCCGCACTCGGCCTTAATTATTTAGGTACTCACTGTAAAGGAAAAGTTTGGATTACGGACGGGACTCGGGCCTGCATGATCCGTGCCTCTACGCACGCACCGTAACCACTACGCTGATTTCCAAATTCTTCATTCAATTTTTTATAGATGGCCTTTGTTTGTGATAAGCAGGCGTCAGTGCTAACAGTCAAATTACCAAGCTCTATTTAAATTGCTTTCATAAAAATAATTTGCCTATTTAACCTACCCTCATAAGGGGTCAGTTATTACCCATTCCGCTACAGCCAGGGCAATGCTGATTGCTGATGTATCTGCCAGTAAAATTTAAAATGAGAATAAATATTTACCGGCTGGGTTACCTTTAACCTTCAAGGTATGCATGTCATCACGCTAAAAGGTCGAATATGGCTAGAAGACAGGAACAGGAGAAGGTATAACAGTTATTCTTTACCTAGGTATGGTTTAAGGAGTATAACTATCGCACTGCTTCCTTCTACCTACAATGTAGCTTATTTATCTATAAGACAATAAATTATTAGAATATCTCTGAGAAAGCTTGAACCATCTGGGGCTTGATCTGCACTTTCCATCAGATTCACTCAGGTGAGTGAAGCCAAACGCGATCCTAACAACTAAACAATACTTTGTATGAGATCATGGAGTGTTCAGGAGGCCGATGGCACATTCATGGAGGATGCTATATAAAGCAGATTGACATGCTACTTCTGCGTTATGGTGTTCTATTTGCAAATAGCGGACTTTTAAAAACTTCTTTCCTGTTGCTGAACCATTGTGAGGGTCTGGGAATAAATTTCGGCAAAATTAACGAGCTGCGATGACGCCTTCTAACTGCCCGGACTTTTTGTGAATCAAAAAGATAGATTTAACGCCGCTCAAGAAGTTTTCTTCCTACTGCACCCTCTCAAGTACTGACTGATAAATTTAGATATCATTAGTGGACGTTTAATTTAAGTTAAATCTACTGTTGGAAAATTGGTCATCAGTTCACAGTATTTTTCGGTTCACGGAGGAATAAAAAGCTTGTTAGAGTAAACTCTCTAGTCTACTGTCTTTCAGCTTGAAGCAAACTGTATAAAGCTTTTGCTACAGAGATAATTCCATCAAAAACAACTCTTAGGTACAAGATCCAAGTAAACTGCTTTTACTAGCCACTAAAAGTTGTGAGATAAACGGCCAAGCTTTTTCATCTCTTTTCTAGACAAATAATATGCAATTTGTAATTAGAAGGTTTTGTTTTTGGAAACATCACGTCTAATTAAAAGGAAAAAAATACATGCATATTTTGACTATAAAAATACTATATTCCTAAAAAAACATTCTTCAAATGTGCATGTGTTTCATCCGTTCCAGGACAGGGCAATCAATAATTGTTACTATTGATGGATGTTTTAGTACCTAATTGAATTATGAGGATCAGAACGATGAGAGATACCTAAATATATAAATGTAGTTTTGTATTTATTTAGTGTCGAAAGGTTATCCGCTAGACAAATAACGAATATTTGAAGCTTTCTGTGGGCTATATCGGAGATACAAGATGATAGCTGTGTTATCTGCGAATAAAAAGAAGTAGCTTTGATGGAAGTAGCTTCAGGTCGCTACATAGACAGTTTGTATATAAGAGGAACAAAGTGAGACCCAACACGCTGCCTTAGGGCACTCCAAAATCTATTCAACGGAGCGGAGGTCACTTTGACGGTTCAATTTACCAATGTTGACGATTATCGTAATATGATTGGAACTGATTAAAAGCATCGCCTCTAATACCCAAAGTTTCCATCTTACGAAGATATATGGCTCTTGACACCGTATCAAAGGCTTTCGCTAGGTCGAGGAAGACACCAGCGCATGTAATAACTATTGTCCAGTTTCTTGGTAACAAAATACCTAGCCCTGCTGGTAACAAAAACTGCTGTTAAAAGAGTTATTGACATGCGACACGCTCAGAATCTGTGATTCTTCTCAAAGAGCTCGTATTTCAGTAATCATTTATTTAGCTAACGATAACGCCTATCCCGGAAAGCACCCTTTTGACACTTTAAATGCTCAAATAATAAGTTAGGTAAGTACACTCTTCACTTGTAGAAATAAGTTCCGTCGAAATTAGGTCCTGATTGTGAATCTTACTTGTAGAAATAGGTTCCGTCGAAACTGTGACTCCTGCCGAACAAGTTTCCATTCTGAACTTCGCTTAAAGCAGCAAAGGAAAATATCGTGAGGAATCCGGCTTTTCCAAGAAATTCAGGGCATGTGACCAATACCATTCACCAATCTAGACTGAGCCAGCGTGGAGTGAGAGATTGCACTGACTGAATCAGTGGAAAAATAATAAGTTGAAGATAAAGAAGAAATGATAAATTAATTATTATTGATCAAGTACCTACCTGTATAGGTTTCTCAACAACGTTGCGTCTTTCACAGATCAGATCTTGTAATTATCTCCAACTAGTGCACCCCTAGTGGTCCTAGTAGTAGATTTTCAGAATCGGAAAATTCGTGACTGCCAACATGATTAAAACATGAAGTCTTAGAAATGATAAGATGGAGTGTTTTTGAAACGTTGTTTGTTAAACATAAGTAATAGCAGGCCGGTCGCGCTCCGCAACAAGTACAAATATTATACCTACACTTCGAGGGCGCAATATTCGGGTCAGTTTAGTAGAGTGCCAAGCGTGCGCTCGATGAGTCGCGCGCCATGTGCTTAGCGATAAAGTACCTACTTACGTAAAGTTATTGTCAAATTTTATTCGTGTTTTAATTATGAGTACCAAGGAGTAACCTAGGTATTGCATAGCATTCGGCTGTTTGAATAGTGATAGAAATGACGACTTTCACTCATTATAAAGCAAGGAATTCAGACACCTTTATTCATCAAAGTGCAATACCTATAGGATATAATCATAATCAACCAACGATACTTATACTTAGGTAGGTATCTCACTAAACTTATCGGCGTTCTGAAAACGGGATAGGTAGGTAGTAAAAATGAGGTAGTAGGTCTATTCTGATAAAAATGACATTGTTGTAGAACTATTATAATTTATAGTAATAAGTAATAGCATAATAGGTATCTCTAACCTAGTAATAATAGTAAGTTCAAACCACTTAAATGCGATACTGTTGTAAATATTTTTATTCACGCGCTACATATTAATGTATGTTCCCCGTAAATCGGACTTGATCAACCCACCAAGGGGCGATAGTGCTATAGACATTTTTATTTGTAGCACTCAGTGTTCGGTGTTAATTATCTATTACGTAAACCTAGTTAAATTTGGAAAACGATACTTGAATTTGCTATGTCTGGAGACCCGGGCTGCCCTTCCAGCCACCGCTCTCCGCTCTATCCGTCCAGTTTGATTTTCCTATTAGGTAGTCCTAAGTGTTTCTCAGATCTGACAATAAAAACTATAACATTATTACTACAGAATAAATAATTATAGTACTTACTACGTATTATTACTAACTTTAATAATTAGTGTTTGCTATGAGCTCCAAACCCAAACAGTACTATTATTTATTCAGTATGTGCCCAAACTATAAAGTTATCGCATTGCCTATACCTATCTGTGACACTCATTTGCCAGTTATCTATTTAACACTGAGCTGTTAACGTTTTGAGTGATACATTATTACTATGGAGACTTAAAACTGATGATACAAAATTTGGAATAAAATGGTTGCGAAGAGCCGAAGATCGAGCCAAATGACGTGCTTTGGGGTAGACCTATTTTCAGCAGTGGAACGTTGCTGATGATGATGATTATGGACTCTAGCAAGTAGCAGTAGTATATCTTGAAAGATCTAACTCAAATTCGACCTTCCTACGTAATGTAGGGCGTGTAATGGTGTGATGTGATGAAATATGCGATATTTTTAGTAGGTACCTCAAGTGTGCCAATCAGCTAGCGGATCCTGTGAATTCCTGTGTCATTATCATTACTGTTGGGTTAGGTAGGTGAGTTTTTAACAGGGATCTGTTTAACAGCTATGATAACGGTTAAAGATGGAAGGTTTATTTTTTCCATCTAAAGATTTTTAAACAAAATAAAACTGCAGTATGAAAAATCTTTTCTTCAACACGACAAAAAAAAACGATGTTGAATTCTGCGATAAAGAAAAAAGTTAGCAAAGAGAAAATCAAGTATGTTGAATTTCATCAAGTTGTAGCAATACAAAAATTGTTGACACTTCTTTATGGTTACAAAAAGCAGCATATTTTTACGCTAAAAATAATATCAGTAGGTATGTATTATTGATTCTACGCAGAAAAATAACGATATTTACAAAATCCTTTAAATGCAGTTTTGACATACGAGGCATGCCTTTTAAGTTTTGTCGTTTGAAGAAAAAACACAACTAGAACCTTATAGCATTTTATTGTTTTTCAAAGTATTCACCACGTAGATTAATACACTTTTCCATTCGCTCAAACCAGTTATTCCACTCTAACGTGGGGGTGTTCAAAATGGCTGACTTGAAAGCGTCGACTGCTTCTTCACCGGACTGGAACCTTTGACCACGAAGACTTTTCTTAATTTTAGGAAATGTAAAGAAATCGTTAGGGCTTAGGTCAGGACTGTATGGAGGATGTTCAAGAATTTCTACTTTTTCCTGCTTCAAATACTCAATCGTTTGACGAGCGCTGTGTGAGCTTGCGTTGTCTTGGTGCAGGTTGATGCGTCGCTTTGAGCAGGGCGGTCGCACTCCGCAACAAGTACAAATAAATTCGAGGGCGCAATATTCGGGTCCGTTCAGTCGAGTATCAAGCGTGCGCTCGATGAGTCGCGCGCCTTGTACTTAGCGATAAAGTACCTACTTACGTAAAGTTATTGATAAATTTTATTCGTGTTTTAATTATGAGTACCGAGAAGTAACCTAGAAGGTATTGCATAGCATTCGGCTGTTTGAATAGTGATAGAAATGACGACTTTCACTCATTATAAAGCAAGGAATTCAGACACCTTTATTCATCAAAGTGCAATACCTATAGGATATAATCATAATCAACCAACGACACTTATACGTAGGTAGGTATCTCACTAAACTTATCGGCGTTCTGAAAACGGGATATGTATGTAGTAAAAATGAGGTAGTAGGTCTATTCTGATAAGAATGTCATTGTATGTAATAGAACTATTTAATTTATAATAATAAGTAATAACATAAAACATTATTACTTATTCATTCTGTTACAATATCTAAGTCATAATATATCACAGAATAATTAGTAGTACAAGTACCTAGTCATATTTTAATACAACCCTACCGAGCGAAAAAGGGACAGAGCGTTTCTGAAACGGTTAGAGCAATCGAAGTTCTCGCGCATTGTGATACGGTGCATTCTAGCCTGCACGCGATGGGCGAGCGCCTTCTAGGTAAATATAATTGAAAGCTCGCAGCGCTGTGCGAGTTAAATTGCACTTTAAAGCGTTGTAGCGAGAGTCGCTATTTATTTAAATGACTTTACTCAGTTATCCTTCTGTACTTGTACTATTATTCTGTGCTTTGAGTTAGA
This sequence comes from Alsophila aescularia, assembly GCA_946251855.1. Classification (NCBI taxonomy): domain Eukaryota; kingdom Metazoa; phylum Arthropoda; class Insecta; order Lepidoptera; family Geometridae; genus Alsophila; species Alsophila aescularia. Next base: position 23,899,475 of record OX276385.1, read on the forward strand.
TTTTCGAAGTTTGACGATGACTTGTGGTAAACAAACTGTGGTATACCACTCTGCATTAACCATTCTACGATCTTCAAGTGCAATAGTCGCAACATGGCCGGTTTTTCCAACGAACGTGGCCACCATCTTCTTTGAAGTACTTCGAGAACGAACAACTTTAGTCGGCTTTGGCTCGTCTTGAAAGACCCAGATTGTAGATTGTTGTTTGGAATCAGGATCGTAGGCATAGATCCAAGATTCGTCACCACTGATGATGTCGTAGACGTGATTTGACTGTCCTCGGTTGAACCTTTGCAGAGTTTTCTTACACCATCTGACGCGGGCCGCCTTGTGATCGTCGGAAAGCAGATGCGGTATCCAACGGCAAACTAGCTTTCTCACACCAAGCGCTTCATGCAAGATCTTCTGAATGGTGTCCCTGAGATGCCTAATAGAGCCTCTATCTTTCGATACGTCACATGACGATCTTCGAGAATTTGTTGTCTCACAGCAATGATGTTATCTTCAGTGAAGGCGGATTTTGGGCGTCCTTCGCGAGATTTGTCACTAACACTAGTATGTCCACGCTGGAATTCTAAATACCAGCGTTCGACAGTCCGCAGACATGGGGCTTCATCACTGAACACAGATGTTAGCTCTTCAAAACAATGAAGCCGTGTCAGGCCTCTTCTAAAGTTGTAGAAAATTATTGCACGAACATTTTCCTTAGAAAGATTCATTTTCGTACGTAACCTGAAAAATTCCAATCGACGCTGTGACTAAACAATAGCATTAATCCTAATACTTTCAACTGTTTTGAGATTCAAAATTTAAACACATTCGAATATAGAGCAGTTCCAAATTCAAAATTGCCGGGAAATATGGAAACGACAGAACTTAAAAGGCATGCCTCGTATTTGAAAACTTCTAAGTATATAGATTTCTAAGAACATGGTTATCACAGCTGCCTGCCTCAAAGTATTACTCAACATTATATGGACACAGGGAGACGATTGGATGCTATTTATACTGACTGACTACAGTAAGGCATTAGACCGAATCGATCATAATGACATTCTGTTGAGGAAACTAAAATCTGTGTCGAGGTGATCTCTTCAGATGTTTTTTCCCTGTTTCTAATAGAAACCGGGTAGTAGTGTTCGGTGGCTATATTTCGTAGTGGACTATTGTACCGTCCGGAGTCCCTCAGGGATCACTGCTGGGACCTCTTTTATTTGTTTTGTTCATAATTGATATTGTAGGCTGCTCTAAACATTCTCATTCCTTGGTTTTTGCTAATGATATGATATTATTCAGATGTACAATTGTATAGGGAAATTGTTGACCCATCAGATGCATTGCTTCTACAAGAGAAGAGTTTCCAACTACCTGCTGTAAGAAAAATAACTTTCTAAATACTTAACAAAATCGTGGTCAGTTGGAACTTTTGCGTAGGTAGGTATATATTTAAATTACTGTGGTCAATTGGGAGTGTGGTCAATCAATAGGGTAGAGTAGTCCCTACCCCTACTTCAGGCACAGAATAAATAATAGAACTACATGGGCGAATTAAAAAAAAACGACTTGAATTACCCGTTCAAAAAACCTTAAAACAACTCTCATAACTACTGAACAGATTTTGATGGGGCTTCACATAGTTTAACTCACATAGTTTGCAATCGGCACACTACTATTATGTCTGAAAAGTAGCTATGCTAATAGCTATACGAGCTAAACTAAACCTAGTTTAGCTCTTGGTCTGCAACCCGCTTCAACCTAAGAAAATATATAATAATTACCTACTTATGTTTTGAAGGATGATCAAAATGATTTTACATGAGCACAGGGTTGCTGCCGACGAGATTGTGGAAAAGTGACAACTGGTTAAAAATATATTGATGAATTTGTTCTTAAAAATTAAATCTCACGTTATTTTTTTAAGGTTTTCATAGTTAAACAGCAATTCTACTTTATTAGGGATTTTAATAGGGGTTCGGCGGTTTGTAGCTGAGGTTTCAAATTAAAATGTTGACTATCGTTCATGGAATTCAACGAAGCCGCGAGCAATTTTTTTTTTTGGCGCCGTCTAGTTCTAATTGGTTTACTTCAATTTATGTATTGACTACGAACTTTGCATTGGTTTACTTCAATTATTGTATGTATTGATTGCAAACTTTTCATACCAATGCAAAGTCCGTAATCTATACATACTCGTATATTAATTGAAGTAAACCAATTTGTAATAGACGGCGCCACAGAAAAAAATTGCTCGCGGATTCGTTGAATTCCATGCAGTTTGTGTGTTTGGTGTTGACGGATCCTGCCCGACTACCGAATACAGCAGGCTCGATTCCCAAATCCCTACGGTAACTAGATGGCGCCACAGAATAAAACTGTTCAAACAAAGTTCACTGAAATTGAAAAACAGTAAAAGGATTTTTATTTGGTTCTATGCTAGTTTTTTTACTTCATAAACAACTGAGGAAAAAATGACCAATTACGAGAGATAATGATTTACTTAAATTGAACATACACTTCGACCGCGCGAACTACACTTTATCGCGAAAAAAGCATCCATGTTCTTCTAGGATATTAAAAACCAATGCAAAAGTAGGTATAGCACCAACGTTCTTGATGTTTTTTGACTGACTTGTTATTTCGTTTCCATGGCAACCGTTCCTTACAGCGAGTAATCAACATTTTCCTTTTTTCCTTGTTGTGGAAACTTACCATTTTCCGGAATAAAAAGTGTCCTATGTTTTATTCCAGGATATAAGCTATCTCCATTCCAAATTTCATCAAAATCCGTCCTGCCGTTATCGCGTTAAAACTCTCGAAACAAACAGACAACGTTTCACTTTTATATATAAGTATGGATTTAACATACATTTTTCTTAATTTATTGTTATAAATATATTCCCCATGGCACAACTGGTAGTGCCAAGCAGTTGTGCCACGGGTAAGTAACGTTAATAATGCACTATGTGTGTGACAAGTATTCATTTCTTTGATCGTTGATGCCTGAAGTAGTATATCATTATGGCACCTATTTACTAAATAGGTAGTTCAGATCATTGTCAAAATGGATACAAATGTTTACAAAAACAAGTACTATCAAAAATGGTATGGCTAAAAACTAATGCAATTTTCAGTTGGATTGGAGCATCTTTCTTTATTTACAAACGCCACCTACCTACTTAGTTGGTTGCGGAAACGTGGATGAGCACGTTTCCCCTCTTATTCTCTGGGCTTAGGCCTACACTACACAGTACACATTATGCCCTATCTTATACAAAGCTCGCAAGGTTCGAAGGTCGGCGCACGGCCTGCCCAGCAGGGATCGAAGCTCGGCCTGTGACTTCGCAGGGGTCGCAGCTCTGTCTACAGCTTTACAGACGGCTCAAAACTCGGGTCAGAGGATATGAAACGAGGCACTTACAGCAACGCCAAATCAAACATTCGGGTATCGGTGGGATTCTGGAGAATTTACCACTTGCTACATCGAGGTCATTGACCTTGATCCCGAGGTCATTGCCCTTGACACCCTTGTTCATTGACCTTTATCCCGAGGTCGTTAACCTGGAAATCGAGGTCCATGTCCTCGGATTAATGAATATTGACCTTGAAATCGAGGTCATTGACCTTGATGCTGCGGATTTAACCTATTTATCAGTATTGACCTGGTATATTAAATAGGCTCTCGCAAGAACTCTCGAGAACTTCGGCTTCGCGCTTTGTTAAAGTTTAAAGTATTTATTGTTAATAGGAAAAATAATAGCACATAGACAAGTCTAAACTTAACATGAACAAAGAGAAAAACCTAAATGATTATATAAATAAATAAAAAAAAAAATTGGTAGACTAAATATGCTTTGAGTTTGAAAAGGAAATTTCCTTTGCATATCACACAGGAAAAGGAAATACCCTTCTGACCGGTGCTTTAGAAATACGCCCGTTAGAGAAGAGAGCACCAAAAAAGTCTACGGGATGTTATTTTTTCAATTCTTTATTTATTTTTTTGAAATGTCAGTAATACACATGTAAATGACACATACTTACAAAAATAAAAATAACCACTCATCAAACTGATAAAAATACAAATAACTAATAAGAATCCAGACTGGACCAGCAGTGTAAGAAAATATTTATAACAGCTCGCACCGGGCGCATAAAAGGCTAATTACGGCTGCGTGGACCAGTACCTACAAGCAGCACCCGTTCACGAGTATGACTTGTGTACCAGTCATCACCCCCCCCTCCCCCCTCATTTTAGAGGGAAGGGATCTAAACGAAACTACATTTCGTTTTCGAAAACTATAAAAATTCGTACTAGGGGTTCGGAACGTGAAGATTTATAAAAATTTGCATAATGGTTGCGTAACACAGTGCATCACTCGTTTTCTTCCTATCTTTGGCTGAGAAATAATAATATTTAGATAAGTCCAGCAAGCACGTGCGTAATAGGTACTTAGGATACTAGTCGCTTGACGAGATCTTCGCAAAGTAGATATTTATTCAATGTACCTATGTATTGCTATCTCATTCCCTACCCCCGATCTCTCCTGTACGAGCGATAGAGAGAGTGTAGCGAGTTTTAGTAGTACAGTTTTTGATAGAATTGGTGTTTTGGGGGAAAGGACTTTCCACCCCTTAGTTGTTCCGTTCCCCCCAATTGTTGTTTTTTTATTATTAGTGTCAATCGCTTGAATATAATATAATCTACGCTTATACGTTTCATTTTTTTTTAAAGGAAGCTTTTTGTTTTAAACTGACTTCAAAAAAGTACGTTCTCAATATCAAGTTGATGTGTAATGTATGTAATGTTGTTGATAATGCGTAATATTCATTAATATTAATCTAAATGCGTAACTGAACAAATATATCAAATTTCAAGGATATATGTATGTTTGTCCACCTATCTCTCTGAAACTACTAGTCTTATTGCAATAAATTGTTGTTATAGTTTCAGTATCTTTCAACTTAGGAAATAGTTCTAGTTTCATCAAAATCGGTCCAGTAGTTTAAAATATATAAAAAAGCCCTACAGGAAGGGCTTTTTTCATAGCAAACGGAATAAGTACTTCATTTTCTTAGGCCTACTTTAACGAAAGTAAAAAGTAAGAAATAAAAACTAATTTAATTAAAAACGGCTTCAAATCGTATAATACTTAAAAGAAAGAAATAATTCAAATTTTTGTGTCTGTGCTTGGTAAGTGCCTACTAATCTTAGAATATTTACGACTGCCAGTGTAAATATTCTAAGCTAATAACTCACTTTAGTTGGTTTGAGCGTAGCACAGATCCTACGTAGCACAGACCTAAAAAAAAAACAAATCTTATAAGTTTTATACGAATAGAAATCGTCTAACCTTAGAATATTTACGACTGCCAGTGTAAATATTCTAAGCTACTAACTCACTTTAGTTGGTTTGAGCGTAGCACAGACCTCAAAAAAAAACAAATCTTATAAGTTTTATACGAATAGAAATCGTCTAACCTTAGAATATTTACGACTGCCAGTGTAAATATTCTAAGCTACTAACTCACTTTAGTTGGTTTGAGCGTAGCACAGACCTCAAAAAAAAACAAATCTTATAAGTTTTATACGAATAGAAATCGTCTAACCTTAGAATATTTACGACTGCCAGTGTAAATATTCTAAGCTACTAACTCACTTTAGTTGGTTTGAGCGTAGCACAGACCTCAAAAAAAACTAATCTTATAAGTTTTATACGAATAGAAATCGTATTTTTTTGTAATTTTTGGTAAAGAGCTTTTTTTGTCATTTTCAAGTCGTAGTTAATTAATTAAACAAAGGGGATAGAACCTTGGTGGCATATCCACCGGCCGCCATTTTGATATTTTTTGTATGTTACCGTGCACAGTGAAAATAGTATTTATGGGTAGGGGATACTTTTACAAACCAAAAATGTGAAGTAATATATTAACTAAAGTGTCACCTTCCCAAAATATTTGGAGGTAAAGATTGCAATATGAGAACAATTCTAATGATTAAAAATGCGATGTGATGCGATTTAGTAAATTAAGTAATTAAACTAATTAAAGCGGCATTTTTGTGCAAATATTTATAATGTATTCAAATAAATAGTAAAATAAATTACTACTGGGAACTATTCCTACAATGGAATGCGTATACACACGTAATTACTGCATTTTTAATTATTTTAATTGTTCTCATATGGCGATCTTTACCTCCAAATAATTCGGGAACGTGACACTTAATGGTAATATATTACTTGACATTTTTTGTTTGTATAAGTGCCCCCTACCCATATATACTACTTACTTTCAAAGTGCGAGGAAACATTGAAAAAAAAGAACAAAAAGGAGGCCGGTGGATATGCCAGCTTCCATACAGAAATGTTGGAACCCCTTAATGCATAAGAAAATGAAATCGGATTATATTTAGGAGTAGAGTTTTGCTCTCTTCTTAAAAGTTACAGAAGAGAGTAAAAACCTGAAAAAAAAATTAATATAAAAACCATATATTTTAAATTTTCTAAAGGGAAATATTGGATCACGGACGGGATTCGAACCTACACTATCCGTGACTGCGCGGCAAAGTTTATTTTATCCGTCTTATTAGCCCCATCTTATTGCATTTATGTATTACATTACAATTAACTTAATTAATTTTATCCCAAATCTACTGTTTTATTATTTTAGCAGTAATGCCTGCTTCATCATCAGCATAAACTTGTCCACTGCTGGACAAAGGCCTCTACTAATGCACGCCACTGAGCTCGGTCTTTAGCTATGCATCCAGTTTCTGCCAGCCGCATTTCGCAGGTCATCTGGCTACAGGGCGTTCTTCGCTGCGTTTGCCTCAACTCAAGAACTCGTTTACCCCAACGGTTATCGGTTCTTGGGGAAATGTGACCTGCCACTTTTCGGTAACCTTGGCTCTCTGTCTGATCACTTCATTACGAATCTTGTCCTTCAGAGAAACTCCTGAGAGACCTTAAATTTGTGGACTAGTGTTACCGTGACTGTCCTCCTGTCGGCTCTGTAGGTCATGACTGATTGAAGACTTTTGTCTTGAGGCACTGCGGGTATGGACGACGAGAAGACTTGACGAAGCTTGCCGAATCCTTACATCCGAGAAAAACTCTTTTTTTTTAAACTCGTTTCTTCTACATTACTCCATATCTAAATGCGAAAAAAAAACTTTCGAATTTTACAATATAGATATCAAATTGAAGGCCTTGATAAGCACATTCCAACAGTATATAATATATTGTCATAAAATGTTATTTTTTGGCACGGCAGGCGTGTTTTTTATTATACGGTTTTATTTAGCTTGCCCTGTTTGTAGTTTTTTGTTTCCTTGTTTGTTTGGGTAAAATCTAGTAATTGAAATTTTACCCCCTTCCTGTTGACAGATTGATCTGAATTTTGGTACACACCTTTAGTTCTGATGATAATAAAATATTCAGTATCATTGTAAATCCGAGATGGCTGCCGCCAAACCTATAAAACCTTGTAACTTTAAATTATTTTATTACTTATTTTATTTAGCTTTTAAGCTAGTTATTTTATATTTCTGAAGGAAAAATTTGTACAACAGACGGGACTTGAACCTGCACAATCCATGCCTCTGCGCTGCGTGATTTAAGCCACCGTTACCGTTACCGTTATCGTATTATGCAGTCTTCTATGGACGTCACGGTAGAGCCATCTATTTTCATGGTAAAATTAGGGGCGGATTGGCGTAGGCCGTAGGGGCTGCTAGATTTAAGGTGTGGTCAAAAATGAACACGTCTCAGGGTGTTCTTTTAGAAGTAGTGAGTGGACGAACTTTCTATCATTTGGCCGCTAAACTTGGCGAGAGAGATGAAGACCTGAAACAAATTACTTAATGTTATTACGACTGGAGAAGAACATGACAGTTTATCTACTCGATTAAGCAACGGAGAACAGTTGGTAAATTCATATGTTTTAGATTTTAGCTCAGAATTGGAGCAGAGAAGGGGGCGCCTGGTGCTACACGTCCTAGGTAAGAAATGCAATATCGACTCGAGATCGCAAAAATGCCGGGATCTCGCGAGATTATAATTTCTAATCTCGCGAGATCCAGGCATTTCTGAGAAAAATAATGGTTTAAAAAAAAAACAAATGTTATATTCAGATGACTAACACCGTAACCGTATTTTTTAGAAATCAACAAAAACAATAAAAGAACACTGTCAGTCAAATGCGGAATCTAGGGGTGATTTTGGAAATAGCTTCTTAAAAAACAAAGACTATCGAGGGCGCTGTCTGTGTAGCGTCGCTCGCTACTACTGCCGCCCAATCCCTCAATCTCGAGCGAGATCTCGTCATATTATGCTTCGGGATTGATCTCGAAAAATGACATGAGATCTTGCGAGAGCGAGATCCCGCGAGATCGGGATTGCAATCCTAGGGCGGCAAAGCAGGCGTTATTATTAAAATCCTCGAAGAATAGATTTGGAATGCGTTAGAATTAGGTACAAAGTAAAGGTAAGTTTAAAATAAAACTATAGAAATGATAGGGAACTTAGAAAATAATGCCGTTTTGTTAGGTTCTATGCTATAGTGTCGTTGCCAATAAACGAAAGTTTCGGCTTTCTAAACCTTTCATAGCCTAAGCTGAGCGTTAATTTTCTAGTAGGTAGGTCCGACATTAGTTGTTTGAAAATAAACTGCATCAAAATAGAGCGACCATTAAAAAATACACGCATATAATTACTAGGGCATCGACCACCGGCCTTCTTTTAGGAGCCGATTTTTTCGATTCCAGTGCTAATCCAGAACCCGTTTTTTCGGTATTATTATTAATTTAAAGTAAAATTTTGCCACACGCGTGGTCATTTCTCTAGGTTAAAAGTATTCTATGTGCTATTCCAGGACCTAAAATACCAATATACTTATTAACGTTTAATCAAAATTCCTTCAGCCGTCAAAAAGTTTTTGTCGATTTCTCGGCTTCTACACATCGGATAGAGATACCAAGAAAACCATTTTGTAAGTCAAACTCTCAGCTATGCATCAGTGAAACCTGCATCGCAATCGGTGCAGTAGTTTTTACGTGATGCGCAGACAAACAAACAGACTCAGATAAACAGACAGACATGATATAAAAAAGTGGGTGTAAATGTTATATGTATGTTATTTCATAACATTATAATAGATAACTATGCAGTATTAATAACAATTTACATATATTAAAAAATCCGATTTTTTCAATTTTTCGTTTTGTCCAAATGACATGGGAACTTTTGGTCCTATAAAGTTACGCTTGTGCTTATATTAAAATTAAATAACTTTATTAACTTTTCTACAACTTTTTCCCATGACTTTAATCGTAGTATGAGTATTATAGCCGATGTTCTGCTCCGAACGCGGCGTAAGCTACAATATCGAACTTTTTAGGGAAAATGCCCAATGTTTGAAATACTGCAACTCAGGTTTTTCAAAAAATAACAGATATGATAATCTGAAATATATATATATGTATACCGAAAATTTCGATGTTATTGGAGCATCACGAAGTTAGCTCACGTCTGTCGAAGCAGCTAAAACAACATCCCATAAACAAGGACTCAGACATTTGCGATTTATGTATTTTAAGAACTCCGGTTTGCAATCCCTTGGAGCTGTTTCCCTTGGAACAATCATCATCATGTCAGCCTTTAGAAGTCCACTGCTGAACATAGGCCTCCCCCACTCTTCTGAAGCCCACTAAGTACCACGAAAACAAAACAAAGTACCTACTACCACAGAATAAATAATAGTACAAGCTACTACACTCCTGTGCAGCTAACTCGACTCGGCTCCTACGCGCGAAATCAAAGATGTTTTTTTAATGTTATTATTATTTAATTTAAAAATTAAATCGATTATTAAAAGTTGGAATCATTAGGAGCTGGTTCAGACATGGCGGATTCCGCGCGGATGCAAATCGCGCGGTTTTAAACGCAAGTGTTCAGACAGGGGTGCGGATGTATTTGCGGAGTGTAGAGTGACAGCCCAATCATGGAAGTCGAAGAAGCAATATGTGTGTACTTGTTGCTCCGTATAAAAAAAAGAAAGAAGAAACGACAGTATTGGGTGCATCCAATATTACGTGATCGGCTCACCCATGGTCAGTTTCAGGCTTTATATCCAAAATTAAGAAGTATTGAACCAAAATTCTTCAATTATCTAAGAATGTCGAAAAATTCATTTGATGAATTATTAGGAATGATCAGTGAACAAATTGCATCTAATGATACCCATATGAGGTCAAGCGTGTCCCCAGAAGAAAAACTCGTGATTACGTTAAGGTAAGATATTTATTTTATACATCAGAATATATATTTTGTACTATGGAAGACTGCGAGTCGTCTGTGCTACTGCATGACAAAGGCGATGGAGACTCTCCTGGTACGATTGTCGAATATCCAGTAAAATATCCTTGTGGGTTTGAATATTGTTGGTTTTGCCAAAATACTGCATTATTTTGCGTATTTTGCTGGCTCGTGATATGAATAGGCGATGGTAATTTCTGCCCTTTTTGTATTACCTCGAGTAATTCAATTTTAGTAGCCAAACGCTTATTTTCTGGGACCTTTTTTAACTCTTTATACAATGACATACAAAAAAGCTTATCATCATCATCTGGCTTTGACATACTTTCTTGTATTTGTCTTTGTATTTTATCCCTTGATTCAATGCTATTTTCTAATATGTCAGCCAATCTCTCTTCTGAAGTCATTTTAGTTTTCTTCCTTTTATTGCGTACTGGTTGTATGTCACGTGCATTCACAAAATTATCTTGGTTTTGGTCAATGTTTTGAATTCCTTCATTTTTGGCTTCATCTATGTTTGAGGTCGTTTCTTTGTTTTCTACTGTCTTCTGAAGAAAAGAAAGTCGGTTAAAATACATGTATAATGAACCTTTACATGCACCAGAACCAGAAGGAATTGATTTGCCTTTCTTAAATTCCTTATTATAAGCATCACGTATGTTCTTCCACTTTTTTTGTAATGTTACACCTGGAACAGAAATCACTATCTTTAACAAAATTGTAAACTTATAAATACAGAAGCGGTCAGATAATTATAGACACTCATTATATTGTAACTAGCCGGGTCGGCAGACTTTGACCAAAATGATACAGATCAAGATTATATTGTTTCAGATATCTAGGTACTGGTTGTCCCTTTGGAGAACTGCATTACAACTTTCGTCTTGGCAAATCTACAATTACAGGAATTGTCCGTGAAGTATGTGAAGCTCTGTGGAAAAAAGTCGCAAAAAACGTCATGCCTGAACCCAGCGAAGTTATATGGAAAAACACAGCTACAGATTTGGATAAATATATATATAATCACTAGCTACTCCGTTACTATGGTAACGTGATATTTTACCCGCGCCCGATACGTACCTCCAATCACAATAACAACGTTTTTATATAGTTTAGTTATTTAGGTTGGACTATCTATTACAAAACATGTAAACTACCCTGACAAAATTAAATGTAAAATTAAATACCTACTGACCAAAAAGAGCCTTTTTTTCCAAAGAATCCTCATTTTCTCCAAAAATCTCCACCAGCTCCGTTTCTAATAATGTTATTAGAATATTCTGCACATTGGATGTCCCACAAAGCAGGTCTTTTTTCCACCTCATCGATGAATAGCTCGGTGTCGAAGCGATCCATTGTCACCGTCCGATACGCGCGGCGTCCGCGCAGCAACTGAACGCGCTCCTGGTACGTCAAGTAAATAGATCCGAGCGGCAACCGTGCGAATTCATTTTCTAGCGGTTGAGTGGCGGTAGCCGCGCGGATTGTCAATCCGCCCGGACAGGTATGAACGAATGAATAGGCGCTAATGTAAATAAGATCCGCCGTGTCTGAACCAGCTCGTCTCCATGAAAAAATAATCCTAAAAATCTGACACTTCTTACTGAAAATAAGTAGGTACAGTTAGAATTAATACTTGAAAATATTGCTCTCCTAAGTATGCGCCGGGAATGCCTATAAATTATTTTCTTTAATATTTGTTCAAATTATATATAATTATATAATTATATTATTGATTTTACATTTAAATAATGTGAGTTTATTTATTCCACCATAACTTTTAAATGCCTGAACAGATTTAGGCGTTTGGGATAACGTTAGAATCCTTACATCCCCCCGAGTAACAAAGGATATGGAGTTTTAAAAAAAAAACAATATATTAGTATAGTAGTATGGCTCCATGTACAAAGGCGTTTTTTTTTCTTTGTATTTTACAATAGGGGTATCAAATTAAAGGCCTTGGTAAGCACATTCCGACAGTATCTAATTTATTGGAATAAGTTCATTTTTGACAGGGCTGGCGTGTTTTTTTAGCTTTTAAGCTAGTCATTACGAGTAGAATTAGAAAAACACGTTTGCGCGCATGAGATCTTGAGTTGATTTAACTGCACGCGAGTGTAGTTAGTTAGACCATACATTATTGTTATCTCTTTCGGTCTACTGTCTGCGTACGTCTCTCTATCCTACTTGTCTTACCCAGCCAAGTAGGATAGACTAGACACAGCCTAGGGCTAAGACAGTTGACAGCTGTGCAAGTGGCCTTTTTTGTGTCATGGGTAAATGCCTTTATGCATACCCGCCCGCTTCTTGGGGAGTCGAGCGGGTTATGTCGGACTCAGCAACAATTGTTGCCACTACCGACTAAAAACCCCACGGTGTTTCTCCGGGACGCCTAATGTCTGAACTGCGGGGACGCTTGCGCACTTTTCCGTGGCTCCGACGACGTTGGTCCTCCAAAGGAGGACCCCAGCCCGTTGGAGTGAAGAGGGAGTTTCTCCACTCCATCTCCGTCCTCGAGGCATGTAGTGGGCAGCGGATGACCCCAGGGTCCGCCACCCAAGCCTCTGTTATGGGGTTCGGGTCAACGCAATCAAAAGATACAGCCGTTTATGCCGATTGCGATTGTAAACTTATTTGCAGTTGGTAAACTGACCGCGCCCTACGCGCGTCGATGTATGGGGACAACAGTTTTCCAACGGTAAAGTCAAGTTTGTAACTTCAATCCAGTTTATCTTTTCGACGAACTATATATAACTACATAGATAGATAGATAGATAACCTTTATTGCACTAAATGAAACACTTACAAACAAAAATAAACTTAAAAATATAGTACAATCGGCGGCCTTATCGCCGATAAGGCCGCCGATACATATATAAGTTTGTACGGAACCCTCGGTGCGCGAGTCCGTCTCGCACTTGGCTGTTTTTTTTCCCGACTACGGGAAGCATAGGAAGGGTTATGTGTTAAACTAAAAACTTGGTCCGATTTTGACAAGCAGGTGTCAATCTTCATCGCAAAAGTACAATAAATATGGAAAAAGTTTTTTTTTTTGCATTTTCTTACTTTTCTAGTAGGTACTCTAACCTCAGATGATCCAGTAGAGACTTTTGATCCTTAAGAAACAGGATCGATTGGCATCAAAAACGTTTTTGTGTAAAATTACTATTTTCTTGCTGTCTGCACTTTTTTTTTCAAAATCTGCGAATGCAGTTCATAATATATCAAAAGTTATGGATGGTCTCTTATGAATGTTTTCCTGTAACTATAACGGTTAAGTTACATGCCCTTGCTGTCCCGTCTCAAAAATCCTCCCTGTATATCATCGCTCCACCTAGCCTGAAGGGGTCCTACACTACATTTTTCGAGTCGCGATCTCCACACAAGAACAGTCTACCTCAAGTTATCGATCCGTCGGCAAATATGGCCAGCCTACTGCCACTTCAGCTTGCTAATCCAGGCTGTCGATAACTTTGGTTCTCTGTCGCTAACTTAATATAAAATCTTAAATCTGTACCTTATTCGAACATTTCATGACTAAGCAATTCACGAAGCGGCAGTCAAATGGTCATCACGTAGTCTGAGGCTAATTCTGTACACATTTGGTAGCTACCTACACCGCAGAATAAGTAATAGTACCACGTACCTACACTCATCAAGGGGCCATCGCTTGAGTTACCATGCAGTCTGTGAACCTATGTTCAGCGGAGCTGAGAGGACGGACGTTCAGCACGGATGGACGATGCCCTCTAGCCTAGTTAATTTTACCTGACTGAGGGTTATGTGTTTGGGTTGTATGTATGTCTTGATGGATTTTGATACAAGTTGTATAATTGGATCCGTCTTGATCACGAGAGTGCTATAGGATATATGAATGTGTCAAGAAAACCAATATGGCGGGTTACAGCTGCCATATTGTATATCCGACGGAACCAAAAAATACCAAAACCTATCGAGTGAGGTATCAAATACAGGTCTTTAGAAGACCATTTCAAAAATATATAATTCTTAGGCGACATAAAATTGTGCCCAAAATGGCGCTATAGCTGCTGCATTAGGCCTCCAGAGCACGCTCTAGCACTTACGCCTTAGCACCATTGGGCATAATCAGATTGGCTCTAACGCCGTTATGCAACTAGTTTGTATTGGTTGATAGTTAGATTATTTTTGCGAGCGGTTAGCTTGTATTCAATAATTTTTTCGCAGTCGGGTTTTTTGTATTTTTATAATAATTTTACTTGGCTTACGCTTTAGCAACGCTTGTAGTTTTTAGAAATGCCTTCTAATATTTGTGTCATACGAGTACGTACAAGTGCGCCATTTTGAATAAACCACGAAATCGCGGCCACCGATCAAACCTAATAAATCTATTGCGGACTTCAATTACTATTGATATAAAAATATACTAATTGGGATACATTGGGGTTCAAATATTATTATACTAGCTGTGCCCGCGGCGTTGCCCTTTTGGTATTTTTTCTGGGATATAAGGATTCTATGAGTTATTTCAGAAGCAAAAGTACCAATATTCCTACCTAATTTCATCAAACTTCGCTCAGATGTCAAATCGATTGTGAAATTGAAATGTTTATATCGATTGCTCGGATTTTTATTATCGGATTGAGTTACTAAGTACACCAATTTAAGTAAAAACATAAAACCGCATCGCAATCGGTCCAGTATTTTTATGTGATAGACAAACACCATTTAAAAAAATTTTATAGGTAATACATGTTCAGTAGCTTATTTTAACTCCCCTAGATCAATTGACTATTTGGTACTTACTGCTGTATTGTTGTCACTTTTTTATTATTAAACCAACTTGGTTTAAGGAGGTAAGTACTCACGATCACGAAGATAACATTCTAATATTAATGTAAAAATAAAAAACAATTAAAAAATTGCTGCATTTTAAATTCCGTATTCTGCTGAAGCTTGAGAGTGTCTCTTGTCTCCCAGACGGTTTCATGTGTATTTTTTAGCCTTATTTAATATTGTCCGTCGAGTTGTGCTTTTAGGCTTGGTAGTTAGTATTCATTCTGAAATAAGTGAAAAAAAAACTTCTACGCCTAACCGAAATAAGCTTGTTATTGAACTCTTCACCGAGCAATAAGATGGATAGACACAAATATATATGTGATATTAAATATATCATTTTAATTGTAGACTTTCTATACCAACAGTAAGTTATTCAGAAATGTTTGTGAAACAAAGTATCTATCTATTTATCTCAGTCATAATTAATATAACATTGAGGTTACAATTGACAACCCTAACGGTGGGCAAAGCTGTAAACACTGCTTCATAAAAAGTAATTTGACATTGCCCACCACCATATTTTTGAATCCAAGAGAGATTTCGCATTGGATATTGGATCTTTCCTGTTTATTTGTTACAATACAATAGTGATTCAAAAATTACTTACCTGCTGTTTTCGATCGAGTTTTAACGAAAGTTTTTCTCAAGATTTTTGGCCCGTAAATTACCACCGACTTTGACACGGATTAACGGCGAACTGTTAAAGTAGTCCACAGATGTAAGGTCGCTCAGCGAGCTATGGAGAGAGCTATGCTTGGAGTTTCTCTGTAGCTAAGTTAAAAGTGGTAGTGGGAATATTATATAGTGTAGTTTATTATATTATGTAGTATTATTTAATAGCTAGAATGAAACAACCAGTTCATCAAGTAAGAAACGACTGACTTTTTATTGTTCCACCACCAACATAGTAAAATGTCAATAACAACTACCGTCACTAAGTTCATATAGAACATCTCCTCTCTTATAAGAATATGTTAACTAAGAATAAGTTACAAACCAAACGTGACATTCTGTACAACTTAATATCATCAAAATAATAGACATGATATTAGAACGTCAATGAAGTTGGTCCATAGGTATGATAAAGTATTAAAAATACAAACTTCTAGATAATTAGGTAATAAAGTATTTACAAATCTTTGCGGCATCTTAACTTCCACTGCGAGCAATACACGGTGCGGGCGCAGCCGACACTGAGGATCCCTTCTTTCCCCTCCCGATGGAAGTGGAGGCCCAGAATGAGAACCTGATACTGACTCACCTACCGACGGGGTATCTTTTGAGTTAATATCGTTTGATAACTCGTCGTAGCGACTTGTATAGTCACGGCTGGGCACGTTAGTTCTAACATTGTTGACGTGTGGCGGTGGCGGCATTTCGAACCCAGGGGCGAGGCGAGGCGCCTGCTCGCACCTCCTCCAGCGCCAGCTGCGTCTCAGCACTCTTGCTAGTGCGCGCGCCAGCGCACGCCTCCGCCTGCCGGTCGGCTGTCTTCACTGCACGACATCACGACACGGCCTCGTCCAAATTCAGTTTAGTTCCCGCCAACATTAGCTCACGCATACCAGACTCTTTGATGCCTCTGATGATTTGAGTTAGAATTACACTGCTACGTAACTGACCAAACTCGCACGATTTACTTTCTTGCTTGAGCGCACTTAGGAACTTATCAAAATTGTCATCGCTTTGGTATGTTTCGAAAAACAAGTGCCGCTCGTAGTTGACGTTACGAGTAGGATCGCAATAATGTGAAAATTTTAATACCAATTTCTCGTTTTCACTTTTTACCTCGTCATCTAAATCTAACTCTTCAAAAATCTCACGGCCGCCTTTTCCGATAACATGTAGCATTAATGCACACTTCTCCCGAGACTCGGCATTCTCTTTGCCAGTCGCGATCAAGTAATAATCAAACGCCGACTTTCATTCACGCCAATTTTTAGCTAAGGTCCCGTCTTCGCTCATGGCGGCCGGCTGTTGAAGCGCCGTATCTGGAGCCGCTTCTGACTTCGGCATATTTTCCACATGCAAGCACTATTGAAGAACTGTTTTTCGCCAAAATTTACTTGCTATACACACCTGACACCATGTAGTATTATTTAAAAGCTAGAATGAAACAACCAGTTCATCTAGTAAGAAACGACTGACTTTTTATTGTTCCACCCACATCCACATAGTAAAATATCAATACAAACTACCATCACTAAGATCATATACAACAGACAAGATTCGTAATGAAGATATATCCGACGGAGAACCAAGGTGACCGTCTTAGCTCTTAGGATAAGCAAGCTAAAGTGGCAGCGGGCTGGTCACATTTCCAGAAGAACCGATAACCGTTGGGTAGACGAGTTCTCGAGTGGAGACCTCGTTTAGGCAAACGTAGTGTAGAACGGCAGGTGGAGGGACGACCTGCGAAAGGTGGCCGGAAGAGAATGGTT
The DNA here is from genome assembly GCA_946251855.1 of Alsophila aescularia. NCBI lineage: Eukaryota > Metazoa > Arthropoda > Insecta > Lepidoptera > Geometridae > Alsophila > Alsophila aescularia. The sequence goes on from OX276385.1 coordinate 23,917,044, forward strand.
GAGGAGGGCTGAAGACCGAGCTCAGTGGCGTGCATTAAGAGAGGCCTGCATCCATCAGTGGACAGATATAGGCTGAAGATGATGATTGGAGATAAATCGGGCTGCGGGGTGGCTTGTTTATGCCACCTCTTTTGGATATGACTTTTCGACCAAAACTTTCACGGACTGCTGCAATAGTCACTGGAGGTGTGACATGTCGCTCCATATTGTTGAAAGCACGATCTTTGATTGAAGCCTGGAAATTCTTTTAATGCTGGAACGATAAAACTGCAGCATCGCAATGTATAGCTCTGTGTAAAATTAGGAGCAACGATTCCACTGGCAGTTAAAGCCGCCCAGTAACCTTGGCAGGATGTAAGGGGTCTCGGAGCTTGTCTTGTGGGTTAGTATCATTCCAGCAGTTTTGCCTGTTAGTGTGCCTCGTTGCTGCAGGTCAAGAACTTCTCCAGCATTTCATTAGCAAGCTGCAGTCTCTGTGCGTGGTCACTATCCTTCAATTCTTGCACCTTTTGAATTTTTAATCGACTTCACAAAAGGAGAAAGTTCTATGTCCTAAAAGTTATTTTTTGTATATTCTCTGATTTCTTCGTCAATCAAACAACAATCAGTCAATCTTCGTCTGTTTCTGAAAAAAATATTTTCCTTTAAAAGTATATAATCTCGGGTACCATATATTCTCGTCGCAGATACCGCAGAGCCTCAAGACGAAAGTTTATAATCAGTGCGTGTTGCCAGTTGACATACGGCACTGAGACGTGATCGCTAACTATTGGTCTCAAACACAAGCTCAAAGTCGCGCAGCGTGCAATTTAGAGCTATGCTTGGTGTTTCACTACTTGACAGAATCCGAAATGAAGAAATCCGTAAAGAACCAAGGTTACCGACATAGCTCTCACAGTTTGCAAGTTGAAGTGGCATTGGGCAGGCCATATAGTTTGCAGAACCGACAACCGCTGGGGAATAAAGGTTCTCGAATGGCGACCACGTACAAGTAAGCGAAGTGTAGGGAGACCCCCCACACGATGCGCCGACGACATTGTAGCCATCGCAGGAAGTCGGTGGATGGAGGTGGCACAAGATCGCTTGTCATGGCGCCGTTTAGGTGAGGCCTATGTTCAGCAGTGGACTTCTAAAGGCTGACATGATGTTATTTTTTTTATGATGATGATGGCCGCTCGAGGTGGTCCCATTTATTTTTTATCAAAATTGGTTCAGCAGATTTTTATTGGGAGAATAAGGATGCAGGATTTCACAACCACTTTGAATGATTCTTAGTTTATTTACAAGGGTATACTTTCACTGTAGCCTTATATTTTTAACAATTTCATTAAAAATGTTTTTTTATTGTATAAATCGTTTTGTTTTAGTGATAATGGTGTTCTCTCATATTTTCAGGATATCTGACCCGATTTTTATTATTAATTTTTAATTTAAAGAATAGACCTACAGTGTTAGCAGTGTAGGTAATGTATAAAATTCAACAGAATTGGTTTAGTAGGTTCTATGTATGTTCACCGATTTAAATAAATAAATAAATAAAATAAATAATATATTCGGGACATTTCCACACCAATTATCTAGCCCCAAACTAGGATACCCTGTGCTATGGGTACTAGATAACGGGTAAACATACATAGATAAGAATATTAACCGAATTATTTATTAAGAATTTATTTATTATTATTTTTATTTCTCCGTCAATTTCATTTCACTGCGCTCTATGTTTATGGGTTTCGCGATGTCCTAGGTCGGTCGGACCGTGGTTGAATCAAAGTTGAAATCGTTGCTTCGAACTTCAGAACTATTTTTTTTTATTATTTGAATGCTTGGAGCTAGATTTGTGTTCCGTATATTGTAATGAATACATTTTCATCTAACATCGGTTGCAGAATCAAAATGCCCGTTGCTTTCCGCTAGATGACGCCGCGGCACTATTTCCCCAATGGCCGCCCTCAATATTAATAACCCTCCCCTACCAATGTTACGCAGTGGGCTATTCAACTGTTAACGGATTGTTGGTCCATCCTGTATCATATACTAGCTGTGCCCCGCGGTATCACCCGCGTAAGGGTTGATGATGATTATGAAAATTATCCTGTGTTATTCCAGGGTATAAGCTATATCCATTCTAAATTTCATAAAAATCTGTTCAGCCATTTAGAGTGAAGTATGATAATGATGACAAAGATTAAAAGTATCATATGAGTTATTCCAAGGTATAAGCTATCTCCATTCCAAATTTCATCAAATCATGTTCAGCCGTTTGAGAGTGAAGTATGATGATGAAAAGTATTATATGAGTTATTCCAGGGTATAAGCTATTTTCATTCCAAATGTCATCAAAGTCCGTTCAGTCGTCTCGTATAAGGGCAAAACTAATCTACATTAAATATATAGTGTAAGTGCAAAACTAATCTACATTAAATATATAGTGTAAGGGCAAAACTAATCTACATTAAATATATAGTGTAAGTGCAAAACTAATCTACATTAAATATATAGTGTAAGGGCTAAACTAATCTATATTAAATGTATATTGTAAGGGCAAAACTAATCTACATTAAATGTATATTGTAAGGGCAAAACTAATCTACATTAAATGTATAGTGTAAGGGCAAAACTAATCTACATTAAATGTATAGTGTAAGGGCAAAACTAATCTACATTAAATATATAGTGTAAGTGCAAAACTAATCTACATTAAATATATAGTGTAAGGGCAAAACTAATCTACATTAAATATATAGTGTAAGTGCAAAACTAATCTACATTAAATATATAGTGTAAGGGCAAAACTAATCTATATTAAATATATAGTGTAAGGGCAAAACTAATCTACATTAAATGTATATTGTAAGGGCAAAACTAATCTACATTAAATGTATAGTGTAAGGGCAAAACTAATCTACATTAAATGTATAGTGTAAGGGCAAAACTAATCTACATTAAATATATAGTGTAAGGGCTAAACTAATCTATATTAAATGTATATTGTAAGGGCAAAACTAATCTACATTAAATGTATATTGTAAGGGCAAAACTAATCTACATTAAATGTATAGTGTAAGGGCAAAACTAATCTACATTAAATGTATAGTGTAAGGGCAAAACTAATCTACATTAAATATATAGTGTAAGTGCAAAACTAATCTACATTAAATATATAGTGTAAGGGCAAAACTAATCTACATTAAATATATAGTGTAAGTGCAAAACTAATCTACATTAAATATATAGTGTAAGGGCAAAACTAATCTATATTAAATATATAGTGTAAGGGCAAAACTAATCTATATTAAATGTATATTGTAAGGGCAAAACTAATCTATATTAAATGTATATTGTAAGGGCAAAACTAATCTATATTAAATGAGAAAGACTACTGTTATTTAATTTGAATCTAAACTTATAATAAAGCAATAAGAACGATAAATTCTGTACAAAGAAGATAATAAAAAAATATGGTCTAGGGTACTTCAAATAAGCTACTGAACAAGAATAAAACATTTTGTAAATTCGTGTCTGTCTGTACGTTTGTTCGCGCATCACGTGAAAATTACTGGACCGATTGCAATGCGGTTCACTGTTGGATAGCTTATGTTTTGACTTAAATACTGGGGTACTTTATATCTCAATCCGATGAGTAAAAGCCGAGCAATCAATAAAAATATTTTTGACATTTGGTATTTTAGGCCCTGGAATAGCACAGACAGTACTTTTAACCTACAGAAATGACTACGCGTGCGTAGCCGCGGGCATCAGCTAGTACTTATAATAAAGCAATAAGAACGATAAATTATGTACAAAGAAGATAATAAAAAAAAGATGGTCGAGGGTACTTCAAATAAGCTACTGAACAAGAATATAACATTTTTTAAATTCGTGTCTATCTGTTTGTCTTTATGTTTGTTCGCGCATCATGTAAAAATTACTAGACCGATTGCAATGCGGTTTTCACTGTTGGACAGCTTATGTTTTGACTTAAAAACTGGTGTACTTGATATCTCAATTCGATGAGTAGAAGCCGATTAAGCGATAAAATCTTTCTTTCGAATTCTGAAGGAATTTGATCCAATGTTGGTATATTGGTATTTTAGGTCTAGGAATAGCACATAGAGTACATTTAACCTAGAGAAATGACAACGCGTCCGAAGCTGCGGGTACACCTACTTAAAAATATAAGTGAAGAAAAGCAGAAAATTTCATCGAACATCGTTCGGGTGGATTAATACCGTTTACCAAAAAGAGCTCTGGAAAATTTAATCTTTTTTTTATTACTGGATATAGTTTTATTTGGGTTTTCTGTGCTAAGTACATGTATGGTGTCGCGGACATTTTTGTGGAACCAATGAAGGCCAATTGTATTTGTAGTACATTATTTTCACTTAAATCAAACCGTTTGGTTAGCGCACGCCGAGAAAGCAGCCAAACGGCTTGTTTTTTTCTGGATAGAATTAGAAGTAAGTATTGTGATTTCTTTTTGTAAACTAACTTTTATCAGTAACTATAGCACTCAGGGATAATGTAGCTTCATACTACGTGAAAACCAGGTAGTTATCATAAACCTTTTTCTACCGTTGTCTGTCGTAGGTACCATTTCTGGGCGAAGGTCTCCACTATGTCGTATGATGAGATCTTATAATGATAAATTTAAATGTATAGATATATTTCACGAACGAGTTGATTGTTTTAGGAAATTAGTTTTTGACTTTTTGAAGAATTGTGTTATGTAACACATTATTTAAGTCACCTTACAGTTTAATTTTGTAGTTAATTTCTCTTAATTTAATTTTTAGTTTTTTACTTACCTACGGAATGTACGCCTTAGTTTTTGCCTATTGTTTAGTACTTACTGGTATTTTGGTTTACCTATTAATGATTTATCTTTTACTTCCTATTCTCAACAATGTATGTAAAATTGGTAAATTGTGGCTAATGAGGTTGGTCTCACATATGTTTGAATTTTTTACATAGATTTATACAAAATGATTTCTGAAACTGTTTATTGGTCCATTAAAATCTTCCTTTCGGATACATTATATTCTGAGCTATCGTTTAAGTTGCAATAGATATCCCTACTTAAAAAACAAATAGTCTACTGTATACCTAACCTCGCTTTAGAGATAATCAATACCTAGGTAAGGACGTATACTTTTGTTATGGATCATATGCATACTAACGGATATACACTGCCCTTGATAACTTAGTAGGTACCACACTTTTAATGTCTGTATGTTCACGCATCACGTTAAAACTACTGGACCGATTGCGATGCGATTTTCACTGTCGGATAGCTTAGGTTTTGACTTAAAAACTGGTGTACATTGTATCTCAATCCGATGAGTAGGAGCCAAGCAATTTAATAAGTTATTTTTTTATAGTTATGTTTTGAATAAAAATACTAGACCAATTGCGATGTGATTATTACTTTTGGTTCGCCTAGGTTTTGACTTTAAAACTAGTGTACTTGGTATCTCAATCCAATGAGTAGGAGCCAATCAATTTAATAAAAACTATTAATAAGTGTGGTGCTACAGTTTGAAGGGGCCAGTGTAGTCTAGATCCTCGGTTATGTACAACAGAGCCGGCTTTTGGCTCGACACGAGCATAATCTCGGCTATTGAATTGAATCCACAGTATAAATAATAGTTTGACACTGGCCTTAAGGTTGCTTAGGGTCAGAAAGTGCTGTTGGTAGTGAGTGAGTGTTCCTATTCATTGAAAAAGGCCGAGAGATTGCCGCGGAGTGCTTCGGAGTATCGACTTTTCATACAAACGATATTAAAATAATATAAAATAGAAGTCATAGATCAACTTTTTACCTGTTTTACCACGTATAAAAAAACATTAAGACATAATTGTATAAAAAGCAAGACCTAACACCCTCTCTCCATTGTTACAGCACGGACGAAGACGCGCGCCAAGCGATGATGCTCGACGGCGGCAAGATCAAGGAGATCCAGGTGAAGCTGCTGCTCAGCTCCCGCTCCGAGATGCACAAGGTCATCGAGACAGCGCGGCAGACTGTGCCCCTGCTGAGCCTGGCACCACCAGCGCCAGTCACACCTGCGCCGGCGCCCATGCCCGCCCCAGTGGTCCCAGCACCACCGCCACCACCCGTGCTACCCGTCATCACCCCCTTCTCTGCAGCTCTAGGCAACAACTCTCTCTCCAGCTTCGGCATTCCGGGGATCGGCAACCCGCAGGAAATCCCCCAACCCGCCGTCATCGAACTCCCACCTGCCCACCTCAGTCCCACGAATCTCTCTATCGAAGAAGACAAAGAGGATGAAAAGATCGAGATCAAACGCCGCGAGAAAGACAGGCGACGCTCACGAACTCGCTCCAGGTCGCGAGACAGGGACAGGAAGGACAGGAAGCGAGACCGCAGGGACAGGTCGCGGTCCAGGGAGCGCAGGCGCAGGGACCGCAGCCGCAGCAGGGAGGGCAGGCGCGAGCGCAAGCGTGACAGGAAAGACCGCAGCAGATCGCGAGACAGGTCCCCGTCTCGCCGCTCCCGCGACCGCCGCAAATCACCCAGCCACTCCCAAGAGAAGAGCCCGGTCCGAGACTCGCCGCAGATCAATCCCTTCGTCAACCCCGGGAACCTGCCGGTACAGCTGCATCAGATGCTTAACAACCCGCTGGCGAACGTGCCGATGCCGCAGGACCCGCCTCGCTTCAACGACCCGTCGGTCGCGGACGCGATGAGCAAAATGCAGGAGCTCGCTAAAAAGCGGAACCCGAACGCTTTCCAAGGCGATTTGAACAACGGAAAGCAAGGGCAGGGGCGCGGCGGGCCGGGGCGCGGCGGGATGGGCCGCGGCGGGCTCTCGCGGCGCTCGCGGTTCGGGCCCGAGGAGAGCGGCCGCGACAGCTGCGTCGCCATCCGGAACGCGCCCAACCACACGAGCTACGGCGACGTGCGCCGCTTCTTCCCGTTCATGATCGACAAGCACGGCATCAAGATGATCAACGACAACACGGGTCGCCGCACTGGGAACATCTTCGTCAGATTCATCGAAAGCCGCTCGAAGCACCTCGCGCTGCAACGCAAGAACAACGAGCTGAAGGGCGCGCACGTGCTGGTGGAGGAGCTGGACGACGAGGCGTACGAGAACGCCGTGGACTCGTACCTGCCGTACCGCGACGAGAACGAGGATGACGCCGGCATGCTCGCCGACCTGCAGGAGCGCGCGCGGCCGCCCTTCTCAGTCCTCAAGCTCACCGACATGCCGCACTACGTCAAGGAGCACGACATCATCAAGGCCTTCAACGACTACTCGCTGCTCTCTATAACGCTTAACGACTGTCGCATCACGCGCTCCAAGATGGCGCTCGTGCAGTTCGCGAAACCCGACGAGGCCAAGCTGGCGTTCGAGCGCAAGGAGAGATTCTCGTTCGGCAGGAGGCATCCCACAGTCGAAGCTCTGACGGACGAGGAGTTCGAGAAGGAGAAGACCGCCGTCATGAACAGCAAGAACGAGGTCATGAGCAGGCCCGAAGAGGAGCCCCCGGTGGAGGCGGCGCCGCCGCGCGACCCGCGCCAGCGTCGGCAGCAGTTCGACAACGGGGCACCGCAACAGGGTGGGCCGTCGTTGCAGCCGCAGGCGCCGCAAGGCGCGCCCTTCTTCGTACAGCCCTTCCAGAACCCGAGTTTCCCCGGAGGACTCAGCCCGGCTCAGAGCCAAGGCTTCCAGCCGGGCGGGCAGTTCCCGGGCCCGCAGTTCGGCGGGTTCCCAGGGCCGGGCAACATGGACCCGCGCACGGCGGCCACCAACTGGGTCAACCGGCCGCCCTTCCCGGAACAGCTGCCGGTTCCGGTGAAGCCTGCCCAGCCGGCACCCGCGAGCCTGGACGACGAGCCGCTGGACTGCGTGCTGATGAAGGGCCTGCCGCGCGACGCCTCCGACCGCACCATCGTCGCCTTCCTGTCGGACACGGGCGCCGTGCCCGCCCGGATACACCTCATGCTGGACAGCAGTGGACTGCCATCCGGGGACTGCTTCTGCGAGTTCCGGTCCACGCAGGAGGCGCGCCTGGCCGCGGGCAAGCACGGCAACAACTTGGAAGGGTGCCGCGTCACCGTCGACATCGTGCCGCGCAGCGTCGTCGAGGAGGCTCTCGAGGGACCGAAACAGATTGAAAGCCAGATGCAGGAGAGCATCATCAACAACGTGCCGCCTCAGTTCTTCGACATGCCGCGCGGCGGGTTCAACAGCCGCGGCTCTTTCCGCGGCCGTGGCGGGTTCGACCGCGGCGGATTCGAGCGCGGCGGCTTCGAGCGCGGCGGCTTCGGCGGCCGAGGCTTTGAGAACCGAGGCTTCGAGGGCAGAGGCGGCTTCAGAAACAGAGGGGGTTTCGATAGAGGGCGCGGAGGGTTCGAAGGGAGAGGGCGCGGGCGCGGGCGGGGCGGGGCCTTTGAAAACGGTGGCGGCCGCAACGGGCCCGACGACAACGACCCCGCTTTGGACGACTTCGGCGCTCCGGGGTGCGTCGTCTCCATGGAGAACGTGCCCTTCCGCGCGTCCATAGACGAGATCATGCAGTTCTTCTCCGAGTTCGAGCTGACGCAGGATGACATTATCAGGCGGTACAACGAGCGCGGGCAGCCCACGGGCGACGCGCGGGTCGCGTTCCGGACGCCGTTCGACGCGCAGCGCGCCGTCAAGACGCGACACATGGACACCATTCTCGACAGACGAATCAACCTCAACATTCTTTAACATTCGACATCTAGCAGGTCCTATTCAGACGACTAAAAAGAACCGAAGGCTTTGTGCAGTCGCGGTCTTTCAATGACTGGTAGGTATATGAGAGCGGCTTGCACATACTGTCCAGTATACTCGTCAATGGGCAAGAAATTTCGTATCTATATCCTTTTCAACGACCACTGGCAACTATTCGTTTGAATCAGAACAGGTCTGTAAATAAATTGCGCGTCGAAGAATGTGGGTGTTGATTTGAAGTCGTCAAGCCATGAAGTGCTAAATAAAATTCGCTATGGTACAATTACTTTGTACTATGGGTATTAGTTAAAAAAAAAACGTGAATTATATCAGACAGTTTTGAGAAGTGACGTTAATTAGACTAATATTCTGCAAGTTGCAAATAGTTTAGTTCATATTGTACTTAGCTAAGGAAGTTAGCTTTATCGTATTGTATTGAATGATATTTTTAAATAAATAGGATAATTAAAAATTAAAAACTATGCAGTTCCTTAAAAGATCGTTTTATTTTTTTACATACTCCTACTCGACTATATTCTTCGATATAAAAAATAATCAGTAGATAGAGGCACTATTTACACTATCGAAATATAAGGATAGTTATTTAAAAAGGTTCTGTGAATGTTCTTTAATACGTGTACCTAGTTTAACTTTGAAAATGACTTGGTCACTAACACCATACATACAGCCACAGATTGAACATTAGAAACAATGCAGAAATATCCGAAACGAAAAACAATATTTACTTGGGTATAGTACTTGCAGCGAATCTTTGTGTTTGTGAAGTAAGGCTCTGTGAACTATTGCGCAGGTAAAGCTGTGAGGATAAAACAGCATAAAGTAAGAGCGAGATAGAATAATATGCGATAAACGTAAGCGATTGAGCGAAGCAGTTGTACAATGCTGTCTTCATCTTCAACATTGGGATTGCGCCTGAAAAATAGCAGTTTGCGCAGCGACTTGCAGACAACTTCCGAGATACAAAGTTCTGCTGCGACTACGTACCTCCTACGATTCCTACACTGTCTAACTTTAATGGGCGTAATTCCGAAGCAACCGGTAGTACAGTAAGATTGTGTTCTTTGATACAAACTGAAGGCAGTATTATGTTACTTAGCTGGGTGGTTTAGGTACCTACCGAAAGAAATGAAGACCCCCCCCCCCCGTACTACTACCTAATCTGGTGTTGTGATGATTCATTGGAAGATGGAAAACGCCTGGCTCTGTAGGACATCTCCCGGAAAGATAAGTACTTACCTATGTATGGTGACAGTTGATGTTTTTTTTGTAGTGGTAGATCTCTTTGTTATATATTCAACCGCTATAAATTAGTGTGTAAACCTTTCTGTGTTTAGGTTTGAAGGGCAATGTTTCCAGCGAAAACTCTTAGCAATGAGACTTAAAACCAACTCAGAGTGACGAGTGCAGTCACCTTGTGCAGTGACCCGTAACATTTTGCAACCAAAGTTCTGGGTGGCACTGCTACTTTTATGAGAAGGCGTGACGCTTACCCGTATGTATGGGTTTTCCTAAGGGAAAACTCCTGTTCGTTGTAGGTATGTCTGGTGCTAGAATTGAAACTCCGAGGCGTGGCATCCAGCCTTAAGTGTAAAATATTATGCTACTAAATAATATGTTTAGTAGCATAATACTTGTTACGGGGACATCGGGATATACTTATTTTTATTTTATTAATAGGTACCGCCATCCCCGTTTATCGGGGACATGGCCTACGGGGACAATGGGACTACATCCACCCTTACAACCAAACATAGCTTCAAAATTTAATTACCAAGTTTTGTTAAAAACATAGAACAGCAAAATAAAAGCAGACACGATTACATACAGGTGCTACGAAACGGCTGGGAAAAAAACGCTTAGCAAACAAAACAACTTACAACTCAATATCAGCTGCGAGCAACGATCCAACGATCATCTGATGAGAAGTGGATGAAAAACGAACTTGGTACCTATCTCGAGGGCACGACAACAAGTCTTACAATTTTGTACTATTATTTATTCTGTGACAATACACATGTATCAGCGTGCATGTTGCAAGCGAGTAGTAGCGTGTCATTTAGTGAATATGTTCGCGCAAATCTATTGTTTTAATTGTTGAAACGAACGCGCTAGTGGCGAGGGCCTAAAGCACAATACTACTAGAACCAGTCAATGAGTGCTTACTCTGATATTGACTCTTAGTGTCAATACAAAAGGTCATTCAGAAAATGTTCAGCAGCTTTTCCTGTGTACCTACCTAAGTATCAACATCTACTGCGATGCAATCACGTGGTGGTTATGGCGAAAGCCCCTTATTATGGAGAGGGCCGTGTTCAGCAGTGGGCGTGTTCTGATAAAGAATATGCCTGGTTAGTACGCCATCGCTTCAAGTCCGAGCCCACGCGGCTCCAATAATTCAATAATTCAATATTTAATAAAAAAAAAATAACAGGTTCTGCTATAGATTTTCGGTGAAATTGGCGTTTTGGGAGAAAAAAATGTAGGTACCATACTAAACCATCACCAAATCTAATAATGCTGGTGTTTTTTTAATTAATCACAGAATAAACTACGATTCTAACTTTTAATTTTTATCATAATTTGTAAAGAATTTGAATTAATTAAAAAAAAAAAGGTTAAAAAACTAAAAAAACACGCTTTATATAGAAAACCAAACTAAAAAATAGAAAATAAATTTTAATAGTGTAAATAAGAAAAAAATGTTTTATTTCAAAAAAATCGTGGGGTGCATGGGTCAATAGTTATAAATATTTCATTGACAGATATGAGAAGCACCTCACGCTTTTTTTAAATAAAACTTTTTTTCTTATTTACACTATTAAAATTTATTTTCTATTTTTTAGTTTGGTTTTCTATATAAAGCGTGTTTTTTAGTTTTTTTAAACTATTATTTATTTTCTACTACTTTTTTTTTCGAATTATTGCATTGTCATCGGTCTTTGACAGGTGTGCAAAATTTGAATGAAATCTGACCGTTTAAAGTGGGTCAAAATAGCGTCCAAAGGAGTCGGTTACAAAGATACAAACATACAAACATACAAGTGAAGCTAATATAAAGCGTATAATGACCAGAATTATTGGATTTGGTTATGGTTTAGTACGGTGGAAAAGTTTCCAAAACACAAGTTTCATGGAAAATCTAAGGCAAAGCCTGTAGAAGCCGCGTGTGTCCCTATCGAGGACAAGGTGAGACCGATTAGAGTTATCGCGTGAAAGCTTCCCAAACAAACAAACAAACATACAACGTTTCACTTTTATATATTAGTATGGAGTATGGATGGATATCTTCATGACATTTTAATGTTTTCTTTGAATGAATGTCTTTGTCAATTATTAATTGCAATGAAAACATAAACACCTATAGGTGACCTAGGTTATATGTATTATAATCTTGCCTCGTTTTTTGTTTCTATGTGTATAGGATATTGCTCCCCAGCTAAGTGCTGAATTCGTTGTTTTGCACTTGGGCATGAAAGCCGATGTTCTATGTAAAGTACATTATGGGCGGTATGTATGGGAGCAAAATAACGATCTCACAGCTCCAAACCAACCTCACCTGCACGTGGTCATGCTGCTGGATAATGAATGACCCAGGTAGGAAGGTGACGTCAGTGACCTTAATGCGAACTTTCTTGTTTACGTCATTTTGACGTAACAGAGGTTACAGACCAATATGACACGTCTAAATGACGTCAAGTGTACTGGCGATATACTGAAGTGTTACGGTTTCTGTATGACGCCGCGACTATGAGTGTCCAAGTACAAAACCAGCAGTCTAAACAAATCCAACTGCGCAGGGGAGTGAGACAGGGGGATGTTATATCCCCGAAACTATTCACTAATGCACTGGAAGATATGTTTAAGACGCTGGATTGGAAAGCAATGGGCATTTATATCAACGTTGAGAATATCTCACACATACGATTTGCCGATGATATTGTCCTAATGGCGGAGTCGCTGCGAGACTTGCAAAGTATGCTGACAAACCTAGATGATGCTTCTGGACGGATCGGTCTCGGAATGAACATAGATAAGACCAAGAACATGTTTAACGATCTTGTTGACCCGGAATCGATTGCAGTCAATGGTACCTCTTGAAGTTGTCCAACAATATGTTTACCTTGGACAAATATTGCAATTAGGTAAGAACAACTTTGAGAAGGAAGCCAACAGAAGAATTCAGCTGGGTAGGGCAGCATTCGGCAAGCTTCGTCAAGTCTTCTCGTCATACATACCACAGTACCTGTACACAAAAGTCTTCAATCAGTGCGTCCTACCAGTCATGACCTACGGAGCCGAAACGTGGACTCGCGGTCAACCTAGTCCAACTTAAGGTCGTTGAGCTATGAAGAGAGGCTAATGTTTCTCTGAAGGACAAGATTCATAATGAAGATATCCGACAGAGAACCTAGGTAACCGACATAGCTCTTAGGATAAGCAATCTAAAGTGGCAGTGGGCTGGTCACATATCCAGAAGAACCGATAACCGTTGGGGTAGACGATTTCTCGAGTGGAGACCACGTTTAGGCAAACGTAGTGTAGGACGCCCTGTGGCCAGGTGGAGTGACGACTTGCGAAAAGCAGCTGCATTAGGAGAGGCCTACGTCCAGCAGTAGACAGATATAGGCTGAGGATGACTACTGATACCTAGGTACTGATAGGCAATAGCCAACCTAAGCCATCACCTCAACTCGGTTTACACAACGCTACACATTAATTATAATCAAAACACAATAAGCTAATCAAAAAACAACTACGCCAAAGGCTTGATATTGTATTTTCTAAAAATAAAAATATTATAAAAAAAATTAAAAAAATAGAAAGATATAACTCAAACTATTTGCGCTGCTTCGATTGAGCATATTTAGTTGCATTAATTAAAATATTCATTGTGATTTGAAATTATTTTTTGAATTTTACGCTGACAGAAATATATCGTGGCTAATGTATGCACCCCCCTGAACATAATCCTGCCTGCGCCCATTGAATTATTGAATTGGTTATAATGAGCAAAGAGAATACAAATAGAAACTATTCATATAGGTTGTTTTTTTTTTTTTTTTTTTAAAAAGGCTTATTGAAAATTTTAAGAAGATACCTAGGTATTAGACATTTCCTTCGCCGTTGGTCTCGACACAGCTATGCCATCGCAAGCTACTGATCGCTAAGTCAACACGAATAACAACAACACTGTATGGGTAACGATGATAATCGTTAGCTTTTGTCAGAAGCTATCGATTTTCATCGGTATTCAGCCTCAGTTGCGACTGTACTTTGCGACCGATTTCGGTTGTACCAATGTCGAGACTGTAACCCCTGGTACCGAACATTCATTACTTTACGATTTTTTGATTCACGCTTGAAATATTCGGTGTATAACACCGAATATTTCAAGTTATGGTTTTTTTTTTCCTAGAAGCGCATTTTATACTTGATAATGCTACATTATTGAATTAACGTTAATGAGATACGTTAACAATATTTTGCTATGATTTTTAATTTTAAAAAAGTTCCCTTGGGCACAGAATAAATAATAGCATTGGGGCAATAACTAACAAACCGGCTGAGGTAAGTGTTAACACGTTAGTACTACCCCGGAATACTTAATCAGAGCTGTTTATTCTAGCCCCAAACACGGGATAAAAATTAACAACTGACTTTTTACAGAAAAACTGTTCTATTTAAGACATATATTATTTTATGTTTGATTTATGTTAATAACATGATACCTAAATAGTTAACGCATCAAATATCATGTAATAAAAATGTAGTCTAAATGCTGAAAACTATTGAATCTACAACTAAAAATCAATTTTTTGTTAATTGTTGCCCCGGCCTCCCCTACTTATTTTATATTAGGTAGGTACTTATACTTACAAGTTTTGTACTTTCTGTAGGCATCATCTACATCTACTTCTACACTAATATTATAATGAGGAAATATTTGATTGTTTGTTTGTTTGTTTGTATGTATGTTTGTTGGTTTGTTTGTTTGTTTGTAATGGATAAACTCAAAAAGTATAGACCCGATTTTAAAAATTATTTTACGTAAAGAAAGCTAAATTATCAGCGAGTAACACTAGCGGGATTTTATTTTTCAAAAAAATTAAGTTCCCTTTTGAAAATAGCAATAATGAAACCTGAGAAATTAAATTTTGCAAAAAAAACTCGATTACTTTGTATCACAAACCAAAGAGCATAGCTGGGCATTAACTCTTTAATCCGTTAATCGTTAATTAACGAAGTTAACATTTTGATTAACGGAATAACTTTTAAGTTAACTTTTAAAAATGTTAACGGACACGTTAACTTCCGTTAATATGCAGAAGTCCGTTAATCGTTAATCCAATGCTTAATAGTTACCGGCGTGCCGGGCGGCGCGTGGCAGCGAGTGAAACAAAAACAAGACTAGATATATTTGCCGGCGCGTGCGAGTGAGAAAGAAAACTGCGAAGAGATTTGTTTCGTTTGATCATTTCATTACTTAGCGCCGGTGCTTAGTTTGGTGCGGTGGTGAGTGTTTTGTTTGTTTGTTTAGTTTGTTGTTATTATAAATTACTGTCAGTGATCATTTGCGTGTTGATAATTGATAAAGAAGAGTGCAGTGTAATTTAGTTAGATAGAAAAAGTGTACGGTGCAGTGTACTGTGTAGTAATTATAAAATAAAACCATGTCATGGATGTTGGAAGACATGGAATCGGATCGGATTCCAGCGGTCCTGATTAGAATCCATGGCCACATTTGACTGAGTATGTAGAATTTGTATCCAGATCGGGCCAGCAAATACTCTTTGCGTGTAAGCGATGCTTGCCGAAAGACACCAAAATCAAAGTTCATGTATCAAGCCTGAATAATTTGAAACAACATGTAAGAAGAGTGCATGAGTCACAATACGTACAGTTTGTAGAGATTGTTAAGGCGGGCTCTAACCGGGGCAAGACAAAAAGGAGAACTCATTCTGACAATGACAATATTAATGATGATGATAGCACAAGTAGCAGTAATCCTACTCGCGTTAAAAGAAGAATACAACAGGGTCGACAGCTGAGCATCGGGGAATCGTTCGGGATTGCAGCTACTGGCAGCGGTGTACCCCAAGCCAAAGTGGACAAATGTATAGTAAATTTATTTGTTTCAAACATGATTCCTTTACATGTTGTCGAAAGCAAGTCTTTTGGTGCGTTGATAAAAACGTTAAACCCGAGCCAAAATTCAAT
Source organism: Alsophila aescularia (assembly GCA_946251855.1). Taxonomy (NCBI): domain Eukaryota; kingdom Metazoa; phylum Arthropoda; class Insecta; order Lepidoptera; family Geometridae; genus Alsophila; species Alsophila aescularia. The sequence goes on from OX276385.1 coordinate 23,933,012, forward strand.
TTCAAGAAGATCTTTGGTTAGACGTATTACTGACGAACACATTGAATTGAAGCATCACCTGATTAGGTAAGTAACTAAAATAAGTACCTAAGTATTTTCTATTTATTTTTAACAGATAAACGTCACCCTACGTAGGTATAATTTTATTTGAAAAAAGTTTAAATAATTAGGGGTTCATAAAATAGATATGCGTGTGTGAGATTTATATACATATGTATAAATAATTATACGTACTGTTAAGATTATCAAAACCTAAGTTTTGTAATGTTAGCCTTCGGTTGGTCAGGTTTGTCGAATAGAAAATAAAACTTAACTGCACCTAGTAATAAAAGCAAGTTGCTTATCGTATAGCTGGTATCTGTAGTACCTAGTAGCTTCAGCTACAGAATAAATAACCTAAGGAATATTTAATAAAAGCTTGAAAATTACTGAGCAGTTTAGTACCTACCTAATGTGTACTAAAAAAGGGTATAATCTAAGGATTATTCATAGAAACAAGGAAATAGAATTGTTATATTTTTTATTGATTCTACCACCAGATTCGGAAGAACTGGCCACCATAGAAGAACTGGCAAGAAACTACGGGGCGAATGTAATTTTTCATCATCAGTTTTACAATTATCATTAACATAGGTATCATACACTAAATACCTAACATACTAACAACCTCTATGTGATACTAGGTCATAATGACACTTTATTATCGTTTTACAATCACCATAGTTACACCAGGCACAAAATAAAATCATTTTACATGAACAAAGTGATCCTAATCATTTCTAACACAGTCACATTGGTTATGATAACCAATATAGGAAAAACCATAGAACCGACAATATCTATTTGCAAAATACACAGTTATACACATTGAATATGGGACAAAGAAACAGAGTAGCAGAATAACGGTGTAAGTAATATTAATGTACTTAACTTTTGGTGTCTTGTTGATGCAACGACGACAGAAAACGAACAGAGAGCTGCTCAGCCCAGAGGCTGATTTTTTATAGAGATTCTACCCGCCAAAGTCACGTAGTCTTTGCACCAGCAGGAATGAGCCTGCAGATGGCGCCGAAGTGACGGAAATGTACATATTTTATTAAATTGAAACTATTTAATAATTGTTAACTCGGTATTGTTTACACATTGTTAATCATTTAAATAATTAAGACGTTTAAATACATATTTTTCAGAATGTTAACACATATTTAAAGTCAGAACAGTATTCTATATTATTCTCATAAATTACAATTTTTAGCGGGAGAAGTTGTATTTTTACTACAATTATAGGTTTAAATGTACAGAGCTGATTAAGTAATAATACATTAATATTAATCGGGTAAGTACTTAGTTTTAAGCATTTCTATCAATATCGTAAGTTTACATGATTTTAAATCATTCTAATTTGAACGGAAATATAAATACAGATGTTTCAGAGTTATAATACAATGACTCAGTAATTGTACTTAAAATTAAAGGATAATTGTACTAAGCATTTTAAACACCATTATATAAATCTATAATTATCAATTGTAAACTATTACTTAATAAGTTGTGGAACAGATTCCAGATCAGTTTTTCTTCATAAACATAATTTGTTATTATCACAGATTATAAACTCGCCTCAGATCTAAGAAATTACATAATTATTTACAAAAAGATTCAATCGGTAGTCACATTTGTCTTGAAGTGCAATATTTTATAAATACATTATAATATCGTCAGTGGTGAGGTGATTCAGTGAGAATATTCATTATATTGTTAAATACGTAAAACGTAACTACCAAGTTGTATTATCTCGTCCAGTACCGCAACTGAATATCGTCAGCTCTTACATTGTTACAAAAATGTCTGGTACTAGATAGATTACACATATCAATAAGTTATAACCTGAGAATATTCATTTCATTGTGAAATACGTTAAATGTAAGTACCAAGTTGTAATGTCTTGTCCAGTACTGCAATTGAACATCGTCAACTCTTACATTGTTATTCTATTGTTGTAAAAATGGTTATTACTAGACAGATTAAACATATCAATAAGTTATAACCTAACACGGCCATACTGACTGTGCTTCGTCCTCGAAGTACTTTATCGTTTTGTCATTAGATATAGATTTCATAGCCTTTCCATGAATATTGTAGATTAACTCATTAGGAATACATTTCATTGGCTTTATTATAAATATTGTAAATACAATTAACTTTTCTTTTCTTTTTTCCACTATATCATTTGTTATAGTTTTTATTTAATAATTTTGTCAATATTCATTAATAAATGTCATAGTTGTAAATTTATTGTGTCACTTTTCAGCAGTAAATTTAGTATAAAATTGTTTTTTTTTTAATTTACTGTCACTCTATTGCTACTTGCATAGACATGGAAGTTCATCAACCGCTGCTATTGACTTTTGAACTTGCACCAAACAAGTAACCGACCAGCGGATAGTGATTAATTTATTTTTTTTTCTCTATTTTTACTTGCATAGACATGTAAGTCCGTCAACCGCTGCTACTAACTTTGAACTTACACCAAACAAGTAACCGACCAGCGGATAGAGATACTCTATTGCTACTTGCATAGACATGTTGGTTGTTTCAACCGCTGCAATTGACCTTAGACCAACACCAAACAAGTAACCGTCCAGCGGATAGAGTTGCTACTTGCATAGACATGTTGGTAGCTTCAACCGCTGTAATTGATCTTAGACCAACACCAAACAAGTAAGCGCCCAGCGTATCAAAATTGTCATAGTCACTGACACAGTCACAGTCATAGTCATTCATTGAGTTTGGTATTCAGGTAAAATTAAGCCTTGTAAATAATAATAATTTCTATCACATTAACTTCTATTACATATTTTTAACTTATAACACCAAAACCTCTTAGAGCATAGTGATAACGACGGTTTTCTAAATGTTTGTACCAGTAAACTACTGCATAAATCGAAGAAAGCGTTTTATCATAATGTTTTGAAGTTTCAAACAATAGTTTCGATTTAATTAATTCTAATTATCAAACGTTGCAAGATTTTACTAAACATTTGTGTTACTGACTTTAACCTGCTTGGCCAATCTTGACATTTTACATAAAATACTTGGGTCAACTATTGTAATAATTATTGAGTATCTCAGTTAATTTACTGAGTAATTAATGGTATTATACGACATGGAAAGTTCACCCGATAAACAATTCAGAATTTATTTAACATAAAATTATTCAAAGAGGAGATTAAATCTTTGTATATATTCATCAATCACAAAAAGGATTTAACAAATACTACTTAAGGCCCAAATGTCCCTTTTGTCTTTAATCATAAAAGGTTATATAATGAAAAGGTCCACCAATTGACTCTTTTAGATTCATTATTTTATTAGAAGTACTTATATTATTTTATGATCAATTTATCGTTGTTAAGACCTTCAATAATTCTATATCAAATAAAATCATAATTAATAATGATATAGGAAAGAGCAAAAATATCATAGGGAAGAAAACGAAGTTAAATTCATAATTCTTTAAGGGCGTTAAAAACAATGGCCTAAATATCAAACTCAAAAATAATTATTTATTTTCAACAAAGACCTGTACCTTAAGCAAAAGAAATTGAAAATGTTATTAATATTATTAGAGACCGCCAAATTAAGTAATGTAATGACTTTACATGATCGTTCATAGCCATGAGAGTACGGAACCATTTATTTTTGGATGATTATCACAAAGATAAATAAAAGCTTGGTTATTGTTTAGAAGTTTTCACCAGCTGAATGAGTATTTAGCTAACTAGTTTCATAGCAATTTATTTTAACTTAAAGGATTTCTTTGATACTATATTTTCATCTACTTATGTTACTGTACGCCTGAAATGAGCAAAACCGCCGACACTACTACTACCGTAATTATAAATAATACCTTACATACACAATGTAAACATAAGTAAGTTGTTCGTAATTGTGTACGTCACGTACAAAATCTACTCGTATACTAACATTATACAGAGGCAAAGTATTTTTATTGCTGTATGTTTGTTTGTTACGATTAACAGGAAGCTGTACAAGTTTTCGTGTGGTAACGGGAAAACTCAGGGCGAAGCCACAGGGCAGAGCCGTTAGTAAATAATAATGCAGATTTAGATTTCAATACCAGGTAAGCTAAGTGCCAACATTTGCTCGAAGTATGTACTGAGCTTTTATATACAAGCTAAGGTGTATTCTAGATTTCAAAACCAGGAAAGCTAGAAGCTATCATATGTTTGAAATATGTAGCTTTTATCTACAGGCCAAGGTATTAATGCATTTAATTTACTCAAATAAAATAAAAACGCCGAAACGAACCATAACCGAAATAGGGTTATATTTTCGTATTTTCTAAAAATATAAATATTTTAGAGTATTCACTTCACTAGTAAAGTTTTTCTTCGCTAATTGCTCACTTTACTTTTCATGTACACTAATATTTTATAGAAAAAAGATTTGATTTCTTGTATGTTTGTATTTTTGTATGTTTGTTATGGATAATCTCAAAAAATACTGTATCATTTTCTAAAATTCTTTCACCTATAGAAACATACATTATCAGCGACTAACATGAGCAGAATATTATTTTTCAAAAATTATTTGCTGTAATTAACGAAATTACGTTTAATAACAAGTCTGAAAAGTACGTGAGTCAGTTGTCTATGGTCAAAAATCACGAAAGTTGCTGCCAAATATTTTGAATCTCGCTTACTTATGTTTTTTTTTTTATTTTTAGTCGTTACTACGGGTATAAAAATGCTAAAAGTAAGAAAAATTTCGCGGTGTGAGCGATACCCACGTGAAACCGGGGCGAGGCACTAGTAATGGCAATAAAATAAGTCAATTACAAGTTAACAAGTAAACTTAACCTTTCACCAGAATCATTAGCGAGTAATACTTTAAAGGAGGCAAAACTTGCAAGTGTCTCAGTGAGTTATTTAGTTGAATGAGCAGAATTATTTTTATATCTAACGTTCTTCATGAGATTATGTTTAACGTTCGAAGCTATACGCTTGGCAATTCAGTCTAAGTTTATTAGCATATTTGAACTTAACTCGTCAATCGCTGTGCTCCAAGGATCAAATTTATGATTACATGAGTCAGTCTATTTGGATTGGACGTAGGTACATAACATAGCTTGGAAAAGTATCTTTCACTATAATAGAACACAAATTTTCAGGTGTTTACTATAGAAACGCAGACCCTTTCAGGGACTTTACCTGCCGTAGTGAAAGTTGTGACACTGTTCCTGGAACATCTTCCGTGAGGATCTCCAGGTTGGTGTAACACAATGCGCCACCATCGTTGATACACCGAGATGTCAGCATTTAGCCGCTTACGCCATTTGTAGCTGGTAACAGTGCGATGTCAGCATTTCCCGCCATCGTGAAACTTCGTGAATGGCCTCGAGGCGTGGAGCAGCCGGATAAACTGAAAAAGACATCGTATTAGAATCTATTTTCACGTGGAAACGATCCCACTTCTGATGTGAGATTTATATACATATGTATAAATAATTATACGTACTGTTAAGATTATCAAAACCTAAGTTTTGTAATGTTAGCCTTCGGTTGGTCAGGTTTGTCGAATAGAAAATAAAACTTAACTGCACCTAGTAATAAAAGCAAGTTGCTTATCGTATAGCTGGTATCTGTAGTACCTAGTAGCTACAGCTACAGAATAAATAACCTAAGGAATATTTAATAAAAGCTTGAAAATTACTGAGCAGTTTAGTACCTACCTAATGTGTACTAAAAAAGGGTATAATCTAAGGATTATTCATAGAAACAAGGAAATAGAATTGTTATATTTTTTATTGATTCTACCACCAGATTCGGAAGAACTGGCCACCATAGAAGAACTGGCAAGAAACTACGGGGCGAATGTAATTTTTCATCATCAGTTTTACAATTATCATTAACATAGGTATCATACACTAAATACCTAACATACTAACAACCTCTATGTGATACTAGGTCATAATGACAATTTATTATCGTTTTACAATCACCATAGTTACACCAGGCACAAAATAAAATCATTTTACATGAACAAAGTGATCCTAATCATTTCTAACACAGTCACATTGGTTATGATAACCAATATAGGAAAAACCATAGAACCGACAATATCTATTTGCAAAATACACAGTTATACACATTGAATATGGGACAAAGAAACAGAGTAGCAGAATAACGGTGTAAGTAATATTAATGTACTTAACTTTTGGTGTCTTGTTGATGCAACGACGACAGAAAACGAACAGAGAGCTGCTCAGCCCAGAGGCTGATTTTTTATAGAGATTCTACCCGCCAAAGTCACGTAGTCTTTGCACCAACAGGAATGAGCCTGCAGATGGCGCCGAAGTGACGGAAATGTACATATTTTATTACATTGAAACTATTTAATAATTGTTAACTCGGTATTGTTTACACATTGTTAATCATTTAAATAATTAAGACGTTTAAATACATATTTTTCAGAATGTTAACAAATATTTAAAGTCAGAACAGTATTCTATATTATTCTCATAAATTACAATTTTTAGCGGGAGAAGTTGTATTTTTACTACAATTATAGGTTTAAATGTACAGAGCTGATTAAGTAATAATACATTAATATTAATCGGGTAAGTACTTAGTTTTAAGCATTTCTATCAATATCGTAAGTTTACATGATTTTAAATCATTCTAATTTGAACGGAAATATAAATACAGATGTTTCAGAGTTATAATACAATGACTCAGTAATTGTACTTAAAATTAAAGGATAATTGTACTAAGCATTTTAAACACCATTATATAAATCTATAATTATCAATTGTAAACTATTACTTAATAAGTTGTGGAACAGATTCCAGATCAGTTTTTCTTCATAAACATAATTTGTTATTATCACAGATTATAAACTCGCCTCAGATCTAAGAAATTACATAATTATTTACAAAAAGATTCAATCGGTAGTCACATTTGTCTTGAAGTGCAATATTTTATAAATACATTATAATATCGTCAGTGGTGAGGTGATTCAGTGAGAATATTCATTACATTGTTAAATACGTAAAACGTAACTACCAAGTTGTATTATCTCGTCCAGTACCGCAACTGAATATCGTCAGCTCTTACATTGTTACAAAAATGTCTGGTACTAGATAGATTACACATATCAATAAGTTATAACCTGAGAATATTCATTTCATTGTGAAATACGTTAAATGTAAGTACCAAGTTGTAATGTCTTGTCCAGTACTGCAATTGAACATCGTCAACTCTTACATTGTTATTCTATTGTTGTAAAAATGGTTGTTACTAGACAGATTAAACATATCAATAAGTTATAACCTAACACGTGCATATATGTATATAATTTTCATTTATTATTATAGCATTTTTTTATAATTTTAATTTCAGTTTACTGGAAAAAAATTATTGGGTGGCAACGACGGCTGACTGTTGTTCATCTCACAACAAAAGTTATTTGGGCATGACAGTTCACTGGTTAGATCCTATCACAAGAGCCAGAATGCATGCAGTATTAACGTGCATACGCCTAAAAGGTCATCATACATACGACATCCTGGCGTAAGCAATGATAGATATTCACTATGAATTTCACATAGATAAAAAAATCACAAGGTCAGTTAAGTCTATTTTTCGTGTTTTAAAGCGTGTTTTTATCTCGACGAAACTTGAACTATCAACATTTTTTTCATCATATTAAGGGTTAGAAACTTATTTTTAATATTACTGGCTTAATTTTATTTTAGGACTTCTACGGATAATGGTAGTAACTTTGTAAAGGCATTTGTGCAATTCGGCTCGGAGATTGACATACTTCCAGAGTTGCCATCATGTAATTTAGAGTCTGAGTCTGATCCTGATATTGCCAACCTTTTAAATCCAAACTCAGAAGAAGATGATGACTTAGAATTTATTTCAGTAGAAAACATACTAAATGCTCCTGATCGTCTCCAGTGCAATGTAATCAATGTCAATAAACAGATATTAGAAAACTTTAATACTTTGCCAGTTCACATGTTCACACGTTAAATTTGGTCGCTAGCAAAGATGCAGATGCTGCTCTACAAATAACTGTTTTCAAGACTCCCTACAGAAGTGCCTTAGGCAAGTACTCTCTGGAATCAGCAATCACGTTGTGCGGTAGCAGCAGATAGCATTCACGCTGAATTAGGAAGACAATTTGTCCTTCCAAATACGACGAGGTGGAACTCTCTGTATGATGCTATTGTCGTTCTCAACGGTATATTGGAAACAAAAAGGCCTTCTCTTCACAGGTTATGTGAACTATATGTACCTACGATGTATAAACGACACATACATTGAGATGACTGGGGGTACCTCAGTCAGTAATAAACTAGCCACGAAGCTGAACGGTTGTTTACTTTTACTCCCCGACAAACCATCTGACGACGAGGCTGGGATCTACCCGCGTATATTTAAAAAAAAAAATGGCTAATTTTATTGGAAATTTAACTGTGTTTGATCATAAAATTAACGAATGGGACGTTTTTCATGGCAGGTTGACACAGTTTATCAAGTTAAGTAACATTTTGGAAGTTAACCAAAGTGCAGTGTTGTTAACGCATTTATCGGACGAATCCTACCGCCTAGTTTGGAATCTAGTGCATCCGAATAAGCTCGAGGAAATCAAATATAGTGAACTAGTGAATTTACTCAACAATCATTTCACACCAAAAAGGTCAACATTCGCCGATAGGGCGAAGTTCTATGAAGCGATAAAATCCGTCGGTGAAAGCATCGAGGAGTGGGCTGCACGGCTGCGAGGGCTAGCTGTGTACTGCGATTTTGGCTCGGCGCTGGACATGCTTTTGCGTGACCGCTTCGTGCTTGGATTCAGAATAGGACCGGAGCGTGATCGACTGTTTGAATGCGACTCAAAGAGCCTCACCTTCGCGCAGGCACTGGAGGTTGCCCAGAAGGCAGCGTGTGCGCGGCAAGCGCGCGCCGAGGTTTTTGTAAAGGAAGAACAGGTATTCCATGTGCATGACAGCGGGCGCCGCGATGCAAGCTACGCCACCAACGGCGCGGGCGGGAGCCGCACGGGCGGGAGCCGTGCGGGCGCAGGCGCAGGCATCGCCGCCAGCGGCTACCGCAGATCCGACGGCAGCGAGCAATCGCGTTGCACAGTGTGCGGTTTAAAAAACCACCATGCGGCTCAGTGTAGGTTTAAGAACTACAAGTGTCTTATTTGCGGGCAAAAAGGCCATTTGAAAAAGTTATGTATGGCTAAGAATGTAAATCTTCATAGTATCGACACGGTGGAGGCGGATACGACTAATGAAAACGATTGCAAGGAGTGTGAACTTTATAACATGAGGTATGTCGATTATAATCCTATTAAAATTACTGTCAATGTGAATGAAATAGATTTATGTATGGAGTTAGATACTGGATCGGGGACCACGGTTATGTCAGAAAAGTTGTATCTACTCCATTTTTCAAATTTGATGTTGCATAAAAGTGATTTAAAAATGTGTTTGTACAATGGTCATAAAATCACGGCACTAGGGTATTTTGTAGCCAAAGTGGCATACTCTACCCAAAGTGATGAGATAAAAATTTATATGATTAAAAACGGCGGACCACCTCTACTCGGTCGTGATTTCATGACAAAATTTAGTATATATTTTGGAACATCAAATAACAACATAATCAGTACGAATAAAAACATTGAAGAAGTGCAACGGCTATTGAAACAGTATCCGGATGTTTGGAAGGACGAATTAGGATGCTTTAATAAGTTTGAGGTCGAACTGTAACTTAAAGACAACGCCACACCAAATTTTTTTAAGCCAAGATCCCTTAAAAAGCCTTTTTTTTTTCCTTAGAAGCCTTTCGCTCTGCAAGACAAAGTCAGCAAAGAATTAGATAGATTAGTTAGTTTAGGTATTCTTATGCCAGTCAATTATTCAGAATATGCTACACCTATAGCGCCGGTCTTAAAAGAAAACGGTAATTTAAAAATTGCAGGTGATTTATCATGTACCCTTAATAAAGAATTAAAGGTGGACAAATATCCTTTACCTCGAATAGAAGAGGTGTTTTCCAAAATAGGGGGTGGGGAAGCATACACAAAAATAGATCTTAGTAATGCATACAATCAATTTAGATTGTCAAAATCATCTCAAAAGTTGACTACTATAAATACACACAAAGGTTTGTTTTCCTACACCCGTTTAGTTTATGGATTGGCAAACGCACCAGCTATATTCCAAAAGGCAATGGAAACTTTGTTATCAGGCATAGAGGGGGTTAGTATATGGCTTGACGATGTCTGTATAACAGGGCCCACAAAATCTATTCATTTGGCAAGATTAAGAGAGGTTTTATGTAGGTTGCAAAATGCAGGATTGCGCCTACAAAAAGATAAATGTGCGTTTTTTCAAAGTAGTGTGACCTATTTAGGTTACGACATAGATAAGAACGGCCTAAAGACGTGTCCCAGTAAGGTTGAAGCAATCCTCGATGCACCTGCGCCCACCAACGTGTTAGGAGTGAAACGATTCCTAGGTGTCGTAAATTACTATAGAAACTTTATTCCGAGTGCATCAGCAATACTGAGTCCACTGCACGATCTGCTACGCGCGGGGGCAGAATGGCAGTGGGGCCAGCGACAGCAGGCGGAATTTATGAGTGTGAAACGCGAGCTGGCCAGCGAGCGTGTGCTGGCGCATTTTGACCCAGAAGCACCGCTTGTACTAACTGTGGACGCGGGCCCGTGCGGGCTCGGCGCCGTGCTCGCGCACCGAAACGTGAACGGTTGCGAGCGTCCGATTGCGTTTGCCTCACGATCTTTGACGGCCAGTGAAAAAAACTATAGCCAAATTCAAAAAGAGGCGACGGTTATTATTTTTGGGGTAAAACATTTTCACCAATATTTATACGGTCGTGAGGAACCTTTTATCTTGAAAACTGACCACAGACCATTGTTATCTATTTTTGGCAAAAGCAATGGTATATCTGTGACGGCCGCCTTGCGTCTACAAAGATATGCAATAATGTTATCAGCATACAACTATACGGTACAGTATTTAGACGGTAAAAGCAATCAAATCGCTGACTATTTTTCTCGCTCGCCTTTATCAGTAGCGGTTAGTGACGATGATAAGCAAGAAGACGGGAGTTACAAGTACTTTTTGTTCTTAGAAGCTAGCGTAGAACCGGTTTTGTTCGGTGATATTAAGTGGGCGATTGCCGCCGATAGAGTGTTGAAAATGGTGATAAAATACATGAATAATGGTTGGCCTAGGAAAATTGAGTGTAAAGCTATAATGCCATATTTCCAATGCAAAACAGATTTAGAAGTAATCGATGGTTGTTTGTTTCGCGGCCATAGGATCGTTATTCCGACTGTCTACAGAGACAGAATGTTAAAAGATTTGCATTCGGCACATTTTGGAATAGTAAAAACTAAAAGTAAAGCTCGTAGTAGAATGTGGTGGCCGGGGATCGACGGCGATATCGAGCGGTGGGTAGGGGCGTGCGCCGCTTGCGCCGCTGTGCGAAGCGCGCCTCCGCGCGCGACTCCCGCGCCCTGGCCGCAGCCGCCAGCCCCCTGGCACCGCGTTCACATCGATTACATGTCGATAGGACAGGCTGTGTACCTTATTGTAGTAGATGTTTTTTCCAAATGGCTGGAATGTGTTCATATGGACCGTGGCACTTCTACCAATGAGCTTATTCTAAAACTTAAAGATATGTTTGCTAGGTTCGGGGTGCCTCATGTTGTTGTATCTGATAATGACGTCAAAATAAGCTCGGCTGAATTTCATACCTTTTGTCGGGTAAACGCCATTGAATACATAAATTCACCTATTTATCACCCGGCCAGTAACGGGCAAGCGGAAAATTCTGTTAAAACTTGTAAAAAAATGATAAAGTGTATGTTGGCAGAAGGCAGAATATTATGTCAGAAAGATATTCATGAAAAATTACGGGGTTTTCTGTTTGAATTTAGGAATACTGTTCATTGTGCGACAGGTGTCACGCCGGCTATGCTAATGTTAGGCCGTAATTTAAGATGCAGACTGGATTTAATTCTACCTCAAAATAAACATATAGCTAAGCGCACCGAACAAACGGCATTGAAACGTAGCAGATGTTTTCAAGTAGGTGAAACTGTATGGGCTAAGTGGTTTATTGCAAGGAAAAGTATTTGGAGTATAGGTATTGTTAAAAGGATAATAGGCACAAGAATGTTTCAAATTTATTTTAAGAATTATGGAACTAGCGGTAACAGACACCTAGATCAGATAAGGAAGTATACTAGTGCGTGCAATAATGATGTTATAGATAATACATCCGGAGGAGCTTCCAGCATCGACAGTTCACCGGCGGCAGTTGGTCGGCGCCGGCCGCTCCTGCACCACCGCAGGCTCCGCTCTCCACGCAAGCGCAACCCAGTGAGCAGTCCACCGCGATAACGCCACCGGCATCTCAATCGATTCCAACTGCTGTGGAGGAGAGGGAGGTGCAGGTCGCGACTGAGGGTGAACAAGGTTCGGTAGCAAACTTAACCGATAACGTAATGGTACAGAGGGAAGCGGAACATGAGGAGTGGGCGGAGGCTTGCGCGGTGATGGATGATGATCACCAACCGGTGGAACAGTGTACCGATCCAATTGAGGATAATAATCCGAGTGCTGTAAACAATCCTCTAGTTGAACGTTCCAAGAGATTCAGAAAACCTGTTAATTATAAGAAATATTATTAAGTAGGAATGTAATATTAACAGTTTATACTTTTGAAATTGTTACAGATTCTCCAATTAATGTTGGAGGGATGAACTATATGTACCTACGATGTATAAACGACACATACATTGAGATGACTGGGGGTACCTCAGTCAGTAATAAACTAGCCACGAAGCTGAACGGTTGTTTACTTTTACTCCCCGACAAACCATTATGACTCAACTAAAAATTCCAACTTTCAATGACCAAGATGTGACTGTAATGAAGGAGTACGCAAAGGTAAATTTATATATGTTATGTATATAATATAGTTTAAATTAACGTTTTAGTAAAGTTAAGTTATTTTCTTTCCACATCATATCGTATCAATACTTACTTATATTAAATACTTATTTTCAGGTTATGGCACCTGTCGCGACTGCCCTCGATCGTATCCAAGAAGAAGCTCAAGCATATCTCGGGGCCTAGTAAATTGCACAGCTTTAGGCAATGCCTTATTAAATAGCATAGAGAAAAGGTTTGGACCACTCCTGAATGATGAACAGTGCCAACTTGCCGCGGCATTTCACCCAAAGTTCCGGTTGATATGGCTGGAAACGTATGACAGCAGTAGAGTCGATGTAGTAAAAAAGTGCATGGAAAAAAGGTAGAAGATTCCCTACGAAAGCAGCGGAAAATTCGAAGGACAGAGATAGTTTAAGTGGCGGAGGGAGCAATGCGAGTAACAACGATGATGATGAGGAAGACTTTTTCAATTCTGTCACTCAGTCTATAGAAAAACCAAAGAACTACAACTCTTTAAAGAGTAAAGCGCAAAGTCTCGTTAAAATGTGGCTGGACATGAAATCAAAAGACTCGTTCAACGATGCTGCATTCCTTGGGGAACAGATATTCATAAATTAATACAATACTGATATGCCCTCAAGCGCTGCAGTTGAACGTATTTTTTACCAAAACGAGCCTCGCTTTCAGACGAGAACTTCAACATGTTAATGTTTATGAAGGGGGAATATGCACCTTCTGCCCGACGATTAAATTACACATTTGAATTAAACAAGTATTTTGTTTTGTTACTAACCTGTTAACTTCCAGAACCTAAACCAACAGGTTTTATAAGTTCACTAACGCAACGGTATAAAGATGCAATTTTACACATATTAACGGATTAACGATTAACGTTAACTTGCGTTAATTCTTTCGAAATGTAACGCTTTAACGTTTAACGAAGCTAACTTTTTTTGTAGCGGTTTAACGATTAACAAAGTTAACTATTTGATTAACGGTGCCCGGCTATGCCAAAGAGTATATAAATACTACGTAAGATCACAACCTAAGAAGGAGATACGGGTCTTTGTATATGGAACGTTGCCATGGAAACGAAATCACAGAACATCTATAACCTGCACTACACTGCTCGCGAAGTTGCTTCGACAAAGTACGGTTTGAAGTTGACTGAAGTTCGAAGTACGTGACTACACACTCGTGCAACTTCGCAAGGATCTCAGTCGCCCGGCGGCGCCCGCACGCTACGCATTATGGATAATGTTCGAATGGCAGCTGCTTTTGCAATGTTTTTTTTTCGCGTAGGTATTATATCTACGTATATACCACAAGAAAAAAATATTTAATAATGGTGGATGATTGCAATGCACTGGAACAGAACTATGTTATTAGAATAAACAAGGCACAATACATTTTAACATTACCTTTAATAATTTTTTATCACTTAAATTATTCGAAGTAGGCCGAGTAGTGTAGTGAGACGCTTCGTTATAGAACTTCGGGACGCTTCGAGTCCTTTGACTCGGGCACAAAAACCGACAACAATCGGAAGTCGCCCGAGGCGAGCCAAGGTGGTACGAAGCGAACCGAAGTGCCCGTCTACACTCTCGTGTTCGCTTAACTTCAATCAACTTTGCCAGTAGTGTAGTGGGCGTTTAATAATCATTGACGTAGGAAATACTCTATGCTATTATTACACGAAATAGTAACCGTAATTGAACCTCCTTGCGTTAAACAGAATAATACTATAGATGAAATGGTACGTGAGTATAAAACCTAAAACAAACATTTTGTGTAAGAAATTGTTGTTGTTCTATTTGTCCAAATAAAGTACCTACTAATTTTATCTTTCTATATATCCAATCTACCCGTGCAAAGCCGGGGCGGGTCGCTAGTTTTAGATATAGGTACCGATTTATTAGATAATATAAATATTGACTTAAGTAATTAAGTAATATATATAAATTCTAATTAAGTCTTCATACTAATTTTCCATATTTACTTGGTTTCGGTTGGGTTGGTTAAATTCGAAGTATTATTTGACCGTGATATACCTCCTGCAGTGGTCAAATGCTAAATAGTGGTAAATGCAAATTTTAGGCAAAATAAAACATCTTCGCTTAAATATAAGAGTCGATTAACAAAGAAAAACTAATACTTATTACAATCGTAGTTTATAGTTTTCCTGGCAAACGGGATCACGTCGCCATCACATCAATCACCGCCAGCGCAGCAATTCGTTCCACTTCAAAGTGCAAGTACGAATTTTATTTTACTCAAACAAGCTTGTAATGTGGTCATTATTTCGACAACCTGCTTTGGGCAAAGTCGACCTTGCCGCGCTTCTTGAATAGGCGCCAGCAAAGTTGTATGGAATTTCATTACTGTCGTGTTTTGCGGCCAGCAATTTCCTTTGAAAATCCATTACTGTCGTGTTTTTTTTAGTACTATTATTTATTCTGTGGTTTTGTTAACCACCGAAAGCGAAAAGAGGGGCGTCGTAGTTCCCAAACGTATGGACCGATATTGATGTTTTTTTTTCTGTTTGAAAGCTGATGTGATCGAGATGGTTCTTAGCTATTATTGTTGTTGTTGTAGTTTTTGTTGTTTTAGTTTTCATTGTTTTTTGTTGTTTTTGTTATTTTGTTGTGGTTTTTGTTGTTGTTATTTATCTTTGTTATTGTTATGTTGTAGTATGTTTTTTTATTGTTGTTTTTGTTGTTGTTTATTAGTTTTTTTTTTGTTATTGTTGTTGTGGTTTCTGTTCTTGTTCTTGTTGTTTTTCTTGTTGTTTTTGTTGTTCTTGTTGTTTTTATTGTTGTTATTGTTGTTTTTCTTGTCGTTTTTGTTGTTCTTGTTGTTTTTAGTTGCTATTGTTGTTGATCTTGTTGTTGTTTTTGTTGTTCTTGTTGTTTTAAGTTGCTATTGTTGTTGATCTTGTTGTTTTTTTGTTGTTTTCGTTGTTCTTGTTGTTTTTATTGTTGTTTTTATTGTTTTTCTTGTTGTTTTTCTTGTTGTTTTTGTTGTTCTTGTAATTTTTGTTGTTATTCTTGTTGTTTTTGTCGTTTATGTTGATTTTTTTGTTTTCCTTGTCGTTTTTAATGTTATTGCTGTTTTTGTTGTTATTCTGGTTGTTCTTGTTGTTTTTGTAGTTCTTGTTATTTTTGTTGTTGTTGTTCTTTTTAATTGTTGTTGTTGTCGTTGTTGTTGGTGTTGTTTTGGTTTTTGTTGTTGTTGTTATAGTGGGTTATATAATTTTTTCATCAGTTTGCTAGTTTTATTTATTTAAATACCTCGCATTGTTTGAGTAAAGCACTATACAAGCCTTGGTCCGCAATGACTGCCCTGCTGGCCACGCTATGATGGCCTCGAGCTTTGCTTAGTTAAGTTCTCGGCCATCATCATCGCTGCCAGCAACGCAGTCATTACAGACCGCGGCAGTAATGTACTATTATGTACCTACCTGCTGGCTGCGTCCAGAGATTTTACCCGGACCATTGCCCGGGTAAAATGATGGTGGTTGATTATAATGATGAAAAGTTCCTGTGTTATTCCAGGACCTAAAGTGTACATGTATACAAAATTGCATCCAAGATGTCACAAATATACACACACACACACACACACACACACACACACACACACACACACACACACACACCCACACCCACACACACACACACACACACACACACACACACACACACACACACACTCAGTCACAATAAACCTGAATGTTTGTATTTTTGTCAACTGTGCGTTCTTAAACCATTGATCAGATTATGATGAAACTTTGATGGTGTCTTCTGATGAAGCCGAAGAGGGCTTGTGGCAAAAAAAAAACAGCTCAATTTAGAAGAAAAAAACAAATTGCAATTATTTGCCAATTGGATGTCATAGTGACAGGTGTCAAAGTGACAGTTGTCAAAGTTACACATGTCAACCCAACGGGTGCAATAAGGACATAGGGAGGGTTTTTTGATAATTAATTCTTACGGGTTCTTGTTTGTTTTTTTCTTGAATAGGATCGATGCTTTTAGTTTTGTTTGCAGTCAAATTTTTTGTGACGGTACTTGACCGTGCTTGCACTTCGTGTTCTGTTCTGACACTTCATTTGGTCAGATAACGTCGTATTCTGTACCTGCCTACGAACTTAATTTGACTTTATATTTTTCAGCAAATTCATCAAAGCAAAACGACTATGTCTGAAGGTTCAATGGAATCTACGGACGCCGACCACTATTATTTAGAAAACGACAGAAGATTTGAATCCCAAATGATTGCACAACTTAACTTCAATACTTATCTAAATAATGTTGTAGCACGTCTAATAGATACTGCATTCATTGTTTTAGATTTAATGAAAACTGTTAGTGAGTACGTTGTTATAGGTGGGTAGATACTGTTAAATTAGTTAAGTTCTAGTTAGCTGTGCCCGCAGCTTTGTCCGCGTTGTCATTTCTCTACGTTAAAAGTACTCTATGTGTGCTAATCCAGGATCTAAAATACCAATATTATCAATATGCAAATTGTAATAGTGTTAATTGTTTGGTTGACTGGTAGATAATGCTTTAGGTATTAAGTCCGCCATATGTACTCTATTTAATTGTGCAACAAAGTATAAATAAATCGAAAAAATGTGCCACATTTGATGAAAATTCTTCCAGCAGTTAAAAAGTTTTTTGTCGATTGGCTTACTTACTTCTCTTTGAATTGAGATATGAAATACCTACACTACATTTTAAGTCAAAGCCGCATTTCAAACGGTCTAGGAGTTTTTACGTGATGCGTGAATAAACATCCAGACACACACGAATTTTAAAGAGGTTATATCATAGATTTTATAAGTACAACAAGATACGTAGTAGGTGTTTCGTACATACTTCCACTTAAATGAGTGAAAAATTTCACGCAATGCTCGATCCTCCCGCCAGTCGCCAATAACATTTACTGGGAGAGTCGGTGCGATTTCATATAGAAAAAAAAACTGTTTATGCACTGTAATCACATAAAAAATATATTACAAATAAAGAAAAGTGCACCAAAAACACATTTCCTAAAAAAGTAGTCAACTTTCCCGTGCTATTCTTGGCGAAAAGATTAAAAAAACGAAAATTATTTTTAGTGCCGCCATTACAGCTGTTTTGGGTTCGCTCAGGTCATGAATGCTATTTAGTGCTATTATACCCATGTTTTTAGCTACGCAAACATGAGGGTTGATAAAAAGAGTTTCACTAACTTAGATTTCTACAAAGTAACGTCTAATTCTATTGAATGTTATGAATATAACGTTGTACCCACACTAATATAAAAACGGGAAACGTTGTCTGTTTGTTTGTTTGTTTGTTTGTTTGTTAGAGGAGATTTAACGCTTGGTCGTATTTTATGAGAATTTATATGTAGATGATGTAAACCATAGATAACATAGGATGCCTTTTGTCCCCAAAAATTGTACTTACGGGCAAAGCTGCGGGGCGCAGCTAGTAAAATATAAAAGCGAAATACTACGCACTGATAATACACAAAATCTTAAAAAATTACTTAACCTACGAAACTGAAATTAGACATGTAGGTACAAGGTAGGTAGTTTATAGGTAATAGACGTCAACCAAGAAAGGATTTTGCGACAGGGACGAATTAAGGGAGCCTAATGGCGAATGAAAGTTTTTTTTTGCTCTATATTAATGTAAAATAAATAAATACATTGATAAGTTTTTTCCACTGGGACGGATTAAAGTGGTCCAAAGATGATTTAAAAATACAATGTTTAAATGTATGAACAGATTTTGATGAAAAGTTTTACATAGATACTTTGGATCCTAGAATAGCACATAGAATACTTTTCATAATTGTCCAAGCAGGTAAAACCGCGGGCCGCAGGTAGTAATATTATGTCATAGATAGCGTCCTACCACTTATGGATCAAAAAGGAGGATAAGCACCTTCAGGCCTATCTATGTAATGTTACGTATGTTCAACTATTTGTAATAGTTTAGGAGTTACAGGATATTATAGTTTTTTTAGCGCATTCTAGATTTCATTAGAAATTTAGTAATTGTGAACAAACTAAGAGCTCCAACCTTGTTTTTTTTTCTTGTAGGTAGTATAATAATGGGTCTTTTAAAATAAATAAATAGCTCCGTGTTATAATATATAGCTTTTGTGAAAAAACCTAACCATTGAAATTTTTACCTCAAACAAAAATGACTTTTCCACTTTTGAAGTCACTTTTTGCTGTGTTGCCCTAGGTTTAGGCCAACTAAATGTATTGGTGACTTATAGGCATGAAATTGTAGAAGTTTTTGAGATATTAACTAAAACAATATATTGTTACTATTCAAAATTATAGCCCTGTAAATATTGAAGACAGTTTTTGTATGAGATACATATTTCAAATGTTATGTGTTTTTCACAGAATTTAAAAAATATGATGCAGTCGTATTAATGTATTTTAAAGGACCCATTATTATACTACCTACACAAAAAAAAAACACAACATTTGTGCAAATAGTTTGGTCATAAAAATTAATATAGCCCGTAACTCCTAAACTATTCCAAATCACTGGACATACATGGGGGTTAAATCGATATGCCCATTTTTTTTGTCCCAAAAACACAGGGTGGACACGCGGAGGCTTTCCATAAAAAAAAAAGATTTGTGATACCTACTACTACACGCTAGCGAAAATATTTATGCACGGTATTTATGCTATAGAGCGCTAGGGATGGTGAGCGCAGCCAGTCATAGTGTTTGATATTTGCGTAAAACCTAACCTGATATCGCAAGATCGATAAAAATACAAAAGAAACATTACATCCATTTTGAAATCCAAAATGGACATGTTTTATTTCAGTAACTATGATATGGGTGTTACTTACAAAGATGGCGGACATGTTTTTTTTTAGTAAAGTTATGTGGGTGTCATTTTCAAGATTTCCCGGGGAGTTTTTTTTTTATATATCACTATATAAATACAAGTCCGCCATCTTCGATTTCATCTCATTTTAATATTAAGCTACTCGGAGAAAGCTATAAAACGACACCGCTATCATTTTATTAAAATGAAATCATGTCCGCCATCTTCAATTTGAAAATGGATGTCACTTTCATTATAAGCACGCCATTAAATCTTAATAATGACACCCACATAACTTTCCTAAAAAAAAACATGTCCGCTATCTTGGATTTGAAAATGGATGTCATTTTCGTTATAAACATCCCGAGAAACCTCGAAAACAACACCCACATCATTTTACTAAAAAAAAAAAAAAAACAAGTCTGCCATTTGGAAAATAGATATTTTTAAGCACCCTGAGAAATTGAAATTGGCTCATCAAGTTAGCATTGCAGTTCAACGAGACAATGCCACCAGCATGGTTGGGTACGCTGCCAACCGGTAGTGGGCAAGACCAATTGGACTTCGATGGCATGCGGGTTGTCTCACTGTTTCATGTTTCGTATCGTACTTATTATTTATTTGTAGGTTAGAGTGCTACACACGCCTGCCCTGCCAAAAATGAATTTATGCCAATAAATTATATACTATTGGAATGTACTTATCAACGCCTTCAATTTGATACCCATATTGTAAAATAAGAAGAAAACATATTTTATTTGCAATTTAAAATGGAGCCATACGGCCGCCATATTGTTTTTTCTTTTTTCAAAAAATATAAAGCCTATGTTACTCGAGGGGATGTAAGGATTCTAACGATACCCCATACGTCTAAATCTGTTCAGGCATTTCAAAGTTATGGTGGAATAAAGAAACTCACATAAGGTAAAGACCCCAATTATGGACAGTATAAGGACAAAATTTTGTCTTTATGGCCGTTTCTGACAATGTAATGAAGTTTATGACGAATAGTACGAAATAGGTGAAGGTCGTATGTTTATTTCATATGAATATGACTCAAAAATGATGTTAATTCAATAAAATAATTAGATATTGACAAATCAAAAACGTAATTTTTTGATCCAGTAATGCACAAAGAAAATCTAGTGATGGACAACCATTTATGGACAGTCCCCAATGTTGGACACCTAATAATGGACAGTCTCCAATGTTAGACGCCTAATGATGGACATAGAAATCTAACAATTTAAATAATGAAAACATTGGTGTCGATTCTGAGTGCACCAATTAAAACTAAATTTGATAGCTCTAAATTTTAGAACTGTCAAATTTAGTTTTAGGTTTAATTGGTGCAACAAGAATCGACACCAATGTAGATTTATTTTTAGTCTTTATTAATCTATATGTTCCATACATATTATCTACTAAAAATTATAAGACAATAGTGAAAGAAATGGAGAGGTATACTCGTAGTTCTATTTTATCACACACATTTTAATCTTAAACAATGTCATGTATGTAATTTTAGTAGATATATTATTATCAAAAATAAGTAGAAACTTTATGACGTAGGTACATTGTCATTAATATCATAAATAAGATGTACCTACCTACCTTTACTCGTATATTTATAAATTATAATAAAGCCACCTTTATGAATTTCCCGTAAAAAAAACATGGTACGTATTTCATAGGACTCTTTAGCTACATTTCGATCACGCCTGGAAAATTTTCCTTCTCATATGTTATAATTACTAAAACTCTCTTAGAAAGCTTGTCAGTTAATGGTAATTTTCTTAGAGGTTAATTCTCGGATTCAGTGCTGGAAGTGGAATCATGCCTAAGTTGAGGGTACCTGATATTAGCCAAATAAGTCTCGTCTGAATAATCGCTCTCAGCATATTGAATTTCAGTATAAGTCTGTTCTGAAGAAGTACCATCAGGCTCTTTCCTTGTACTTTTACCTTTCTTTGCTTTAGTTTTTTTTAGAGTCTCCTCTATTATTTTCTTATCTGCCCTATTTTGCTCTTCTCTCCTTCTATTCTAATTGTAGCTTTCTTTTTTGTTTTCATGGTACTTAATCCACGACTAACTCATTACAACTGAAGGTAATTTTTATCTTAGTTTGGGTTTCTTCCCATTTTGTATTTCGTCTTCTTCTGGCCAAAATGAATATCTTTTAAATGAAGATGGTATGATCATTTTCACAGAGATTTCTTGCAATGAGTCAATTGTGATATTAGTGTTTTTCAATGCTTCTATACTTGGAGGGTTTGATTCTAGTTGTTTGCGAGGCGTTATTTCCACAATAGGTATTATAATTATGTCGTCTATCTTGCCATGTGAAGTCCCCGGTGTACTTATATACGGTGAGCTTCATCATCAGCGGCTGCAATTTTTTCAAGCAATGCAATATCATTAATTTCGAAGTCCATAACAGGAGGTGCAATTTTTTCAAGCTATTAAATTTCAGCCATTTCAGAGTTATTACAGATGTGTTGTTGGTTTCGTTTTACGCAGCAACATAATTTTTCATATAAGTCCATAGTACGTACAGAAATGTGTCCTCTGCTGGTAAGGGATCAAACAATTCGTTTAAGTTTTTGTAATAAAGCTGCTTGAACAGATCTAGCTTTTCGTGCCGAAACAGTAGGGTTATTTATTTTTCTAGGTGCTAAAGGCAATTACTTTGGGAACTCTCTAAAGTTTTAGGATGTCGTAAAACTACAACGTAGCTTGGCCCAAAAGGACATAAACCAGCGCCACGGAACCCATTTCTAATTGTTTCTTCTGTCAGTGTTTCAAGGGCAGTTTTCAAAACCGGAGCATAATTACCCTTTTTGAAATTTTGTGCAAGGTTACGCATCTTCCAATTTGTTACTGCCTTTTTCCACGGAGCTTTTAAAGATCTGAAACCGGCAAGGTCCATTGGCTGCATGATTACTATTGGGGTTCAAATTGACTTCTATTCCATGTTTTACACATAAATTGGGCAAATGCAATGAAAAAAAGATTTGTGGTGCCAGTTGGCCCGCTGCATTGCCTGTTATCATTGCAGTGAGATTGTCTTTTTCATTGCCTGAAGAACTATAAACATGCTTTTCTCGTTTTTGAGCCAATACCCTCCCTAGCTTTGGCAATAAAAAGAACGCACTTTCGTCGGTATTAAATACCCGTTCAAGTTCTTCTAAAACGGACAAAAAATCTTTATCTCGTAAATTTTCAACTTCCTTGAACCACCTTTCTATATCTTCTTCTGAGACATTGTCACGAGCCGTAGTAAAATTCTACACTGTTATTTCCGAGATGGGAGGATTTTGTTTTAAAAATAAATTGTACCACTTCTTGCCGCGCCTGTTGTTGAAACGAGATTCTTGTTTTTTATCTCTAATTATGCGTTTAACACTTTCCAGTAGTTCGTCTTTTGTTATTGGAATGTGCTTATTATTAATGTCAATTATCAATTTTTCAAGAATTGTTTCATCTTCCTTTTTTAGATAGGTTGATGGGCCCATGGAGCAGACGACAGGACTTATCTGTGTTATTTTATTAAGCATTGTTACACGTGGCACCCCAAATTTTAAGGCAGCTATTGCCACTTTTTCCCCTTTCTGGTCCACATCCACTGCATTCTTTATTTGTTCTGGGGTGTATTTTTTTGAAGCCATTTCTGCAGTTAAACAATATTTAATTTTAATAAAGAAATTATAGAGTCCATAATTGGATTGTATGAAATACCCAGTAATGGACACCTTATCCATTACTGGTACGAAATCTTTTAATAGAAAATAAGAATTATGTTTCTAAAGGGGGGATAGCACATTAATAAAATTAAGTTGAACAATAGTGTGAAAAATAATATAAATTTCGACATTTGTCCATTATTAGAGAATGTCAAATTTAAAATCCAGTAATGAACATCTTACGCGCACATGTAAAATTTAAATAGATACATTAATCTAATAACACAACACATCTCGTAAATTCACCTACAATACCCTGAAATAATGTATTATTTCATTTGAGCAAAGCAAATACTAGCAAATTCAAATATTTGGTACTCCCTGTCTAAGCGATGGCTACAGTAAAATGGGATTTTTATTGATGGCGCCGCCCGAGCTCACATTCCTCTTCGTTATTTGCAAACAATATGGCCGAATGCAATGAAATGTCATATTAAGGAAGCTAGATAGTTGTAGTCTATGGGCAAGTTGTAACTAACCTCTGTCCCTCATAATAAATAAATCGCTTGGCCAATTGATTCGTCTATACTACGTTGTGAATATAAGTAACCCGGAACTTTTAGAGTGCGTGACTGTACTGGGAAGGAATGAAAATTAATATGAAAGTACAAATACAGATATTACAATAGATATGTTAACTTAGCATCTGAGATTTGGTTATTAACATAGTGTCAACAAGAGCGTGTTCTTAGATAATATAAATGTGTTATTATAATATTCAAATAATTACTGAAGTCATATCGTTCGCATCTCTCCATACAGCACATCATAAAATATAAAACAGGAAATCAGAAGACTTATTGTTTACTTATTATTTAATTGTGAGATGGTGTTTGTTTGTTCTGCCTGATATTCTCCGACAATATGATCGGAGACCTTAAGGCATAACATGTTTATTCTCTTTTTATTTTAGAGTTTGGCTATGTAAAACCACTCATATGATAGTAGAACTTTCATCGTCTACTAAACGGAGTGGTATGAGGATGGAGTAGCGTAGGTATATTTTATGTGTATAGCAAAGCAAACCATTCAGTCTAACATAACTGGAGTTAGTTCAGGTTGACTTAGTTGAACATAATCGGTCTATGCCGTAACTTGTCTTTTACTGACTATGTCAGTTAGTTTTATTTAAATAAAGTCTGGATTATACCAGTAAATGGTTTTAGTTGTCATTAGGAATAAATCCCTTTAGTTTATCGGCCTTGCCGTAATTCGTAGTTGAGACTAAAGCCTCTGATATTCAATATGTTTCCTTAAAATATTTACTATGGACTATGCCAGTGTGAATTATTTAGTATTCAGGAATAATCCTCAGTAAATTAATTATGAAATTATTACACTTTTGTAAGTACATTTCCATAATAATTGCTATTAATTCAAGGTTGTACCTTAATTAAAGATTTCGTAATCGATCAACAGTAAGCATGTCAATCCATCACTAGTGCCTGACAGAGCCAGAATTTACACGATAAGGGTCCCTTTGTTCAGCTTATAGCCTTCATCTTTTTTCGGAACATAAGATATTCTATCAGTGCTGGGTGCCAAAACAACAAAGTGAAAATTAACATCCCTTCCATATATTTCAACCAAGAAACCTATTAATTAGTTTGTGGTTGATTATATAAATATAAAAGTTCTGCTAGACTGAAATAGTATTAAAATTCACCCTTAAGGCGTAATTCATCTTTAATCTTACATAAAGAAATTGGTTTGAAGGGTAGGAATATGACAGTTAGGAGGAAGCAATCGGAGTCAACCTCCGCTATCACCGATTACTAATCAAGCCATAATTTATCTGTATTTGATATTTATGTTTGAAGGTTGAGTCAGTAAGCAATGATCTGTTGGCCGAACAGAACAATACTCCACTTACTCATTGTATAGTGTGCGTAAGGGTATCTCCTCTTTGTGAAGTCCTTTTGATAGCAGCAGATATTATTTACAAGTCAGCAATGCATAGGAAAGATCACGTATATAGTAAAGGTTGTGAGGCTTTAAAATCGCATCTATCTCCATACAATATCACTCACTTGGTAATAATTCATACAGTATGTAAATGAATAAACTATCACTCAATTAGTATATAATGTAAAACAAAAGTTCGTTATTTTTTCTATTCTATGAGGATAAGGGTATGTTATACTTATTTCTAACGCTGTTGTATTTAGTGGTCATTCACCTGCGCCAACCAAGGGAAAGGGGGATCCTGCTTCTATCAGAAACAGAAAGCCGTTCCGAGACCTAACAAATGAATGACCCTTAAATAAACGATTTCGCCTTATTAGCTCTATAACCCTCCACCAATTTATTCCAAGATCAGGAAATCTCGTGCCGTTATCTAAAGGGAACATAATAATAAGATATAATGTGCAAGATTAATAACTGGCATTGAAATTCAGTTACCTGTAAAAAAACATTATTATTATCCCTAATAACACTTCTCCAATCCATGATACAATCAGGTAATATCGTACCATCATTAACTGAAGGAGACATGATAAGAAATAATATGCAAGTTTACTTAATTATAGTAAAAGGTTAGGTAGCTGTAAATAAACATCATTATAATCTATTGCTCAATTAGTATATAATATATTATAAAAGTCCGTTATTTTATGAAATTGTAATCTGAGGATAAGGGTATATTATACTTATTTCTAACGCTGTTGTATTTAGTGGTCATTCACCTGCGCCAACCAAGGGAAAGGGGGATCCTGCTTCTATCAGAAACAGAAAGCAGTTCCGAGACCTAACAAATGAATGATCATTAAATAAACGATTCCGCCTTATTAGCTCTAAAACCCTCCACCAATATATTCTAAGATCAGGAAATCTCGTGCCGTTATCTAAAAGGAATATAATAATAAAATATAATATACAAGTTTAATAATTGGCATTGATTTTCAATTAGACTTCAATTTATAAGTAAACTATCTACCTTAGTATTATAAATTATCGCATTATTAGCACTAGGTATCGTTCCAAATCTAATTCCTTAGAATACAAGGAATCAAATCCACTCCTTCCCTTAACTGTTAAAAGAAAACCCAATCCAGTCTTAACAAGATAAAACATGAAATATATTAAAGAAAATCTGTTTGTAAATAAATATTTATTTTCTGTAGAGGGCATAACGTATCTCATTTATTAATTATATATTAAGATAATATTATTTCATTATTAATATTAATATTTTCAAGGCAGTATTAAATAGACCTGTTAAACAAGGGAAAAGAAAATTGCTTATCAAAATTATTTGCTGAAAATTTATAATGTAAACAAAAGAGTATTGTTATGTTAAATGCACACTTAGAAACATACTCAAACAATTTATCTCCTGCTGAAATAGAAACATACTCAAACCCAAATCGTACACTGAGTGATCTTTATACTTATAAAGGATAATTAAAATTATTATTATTTTTGAGAATTAATCACTCATTATAACAATAGGTACTTGTCATATTGGATCTCTATTCATGTACTTTAATAATGAAATATTCATTGTTATTTATTTTTTTATTGAAATCAAGATTAAGAGACTATAATAAAAAACAGTTTTAGATCCAAGATGACTAACATAATAAAAGGCCACAAACCTTGGTCGACTTCTTTATTTCCTTAAGATTGTCATGTTAGTATCTGAAATAGACTATTCCTAGCTTAGAGAAAACAACATACATATTTCCGATTCCTTGAATATCTGTTAATAGCCCCTTTAAGGCTCCTGAACCAGAAATAGTTATAAGTCACAATGTCCATTTGAAATAGTTTTTTGTGATCTCGTTCTATAATTTTTCTACATCCAAGTGTCACCTTAACCCTTGAAAACCATCGAAGGTTTTCTTTTCAGTAGCCAACTCAACCAGTTTAAATACCCATTAAAAAAAATATTCTCGGGACCATTCCACGCCAATCACCTAGCCCAACTAGGATACCCTATACAGTGCC
This sequence comes from Alsophila aescularia, assembly GCA_946251855.1. Taxonomy (NCBI): domain Eukaryota; kingdom Metazoa; phylum Arthropoda; class Insecta; order Lepidoptera; family Geometridae; genus Alsophila; species Alsophila aescularia. Next base: position 23,960,593 of record OX276385.1, read on the forward strand.
AGATAACGGACAAACATACATAAATACAAATATCAACATCCATGACTCGGAAACGAACACCACCGCTTATCTCACAAATGATTGCCCTTGCAGGATTCGAACCTGCGACCACCCGATTTCGCTCCTAGAGTTGCCAGCCACTCAGATTAACCAACTGTTAAAACCATCCATCCATTTAACTGTTTAACTAGATTCCAATTAAGTTTAGAAAACCATCGAAGGTTTTAATAGTTTGGCAGCTCAATTTTCAGATTATTCTTGACTATTAATTCAGATATTACTTCAATTTCTGAAAAACCATCGAAGGCTCTCGTTGTTAGTCAACCTTAAAAAATAGTCCTTTATTTTCATAAAAATAATCGCTCGTTCTTTTATTATTTATCTAAATTCCACTTAAAGTCAGAACACCATCGAAGGCTTCTATTGATAGTCAACTCAAAATAGTTAATTAAAACTTCAAAAATTCATTGCTGAAACAAAATATCTATTAATGGAGAACATGACAATCTCTAGGATCCGGACTCGTTGATTTCTAGAATCCTCGTACCTGTAAGAAACAATTAATATTTCCCCTTCCCATGAAATTGAACTATAACGAGTTTTCTAAACTTGACCTTATTTAGATTTCTAGGTCTTGTGAAGTTCTCTCTTTTTTTTTTTTTGATCGCGACGGAGATAGAAGTGATTTACACGTTTGCCCTTCACAATTGGCATTGTTTACGTTTTCTTAATTTAAGTTGCTAACTACATAAAAGCTGAAAAAGAAGTGATTAACTTAATTCTAATTCTATTAATGCCTTCCGGGTCGCGATAACGTGGGGTCACAAGTTTGATTATTTTTTGTCGCTATCTCCGTATAATTTCACTGAAAGAATCCCAATTTCCCCTGGATGAGGAATTTTATTGAAACCCTTAAAGGAAAATGAAATCGTATTAAAATTTATGAGAGATTTCAGTATTTTATTAGTTAATCGCGACTGTGCTCATAATAGAAATGCAATAATTTTAAAGAGTCGCCAAAACATAGGAATTACGAATATCGATTTTTCCTACTGCAGTGAAGAAATCTTTAATAATTTACTGTTTAAGATGTCGTCACTGTTCACTCTGAAATTGTTTTTTTTTTTTATGTTATTTAACTGTAATTTGTAGCACAGGAATACTGACTAATTTCCCCACTTATAATAGCTGAAAGGTCTGTTTGAATCTCTTTAAATTAATTTCAAATAATTCTAATAAAATGACTGAGTTAAAACTCAAGTCTTGGCTGGTATCATGCTAACCTTAAAACTAGATTCGAAAGACTTCTACAATAAGTCTAGATTCTAATAATTCCGGCCAAGACTTTTTCAATAATTTAGTAGTGTGTGTGTTGATTAATGGTTATGTTTTCTTTTTTAATGGTTATGAATGATTGACTTAATCTAATTTAATGGTGATGAATGATGATAGTTCAGAATGGATGACTTAATTTAACTGATATAGTGGTAATGCATATGATAAATGAATGAATGTTGTTTTCCTTTCCTTTATTTTATTTTTTTTAAACTCATCTCGAGTAATTATGTGTATTTTATAACAAGTGAAATTGACTTATAAACTATAAGCTGTTCTTAATATTTTTTTTTTTTTTTGGTTCATGTTTTATAATTTGTCCATTATAGGGAAAATAAAACATTGAAATTCTATTAAAGCGCTCCTATGACCTTACCGATCAGAAATATCAGTTAAGCTTCAATCTCTTAGAATCAATAAGGTAACCTCCACCCAAAATAAAGTAAGTTAAAATTTTATAAGATTCAAACAGATTTTTAACACAAAACATAAAATAGGAAATGAAATAATATAAAATTCAAATGATAATTTCGAAGATTGCTTATGATAAACAAATTAAGTTACAACGGATACAAATTATCATAATCATTCTTCAAAAGAAAGTGCACGTTATTTACAAAACATCCTTACACAACGAAAATCAAACATATATTGCTCATGTAACAAAACAATCAATATTTTTAAATTTAATAAAAAGAATTCAAGTCAGAAAATTATATTTTGTTATATTTTAATAAAATAAAAACTAGTTTAGCTCCGTCATTATCTCTCAAAAGTGTATTTGAAATTCCAAACCTTATAAGTCTCGTCAAGTTATTAATTTTCTATAAAAGTTTCATTATCTATTAGTTCTCCCTTTTATTGCTAGACCGACTACAATGCGCCCTTCATCGCCGAACAGCTCAAAATGTCGACTCAAAACTGATGTACACAGCATCTCGACGTGATAAGAAGGAGTCAACGATTAAACTTAAAATATTATTATTATTTAAATATGTAATATTAAGTATTGAAGGCCAGTGTATAAATTTAAATATCCACTCGAATTAAAGATCTACTCGAATTGATTTATTATTGCTAGCGTAAACTAACACACTCTAATGAGGTAAATTTTATTATCACGTGTTTTTTTTTTTTATATACACACAATCTAGATTTCTATAATGACGTCTAGGCAACCTAACTAAAACGAATCATGCTGCCACTATAATCCATTCCTTTTGTAAGTAATAATTTTCTAAAACTTTGAATTATCAACATTCTTAGAAACGTTTTCGTTCATATCGTTAGATATGAATATTTTGTTTAGTTTGTTTCAAACAAACAACTAACGTCACGTGAGCAATATATTCTAATATACAGTAAATAACTCACGTCCCCTGCTAGTAGAACACTAACCAAATTCTCTGAAAAAAAACACAATTAATAATGCTATTTGTTGTGCATTAAAGCTAAAGAAAAAAACACAACCAACAAAGCATTATCATTAACATTTTCAATAGAACTTCCCGCACAAGTTCTTTACATAAACGGAACACTTTTACGGATTTTTATTTATTATTTTAGTGAGAATTTACAGTTGAATTTTTTGTTTGAGACCCATCCGGCGTGGTTCTCAACACGTGTTAATTTCTCGAGGTCCCGCAACGACCACCTCGGACGCCCGGCCTCGCTTAGCTTCTTACGTACGTGTCTCGCGGAGACGCACCGCACTCGACCTATCTTTGGAACGATTCCGCACAGACTCTCCTTGCATCGAGCGGAGTGAAAGATCCCATTACCGAGAGTACTCTCTCGCTCCCCCCGTTTTTTCCATGCGCATGATTCAACGGACTACGTTCGTTGTTCCCCCACCCCTGGGCTGCAATGCTATAACGCCGAGCCAAAACTTTCCACTCATAATACTAAATAATTCCAGTACCCACGAATTCTATGATTGGTATATCAATGCAATGTTCACGTTAAGGAAGGGGTTAAACACATCGATGACCGAATTATGGTTAGGTACAAAGTATCGGAAGTGCGCGAAATTTAAATTTCGACCTTATTAATGTAATTTGTTTTATTTTTTGTCCATCACTGGGGTTTTGTCCAACACTAGGTTCTTTACCTTACATACATACAAATATACATGAATGCTATAATAATAATAATTTATTTCATTTCACATGTACATTAAATAATTAAAATTAATACTTATTGAGCTATTACCAATTAAAACTATATCTTATGTTTGCTACGGGCCCCAAACTAGGCTATATCTTGGGTAACCAAGATACAGGCATATGTGTGTACAACGCAAATCTAACGTATCTAAAATCGTGTGACCGACGCATATATAGTTTTAAATTCAAAATTATTATCATAAGATTTTTCTTATAGTGTTGGGTGTAAACTGTATTTAATTAAGATGACTTTAGTATAAGTAACATACAAATACACTAAAATTTGGTGAAGCAGTAACCAAATGTTTTACTGCAACGGAAAGTGTAACTCGATGAGAATACGAAAAATGCCCCCGTTTTTGATCATTCGTGTTAATTTTGGTATTATTTTTGCTTCTATTCTGACAAGCTTTATATATTTTACAGCCTAATAAATATTTAATCCTCCAATTCAAAAATTCTCTTTCTATCTTATACCGTTAAGGAAATATAACTGAGTGACCATCAAAAGCTGTTTTCGAGAGTAGTTACAAACCGTCTCGCTCGTAGGTTTGATGACTTTCAGCCTCCTGAACAAGCTGGATTCTGGAAAGGCTTCAGCACCGTAGACCAGATCCATACGCTCAGGCAGATTATACAGAAGACCGAAGAGTATAATCGGCCACTATGTCTAGCGTTTGTGGATTACGAGAAAGCCTTTAATTCAGTCGAGACCTGGGCAGTGCTACAGTCAATACAGCGGTGCCAGATTGACTACCGGTACATTGAAGTGTTGAAGTGTTTGTACAGCAAGGCCACCATGACAGTTCGTCTTCAGGATCAGAGCACGAATTTTATCCAGGTGCAAAAAGGGGTGACACAGGGAGACGTTATTTCTCCGAAACTATTCACCTCTGCACTGGAAGATATATACAAGCTTCTGAACTGGAACGGATATAGTGTTAACATCAATGGCGAATACATCACTCACCTTCGATTTGCCGATGTTATAGTCATCATGGCAGAAACCCTGGAAGACCTAAGCACAATGCTCAGTGACCTCAATATTGTTTCCGAACAGGTGGGTCTTAAAATGAACAAAGGTAAGACGAACATCATGTCAAATGCCCATGTCGTACCCATGCCGGTTTATGTTGGGAACGATATTATCGAAGCTGTTGATCACTATGTCTACTTAGGTCAGACGATCCAACTGGGTAGAAGTCTAACTTCGAAAAAGAGGTCAACCGACGAATCTAACTCGGATGGGCAGCGTTTGGGAAATTACGCCATATATTCTCGTCACAGATACCGCAGAGCCTCAAGACGAAAGTTTATAATCAGTGCGTGTTGCCAATGATGACAAACGGCACTGAAACGTGGTAGCTAACTATTGGTCTCATACACAAGCTCAGAGTTGCGCAGCGTGGAATGGAGAGAGCTATGTTTGGTGTTTCACTACGTGATAGAATCCGAAATGAGGAAATCCGTAGAAGAACGAAGGTTACTGACATAGCTCTCAGAGTTTGTTTTGAAGTGGCAATGGGCAGGCCATATAGTTCGCAGAACCGACAACCGCTGGGGAATAAAGGTTCTCGAATGGCGGCCACGAACAATCAAGCAAAGTGTGGGGAGACCCCCCACACGATGGACCGACGATATTGTAGCCATCGCAGGTAGTCGGTGGATGGAGGTGGCACAAGATCGCTCGTCATGGCGCTTTTTTGGGGAGGCCTATGTTCAGCAGTGGACTACTAAGGGCTGACATGATGATGATGATGATGATCACCATCAAAATTGAGCTTTGATGAGAATCACCCATACAGTACCACACTCAAGGATTTCTTACTCAAGTAAAAACAATCACCTAATTCGGTTCAGAAATCCCAATATATTAGAGAACATAAACTATAGACTAACTATAGATATAACTAAACAAATAGATTTTCTTATAAAACTACTGAACCAATTTTGATGAAGTTTATATGGGACTACACATAAATTTACCCTTTTGAATAAAAAATACAACCATCTAAATCGGTTTAGAAATCTTAGAGATAAACACAAAATCAAAAAAAAAGAAGGCAATATAAACACAAAATCGAATGGACTTACTCAAAAAACTATGTATTCTCGAAAAACTGCTGAACCAACATTGATACAATTTATATGGAACAATCTGAAGAATATATCATTTCAAACGAAAAAAATATATTTAAAATCGGTCCTCAATTGATGGAGAAATCGACCAAAAAAATAAAAAAACATACATACAATCGAACATATAACCGTTTCCTTTTAGGAAGTCGCTTAATAAAAATATTATTAAAAAAATAAAAACAAAACGACTGCGAACAAAACTAAAAAGAGGCAAACAATCTTTACATTCTTGATTTTGAAATATAAGGTGCAGTCCAGGTTCTAGATTTGTCTATCTTTTTATCTGTATGTCTGTATCTTGGACGCGCATCACGCCGAAACTACTTAATGAATTCAAATGAAACTTGGCATGATTTGATTTCATACTACGAGGTAAGTAAGACATATGATACTTTTCATCCCGAAAAATTAAAGGATTCCCGCAAGATAAGAGGTTGAAAGTTATTTCAACGAATAATTATTTCGCTGAAACTACTGGACGGATTTTGATGCAACTTGGCATAGTCATAGTTTATATGATAGGTGAAAATTGAAGATATATTTCATACCGATAAAATAAAGAGTTCCTGTAGGCCCTATCCTACCCTCGCACACTATACCTCGCACAAGAATGTTCTGTTCAAAGAAAATACTGTACATTGAAGATATTTTGTAAAAAAATTTGAGGCTGTTGTGTATTCAAAACTGTACTGAAGCCAAAACTGTTTATTTTTTTTCATGTTTGTCCTTCTGTACCCAGGCCGCGCATCACGCCGGGACTACTGAATAAATTCAAATAAAACTTGGCATGATTTGAGTTCATACTACGAGGTAGTACAATGGATAATTTTCATCCCGATAAATTAAAGGGTTCCCGCAGGATAGGGATTGAAAGTTATTTAAAAGAACACGTATCACGCTGAAACTACTGAATGGATTTTGATGCAATTTGGCACATTCATAGTTTATATGATGAGTGAAAATAGAAAGTACTTTACTTTTTATACCAAAAAAATAAAGGGTACCTGCGGGATATGGGTCCAAATTTTGTACATTGAAGATAATGTGTATTTTTTTTGGAGGCTGTTCTATATTCATACTGAAGCCAAAACTGTTTTTTTTTCTGTTGTCTGTCTGTCTGTATCTAGGACGCGCATCACGACAAAAAAATGAAAAAAAAATGTTTGAATTCAAATGAAACTTGGCATGATTTGAGTTCGTACTACGAAATAGTACATAGGATACTTTTCATTTCAAAAAATTAAAGGGTTCTCTCAGGATAGGGGTTGAAAGTTATTTCAACGAATACTTATCATTCTGAAACTAATAGACGGATTTTGATGCAACTTGGCATAGTCATAATTTATGATATGGGTAAAAATTTAAGATACTATTAATCCCAAAAATATAAAGGTTTCTTGCAGAATAGGGGCCCAAATTCTGTACTCAAAAAATTATTTGTATTTTTTTTGGAGGCATTTGTATATTCAATACTGAAGCCAAAACTGTTTTTTTTTGTCATTCTGTCTGTCTGTCTGTCTGTATCCTGGGCGCGTATCACGCTGAAACTACTAAATAAATTCAAATGAAACTTGCATGATTTGAGTTCATACTACGAAGTCGGACATTGTATACTTTAATCCCGAACAAATAAAGGGTTCCGGCAGAGTAGGGGTATAAATTCTGTACATTGACGATATATTGTTTTTTTTTGGCGGCTGTTGTGTATTCAATACTGAAGCCAAAACTGTTTCTTTTTTAATTTTTGTCCGTCTGTACCCTGGCTGCGCATCACTGAATAAATGTAAGAAAAAATTGGCATGATTTGAGTTCATACTACGAGGTACTACATTGGATACTTTTCATCCCGATAAATTAAAGGGTTCCCGCAGGATAAGGATTGAAAGTTATTTAAAAGAATATGTATCACGCTGAAACTACTGCACGGATTTTGATGGATCTTGGCACAGACATGGTTTATATGATGAGTGAAAATTGGGGATACCTTTATACCCAAAAAAAGGGTTCCTGCGGGATATGGGTCAGAATTCTGTACGTTGAAGACATTAAGTAATATTTTTTTTGGACGCTGTTCTGTTATTCTTACTGAAGCCAAAACTGTTTTTTATTTTTGTCTGTTGTCTGTCTGTCTGTCTGTCTGTCTGTCTGTCTATATCTTGGACGGGCATCACGCCGAAATAACTGAATGAATTCAAATGAAACTTGGCATTATTTGAGTTCATACTACGAGGTAGGACATTGGATACTTTTCATACCGGTAAATTAAAGGGTCCCCGCAGGTTTGAGGTATTTTATTTGGAGTTGGTATGTTTTGGTCATGTTTTACGGTTTATAGTTACTTCCGTAGTTCACCTCTAGGATACTCAAGGAATATTCCTCCAAAATTCCTATGCCACCGTTTTAGGCTGGGCCGTTGTCTGTCAGTCAGTTGGTAGGTATGTAACGGTACTGTTTTATAGGCATGACTAAAATAATGTAATAACACATATTTTTATTATTCGGCCCAAAAGGAAGGGATATTTATCATAAAGCAGTAACTACCAAAAAAACTGTAAAAGGAATATATTAAAAAATATAGATCTAGGGTACTAAATATAAGCTACTGAAAATTTATAAAACATACTTCTGGGCCGCTTGCGATGCATTTTTCACTGTTGGATAGCTTAGGGTTTGACTTAAAACCTGGTGTACTCATTATCTCAATCCTATGAGCAGAAGCCGAGCAATCGATAAAAAAAAATATTGGCTGAAGGAATTTTGTTTAAATGTTGGTATATTGGTATTACCTAGAGAAATTGCCACGCGTGTGAAGCCGTGGGTTAATAGTAATATATATATATAAATTACTAGCTGTACCCACAAATATATATATATATATATGTTTAGTTTCTCCGCAAACTAATTACAGTACCCGGCGATAAATAATGCACATCGGTCTTGAAGACACAATTGGCTGTTTACGACGATTTCCAAACACTGACGTCCGTCCATGAATTAACGTTTTTAATGTCATTTCCGTGTCATAACATATCTTCTTCTTCTTCTTCTTTTTTTTATGGCTTCTGCGGAGGCACTGGCCTACTAGCAATTTCGCCAATGTCAAGTGTATTATATTTTAAAGTAAAGTCACGTCACAGTCAATTATTGTCAAAGTCACGAATCAGTAAAATGGTGGACATTTACTGAAACTTCCGAGGGAGATTTGGAAAAATTACATAATGCCATTTATTTCTGCGTTTGATTCTTTTGCCCGCACTCGTGCACGTTAACGAACACCTAATGGTTAATATTCCACCAATATTACACATTAACACTCGAAGATACACAAGATTGAGAATAAAATCTAACTCTACATCACAACATTTTGAATTTTTTCAAAAACCCCATAACATATCTTATAAATACTGCACTTTATGGACTTTATTAGTTTACGTCAAATCGATGACATGTAAACTTTAAATATCTATATAGAGCTGTTGCAACTACTAGAAAAAGGATAGTATAGTAGATTGTATTACTAGGACGGAAAACAATATTTTACGGCTTTTTGGGAGATGAGAAGTAGTATCGCTCGGACGCAAAATTATTTTTCCTCGGGTGAAGTATTATGAATTCCTCGCTACATTCAGGATTCTACTTAAAAATCCCTCGCTGCGCTCGGTATTCTACTCTAGAATAATTCACTCTGCTCTGGATTCAAAATATTTCGACCGAGGAATAATAATTTTGCATCCGAGTGATTTTCATCCCACTCTATAAAAAAAGGCGCTTTTAGATACTTTACAACTAATATTAGTTATTTAAAGGATATTAAATAGACTAAAAATAAGCAAATTAAAATAAACTAGGTAATTACTAAAACAAAACTGTATTTTTTTATTTCTTTGATTTATACGTCCTTCAGACAGTCTGTTTATATAATGTGTTCTAAATTTTGTGTAGATCTCGATTTGAAAGTCAATATTGGTACCTACTGGCTGCCAACGAGTGAAGGTTGATTACATTTGGGTAATTCTTGAAAATAGGTACAGGTTTCCGACAAAGACTTCGCTTCTTTTGCATTTTCCCACTCGATAAATTTGTTACCTATAAGCATTCAAATATTTTTCCAGGGATTTAGTTGGTCATAGATTCTGTATCACATTTATTGCGTAGTATTTTTAGGTGTAAGTAGGTAGTATAATACTTTCGCTATACTTGCATTTTCGTGAAATTATTTAGTTTTTGCACTGTCAAGTCAATGTTTCTTGTCAGAGAGCGAGTTAGATATTATCACGGAGATGATAATATCTAACTAGCGCTCGCCACGCGACCCAATGAACAAAAAAAATGAGCTTGTTGGTCAACTGTGAATCAGCAACGCTTCGTCTGATCTATAAAAAAAAACGGCCTTATACCATAAGTATGCAAGGCTCCATGGACCACATTCATACAGTTCGGCAGATTATACAGAAGACAGAATATAATCAGCCCCTGTGCCTGGCGTTTGTGGACTATGAAAAAGCCTTTGACTCTATCGAGACCTGAAAAGAAAAAGAAGATGTGGAAGATTACAGCCCTGAATAACTCTACAGGAGCAGTTCTCTCTGGTCTGTTTTGGATTCCTTGAAACGATGCCAAGTCGACTGACGGTATATCCAAGTGTTGAGATGTCTGTATGACGCCGCAACAATGACCGTCCAAGTACACAACCAGCAGACTAAGCATATCGATGCATCGAAGTGTGAGACAAGGGGACGTTATTTCTCCGAAACTGTCCTCAAATGCATTGGAGGATATGTTTAAGACTCTGGACTGGAAAGGATGTGGCATTAATATTAACGGTGAGTTCATCTCACACTTGAGATTGACATCGTCATTGTGGCAGAAACGTTGCAGGACTTGGTTATGGTTATGTCCAACGAACATGAACGAACGAATTGCTTAACGGAACTGCTGAAGTTGTTCAGGAGCATGTTTATCTGGGCCAAACTTTGCAACTAAGTAAAAACAACTTCGAGAGAGAGATACGCAGAAGAATACAGCTGGGCTGGGCAGCATTTGAGAAACTTCGTCGAGTCTTCTCGTCGCCAATACCACAAAGTTTGAGGACAAAAGTCTTCAACCAGTATGTCCTACCTGTTATGACATAAGGAGCCGAGTCGTGGATACTCACGGTACGACTAGTCCACCAATTTAAAGTCACTCAGTGGGCTTTGGAAAGGGCTATGCTTGGAGTTTCTCTGAAAGATCGTATCCGGGATGAGGTGATCCGGCAGAGAACCAAAGTTATCGACATAGCCCTTAGGATTAGTAATCTGAAGTGGCAGTGGGCTGGTCATATCTGTCGAAGGACTGATAACCGATGGGGTAGAAGTGTTGTTGAGTGGAGACCGCGAATCAATAAACGTAGTGTAGGGCGCCCTCCAGCTAGGTGGAGCGACGATATACGCAAAGTGTCTGGCAGCAGTTGGAAGAGAAGAACCGATGATCGGGCTCAGTGGCGTGCTTTGGGAGAGGCCTATGTCCAGCAGTGGACTGACACGGGCTGATGATGATGATGATGATGATGCAAGGCTCGACAGAATATCGTTTGATTTCCGATAAGTACGACTAGTAAACTAGCGAAGTTCAATTCCCAACTGGAGTGTTTACGATTGACTACGACCAAGACTGCTATCGTATCTGGGAAGGTAAGAAAAAAGTCTCATTAGATCTAGAGATGTCATATTTGACGAGAAACCATTAGCTTCTGCAAAGGTTACATAACCGAAACTGACAAGGATACAGAACCGAAATTAAATGTTTTCGAAATACTCTTGAATTCGAAACGTACCGAAATAGAAGGAGGCACTCGAGATATGACAAGAGACATTCAAGGTATGCAAACGGGATAGTCAGATAAATAGAATTAGTCGAATTAGAGGGAGATAGTGTAGAAGTGATTGATCCTGCAGAAAGAGAATTGGGTCATACAGACTATTCAGTCCATGAAGAAGAACCTCACATAATTGGTGAAATGGATCGTGCTAAGGAGGAAGTCGCACTCAGATCTTCAGACGATGATGGTGATCATGAGATGGATGAATTTCAAGATGCAATTAAACCAAGATATTATGATCTTAGAGAGTGGTCATCAATGAAAAGACCAGCTAAATTCGACGACTTTGCTATGTCCGTATTAATTACACATGAGCCCTCATCATCCAAGGATGCCATGCAAAGCATTAATAAAGACAAGTGGCATTTAGCGATGTAAAATGAGATACAGTCACTAAAATAAAATAGAACATGGACTTTGCAAGAACTACCCAAGGGACGCAAAGCTATACCTGTAAAATGGGTTTACAAAACTAAAAGAAACCAGATGGGACCATACAGCGATTTAAAGCAAGACTAGTTGTCAAAAGCTTTTAAAAAAGAAAGGGAACTGATTATGAGAAGACCTTTAGCCCAGTAGCCAGAATGGCAAAAAAACATTTATTGATTAGTGTTGCTGCAAGTGAAAGACTGTACCTGACACATTTTGATGTGGCAACAGCATTTTTGAATGGTTCCTTAAATAAAGACATTTATATTAAACAACCCGAAGGGTTTGAAGATGGTTCTGATAAAGTCTGCCATCTAAACAGAAGCTTGTGTGGATTAAAGCAGCACCGAGATGCTGGAATATTTATTTCCATCAAATTTTGAAAGTGTTTGAATTTGAACAGAGCGATGCCGACTATGGTGGTGATGCTTTGACTGGACGCTCAACAACTGGTGTTGTATGCTGTTATGCTTGTGGAGCAATATCTTGGCGGAGTCAACGACAAGTATCCGTTGCTATTTCAACAACAGAAGCAGAACTAGTTGCAGACAGTGAAGGAGCCAGAGAGCTTATATGGCTAAAACGAATTTATGAGATGATCACATAATTAGCTAGTAAGCCTATACTGTTTGTACATAATGAAGCAGCTATTCGTCTGGATGATAATCCCAAGTTCCACAAGAGGACAAAGCACATACGAATAAAGCAATTCTTCGTACGTGAGCTAGATTAGATAGATAGATTAACGCTTTATTGACACCAAGAAAATAAAACGATACAGACAGGAAAACACTTAATAGCGATAAGACCGCCCATTGTACCTATACAATGGGCGGTCTTATCGCTAAAAGCAATCTCTTCCAGACAACCTTAGAAGGACAGAAATGAAGTAGTTGAAGTAGCTATAGAAGTAAAGAAAGTGAGCTCATTTATGAAAATAGCTGATATATTGACGAAGGCTTTGCCAAGGCCTAGATTTATTTGGATAAGATTAAACATAAGCCTCACACATAGTCAGTAGCCATTCAATGAGGGAGAGTGTTGAGGATCGAACCTCTTTGTATCTACATTAAAGGTCACCAATGCTCTTGGATTCCCCCGCACCTGCAGTCATGTGTGTGTTGTGCTCCGTATTGTTTATTGTTTTGTGCCCGTAAAATGGTACAAAAAGTATAAGAAGGTCTCATTCGTAACTTATTTATGACCGTCGAAGGATTAGTGAGTAAAATGGAGTCACTGGAGACGAAGATTTGTGAACAATCAGCTGTAATAGTGAAGTTATCTACACTACAACCCGTATCGCCTGTGTATACCCGCAAATCATTAATGTGTGCACCTGTGGAGACCGCGGGTTCCTCGGCAACGCTGCAACGTCCTCTGCGTAATGCTCAAAAAATTGCAGCGGCCACTAAACTGAATATAAGGAAGAAAGCAGAGAAAACTAACACACTGAAGGGGCAATTCGAGAAGACTAACATTCGAGTCGAGACGGCTTCAACTACACCGGGCTACCCGCGTCGCTGGCAGGTGAGAGGACGTTGGAACGGGTCGTGAAATCAGCGAATGAACATGTTGATGATGGGGAGAACGGCAACATTAAAGTGCAATGGGAGGTCGTCTCCCGACGCCGCCGCAGCATCAATCAAGATCGACCAGTTATTGTGGGTAGTTGCAAGGACGATCACGGATTACATGCCGTGGAAGGAATGAAATATATTCAAGCATGGCAATTCCAAACTGATACCACTATAGCCCAAGTGCAAAACTTTCTAAACAAGATTGTGAAAGCCGAGTATAAGTTAGAGAAACGACACATAAAATCAGAGAGGCATGCATCTTTCATCATTGGAGTAACGGAAAGTATCTACGCTCAATTTGCGACGCCAACTGCAGTGTGGCCTAAAGGGATTCGGTTCGCGAATTGGTTTTTTCGCCCACGCTCGCACTCACTACCACCGGGAAAGTAAGACCGAGCGCACCGGCCTCCTCCGGCGCCAGCGCAGACACATATCTCAACACGTCAGCATCTTCAATGCAGTGTTCGGGAGCAACGACGGAGACGGACGGTAATAATGACGCAAACTTTTACGTAAGATTGTGCCATCAGAATATAGCGTCGATAAAAAACAAGATTAGGCAAATTGATATGTTGTAGAAATGTCATTTAAAATGTGACATACTAGGTTTCACGGAGCACTGGCCTATAGAGCATGAACTAGGTTTTTTGAAAAAAAAACAAAATGTTGTGATGTAGAGTTAGATTTTATTCTCAATCTTGTGTATCTTCGAGTGTTAATGTGTAATATTGGTGGAATATTAACCATTAGGTGTTCGTAAACGTGCACGAGTGCGGGCAAAACAATCAAACGCAGAAATAAATGGCATTTTGTGATTTTTCCAAATCTCCCTCGGAAGTTTCAGTAAATGTCCACCATTTTACTGATTCGTGACTTTGACAATAATTGACTGTGACGTGACATTACTTTAAACTATACACTTGACATTGGCGAAATTGCTAGTAGGCCAGTGCCTCCGCAGAAGCCATCGAATAAAAAAAGAAGAAGAAGAGCATGAACTAAAGTATATTCACATTAATAACTTTGTATTAGCGTACTATTATTGTCGAACAGCTTTGGATCACCAGTATCGTGTATTTACGTCGGTAATAATATAAAATATAGAAATTTAGATTGTTATACCCGACTTTCAGTTGAGCAAGTATGCGAAATATCCGCAGTAGAAATCGTAGTCAGGAAACTTCTTTTTGTATGCATTTATAGATCCAATTTGACAACTACATCGCAATATTTTCCTGTGTTAGAATGTCTGCTTAACAAGCTAAATGATACTGGAAAAGAGTTTGTGGTTTTGGGTGATTTTAATATTAACTGTATTGGATGGATTTAATAGTGACCTAAAAAAGTTGAATGACATTTTATCAGCTTATAATTTACATAATATTATTTATTTTCCCACAAGAGTGACCGAATCAACGAGTACTAGTCTTGACCACGACTACGTCAGCTGTGAGTCGGCGGAAGAGGCGCGCGCGGCGCCCTTGTGCACTCATCTGAGTGATCACTTTGCGGTCCGAGCCACCGTGCCGTGCGCGCCGGGCCCGAGGCCTGCGCTCGTGCGCTTTGCGGTCTGAGCCGCCGTGCCGTGCGCGCCGGGCCCGTGCCCTGCGCCCGTGCGTTTCGCGGTCCAAACCGACGTGCCTTGCGCGCCGGGCCCGAGCAATGCGCCCGTGCGCTTTGCGGTCCGAGCCGCCGTGCCATCGCACCAGTCCCGGGCCCTGCGCCCGTGCGCTTCGCGGTCCGAGCCGCCGTGCCGTGCGCGCCGGGCCCTGGCCCTGCGCCCGTGCGCTTCGTTCCGTGAGCCAGACTAACAGGTCCAACTTTATCGCTGCCGTGGACTGTGTTGACTGGATTAACATCGAGCGGAAACATTCGGGCTCACCGGATGAACTAGCTAAAGCCTACGTTCTAACTTTGTTCTAATATTGAACAAATAAGATTGATGTATGTTTTCCGGTGAGGCGACAATTTGTGACAAATAAAAATGAATCTTGGGTCACTGGGTTAATTTAAATTCTATTTTAATTGACATTTGACATGCAAAACTAGACATTAAATTTTCCATGTAATTTAAAATTGACGTTTATAATTAATGAATTCCAAATGAAGTACAAAGACTTATTAAGAAGTGGTTACTACTGTAATTTAATTGGGAAATCCTCTAATGTCTCTAAAGCGATGTAGGAGGTTGTAAATTCACTTAGACTCAGAAGATTCACAGAGGTGGAAGTGTATCGCATAATAACAACTGGAATAGCACATAAGAAATCGAAAGATGCCTATGATATGTCAGTCTTTTTGTTGCATGTCGCTGCACCATTAGCTCGTATTCTATCTTATTTATTTAACTAATATTGTGATGGAGGCCAGTATCCTGCAACTTTGAAGTATGTCAAAGTGTCCCCTCTATACAAAGGAAAAGGGAAGCAAGAAGAGATTAACAGTTACAGACCTGCAGTGCGAGTGTTTATCTCTCGGATGTTTATCGATCTTTATTGGTCTTGCCGATTGATAAAGATCGATAAATTTATCGATAGGTAAACAATTCTTGTAGGATTTTATCAAAATTCGGTATCAAGGATCTAGCATCGGCTCGATAAATTCTATCGATTCGATAACATGTCGTGACTTTATCGATTTAAATAATGGCAACTCTGACTATACCACAGATCAGATAGATGACTAATCCACTAAACATTTTTTTGACATAATTTTGGAGTTTTTTTTTCATACGCATTAACCCGTATCGCTTTTCTGTTCGCTCCAGGCAAACATTTACGTGTTACTCACACAGGCATGTGTCGGCACGCGCAGTCGATTAGTTTTGTGTGCTGCCCCGGCTAAAAACTATGGATAGCGGCTTATAACTTTAAATAATGATTAAGTTTAGTTATCTATTTGCCAATTATGTTTTTCATTGCATATACTATACGAATATCTCGATATAACGTAGTTTGTTTTGTAAAAATCCGATTCATGAAAATGTAGAGAACAAATTAATAGAAAACGTATCGACGGTCTCCAATCGGGACCTCTCATAAAAAATAAAGCTTTGATCAATTATTCTCGCATCTCTACAGATCGTGGGCAGTCATTGCGGACAAAGGCTTGTATAGTGCTTTACTCAAACAATGCGAGGAATTTAAATAAAACCAGCTTAGTATAATAAGAATTTACTCAAACAATGCAACAACAACGAAAACAACAACAACCACAACATCAGAAACAGAAACAGAAACAAAAACAGAAACAGAAACAACAACAACAACAACAATCACAATCACATCAGCTTTCAAACAGAAAAAAAGACATCAAAATCGGTCCATTCGTCTGTGAGCTACAACGCCCCTTTTCGCGTTCGGGGTTAACGAACCCACGGAATAAATAATAGTGCTACGACAAAAGACGACCATAATGGATTTTCAAATGAAATTTCTGGCCGCAAAATACGACAATAATGAAATTCCATACAACTTTGCTGGCGCCTATTTAAGCAGCGCGGCAAGGTCGACTTTGCCTATACTTTGACTTGAACTATAAAATGTCATGACATTTTATAGTTATAATGATACGATTACATTATGTATGTGACAGTGTTTTTATTTATATTCAATACATATATTTTTACTCAAACAATACTAGTAATGTGGTCATTATTTCGACAACCTTCTTTGGGCAAAGTCGCGCTGCTTGAATAGGCGCCAGCAAAGTTCTATGGAATTTCATTATTGTCGTGTTTTGCGGCCAGAAATTTCCTTTGAAAATCCATTATGGTCGTCTTTTGTCGTAGCACTATTATTTATTCCGTGGGTTCGTTAACCCCGAACGCGAAAAGAGAGGCGTTGTAGCTCCCAGCCGAATGGACCGATTTTGATGGGTTTTTTTTCTGTTTGAAAGCTGATGTGATCGTGATTGTTGTTGTTGTTGTTGTTTCTGTTTATGTTACTGTTTCTGTTGTTGTGGTCGTTGTTGTCTTTGTCGTTGTCGTTGTTGTTTTCGTTGTTGTTGCATTGTTTAAGTAAATTATTATTATACTAAGCTGGTTTTATTTAAATGCCTCGCATTGTTTGAGTAAAGCACTATACAAGCCTTGGTCCGCAATGACTGGCCTGCTAGCCACGCTATGATGGCCTCGAGCTTTGCTTAGTTAAGTTCTCGGCCTTCAAGCTTGGCCATCATTGCAGCCCTTGCTGTCCGCGCTATAAAGCCATCAAGGGCTGCAATGCTGACCGCGCTGTGATGGCTTAGCTACGCTCTCGACCATCATCATCGCTGCCAGCAACGCAGTCATTACAGACCGCGGCAGTAATGTACTATTATTTGAATGACTTATTTTTTAATTTTGTATTACTGACCTTTGAATGTAAGTGTTGACAACTAGTTTTCTGAATCTGATGAATTTTGCTGTATTTTAATAATATTTTTATTGTAATTCACTAATGTATAATTGTGTATTGGAACCCTGGATCAGTTACTGATATTTGTTGCCAATAATACACTTTTATGTATGAATGTATGTATGTACGTATGTGAATTTATTTATTCACTAAACTGCTAAAATCGTAAAACATTAGATTATCCTTAGGTAATCGCAATATTCAAACCATTGGGTTGTCAACAAGGACACTGGTTGTTCCCAGGTCCTCTGCGCAGGTTGTCCAGCTGGAGAGGATGGCGCGTGCCGGCACGGCTGTCTTTGTCAGTGATGCTTTGCCACTGGCTCATCAACGCAGCTGTAAGCGCCAGGCCGGCCGTGTACCACACTTCAGGATTCGATGTGGTGAGTGGTTCTTCGGTAGGAGAGGGTGGCGCGTGCCGGCGCGTCTGTATCTGTCAGTGATGCTGTGCCACTGGCTCATCAACGCAGCTGTAAGCGCCAGGCCGGCCGTGTACCACACTTCAGGATTCGATGTGGTGAGTGGTTCTCTGGTAGGAGAGGGTGGCGCGTGCCGGCGCGGCTGTCTCTGTCAGTGATACTGTGCCACTTGCTCATCAACGCAGCTGTAAGCGCCAGGTTGGCCGTGTACCACACTTCAGGATTCGATGTGGTGAGTGGTTCTTCGGTAGGAGAGGGTGGCGCCTGCCAGCGCGGCTGTCTCTATCAGTGATGCTGTGCCACTGGCTCATCAACGCAGCTGTAAGCGCCAGGCCAGCCGTGTACCACACTTCAGGATTCGATGTGGTGAGTGGTTCTTTGGTAGGAGAGGGTGGCGCGTGCCGGTGCGGCTGTCTCTGTCAGTGATGCTGTGCCACTGGTTCATCAACGCAGCTGTAAGCGCGAGGCCGATCGTGTACCACACTTCAGGATTCGATGTGGTGAGTGGTTCTTCGGTTCACTGGCTTCTTGAGGTGGTAGGGAAAATCTATAAGAACAGTTTTGTACTTGCGTCCCTAGACTTGAGATTTGAAAGAAGTTGTATAAGAACAGTTTTAAAATTGCGTCCGTAGACTTGAATTTGTAGGGAAGTTCAATAAGAACAGTTTTAAACTTGATTCCCTAGACTTAAAGTGGTAGACAAGTTCTATAACAACAGTTATTTACTTGCGTCCCTGGACTTGAGGTGGTAAGGAAGTTCTTTAAGAACAGTTTTAAACTTGTGTCCCTAGACTTGAGGTGGAATGGAAATTCTATAACAACAGTATTAAATTTGCGTCCCTATACTTGAATGTATAGGGAAGTTCTATAAACAGTTTTAAAATTGCGTCCGTAGACTTGAATTTGAAGAGAAGTTCAATAAAAACAGTTTTTTACTTAATTCCATAGGCTTGAGGTGATAGGGAAGTTCTATAAGTTTGTTAACTGTGTTTTTTTTAAACTTGCGTCTTTAGATTTGAATCCTCAAGTCTAAAGACGCAAGGCGTAGGCTTTAAGAAAATCTATATGAACAGTTTTACACTTGCGTGCCTAGACTTAAGATCTATGCAGACTTGCATCAAACTTTATTCAGCCGTTGGAGCCGTTCTAAATACTTAAATTTGACAGAGCCCTTGTGAAGCATCCTTCTATGTACTGCATAGATGCGAGCCTTTCCTGAAAAGGAGTCAGGGCCACAGAATAAATAATAGTGTCTACAGTACATGGTTGAGTGTAGGGGATATTCTCACATTATTTTATTGAGACATTTCTACGTTATCCTACCACTATCGCATATCATTATACATAGTTTTCTGATTCCCCAAATACAGTACCTACATAATTACATACGATTTAATTACAAAATACTATTGTTTATCTATTTTCAGAGCGTTGACTACATGGCAGTGGTGTGCTACAGCTACATCCTAGCGGTGCCAATAACGCTTCTAGTTGAGATACCAGTGCAGAGGTTCTTCTCCCAGTTCATCTGAAATATTGAAGAGAGGCCAATAAAAATACAATCTACCTATTTCAAAGCAAAGCCATGTTCAATTACATCCCGGAAATTAGCAGTTTCACGGGAAAACAACACCTACATAATTATGTAAATAACAAACGAAGCTATTTCCTTAGTGTCGTAGTTTTCAAATGTGAAGAAGCCCACAGCTTGCAACGAAACATTACATGTTTTGTTTTAAACAATTATATATATATATATATATATATTATATACTCTCTCTTTGTAAAAATACTACGTAGAAGAGGCAGGGGTAATATCACAATGGGAGTGGCTAGCATTTTTAGGGCTTTTCCTCGTGAACTTGAAAGACCGTTGCCCGGCTAAGGTTACGGTCCTCCTTCTCAGGTAAAGGGGATAATTTAAACAAGATGGTTAATTCAATAACAAACGGCTTTATTACAATAAAATATACACATATAATAGTTGTCTCCCCTTTACTGAGTAATTCTAAAAGAAGTATTTTTCACTTAACTAAGTTTATTCTGCATCAAAAATATGATCTACACAGCTAATTCTTATCATAAGATTTAAATACTCAAATATGATTACACAATTTCTTACATAAATAGTTTATAAATTCGGCCTGTACCAAAGATTATCGAAAGGATTATCTTTGGCCTGTACGATATGAATCTACATTAGAACTGCAGTATCCTAGGCTAGTAAAAACTTAGAGAGACAGTGGTCAGCAGTTCATCATATATTGGTCATAACGCAACGGAATACTGTCGTCTATGCCTAAGCACGTTCTAAATCAACTGTATTTGTAGAAACAGGAGTGTGTGTGTAAGGTTGTGTTTCCCAGATGGATGTAAAACTTTAAAACGGAAAGTATCTTTCAAACTATATCCTAACACGCAACAAGGCGAAGGCTTCCTTCACTACCGCAGCTCGCTTCCCGGGTCGCCGTACTATCGACTCGCGTGCCGCCGCGTATCGCCTCCTTCACTCCACTCGTTCAGCTCCTCGTGCTCTCCACGAACGGTGCCTTCCGCTCCTCTCGAACGGTTTCTGCGTCTCCCACAGTCGGTGTCTGGTGTCTCTCTCGATCGGTGTCTTCAACGGGACAGATGGTGAGTCCCCCCAGATCGGCTGGTGACCCCGGGAGATCGGCGCAACAGCAGCTTGCAGTGACGACGGCAGCTCGTCCGTCAATGCTCGACTACTTCCTGAAACCCACGTTGAATTGTGTGTCGAGGTGCCCGCCTTAGATGGTCGTAGCACAAAATCAAAACAGATATTTCGTTAGAACAATCTTTTGATCACGGGATATCTCACAAACCTGGTTTTTGCTCTCGTATACTTATTTCGCCGGTTACCAAGTAGTCACGGTTTCCGCGCTTCGTTCCTCACTGCGTGACTCGGTCGCTCCGTTTACACAAAAAGACTGCATGCCCGCTGCTGCTTGCAAATTAAAACCCGTAAGACAATGTCGATTTCGCACAGAATCTACAGAAACCCAGGAACAAACAAATTTCTCACCTGCGCCGATCTCAATCACGTGCAAACTATGTGAAACAAACTTAATTCACTGTCCGTATTGAAAATGCTCTCAGCAGGCCTTCCTCTTCGTATTTATACGAATACTGTATTTTATGTTGTGTAGCAAATTGGAGCCCCAAACATTACATCCGGCTTCCAGCATCTTCTGGAAACAACACTGCAGCTTGCATCGCAATCCAGACCCTGTCGGGCTAGCTATACGGGTCACTGTCCTTCAGCAAGCTCTGGTGCAATCCAGTCAAGTTCCGCCGAGATTAACTTGTTTTTTATCTCGACTCCATATAAAAAAAAATGAACTGGAAGTTTCTTGTGTTCTACTCGACCCGTCAAAACATTCCATGGTGTGACCATCGCAAGCGATTTGTTTGTGTAAATTATTTTCGACATATGAATCGCTGCCCTCTGAATTTCTGATTTGTTCGCCAACTCAAAGATACGGCTTATGCCGGATTCTCCAAATATTTTGCCTTTGTTTGAAGCTATCCAGGGCCTGAAAATAATCCTGAAACGTTTATTATAAGGGTATCACCCAAAAGTTGCGCTACTTCTCGACAGAGATTTCTGCATCGTTTACACCTTCCTTCTAGTTCATGTCTCTCGACACTAGCTGTCACTGCGTGGATTTACCATTTCAACCATTTTGAACCATGAGATGAAAACTTTGCCCTTCTACTTGCAGAGGCAAATTCAACCATTATCCATGATGATTTTTAGAAAGAAGAAATCATCATTCAGTCTTCAATAAAGAAACGCTTTCATTGATCCTTCATCGACTGGCTAAGTAAGTGACGTAGCGAACGGTCGTTCGGCGTTTTCTAACCTAACTTCGAGACTGGTTTCCACTTGAGCAGAAAACGCACCTCGATCCATTAGATGGCGCTTCTACCAATAGGTTTTGCTAACGCCGGCATTATATGCGATCTCAGAGAGAAGATGCCCCTCCTCGCCAGATGGTGTTGTACCGAATATAAATTATTTAATTTAATCGGGATTTATAACAAATCTCCCTCGGAGTCATGATTTAACATGCTATAATAACTAGGCAGCCTAACCTCATTATAGCTAAGAACAATCTTGTTTATCTCAGCTTAGAAACATAAAAAACCGCAGCTTAATTGGTCCATTCTTTTGAAAGATACGATTCTCACCCCCATCCCTCCCCCCCCTTCCTCCCCCATTATAGTTAAGAACCATCTCGTTTACCTCAGCTTTCAAACATGAAAAACCGCAGCTAAATCGGTCCATTTGTTTGGAAGCTACGATTTTCACCCCCCTTTTCTCACCTCCCCCGCGAAATCGAACGCAAATATTGTTTGAATAAAGACTGGCTGGCACGACGGCCCAAACTCGCGCCGCCGGATGAATAAAAAAAAAGAAATCAAATTAAAAACGCGCGAACTTTTCGACAATTTTCACGAATTGTTAGAAATTCATAGTTTCGTTTTGAAAAATTAGTTCTTCAAGTGACAGTGAAAGTATAGAATTAACTCCTGAAAGTATTAGAACTGACGCAAGAAATATGATGGATAATCTATTACCTGCAAAATCCCGGGAGAAATGTATGAAAGCCTATGGTAATTTTATTGAATGGAGAAATGCAAAAGGCGCCACGTTTTTTTCAGAATCTGTGTTTTTGGCCTACTTACAGTACTTAGCCAAAACTAAACAACCTTCCACTCTTCAGAGTACCTACTCAATATAAGTTTTTAGTTGTTTTATTATTAGATACTATTTAATTTCAATTTAGTTGTTACTCTATGTTTTATTAAATAATAATATTACAATAAAATATGAGGTGCCTTTTATTTTCTCATAGTGGGTGATGAAAAGTAGGGTATATCACTCGGGCGTAAAATATATTTTTGGCTCGGGCGACGTACTTTGAATCCCTCGCTACTTTCAGTCACTCCACTCTGGATTCAAAATAGCGTCCTCGTCGGCAAAATATAATTTTGCTCCCTAGTAATACAATCTACTATTAGAGACCCCAAAATATTACTTCGAACTAAATGTTTACTAACCTCAAAATTTGGACTAAGCTCCACGACGAACGAATCAGCACTGGCTGGTGCACATCCCCCCTTGAACATCCCCCCTTGTCAAGGGGGGATGTACTGTTAGCGAGAGATAAATAATGCTAAAATGACACTTGCAAAACCGCTCATAAAAACGCAAGAAAATTTGAATTTAGCGCGCTGAACGCTATCGTTATCAAACGTCAAAGAAGTGTCCCTATTCCATTCATTCGGCATTGCCACTGCTGACAGAGCGGATATTATGTTTTAACTTCGGAACTTTTCAGCTGCCATATTTAGCGGCATTCGAATTCATTAAATTCAATAAATAGAAATAAACCAGCAAGGGAATAGTAATTCTTGCTCTTTGAGAGAAGACTTGTGTCTAAGCAGTTGGAACGCAATAGACTGATAATAATGATGATGATTTAAAATTACTGAAAAATCGTGCATCTTTTTCTGGCGTGTGTGGCATGACAAGCGGCGTGGCGGTCGATCAGCTGACCCTATACACGGCCGGGTGTGAGCATTGTATTGTTAGCGACCACGTCTCAGTGGTCCCGTATGTCATCACTGGCAACACGCACTGATTATAAAGTTTCGTCTTGAGGCTCTGCGGTATCTACGACGAGAAGATATGGCGTAATTTCCCGAACGCTGCCCATCCAACTTGGATTCATCGGTTGATCTCTTTGTCGAAGTTGAATCTACCCAGTTGGATCGCCTGACCTAAGTAGATATAGTCATTAACAGCTTCGATAATATCGTTCACAACATAAACCGGCATGGGTACGACATGGGCATTTGACATGATGTTCGACTTGCCTACGCATCACGCTGAAACTGCCAGACGGATTTTGATGCAACTTGGCAGAATCACAGCTGATGTACTGGATTAACATTTAGGATACTTTTTATCCCGGAAAAATCAACGGTTCCCGCAGAATAGGGGTAGAAAGTTATTTAAAATAACACGTATCAAGCTAAAACTACTGGACGGATTTTAATGTAACTAAGCACAGTCAATGTTTATATAATGTGTTAAAATGTTGAATACTTTTTATCCCAAAAAATTAAAAGGTTCCTGCAGCCTATGGGTCCAAAGTTGTGTTAAATTTAAAGTGATCATACATCCGTTTATAGACTGGTACCGAATTTCGTCATCTCGCTACGAGGCTCACTGGCCCAGTTGGACAGATGCATGGGTGCGTAATCTAGACGTATCTGGATCGAAATCACGCGCCGTAGAAACGTTTTGCTCCATAATTAAAAGATTTTTACATTAATTATGTGTTATTTTTTACATTTTCCTTGATATTTTTAATAAAGTTATGGTAAAACGCACGCACCACGCTGAAACTATTGGATGTATTTTGATGCAACTTAGCACAGTTGTAACTTATAATTAGGGTTAAAATTCAGAATACATACTGAAATACTAGAGGGCTCCTGCGGGATAGGGGTTGAAAGTTATATTAAATTATGAAGTAATTAATGTAACGTAATAAAATGAAATAAAACAGCTCAAAGCTATTATTATGCATTCGTTTTCGCGCGATGTACCTACCTACTGTATCAGGGTGCTATTATTATTTATTCTGTACTTTCTGCGTGCCGCCGCTCGCGCCGCCCGGCCGAGCGCCAAGGCAGGGGCCCCGGGTTAACGTGCGGTGTGGTGGGGATCGGAACATCGCTAAGTATTTGATTGACCCGAAGGCAGGCGTTGTTGACAATCGTAGGACAGTATAGGAAAAAAAACCAGGAAAGTGTTCGAAAGTATTTGCGGTTTATAATTAGATTCGTTGGTTGATTTGGTAGATTGTTTTGAATTATGTTTGTTTATTTTATTTGTAGTTATTAGATATTATTATTATCTATATTCTATATATTCTATCTATATAATATATCTATATAAGGGGGAGTTTCCAGAAAAAGGAGGTGAGAATCGTACCTTTCAAACGAATCGACCAATTTAGCTGCTGTTTTTTATGTTTCAAAGCTGAGGTAAACAAGATGGTTCTGCTATAATGGGTTTTGGAAGCGGGGAAGTGAGGTTTGGAGCTCCCAAAAGAATGGACTGATTTTGATGCAGTTTTTTATGTTTGAAAACTGATGTGACGAATGGACCAATTTAACTGCGGGTTTTTATGTTTCAAAGCTGAGGTAAACAAGATAGTTCTTAGCTATAATAGGGGGGCCGAGGGCGGGTGCTCGCTACGCTTCGCTCCCACCTTCGTCTTCTAACCTATCACGACCATATGGGATCGCCACTGAAGGTTGTTTACACAGGTAGGTAGGTACCTATATTGGTACTTTTGGTACTGGAATAACTCATAGGATCCTTATATCCCAGAAAAACTACCACGCGAGCAACGCTGCGGGCACAGCTATAAGGCAATAAGAACGTAAATCTATACAAAGAAAACAATTTAAAAAAAAATGGTCTTTGAATAGAACATTTTTTAAATTCGTGTCTGTCTGTTTGTTTGTCTGTATGTTTGTTCGAGCATCACGTAGAAACGTATTAGACCAATTGCGATGCAGTTTCAGTGTTAATTAGCTTAGGATTTGACCTAAAAACTGGGGTACTTGGTATCTTAATCCAATGGTGGTTAACGGTGGAAGGAATTTGATCAAATGTTTATATTAGATCTTGGAATAGCACATAGAGTACTTTTAACCTAGAGAAATGACTACGCAAGCAAAGCCGCGGGCACAGCTAGTTGTAGATAAAACCAATTTCATCACATTTACAAATGCAAGAGGCCGCACACCTATCATTGAAATTAGAGTACATTTGAACTGTGCAGCAGGAAGCTGCAGTTGCCCAAAATTACAATGTGTTCCATATATTAAGTACCTTGGAATAATGATAGACGGAAGACTGACCTGGACTACTCATATTGAGACTCTCAGCAAAAGAGTTAGGAAACTTATATATGTTTTTAAAAATTTGCGTGACGTAGCTGACCGAACGTTGATATTCTATGTGTATAACGCACTTTGCAGATCAATCCTTACTTATTGCAACACATCGTGGGGTAGCGCATGCGGTACCTATATGTTAAAGTTAGAACGTGCTCAACGAGCGATACTAAAAGTAGCAACTTTTAGACCATTTAGGTTTCCAACCGTAGAACTTTACAAAGATTGTGGAGTATTGACTGTTCGACAATTATATATAAAAAACCTTATTCTATTCCAACACAAACAGATTAATACAATAGAACTAAAATCAAAATTAAAAAACAAAAGAAGAAAAGACAAAATTTAACACGAAACTAGCCAAACGTAATCAGTCTTTTATCGGCCCTTATTTTGTATAATAACGCATGTAAATCAATCAATAATCTAGCATCAATTAATATCAGAAACGCGAAACTAGCCCTGGACAATTGGCTGAAAAACCTTAACCACGACGAAACCGAATTATTACTGAAGGTATTGGTATGATCGTCAGAAATATACTTACAAATCAAACACGCATACTCACACACAACCACACACACGCAGACACACACACACACACACACCCTCACACACACACAACACACACACACACCCTTTCACACATACACACTCTCAAACTCAAACTCAAACAAGCGCTAGTATTATTATAAGAGAAATGTTGTAAGTACTCACCTTAATTTAACTTGCCGTTTTAACTTGTATATTGTATTGTGTATATTGTATTGTTTCAGAAGAAATGGTTGTTTATTTATATTGGCTATATTGTACATTTGAAGGGTATGCAGACCTACGACACAAGAAATTATTCTTAGTGTAGGTTCTGCACGTCACTATAACCAAAGATAATCGAATCTTTGCTATAACGCACACAAGTCATTTAAGTAAGAATTACTTCTGAATTTATTGTAAATTGTACGTGTATTTGAGAAATAAATTATTATTATTTGAGAAATAAATTATTATTATTATTAATCTGCCGGAGCGTATGGATGTGGTCTACGGTGCTAAAGCCTTTCCGGAATCCAGCTTGTTCGGGGGGCTGAAAGTCGTCAAACCTACGAGCGAGACGGTTTGTAACTACTCTCGAAAACAGCTTATAGACGTGGCTCAGCAGCAAAATGGGCCTATAATTCTTCAAGAGGGTTTTATCACCTTTCTTAAATAACAAAACCACTACGCTCCTGTGCCAAGCCTCTGGCGTAGTACCCTCGAGGATGACGGAGTTAAAAAGCTTCTGAAGGACTTTAAGTACCGGTGTTCTACCCGCTTTCAGTAGCTCTGTCGTTATTCCGTCCTCCCCTGGTGCCTTGTTGTTCTTAAGCTGTTTGAGAGCCATTCTGATGTCGTATAGGCTGACGTCCGGGATATCTTCGGTACAATGTCGGGTTAAACAGGCTCTTGCATCGCTATAATAGTCCTGCTAGGAGGACTTCGCGATGAGGTGTATAATTGTCCATAGAACTTCTCGAGCTCACTCAAAATCTCTGGCTTCGACGAAACGATGCTGCCACTGTCGGTTTTCAGCTTCGTCAACAGGCTTTGCCCAATAGACAGATCTCTTGCAAACACTGTGGAGCCCTTGTTCCGCTCTATTGCATTCCTAATACAATTTGCGTTCCTATAATAGTATGATAGGAACGCAAATCGTGTCGCATTGACTTGGAGATCTGTTTATTAAGCAAGTTGTAACTCGACATATCCACTGAAGACTGCAGCCTCATCTCGCCTCGTTCTGCTATAAGTTTGAGTGTATGCTCAGAGAGTTTGTGTTATTTTTTTGCGGGGGGCCTTAAAGAACTCCGACCCGACCGCGTGGACAATTTCCACCAGCGCATTATTTAGTTCGTCCACTGTATCGCATTCGGTAAGGATTTGGAAGCGATTTTGGAGCTCCAACTGAAAGCTCTCGTGGTTTTGGATTTGGGTAGGACTTGGGCGAAGAGTAGATCTCATCAAACGAGACCTCTCCAGCTTACGAGATCTCTCCAGCTTGATTGATTGTATAGTTATTTGTAACGAATATGTTTTAAATAACGTTACAACGTTACACATGAAAAAATATGATTGACATGAATGTTTAGATTTTCTTTCAGGGCCCTACAATCTATAAAGAGGTTTAAAGCATGATCTCTCATCCCATTGCGATGGCATAATTTTATGTGACTAGAAAACTTACCAATCTAAATAACTTTTAATTAAATCTAATAACAATTAGATAGTAATAAAAACAGCGTGAAAAGTGAGTGGAAATTAAAATGAATTGTCAAAACAACAGACTATGATTAGTTAGAGCTTTGCCGCGATTTGTTGGCGCACTGTTAGAGTAATTCAAGATCATCATTTTCAAATCCAACATGGCAGGTTGCCATTCTGCCATTGTGTGTTCTTTGTTAGTTAGGTAAATTATATGGGTGTCGGGTTCATGGTTTCACTGGGTTATATAATTTTCCTAAAAAGAAACTGTTCGCCATCTTGGTTTTGAAAATGGATGCAAAGTTTGTAACGAGCACCCTGAGAAACCTCGAAAAAGAAATTCATATCTTTCCCAAAAAAAAACAGGTCTGCCATCTTGGATTACAAAATGGATCTCATTTTTGTAACTAACACCCGAATAACAAATCTTTTTGCCCAGCAGGCGTCGCATTGCCTTTTTATGTCAGAATCCTTCAAAAAAGTACGAACAACAACTTTGTTTTTTTCTATGCATGTCAGACAAGCACTTGACCCGTTTTTTAATTCCAGAAACTTTCACGCAAGTGCAAACAACAACTACGAAAATACAACTTTAATTTCAACAAAAAAAAAATTGTTTATCAAGTAGATTAACTTCAAACAAACCAAGTTACTCAATGAATCAAATCAAACTATCACCCCAATATGGATTTTGGCTCTTGGGCCACCTTGTAGTTGGCGCTATGTGAATATCAAGTGAGCTGTGATCGTATACGTGCGTTAATGACGCTGGGCGACAAAAGAGGGGAGGGGAGGGGGGGGGGGGGGTGATATAACTACTGACCCACGCATGATCTTAATACATGCTGTTTCCTCGATGTCGCTGGTTCTGGTGCGTCAGACTAATTTTCTGTCCCACTCCTAGTTGGATTGCCGATTTTCTTGTATTATTGATTCTTGATGCTTGCAGATTAATAACGCCGCGAAAGTCCAAGCTCATTGATCGGTAATAATCTAATTTTTGATAACCAGCGTCGCAACAGTGGCGGATGGTGGACGTACAAGCAATCTAATGTCGTGACGCTCATCTGACGTTTGGAAGGGTATATATACTCGCGTCTACGTGTGGAAGGAAGGACAGAGTAAGGGAGTAGGTAGCCCCTAAACGCAATTAAATTGAGAAGCCTACAATAATACCTACGACTAATGTTTCAAGTTATAGATGCGTTCTAGATTAACCAGGCGCGCAGAAGTAGTATATTACTCTTATGGCATTGCGTAATGCTATTTGAATAAGAAAGCTGTATTTTTTTACGGTCGCGCAGTGATTTCGCTGCAGTTTCTGTATACGGAAAGCTGAAGTGCATATAGGTTCTACATGAGAATATGGCAGCTGTTCAAATTTTCGGATCTATTTACATTTGACTGTGGGAGCACTGCTTAAATTTTTCTTGATTTGATTCGAATCGAATTCCAGGGGCCCGACCACAGAACTTGGTTTCAATCAGATAGTCACTTTTTTTTATAGCAAAATCGACTCTATCGCAAAGCATTATTGAATTTGACGGCTTGAAACCGTCATGATCAACATTACGTAATCGCACTGCATGCCCCGACCACAGAACTTGGCTACAATCACATTGTCACTTTTTTCATAGCAAAATCGACTCTATCGCAAAGCATTAATGAATTTGACGGCTTGAAACCGATATGATCAACACTGCGTTATTACGGGGCACTGCAGGGCCCCGACCACAAAACTTGGCTCCAATCAAATTGTCACTTTCACTTGGCTTGAAACCGATATGATCAACATTGCGTAATAGCACTGCTGATTGAACTAAAATGAATCCGATTCCGTTGTGTTGTGTCCATACATTTCTTCTTGCGTTTAGGTAAGTCGGCGAAATTTTCACTGGATAAAAATTTACTAGCGAGAGTTCGCTGAACGGAGTCATAGGTTTATCTGATCAAATTCAATTGTCAACTTGTCAAATTTATGTTCAGTAGCATAATTTATGTCCCCTAGATCATTTTTATATTATATTCGTTGTTCAGAATTTATGTTACTGCATTATTATAAATATAGATAGTATTTACGAATATAACAATCAATATATCGAATCTAACCGCGAATCGAATGACGAACAGCTGTCAAGCTGACAGCAGACTAAAATTTAGCGACCTTAAAAGATCGCTAAAATTTATCCTAGCCAGGCGAAAATTTATACGTGAACAGGGCAGATTAAATTTTAGTCGGGTTAATTTTTCGCCTCGCGGTGTGCTTGAACAGGGTGTTTGACGTTTAGTCAGTTTAAATTTTATACTGAATAATTGACTTAAACGCACCCCTGGGCTGTGTTCACTTACACGCTCGAATCATCTGTGCGATTATCTCTCGATCATCAGCACTGCGATTACGTAATGTTGATCATGACGGTTTCAAGCCGTGAAATTCAATAATGCTTTGCGATAGAGTCGATTTTGCTATGAAAAAAGTGACAATCTGATTGAAGCCAAGTACTGTAATTGGGCCACCGGAGATAGTTAACGACTTTGGACGTCCACATACAACTGACAACTGTCAAGTGTCAGTTTTATACTATTCCTCCCTCCACTACTATTTTTCGGATGACCCAGGCGAACGCCCGGACGACGCCGTGAACAATTTCGAGTGTACGCGCGGGTGATCCGTGCGTCCTCCAACGTTTATGTGAACGGGCCCCTGTCGTTGGTTGTGTTGAGTGTTATTGTATTATCTATGGTTGAGTTGCTTCGTTCGTTCCATTCTTTGTAGTTTGTGGTTCGTTCGGCTTACCGTACCGTACGCATTCCGTGCTCGTATTTATTTAAATTAGTGCATTATTAAAAAAAGACAATTCCGTAGGAGTTAGGGCCAAAAATGTTGCGGCAGCTTCTCGACAAGTTCTGGAGTGAAAATGTGTGGTTGCCGCCGAATACGACTTGGGAAGACATCCAGCCAGGGCCGGATAAAGCGGTGACATACACTGACCACACGCACGTTTTTTATCCCATACCGTTAGCATTGGTCATTATGATGATACGATGGGTTCTAGACAAGTGAGTAGCAAATTGTATATATAATTTCATACCTTATTTACTCATTCACCTGTGAGTGTAGGCCAAGCGATAACCTACATAACCTGCGATAAATATCCTGAGTTTCCTGAGGAGTAATTTACAATTGTCTGAAGTGATTACGCTTTCATATTTTGAATTTAAGAAAATAACAACTTCTTCGGCCGTGAAAATTAAATTCAGCTTACCAGCCAGTAAAGTTTTATTTGATTGCCTGTCTAAACTTAGCACTTAGACGTGAGTTATACGGTTTTTTCCTGATTAGGAGTCACGTCTTCCGTTTCCTGTATTAAAACGTCGGCATTGCACGTGAAAAGAAAAGTAACAAGTTCATGGTTTAATATCAACTATAAATGTGTACTAAAAATATGTTGGGATACATTGTAATTTTGATTATTATTTATGATAGCAACAATGTTTCAAAGTACAAATTTCAGGCATAAACTAAGTGTTTCTGTGTAACAAGGACGATTAAATACTGAACATTTGCAATAAAAAAAACAAGCAGAAAAATAAAGTCAAATTTAGGTGAAATACATATTGTTTATGTGTAAAGCCTTGGGGTGATCACACACTAAACCGTGGCTTGCCATTTTCCACAAAAACTTCTTCCACTTATTTATGCAAAATTATTATCGTGTGAATTCTGAGTGGAAGTATGTATGAATTGTTACAGCTCTGTAACGGTTCAATTGACTTTACTTTTAAGAACTATAATTTTCTGTACCTTATAGTACAGTAAATTATACTTTTTATCTCAGAATATGACCACACAGACTAATTTCTATGGCATTTCGAAGCCATCTCACAAAAACTGAAACAATGTGAGTAAACCTGTATATCCTACCATATTTATGTAACATGGTACAGTTTGCATATAATTATTTTTCTATTTTTTCCCCAATAGTGACTCCCTTATTCAAAATTCATTTATTTACGTTACATGTCCGTGTTTGGGTCACATAAATTTATGTGTATCAATTTTCAAACGAAACAGTCCAGTAGATTCTAAGTAGTGATGCAACGAATAGTACTTTTACGAATACGAATACGGATATCAAACCTACTATTCGGCGAATACGAATATCTCGCCATGGTAATAAAAGACTAATGTATTTGATAAATTTCTATTCTTCTAATAATTAAAATTTACAACAGGCAAATTTTTATTTAAAAAACATAAAATTTGTAGATTTTCTGGTTTAAGGCGATTTCTTTTTTCAGTCTGAATGTTCCCAGCCGTTGAAAAAAGACTTTCTGAGGCGACTGTACATGGCTTCAGTGAAAAATATTTTTAAGCAAGTTTTTTCAGACTTTGAAAATGGACATCTTCTCGCCAAAAGGCCAGTAGATCAGCAGTCGGCGATAAATTTGGGAGCTTTAGATAAGCATCTATTTCGTTTTTAGTTTGCGAATCCCCTGTAAAAAGACATTTTGAAATTAAATTTAACTTTTAGTATACTATGTAGATGACAAAGAGTACCTATTACCTGTTAATAACTTTTCTAACTTTTTTCATACTCACCAGAAAATATTGAAATTGGCTCTTCCATTTCAGCTTCTTCAATTATTTCTTGGCATACTTGCCAAATTCCTCTACTTGTCGACGGTTCAGGTTCTTCTGGAGGTCTTGTCAGTCTTATGGCCTCTCTGCCATCAAAAGCAGCGTTAAGAACTGATCGAGCGGTTTCAGCGACCACTGTTGAGCTGAAAATCCTTGTTTTGAACCGTGGGTCAAGGATCGTTGCTAATAGATAAGTTTCATCTCTTTCCATAAAGGCAAATCTATTCGAAAGTCCACTGAATAGGGAGTTTGCCAGATCATTTACATCAGGATGAGAAGAAGGATCATTTGAAATTTTATTGAGGCAAGATTTTAGACTTCGTATTATTGGGATTGCTTGAGATAACATCGTTGATTCTTTGCTTAGCTCTTTAGTAGCTTCTTCAAAATTGGCCAGAATATCAATGATTTGGCTCATAAGAGCCCATTGCCTTGCTGTGATTTCATGACGACAATTTGGTAGAGATGGTAAAACATCTTGAATCGCTATGCGTTGTTCATGTAATCTTTTCAACATCTGATATGTTGAGTCCCATCTAGTTTCAACATCTTGAAACAAAACATGTTTCGGTATATTGTTAGCATGTTGAGAATCTTTCAGTTGTTTGAGTGCGGAGGTTGAGTGATTAAAATGAGTAATAACTCCCCTGCATGTGGTTAACATTTCGGTCAAGCGTTCTTGACCAAATAAACTTTTTTTCAGCGCTAATTGGATGCTGTGTACCAAACAAGAAATATGTTTAATACTAAGATCAAGCTCATCATTTGCTTTAACCATATTCCGTGCGTTGTCCGTTACAACTGCTGCAACTTTACCCAATAGCTGCCATTCCAGAAACATCATATGCATATTGTGGGCAATATTTTCTCCTGAATGTGAGTCACCTTCAAAGGGAAACACTTCCAGACAATAAGATTTGAGCTGGAAATCTTCATTGACACCATGTCCAGTAAGACTTATAAAATCATTGACTTGTGAGGAAGCGTCACTGGTCCACATGTCTGTTGTGACAGAGAGATATGGGGTCTTTGTTAACTGCTCCTTCAATTTTATTTTAACACGTTCATTAATATCCGGCAGATTTTTTTTCTGTAAGGTGGGTTCTAGATATAATATTATATCTGTAAAAAAAAATAGCAGTCAGGAATTAAAAAGGGTTTTGTGAAAGTTGAAAGAAAATCCCACTGATATGTATGAATGAACAAATGTATAGCATTTTAATAAAAGCAAACAAACCTTGGAGCTAGTTCACTGAGCAAACGACGGTATCCCTGTTTATTTACCAAATTCAGGGGCTCCATGTCTAGACAAACTTGTTCAGCAATCAAAAATGTGATTTTGACAGCCCGAGGATCACCCGTTTCATACGTAGTTCGCTTTTCCCATATTTCCTTTAAGGACGCTTGTTTCTTCGCTGGAGTTACTTCAACTTCAGTGCTTGTTTCGTCTACAGTACTTATACTGGCAGCAAGCTCATTTTCGTGAAATCTCTTCACATGAGTCCACAGTGCGGTCGTAGTAAATCCTTTAATATATGCATTTTTCCCTCCCCGAGACAATTCACAAGCACAATATCTGCATCTAGCTTTGCTTTCATTGTCTAAAACAAAAACAACACAATTTAAAATCCTATCCCACTATAATGTTACATGTGAAAGTAAAACCGATGTCTGCGCGGACGAAGTCGCGGGCAAAGTCTAGTACTACATTGATGCAGCCATTAACTACCAACGTTCGTCTAAGTTACTTACTTACTATCCTACCTTTTGTTGATACCAAAGAAATACAGACCATATAACTACTTACTCGGTAATTTATCGAAGTGTTTCCATATGTCACTTTGATCTCGTTTACGAGAAGACATTTTCAATTCAACTTTAACTTCTTTTACTTCGCAGCAACCTCAGAAAATAAATAAAACAATACTCTCTTGCTTGACTTCTGCTTTCGACTAACAAATGAAGTGAAAGAAATGAATCGATCAATCAATGGTTCGTAATTGTAATGATAGGGAAACTCCCGGAGCTGCGGTACTGTACAAACTATGGCCGGGGAGTCTTGCGTCGTCGTTGCGGTTAAGGCCCTCTGCACACGTGCGTATTTTTACACGCGCGTTTTTCAAGTCTGCCAGTAATTAGAGTTGCGTTTGTACGTAAAATATTAGTTTTTAAATATCACTAATTCTAAGTAAATAGGCTGTGACAGATGGACAGAAAGACACACAAGTGATACTATAAGATTTCCTTTTTCATTTGGACGAATGCATCACAGAAAACATAAAAAAAGGATTAAAAAAATTTAAACAGGAAATCAGATTAGTAGGTACCTACCAGAAGAATGGATTTGAAATCACATTCTTGAAAAGAAAAAACTCTTACAAAATGATATAAAAGCATTATTAGACCGGTTTGTGTGTGTTTTTGCATTAAGAAGTGAATTAATCATACATCCAAATTGCACACTAAGAAAACGTTCAGGTGAAGCAGAGGGCTTAAACTATATATTTTTAAAACTAACTGGCGTCTGCTTTATGAAATTTTTGAATGATAATAAGGACCTTTTTACACGAATATGGCGAAACAAAAAAGTAGGGTTATGATTTTAACTATAGGCACATTAAATTGAATGTGGCGCCCTCTAGTCGACATAACGATGTGACCTAAAAATATTTTTATTTTACAATGCCGTGTAAGGTATCAAATGAAAGGGCTTAATTAGAACATTTCGACAATATATATATTATAACCCCAAAATCTATAATTACTCGTATAATAAAACTGTAACAGATCCAATTCTGTACATTGAAGATATTTTATAATTTTATTGGAGTCTGTTCTGTATTCCAAACTGAAGCCAAAACTGATATTTTTTTCTGTGTTCATCACGCGGAAACTACTGAATGAATTTAAATGAAACTTGGTATGATTTGAGTTCATACTACAATACGAGCTAGGACATAGGATACTTTTCATCCCGAAAAATTAAAGGGTTCCCGTAGGATAGGGGTTGAAAGTTATTTCAACGAATACTTATTACGCTGAAACTACTGGATGGATTTTGATGCAACTTGGCAGAGTCATAGTTTATATGATGGGTGAAAATTGAGGGTACATTTCATCCCGAAAATATAAAGGGATACTGCAGGATAGGGGTGCAAATTCTGTACTTTGATGATATATTGTAATTTTTTTGGAGGCTGTTATGTATTCAATACTGAAGCCAAAACTGTTTTTTTTTGTCTTTCTTTACCCTTGCCGCGCATCACGCCGTAACTACTGAATAAATTCAAATTAAACTTGGCATGATTTGAGTTCATACTACGAGGTAGGACATTGGATACTTTTCATCCCAATAAATTCAAGGGTTCCCACAGGATAGTGATTGAAAGTTATTAAAAAGAACATGTATTACGCTGAAACTGCTGCAAGGATTTTGCTGCAACTTGGCACAGTCATAGTTTATATGATGAGTGAAAATTGAGGATACTTTTTATACCGAAAAAATTAAGGATTCCTGCGGGATAAAAGGGTACTAAAAATAAGCTATAGAAAAATATTTAAAAAAAAAGTGTCTGTTAGTCTGTTCGCGCATCACGTATAAACTACTAAACCGATTACGATGCGGTTTTCACTGTTGGATAGCTTAGGGTTTGACTTAAAACTGGTGTACTTGGTATCTGAATCCGATTAGTAGAAACCGAGCTACCGATAAAAACTTTTTTGATGTAAGGAATTTGTTCAAATGTTTTGATATTGGTATTTTAGGTCATGGAAAAGTACATATGAGTACTTTTAACCTAGAGAAATGACCACGCGTGCGAAGCCGCGGGTACAGCTAGTAAAGCAATAAGAACGAAAAAGACTGTACAACGAAGATAGTTTTAAAAAAAATGGTCTATGTTACTTAAAATAAGCTACTGTACATGAATAAAACATTTAGAAAAAGATGTGTCTGTCTGTTTGTTAGTTTGCTTGTATGTTTGTTCGTGCATCACATAAAAACTACTTGACCGATTGCCATGCAGTTTTCAGTGTTGGATAGCTTAGGGTTTGACTTAAAAACTGGCATGAGATGCCAGTTTTTAAGTCAATCAGATGAACAGAAGCCGAGCAATCGATAAAAAAAAAAATATTTTAGGTCCTAGAATAGCACAAAGAGTACTTTTACCCTAGAGAAATGAGCAAGCTTGCGAAGCAGCGGCCATCAGCTAATATTATATAAAAAGTGGACCGATATTATGATAGGTAATCTACATAATTATCATAAATAAAAACAATGGTTTGATAAAATTCCACTACCACTTACTCTATCAGCTATGAATCATAACTCATAAGTTTATAGCTTATTGATAAACAATAAAAAAAGCCTATAGAATGATAACAGAAAGCCTACTTATGAAAAGTATTATATAAGTTAGATTACCAATGGAATCTATGGAATTAGTTTTAAGAATAAGAATAAATTCAATAAACATTATAATACATGTATTAAATAGAACCTATTGAAAGACATTACTCCTTCTTCACCAATTCAAACTTCCTCAGCAGGCTATGGAAAGGGCTATGCTCGGAGTTTCTCTGAGAGGTCGAATCCGGAACAAGGTGATCCAACAGAAAACCAAAGCTAACATCAGCCCATAGGATTAGCAAGGTGAAGTGGCAGTGGGCTGGTCATATTTGCCGAAGGACCGATAACCGTTGGGGTAGTTGAGTCAGGCCGGTCGCACTCCGCAACAAGTACAAGTATTATACCTAAACTTCGGGGCCGCAGTATTCGGGTTCATTCAATAGTATCAAGCGTGCGCTCGATGAGTCGCGCGCCGTGTGCTCTACGATAAAGTACCTACTTACGTAAAGTTTTTGTCAAATTTTATTCTTTTCTTAAGGCACGGTAGTCTCTTAATTGTTTGTCCTGCTCGTCTAGGTGCAGTATGAACGGGAGAGGTGATGCAGCTCGGAAGACGATTTTAGATAAATTTTGTGCTTTTTTATTGACATACTCAATATAAAAAAAAATATAAAACTCAATTAAAAAAGTGTTCGGTTATTTATCTAGTTTAATAGCGTATCCATATAATTATTTTAAAAAAATATGTTGCTGAGGCTGAAAATAACGAGAACAGCGATGCTACAAGCTATTTTCATGCGGAACTACCGTGAACTACTGTGATGTTTTTCCAAGGATACCAAGCCATTTCTGAAAATTCTTTTTGGTTATTTGTTTAGGTATATACTTTGCTATCCACAGTATTTTTTGGTTCGCATAAAGTTGTTGTATTACGTCATTCTCGACGTTTTGCTATTCGTCTTTTTGCTGATTTTGGGACTGACCCCGCCTTAATTATGAATACCAAGGAGAAACCTAGAAGGTACTGCATAGCATTCTGTCTGACAAATCTCGTAAAATACCTACATACCGACATTTTATTACGTAGGTAGCCATTTCTTTTTCATTCATTATTAAGCATCGAAGTCAGACAGGCACCTTTTATTCATTCTTTTATTCAAGTGTAAACTATTATGATATAATCAAATAATGAGGTACTAGGTCTATTCTGATAAGAATGTCATTATATGTAGTTAATCACAGTATAATTTCTAGTACAAGTACCTAGTCATATCTTGATACAACCCTACCGAGCGTAAAAGTGACAGAGCGATTCTGAAACGGTTAGAGCAATGGAAGCTCTCGCGCTTTGTAAATGTTGTGATACGGTAAATTCTAGCCTGCACGCAATGGGTGAGCGCCTTCTAGGTAAATATAATTGAAAGATCGCAGCGCCGTGTAAATTGCACTTTATTGCGTTGTAGCTAGAGTTGCTATGTATTTAAATGACTTTACTCAGTTATCCTTCTGTACTTTTATTTATTCTGTGGTTGAATGCCGATTTACGCAAGGTCGGGCTCAGTGACATGCTTTGGGAGAGGCCTCTGTCCAGCAGTGGACTGTGATACAGGCTGATAATGATGATGATGACTCCTTAACAGTCTACGGACTAACGGTCCTGTGGGACGTCCGCCCGCGTAGTCCGCAGCAGCGCTCTATGTGGAGCGTTTTCCAAGCGGAGAAATCCGCGTCGCTGTACAACAAACTCTAATTTCTATCGCCACGCGTGTCTCCGCTCCGGAGCTCCGGGCGGATGGGCCGCATGTAAGAAACTGACAGACGTTTGCAGTGATGTAGCTATCTGCAAAAGGACATCCGCGGCACGGAAGAATGAGGGTAGGACGGCCACACAAATGGAGGAACTGCGGTCGGGGGAGGCCTAATATTCAGCAGTGGATGGATTCTTTCTGATGATGATGTACGAATATTTTAAGTAGGGAGGAGATCATCGTCACACTAATATTATAAAGGCGAAAGTTTGCATGCATGCGTGTGTGTGTGTGTGATATGTTTGTTACTCTTTCACACTCAAAAGGCTGAACGGATTTCAATGATATTTGGAAAGGAGATTAGCTTATACCCTGGAATAACACATCATCGTCATCACTAACGCGGGTGAATCCCGCGGGGCACAGCTAGTTAGGCTATACTTGACCACTGCTATGGACGTAGGTATCCTAATGCACGCCGCTAAGCAGGGCATCCTACGCTACGTTTGCCTAAACGTGGTCTCCACTCTTTACTCGTCTAGGCCAATACTTATTAATTCTTCGGGAAATGTGACCAGCCCACTGCCACTTTAGCTTGCTTATCCTTACAGCTACGTTGGTTCTCTTTCGGTGGGAAGGAATACATGTCGAGTATCGACAGATGATAAGTTAAGTTTATTTTGCAGATACTTCCTATCCCCGTTTGGCAAATCCCTGGGGATTAAAGACACCCGGCCGAGAAAAGCACCGAACAACCCCAAACTCGAGGAGGCCTACCGAGAAGCGCCGAGGACGAAACACGTATGTTACTCCTTCACACAAATCTAAGGACGTTTATCAGTACACTTTACATAGCTAATGTTAATAAAAGTCAGTTCTGTCTGATTGATTGACATGTTTATTGTTTACCTAGCCTAACTGTGAAGCTAGTGTTTATTAGACCGACGACGGTATTTTCGATTTATGTATTAACCATGTACTGTATATTGTAGTGTCCACCTCTGTTGCCAGAGGTCAGGGTACTCAAAGGCTTCTGACGTGGTCTAAAACCTGCACTACACTGCTCGCGAAGTTGCTTCGACAAAGTACGGTTCGAAGTTGACAGAATAAATAATAGTACAAGACCGAAGTTCGAAGTACGTGACTACACACTCGTGCAACTTCGCAAGGAGCTCAGTCGCCCGGCGGCGCCCGCACGCTATGCATCATGGATAATGTTCGAATGGCAGCTGCTTTTGCAATCTTTTTTTCTCGTGTATTATATTTACGTGCGTATAT
Source organism: Alsophila aescularia (assembly GCA_946251855.1). Taxonomy (NCBI): domain Eukaryota; kingdom Metazoa; phylum Arthropoda; class Insecta; order Lepidoptera; family Geometridae; genus Alsophila; species Alsophila aescularia. The sequence continues at coordinate 24,001,172 of OX276385.1, forward strand.
ACCACAAGAAAAAATATTTAATAATGGTGGATGATTGCAATGCACCGGAACAGAACTATGTTATTAGAATAAACGAGGCACAATAAATAATAACATTACCTTTAATAAATAATTTATCACTATCATATGAAGTACGCCGAGTAGTGTAGTGAGACGCTTCGGTATAGAACTTCGGGATGCTTCGAGTCCTTTGACTCGGTCGCAAAAACCGACAACAATCGTAAGTCGCCCGAGGCGAGCAAAGGTAGCACGAAGCGAACCGAAGTGCCCGTCTACACTCTCGTGTCCGCTTAACTTCGATCAACTTTGCGAGTAGTGTAGTGGGCGTTTAACAATTAACGTTAGCATCTGGGACGTGACGGCTCAACATACCCTTCGAAGCACGCGCTGAAAAATCTGCACATATCCGCTTGCAATGAGGATTCATCCCGTTTTTTACCTACCACTTGCCACCAATGACCTGAACTAAGTAACCATCCACTAAAATCAATCTCAGGCAAAGTCATGTTTAGGTACCTACGGCTAGTTCTAAAATGTAATGTTATGCAAATCATCAAAAGCCTACATTCCCACGCTCAATCGGAATAAAACGTCCGATCGCACGTGGGCACTGAAAATACCTGTTGTTTGATGCAAATGATATTGGTATTTAAATATGGCTCTTGCATGATCTCCACAGCTGGCTGGTTCGACACGTTCGTCGAGACAAACCACAATAACCATGTGGAATATTAACCATTAGGTGTTCGTTAACGTGCACGAGTGTAGGCAAAAGAATCAAACGCAGAAATAAATGACATATTGTGATTTTTCTAAATTTCCCTCAGAAGTTTCAGTAAATGTCCACCATTTTACTGATTCGTGACTTTGACAATAATTGACTGTGACGTGACATTACTTTAAACTATAAAATACACTTGACATTGGCGAAATTGCTAGTAGGCCAGTGCCTCCGCAGAAGCCATCGAATAAAAAAAAAAAGGAGAAAACATAGAATATAAATATTATAAATAGATCAAATCAATAAAATTAGGTCACCCAGTAGGTTTTGAGTTTAAAAAGGACATTTCCCTTTCATGGGCCGACAGACTTAAATCTACTGGAAAAGGAATACCCTTGTGACTTGACCGGTGCTTCGGAAATACGCCCGTTAAAGAAGAGTACCAAGAAACTACGGGCTTGTCAATTTTTTCTATATTTGACAATTCTTTTTAATATTTACAAATGACAGAAATTATAATAATATACTTTTAAATGACAAATATAGACTATAAAAGTGACATTGAGAAGTCCCAGACATAAAACTGGTAAAAAAAACTTATACGGTCTTACTGCTACATATTTTCCTATTTCATCTTCAATTTTACCGGTAGTATTTTTTTATATCTCGCTTCTTATCTTCCTGGCACAGTTCTTGTTGATACCTTACCTAATACTTAGAGTGGTTGTGGCCGAACCCTACAGAGACCTCTGTTTCAGCTGTCAGCGATCGCCAAGAAGGTGGACATGTCGGAGCGGCAAGTGGAGCGCTGGTGGCGCCTCCGCCGCAGCCAGGACAAGCCCTCCACCCTCGTCAAGTTCTGCGAAAACGCGTGGAAGGTCGTCTTCTACGTGTGCAACTTCACGTTCGGGCTGGTAGTACTTTGGGACAAGGAGTGGCTGTGGAATATAGACCAGTGCTATATTGGTTATCCGCATCAGGTGAGTCAGCTGGACAAGTTTTCTTGGCGCTTGCCAACAGACGAATCTGCTCGTCTAGTCACTTATATAACAATTCTTGTCATCTCGTGTTCGAGTCAAAAAACTTGATCGAAACGTAGAAACGGTACAAAGTAACAAGTAAATCAAGGCACAACATGTAATCAAGGTAAAAGAAGTTACACTCCTTTTTTTGGGCAGTCGTGTAAAGTTGTCTAGTCACTTATATAACAATTCTTGTCATCTCGTGTTCAATTCAAAGAACTTAATCGAAACGTAGAAATGGTACAAAGTAACAAGTAAATCAAGGCACAACATGTAATCAAGGTAAAAGAAGTTACACTCCTTTTTTTGGGCAGTCGTGTAAAGTTGTCTAGTCACTTATATAACAATCCTTGTCATCTCGTGTTCAATTCAAAGAACTTAATCGAAACGTAGAAACGGTACAAAGTAACAAGTAAATCAAGGCACAACATGTAATCAAGGTAAAAGCCGTTAACCGTTGGGGTAGACGAGTTCTCGAGTGGAGACCACATTTAGGCAAACGTAGTGTAGGACGCCTTTTCGCCAAGCGGAGGGACGAAAAGCGGCCGGAAAAGAATAGTTGAGGAGAGCTGAAGACCGAGCTCAGTGTCGTGCATTAGGACATGCTTACGTCCAGCAGTGGCTGATGATGATGACGATGATGACTTTGCATCATCATCATCATCCCTCACGCGGGTGAAACCGCGGGGCGCAGGTAGTAGCCAATATTTATCGCACAGTGGGCAGCATAATGCTGTGACCTTTTAATTGTAATGTAGCATTTGCTTGTCCGTCCCTCGGCGAAAAGTTCAAGCTGTGCGAAAAATGTCACGGGACCTAAATAGGTTTTTTTTTCCTAAAGGTTCGCTTGTACTTTCAAGAGGTGGAGGATTCCACTGAACTCAAATACAATATAATACACTTTATTGACACCAAATTAAGAACGAAATATACACGAGAATACATTAAAAAAAAGCACGATGGACGGTCTTATCGCTAAAAGCGATCTCTTCTAGACAACGTCAACGTTGATGGACAGAAATTACCTTATAAATAAAAGTGCTGGTACAAACCGTACAATAAATCATGCAAAAAAACAAGCACAAATAAAAAATCGCATTAAAATCAGTCCATTCGTTTAGGAGCCACGATCCTCACCCCCCCGCCCCCCCTCCCCAACCCCTCTTCCCACCTGTTAAAGCTAAGAACCATCTCAGCCACATCAGCTAATAAACAGAAAAAAACGCATCCAAATCAAATCGGCCCATTTGTTTGGGAGCTACGATGCCACAGACAGACACGGAAAACATACACACCCTAAACTAATAACACTTTGGAGTTCAGCGATTTAAAAAAATAAATTAGGTAGTGTAAAAAATAACTAAAATATTACCTACATATTCTATAAACTAAATAAAACATACTTACGTACATAAGGTAAATACAATAAAGGAAAAAAATATAAAAATATGGTAATCTAATTTAATTTCCTTTTTTGCCGATTCAAAATTGAATCTCGCAAATGGAAATACCCCTCTGACTCTAATATTACTTCGGAAATACGCCAGTAGAAGAGAGCACCGAGTAACCCTACAGAAATGTTTTTTTTAAATTCATTTTTGTCTTCACTTATTTCCTCCAAGTAGTCCAAGTCTGTATCTATTCTAGTACGTATTTAAGCAAAGAATATTAGATACTTCCAGTAGTTCCAGTAGGCCTCAGAATTGTAATAGGGCAATGCTTATCTTGGTCTCGTTTGTCAAACAGTTTCGTTATTACAAATTTATTTTTATGACTTCTATTGAAGTTCTATGGGCCAACTGCAATTATCTTGGTCTCGTTTGTCAAACAGTTTCGTTATTACAAATTTATTTTTATGACTTCTATTGAAGTTCTATGGGCCCAACTGCAATTATCTTGGTCTCGTTTGACAAACAGTTTCGATATTACAAACTTATTTTTATGACTTCTATAGAAGTTCTATGGGCCCAACTGCAATGCTTATCTTGGTCTCGTTTGTCAAACAGTTTCGTTATTACAAACTTATTTTTATGACTTCTATAGAAGTTCTATGGGCCCAACTGCAATGCTTATCTTGGTCTCGTTTGTCAAACAGTTTCGTTATTACAAATTTATTTTTATGACTTCTATTGAAGTTCTATGGTCCAACTGCAATTATCTTGGTCTCGTTTGTCAAACAGTTTCGTTATTACAAACTTATTTTTAAGACTTCTATTGAAGTTCTTTGGGCCCAACTGCAATTATCTTGGTCTCGTTTGACAAACAGTTTCGTTATTACAAACTTATTTTTATGACTTCTATAGAAGTTCTATGGGCCCAACTGCAATGTTTATCTTGTTCTCATTTGTCAATCTACTAAACTAAAACATTCAAATAATCTAAATGTTTTTTTTTCACGGACTGGACTCAAACCTGCACAAGCCGTTATTCTGCGCGGTTCCTCGGCGCGGGGAAAGGGCTACCGCCATTCAAATATTACATTTACTTTTAGAAAACTACATGTTTAAAGTGACAATATCCAAAAAGGGTCAAAAAAGGGTAAAATTCTTAGTATGCCTATGTTTTTTTTTCTTTAGGATTCCTTAAGATAAGGCAAAAAAGAAAACTCGAACTTCAGCGCAATCGGGAGCTTACAAAAATCAAAAGCAAAATCAGGGCGGTCGCACTCCGCAACAAGTACAAATAAATTCGAGGGCCCAATATTCGGGTCCGTTCAGTCGAGTGTCAAGCGTGCGCTCGATGAGTCGAGCGCCTTGTACTTAGCGATAGAGTTATTAAAGTTATTGACAAACTTTATTCGTGTTTTAATTATGAGTACCAAGAAGAAAGCTAGAAAGTACTGCATAGCATTCGGCTGTTTGAATAGTGATAGAAATGACGAATTGTCATTCTTTACGCTTCCAAAGGATATTGAAAGGTAATAAATTGTAATACCTATATTAGGTCCTAGTTATGTAGTAGATATTGATAATTTTTTATTACGTAGGTTCCTATAGTTTTGTGTTCCATACCGAAGCTACGTATATTTAAGGTTTTTCCGCGCAGAAATAAAGTCGTTTATTAAATCGATCAACGTAATTTTATAATTGATTATAGTAGGTATTGTTGATCGGAAAATGAATTACTGTGTCTCGTATAATACCTACCTACTTTTAATACCTTTTATTACGTAGGTAGCAATTTATTTTTCACTCATTAAAAAGCATGGAATTCAGACAGGTCTTTATTCATCAAAGTGCAATACCTATAGGATATAATCATAATCAAACAACGACACGTAGGTAGGCATCTCACTAAACTTATCGGCGTTCTGAAAACGGGATAGGTAGGTAGTAAAAATGAGGTAGTAGGTCTATTCTGATAAGAATGTCATTGTATGTAATATAACTATTTTAATTTATAATAATAAGTAATAACATAATACATTATTACTTATTTATTCTGTTACAATATCTAAGTCATAACATATCACAGAATAATTAGTAGTACAAGTACCTAGTCATATCTTAATACAACCCTACCGAGCGAAAAAGGGACAGAGCGATTCTGAAACGGTTAGAGCAATGGAAGTTCTCGTGCGTTGTGATACGGTGCATTCTAGCCTGCACGCGGTGGGCGAGCGACTTCTAGGTAAATATAATTGAAAGCTCGCAGCGCCGTGAGAGTTAAATTGCACTTTATAGCGTTGTAGCGAGAGTCGCTATTTATTTAAATGACTTTACTCAGTTAGCCTTCTGTTCTTGTACTATTATTTATTCTGTGCCAAAATCTTAAATTTACTTATTTCTTAAGAGTGATGGTAGCCTAACGGTTCAATAGTTCACCATAGAATCCAACGATACCGGGTTCGATACTAGACTCTAACGACTTTTCTTACTTATGTGCGGTATTTCATCACTCCGTGCTTCGGAGTGCACGTTATGCTGTCGCTCCCGGCTGTTATTCATTAATAGCCGTCGTTAAGACGTGTCAGAGGCACTCGGGTGGCCTCAAACAAACAAACCCTTTTAATAGATTTTATTTTATAATACATACTTCACTTGTATGTATGTATGTATGTATCTATGTATTTTGTCTGTCCTGAATCTTGCTACTCAAATTTCGAGCACGTCCCGATTAGCTATCCAGCTGAAACTTTCAGGGTAGCTCACAAACCGAAGACAAAGATATAAAAAAACAAAGTTTTTTTAAATATATTTTTGTTTATATTTTATTACTTTTTTAGTTTATTGATGAAAGGGGTTTAGAATTACTATCAATTATTAGTCTGCCTAACTATATGACAGATGGAAAAAATATGTTCATGTTTTCTGCACAACTCTAGACACTCGAGTGCTTCCATGCATGAAACTTCCCTGTCTTTGAGTCAATGTCACGCGTTTCAGGGCATAAATAAATACATGTTCTTGGCAACACAAGCATTGAAGTAAGCATTAGTAATTTATACTGATTGTAGGTTGTTTGTTGAAAATAACTGGTATTAGACTCGCGAGGCCGCGTTAGCCTTGAAATTCTTGAAAAGTAATGGAATGTGTAGGCTGTTTTATTAGATTTACATTCATAAAGTATCGAAAAGAAGAATAATTAAAAAAGTCAATTGAAAATAAAGAAAAATTTTACGGTTTTTTTTTAAAGTATGTAATTTTTTTCATACAATTTTTTTGCTTTGTGTTTTTTACGTTTTTAAGGTTTTTTTCTCAATTATTCATGCTTTTTAGCTCTTTTAACGCTTTTCAGTTTTTTATTTATTCGGTTTGTGTTAAACAGACACACTATTCAAATGGTGAACGAAGTCGAACAGTCATAAATATGTTCATGTTATAGGTTTTAGAGCTACCCTGAAAGTTTCAGCCGGATAGCTAATCGGGAAGTGCTCGATATTTGAATTGCAAGATTCCAGGACAGACAAAATATATGCATACATAGATACATGCAAGTGAAGTTAAACAAATACTGTTATTTTTTTTTTTATAGAAAATCAAATAGGTTGTTGTGGCTAATTTAATTCTGTTTCAATTTCCTTTAGATGGGCTCGTGACTGGTTTTAGTGATCACAGTTCATCCATAAATATTAATTATAATGCGTTTTGTGTTGATTTTAGTTATTCATTATAGACATACAATTATATATAATAGAAATAAAAAAAAGCAAAAATGAACCTAAACCACGAACATAAAAAAATATATCTTTTTGGCGAAAACGAAAACTCTTATTGCTATATGGTATCATCATAATCCATACCAATATATAAAAGGGAAACGTTGTCTGTTTGTTTGGGGAGCTTTCACGCGATAACGGCTGAACGGATTTTGATAAAATTCGGAATGGAGATAGCTTATACTCTAGAATAAAACATAGGATACTTTTTATCCCGGATAATTGTAAGTTTCCACGGGAAAACTGGAAAATGTTGATTACTCACTGTAAGGAACTGTGCCATCACAGAATAGTCTGTGGTTGCCAAATAACAAGTCTGTTAACAAACATCAAGAGCAAACCTCCATGCTTTACCTCCTTTTGCATTGGTTTTTATATCCTAGAAGAAAATAGTATGCTTTTTTCGCGATAAACAGTAGTCTGCGCGCAAGAAGTCGCGGGCGGGAAAACTAGTATATTATAAATATTAATTCAAAGGTAATTTAGTGTGGTGTCACTAAATTACCTTTGAATAACATACACTGGGCTGCGTTCACTTACTACGCTCGAATCACCCGTGCGAATATCGCTCGATCATGCGGAGTTAGTGAACGACTTTGGACGTCCACATAGAACTGACAACTGTCAAGTGTCAGTTTTATACTATTCCTCCCCTCCCCTACTATTTTTCGTATGACCCAGGCGAACGCCCGACGACGCCGTGAACGATTTCGAGTGATAGCGCGGGTGATCCGTGCGTCCTTGAACGTAGTAAGTGAACGCGCCCCAGGTCTTCAAAACTTAGTACAATACTTTTAAAATTGCAATTTTTCCTAAACTATAGAAGTCAGAGATTTGGAATAAAAAACGTTTTATAGCAAATTTCATCAATTTTCATTGAAATTATAGATTGTTAGTAATTTTATTTATAGTTGTTACTTAAAAATATATAAAATCCAAAAATAGTTGTCTGTCTGTTCGCGCATCACGTAAACTTCTGGACTGATTGCGATGCGATTTTCACTGTTGGATAGCTTAGGTTTTGACTAAAAACTGGTGTACTTGGAATCTCAATCTGATGAGCCAAGCAATTCAAAAAAAAAACTATTAATTTTAAAAATGTGGTACTAAGTTTTGAAAACCAGTGTAGCATAATAATAACGTATTTTCTCTCGAGTCTAGGATACACCTTGATAAACTTATATTAACAAAACTAATATTACACCTAGTGATCAAAATGGTTTAGTCTACACCGCTAAATCGAGAGTGAAGCACCCTGGATATGCCGATCTGCTCGTACGCACAAACCTCACGCACACACTTACACCATGTTATGCCGATTAATTGACCGAGCGAGCGCGAAGCGTCTCCGTTTCAGCTTGGGCAAAAATGCTTTCGTATGTCCGAATCTCTGTTCTTCTCTACAGGTCGCATTTCTCAACCGATCTAGACGAAACTTGGTATACAGGTTAAGCGAATTTTTTAGAATTTTTTAGCCGTCGGGAATTTTTGAATTTTACTTCCCCCAAAAAGGGGGCTCCTGAATACCTCCGCCTTATCAGATCCGATTTCGATGGTTTTTTTTTTGTGTTTGAAAGGTAGTAACTTTAAATTGGTCTCATAAAAATTTGGTGAAGATCTGATGAGGTTCTTCGGCATGATGAGCAGAATAGCTCATCAAAATTCAGTAAATACGAGTATCTCACTTTTGGGTTTCTACCAGTGGAATCACTTTACCTACCTAGGGATTGATGGTGCGCCTTGGTAGTTTTACAATAACTAAATGGCGCTACTGTGCACCGCTAGGTTGTTTCTAAAAAAATTTGTACGCGCGAGGTCTACAGCTCACAGAGCCACTAGTTTTACTCTTTTTTTGTTACCATTTTTTCATGTACCACATGCGGATGACTGGTAGAAAATGCTTTAGAATTAAGTCCTCCTTTTGCTCTCTCTTACCGCTATAAAGTATTAAATAAATAAAATAGTCGAGCATGCAGTAAAGAAAATATTACATTGCAAATAATATTATGTCCACACACCTAGTAACACCTTTTCGCTGTTAAATTTATTTATTTTTATTATCTGGCGACCTTGAGATATGAATATTTATGACTGTTCGACTTCGTTCACCATTTGAATAGTGTGTCTGTTTTTTTGATAAAGCAAAGTGAACTCTGTAGATCAGATTCCACTTTAAATGCAAATGGTATTCGGAAAGTGAGTGGCAGTAGCTAGGTTGGTTGTATTCTAAGCTATTGTAGTAAATGAATGTATGTTTAAAAATATACACTAGTTGTGCCGGCGGCTTTACTCGCTTGGTCATTTCTCAGGGATAAAAGTATCCCATGTTATTACACAACTGCCCTAATAAAGGAGTGTAATTTTTTAGGATTCATGTATGTTTGTATGTGAGTTTCTCTATCCCACCATAACTTTTAAATGCCTGAACAGATTTAGACTATGAGGTATCGATGGAATCCTTACATCCCCCGAGTAACAAAAGCGTGTTTTTAGCTTTTAAGCTAGTTTATTCCAGGACCTAATGTACCTATAAGGTACAATTTACTTTTAAGCTAGTTTATTCCAGGACCTAATGTACCTATAAGGTACAATTTACCAAATTTCGTTCAGCTGTCAAATAGTTTATTTTTATCGATTGATCGGCTTCTTCTCGTCGGATTGAGATACCAAAATACACCAGTTTCTTACAAACCCTAGGCTAGCCAACAGTGAAAACAGCATCACAATCGGTGCAGTAGTTTTTACGTGATGCGCGAAGAAACAAACAGACAGACAGACAATGTTATATTGCTGTTCAGTAGCTTATTTCAAATACCCTAGACCATTTTTTTTATTATGTTCATTCTACAGACTTGTTGGTACTTACTGCTGTATTATGAGTATAGATAGATAGATATACTGAAGAGAGAAGAGTTTTCCATGACCTGAAAGAATACCTAAATTGATAAAGTAACTTATTTATGTCTGGAGTTTATATAAACAAGTCATAGTTTTAAATAAACCCGAATACGACAAAAATATTCGTAAGTTTCGTGTAAACGTGCGCTGCTAGATCACTTATTGTTTACATCATACTATGTTGCACATCTATCTATCCATACTAACAAGCAGTATGTGTACATCATACTATGTTGCACATCTATCTATCCATACTAACAAGCAGTATGTTTACATCATACTATGTTGCACATCTATCTATCCATACTAACAAGCAGTATGTGTACATCATACTATGTTGCACATCTATCTATCCATACTAACAAGCAGTATGTTTACATCATACTATGTTGCACATCTATCTATCCATACTAACAAGCAGTATGTGTACATCATACTATGTTGCACATCTATCTATCCATACTAACAAGCAGTATGTGTACATCATACTATGTTGCACATCTATCTATCCATACTAACAAGCAGTATATTTACATCATACTATGTTGCACATCTATCCATACTTACAAGCAGTATGTAACAAAAATTCTGTAAAAGTGTGTCATGATGATGGCCTAGGGAACTTGAAGCAAGCTAAAAATTGTTATAGTCGCGCATCGCGCTAACTTTTGGATCTATTGCGATGAGGTTTTCACTGTTAGATAGCTTAGGTTTTGACTTAAAATCTGGTGTACGTGGTATCTCAGTCATAAGAATAGAAGGCGAGCAATCGATCAAAAACAATTTGACGTCTGAATGAAGATTTATGTTTGATATGTTACTTTTGATTTTGGAGTAACGCAATGCAAAGGAGTGGAATGCCCTGCCCTCGTCAGTGTTTCCGGTAAATTAATTATTACCCAGGTGTTCAACTCTAGAGTGAATAGGTATATCTACGAGACAAGTGTGCAACACCTCCGACCACATCATCGTTTTCCATCAGGTCAAAAAATTGCCAAGACTGTAATAAAAAAATACCGCTATCTAATCTGATGCTAAGTGATAATGCGATGTACTACGGTACACGGTACGTTTTCAAGACTAAACGCCTGAACCAATCTTGATGAAATTTGGTATGGAGATAGTTTGAACTATGGGGAAAGGACATAGAATACCTTTTATCTCGATAATTTGTAACCTGCGCGCACAAAGTCGCGAGCGAAAGCTAGTTTTTGCACGACTGCCCAAAAAAGGAGTGTAATGTTTTCAGGGTTAATGTGTGTATGTGTGAGTTTATTTATTCCACCATAACTTTTAAATGCCTGAACTGATTTGGATTTATGGGGTATCGTTAGAATCCTTACAACATACCGAGTGAAATTGTTTATGGGGTATCGTTAGAATTCTTACAACATACCGAGTGAAATTGTTTATGGGGTATTGTTAGAATCCTTACAACATACCGAGTGAAATTGTTTATGGGGTATTGTTAGAATCCTTACAACATACCGAGTGAAATTGTTTATGGGGTATCGTTAGAATCCTTACAACATACCGAGTGATTTTTTTTATGGGGTATCGTTAGAATCCTTACAACATACCGAGTGAAATTGGCATTATTTTCATTGTTGTTTTTTTGTCTGGGCAGGGCAAGTCGTGTTATTTATCTTAGTTTGTTGATGTACTTGTTATGTATCTTTTTACCCAAGAACATCCAAGCAAGGGAAGGGTAATGAGATTAACAGTCTATGTATGTATATGTATGTATGTGCATATTCCACCATAGCGTCGCCTCTATTGGTCTGACTTTGACAAGCGAGGTATCGATTGATTCGTCTTCATCGCAAGAGTGTCATAGGTCAAATTTTACCTGACCGTAGTTTTCCAGTTTTTGAACTTATGCCTCGTTCCGAACATGTTCAACTTTTTTCCCCAGGGTATAACGAGCGACATCTGGTGGTACTACATGATCTCGTCGGCGTTCTACTGGTCTCTCACGATCACTCAGTTCTGGGACGTGCGCCGCAAGGACTTCTGGCAGATGTTCGTGCATCACATCGCGACCATCGCGCTCCTGTCCTTCAGCTGGGTCTGCAACCTGCACAGGATCGGGACCCTGGTGCTGTTGCTGCACGACTGCGCTGATATATTTGTCGAGGTATGTTTTTGAGGTCCTTGTGGCAGAATGAGGGTTGACGAGTTCCCGAGTGGAGACCGCGATTAGGCAAAAGTAGTGTAGGACGCCCTGTGGGCAGGTCGAGTGATGACCTGCGAAAGCGGCTGGCAGAAACGATGCAGAGAGCTGAAGACCGAGTGTACTAGGTTCTCCTAATACCAGCAGTGGACAAGTATAGGCTGATGATGGCAGAGTCGCTGCAAGACTTGCAAAGTATGCTGACCAGCCTTGTTGAAGCTTCTCGAAGTATCGGTCTCGGAATGAACATAGATAAGTCCCAAGATCACGTTGAACGATTTTGTTGACCTGGTACCTATTGCTGTCAATAGGTACCGCTTGAAGTTGTCCAACAATATGTTTACCTTTGGAAAATATTGCAATTAGGTAAGAAAAACTTTGAGAAGGAAGCCTACAGAAGAATTGAGCTGGGTTGAGCAGTGTTTGGTAAACTTCGTTAGGTCTTCTCGTCGTCCATATCACTTCAATACCTGCGTCCTAGAAGACCAACGGAGTTGAGACGTGGACACTCGCGGTAAAAGTTTAAAGTCGCGCTGAGGGGAGAGCTATGTAGGATAAGATTCGTAATGAAGTGATCCGTCAGAGAACCAAGGTAACCGACTTAGCTTTTAAGATCAGTGGACTGGTTACATTTCCCAAAGAACCGATAACCGACCATGTTTAGGCAAACGTAGCGTAGGACGCCCTGTTGGAGTGACGACCTGCTAAAAGCGAAGCTGGATGAAGAGAGCTGAAGATTGAGTTCAGTTGCTTGCATTAGGAGACTACGTCCAGCACTGGACAAGTATAGGCTATTGATGATGACGATGAATTTGAGGTACACAGGATGTTTTGTATGTTTTTGGCACGTTAAGCTGTGGATCCTGGCTTTATTTATTAATAGCAGTTGTTAAACCATGTCAGACGCCTTCGGGTGGTCTGACCAGCTATAACCGTTAAAGATAGCAAGATTTGTTCTTTGATGCAAGGAACAAAAATTTATTTGAAATGTACACATATTGCTAAAGTTGCTACAACTTGATGAAAACCAACTTACTGATTCATTGTCTGTAAATAATCGCAAAGAAAAACTGCAATTTCTGAACAAATCTCAGTAAAAAGAAGTACTAAATAAATTGTATTGGACAATTTTAACAGTGTGGAAAGAAATACCAAGCTATAAGAAATGCCCCAAAAACCTTCCGTGAGTTTTTTTGCACACTGTAGTAGCTTCGTATATTGGTTATTGCTAGGTACATACCTCATACCACCAAATAGACCGATAAATCGCCTAATGCGCAGCCGAAACATGCCGAAACATGGCCGCTCACAAAAGAGCAGATGTATAAAATATGAGTTGCTCAGAGAGCAATTTAGCGCGCCATGCTAGGCATCCGCCTGCTAGACCATCGTCGTACTAAAGTGGAAGATGTAGGTATACGGATAGCAAAGCTTAAATGGAGATGGGCAGGACACTTGGCAAGACGGGATGATCAAAGGTGGACCAAGACGATAACGGAGTGGTGGCCTAGAGAAGCGCAGCGTTCACGGGGCAGACCACCGGCCCGATGGACAGACGACATCGTTAGGTACGCAGGAATAGACTGGGTGAAACTTGCACGGGACCGGAACAAATGGCGTGAAACAGAGGAGGCCTGTACGCAGCAGTGGGTGGATGCGGGCTGAGTAGATAGATAGATTATCTATAAATCAATATCCTCTCGTCTAGGTGAAGTAGTAATGACCTGCAAGTCTGCACTTGACAATCACTCGCGGTTACGCCCATTCACCTCATTAAGAGGTTATCTTTTATCACAATGTCACATTCCGTTCTCATTAGATATATTATAAACTTGCTGTGCCCGCGGCTTAGCTCGTGTGGTCATTTGTCCGAGATAAAAGTATCATATACGACCGGTTGGTCTCGTGGCTAGTGATTTTAGTTACGTAATCAAACGGTCGCGGGTTCGAATCCTGCAAGATGCAATAATTTGTATGACGAGCACAAATGTTTGTTTCCGAGTCATGGACGTAATATTGGTATCTATGTATGTTTATCCGTTATCTAGTGCCCATAGTACAGGGTATCCTAGTTAGGTAATTGGTGTGGAATTGTCCCGAATATATTTATTTATTTATTTATTCATATATGTTATTCCAAGTACAATATACCAAATTTCGTTAGGCACTCAATTAGTTTTGTATCGATTGCTCGGCTTATATTCATCGGATTTAGATACAAAATACGCCAGTTTTTAAGTCAAACCCTAAGCTATCCATCATCATCCGCAACCGCGCAAACCGCATCGCAGGCCAGTTTTTACGTGATGCGCGAACAAACAAACATAAAGACATTAAAAAATTGTTATATACATGTTCATTATATTATTAAGTAGGTTATCGACATAGCTCTCAGTTTGCAAGTTGTAGTGGTAATGGGCATATAGTTCGCAGAACCACAACCGCTGGGGAATAAAGGTTCTCGAATGCCGACCATGTTCAAGCAAGCGAAGTGTAGGGAGACCCCCCACACGATGGACCGACGACATTGTAGCCATCGCAAGAAGTCGATGGATGGAGGTGGCACAAGATCGCTCGTCGTGGTGGTCTTTGGGGGAGGCCTATGTTCAGCAGTGGACTTCTAAAAGCTGACATGAAGATGATGATGATATTATTATGGGCTCGGCGGAGGATGAACTGTCCATACAAACGAAATGCCAACATCATTTGTAATTCAAACATATTTTCACCATATTGTTCTCTTATTCGAAATTGGATAGTGATTATATTCACCCAAATAAGTTTGTTTTCAAAATACTTACCCAGAACGAAATGTAAGCGAATTGCATTTTGCATTATTTTAAAATCGTGGAGGGCGTGTTTCTATAATATTTTCCTGATATTTTACTCGTTTTTTTTTCTGATATTTTACTCGTTTTTTTTTCGAATTCGAGTAAAGTATGATAAAAATACGAGTAAAACTTTCATTTCAACTCTGAAACTAATGATCCTAGACTACTAGTTTCTGTACAGAAGTGATAGATCTCATCGATGTCTTCGTTTTGGATGACAGCTGTCAAACTTAAAAGGGCAATAACTCTGAAACTTTTGATCCTAGACTAGTAGTTTCTTTACAGTTGTGATATATCTCATATATAACTAGTTTAAAAAAATAAGAACAGTTTAATAAAAAAAAAAGTATTTTTCCAATAGAGGTGGGGAAAAGATTTTTGTTTTTACCGAAATCCCCATTGCTGATAATTAGTAGTCGTCTTTTTTTTTTTTTTGCTTTCTCCCGTATTTCCCACTGGTGGGGACCCCCGCCCTCCCTGGTGAATAATCCCTCTGTGGTATGCAGCTTACATTTCAAAGACGAAGACTTTCTAACGAGAGGCTAAAACCTGAAGCATGAAATCTGTTGTCCTGTTTAGTTTATAAATTGTGGTCGCCCTTTTAGAACGAGACACAGGTCCTTAGTATTTAGTCTCTGTCGGCCCGCGTTTCTTGTACCAGTGATCCTTCCGGTTACGTAAGTATATAAATTCCTTGCATTGCATTGTTTGTTTTTTTTTGCTTTTGTTGCATTGCATTAATACAGGGCGATCCATAGACCTTTTCATTTCCGCTACGCGCGGTCACGCATGCGCATAAACTTACAAATCGTAACTTCAGCCTTGCTGTTCGAAACATTTGAATTGAAAATGACAATATGAAAAATCTTAAACTATTAGAGGTAGATAAATTTGTTCTAAAGAACCATATTCTTAGTTTTAGGTCATAAGAAAAACTGTTTTTTTGAGCTCACTGTTTTTTTATTCGCAGTCGGTGAAAGCGGCGAAGTACGCCAACTACCAGCGCACGTGCGACACGCTGTTCCTGGTGCTGATCTTCGTGTGGATCTCCACCAGGGTGGGCATCTACCCCTTCTACATCATCTGGAGGTGAGGGCATAGTATTCATTGTAAATAGGCGAAAAAATAGCACTTTTACTAGTCAAAACTTAACATCTCTTGAACAAAGGGACAAACATACATTATTATAAATAGTTCAAATCAATAACATTATGTAAAACTAAGTATGGATTGAGTTTGAAAAGAAAATTTATCTATTATTTGCTGACTCAGAGTTAAATCTCACACAGGAAAAGGATACCCTTCTGACTCTACCGGCGCTTCGGTAATACGCCCGTTAGAGAAGAGAGCATCAAGACACTCGACGGGGATGTAATTTTCTCAGTTTTTGACAATTCTTTATATTATTTTTGATATGTCGGAAATTATAATAAACTAGTTTTCCCGCCCGCGACGTACGCGCGGACTACTGTTTATCGCGAAAAAAAACATCCTATTTTTTTCTAGGATATTAAAAACCAATGCATAAGTAGGTATAGCAACAAAGCTCTTGATGTTTTTTGACAGACTTGTTATTTCGTTTCCATGGCAACCACAGACCATTCTATGATGGCAACCGTTCCTTACAGTGAGTAATAAACATTTTGCAGTTTTCCCGTGGAAACTTACAATTTTCCAGGATAAAAAGTATCACATGTTTTATTCCAGGGTATAAGCTAATTCTATTCTAAATTTCATTAAAATCCGTCAAGCCGTTATCGCGTGAAAGCTCCCCAAGATAACGTTTCACTTTTATATATTGGTATGGATATATGTATATGTCAACTACAAAAGATGAAAATGCCAATGAGACGTCTCACAATCATCACACTGATAAAAATAATATAAATACAAATGATGACTAAGAAACTAGGCTGCACCAGTCCCCACAAGCTGCACCCGTTCACGAGAGACTTACGTACGAGCCATCACCCCTCAACCATTTTAGATCACTCTAAAATGTGACCCGGCACACAGAGCCGCCGCAAGTCGAGACATTTTAGTGAGCATGACTATAAAAACTAGATTCTCTGAACCCTTTACACATTGATGTGTCCTTTTCTAGTACTCACAACACTCGCGGAACGAGTGGTGCTATTTTAATGCTGGCCATCACGCGGTGAATCTCTCGTCATCCTAACCGGAATGGCAACTGATGGATTATACGGTTGTTGCTCCGTAGCGCTCTTCGCTTTGTTTATTCTCGTACTAGCTGCACCCCGCAACTTCGCCCGCGTACACACTTTGCCACCACCGTCACCAGGAATGAAATTTAAAAAAAAACTCCTTATTGCACAGTGACAGGTGGCCCTATGGGAGGGTTGACCTATGTTACTTTGAAACCTGTAACTTTTAAACCTGTCACTTTGAAACCTGTCACTTTGACACCTGCTAGGACTGCGGATTTTCATTATCACTATCACTAATGCTTTGAGATTGATTTGAAATTGCAATTGAAATGAAATTAAGAAAATCTGATTGATACCAAGATAGATAATAGGACTGCTGTACTTTTGGCACCTGCCACTTTGACATCAAAGTGGCAATTTCCATTAACTGTACCCCTGATAACGTGTGTGCAAAATTTCATGATGAACGGTTGAGTAGTTAAGGCGTGAAAGCGGAACAAACAAACAAACACACTCACTTTCCCATTTATAATATTAATAGGACATTGAAGGACATCAAAATTTGCCGAAACCTGTTCGGAGCAATGGGGTACATAACAGTATACGAAAAAATATATGAATCATTGCATCTATACCTATTGACTGACTGACAGACAACGCATAATCTAAACCGGTGGAACTAGAGATTTGAAATTTTGAGGATATCTTGCGTGAGTTGTAGGATTTTGAAATTCCATCCCTGAGGGGATAAACGGACGATTGGACGCGGGCAAAGCTGCGGGGCGAAGCTAGTAGATTATATTTTAAGGATTCCATTATGTATAATCTAATTTATTAATAATTAAAAAATAAACATATATATATATATATATATATATATATATATAATATATATTATATTTAAATAATAGACATAAATCATAAAAAGTAACTTTCCGCCATTAAACACAAAACACTGCGAAGTGCACGTGACGTCACGGCTTCCTAAATATTATAGATTCACTGTTGTTTTGTTCCTGTGTGTCCGCGTTTTTGTACACCTTGAGCAAAAGTGACGTCATACTGTCGACATGACAGCTATGGTCGTTTTGGTGCAGATTCAATTTATCAACAGTCAAAAGTGATAAAATATGATAAATCGGTGTTTACATTTTCAAACAAAGTTAACTTGCGTAAATGTTGTCCGTTCCAGCACATCGATCCGAGCGCCGATGCTGCTGCCGATGTTCCCCGCGTACTACATTTTCAACTCGCTGCTGTGTCTGCTGCTCGTGCTGCACATAGTGTGGACGTGGCTCATCCTGCAGATCGCTTACATCACTATCAAGGCTGGACAGGTAACATACTACATGCTCGACTCGCTGCCGTGTCTGCTGCTCGCGCTGCACATAGTGTGGACGTGGCTCATCCTGCAGATCGCTTACATCACTATCAAGACTGGACAGGTAACATACTACTTGCTCGACTCGCTGCCGTATCTGCTGCTCGCGCTGCACATAGTGTGGACGTGGCTCATCCTGCAGATCGCTTACATCACTATCAAGGCTGGACAGGTAACATGAATAACTTTTATTTACTATTAGCCGTCTTCGCAGCTTTGCCCGCGTGGTCATTTCTCTGGGTTAAATAACCTGTGTTATTCCAGGGCCAAAAAAAGTATACTACACTTCATTCAGCAGTCAAATAGTTTTTTATCAATTGCTCGGCTTCTACTCATCGGATTGAGATACCAAGTACATCAGTTTTTAAGTCAAACCACAAGCTATCCAACAGTAAAAACTGCATCGCAATCGGTCCAGTAACTTTTACGTGATATATAAATAAAACTTAATGCCTATTTCAGATGGAGGGTGACATACGGAGCTCCAGCTCCGATCTGAGTGATAGCCCTCACAACTCCAACCACAGTACACCCAAGGTGAAAAACAAAAAGTAAGTATGTGTTTATAACTAGCTGCGCACCGCGGTTTCATCCGCGTGGATTATGATGATGATGCTGAAAAGTAGTCTGTGTTAATCCAGGATATAAGCTATCATGGTGCCGAATTTCATACAAATCCGTTCAGCCGTTTGAGCGTGAAGGAGTAATAAACATACACACACTCACTTCTAAAGATAGATGGCGCTAATCAGTTTTTATGCATTTCATGACATTTTGTATGGACTGTCAGTTATAATGTATGGAGTTCTGCATCGTGCATACGAAGTTTCCCGCTCGATAAGAGAGTATTCATTTTTTAAACTCTAAGCTCTGATTGGCCTGTTTACTGCAGTGGATACATTTCTCTTATTTATTATTTAAAAGAAAAGGGTTTTCTTCACTTGTATATATTTCTGTCCTGGGGCCCAAGTCTGCTAATTTTAAATAAAATGACATCAAAGTGCCATTCCAGCGACTGCCCATGATCATGTATGACAAATTTGGTGTTCTGCTAATACTTTAGATGGCTTCCATGGCTGTTCACTTGCCAGCACTACCTCATACTACTAGCTACTCGTTTGTTTGTTTGTCATACGACAAACAAACAAACTTGAATCTCGATTCAATGGATTGAACGAACTTCACACTACATATTTCTGTCTCTCTTCCTCACAAGAAAAAAGAGACAAATATATTCCACCGTGTTTGACGTCTTGTCTTTCGTATGTCCTTTCTAACTTATTGGGAAAAGATGATTATCGATTTACGTTGAGTTGGGGCAATAAATGGAAAGAACGTATTTTTCTGATTCTGCAGGTACCTTTGGTCATTCATTTCGTTTAATACTAACGAAGTTATCCGGACCAAAGTATTCCGACAAAACCAAGTTCTTTAATATCGATTTTATGCATCACGTACGACATCTAGCTTCGATGTAATGCTTGTTTTTTGATAATTACTAGCCGGAAGTCCTAGACTAAGTGTTTGTTTTATCAATTAAGTGGTATTTGGCGAAATAGAAATCGATGCGACGTACCTAATCACGACATTGAAATTGTAAAGTCGGTAGATTGGTAGTGTTTCGCACTACAATAATCATGTATATTTTTTGGAATTTTTGTTGAACAGTACTGTTTACGCATACGAGTTTTTATAGTTTTCAAAAAACAAAATGTAGTTTCGTTTAGTTCCATACATTTCCTGCAGTTCCTGCAAGTTTCCGCTAGAGGCGCTGCCAGTAAGTGTATGGAACTAAACGAAACTACATTTCGTTTTCGAAAACTATAAAACTCGTACTAGACAAAAATACAAAATACAAATTCGCGTATCAAAGAAAACACATAAAAGTATTGTAGTTTGATGAAAAAAAAACCATTGAAACAAATGTCAAAGTAACGTCAAATAACGAGCAGACTACCGTTTAGACAACTATCGAGACTTCACTGATTGTAAATGGAATAGCCGAATACCAAATAAGTACCATTGCAACTCGATGGAATACCAAATGTGTCAAACTAGGCCATCAACATGTCAGCGAGATTCCATGGAAGCGTTTTTAAATTAGCAGACTCGGGCCCCTGGAACCTTGCAACTCAAATTTCAAACACTTCCCGATTAGCTATTCGGCTGAAAGTTTCAGGGTAGCAGACAAAGCTTTTTTTTTAAAATAACTTTTATTAAATTTATTTTATCTATACTCATATAGTAAAATCCGGATTATGAACTCATAAATGATGGCATAATAACATACTTTACGCACGGCACGACACGAATAAGAATAAAGTTAACATTATAACACATAATATGTTCATAAATAACTTTTTTCCATAAAATCACCGGTCTGGCTCCGTACTACAAGAGTTTTCGCCATTTATTATCTATGGTGGCGCGGGTAAGACCGTAAGCGCGCGATTTCGCTGTGGGCTGGGTTTTGGTGCCATAATTTACTTTACATTAGTACCTAACCAATTTAATGTGTTTTTACTGATCACAAGTTTTATCCTGATTAAAAAAAAATGTGTGACAGTAGTGTTAGTGAGGATAATTTGATTCCACCTGACATCACGGAAATAACAACGAACATGACGAACGAGCTTTTAGCAGCAAAATCAAGAAAATATTAGGTTTTTCTTTCATTGAACGTAAGTTCCTATTGCATGAGTGTAGATAAAGTAGTGTATGTATCGGCACATAACTAGTTATTAAAACACTCGAGTGATACTATTTAAAAACTCACTCTCGTGTTTTAATAACCCTCGTTATGCAGCAGTTTAATAAACTACTATTATAATATTAGTATGATTGAATTTATTAAGGGAACACGCCCTAACCGTTGGCACAAAAATATCCTGGGCCCTTGTCGAAAATTAAGACTGAAGCCAAGTGAAAGTAAATAATCCTACCACACCGCTTCATTTCTTAACATTCTACTAAATATGACTTCAAAGTCCTAATATTCGGTGTTATATGACATGCCAATATTTGGGAGGGGCTGCCAACGTTTGAGTAGTTTAACATACATGGTAAATATCCCTTTTCTAATGGTAATACTAAACTAGGGGACCATCGGCGGGAAACCAAATTATTTTGTTCTCAAACTTGTGTTTCTTCTTAATGGGTAATATTGGTGGAATATTAACCATTAGGTGTTCATAAACCCGCAAGAGTGTAGATAAAACATACAAACTTAAATTCGTGCTATTTAGTGTTCTCTCCGGAACTCCCTAGGGAGTTTCAGTAAAGCTCCAGTTTACTGAATCGTGACTTTACTAGACTTTTCACTACCTGACTGACTGGGACTTGCCATTTTGACTATTTGAAAACGTAAATTTTTTATTATGTCTTTACTTTACACTTGCTAAAAAAAACAATGATTTCGACACCTTTGCCGCGCCATGTCCACAGGCAAACTGATGTTATTGAGGGCTGGTAGTCATCAAGGGCAGAAGTATAAATGCACCCCCTTTCTCACGCGTTTTTTACAGCCAAATCTCATCACTATTATAGCACAGTCACTCGAACCGCGAAATTATTCGCACTACTGTATCAGCCCTTGCACCGGTAATCGCACACCGGTTTTTATTTAATTTTATTATTATAATGACTAAATATACTATTTCTTTCCAGAGTCACGTAAAGTAATCGGACGGCGAATGAAGATTCAACTAATAATCTACTACTGGGTAAACTATACTTTAAGAGACACATTACAAAGCCAATGTACCTACTTCTTCCTATCTACACTCAGCTAAAGTGCCCGAAGAAGGGACATTCTTTGGCTGAGACTCAGATACAATCTAGAGTTAGAACTCTGTCAAAATAGTAACTTATTATCACATAAAGTAAGATTTTAATTAGACAAATACAATATAATTTATTTCCGTAGTAGGTCACTTCCATCGATTTTATGCGTGCGTATTTTTAATTTAATTATAGTAAAATAAGTAAGTCACAATCAATTTTCACAATAAAATATCAATAAATTATTTTTATTTTTATTACGAAATTAATAGCAAATCGACAGCTACCGGGTTGCGAATTTTTGACGATTTAAAAATTGTATAGCACCAATAGGATAACATACAACACAAATATGAATAAACTGTGTATAAAATTATTAGCCAAATATAGCTATGTTAATTATATTCTATATGTACTATATTAGCTAAGTTCAATACATTTATTATTGTTATTTGTTTTCGTAAAGAAATGCGAGATTTATACTCATACCTTTCCTGATCTGTTCCGTTCTTTGAACTAACACTAAACTAGATTCCATCACTATAACATTAAAGTTGGCAACATTTTACAAATTGACATTTCGACCTGTCAAATTGCTTTGTCTAATTAAAAATCAGACTTATTAGTGAAGCAAAGAGTTCAAACTTATTATTGTTTCTGATTCGCAGAGGTGGATGTTAACTTAATTACTTAACTTTTTCCAACCTCGAATAAGCGCCTTCAAAACAGCAAACTGGGAGATCATGTAATCATTTCTGCAAACTTTTGTTTTTCGAGGAATCAAACCCAATGGTACCAATTCTATTGCTTTATAACTAAGTCTAAATTAAATGATCTCCTTCCTTTCCGTAAAGTATGAAACTGACAGCAAATCTATTGACGAGAACAAAATATGTAGACTAGTAACTTGACTAGTTTTTGCTAACAGAATTGGCACCAGTAGCAAATGATATGCCAGTTAGACTAACATTTTGCGAGCAGAATTGCCACCAGTAGCAAATGATATGCCAACATTTGGGCCATAGTTCATACACCAACCATTTACCAAGTTAACTGTGATTCAATTATGATTCAAATGTTGGTGTAGCATTTTTAATATTACAGACAGGAATAACTTACGTATAAAAGAGAAATCACCGGATATAATAGATAGAACTCATTATTGTACACCAACATATAAAAATAATAATCAAACTAATTGAAACTATTGTATTGTGCGGTCTTATCGCTGATAAGAGATGTCTTTCCGACAACCACATTTAGTTAAAACTGTAGTTGAACATTCCAACTTTTATAGTGTGAATTCCTGTTTGTTATATTCAAAATATTGATCATTCAAAATTAAATTTTTGTATGTCATTACCCTTAAAAATAATGCTATATGCAGTGTGAGAGAGATAGCAAGAAAATATATGTCATTTGAAGATCCTCTATTGATGGAGGTTATGCCACAAATAATAATTATATTATTATAAAGTGGTAATCGATGTTACGTCGATGCGAATTCTGCTTTAGCATGTCAGAGAAGCTTTAGTTCGTTGTATATTCGTAGGTTAGTTTTTCAATATATTCCACACGGTGCAATATTGCTTATTTCTGCTTAATTATTTAAAAGCAATTCAAGTATATAGATAAGGCTCCGTGGCGTAGTTGGTGATCAGCTGACTGAAAAGTCAGGTTGCGGATTCCCGGGATAAAATTAGGTTTTTTTTAATCTACACTTCCACGGATGCGTGATGTCCGCGCTGTTTTTAATCTACACTTCCACGGATGCGTGATGTCCGCGCTGTTTTTAATCTACACTTCCACGGATGCGTGATGTCCGCGCTGTTTTTTGCTATACTTATTTTGTTATGAAATTAATATTACAAGTTACGTATTCGACATTAGAGATGTGCTCTGATATTTGGGTCCATGATCCTCATAGTCCCAGAATCCTTATACAGGAATTCCTAGGGGTTAGGTTATATACAGGTGGGGTAAATTAATGAGACATCAACGTAACGTTTTTCAGAGTTGCATTTTTGCAAGTTTTTATCTGTTATAGCATGTTTCTCTCAATCTAGACTAATATTATAAATAGATGAAAATTGTTTTTTTGTACGTTTATTTGTAATGGATTAACTCCCAAAATACATAATCAATTTAAAAAAAAAACTGATAGAAAAGAAAACAGCTTATTTTTTTTCAGTTTTGGTTTCAATTTTTTAAATTTTCGTAATTTAATCTGATTTTAAATTAAGTTTCAACAAAATAAAACGTACGTACCCTTGATATCCCATTCTTTGCCCCTCCTGTATATGTGATGCCTTATTATTATTATCCCGACCAAGGGTTTGTTTGTTAATTCAGTTTAAAGCTTATGCGCTTAGATTTAAGGTTTAACATTGAGACTATCTATAACGATAAAATCCAAAAATATATTATTAGTCGCAAACAAAGGTGTATCCATAATAACCATGCAATTTCACTTAGAAGTATATAGTCGAAATAAAAGTTGATTTAAAAGGTCATCGAATTTATCTACGTTCTGAAGGTCTACCACAAAAATCGATCAACATTATATATTTAATTGTAATTTCTTCAACGACGTAGGAATAAAGTAACGGTGTAGTAGCCTTTAGTCCATTTTTCATTTAAATTGAATTTACAGAAAATAAGGCATAGCTTACTAAACCTAATCTAATAAACCGCTACCAGTGGGCAACGTTCCCAAAATGCTGGCAGCATTGCCACGTTGTATGGCCATGCTGCTAGCACTTTTAGTCATTGGGAAAATTAAAGGCCAGCATTTTGTTCACGTATTGTTTAGATTTTTATATGTGCATATTTGATGAGCTCCTGGTCCCCACGGCCCTTGTGTCTACCCCAAAAGGCTAACAAAAAAATATTACAGTTTAAAATGGCCGATAGGAGAGGTCTTTCGCTATCTTATCAGCCCTCATAAAGCTTTCTTGGCCCTACGGGTGTTTATGAGTCTATTTTTTTCGTAGGATCCCAAAATACATCATTAATGCATTTTTTTTTAAAAAGGCATGTATTTGCGTCTTTTGAGGCTCTCAACTTAGAAAAGTTTGGGCTGGCCGATTTGGTCTGGACTATTTTTTTTTTTTAGTTTATGCTCACTCATATCTCAGAGAGTCGCATATAAATGTTATCAAATCTGATTTAGTCGTTTTTACGATATGTGTAATTGTGTTGTCATATGTGTATGATTCAAAGAATTGCTACTTATTGAAAAAGTTTCCGGATTGTCAAATTTTATTGCGACATTGTAACATTTGATTTTCGACCTTAGAGTTGCTACAATAGAAGAGGACCAAACGAGGAGAGGAGGAAAAGAGTATGTAGTTTATTCCTACATATATGAAGAAATGTGACTTCGCAGTCACCGATATATTTTGATCGCATCTTGTATCCCTCTGTTCTTCTAAAACTCAGTATTTAACAATATGTTTGAAATGCCACAGAAAAAATAATTGTCGTAAAGAGAAATATATACAAACTGTTTTTTTTTTATATACAGCCACAACCCAGTGGTTTACTCGTCACAAGATAGTTGTAGCGAATTTCCTTTCGATTTTAGGGTGCCATCGTTTTTGTAATATTTTAAACCATTTTCAAACAGGGACCACTGTGTTTTTTTAGGCTGTTATTTGAAGTAGCGAAATGTTGCCAGTTGAGAAATGTATTGTAAAATTCTACTTAGAACAAAAATGTTATGTAGTGCACCAGTGATGAAATTATAAGATAGTTCGGCGTGTAGATCGTTTTATGAATGAAACTATAATGGAACGTCGTAAACAAGACCCGCGCGTCCTGACTTTAACAATCGACACAAAAACATTGAAACTTAGTAATAAGGCTCTATCTGGATAATGTGTTATCTAAAACCTATCTTTTACTTAAAATAAAAAGAGATTAGAAAATTTAATCATACTTATATTATAAAAGTAAAAGTAACTGTCAGTCTGTTTGTTGCCTTCTCACGACAAAACGACTGAACCAATCTTGATGAAAATGTGTATGGTAGATAAGCTGCAGTCCGCGTGGGCAAAAGGTAGTAAGCAATGTAAGCCAATTTTCCAAAAACAGTCAACTAGCCTTTAGCTGAGCAGGTTTTTAGTAACAAGACCGAATTATTACTCAAGAATGTGAAAGATGTATTATGTAAAAGAGATTATACACGTGTGTGTGTGTGACATTGTGGGTAGTTTGAGATTAATTGTTACATTGTAAAAAAAGGGCATACTAACCTTTGTGTTAGCTACAAGTGGAAAAAACGAGAAGACGCGGCCACCATTCAAATTTTTATAAATTGATGAGGGAACACCTGGCAGATTTGTAAACATAAAATAATTAAAACAACGAGCAACGTTTTGCACCGCGCGCTCTCATTGGTCAACTGTGAATCAGCAACTCTTCTCTGATCTATACTCACTTTTCGGCCTAATACCATAAGTCTGGTTGCTGCAACGAGAGTCTGTTCGGCCGCCTGTCTGTAGTACCGGAGTTCAATACCCAACTGGAGTGTTTACAATTTGCACATAAAAAATGTGTGATGACTCATAACTTGAATATGGCCGAGCTGAAGCGGAAAGAGCCGACGAGCCAGGAGCGGCGCGCCTCTCCAAGAGTCGTTGTTACCCCCGTACCGTGCCATTAGACGTTTACACTTGAAAATGTTAGAACACTGGTATCATAAAGTATAGCGTTTCTGTGATATTTGACCTCAAAGAGAGCTTGTTAATCTTTGAGATCCAATACCTCAGAAACACGCGATATTTTTAGGATGCTTGTGTTTTTTTCACATTGAGGTCCTATTTCGATTTATTTGCTGATCAGTGGCCGCGACTTTTCATTTTTTCACTTGTAGGTACCTAAGTAAAGTTATCTTTGAGCGAAATTAGCGCCAGAAACTACTGAAAACGTGCTAAAAAGCAGACTGAAAAGAAATACTTATCTAACATGACTGCATTCAACATCATCTTGCGTTTTATTAAGTTTGATTGTCTATCCCACGACTCTTAACATCTCTATGATTACTGTTCTGTTGTATTGACTTAATAAATAAATAAAAAATCGGGACAATTCCACACCAATTACCTAGCCCCAAACTAGGATACCCTGTACTTTGGGTACTAGATAACGGATAAACATACATATATACGAATATTATAACATCCATGACTCGGAAACAAACATTTCTGCTCATCACACAAATGATTGCACCTTGCAGGATTCGAACCAGTGACTGTTTGATTACGTACCTAGGATCACTAGCCACTAGACCAACCGGTCGAAATATTGGACAATTTCGTAAGAGTTCTGACCTAATTCAAAGCAGAGTAGAGTTAGCTTGAGTTAACCCCCGAATTGTAGCTCAGAGTCGCTGGCCGAAAGTACACCGCAAACTGTTTATCTTTTGCGTCCGGACCCTAATCTAACAGTAACGTGGCAGAAACGTAACAGCACAGAACTAAACATTCACATCGGCGCGGTCCGAATCAGGCCATAATCGATATTATAAGCGGCCCGATACAGCGTAAGCGCTCCAACGACAGACTGACGATATCGCGTGTGATGTCATAGATGACGTCATTATTGCCGCCATATTGAACTTACGGTGATTATGCTCCTGCGTGAAATCACTGTGTGCCTTATGTCAAATTTGACGTTTCTGACAAACGTCGCCGGGTTTGTGCAATGAGAAAAGAACCCGCACGAGCCATTAAAAAAGAAGTTGAGTTGAGTTTTTTTCTACTTAAATTTTTATTCTTGGAAGACACTGGAGCTGTCCATTTCTTTCTCTCTTTTCACAAGAATAACAGCAGCAGCATCTAAGTCTTCATCATCACTTGTCATCAATATAATTATCAAGGTCCTCGTCACTGGAATCCTCCTCTATTAAAATATCCAAAAATATCATCCAACTCTCCCTTTTATTGTATAATCCTGGAATTTGTAGGTTATCGCGACCGAACAAGAGTGAGTCCGTGACAATGAGAGAGAAAAAAACGCGATCTAAAGAATGTCCGATTCAAAATCATGCTGACAGCACTGTGAGCTGTAAAAATCGCATATTTTGATTCGGACCGCAGTGATTTCCGTCTACGCTTTTGAATAATGAAATTCGATTCGGACCGCGCCGCTAGCGTACGAGAGGAGCGTGTCCACACAGACAGGCACCATAGGCGCATTTTTATTAAAAGTTTTTATTTAACTTTCAACGTTTGAATATATGTTCGTTTGTATGTTTGTTCCACACTCTCCTTGAGAAAGACCACCGGATGTGGGTGAAACTATAGTTGGAATAATTCAACTGCTATACGTGAGTAATCCCGTTTATGCCTTTTAAAATGTATAAAATCAAGTTAGTTTTCATAATAATACGGCAAGATGCTGTTGATAATTAAAAAAACCGGGATTATTGTTTGTAATGTACTTGAAGCATTCATAGAGGTTTTTAATAATAATGTATGTATTCGGTGTTGCTAAGTGTTAAATGTAATGTATAAAGATGCTATTCCTGATATTATGCGGATTCCATAATGTCGTGTATCTTTATATAATTGTTTGTACAATATAGGTGTGCTTGGAAATAATATAACAATATTTGCCCGATCCGGGTGATTTGTATTGATTGAAAATTCATAATTCATCGCCTCTCGACGACGCTCGATGACGCGTATTAAGTCATCGAGCGTCGTCGAGCGACGTTTACGAACGTAGCCCAGGATCGCTAATGTTAAAGTATTTTTAATATTAATCACCTTTATTGATATTAGTTCAAGTAAGTATTGTTGAATTCGGGGTCAGTCAGTGTTTTTAGATATGATGTTAGAGTAAAAAAAATATGCGTTATTTAATTTGCAAATAAATGAAATTTGGTTTACCGGTTAAGTCATGAAAGCTTAGTTTTTAATGAAAAAATATTAGTTAGTTACATAAATTTAGATTCAATTTCCCGTTGGTTGTGTATACTCTACGGGAATTTGCATCTATAATTCGAAAATCGCACGGTGTTTGTTTACGTATAGCAATTTTGCAACGTATTTTAAACATTGCATTGAAATTTCAAAAAGCTCGTTATATTATCTCCAAAAACATCGGATGTAAATAAACATAATAAAATATATTAATAGGTGTTTTCCCAAACAAAAAATATTTACAGCCTTATAATGTTATATTATATATGTACTTGTTTATCTTAACTAGTGCTTCAAAGTAAACTTAGATCGGCATGATCAATAATAAATAAAAAAAAACCTTTTGTGGTTTTGGATCGACGAAAGCTCTTTCTTGTGTTACAAAATGGATTTGCAGTGGACGCACGATTTTGAACTGAGATTTGTAATAATTTATCACAATTTCTTCTGTGTGTAATTATCGAGGTGAATCTGTGGTGGAATCAGCGTAGAGCCAGTGTAGGGTAAAGTACCCGAAACGGTGGTATAGGTTCCCCCTCCCGAATATTAACATGTCACACACTCAATATTAAGATTAATTAGATGTTAAAAAATAAACCTAATTTTTGGGGCCAGAAGTTGGGCGTTTTCCCCTTTTACCTATAACTTTTCATTTCCGTTACACGCGATCACTAATTGCACGTAAATAATAAAAATGAATATATATTTTTAACGTATTTACAATTACAAATTATTTTGGTGTAATTTAAATATTTTAAAGTGGTTATAGTTAATGTATAGAATTACTTTAAAAAATGCAAATCAGTGATAACTGGTACAGATTTTCTTTGATAAACTCCTGTTCACATTTGAATTCAACATGGCGATGACGCGGAAACTAATCGGAATCAAAAGTACTATGCTCTGTTATTTTTTTTTGTCTGGTTTACTCGCTAGTTCCGTTAACTTGCGTTACGGAACTTCTCTCACGGAACTACTGGGAACAAACGGCTTTTTCGTCTTGTTCACGGCTTTCTGTTTCGCGGGATGTTTCTAAAATACCTAAGGTCGGTATTTTAGTTACAAACATGTAGTTTCGCTTTCGGAACAATATTATTATTTATTATATCTTCGTATTATTTAGTAAACTTCATTATTATTATTATTAGTGTATCCATGTTATTTCAGGGCGGTGAATTGAATGATTACATTTTAATAATTAATCTGTAAATGTTGTTCGTGTAATGTTATTTTTGTAAACAGGATGTAAACGACATTAAAAGTAATAGTTTAGTCTTATCGGTTGATTAATCTATATTTATAATAAAGCAGTAACTAACGAAAAGTCAGTATAAAGAAGATAATAAAAAAAATGGCAAAGTGTACGTAAAATAAGCTACTGAACAAGTATTTTAGAAAATAGTGTCTACCTGTCTGTCTGTTCGCGCATCACGTAAAAATTACTGGACCGATTGCTATGCGGTTTTTACATAGGATAGCGTAGGTTTTGACTTAAAAACTAGGGTACTTGGTATCTCAATCCGATGAATAGAAGCCAAGCTATTGATAAAAATATTTTGATGGCTGAAGGAATTTTGATCAAATGTGGTTTAATAGTATTTTATGTCCTGAAATAGCACATTAAGTACTTTTAACCTAGAGAAATAATCAAGCGTGCGAAGCCGCGGGCATAGCTAGTTCAATACTAAACAAACAGATGGCTTTACCGTCTCGAAGGAAGAATTTGGAGTCTAAGTAGTGATTACAGTTCAAATACAAACAAAAAATGAAATTAAATACATTAGTATCTTACTGTTGCCTTTCTGTGAAGATCTAGTTATCTATGGGCTTCAAGATCACAGAAGCGCGACACTATGACAGTATTAAAGCAATTTTTTGGTTTATATTGAAGTCCTCTATCAATTTATTACGGTTTGATCACTGGCCACGATTTAGCAATTTATTAACTTTTGATCAGTGGCATATTTTTCATAATGGCGGCGTTGTAGGATGCTAATGTCGCGTTTACATCCAACAAGTATGAGTTTAAACATCACACATTCATGCTGCATAGGTCTGGCTAGCGGATTTTATAATATAAAATAAAAAAGTTATTTTATATTGTTTGCAACGTGAAAGTATTTGAAAATTATTATAGTTTTTATATGTTCTTCCAAATTTGTATCTAAAAGTTGATCTCTGTTATCTGTAATGCATTCTTTTTACTTTCCATGTATCGGATAAAATAGATTTGATGAAATAGTATGTCGGAAAAATACGCTATACAATGTGGGATAAAAACTAGTGTCCATAATTGTAAACATTTTAAAGAATTTGCAGCCTCATATAGGCTTTTTGATAAGTCTTTCGATTTTTACTCATACTATCATTCGACAACTCTGTATTTTATGTGTAACGTCTTTCTTCTCGCGTTCCTGAAATCTATAGGAGTGTTTTCTTGAAAAGTGTAACATGTGTTACACTTTTAACACATGTTGAAAGTGTGTCTAATTGGCGCGTTGACCAATGCGCGCGCGCGATACTAGAGTTAAGATAAAACAGAGCCCAGCGATGATAAAACAGAGCTTCGTGTTTCCTATTAGTTTTATATATGATAAAACAGAGCTTGATGTTACACATTTTATGCGACTACTGTAAGGCTCGCTCGTGTCTTTATCAACTGTGTGCATTTTCGATACTAAATTAAAAGGATTTATTTTTCCGATATATAATTTCAATAGAAACTAGTTATATAGGGGAAGATGCCCTAAGTTGGCACTCGCCGATACACATTGTCTTCATCAAAACTTAAGAACGGAAGCCTTATCAAGATAGATCAAGTGTTGACAATGCAAAAAAATAATCCTACCAAACCGCTTTATTTCTTAAAATCTACAAAATTTGGCTTCAAGGTCTTAATATTCGATGTTACGGACATGCCAATATTTAGGTGGAGGTGCCAACTGTGTCAACTTTACCCTATTCCTTCACAATAAATTTACAGAAATAATTTTATTTTTAATATGTTTCCAATAATTATATGACGTATCTAAAAATATGATGTACTGCCGTTTTTTTATAGCAAGGTACATAAGATTTAGAATTATTTTTAAGCGTCTCATACACATTGTTATGCTAGTATGAAGATTAAATATTATATTTTTAATATCTTCAGCTACTTTAAAAATTGTGGATATAATAAAACAAAAATGCATAGATATGTTACGACTGTCACTCACGAATTACTTCGTCGAACAATTCGACCGGTGATCGGACGTTAAAGACGTCCATGCTCAGGAGTTTGCAGTCAGTTCGCGTCGCGCCCTTTGCGCAAACTTCTGAGGATGGACGTCTTTAACGTCCGATCACCGGTGGTCGTATTGTTCCACGTAATAACTCGTGAGTGACAGTCGTAGCATATCATTAATTAATGAATCACGCTCACGTTAGCTTATATAACAAAAAAATGCAGTTACATAAACGTTTTGATTTTAAATTCTTATCAATTGACCTTCGCCAATCGGTATAAATCAATATTGAATTAATGTATGTATTGAAACAATGATGTAATAGTCCAGTTTTTTTTAATACCTGCTCATTGTTTGGCCATTTTGTTGTCTGTGATCTGTTCTATGAACGCTAAAGCTGTATAGTACATAAATAATGCTCTGAAGTAACCAAGGAAGTTATATGTACGTACTTACGTACAACTGGAACGATATCTCTCATATAAAAAAGTGGTCTCACCGAAAACGTAATTTAAAAAGAAAATGCGAGAAAAGGAAGCATACGGAGGATCGGAAGTCTCATTCTCTCGTACAAAGTTTCAGGGTTTTCGCACAGACTAAAATAAACTTGCGAAATAATCATTACAAAGACAACTGTACCAAAGAGGTCACCTATTTAATATATTTACATAGTACATCCTCTTTGGTGTCCGATGAGATTTTATATACTATTCTGGAAATTAAAGTTCTTGTCCTGTTTGTTTATCGAGTTTATTTGCTGTCATCTGAGGTCTGGCACTATAAATAAGAAAGAGACAACAAGGGCGTCCGCTCACGTCCTTGTCTTTTTTATTTTTAAATCGTTTTCAAGGTCAAATAATCGATACCCCGCTTTTTCTTTGAAGAGATCGTTCCAGTTGTACGTAAGTACATATAACTTCCTTGGAAGTGACAATCAACTCTGCGCATTTTGTAACCTGTTGATACCTACATGATACAAAAAAAAACGGGTCCTGCCTAAGATAGATACATTCTATCTTATTTTCATTAATAAACTGTCGTTATGCCTCAAAGTACAGATTTGTTTGGATGTAATTTTCTTATAGAAAATAAATCCACCATTATATTTTCTCATAGAAAATAAATCCACCATCATATTTTCTTATAAAAAATAAATCCACCAACATATTTTGATCTGTTAAATACAGTCGGACTTATCATTATTGGTCTAGTCTCAACAGTGTATGAGGCCTTGTCTTTTGTATATTTTTGTTTTATTTATTTATATTGGTACGTAGATAGTATTAATTTAATTGAAATGTATATTTCAAATAACTAGCTTTATTCTGCATTCGACTTTTGTCGCTTCGTGAAATATGTATTTCTGAATAAATGTTTGGTGATTTTATAATCTATGCCTTTTATTACCTGCCCACTTTACCTTTACCATCAATAATAATCTGTTAGTATACCGTGTAGATGCATTTAATCACCTACCCACTTTACCATAAATAACCTGTAGATACCGTGTAGTTGCATTTAATCTCCTATCCACTTTACCTTTACCATCAATAATAACCTGTAGACTAGAGTAGGTATAGGAGTAGGAGCGGTTATGTAAGGGCACAGAATAAATAATAGTACAAGTACAGAAGGATAACTGAGTAAAGTCATTTAAATAAATAGCGACTCTCGCTATAACGCTATAAAGCGCAATTTAACTACTCGCACAGCGCTGCGATCTTTCAATTATATTTACCTAGAAGGCGCTCGCCCATCGTGTGCAGGCTAGAATGCACCTTATCACAACGCGCGAGAACTTCCACTGCTCTAAACCGTTTCAGAATCGCTCTGTCCCTTTTTCGCTCGGTAGGGTTGTATTAAGATATGACTAGGCACTTGTACTACTAATTATTCTGTGATATGTTATGACTTAGATATTGTAACAGAATAAATAAGTAATAATGTATATTATATTATTACTTATTATTATAAATTAAAATAGTTCTATTACATACAATGACATTCTTATCAGAATAGACCTACCTCATTTTTACTACCTACCTATCCCGTTTTCAGAACGCCGATAAGTTTAGTGAGATACCTACCTACGTATAAGTGTCGTTGGTTGATTATGATTATATCCTATCACTTTGATGAATAAAGGTGTCTGAATTCCTTGCTTTATAATGAGTGAAAGTCGTCATTTCTATCACTATTCAAACAGCCGAATGCTATGCAATACCTTCTAGGTTACTTCTCGGTACTCATAATTAAAACACGAATAAAATGTGTCAATAACTTTACGTAAGTAGGTACTTTATCGCTAAGTACAAGGCGCGCGACTCATCGAGCGCACGCTTGACACTCGACTGAACGGACCCGAATATTGCGCCCTCGAATTTATTTGTACTTGTTGCGGAGTGCGACCGCCCTGGTAAGGGATAGTTTATGACGTAGCGTAAAGACTTGCTAGGAGATATATTTTACCCATACTATGGGGTAAAAAAGCAACCATCACCAGCCTTAGTTTGATAACCATTGTGACTTGACATAGTAAAAACAAGTACAAACATCGCTATACTTCACCTTAGTTAAGTAAATAAAATAAATTTAATAACCTTAGTTAAAGATGTGCGTTTTATAAAATATAATATTGCTTATGTCCGACGCTATAGTCGGCTCCTCACTAGGGCATGCAAAATCGAATGGTTTCGATTCCGAAACTTGAGTTCCGACTCCTTAAATACTGGACACCTAATTCCGGAACTATCAACTTCTTAATGGTTTTTGATTTCTAGGAAAAGAAAGATTTCTACGAATCAAACAAGCTGTGATCTATCAGGCTTTTAATCAATATAAGAATGCCACGGACAATGTGTGGATTTTCTTCTTTTCATGTAAACGTACCTTCCGGTTTAATCGAAAAAATACGAGTCAAAACGAAACTAAACTTTGTAGATAATTGAACAGGCCCATAATAATATCTAGCTTAGGACTGCAGCGTTTTATTTTATCGCAACAAGAAAATGTAACAAAATGGGTGGTTTTTTTTAGTTCACTCATTTTACTAGTACTAGGTTGCTCAATCGCGAATGATTTATCTTCTTATGGAGCCTAAAAAGTACAAAATAAAAATTGGGGTCCAAATTTTCGTTCAGGCTCACATTGTCTAGTGTCCTAGTTTATCATATTTTGTTTTTTGATTACTTGCATACATACATATTCGTATTACAAACAATACAATCATATTAATATGCACATGATTGTACTATTTATGTACCTAATACGTATGTATGGGTCAGATAGACAACGAACATATTTGAGGATATCATTGTCATCGTGTCTTCATTATGAACAACTTTTACTATAAGATCAATAAATCACGAAAAATTTAAGCAAGTCCATACATTTCAGTGAACGCGAATGGTATTTTTTATCGATCTGCTGCGTATGTATGTTTATAGTTCGTATGCATTGGCTTGCGAAAGCGAAGGGATTCAAAATATTTTCATCCATCTACAGATACCAAGTTTCATTTGAATTCAGTGAGTATTTCGGCGTGATGCGCTGCCAAGGTACAGACAGACAGACAGACGGACAGACAGACAGACAGACAGACAGACAAAAATTACAAAAATACAGTTTGGCTTTAGTATTGAACATAGAACGGCTTCCAAAAAAAAATAAAAAATATCTTCAATTTACAGAATTTGGGGACATTATCCCGCAGGAATTCTTTATTTTTTCGGGATAAAAATTATCCTCCATTTTTACCCATTATATAAACTATGACTGTGCCAAGTTGCAACAAAATCCGTTTAGTAGTTTCAGCGTGATACGTGTTCTTTTAAATAACTTTCAACGCCTATCCTGCGAGAACCCTTTAATTTTTCGGGATTAAAAATATTCTATGTCCTACCTCGTAGTATGAACTCAAATCATACCAAGTTTCATTTAAATTCATTGAGTAGTTTCGGCGTGATGCCTAGCCAAGATACAGACAGACAGACAGACAGACATACAATAAAAATAAAAAAAAGTTTTGGCTTCAGTATCGAATATAGAGTACCCTCCAAAGAAAATTTCAAAATATCTTCAATGTACAGAATTGGACCCGTTACAGTTTTATTATAAGTAAAGATTAATAGCGTATCTGAAGAGGATGTCTGATGGATTTAAACCTAAAAAATCCAAAGTGTTCTTGGTCAAAAACGTGGAGACTTTCCTTAATGAGGCACCCGACAAAGTCTTTCTTGCCGTAAAAGTAAGTAACTATGTATATGGTGGATTAGTAAAGTAGTTATAACCATAGTGTTTTAAAATGCGCAGTTTATTGTAACCTGTATTTCGATAGATACTTGTCTTATTCACATTCGGTTTTGTTACAGGTGGCTTTAATTTTCGGAGTACATGGAGCTTGTCGTGGCAATTAACTTTTAAAAATAACTGTTGATGATGTCGAAAATCACTCGGATGATTTACTGTTAGTAAAGCTGACAGACACAAAAACAAAAATTGACCTATCCTTCGTAATCCGAGAAGAATACAAAACTATTGTACAGAAATACCTGGACCTGCGTCCTGCTGATATGAAGACCAATCGGGTTTTCATCCGTTATCAAAATGGCAAGTGCTTCAAACAAGTTATGGGAAAAAATAAAATTTCTAACATGCCACAAGAAATCGCTACTTATTTGAAATTACAAGATATCAAGCTGTACATTGTCAGGACATTGTTTTCGTCGTACTTCTACTATCCTTTTGGCAGATTCTGGAGCGGACTTAATTGTTCTTATGCGACATGGAGGATGGAAGTCGAGTACTGTAGCAGAGGGGTATATAGAAGATTCCATTGAGAACAAGGCGAAAATATGTGAACTCATCGTGGAAAACATTAAATTGCAACCTTCAGTTAATCCATCCATGCCACTGTCGCCGCGCCCATCTACATCTAAACAACGAGATTCACCGTCACATTTTCCTCAAAATGATTCAGATTCGAACATTATTTCAAACACGCAGAATATAAAATCTACAACAATCTCTAATCCTAATAAAACTATAACAATAAATTTTAATAATTGCGAAAATGTCTCAAATGTAAATATACGTTTTTAGTTGTTTTATTATTAGATACTATTTAATTTAAATTTAGTTGTTACTCTATGTTTTATTAAATAATAATATTACAATAGAGAGTTGGGTAAACGCTTCCTCTAAAAAACGGGTAAAAAGGGGGCTACTGATTATATATTAAATCCAATTTCTCAATTTCCAATAAAACATCGTGCCAAGAAGGTCGAAATTATGATACAGTAATGTTTTATTTATATTACATTTAAGCTATCATAACTTTGAATACCTATCCCACAGGTACCCTATATTTTTTGGGGATAAAATGAATCCGTAATTTTAATACATAATATGAACTTTGACTGTGCCAAGTTACATCAAACTCCGTCCAGTAGTTTCAGCGTAATGTGTTCTTTTAAATAACTTTCAACCACTATCCTGCGGGAACTCGTGATTTTTTCGGCAATAATTCCAATTCGGATAATTTAGAACAATAATAATAACAATAATTTGGATAATTTAGAAAAAACTCAAAAACAGAAAAGAATTCTGTCAATTTAGGTACTTTGTTTTATGTTTAATTTGTAAATTTGTTAGTTTTACCTGAAGTGCATGTTTAAAAAATAAATAAATT
The DNA here is from genome assembly GCA_946251855.1 of Alsophila aescularia. Taxonomy (NCBI): domain Eukaryota; kingdom Metazoa; phylum Arthropoda; class Insecta; order Lepidoptera; family Geometridae; genus Alsophila; species Alsophila aescularia. Next base: position 24,039,149 of record OX276385.1, read on the forward strand.
ATCATTATTTCATAATTTAAAATCCCTCATAAAAAAGCGCCCTCTTGCGGCTATTTTCATTGGTAACTAAACTGCTTTCTTTTTTATATTTTTAACCCCCGAACAAAGAGACGGGTATTATTTATTGTGTGTGTGTGTGTGTGTGTGTGTGTGTGTGTGTGTGTGTCCCCGAGGGTGTGTGCGTGTGTGTATATCTGTGGCATCGTAGCTTCCAAACTAATGTACCGATTTTCATGCGTTTTTTTTTGGCTGAAAGCTAATGTGATTGAGATGGTTCTTAGCTATATGGGGAGGGGGAGGTGAGAAAAAGGGGTGAGAATCGTAGCTTCCAAACGAATGGTCCGACTTAGGTGCGGTTTTTTTATGTTTGAAAGCTGAGGTAAGTGAGATGGTATATTAGAGTACGAGTATAGATAGCACAATGGAGTATCTTACTTTCTTAACACCCTCTGGTAGGACCTTTACACTTGAGAACGTAGTATCTGTACTTATAATAAAGCAATAAGAACAAAAAAGACACTACCTACATAATTTACCAGCATCAACAACTCAGGCGAATAAACCAAAGGCATCAAAGTTCTCCCTCCGATATAACTAGATTGCGCTGATTGACCTTAAAACACGCAAGCATTTCATTCACTGCAACCATGTGTCCCGCTAAATTAAAATTTATAAAGTTTTTCGGATTCGGCTCACACTAGGACTAGCAGGACCTCCAAGCCCTTGCAACTGATTTAAAAACTGGGGTACTTGGTATCTTAAGCCTTGCATGCACTGCCTTGCGGTGGAACGCGGTGCGTTTATTGAAGCGTTTATTTTATATGGTATTATATGCGTTTATTTCATTGCAATACGTGCACTTCTATGAAATGTCATAGAAGTGCAAGTGTGTTATAACGCATATTCTGTGAAGACCTGGACCAAACCTACAACTGGTCGGTGGTGGGTTGGCTTTTTGTCCTGGAATAATACGTGTGAGCTACTTTTAAATGAAATGACCACGTGGGCAAAGCCGCGGGCACAGCTAGTAAATAATATAGTTGGGAGCCCAGATATTGCAAGCATATTCTAGTACACTGCGAACATAAGCGTAGTAAACTGTTTTAATGCAAGTAAGATCAGAGAAAGGTTTTCAATTTTGGATTACGAAGCCAAGGTTCTTATAAGTTTTATCTGTAATATAGTCTACGTGTTCAGCCATGGTAAGTTTACTATCTAGGATAACTCCAAGATCCCTTATGGCACCAACTGTAGCTGTAGGTATCTTGTTTAATTTATATGTAAATAATAATGGATTTGGCTTGCAAGTAAAAGAAATTTGCTGACACTTAGGTACGTTAACAGTTATTTTATTATCCGAATAGTATTTTGCGAGTATATTGAGAGTATTTTGCAGATTAACACAGTCGTGATGGCTTTTAACTTAACAAAAAATCTTTTTGTCATCTGCGTATAACAGATAATTACTAGATGTGAACTATTTATAAATATAAAATATATAAGCATTATATAAAAGTGGTCCCAAATGAGATCCTTGTGGAATTCCCGAGGGAATTTCCACAAGGTCCGATCTAAATCCACCAACCAACTAACGCTTGGGCCCAATTTGTAAGGTAAGATTTTACCCATCGCAATAGATCACCATGGATAAAACGATCAAAAGCTTTTTCGAAGTCCGTGTAGACCACATCAACCTGTCCTCCACCCGCCATATTTTCTAATACAAACTGTGTGAACTCGGCCAGGTTAGTAATAGTGGACCTGCGTCTCAAGAAGCCGTGCTGAGTTTGGCTAACGCCACTCACAATAGTGTCATAGATTTGGGCACAAACAATTTTTTCAAATTTTTTGTTGAATGGGTCTATAAAAACTCCCTCGGACAAAGATCTGTTTTATATAATTATAAGAGGTTCAACAAGAGATTCAGCACAGTTATGAATGAAGATAGGAGGAATTTCATCAGTACCAGGCGATTTATTAATGTCTGTTGCTTTAAGCAACTTAAGTAGTTGACTCTCACAAATAACTACCTTACTGACGACAAAAGCTTCACTACAAGCAGGTAGATCTAACTCTGATATGTTAAAATTAGTAGAAGGTTATACGAAAACACTTTCAAAGAAGTTATTAAAACCGTTACAAATATCCAGACCGTTATCATAAACATCAGCACCCAGTGACAAAGATTTAGGATAATTTGATTTACCTCTCATTAACTTAATATATGTCCACATTTTTTTAGGGCAAAATTTGGTATCTTCCTGAATATGCGTTATAAAATTATTATATAGCTCACCCTCTAACTTTTTAGCTCGTGAACGTAGCAAAGAGAATTCTTTGTAATCTATGTCATTATTAAATAATTTCCATTTAGCGTGTGCTTTTAATTTATCACGAATGATGTTATTCAGAACTTTATTGTACCATAGCGGAAAGTTATTGCCTATTTTAGTTTTGCGTTTTTGGCACAAATAAATCAATACATTTATAAAGTTAATTATTTAAAATTATTTAAACATTCAACGGCACAATTTACCGAGTTGCATGACTCAAAAGTAACTTTCCAATCAAGTTTATTCAGATAATCAGTAATTTTATCGTACTTACAATTTCTAAAATTATATTTTGTTATATTTTGTTGAAAATTTCCCTTATTGCATTCTTTGAATGGAACAAGGGAAATGTTAGTTGATCTATCATTTCCCTTGTTTTAATCTATTATTAAAGTAGGGTGAGCTGTATCTACTTTTACAAGTGAGATCTGTGTTAAATCCACTGTAGCGGAAAAATAGGTAAATATCAATGACAACAATGTATTAACAGCGTGGTGTCAATCATTCCCGTACGTTAGTGATTTTCGTACTAATCTGAAAAAATATTATAATTTAAAATAAAATTTAATTGTGTTCCTCATGTGGTAAAGTGCTTTGTACATCATTACAATGGTGCAGTGTTGTGTTTTAGGTTGTAAGAACAGAACAGAACAGGGTTTGTGTGATGTTACATTTCACAGGTGGGTATTGGCCTTTTATTCATACAAAATATCGTCTATATGCATATATTGATTAGGGTGTATTGATGCAAGGACGACTAATTTAGAAGTAAAGTTCGTTTATAATATACCAAATTAAGCTTAAAGCAAATCAAGGCCTAACCACAAAGTCATTGAATTAGAGCTGCCATATCTAGTTTTGATTTTTACCCTAGTTTCCTAGACGTTTTCCGGAAATGGCACAATGTATTGGATTTGATAGTTTTATCCGCAAAATGTGGAGCCTTTTGTCCAAAAACCGGTAGCTAATACTAGTTACCGGTTTTTGGACAAAATTTTTTTTTTCATATAATTATTTTTATGATTTTAGCAGTTAACACCTGCTTAGCGTAAACAAATATAATAATTTCCTTTTGGAAAAATTTGGATCGCAAATGAAATTGTTTTTTTTATTTGATATATGATTTTTCCTTTAGAAAATTAGTATTTAAGTAGATAATTACTCACTTATTATTTTTTATTGTTTACTAATATTAAAATATGAAAAATTGTTATTCCTAAACTATTTTCTTACAGATTTCCATCATGTGAAGGACTGGTGGAAATTTGGACTCTAGCACGTGGTAGATATGATTGGAAGCCAACGCAAAACTCCAGGCTTTGTTCCAACCACTTTACGAGTGATTTATTAATAAGGCGTGGAAATAAAAAGTTTTTGAAACCGGGTGCTCTACCAACTAATAATATTCACGTAAGTATCTATGGTTTTAGGCTTCTCTACACAAATGGTGACAACGGGAGCCTTTTACTATGCATTTTATGTCTGTCTGTCTGTCTATCTATCCGACCTTTAAGGAGCTTTAAGCGTCAAGCTTGGTATAATTATAGTGCATAGGTATGTGGTGTAGGTAGGTAATTTTTTAATAGAACATACAAAATACGTACGTAATTTTCGTCTATTCCCGTTGTCCCCCACTTTTTGTCCACCACTGGGAGACAATGGGGAAAAAGTAGCGTTGTCCTCCAGTGGTGGATATCGAAACTAACCATGGCCCAATGTCCCTCACTACTTAACACAGATGACAGTTGTCAAAGTGACAGGTGACAGATGTCAAAATGACATGTCAGACGGCAAAGTCATAGGTCATAGGACCTGTCATGATCTCATCGATATCTTAAGGGCTATAACTCTGAATCTATTCATCCTGGACTAGTATTTTCTTTACAGGAGTGATAGATCTCATCGATTTCTTCGTTTTGGATGACAGCTGTCAAACGTAAAAGGGCTATAACTCTGAAACTAATGATCCTAGACTATTAGTTTGTTTACAAAAGTGGTAGATCTCATCGATAGCTTCGTTTTGGATGACAGCTGTCAAACTTGAAAGGCCTATAACTCTGAATCTATTCATCTTGGACTAGTACTTTCTTTACAGAAGTGATAGATCTCATCGATTTCTTCGTTTTGGATGACAGCTGTCAAACTTGAAAGGCCTATAACTCTGAATCTATTGATCCTGGACTAGTACTTTCTTTACAGAAGTGATAGATCTCATCGATTTCTTCGTTTTGGATGACAGCTGTCAAACGTAAAAGGGCTATAACTCTGAAACTAATGATCCTAGACTATTAGTTTGTTTACAGAAGTGGTAGATCTCATCAATATCTTCGTTTTGGATGACAGCTGTCAAACTTAAAAGAGCTATAACTCTGAATCTATTGATCCTGGACTAGTACTTTCTTTACAGAAGTGATAGATCTCATCGATATATCGATAACAGTTGTCAAAAGTAAAAGGGCTATAACTCTGAAACTAATGATCCTAGACTATTAGTTTGTTTACAAAAGTGGTAGATCTCATCGATAGCTTCGTTTTGGATGACAGCTGTCAAACTTGACAGGCCTATAACTCTGAATCTATTCATCTTGGACTAGTACTTTCTTTACAGAAGTGATAGATCTCATCGATTTCTTCGTTTTGGATGACAGCTGTCAAACTTGAAAGGCCTATAACTCTGAATCTATTGATCCTGGACTAGTACTTTCTTTACAGAAGTGATAGATCTCATCGATTTCTTCGTTTTGGATGACAGCTGTCAAACGTAAAAGGGCTATAACTCTGAAACTAATGATCCTAGACTATTAGTTTGTTTACAGAAGTGGTAGATCTCATCGATATCTGCATTTTGGATGACAGCTGTCAAACTTGAAAGAGCTATAACTCTGAATTTGTTCATCCTGGACTAGTACTTTCTTTACAGAAGTGATAGATCTCATCGATATCTTCGTTTTGGATGACAGTTGATATCTTTTCATAGATATCTTATAAACAAACTAATGGTCTAGGATCAATAGTTTCAGAATTATAGCCCTTTGAGTTTGACAGCAGTCATCCAAAACAAAGATATCGATGAGATCTATCACTTCTGTATTCCCGTTGTCCCCCACTTTTTGTCCACCACTGGGAGACAATGGGAAAAAAGTAGCGTTGTCCTCCAGTGGTGGATATCGAAACTAACCATGGCCCAATGTCCCTCACTACTTAACACAGATGACAGTTGTCAAAGTGACAGGTGACAGATGTCAAAATGACATGTCAGACGGCAAAGTCATAGGTCAATACCTGTCATGATCTCATCGATATCTTAAGGGCTATAACTCTGAATCTATTCATCCTGGACTAGTATTTTCTTTACAGGAGTGATAGATCTCATCGATTTCTTCGTTTTGGATGACAGCTGTCAAACGTAAAAGGGCTATAACTCTGAAACTAATGATCCTAGACTATTAGTTTGTTTACAAAAGTGGTAGATCTCATCGATAGCTTCGTTTTGGATGACAGCTGTCAAACTTGAAAGGCCTATAACTCTGAATCTATTCATCTTGGACTAGTACTTTCTTTACAGTAGTGATAGATCTCATCAATTTCTTCGTTTTGGATGACAGCTGTCAAACTTGAAAGGCCTATAACTCTGAATCTATTGATCCTGGACTAGTACTTTCTTTACAGAAGTGATAGATCTCATCGATTTCTTCGTTTTGGATGACAGCTGTCAAACGTAAAAGGGCTATAACTCTGAAACTAATGATCCTAGACTATTAGTTTGTTTACAGAAGTGGTAGATCTCATCAATATCTTCGTTTTGGATGACAGCTGTCAAACTTAAAAGAGCTATAACTCTGAATCTATTGATCCTGGACTAGTACTTTCTTTACAGAAGTGATAGATCTCATCGATATATCGATAACAGTTGTCAAAAGTAAAAGGGCTATAACTCTGAAACTAATGATCCTAGACTATTAGTTTGTTTACAAAAGTGGTAGATCTCATCGATAGCTTCGTTTTGGATGACAGCTGTCAAACTTGAAAGGCCTATAACTCTGAATCTATTCATCTTGGACTAGTACTTTCTTTACAGAAGTGATAGATCTCATCGATTTCTTCGTTTTGGATGACAGCTGTCAAACTTGAAAGGCCTATAACTCTGAATCTATTGATCCTGGACTAGTACTTTCTTTACAGAAGTGATAGATCTCATCGATTTCTTCGTTTTGGATGACAGCTGTCAAACGTAAAAGGGCTATAACTCTGAAACTAATGATCCTAGACTATTAGTTTGTTTACAGAAGTGGTAGATCTCATCGATATCTGCATTTTGGATGACAGCTGTCAAACTTGAAAGAGCTATAACTCTGAATTTGTTCATCCTGGACTAGTACTTTCTTTACAGAAGTGATAGATCTCATCGATATCTTCGTTTTGGATGACAGTTGATATCTTTTCATAGATATCTTATAAACAAACTAATGGTCTAGGATCAATAGTTTCAGAATTATAGCCCTTTGAGTTTGACAGCAGTCATCCAAAACAAAGATATCGATGAGATCTATCACTTCTGTAAAGAAACTACTAGTCTAAGATCAATAGATTCAGAGTTATAGCCCTTTTAAGTTTGACAACTGTCATCCAAAACGAAGATATTAATGAGTTCTATCGCTTCTGTAAAAAAATACTAGTCTAGGATCAATAGTTTAGAGTTATAGCCCTTTTAAGTTTGACACCTGTCATCCAAAACGAAGATCTCGATGAGATCTTGACAGGTATTGATCTATGACTTTGACAGCTGACATGTCACTTTGACATCTGTCACCTGTCATGTTGACATGTGACATGTGACTGTTACCTGTGTAAAGTAGTGGGGTCAAAGCCACATGGTTAGTTTCGATATTCACCACTGGGGGACAACGGGAATAATTCAGTAGCGTTGTCCACCACTAGATATAAAAGACTGATCGTTCATGGTGAACTTAAACATGTTGAAACGCTACTTTTTTCCCATTGTCCCCCAGTGGTAGACAAAAAGTGGAGAACAACGGGAATAGACGTAATATTTTGTGTAGAACGTACCTGCTTATATTAGGGTGTAAATATTGTTTAAGAAGGACCTTAACTTATTTATTTCATTTTACAGACTTCTGATCTTTCTTCAAAACCTGGAAGTGTGAAGTCAAATGAAACTCAATCGGAGATATTTGAAAAATCAACTGAAACGCTGCTTTCAAAAGAAGGGTCAAGAAAACGCAAAGTTGAAGAGGAAACACCAGGAACGAAGAAACTTCGTAAAATTGCTGAGAATAGGCTAAAAAAGTTACGAGCGGTGCGGCAAGCTAAACGACGTCTTCTTAAAAGGAATGCAGAACTAACTAATATTATATCGGAACTCCGAACAAAATCTCTTTTGTCTTATGAAGACACAGACTTTTTAAATTCAATTGAACCATTCATCATCGCGACTTTTTGAGACGGTTTATTGGTGATGATTCAAAAAATACTCGATACTCACCGTCATTACGAAAATTTCCTTTATGTTTACATTTTTTAAGTCCCAGAGCTTATTCCTACGTACGTGAACAATTCAACACCTGTTTGCCTCATCCACAAACCCTAACTAATTGGTACCGTTCAGTTGACGGTAGTCCAGGATTGACAAAATAATCTTTGGAGGCAATTAAATTAAAAGCTAAATCAACAGGTAAAAATTACGTTTCGGTTAGTTTTGATGAAATGGCAATGAAAATGTGTGACGTTTTCTGAGGGTGAATTTTTTGGTACAGTGAACATTGGATCCAGTGTAGGTAGTGACGACGCCCGATTGGCCAAACAGTCTTTAGTGTTCATGGCCACTGCTATTAACGATTCGTGGAAAATTCCCGTAGGATATTTTTTAATTGACAGTCTTTCTGGCGAACAAAAAGCTGAATTGACAAAGAGCTGCGTTCAGTTGCTAACGCAATCTGATGTTGAAGTTGTATCAGTGACTTGCGATGGATGCCCGTCTAACTTCGCAATGGCTAGAATTTTAGGGGGTAAAATTAATTCTAATAATCCACAGGACATAAAAACGAATTTCAAAGTCGATGTAGATGAGATTCAAAAAACAATTGTGTTTTATCCTGATCCTCCGCATGTGTTAAAACTTCTTCGCAATATCTTGGGTGATAAAGGTGTGATTTTGGACTCTAATGGAGAAATAAAATGGGAGTTTATTAAAAATTTGCATAATCTACAGGATACAGAAGGATTGCACTTGGGTAAAAAATTGCGCAAAGCACACGTTAATTTTTCTAAACAAATTATCAAGGTCAAGCTTTCGGCGCAACCTTCAGTATCTCTGTAGCAGTTGCAATAGATTTTTGTAGATGTGACCTTAAATTACCGGAATTTCTGAATTCTGCTCACACAACAGATTTCATTAGAAAAGTGAATAATCTGTTTGATATTTTGAATAACAGAAATATTAATGCATATGGCTTAAAAAAGACATTAAATAAGAAAAAAAATGAGGAAATAAGTTTATTTTTAAATGACATGCTTTTTTTCCAAATAAATTGAAACTCCTAGACGGCCAAAAAATCGGGAACTCCAATAGAAAGGCTGCTATAATAGGATTCAGTTGCAATATTCGCAGTCTTTTACTTCCGTATGAGCGGTTAGTTGCAACAGGTTATTTAATGTTTTAACCTGCATACAAACTATGTCAAGATCATCTTGAATCATTTTTAGCGCCACCCGAGCAAAGGGCGGCTTCAATAACAATCCATCTCCCTTACAGTTTAAGGCAGCATATAAAAGACTGGTCGTTCATGGTGAACTTAAACATTTTGCAACTGGAAACTGTACTATTTTAGAAAATATAGATATCTTAACATACACACATTAAAGGTATGAAAAAAAAAACAACTCCAGTCTGTCCATGCTAAAAGATCCTATTGTAATGGAATAATTTGAAAGTAATGCATTAAATTTGGATAACTTATCACAAGATCATGATTACTTTCCAGATCCTAGCAGTATCACGGAATACTCTAAAGAAGTAATTGCTTATATAGCAGGGTTTGTGGTCACAAAAATATCTAAAATTATCAAATGTAGCAACTGCCTGCAAAACGCGATTGACACATCTAAATCAGTAAGGCGATTAATTAGTCAAAAAGACAAGGGTGGTCTTTGCTTCCCTAGTCAAGATGTTGTTGATATATGCATTTTAACTGAAAAGGTACTTAAAAGAAATGATACAAAATCTGGAACAAATTTAATTACACGAAAGAATGTGAAACAATACTTACTACACGAAAGTTTTAAAACATGTAGCGGTAAACATTTTTTAAATGCCATGGTGATATATTTGATTGTTCACCTTTAGACAACCATGAGCTTCTACTCACAAAAGCTATCAAAATGGAGTACCTAAAGGTGAGACTACATTACATGGCTAACCGTATATCGGAACCAAATGAAAAATTAAGAAATATATATAATAAGTTGATTTTGTTTAAAAATGAATAAATTAATGTAAAATGTTATCAAGTCTCATTGTTTATAGTAACAAAACATCCTCCTAACCTATAGTATTGTTGCAACCTAACGTCCCTTATTTTTATAGAAACATAATAAAGTGGCAACATTATTAGAAAATAACGCTATCTTTTACCCGGTAACATTGTTCCTGGGTCCATTGTTTACGCCATCGATGAAATGTCTTTTATTAAATTGATGTATAGATAAAATAAGTATTCGATGAGTCGTCATAGATTAAATGAAATTAGGTGTAACGTGTTTCGAAGTAGCGTAATGAACCCAAAATAATAGCACTTTTACAAGTAAAAATTAACATCTCCTGAACAAAGAGAAATACATAAAATATTATATATTTTTTTTTTAATTTAAACCGATCGAGTCAGTCACTGCTAAATTTACATTACTCTTCCATTGTACTATTTTTTTTGCGCAAACGGAATCAAACTGTGAGAAACACCAACAATATTGTTGCTTGCCGACGCCATATTGACAGTGTGTGGGCTTCAGCGCCAGGTAGTAGAAAGTAGATCTAAATTTTAATAACAAGGCAAGGCAAGTAGTTCAACGTTATCGATCCAAACTATTTGCCTAACTGTTTGATTGAATGGCTGAATATCATTCGAACGTATATAATTCATTAATTGAACGGCGCCGTTTAATAAACAAGCTAGGCAGTTAATAGAACGGCGGATTAAGTGTTTTATTGAAGAATCCCTGTAGGAACCCCTCAAATATATTATAGGTATTTGTTAAATCCTTTGTCATTTAACTTGTAACAAATAAAAGATTGAGACCTTTTTCTTGAAATGTCTGGAATGTGAAACTTAGTTTTTAAGGGATAGTACCTATCTAAACGAGCGAATATAAATTCAAATTAAAGGTGTCGGAAAATGAATACGACTTACTGAGATACAAAGTGTATGAAAGATTGAGGGCGAATACGAATAATAATAAAAATATATTAATATAATTGAAAGCGTGGCTTGAAAATACAAGTTTGAGTTACAGAACTTACTTGGTATAAAATGAGCCCAATAAGTGTTTTTTTCGCCCGCTTTAGTATTTAAATCGTTTTTAAGAACTTGAATTGCTAGTATAGATTAATTATTTCTCACTTTTAGCTCCTCATTTTTCATATTTTTAGTGATTCATAAATGTTGCCATTTAAGTTATTTTTTTCCAAACGTAATTTAACGCCGCTCGGCTTAGTATTAAAGTATCCCATTAACAGTCACCAATATGAATTTATTTGCCCGATTAACAATATGCCGCTTTTAGGTAAGTGAATAGTATTACTAGGGAGCGAAACAGATTATCTGTGTAGCGAAATAATATTTTGCCGGCGAGGGCGCTATTTTGAATCCAGAGCCGAGTGAAGGATTCTAGAGTAGAGTCCCGAGCGTAGCGAGGGATTCTTAAGTAGAATTCTAAACGTAGCGAGGGATTCAATATACGTCGCCCGAGGGAAAATAATTTTGAGTCCGAGTAATACACTCTACTTTTCGTCCCCCTCTATGAGAAAAAGAAATAAAATTCGTTTGTAGATACTTTACAGCTCATTTATTTATTTACAAACACAAATTAAAAATGTATATATCCCCCCCCCCCAACTCCCCCCCCCCCGCTCCACCCCCTCCACCCGCTCCACCCCCTCCATCCACCCTCCATCCCTCTCCATCCACTTCCCCCCCCAATATAGCTAAGAACCAAGCCCCGGTTCTTAGCTAATGGGTCACAGCCCCGGCCGCCGAGCGCAGCCCTATGTGTCTCTGGAAACGTAAACAATGGAAGGTCAAATCAAATCAAATCAAATCAAATTATTTATTTGTCGAATGCACGTGTACAATAATAATGTATAATGATATAATAGAAGTAATGTCCCTATGCATTCTACCATTTACAAATGGTGTTCAAATATTAAAGTTTGATAAACACATTAAAAGTACATTAAAATTATTACACAAATGAAAATATATTAATTAATGTCAAAAATTGGTTAGAGTTAAGAAATTAAGTTATGTCAAATTAAATAGTAATATGCAATGAATTCAAAAGAGAGAAGAGATTAATTCTTATAGTCAAATTTTACGATTAATCGATTACATTTCTAATAATTATTCAGTCTTATCGTTCATTCGTTGATAGAGTAATATGCCTTTCTTAAAAGAAAATCTTTCAATTTTCTTTTAAAAATGTAAATTGAGCTAGTGCTTACAAAAATACTATGGCTATAAACGGTTGTGTGGGATTTAGGATTACGGAGTCTAGATTTATGTCTACTACTTGACAAAGTGTCATGTTTAGTAATGTCGGTCCTAATTAATGCAGCTGCCTCATAAATGTACAAAGATGGGAGAGTCAATAGCCTAAGACTTTGGAAATGAGGTTTACATGATTCTGTTTGGCGCAGCCCACATTTTTTCTGTGCCTTAAACGTAATTTCTTTGTCCGTTGAGTTGCCCCAGTACAGTACACCATATTTAACTGCAGATCCTACATAAGCGTGGTATGCAGTCAATAACGCTTGTTGGTTAGCCACTTTTTTGAGCATGTATAAAGCATAGGAGAATTGACTCAATTTAGTGCATACATGCTCCACGTGAGATTTCCATGACATATTTGAGTCTATGTGAATGCCAAGAAATTTAGTGCAAGTTGTCTCTGCTATAGGCGTGCCATTATAATGAATTAGTAGCGGAATCATTTGTGCATTTTTATTTTTAAATGTCATATAATTAGTTTTATCTAAATTTATCTTTAGATTATTAATATTTAACTAGTTTATTATGTCAGAAAGAGCTTTATTAATATCATATTCATATGCTTTGTTATAAGTATATAGTGCAGTGCTATCATCCGCAAATAAAACCATAGGATGGGGTATAGCTTTGGGTAGGTCATTAATATATAAAAGAAATAGGAAGGGGCCCAGTATACTTCCCTGTGGTACACCATGTTTTACTGTTCTAAGATCTGATAAATATCTATTTTCTGTTTTAGTTCTTAGACTCATCCTAGTAATTTCAGTTAACTGTTGCCTTCCTATTAAATATGATTCTATTGTCTGTAGTGCTTTGCCACGTACTCCATATATTTCTAGCTTTTTGAGCAATATAATATGATTTACATAGTCGAAGGCTTTTTTCATATCCATAAACAAAGCCGTAACTTGCTTTTTACTGTCTAGCCCAGTTAAGACATATTGTAAAAAATTATGAATTGCAATATTAATGGACATTCCTGTTCGAAATCCAACCTGTACATCAACATATTTTTTTTTCGAAATAATCATTAAGGTTATTGAACAATACTTTTTCAAAAACTTTTGCCAATATTGGTATCAGAGCAATAGGTCTATAGAAATGCATATCTTCTCTGTTTTGTTTTTTGAATATTGGAATTACTACCGATATTTTTAATTTACTCGGAAAATTACCAGTTTCCAGACATCTATTTATAATATGGCATACGATTGGTGCAATTATTTTGGAAACAGACTTAATAACTTTTGTGCAGACGCCATCGTAGCCTGTTCTATTGGTATTTCTTAGTGCTTGAATAATCTGATTAATACTATGGGGAGTGGTAGGGTTCATAAAGCAAGAATTTGATCTGTTATATGTCAAAATATTAGAGTAATTAATTTTATCATCTGCACTAGTTGTAATATTGTCAATAATTTTTTTATTAAATGTCTGTGCTATACATTTAGGCTTGGTAATTATGCTATCATAAAATTTAATTTTATTTATTTCTTCCGGTGGGGTATTATTTTTGTATTTTTTAATTATTTGCCATACAGCTTTAGATTTATTATTTGCGGTTTTTATTTGATAATTGTTTTGAGCTTTTTGTGTTAGTTTAATAACCTGTTTAAATACTTTTGTATATTGTTTAATTTTATTTTTATCGTTAGTACTGCATGATAATCTATATTTCCATAGTAGTTTTCTTTGACGCACTGAACAAAGCTTTATCCCTTTGCTTAACCATCGTGGGGTCCTAGAGATCGGAATTGATTTTGATTAAAGGTAAGCATAGATTGTAGAAAAGTTTAAACATATTATGAAATTCATCGAAAGCAACATTTTCGTCATCGATATTGTATACATCACTGAAAGAAACACATTGTAGGCAATCTATAAATTTTTTCATATTATCTTCACTATAGTCTCTTTTAAACTTAAACCAATGGGTAATTGTATAACTTTTTTTGCAACACTTGAGCGGTATGATCCGAGGGTGCTAATTCTAATACATTTGCTTTACAGCCTTTTATATTAAGAGCATACTTGTCCAAACATGTTTTGCTGCATATACGCGTTGGTTCGTTTAGAGATAATTTTAGATTATAACTAGCCAATATTTGCTCAAATTGTTTCGAAACAGGAGTTTTAATCGAAATCTCCACAGAGAACCAGCTTTTTACTTTTGAAGCATAGCTTTGTTAGTAAGCCATTCAATCTATCGAATAATAACTCTAAAACATCTCTTTTATTGTTAGGAGGTCGGTAAATACATACAACTATTAAATTGTGTTCCAAAAGTTCTATGGCTGTGCATTCAATTACGTTAGTGACACTAATAAGTTTAGAATCTTGCAGAACCTTAAATTTATGATTATTTCTAACCATAATGCAAGAGCCGCCATGCCTATTACTTCTAGAAAAGTTCGAGGCTAGTACAAAATTTGGAATTCTTAAGAGTTTTGCATCATCTACTATCATATTATGCTCAGTAATACACAATACGTCTAGAATCATTTTATCATTATAAATATTATTTATGTTTACTGTAAATTCATCTGCTTTATGTAATAATCCATTTATATTTTGATGTATTATGTTTATTTTGTTATACACGAAATAAATTGTTTTGTATAGACTCATAACCAGTATCAATATTTTGTGTCTCTCCATCTATGTTTTGTACATCTGTACAAGGTTATAGTGATTGTAAAAATTTCTTTGCTAGTTTTTCATAAAATCCATAATGTCATTAGAAACGGGTCATTTTTATATACATTATTATGTTTTGTGTTCTCGATATTACGGCACCGTTGCAGGCGCCTGAGACCTGAGTTTGCTCGTGTTAATAATGTTACGAGCTAGGGTTCGGATAAAAATAATGTATGCCAATAAAAATGGTTTGCAACACTGATGTTTCGCTTACGACTTCCGGTGAGCTCCACGTAAATACTTGACAGTCTAATGAGGATTTACAATCCTCCTTTGACTCCTTGGCTTGAGGGTCCTTGACACTTAAGCGAAAAGAAGGTAAACGATTATTTACATTAATAGATCACAAGGATTCCGAATGTATTGTTACGAGCTGGGGTTCGGATAAAATTTATTTATGCCAATTAAACCAACAAATAACACTTAATCACTTTTGAACTCGACTGTACTAACTAATCACTGAACTCAACTATAGCACTGTGGATTCGCTTCGAATCACTTCGATCGCACTCGCATCTTAGCCGAAATGAGACTGACTCCCGTATATACATAGTACTCTGTGATTGTCTGTATCCTGAGCCGCTGGACGCGCACGCCTTGCGCTTTCTGGAAAGTTCCGTAGGCGCTCGCACATTGCATCATCCAGGTCCCGCTTATAGCACGTTCTGGTACGAACTAGAGACGGCTAGAACCTTCCACCACTTCTCAGTACCATCTACTGTAGGAAAGTTCTAGTTAGTCTTCATTGTTTTTCTAAGAATTGAGCGGTGGCGTAATAATATTTATTGGCTTGGGTGAACTAATATCCAGATATGATCTGGAAGAGATCGCAGTGATTAAGGCCGTCCATTGTACTCTTTTTAATCGGCTTCACAAAAGGAGGAGGTTCTATGTTCGACAGTTTTTTTTGTTCACTTGTTTCTCCGTCAATTAAAGACTGATTTTGAAAATTCGTTTTTTTTAATATCATAATTGGATCAGTAGTTTTTTTCAGTTACTTATTAGTTAATCAATTTGAATTCGTTTTTTTTTTTTACTATTTTGTACTGCGCATTGTTATGGTCAATGTTAACGTTATAATTTTAGTTTTTTGTATAAAAGAGTTATCTATGTATGTGACATCTCACTTTTTATCGTTCCCGTGGCTGGGTGTACTTTGGCTGGAGCTGTCGCTGATCTCTGAACTGGAACTCCTGATGTCGCCACCGAACTGAAAGTCAACAGTTCAACGGTCATTTTTCAAAACGGGAGATTAAAAAAATAATTGGAAGAAACTATAAAAACACGCTCTGAAATTATTTCCTGATTTCCTAGTATTCTCGATAGGATTCGTTAAAACGACAACTGCTAGACAGTTGTTAGTTAAGGGTTTTTCTTCCTCCGTGTTGTAACTTGTACTGAAGACAAGATGTGCCCGCCGCGGCTTTGTCTGTGGTCATTTTTCTGGTTTAAAAATAAACTACGTGTTATTCCAGAATCAAAAGTACCAAAAAACATTACTTCAAATTTTTTCCAGTCTTCATAATTGGGTTAATGTCAAAATCCTTGTTAGATTTGCCCATTAACGGGGATTTTGAAACTTTTAGTCTCATAATCCCCGTTAGTGCTGCAAATTCATGCTCATAAGTTTAGATACTGACCCACTATCACAATTTTTGTGATAGTGGGTCAGTATCTAAACAATAAAACTATTGTAAATACTATGTGTGATTTTGATTTAAAAACACGTCACTAGTAAATAAACCATTCTATTCACTTTAGTTTCATTATTGATTTTTTATTAGGTAATCTAATTTTATTAGTAAAGGCTTAATTAGTCAACTCCCTGAAAAAAACTGTGATTGTTGAAGTTTATTTGCAACTATGCATCCGTAACCTACTAGCGTATCATATACCTTAGCAGTATCCTAGTGCCTATAGTAACTTATTATAAGATTTTATTCATCACATAAAAATAAGGCATTAGAATTTTCCATCTGGGCATGCAATTTCCCAGGATAAGGGAAAATCATATTATTTTACATGATTTTCCCCTTAATTGGGAAATCTAACGGGGATTTTGACACTAACCCGTCATAATTATCGTTTTTTATCGATAGCTCGGCTTTTACACATGGATTGAGATACTAAGTACAGCAGTTTTAGTGAAAACCGCATCATAATTGGTGTAGTGATTATTATGTGATGCTTAAACCTAACAACAAACAGAAAAAAATACTAGTTTAATTGTTTATTTTAAATCCCCTAGACATTTTATTTTAATTATTTTCTTAGTCCTCTGACTTTATCTCAAAGACTGCAAGTCAAATTTACAAATGCACTAACCTGTCCCGCACTGAGGGCCTTGTACACCACCTGCAGAATGAGCCAGTCAACTCCAGGTGCAGTGCTAGCAGCAGGCTCAACAGCGAGTTGAAGATTGTACTGAGAAAGCCTCATACTTTATCTCTAAGACTTAAAAACTAATTTACACAAGCACTTTCCCGTACCGCACCGATGGCCTTCTACGCCACCTGCAGGATGGGCCAGGTCCACACCAGGTGCAGCGCTAGCAGTAGGCTCAACAGCGAGTTGAAGATTATACTGAGCCTCATACTTTTCTCTAAGATTTACAGACTAATTTACAAAAGCACTTTCCCGTACCACACTGATGGCCTTGTACGCCACCTGCAGGATGAGCCTGGACCACACCAGTAGCAGTGCTAGCAGCAAGATCCACAGCGAGTTGAAGATAATACTGAGTGAGCCTCATACTTTATCTCTAAGACTTAAAAACTAATTTACAAAAACACTTTCCTGTCCTGCACTGATGGCCTTGTACGCCACCTGCAGGATGAGCCAGGTCCACACCAGGTACATTATTAGCAGCAGGATCAACAGCGAGTTCAAGATGTAGAACGCGGGGAACATTGGTACCTACTATCATCGGCGCACGGATCGATGTGCTGCGAACAAGTTGTAACTAGTGTAGGTACCTAACGTTTTAAAAGATTAACGGTAACCCAATGTCCCCAAGCATTAGCTAGTTCCGTATTTATTTCGGTCACAGACAAAAAAAAGCAGGCAGCCCCGAATTGAGAATATCTGTCAAAGTCACGTCAGAATTACTACCGACAATGTCCACCATTTTACTGATTCGTGACTTTGACTTGACAATTAATGACTGTAACATGACTTAATTTTAAACTATTAAACTTGACATTGGCGAAATTGCTAGTGGGCCAGTGCCTCCGCAGAAGCCATCTAATAAAAAAAGAAGAAGAATGACTGTTATTCTACAAGCGTAACTTTTTAAAGTGGAGAAGAGTATTTTGTCACTTATTAAAAAAGTAAAAATTTGGATACACGTCTTTTGTCCACTATTAAAGTAATGAAAAAGCAGGGGTTACACTAGGATGTACAAATAGGTAGGTAAAGGATACAGTGGAATTTCTAGGCATAATACACAATTCCATGGCGATGAGCGCAGTGCTGTGCCGCGCAAGATTTTGTGATATAAAGTTTTCGGTGACACTGCATTTATTATGAAATGGCGTCGTGCTTACCATTAGGCAAACGACCTAGGACATACCTAGGCCCCAATTCTCTTGCAATAGACATTGAAATGTCTAATATGACAACCTCGAAATTGAACACCAAATTAATATTATTGACATGGTCCACAAAAAGAGTTACTGAGATTTTGGGATTTTAGAAGCGATTTAAACCATATTTCGCCCAGCGATGTCTATTGCAAGAGATTCAGGTCCCAGCTCGTCTCGTGATTCGTTTGTATAAAAATGTATCGAATAGATTCCCATTAATGTTTAAATTGCATTTATAGAACTTGTAATGCTACAAATGTTTTTTTTAAATATTCTATCTAGTTTATCACCGTTCTTGGTGATTTGGCAAGTAACCATGCATACCAGGTGTAGCACGCTTGCCTCTAACACAGGTGAAATGCCATAAACTAAGTAATTTTGGTGGCTCCCCACTCCCTAATATTATATTGTTAGTCTGTACTAATATTGTAATCTAAAAATCCACTTGTATAATTTATGACAGTTCCACGTTGGGCTCCAAATTTTCAGTTTGTGCGACGAAATTCAAACTTACCTCCAAATAATATAGAACGGGTAGATCCCCAGTCTAGTGATGATCCACAGGACTGTAAACACAGCGAAAATGACGTCACTGACTTTCTGGTAGTTAGCATATTTGGCGGCTTTCACTGCGTTGAGCAATATATCAACGCCGTCGTGCATCAGCGGCACCAGCGTCCCGATCCTGTGCAGGTTGCAGACCCAGCTGAAGGAGAGTAGCGCGATGGTCGCGATGTGGTGCACGACCATCTGCCAGAAGTCCTTGCGGCGCACGTCCCAGAACTGCGCCATCGCGAGAGACCAGTAGAACGCCAATAACATCATGTAGTACCACCAGATGTCATTTGTTACGCCCTGAAAGGGATATTAGAATGCATAAGAAGAGAGTCGATAGCGCCTGTAGGCAAAGCGACAAGTTTCGCGCCATAATTTACATTGTAAAAATAATGGCGGGAATCGAGAGGTGGCGCCTCTCGCTATTTTGAATGCGCAGACAGTCGAATGTGCCAGGGTGAGGTGAGGCCCCAGGCCCCGGGTCTCGCTAATCACACCTCGATTCGCGACAAGATTATAATAATATGTGTGTGCTGTTTGTGAGACCTATTGCGTATCAATAAACTCGGTTTTTGAACTTGAACTGTGTTTTCCGTGTCACTAGTAAACGAACCTTGCGCCGTTTACTTTAGCGCCCTTGTCTATACAAAAAGAAAAAATCACTTATCTACCCCTATATATTATACTAGCTGTACCCGCGGCTTCGCACGCGTGGTCTTTTCTTTAGGTTCAAAGTACTATAATGTGCTATTGCAGGACCAATATACCAACATTTGATCAAAATTTCTTCAACCGTCAAAAATACTTTTATCAATTGCTCGGCTTCTAACTCACCGGATTGAGATACCAATTACACCAGTTTTAAATCAAACCCTAAGCTATAATCTAACAATGAAAACCACATCGCAAGCGGTCCAGTAGTTTTTACGTGATACGTGAACAAACAAACATACAGAGTCAGACAAACAGACAGAAAGACACGATTCAAAAAGTTGTTATATTCTTGTTCAATAGCTTTTTTAAGCATCCAAGAGCATTTTTTTATTAATCTTCTTTGTACAGTCTTTTTCGTACCTATTGCTTTATTATAAGTAGTTATAGACATATGACTGTGTCAATTTGCATCAAACAATCGGCACAGTAGTTTCAGCGTAATACGTGTTCTTTTTAATAACTTTCAATCCCTATCTTGCAGAAACCCTTTAAATTTTTCGGGATAAAATGTATCCAATGTCCTACCTCATAGCATGAACTCAAATCATACCAAATTTCATTTGAATTCATTCATTAGTTTCTCACAGAAACCCTTTACTTTTTTGGGATAAAACGTGTCCTCAATTTTAACCCATCGTATAACCTGAGACAGTGCCAAGTTGCATCAAAACCCGTTCATTACTTTTAGCGTGGTACGTGTTCTTTTTGCCGTGGCGGTCTCAGCTGGCGGAATAAGGCTCCTCCCAATGCTCCCGTGGATGTCGTAAGAGGCGACTAAGGGATTACACATCGGAAGATAGGCCGCAGCGTCCTCCGAGCACATATTTGCTACACTGCGGTCACCAATCCGCCTGCCAAGTGTGGTGACTATGGCAAAACTCCTTTTTAAAGAAGCGCCCGTCCAGGAAATGGACTACGAGAAAGCCTTTGATTCAGTCGAGACCTGGGCAGTGCTATAGTCATTACAGCGGTGCCAGATTGATTACCGGTACATCGAAGTGTTGAAGTGTTTGTACAGCAAGGCCACCGTGACAGTTCGTCTTCAGGATAAGAGCACGAATTCTATCCAGCTGCAAAAAGGGGTGAGACAGGGAGATGTTATTTCTCCGAAATTATTCAGTTCTGCACTGGAAGATATATTCAAGCTTCTGAACTGGAACGGATTTGGTGTTAACATCAATGGCGAATACATCACTCACCTTCGATTTGCTGATGATATAGTCATCATCGCTGAAACCCTGGAAGACCTAAGCACAATGCTCAGTGACCTCAATATTGTTTCCCAACAGGAAAATGAACATGGGCAAGATGAACATCATGTCAAATGCCCATGTCGTACCCATGGCGGTTTATGTTGGCAACGATATTATCGAAGCTGTTGATCACTATGTCTACGATTCAACTGGGTAGATCCAACTTCTACAAAGAGGTCAACCGACGAATCAGTTGGATGGGCAGCGTTTGGGAAATTACACCATATCTTCTCGTCGCAGATAACGCAGAGCCTCAAGACGAAAGTTTATAATCAGTGCGTGTTGCCAGTTATGACATACGGCACTGAGACGTGGTCGCTAACTATTGTTCTCATACAAAAGCTCAGAGTTGCGCAGTGTGCAATGGAGAGAGCTGTGCTCGGTGTTTCGCTACGTGATAGAATCAAAAATGAGGAAATCCGTAGAAGAACGAAGGTTACCGACATAGCTATCAGAGTTTGCAAGTTGAAGTGGCAATGGGCAGGCCATATAGTTCGCAGAACCGACAACCACTGGGGAATAAAGGTTTTTGAATGGCGACCACGAACAAGCAAGCGAAGTGTGGGGAGATGATGGGCCCCCACACGATGGACCGACGACATTGTAGCCATCGCAGGAAGTCGGTGGATGGAGGTGGCACAAGATCGCTCGTCATGGCGCTCTTTGGGGGAGTCCTATGTTCAGCAGTGGACTTCTAAAGGCTGACATGATGATGACGACGTGTTCTTTTAAATAAGTTTCAACCTCTATCCTGCAGGAACCCTTTAATTTTTCGGGATGAAAAGTATTCAATGTCCTACTTCGAAGTATGAACTCAAATCATACCAAGTTTCATATGATTTCATTGAATATTTTCCGCGTGATGCGCTTCGCTATTTTTTATCATGAATATCACCACTTCTCATCGTGAGAGTGCTGCGAGAACCAGCTAATGGGAAATTTGCAGCAGCACTTTGTTGTGTATATATATATATATATATATATATATAATTCCACGCCAATTACCTAGCCCCAAACTAGGATACCTTGTACTATGGGCACTAGATAACGGATATACATACATAGATACGAATATTACATCCATGACTCGGTAACAAACATTTCAGCTCATCACACAAATGATTGCACCTTGCAGGATTCGAACCCGCGACCGTTCGATTTCGTACCTAGGGTCTCTAGCCACTAGACCAACCAGTCATCATTATCTTATCACCAACTACTGCGAGCGCCAAGATGCATGCCGACCTGCTAATGAAAGTTAGTCATAGAAGTTCTTGATAGCAACCGCTTGTTGTGGCGTTAATGGGGGCTTATGGTTTATGGGGATTTACGAGAATATGATGATGATGATGCGTGTGAAGCCATGGGTCGCAAGCAAGTAGACATAGTAGTTGCTAACCGACCGAGCGAGCGCGAAGCGCGAGCGAAGCGTCTACGTTTTAGCTTGGGCAAAAATTCATTCGTATGTCCGAATGTCCGGCTGTTCTCCTCTACACGTTGCATTTCTCAACTGGTCTAGACGAAACTTGGTAAGTACGAATTTTTAGAATTTTTTATTCATCGGGGAATTTTGATTGGGGGGTACTTCACCCAAAAATGGGCAAAAAGGCGGCTACTGAATATCTCTTATATCCGATTTCAATGTAAGGTATTTGAAAGGTACTAACTTTTAGTTGGTCTGAACTGGTTGGACGATGAGCAGAATAGCATCAAATGAAAATTATGAAATCTATACAAAGATAAAATCTTTCGATTAGATCAATTGTTGTTTACACGTCTCATCACGTTCTCTCTCACAACTTTCAAGCTGTTGGTTAAAAACTTGTACTTATCTGAAGACGTGCCTTGTTGATTAGAACTTATTGTGTGTGTAGTGTAGCTGTTATTATAGTTATATGTTTATTATTATTGAACTTGTATATTTGTATATGTGTAAATAGTATATTTCTTGTGTGTAGGTATGTATTTTTATTTAGTAGGTATAATTTAAAGTTTATTAATGTTTTGTATTTTATTTTATTTATTACGCACCACCGACCGATGACTTTAATATCTAAGTAATCCTTTCCATCCAAAGGTTGCCTGGAAGAGATTGCTATATAGCAATAAGACCGCCCTTTCATTTCATGTTCCTTCTTCTTGGTGTGTTGTATTGTATTGTATTGTATTGTATTGTATTGTATTGTATTGTATTGTATTGTATTGTATTGGATTGTATTGTATTGTATTGTATTGTATTGTATTGTATTGTATTGTATTGTATTGTATTGTATTGTATTGTATTGTATTGTATTGTATTGGATTGTATTGTATTGTATTGTATTGTATTGTATCACAATGAGGTCCGGCATTTTGAATTTCATGCTATGCGTCATAGGATGGTTGACATATAATGTCCGTCATATAGACATTTCTTTCTGTCGTTGGTACGACCGCATAGCTGTGACAGTTCTTTTAGTACAGCATTAAAACAGCAAGCATTTTGGTTACCAATAAAAACAGCCGCAAGAGTGCGCTTTTTATGAGGGATTGTAATTAAATAAATAAATAACTTTCAACGCCTATCCTGCAAGAACCCTTTAATTTTTCGAGATTAAAAGTATCCAATGTCCTCCAATGACCTCAAAGTATGAACTCAAATCATACCAAATTTCATATGAATTCATTGAGTATTTTCGGCGTGATGCGCTGCCAAGGTACAGACAGACAGACAGACGGACAGACAGACAGACATAAATAAAAAAAATACAGTTTTGGCTTCAGTATTGAATATAGAACGGCCTCCAAAAAAAAATACAAAATATCAGTAAAATATAAAGTGCTAGCTATTTATGAAGATATTCATCCGAGTCCCGGCCAGACAGCCTGCAACGAGACTATCTGATCTGAACTTGAATGAACTCCCTCACAATCGCGGAATCGTAACTTCCACCAATGACTTTTAGGATGCTGTTGTTAGTGCTTCCCCGCACTCTGCTTAGCAGGGAGGCGATTCTCTTGCGCATGATGGCATGAAAGCCATCAACTCGCAAACATACTCGAAGCACTACAGAAACGGGGCAGCCCCAAGAGCATCCTAAATCTATTGTTATACTGAACACGCAAGGCATTGAGCGATCTCTGAGTATAGCTGGCCCACAGACTACTCGTGTAGAAAGTTTGACAATATGACTTAAACAGTGTTATTTTGACTTCGTCACTACAACGAGCAAACCTGCGTGCTAGCATATTACTTCTAATCGCCAATCGCCAATCGCCAATTATGACATTATCTTTTTGAATAAGCTCAACCATATTAATAATTATAGCTCGGCTTGGCACCGCCTTCAAAAAACTCTTTCTTATCTTATGTTGTATTTATGCATTATTATTACGTTGGTAATTTCGAAAAACTACAACTGTTCTGGCTCAATTGTATATTTTTTTAGTGGTTGTTTACAAAATAAAAAAATTATTATGAAGAAGTTTTTTTTTTGAGAAATATTATATGTTGAAATGATTTGACGGTTTACTTCAGGAATTACAGGAGCCTTAAAAATATCTAGGAAAATGTGTAAGAATAACGCATAAAATATGTAAATGCTTAAAAATATGGAGCAAAACATTTCAAGAAGCGCGTGATTTCGACCCAAGCACGTTTGGGTTGGAAGGCCGGCATGCTCCCGCTGTGCCACACAACATCGTGCCGAGAAGGTCGAAATTATGATACAGTTTTAATGTTTTATTTAGATTACATTTAAACTATCATAACTTTGAATACCTATCCCGCAGGAACCTTATGTTTTTTGGAGATAAAAAGAATCCGTAATTTTCAGACATAATATGAACTTTGACTGTGCCAAGTTACATCAAACTCCGTTTAGTAGTTTCAGCGTAATATGTGTTCTTTAAATAACTTACAATCACTATCCTGCGGGAACTCATGTTTTTTTCGGGATAATAAGTATTCTAAATGTTAATCCATAACATAAGCTATGATGGTGCCAAGTTGCATCAAAATCCGTCTGGTAGTTTCAGCGTGATGCGTGTTCAAAGAGACAGACAGACAGACAGACAGACAAAAAATAAAAACATATCCTTTTTGGACTCTATATCGATTTTGAAGTTTATCTCAATTATAATTTTCAAAAAATATTTAATGTACAGATTTAACCCATTTACAGTTTTATTATAGTACTAGCTGTGCCCGCGGCTTTGCCCGCGTGGTCATTTCATTTAAAAGTATTCCAGGACCAAAAGTACCTACAAAGTACAATATTATACTAAGTACATTTCTTCAAAATTCGTTCAGCCGTTAAGTAGTTTTTTATCGATTTCACGGCATCTAATCATCGGCATAAGGCTATAGCGCGCAATGCCTTACGTTTTTATAACGCATATTCTGTGAAGTACGGAGTGTCATAGAAGTGCACGTATTGCGGTGAAATAAGCGCATATAATACAATATGAAATAAACGGTAGAATAAACGCACCGCGTTCCACCGCAAGGCAGTGCGCGCCAGGCCCTAAGATACCAAGTTACCCAGTTTTTAAATCAAACCTTAATTATCTTCTTTGTACAGACTTTTTTTTCATAATGCTTTATTATAAGTATAGATACTACGCTCTCTAGTGTAGAGGTCCTACAATAAAAATACTTACACTCGTGTTAAGGAAGTAGGATACTCCATTGTGCTATAATCGAACTCTAATATATACCCGTTTTAGACTCCTTATGCGTGATGCCTTGAGAATCTATCTGTGTTGCATTGTACTAGCAAAATAGATGCAAATATATATTTTCAAATTACGCCTAAATCTTAAATCCGAGAGTATACCCGAACTCATCTCGTCCAGTGACACGTTGCTCGCCCTCACGCACGTGACAGTTCTGTTAGTACCATGCACAAATAAAAAAAAAATTAAGCCCGACTACAGCTAAGAAGCATCTCGATCACATTAGTGTTCATCTCCAACTTCTTATGTGTTTCTGCTCTCCTTGTACTACTTAGAAATACTTTTTTTAAATATAATCACACCATTTAATGTTCATGGGGAGGTATAATCACTTTTAATAACACACTATTTGACTCTTTTGTATCTCCAACTTATTAAGTGTTTCTGCTCTCCTGGTACTTAGAAATACTTTATTTAAATATAATCACACCATTTAATGTCCATGGGGCGGTATACTCACTTTTAATAACTTTATTTTTTACTGTTACATCTCCAACATCCTAAGTGATTCTGTTCTCCTGGTACTTAGCAATACTTTTCTAAATATAATCCACCATTTAATGTTCATGGGGAGGTATACTCACTTTTAATAACTTTATTTGTCAATTTTGTATATCCAACTTCTTAAGTGTTATGCTCTCCTGGTACTTAGAAATACATTTTTTGTTTTCAAATCTTAAAGAAAACGATACTACTTTTTTCCCCTATTTCGGGATCAAGAGTAGTCTATGTGTTAATCAAAGTATAAGCTATCGTGGTACCATATTTCATCCAAATCTGTTCAGCTGTTCGAGCGTGAAGGAGCAACAGTATGACTTAAGTTTTTCTGCTCTCCTGGTACTTAGAAATACATTTATAAAATATAATTATACTATTTAATGTTCATGGGGAGGTAAACTCGCTCTTAATAATTAACCTTATTTGTCAATGTCATATCTCCAACTTCTTAGGCGTTTCCGCTCTCCTGGTACTTCGAAATACTTAAAAAAATATAATAACACTATTTAATGTTCATGGGCCTCCCCATGAACATTAAATAGTGTTATTATATTTTTTTATACTCTCTTTTAATAGCTTTATTTGTCAATGTCATATATCCAACTTCAGGTGTTTCTTTTCTCCTGGTACTTAGAAAATCTTTTTTAACTTAATCACACCATTTAATCTTCATGGGGAGGAATACTCACTTTAAATAACTTTATATTTCAATATTATGTCTCCAACATCTTAAGTGTTTCTGTTCTCCTGGTACTCAGAAATACTTATTTTAATATAATCACACCATTTATGATTGTCAATTTTATATCTCTAACTTCTTAAGTGCTTATGCTCTCCTGGTACTTGAAATATTTTTTTTCGTTTTTTTTTTCAAGTTTTATAGAAAACGATAATATTTTTTTCTCCTATTTCGAGATAAAAAGTAGCCTATGGTTAATCCAGGATATAAGCTATCCTAGTACCAAATTTTATTTAAACCCGTCCAGCCATTCGAACGTGAAGGAGCAACAAACACACACACCAACACACACACACACACACACACACAAACATACAAACTTTCGCATTTATAATATTAGTGTAATAGAAGATATAAACATATAAAGATAGAAGATAGATAGAAAGAATAACTGTTTTATTATAGTATAGATATACATGTTTTTAATTTTTTTTACTTTAATTACGTATGACTACAACATAGTTTTTCTTAATCTACACTATATAAAGAGGAAAGATTTGATTGCTTGTTTGTTTGTTGGTTTGTTTGTTTGTAATGGATAAACACAAAAAATACTGAACCGATTTTAAAAATTATTTTGCCTATAGATAGCTACATTATCCTGTAGCTACATTATCAGTAACATGGGCAGTATTATATTTTTCAAAAAAATAGAGATTCCTACTTAAATTACAATAATATAATCAAAGGTATCAAATATACACAACGGAATGACGTTTCTATGAAAACGAAATAACAATTACACGTTGCCATGGAGTAATAATGCAGTTTTCCATGGTCAAAAATCATCACAATGATAATATTATATGGTTGTTTGTAATGGATAAAATCAAAAAATACTGAACTGAGTTTAAAAATTATTTCACCTATAGATAGCTACATTATCCTGGAGTACCTAACATGGGCAGTATTATATTTTTCAAAAGATAGAGATCCCTACTTAAATTATAATAATGTAATCGAATGTATCAAATATACACAACGGAATGACGTTTCTATGAAAACGAAATAACAATTACACGTTGCCATGGAGTAATAATGCAGTTTTCTATGGTCAAAAATCATCACGATGATAATATTATAAAGAGGAAAGATTTGATTGTTTGTTTGTTTGTTTGTTGGTTTGTTTGTAATGGATAAAATCAAAAAATACTAAACCGATTTTAAAAATTCTATCGCCTATAGATAGCTACATTATCAGTATCATGGGCAGTATTATATTTTTCAAAAAAATAGAGAACCCTACTTAAATTACAATAATGTAATCGAAGGTATCAAATATACAGAACGGAATGACGTTTCTATGAAAACGAAATATTAATTACACCATGCCATGGAGTAATAATGCAGTTTTTCATGGTCAAAAATCATCACGATGATAAAATTATAAAGAGGAGAGATTTGATTGTTTGTTTGTTGGTTTGTTTGTAATAAAATTCAAAAAATACTGAACCGATAATACTGATTTTAAAAATTCTTTCACCTATAGATAGCTACATTATCCTGGAGTACCTAACTTGGGCAGTATTATATTTTTCAAAAAGATAGAGATCCCTACTTAAATTACAATAATGTAATCGAAGGTATCAAATATACAGAACGGAATGACGTTTCTATGAAAACGAAATAACAATTACACGTTGCCATGGAAACGAAATAATTACAAGTCTGTCAAGTGAGTAATAATGCAGTTGTCTATGGTCAAAAATCATCACGATCGTTGCTGTCAAAGATTTTGAATTACGCTTACTGGCGTATTTTTGTAGAAGTTACAACGGGTATAAAAATGCTAAGTTAGAAAAATGCCGCGGTATAAGCACGTGGCTCTACCCGTGCAAAGCCGGGGCGAGTATCTTGTTATTCAATAAATTCAAAAATAAATCTATTTTTGCGCTGATTCTATGACAAATTGAAAATGCACATTTTCAAAAACAAAAATTAAACGAAGATAATTATAAAAGAAAAAAAAGAAGATATTGCGTAGATTGTATTGAAACGATTGATACTAATAACCAAGCAAGTTCTATATACTTGCGTACAACTGAAACGATATCTCTCATCAATCTCTCATATAAAAAAGTGGTCTCACCGAAAACATAATTTAAAAAGAAAATGCTCGGAAGTCTCTTTCTCTCTCATACAAAATTTCAAAGTTTTCGCACAGACTAAAATAAACTTGCGAAATAATCATCACAAAGACAACTGTACCAAAGAGGTCACCTATTTATAATATTTACATAGTACATCCTCTTTGGTGTCTGATGAGATTTTATATACTACCTATACTGGAAACTAAAGAAGTTCTTGTCTTGTTTGTTTTACAAATTATTTGCTGTCATCTGAGATTGGCACTATAAATAAGAAAGAGACAACGAGGGCTACTGCTAACTTCCTTGTCTTTTTTTTATTTTTAAATCGTTTTCAAGGTCAAATAATCGCTGCCCCGCTTTTTCTTTGAAGATATCGTTCCAGGAGGGCGATTCTCACGAAGTGATATAAATATCACAGTAGATAAATGTCGAAAAAACCATACATTTTTCAAAATTTCTATTTCTATATTTCTATCTTCTATATTTCTATTATCTATTGTGATATTTATATCACTTCGTGAGAATTGCCCCCTGTTGTACGTAAGTACATATAACTTCCTTGCTAATAACATAGGTACACCAATTCTATAAAAAAAAACTACTAAAACTCACGACCAGGGCATAGACCAGGGTCTTATTTCACAATGTCAGTCGAATACGCCAAACCTGCGTTTCATACAATAGCGAAGGAAATGTTACTCTGTGGTTTCATATAACAAAAAAGCACGGCATTTCGATAGTTTGACTGACATTTGTCGGTTCGATTGAAATTTGTCAGTGTACTATAGTTTTATGAAATAGGGCCCAGCAACTCTCTAAGGACGTGGAGATAGCAATAGGTACATTTACTAAATACCTACGTTGCGAAGTTCGCGACAAGCATCTCTTCTCTTTATTATCTGAAGTTCGCAATACGACGTTTCCCCCTGCCTTGCACCATTTATTAGCCCCCGAACAAAGAGACGGGTGTTATAAGTTTAGGGTGTGCATCATTGTGTCACTGTGTGTCTGTCTGTGGCATCGTAGCTCCCAAACGAATAGATCGATTTTGGTGCGGTTTTTTATGTTTCAAAGCTGAGGTAAACAAGATTGTTCGTAGCTATGATTGGGGGGGGGGGGGGGGAGGAGTTGAGAAAAGGGGGGTGAAAATCGTATTTTCCAAACGAATGGACCAATTTAGCTGCGTTTCAAAGCTGAGGTAAACGAGATGGTTCTTTGCTATAATGGGGGAGGAGGAAGGGGTGGTGAGAATCTTAGCTCCCAACCAGATGGAAAGATTTTTATATTCGAAAACAACTGGAAAACTGATGTGATCGAAATGCTTCTTAGCTAAAATGGGGGCTGGGGGTCGTAAAAAAATGGGGGGCTAAAAAATATATAATAATATATTTATATATAATATTTTTTTTTTTTTTTTATATTATTTTTATTTGTGCTTGTTAATATAATAAGTTGTGTAGATTTCAATGCCATCGCTCAAAACGCTGGAAACTTCAAGAGACTGTAAATTTTGACCACAATCTCACCTGATGTTAGTGACGCTGCATCCGAGCATGGAGCCTGTTTGCTTAGAAGACACCTGTTCACCCTAGATTTGAAGACACCTAGGTTGTCGTCATCACCATCATTATTTCAGCCTTTAGACATCCACTGCTGAACAAAGGCCTCCCTCCCCCAAAGAGCTCCATGACGAGCGATCCTGTGCCACCTCCATCCAGCGACTTCCTGCGATGGCTACAATGTCGTCGGTCCATCGTATGGGGGGTCTCCCTACACTTCGCTTGCTTGTTCGTGGTCGCCATTCGAGAACCTTTATTCCCCAGCGGTCGTCAGTTCTGCGAACTATACGGCGTGCCCATTGCCATTTTAACTTACAAACTCTGATAGCTATGTCTGTAACCTTAGTTCTTCTACGGATTTCCTCGTTTTGGATTCTATCACGTAGTGAAACTCCGAGTATATCTTTGAGCTTGTGTATGAGAGCAATAGTTAGCGTATGTAACTTAACGTCTCAGTGCCGTATGTCATCACTGGCAGCACTGATTATAAACTTTCGTCTTGAGGCTCTGCGGTATCTGCGACGAGAAGATATGGCGTAATTTCCCGAACGCTGCCCATCCGAGTTGGATTCGTCAGTTGACCTCTTTGTCGAAATTGAATCTACCCAGTTGGATCATCTGACTTAAGTAGACATAGTGATCAACAGCTTCGATAATATCGTTCCCAACATAAACCGGCATGGGTGCGACATGGGCATCCGTGCTATGCGACCTAGGTTGTACTTGTCGGGAATTAGTAAGACCGTGGTAAGGTGTTCGTGTCACACAATAAATATATAAGTAGGGATCCGCAAAAAGTATCGATACCTGAGTAGTATAGATACTTTCACCTCGATACCTAGTATTTTTGTAGTCGATACTTTTATTCTAGTATTTTAGAAGGTATCGATACTTTCGCAATTAATCGATACTTCTATCTGCTCACTAGATTTCAACCGTCAGATTAACGATAGTAGATGGGGAAAAAACAGTAAAGCCAGTTGTAAAAACAGTTTAGCCGCTGGTAAATAACAGTAGCAATTCAGAAGTGTTCGTTTATGTTGATTATTTAAATCGAATCATACTGCAAAACATCTGAATTTAATTGTCATTAATTTATTTGCTTATGTTGTAATATGTATAATATATATTTTTTTAAAAGAAGCTTTTACGGGTTCTTTTTTTTTTTGTTGCTTTGTAACTTTTACGTTTTTGAGTTTTTTTTCTTTTTTTTATTGCATTTTCATCGGTTTGTGATCTACCCTGAAAGTTTCAGCCAGATAGCTAATCGCGAAGTACTCAAAAGAACAATGGCGAACTCGCATACATGATTTTATGTCACTAAAATTCACGGCGTCTTTAGGCTAAAAATATCGCTAGTAATTCAGCATCATTTCCTGAGATTGTTAGTTAAAGTTTTTTTTATTGTGGAGGCCAGGAATAATTGTTATCAGTTACTTTTGAAACAAGTCTTAGAGATTTTAATCATTTTATCTGCATAACTAGGTAATTAGGCAATTTAGTACTTACCTATGCGTGATAAATGTAATGTTTAAAGATATTGTAGTTTAACAGGCTAGACTTTTGAATAATAATTATTATGAAGCTGTTACTGAGCAAGATTACAAAACGGTATGTTTAGATATGTTGCTG
This sequence comes from Alsophila aescularia, assembly GCA_946251855.1. Lineage (NCBI taxonomy): Eukaryota > Metazoa > Arthropoda > Insecta > Lepidoptera > Geometridae > Alsophila > Alsophila aescularia. The sequence continues at coordinate 24,071,298 of OX276385.1, forward strand.
TTGTTTCACTGTGTAGGGAAACAGTCGTCTAATATTACCACAAATATTTCACAACAATGAGCGGTTTTCCAAGTGTCATTATAGCATTATTTATCTCTTGCTAGATGGCGTTGGCCACAGTTTTGGTAACAGTACTGTAGTTGAATAAGTACATAGAAGTTCTATAAGTTCTGAAGTTCTATAAGTACATAGAACTTTCTTGGATATGACCAAAGATTTAGAATTACGCACACTGACGGGTATGACATTCTGCATTCCCTTGTTTATGGCAAGTTGTGCGTTTGTTTTGTAACAAATTCATTACTGATAGTTTTTATTGGTGGTATTTTCTACCTTCTTGATATTCTATATTATAAATTACAGCTAATGACACAAAGAAAATTGACCGTTTTATTTGGATTTAATTTACCTGTTTTAATAAAGGGGAAAATAAAATCTGAAAATGACAAAACTCCCAATGTCATAATAAAAAATAAAAAACAATTTTCACTACACAAACAACTTGTCCTTCGTTTGATTCGCTCATGGTTTGTGTATTTTACGGTAAAATGCTATTTTTACCTACTTTCGACTACTACGTACAGTTGAGTAAATACCAAAAGTTACGTGAGCGCCATCTCTTTACGATGAAAGAACTAAAATGACAATGCCTAATGGAAAACTGTTCATTCCTAAATAACAACCATAACCTAACAGCAATTCCTTACTTACTTCCTCCTTACACTATAATGCGTTGTGTTCCTATAAACAAAACATATGTTTATAGGTTTTATACGTTTTATATTGACGCACCATTTTGTATTAAGTATAATTCTGTTTAACGCAAGGAGGCTGAATTATGCTTTCTGATAAAAGGCAAGTAAGTGTAATTCAACCTCCTTTGCCTTAATAAACCAGGTGGAAAGTAAGCGTAATTCAACCTCCTAAAGTTTAAAAAACTGGGAAGTATACTGTTTTGACGATTTTGACATCCGAATCGGCAACGTCATTGTTGTCTTTTTATACGCTTTATATTAGCTTCACTTGTATGTTTGTATGTTTGTAACCGACTCCTTTGGACGCTATTTTGACCCACTTTAAACGGTCAGATTTCATTCAAATTTTGCACACCTGTCACAAACCGATGACAATACAATAATTCGAAAAAAAAAACCCTCATATAAATAAACCAAACTCAAAAGTAGAAAATAAATAATAGTTTAAAAAAACTAAAAAACACGCTTTATATAGAAAACCAAACTAAAAAATAGAAAATAAATTTTAATAGTGTAAGTAAGAAAAAAATGCTTTATTTAAAAAAAAGCGTGGGGTGCTTCTCATATCTGTCAATGAAATATTTATAACTATTGACCCATGCACCCCACGATTTTTTTAAATAAATCTTGTTTTTCTTATTTACACTATTAAAATTTATTTTCTATTTTTTAGTTTGGTTTTCTATATAAAACGTGTTTTTTAGTTTTTTTAAACTATTATTTATTTTTCACCCATTGGGCAGGCAACAAGGCCAGCAAAACCCGTAGACAGAGAAACCAATAGACAACTAGATAGCTTCCATCGCAGTCATACAAGAAAGAGAACAACATATGCACAGGTCTTGTGAAGAAATGAGACAGAATGATATGATCCTTCCTTCCTTTTCCTTTTGTGGAATAAAAGTCTATATGAGAATAATATTGGTTAGAGTAGGTACTAAACAAGTTCAATTATATTGAAATGAAAATTGAAAATATTATTCCCATACATTTGAGTACAAAATGATTGCAGAAATTCAAAGTGTGACAAACAAAGATAGTAGAAATAAAAACTGATCACTATCAGGGAGACCGACCAGCTATCTTCCTTAATTAATTCCTTCCTAAATTATTGCAGTTAGACAAGAAGAGAGCTGGTCAGTCGGGAATTTATGATTTTCACTAAGGGCGTATTTTTGCAATGTGTTCACCGAGACACCGCGTTCTTATGTTGAAACGCACTATTTTAGACCATGGTCACCATGACGGGTCAGGTTATACCAAAATAAATAATTATTTTATGAAGCATCATGGTCCATCATGGAGGACCATGGTATACATATAATGGTGCATGTATGTATGTATCATTTTTCATTCATGATACACCATATTTAATCTATTTAAAATAATGCGCTCCGCGAATTCCGGTAAAACCGCGAAATCATGGCCACTGATCAAATCGATAGAGGCCTTCAATACAAACAGAGTACAGGTTTACCTTATAGTTTCCAAAGGTCTGACCTTACCTGATGTGGATAACCGATATAACACAGGTCGACGTTCCACAACCAGTCCTTGTCCCACAGTATGTACAGGCCGTAGGAGAAGTTGTACAGGTTTACCTTATAGTTTCCGAAGGTCTGACCTTACCTGATGTGATAACCGATATAACATAGGTCGACGTTCTACAGCCAGTCCTTGTCCCACAGTATGTACAGGCCGTAGGAGAAGTTTTACAGGTATACCTTATAGTTTCCGAAGGTCTGACCTTACCTGATGTGGATAACCGATATAACACAGGTCAATGTTCCACAGCCAATCCTTGTCCCACAGTATGTACAGGCCATAGGAGAAGCTGTACAGGGAGAAGGAGCACCCCCACATGTTCTCGCAGAACTTGACGAGGGTGGAGGGCTGGTCCTGGCTGCGGCGGAGGCGCCACCAGCGCTCCACTTGCCTCTCCGACATGTCCACCTGCTTCGCGAGGGCACATATCTGAAAATAACAGTTTTGCTGGTGTTTAGGGTTCCGTACCTCAAAAGGAAAAAGGAACCCTTATAGGATCACTTCGTTGTCCGTCCGTCTATCTGTCTGTCAAGACCCTTTTTCTCAGAAACGCGTGGAGGTATCAAGTTGAAATTAATATAAAATACTCAGGTCTGAAATCCCTTGGAGCTGAGAAAAAAACAAATTTCTAAGTCAACGCAATGAAACGATACGACTTCAAGTGGATTAAATAGTCATAGTCATAGTATTTTGTTGGCAACAATAGAGTTACATGTCAACGAAAAAATCTATACTTATAATAAAACTGTAACGGGTTCAATTCTGTAAATTGAAGATAATTTGCAAAAATTTTTTGGACCTTACTCTATATTCGATACTGAAGCCAAAACTGTATATTTTTTTCATTTTTGTCTGTCTGTCTGTCTGTCTGTCTGTCTCTCTGTCTGTATCTTGGCTAGGCATCACGCCGAAACAACTGAATGAATTTAAATGAAACTTGGTATGATTTGAGTTTATACTACGAGGTAGGACATAGGCTACTCATCCCAAAAAATTAAAGGGTTCCCGCAGGATTGGGGTAGAAAGTTATTTCAAAAAACACTTACCACTCTGAAACTACTGGATGGATTTTGATGCAACTTGGCACAGTTATAGTTTATATGATGGGTTAAAATTGAGAATACTTTTTATCCCGAAAAAATAAAGAGTTCCTGCGGGATAATGTCCCAAATTCTGTAAATTAAAGACATTTTGTATTTTTTTTTGTGGGTCGTTCTATGTTCAATACTAAATCCAAAACTGTATTTTTTAATTTTTGTCTTTCTGTATGTCTGTCCGTCTGTCTGTCTGTCTGTACCTTGGAAATGCATCACACCGAAAATACTCAATGAATTCAAATTAAATTTGGTATGATTTGAGTTCATACTTTGAGGTAGGACATTGGATACTTACCATCCCGAAAAATTAAAGGGTTCCTGCAGGATAGGCGTTGAAAGTTATTTAAAAGAACACGTATCACGCTGAAACCACTTGACGGATTTTGTTGAAACTTGGCCCAGTCATAGTTTATATGATGGGTTAAAATTGAGGATACTTTTTATCCCGAAAAAATAAAGATTTCCTGCGGGATAATGTCCCAAATTCTGTAAATTAAAGACATTTTCTAATTTATTTTGTGGGTTGTTCTATGTTCAATACTAAATCCAAAAACTGTATTTTTTAATTTTTGTCTTTCTGTCTCTGTCCGTCTGTCTGTCTGTACCTTGGAAATGCATCACGCCGAAAATACTCAATTAATTCAAATGAAATTTGGTATGATTTGAGTTTATACTTTGATGTAGGACATTGGATACTTACCATCCCGAAAAATTAAAGGGTTCCTGCAGGATAGGCGTTGAAAGTTATTTAAAAGAACACGTATCACGCTGAAACCGCTTGACGGATTTTGTTGAAACTTGGCACAGTTATTATAGTTTATATAATGGGTAAAAATTGAGGATACTTTTTATCCCGAAAAATAAAGTGTTCCTTCGGGATAATGTCCAAAATTCTGTAAATTGAAGATATTATGTAATTTTTTTTTGGAGGCCGTTCTATATTCAATACTAAAGCTAACACTGTATTTTTTAATTTTTGTCTGGATGTCTGTCTGTCCGTCTGTCTGTCTGTACCTTCGCAGCGCACCACGCCGAAAATACTTAATGAATTCAAATGAAATTTGGTATGATTTGAGTTCACACTTCGAGGTAGGACATTAGATACTTTTCATCCCGAAATTAAGTGTTCCTGCAGGATAGGGGTGGAAAATAATTTAAAAGAACGCTTAGCACGCTGAAACTATTGGACGGATGTTGATGCAACTTGGCACAGATATAGTTTATAGGATAGGTGAAAATTATAGATACATTTTGTTCCGAAAAAATAAAGGGTTCCTGTGGGATATGGTTCCAAATTCTGTACATTAAAGATACAGTGTTTTTTTTTTTGAAATTACTCTATATTCTTTGATTAGATTATGTAATGTGTTGTGTGCCTAAACTGTATGTTTTTTCATTTATATTTTATTTGTAAGTCTGTTAGTCTGTATCTTAGCCGCGCATCACGCCGCTGGAACTAATGGATGAATTCAAAATAAACTTGGTATGATTTGAGTTCGTACTACGAGGTAGGACATAGGATACTTTACATATCGAAAAATTTATGGGTTATTATTTAGGGGTTCAAACTTATTTAAAAGAACACGTACCACGCTGAAAGTAATGGACGGGTTTTGATGCAATTTGGCACTGTCTTAAGTTATACGATGGGTTAAAATTGAGTTGCTCGGCTTCTAACTCACCGGATTGAGATACCAATTACACCAGATTTAAATCAAACCCAAAGCTATCTAACAATGAAAACTGCATCGCAATTGGTTCAGTAGTTTTTACGTGATGCGTGAACAAACAAACATACGGACAAACAGAAAGAAAGAAAAGATTAACAAAGAAAATATGTTCAATACCTTTTTTAAGCACCCAAGAGCATTTTCTTCATTTGAATTCATTTAGTAGTTTGGGTGCAATGCGCGGTCAAGATACGGACAAACAGACAGACAAAATTAAAAAGTGAAACAGTTTGGCTTTAGTATCGAATATAGAGAACCATCCAAAAAATATTTTTATTACTTAATTATTAACATAACTTTGGACCCATATCCCGCAGAAACCCTTTACTTTTTCGGGATAAAACGTGTCCTCAATTTTAACCCATTATATAACTTAAGACAGTGCCAAGTTGCATCAACACCCGTACATTACTTTCAGCGTGGTACGTGTTCTTTTAAATAAGTTTGAAGCCCTAAATAATAACCCATAAATTTTTCGATATGTAAAGTATCCTATGTCCTACCTCGTAGTACGAATTCAAATAATTCCAAGTTTATTTTGAATTCATCCATTAGTTCCAGCGGCGTGATGCGCGGCTAAGATACAGACTGACAGACTTACAAATAAAATATAAATGAAAAAACATACAGTTTAGGCTTCATAATCGAATATAGAGTAATTTCCAAAAAAAAAACACTGTATCTTTAATATACAGAATTTGGACCCATATCCCACAGGAACCCTTTATTTTTTCGGAACAAAATGTATCTATAATTTTCACCTATCCTATAAACTATATCTGTGCCAAGTTGCATCAACATCGGTCCACTAGTTTCAGCGTGCTAAGTGTTCTTTTAAATAATTTTCCACCCCTATCCTGCAGGAACACATAAATTTTTCGGGATGTAAAGTACACCATGCACTTAAAATGAACTCAAAAACCTTACTATGAACTCAAATCATACCAAGTTTCATTTAAATTCATCCAGTAGTTCCGGTGGCGTGATGCGCGTCCAAGATACGGACAGACAGACATACAGACGAAAATGAAAAACATACAGTTTAGGCTTCATTATAGAACAAAAAGTAAATTCCAAAAAAAAAAACAATATCTTTAATGTGCAGAATTTGAACCCATATCCCGCAGGAACCCTTTATTTTTTCGGGATGAAAAGTATCCAATGTCCTACCTTGAAGTATGAACTCAAATCATATCAAATTTAATTTGAATTCAGTGTGTATTTACGGCGTGATGCACTGCCAAGGTACAGACAGACAGACGAACAGACAGACACACAAACAAAAATTACAAACATACAGTTTTGGCTTTGGTATTGAATATAGAATGGCCTCCAAAAAAAATTACAAAATGTCTTCAATTTACAAAATTTGGGACATTATTCCGCAGGGACTCATTATTTCTTTGGGATAAAAATTATCCTTAATTTTTACCCATTATATAAACTATGACTGTGCCAAGTTGCAACAAAATCTGTCCAGTAGTTTCAACGTGATACGTGTTCTTTTAGAATAACTTTCAACGCCTATCCTGCGGGAACTCTTTAATTTTTCGGGATTAAAAGTACCCTATGTCCTACCTCGTAGTATGAACTCAAATCATACCAAGTTAATTCATTCAGTAGTTTCGGCGTGATGCCTAGCCATGATACAGACACAGATACAGATATTCATAACCTGACAATATACAAGCATGTTGCTATATCATAAAAGCTTGAAATATACTCAGAAGTTATGTACCTATCTAAAATATACGTAATAGGAGTTTGTTATTTATACCTAAGGAGTATTCATAGAAACAAAGAAATGTAATTGTTATATTTTTATTGATTCTACCACCAGATTCGGAATACACTACATAGAAGAACTGGCAAGAAACTGTGTAGTAAATATATTTTTTATCATCATTATTTACAATTATAATAAACACATTATTATCATACTAACAACCTATATGTGATACTTGGTCATAGTGATATTTTATTATCATTTTACAATCACGATAGTTACACCTGGCACAATAATAGCATTTAAACAAAATGATCCTGACCTAATCATTTCGAACACAATCACATTGACCTTATTGGTTATAATGACATCACATTGAACCAACAGTACCTATGTAGTATTTGTATACTCTTTGGTACCTAGTTATGCATCCCAGCACCATCTTTATCAGCGCATAGCGCCCGGTCGCCCACACAATTCCGCTTAATTAAATGACTATGTTTTATTCTGTGCGATTGTTAGTTGTCGACTTGGCACTTTTGTTAGTATGTAAGGTGTTTATTATTAAGTTTAGAGGAGCTCAGTCTGTACTTAGCATTCAATCAATTAATACATCAATTTAACTTCAAATTTGTATTTTTTAAAACGTCCCTTGGGTCCGTCGCAATTTGAGTACCTATTTACAAAATAATCAGTTACACATAATAAATATGAGACAAGGAAACAGTAGCAGAACACTATAGTAATATCAATAGTACCTAACTTGCCAGAGTCCTGTTGGTGCGACGGCCGCAGTAAAAGTGAACATTGCTAAGCCACCTTTATTAAATAACCGAAAAAACTACCTCACAATATTTTTCCACCAGATCGACCAATCAGGAATCATCAATGGCGTCTGGCGTGACGGAAATGTTCAATTCACTTCTACTTACATTTGGATATCCATAATAATCGTATTTTAAATATTGTAAGACAATTTTAAATCATTATAATTTTTATAGAATTATACTTACAGATATTTCAGAGTTATAACAATCTGCCATCATTAATTAGTAAATCCACAACTTTTCACAAAAGACTTGGTAATTTTACATAAAATAATGAATAACTCTATTAAGCATTTTAAACATCATTATATAACTCCATCATCAGAAATTCGAAGCTTTTGTATAATAAGTTGTTTTATAGATTCAACCACATTATAGGTTTCGTTCAGAATCATTTTTTTATTACCACAGATTACAAACTCACCATAGATCTAAGAAAAGACAAATTTACAAATAGATTGTCACTTTTGGCTTGACAAGCAATATGTTATGATACCGTAAGTGGTAAGGTTATTCAGTGAGACTATTAATTACATTGTTAAATATTATGTTATAATCTAACACGTGCGAAGCCGCGGGCATCAGCTAGTCTCTAATATATTGATTGTGTCGCCTGCTTCTATGACAACATGCTATATCAAGGTCGAAGCTATCATTACTATAAAAGGTCAGGCTGTTTGTACGGATAACATCTGCTGTACTTAAATTCAATATATACCTATAATAAAACTGTAACGAGGCCAATTCTGTACATTGAAGATATTTAAAAAAAACTTTTGTAGGATACTCTAGATTCGATACTGAAGCCAAATCTGTTTTTTTTTGTCTGTCTGTCTGTCTGTGTGTCTTTCTGTCTATCTTTCTGTATCTGTGTCTGTATCATGGCTAGGCATCACGCCGAAACTACTGAATGAATTAACTTGGTATGATTTGAGTTCATACTACGAGGTAGGACATAGGATACTTTTAATCCCGAAAAACTAAAGAGTTCCCGCAGGATAGGCGTTGAAAGTTATTCTAAAAGAACACGTATCACGTTGAAACTACTGGACAGATTTTGTTGCAACTTGGCACAGTCATAGTTTATATAATGGGTAAAAATTAAGGATAATTTTTATCCCAAAGAAATAATGAGTCCCTGCGGAATAATGTCCCAAATTTTGTAAATTGAAGACATTTTGTATTTTTTTTTGGAGGCCATTCTATATTCAATACCAAAGCCAAAACTGTATGTTTGTAATTTTTGTTTGTGTGTCTGTCTGTCCGTCTGTCTTTTTTTTTTACCCGACTGTGGAGGATTATGTGTTGGGTTAAAGGAATGCAGACCTGGCCCATAGGCCGGCCTATGGGCCAGGTCTGCATTCCCTGAGACCCGAGGCCGACCCGGTTCTGAAAATAGAGAACCGGGTACCCGGATCTAGACCCGGTTCTGGTAAATTATAAATAGTCTCCTAAAATACGAATTTTTATCCATTAAATAAGAAGCATAGCATACAATAAACTTTTATACACTTAATGCCGCATATATAATCGTCAATTTACGCTAATAAAGCATAAAATTGATCAAACTCTATACCAAGCAAGCGATTTAATGCTTGATTATCGTTAATATGAGTGCGGCAGTTAAACTCAGAATTACATGTCTATTTTTCTACTTGCGCATAAAATTATCGAAATGATTCGATGTTCATTTTTTATAATTGCCTACTTTATTTCAAAAATTTAAATACATTATTTAAATAGATGTTAATGGGTACGCTGTAAAAATTTGCATTTCTCAGAATACAATGATAGCATTATTTAAATTAAACCATTAATGGTTCAATTAAAACATATATTTTTTCAGTGTTTAAATACTGAAAAAATATATGTTAATTCTAACCAAAGCCAAATATATTTTTCTTATACCTAGTGTGAAACGGTGACTTCAAAATGACTAATAATTATTCTCTGCCCTCAAAATAACCGTGGAAATGATGTGCTGTTTCTCAAGCAATGTACCTAAATAAAAGACATGGATGAGATTAGCATCCGAGCGTGCAGGCGAAGGGATCGAAAGGCTGCCACAGGGGAAAGCGGGCAAATTATAGCAATTTAAGGCGTGGAAAAGAAGGATTGAAGTTTTATTTTTCAAAAAAGGGAGATAAAGTGAAGGGGGGTAAAGCAATGGAAAACCGCACATAACTTAAAAAAGTCATTGGTGTGGAGCCTAAGTTTTGAACCAGGTATTGTTGGATTCTAAATTGCACCATAGAACTGTTAGACCACCATCACGCCCTGAAAGATATGTATGGACGCTGGACTAGAAAAGCCAGGGCATAAACATAAAATATCGCAAGTGCATTTCACACCTACGATTTGCAGATGATTATTATCGTTCTTGTTGCATCGTCCTGCAGGAACTTGAACTAATGTTGACCGCTCTAGCTGATACCACTCGACGTGTCAGCTTCGGCATGAATTTAGACAAACCATAGGTAATGTTAAACGACCTATTTACCCCGAAAGCTGTTAGTATTAACGGTGAACCTCTTGATATTGAGTAATGGTTATTCGCCGGTTCTAGCTCACTGTTCTTGAATAGAAACCTCTACTCCTAACTTAATACAAATAAGATCGAAACTGCGCTGGGCCTCCTTCCTCCCAAATTTTGCCGGTACTGGCTCAAAATTTTTGAATTTTTTCGCAGCCGACCCTCGATTTGGAAGGAAAGCGGCCAAAAAAACATTGTTTGGTGTCATTTTATAGATTTTCGGGCACGCCCGATCGATCTGTGCTATCCCCGTTTTAATATCTCATACGGATCATGAGATAGGTTTCACGATTCTACATCTACAGTAGGTAGGAAAATTATAAGTCATATCTTTTCAAAAAACTAAATCTATTTTGTAGTATGTATACATTTAAGTCGATTAAACACTACCGCTTTAATTATTTATTAATTGCTTAACTTATTATAAGTAAGGCAGACTACCTTTATTCAACAAATTAACAAAACCTGTTTATCCTATAATGATACAAAACGACATATTTTACCAAATCAGGTTGCCACCTTAGCGTTGGATCATTATAAGATAAGATAATGAATGTAGTTTTCAGTTGTTAATATTATTACTTTAATTTATTTTATAATATCTTGTGTGAAGTTAAATTAGTAAATTATTTAATTATCACTTATTGATAAATGTAGAAGTAGCGAACAATGGATTTCTTAAGTTAGGTACTGCATAAAATTATCATGTTTGAATATTATAATTTAAAAAAATGTATGCATAAATATGGACAATATTCAAATATTTTTTTAAAGATTTGTATATTGTGTTGATAATACTCTGTAAATAAATTAAATTTTTGTATGATTATAACTTTTCGTCATATATTGTGTTAAATGTATTTTTATCTATCAATACCCTCTAATCATCTACACGTGTATTAAACATGTTTCAATTTATTCATCCGTTTACTGCAATAGTTGCAGGTTTCCAAGTGGTTGTGGAAAATCTATATTCGTTACAAACTTTATTAAACACAATGAAGAGATAAGTAGTAGACAGTTTAGTAAAATTTGTTGGTGCTTCGATGAAATGCAACCTTTATATAATTTACCAAACGTAAACTACAATCAAGGTATACCAGATCTAAGTATATTTGATGGGAAGGATGCAAACCTTTTAATTATAGATGATCTTATGAGAGAATCTTATGGAAGAATTGTTGATATTTTCACTAAAGGCACTCATCATAGAAACTTAAGTGTATTCTATATTACACAAAATTTATTCCACCAAGGTAAAGGTCAAAGAGACATTTTTTTGTAATCAAGCTACATTATTTATTTTAAAAACCCTCGTGATAAAACACAAATTCGATAATTAGCACGTCAAGTATCAAAATTCATTAAAGATGTCTACAGGGATGCCACTAAAGAAGCACATGGATATTTAATGGTTGATCTTAAGCAAGACACTATTGATGCATGTAGAATTAAAACAAAAATATTTCCCTCAGATGGATATTGCACGGTATATGTCCCTACAATAGGGTTTAAATATGCCAAGAACCAACAAATTCCCATCATTTACAAATGATGTCTCTGAGCATCAAGACGCACAAAAATTTACTAAGTGCACTACATACTCTAAAACCAAAATATCAACGAGCCCTACTAAAAGCGTGTGATCAACAAGAAATAAATTGTATTTGTGAATGTATTTATAACGTTCTCAAAGGCAAAGTACCACTTAAAGATAAAGAAAAGAAAAGACTTCATAAATTTAAATGTTTACTTCGAAAGTTGGTACGTAAAGGAATGAATAAAATAAGAAAGAAAATAATAATAGTTCGATGAGGTGGTGCATTCCTACAAATTATATTAAGTTCCATTTTGAGTGTATAGTATGTGTGTTTTTTTTGTGTGTGTTATGTTTTTTTTTTGTTTTTTTTTAGTTAGTTCACTTATTTAAAATGGAGCTGCCAAAAAATGCTACTCATTGAACCAAGTTTATTAGATAAATTAAATAAAAACAACACTGAAAACAAAATTGAAAACCCTACCTCAAAGTCGGACACTGATATGCAAAAGATTTTGAATAGTAAAATAGACGACCGAAAAAAATGGATTTTATACCTTCAAAGAACAAGGGCGAAATTTTATGTGATAAATCTTGCAGCGTCTTGAAATATCATTTCTACAGAACTTAAGTACTTAATAGCTAGGTAAAGCCTGGTTGTCTCTAAGTGTCTTGGAAATTGTCCAGCAAACTTGAATTTAGTTTTACCATGTCAATTATTTGTTTATAGTGATATAATCGAACCACAGATCGTCGGAGATGTAATGACTCCACTTCTTAGAATAGTACATTTAGACCCTTCAAAATATATTTACGTAGCTAATAAAATGCATGTTTTCTCACCACCTCACTACTTGCCTGTCATGCGTAGAGAGTTTGATACCATTGAAATAGATATAAGATCAAGCACAGGTCATAAAATACCATTCCAGTTCGGAACCGTGGCTATTAAACTACATATTAGATCATTATAATGTATCCTCAACGTAATAGTATAGCTTGTCCCTACGAAAATTATTACTCACATCAAGCTGGATCTATTCAAATATTTTCTACATTTTTTGGGAAAAATATTTTCCATATTATTATGACAAATATTTTCTGTTTAGTGACAAATATTTTTTATATTTTAGTGACATATCTATTTTACATATTTGTGTACAAATATTTGTCATGCAATTAAATGTAAGCCAAATTGGTAATAACAAATTGGTCGATGGCACTACTGGATTAACAGCAGCTGCTTCTGCTGCCAGCATTGATCAACCTAGCGTACGAGCGGTAGCTTCCGGTAAGTCCATTTTTACACAGGTTCTAGCTGAATTCCCGGATATAGCTCGACCACCCGGCCTTCCCAGAGAAATAAAACATGACACAGTGCATTACATAAAAACTACAGAGGGACCTCCCGTATCCTGTCGTCCGAGACGTCTCGCGGCGCAGAAACTCGTTTCGGCCCAGAAAGAATTTGAGGAGATGGTACGATGTGGGACAGCTCGGCCGTCTAAAAGCGCAAACAACAGCATTTCTGACAAATATTTTCTATATTTTTATGACAAATATTTTCTGTTTAGTGACAAATATTTTTTATATTTTTATGACAAATATTTTCTGTTTAGTGACAAATATTTTTTATATTTTAGTGACAAATCTATTTTACATATTTGTGTACAAATATTTGTCATGCAATTAAATATAAGCCCTTAAGCCTAACACCATTGGGTCTTTCTAATAATAAATGTTGACCGTTACAAGGGGTAACATATTTCTTATTTAAGAAAGGGGGTACCCAGCTATGTAGACTGATAGTTACATCCTCTTCACAAACAATGGCCATAAATGCAATATCAAGAGCTAGCATTAGAAAGCACATACCTGTTTGTGTTGAATCTTCTGAGAGCCCGAATACACCGCCTCTAGCTTGGGGATGCTTGGAGCCTTCTTCGATCTTGTGTTCTTAATACCTAATGACTTTCCTAATGGGGCGAAGCAATACCTGCAACAAGAAAATAACATAGAATAAGTAATAATTGGTTTCAGAAAAGCTACTAGCAATCTTAAAAGCATATCATTAAAAACCAATTGAACAGTGGATTACATCAAAAAAAAAGTGTCACAATTTCAAGTTAATTAAGGTTTCAAACAATACTTACAAATGGATTACTTACTTTCAACTTAGTTTTGGAGTTTTTTTACTAACATGAAAAAGTTTTTATTTCTAATTGTAATTCTCATTTTCAGTATTAGTGCAAACGTAATGAGTTGAGTCCTACTAATCACATCACTTTATTTATTAAAAAAAGGAAACCTGGGTTAAATTCTCTCTGGGTTTGCACCAGATGCAAACCCTCAATGTGCCTTGCTCATAGTACCCCTACACCTTGTACTCCTAAAGACTTAATGGAAGTCACGAACAGTTCGGTAAATATAGAACTAGATATAAATCTAGAAACTAAAATTTAAGTTTGGCCCAGAAGGTGGACTTCTGGGCCAAACTTAAATTTTAGTTTCTAGAGATTGAAAACACCAAAACGAAAAGGAGAAGTTCTGTCTGTCTCACTTTAAAAGCTACGATACATTTTTTCTACAGCAGTAATATTTCTGATTTTTTATTTTAAATAATTAGATCAACTCATGATGTGTAAGTATTCCATAGAATATCTCTAGAAATATTAAAACAATTTAGAAAAAATCAAGTCAAGACTAAAACGTAGGTAATTTTATATCACCGGAAAGTGCCTAAAATCTGTAAAAATCACAAGAAAAATTACACAACAACCGTGTTTGTAAACAGGGACTGTAAACTTTGATATGAAAATATAAGATCAAAACATTTTTTGCAGCACATGAAAAAGTTCATAATGCAATTGCGTCCAAATCTTTAACAATATTGTTTGCGTACATATAATAGATTACAACGGTAGTATACCGATTGAATACGAATGACGAACGAAGTGTTTATGTTTGCGTTCGCTCACGCGACACGTTTTCATCGCTTAGTTAGATGAAGGCCAAAGGTTGCACAAAAAATATATACAAAAAAAAAACAAAAATATAAGGAGGCAAAATATATTTGATTAACTTTGTAACAATGTATAATAGGTATAATATACAGGTTGTCCCAGGAAGTAGTGATAAGCGGAAGTCCTTAGGTAGCACTCTCAGGCGCACCCGAATAACCCCAAAAATATTCCGCGATTTTTGATATTTTCGGAGTTATTCCATTTTTGTTTTTTTTTTCACAAATTCCAGATTTTGTCACAAACTTAGTAACTTTGACCAAACTAACAATATTAAAAAAAAACAGGATTCAATTGATTTTTGGAATGTTCGTAGTCCAGTAGTGACGTGACTTGTATGAGACTTCAAAAACATATTTAAAATATTAAAAAACAATAAAAACATAAAAGAATAACTTCAAATTTTCTTTAGAGCAAAATAACACTTCAAAGTTTAGAGGTCCCTAAAATAAAAATAAATTATGATTTTTATTTTTTGTTCTGAACTTTAAAACTTCTTCAGTTCACTGGCAATAAAATACAATACACTCAACTGGCCTAAACTTATGGCATCACAGCATAAAGTGACTTTAAAAGTGGAAAGGTTGACATTTTCATAGTACCGATATAGTGGGTTGAGGGTTGGGTTTGGTTTATATGGAGATGGGTAGGGATGTATGTTGAAATATGTGGATATGGGTGGTAATAGCTGAGATGGATGAGGGTAGGTGGGGATGAGTGGGAGTATATAAAGATAGGTGGGGATTGGTGCGGAAGGGTAGGGATGGGTGAGATGACTTTGTGAGAATGTATAGGGATAAAAGTCAAATGTCATCCATCCCCACCTTTCCCTACTCTTCCCCAATCATCCCAACCTATCCCCACCTATGGGGATGGATGGGGATACATCCCTACCCATGTATCCCTGTCTGTCCCCACTCATCCCAAGCAATCCCGAAATATCCCTACCCATCCCCATACATCCAGACCCAACCTCACCCCACTATATCGGTACTATGAAAATGTCAATCTTTCCACTTTTAAAGTCACTTTATGCTGCGATGCCATAAGCTTAGGCCAATTAAGTGTATAGTATTTTATTGCCAGTGAACTGAAGAAGTTTTTAAGTTAGAACAATGAATAAATATTCTCTATTTTTTTTAGTTTAGGCACCTCCATACTTTCCAAAATTTTGCTCTTAACAAAATTTGATGTTATTCTTTTTTATTTTTATTGTTTTTTTAATAATTTAAATATGTTTTGATGACTCATAAAAGGGTCACTACTGGACTACCAATATTCCAAAAATCAACTGGATTCTATTGTTAATTTGGTCAAAATTACGAAGTTTTTGTCGAAATCTGGAATTTTGTGAAATAAAAACAAGAATGGAATAACTCCGAAAATATCAAAACTCGCGGAACATACATGGGGGTTATTCGGGTGCACCTGGGTGTGCTCAACCTCGGGGCCTCCGCATAACACTACTTCCTGGGACATCCTGTATATTAAATGAAAATACCTTTTAAATACGCCTAAGTTAAAGCTTAAGTTAAGTTTCTGTCCATGTACTACCTAACCTAGCCAGTCCTAAGCCTGGAAGATGTATGAAGACATGATCATTTCATTTATATATACATTTTCGTAAAGCTCGTATTTCCGAGGAACGTTTTTTCTTATTAAAATGAAAGTGTTTTAAAATCAAAATTGAAATAATTACTATAATTACTAACTTATAATTTACATTGCCACAAAAACTGTCAACGACTCATCTCTAATACTGACACACATCCATGTAGTTACTGCAGAAAGCAAACTTTGGTTGACTTACTTTTCCAGTATCAGCCTTATGACTATTACGACCAGCGCCAGAGGCAGAGGGAACACGAGGTGCCTGTAGTCAGAGTAAATCACTGCTTTTTCGGGCCCCGGTGTTAGCTCAGCCCAAGTTGTATTAGGCGGCAACCACACAGCTTCAGTCCAAAATATATCCAGCGCCGTACGCAACATTATCACTACTTATTTATTAAGCGTTTAGTGTCAGGACAGGAATAGCACCTAACATAAATTAATTTTAATTTGGGCAAGTCCATCCGACAGCCGACATCACAAATTAATGAAGCATATTTTATACAGGTACGCGTATTTATATTTTATTTACGTAAACTACAAATACCTATAAAAGAAAATACTAGGTAGGTACGTAAGAAAAATAAAGTCCATAAATATAACGCCTAAGCGCGCGCAAGTGACAATGAGATGTCCCAAGTATTATTGTTTATAGTATTATCACAGTACATATATTAGTCTTCTAATATTTAAAAGACTAATATATGTACTGTAATATTATGTACAAGTACAGATAGGACAGAACGTCACCGTAGTGAGTTTGGAAGGCGAGCTTTTTTCTGCTAGGTGGCGCCTATGAACACGTTTCGTTTATCGATGTGCATCCAATGTATCGAGTTAGGTATTGACTGGAAAGGAAAATTTAAATGATTGATATAAGTAGGTTATTTGTTTAACATAGTTTATTTAACATAGTTTTTTTGTTTTAAATATTTTTCATATGCTGGTTTTTGTACCAAATTTAAATCATTTACTTTTAATTTGGAGTGACTTCCACTCAATATCCGATTTATAGTGCGGCATCCGTTTCTCTGTCTACGGCGGCACCAATGAAACACTTGGATTTTAGCCCCAAGAAATATAAATCATCACTCTACTTCTAGGTCTACTTGTTATTTCATCATGATGAAATAACAAGTAGACCTAACCAACCTAACCAGTCCAAACTATGTTTAATTACAAAATTTCTGGCATTTTTTTAAATAAAGTAACGTTTGTTAGGTCAACAAGCTCAGAAAAGATACAATAGATATTGTACTAGGGTACATTCAATTTTTGCCTTTGTGGTGTTTTCGCTTTCTGTGTCTTATGAGGTCACACTGAGATGCTGGTCATCATTATGTAAAAAAATAATTTTCTTATTGCATATTTCGCTGTTTTTAGTTAGGCACCTACTGCTCCGCAAATTCACGAGTAACGTCGAAATAAGCTTCCGTTCCTCGTCGAATCCTTGTGGTGATTCAGTGACAGAGACAGGACTCATATTCTTAGATATGACTCATATTCTGATTGTTGTGTGATTGTTTGCCGTGAGGATCTAAGCGAAAATGCCTATTACCGTGTGTTGTGTAGCCTCTTGTCTTGCTAACAACATAGCAATGTTCTACTTTCCTCGAGATAAAAACTTGCAAAACCTCTGGGTCTTGCAAGTCGCTCTTCATAGTCCAGAGCTTCTTCAGTTGTCACCTGAACAACTAGCCAGGAAGAAGATTTTTGAAAGGCAATATCTTGACGATAACAGAAGAAAATACCATGGCTATCCTACTCTATTGACTGAAGAAGAAATAGCAAGTGGGATACAATCCAAATCCATCACAGTCAGTTCTGGTGATCATGCTCATTGTAAAAGAAGGCAAAACATGGAAGAATCAGTTCCAGAAACTGTTAAAATGCCAAAGTATAGTAAAGATCACTTGCCAGGTTATGGTAGTCCTAAAAAAATTGAAACAGAGAAAAGTGGAGAAATTTCTAATTCAGATGACATCCCTAAGTAATCCAAGCAGTTGACTTCTCAACAAAGTGATAAATATGAATGCAACTGAGTTTGCAAAGCGTAGACCTCGACTAGTTGCCAAAACCAAAACCTTAACACCAAAATGTCGGAAACTATGTTACAAATTGCAAAGAGATAATCAGTAAAAGAAGGTTGTTCACGGGAAAAGATAAGAAAAAAAACATTGCTCATGCCAAAAATCTGAGACAAAAAGTTTAAAAAAAATAATAGATATGTTGGATTTGTATGTCTCATAAAAAGTTCACTACTGGACTACTAGCATTCCAAAAATCAACTGAATTCTATTGTTAGTTACGTCAAAATGACTAAGTTTGTGTCAAAATCTGGAAATTTAGTGAAAAAAAAAAAAATAAAAATTGAATAACTCCGAAAATCAACCAGACCTTGGAGAGATATCTGGCAAAGGTGGTGGAAACCAGGCAAAAGGATTGGAACAAGCACATCCGGCTGTTTCTTTTGTCATACCGATGTGCAGTTCATGAGAGTACAACAGTCACTCCTGCCTTCGCAAATTTCGGAAGAGAATTGCGGTTGCCTGCAGACCTGATAACTGGCATCCCGCAGAATTCTCCTCGCTTCGTTACAGATTACGCAAATGACTTGCGCTTTAAGGTGGATGAAGTTTATCAACAAGTCAGAGAATCGGGAACAAATGTCTGAAAGGATGAAGACCCAATATGACCGGAAATTGAAAAATCTGGGTTTTGAGGAAGGTTCACTTGTTTGGTTACATAATTCAGTACGCAGCAAAGGAAAGTCTCCGAAATTGCAAGCAAAATGGGACGGACCATACCACGTTGTGACCACAATCGGGCGTTTCCTCGTGGCCTAACTAGGCAGCCTAACTAATTCGGCCACGAGGAATTATTTTTCCTCGTGTCATAACTATTGCGTCTCAGTGGGATTACACATAATTAGGTCATCCTTTGTTTACAAGTACTGTCGAGTAGTCAAATATTACTATAAATGTATTAACTTTCCTGCTTTGTAAGGACCTATATACTAATTGAATGACTTAAACTTATTAACTTACTTAAAAGGACTTTATCTCGGAAACCATTGATCCTAGACTAGTAGTTTCTATAAATAAGGGATTGATCCCATAGAGATCTTCATTTCATATGATAGCTGGCCGGCTGGCTACCGGATGTGAGGAACTGATGCGGTCTCCACGCAAGTTCTTCAATGGCGTAGTTATGCCTTGACTTCCGTGGGTTAGCCATTCCGAAATCTCGTTTGCTATTACTCGTCCAACCTATTCACAAAAACACATCATGAAAAAAGTCCAAAGAAGATATAAGTTAAAACGGCAGATGCACGTCCTCACACTTAAAGTGGATCTTGCGAATATTCGCGGGATTCACTCCAATCTCCAACCGGTCCATTATCATCTGGAGACCTCTAAGCCCCACTTGTTCTTCTTGTCGGAGACGCAGGTAGGATGTCCAGCTGATACGGCGTACTTGGATTACCCAGGCTATGACATTTGCTGTCTGCGTCTCCGAAATCTTGAGCACACTAACTTCTTGGTGATTTGGGTGCTGGTGGACACGGGCATAGAGAAAATTATGTATGCTTGTGTGTACCGCTCACACTGCGGAGATCGGGGGACGACTTTATTGGTAGACTATCTAGGTGAGGCGGCAAGTTAACAACAGCCCAACAGCGTTACCCGTCTGCTCAATTGGTGTTTTTGTGGGATTTTAACGCCCACCACAAGGAGTGTCTTGTCCCATACCAAAAAACCGACCACGCTGGTAGAGAGACGCGGAAGCTTGCTCTGGCGTTAGATCTCTCTCAGCTTGAGCAGGAGCCGACACGGGTACCTGACCGTGACGGTGACACTGCCAAATGTCTCGACCTGTTGATGACGACTGAACCAGATCAGTATCCCCACCTCTTGGTAGCTCTGATCACTGCCTGGTTAAGTCCGTCTCAGTGTATTCCCCACCTGATCCTAGTCTTAAGGGAAATGTGGAAAAGGCGCGTGTGGAGATACAACTCAGCAGATTGGGACGAGATGCGGCAATTCCTTGGATCGTACCCTTGGCGGCAAACATGTTTCATCTCCCAGGACCCGTTGACTTGCGCGTCTGCTGTTACAGAGGTAATATGTCAGGCAATGGAATATTTCATTCCATTCAGTGACAAGACTCTTTCCAGCAAAGCTCAGCCTTGGTTTGGATCCAGCTGTGGTCATGCTGTGGCTCTAAAGCGTGCGGCATATCTAGACTGGGCTGATGCTCGAAGCGCAAGTCTTCTGATATTCGGGCTAAAAAAAGAAAATTTAACGTTGCCGTTAAGACCTGCAAGAAGATACTTAAGAAGGCCTATTTTGATCACGTAAGTCGAATTGGGGCCAAACTGGCTTCATACAACGCGGGTAGCAAAGCTTTTTGGTCCCTGGCCAAGTCGGTCGAAGTAAACTTCTGCCGCCCCTCACTGCCACCATTGCGGAAACCTGATGGATCACTAGCTCACACTGCTGGAGACAAAGCGAATTTATTTGCTTCTTTTTTTGCAGAAGCCTCGCATCTAGATTCTTCTGGCAAGACACCTTCCTGCCTTCCTCATTGCGGGGTTTTTATGCCCGAAATTCGCATTCGCCAGAAGGAGGTTCTCAGAACGCTTCGAGCTCTAGATGTGAACAAGGCCAGTGGTTCTGATGGTATTCCAGCGATTGTGTTGAAAAACTGTGCGCTGTCCCATCTTAACGCGTTTGTACCGCCTCTCTCTTCACTTAGGTGAAGCAGGTAAAGTTCCGAAGAGCTGGAAGCTTGCCAATGTACAACCAGTACCAAAAAAGGGTAGTCGTGCTGATCCGGCCAATTATCGTCCCATCTCGATAACCTCCTTACTCCGTAAGTGTATGGAGCGTGTCATAAACATTAGGCTCTTGGCATACCTTGAAGACAATGATCTTCTCAGTGACTTGCAATACGGATTTCGCCGAAACCGGACTGGGGATCTTCTCGCGTATGCCACTCACGTACTGAGCGAAGCCATATAGATGCATGGTGAGGCGCTTGCCATCTCCCTTGACATATCGAAGGCATTTGATCGGTTCTGGCACGATGGCCTTTTAAACAAGCTTCCCTCATATGGCCTATATTTACCTGTTGGCTTATGCAATTGGATAGTTGATTTCTTGAGGGAACGATCTATTCGAGTAGTCTTAGAGGGCTGCTCGTCTGATCAAATGGCTATCAATGCCGGTGTACCTCAGGGATCGGTTCTCTCGGCTACACTGTTTTTACTGTATTAATGACCTTCTGAAGCCCGGTACCTTTGGGTACGCTGATGACAGTACTGTAGTTGAGAGATACACTTCCAATGCTCAAGCCAGCTGTGACGCTGTCCAGATTCAGAGAGAGGCTATGGTAGACGGTTTAAATTTAGCCTTAGAAGCAGTGTCTGATTGGGGCGATGCTAACCTGGTTAAGTTTAATGCTACTAAAACGCAGGCGTGTTTGTTTTCTGCTAAAAAGAGTCCTCTAAACCGATCTCCATCTTTCCAAGGTGTAACAATACCAATATGCGACCATTTGGAGCTTTTGGGTGTCAAACTCACATCAAACCTGAATTTTCGGTCTTATATTGAATCCAAAGCCAAGGTAGCTGCAAAAAAACTTGGTATTTTGTCTAAGGTTAGGCGGTACTTCACACTGGGACAGCTTTTGAATCTTTATCAAGCACAGGTCCGATCTTGTATGGAGTACTGCTGCCACCTCTGGGACGGTTCTGCCAAGTATCAGCTCGAGTCTTTGGATTCAATTGAGAGACGTTCTATCAGGCTCATTGGGGATGACACTCTGGTAAAGAGTAAGCTTCAAAGTCTGGCGCATCGACGTGAGGTAGCAAGCCTGGCGGTATTCTACAGATTGCACTATGGAGAGTGTGCACAAGAACTGCACATGGGTGTACAAAATAAAGCTGAATTCTGATGGTTCAGTAGATAAATACAAAGCCAGACTTGTGATAAAGGGATTTAGTCAAAAGAAAGGGATCGATTATGATCAAACTTTCAGTCCCGTGGCTAAGATGGCAACAGTTAGAAGTGTATTGGCCGTCGCAGCCAGTGAGAACATGTCGATGATGCAATTCGATGTTTCAACAGCTTTTCTGTATGGGTCATTGAAGAAGAAATTTTCATGAAACAGGCTGAAGGTGAAGGTGGTTCTGGTCTGGTATGTTTGTTGAAAAAAAGTCTATATGGCTTGAAACAAGCTCCAAGATGTTGGAATAAGCGGATTTTGGACTTTTTCAATCAAATTGGATTCAAAGTTAGTGACTCAGATCCTTGCTTATTCATAAGGAAGACGCCGTCTGGTGGTAAACTGATAGTTGCCCTATACGTTGATGATGGGTTAGTCGCTGGAACGAGCCAAGGCCTTATTGACGAGTTCATAGGACAAATGAAAAATAGGTTTAAAATAACAACCCAGGCAGCTTCGTATTTTCTTGGAATAGAAATCGAGAAAACTGATGATGGAATCAAAATATCACAGGGATCGTATGCAAAGAAAGTTCTTAAGAGATTTGGTATGGAACATTGCAGACCAGTAATGACACCAATAGTGAAAGAGGATCAATGTCAAGGTCCCAGTCATGTGATGTGAGCATCTTGTTGAAGAATTATAGACAAGTTGTTGGTGCATTCGTGTTGAAGAATTATAGACAAGTTGTTGGTGCATTCGCATATTTAATGGTCGGGACTAGGCCAGACATTGCCTACGCAGTCAGCGTAGTTTCTAGGAGACTTGAAAAACCCAATCAACAGGATTGTGTAAGGGTCAAGAGAATACTACGGTATTTACAATATGCCCCAGAAAGAGGGATATTATACAAAAGAGGTTACAAGACCGGCTTTATAGAATGATACAGTGATGCAGATCATGGTGGGGACTTCAATACTTTGACGTTCAACCACTGGTGTACTGTGCATGTATGCTGGAGGAGCCGTGTTGTGGATAAGGCAACGACAGACAAGCGTGGCTATATCTACCACCGAAGCGGAAGTTGTAGCTGCCAGTGAAGGCGCTCGGGAATTAATTTGGCTATCAAGACTTATTGGAGATATGACAAATTTGAAGGGCCTGCCTATCCTTAGAGTGGACAATGAAGCTGCAATCAAGCTTGCTGAAAGTCCGGAGTACCATAAACGTACTAAACATATTCGGATAAGACACTTCTTTGTTAGAGAGATGCTAACAAATGGAGAGCTGAATGTTAGCAAGGTCACGACTGAGAACCAGCTTGCAGATACATTCACGAAGGCTTTAGCCAGACCAAGGCTGCAGAAGCTTTTAAAGTTAATAGGTCTTCATTGAGAGAAGATAATAAGGTTGCATATAGATTGCAATGTGCGACCTCTTCCATAGTTTCAAAGAGAAGTGTCATCACATAAAAAAACAGTGTAGTGTCAATGTAAATAAAATATGGTGTTCGTTGTTGAAAAATAAAATAGTTTTTTTTGCAAAAATTCAAAATGTTGTGTTGTAAAGTTTGATTTTATTCTCAATCTTGTGTTTCTTCGAGTATTGATGTGTAATATTGGTGGAATATTAACCATTAGATGTTCGTTAACGTGCACGAGTGTAGGCAAAAGAATCAAACGCAGATATAAATGGCATTTTGTGAGTTTTCCAAATCTCCTACGGAAGTTTTAGTAAATGTCCACCATTTTACTGATTCGTGACTTTGACTTGACAATTAATGACTGTGACGTGACATTAATATAAACTATTAAACTTGACATTGGTGAAATTGCTAGTAGGCTAGTGCCTCCGCAGAAGCCATCAAATAAAAAAAGAAGAAGAACTTGTATTGTGAAGTAATCTTTCTTTCTATTAAATTCTGATGGTAATTCTACATATAGAATTACCATAGCTTCTGCGGAGGAGGAAAATATCTAACTAGTGAGGCCTGAACTGATCCTATGGGATCAGTTCAGGCCTCACTAGTTAGATATTTTCATGACCATTAATTATTTTTCCTTCCTTCGCTGATTACCATAAATCTTTGCAATTTTTTTAATACTTTCCGCATAGAATTCCATTGTTATAAAATAGTAATAAATATATAAAAATAATTAAAACAACATAATTGTACGGTTGGTGAGTTTTCACAACATTCTTATTAAATATTTCGGTGTTGTTAGCTATTATTAACAATAACTTAATACGCCCATATTTTACGTTTAAATGTATCTATGCCATTAGCTGTGTTGACCTATATTGATCACTTACTGCTTACATCGTATGCATCATTAGCTTTAACATACATTGCATTTCAGTTACCAAACTTACTTTTAAATTTAGCTCTGGAATGCCAAAGTTTTATGTAACCGACAGTTCCTTAAATATCGCCTGTGCTGTTATTTTACATATATTTTATAGTTTTTGTATTGGTCACGTGGTTGCCAAATTACCATATAAATTTATTTTCATGTTATTGTACTTTTTGCTTGGCTTGAGTGTGTGGTATTATTAAGATTAAACAACACTATGGTGGAAGAGCAGCTACAGGTGCAACTGCAACAGCTCTTAGCAGAAAACGCTGTTTTAAAGAAACAGCTTGGTCAAAGCGAGATGGAAGCAAATGTATGCAGAGTTGCAGTAAAATTACCCTCATTTTGGGCTGACAAGCCAGCGATTTGGTTTGCTCAGGTGGAGGCCCAATTTCAAATCGCGAATATTGTAGGGGATACAACAAAATATTATTATGTAATAGGACACCTCGACCAGAAATTGGTAGGTGAGATTGAAGATGTTATAACAAATCCCCCAGTTGAAGGGATACTTATACAGCGTCTTTCAACTTCCCAGGAGAAAAGAGTTCGTCAACTTTTGAGCAAAGAAGAACTTGGTGATAGGAAACCATCCCAGTTCTTACGACACCTTCGTTCTCTTGCTGGGACGGCCCTCTCAGATGATAACATCATTCGCCAACTTTGGTTGCACAGCCTGCCTCAACAAGTCCAGGTAATCCTAGCGGCGCATACTGACCTCAATTTAGACAAAGTCTCTGAGTTGGCCGACAAAATTGTAGAATTAGCCCCGGCACCGGTTGTATGTTCGACATTTTCGACTTTAACTTTAGACAAGTTAGCGCAACGATTGGAAGAGGTAAATAACCAAGTACCTGCCCTTTCCAGGCAGGAACGCCGACCCTCACGCGACAGGTCTATTTCTTCAAGTAGACCCTCAAACCGTTTGAAGCGGTGTTGGTACCACAGAAAATGGGGTAATAAAGCCACTAAATGTGTCAAACCCTGCAACTGGATGGCGGAAAACTCGACCAGCAATCAGTAGCGGCGGCAACTGATTGTCAAAACATCGGCGGCCGCCTTTTTGTCACCGATCAGGTGACCAAGCGACGTTTTCTGATTGACACGGGGTCAGATCTATGTTGTTTCCCACATCGTCGGTTGCTTTCACGTAGACAAGCTACAGATTATGAACTTAGCGCTGCCAACGGAAGCAGCCTTTGGCCTGCTGCCTTTGGTACAGTCAATCTCAAACTCAATTTTGGACTACGCCGCGATTTCTCCTGGCAATTCGTGATTGCTGATGTCAGCACCGCTATTATAGGCTCTGATTTTTTGGCATTTTATCACCTTTTGCCCGATTGCCGTAATAACAAATTGGTCGATGGCACTACTGGATTAACAGCAGCTGCTTCTGCTGCCAGCATTGATCAACCTAGCGTACGAGCGGTAGCTTCCGGTAAGTCCATTTTTACACAGCTTCTAGCTGAATTCCTGGATATAGCTCGACCACCCGGCCTTCTCAGAGAAATAAAACATGATACAGTGCATTACATAAAAACTACAGAGGGACCTCCCGTATCCTGTCGTCCCAGACGTCTCGCGCCGAAGAAACTCGTTTCGGCCCAGAAAGAATTTGAGGAGATGGTACGATGTGGGACAGCTCGGCCGTCTAAAAGCGCATGGTCATCACCATTACATATGGCAGTAAAAAAAGATAACGCCTGGCGTCCTTGCGGCGACTACCGCAGGTTACCGCTAAGGTTTCGAACATTTATGACGTCACTGGCCGAGCTGCGATCGGGTATAGGTAGTTTCGAATAACGCTCCACATAACGCTATTCTATTCTATTCTATTCTATTCTATTCCACAAAGTGTCTTGGTGGCTGTACAAACATTAATAAATAATAATAAATATGGGGACATTTTTCCCGAAATCCCCACTGGTGGGGACGTTCTGGTGGGGATTTCGGTAATAATCCGACAATTCCATACCAATTACCTAGCCCCAAACTAGGATACCCTGTAATATGGGCACTAGATAACGTACATAAATACGAATATCACATCCATGACTCGGAAACAAACATTTTTGCTCATCACACAAATGATTGCACCTTGCAGGATTCGAACCCGCGACCGTTTGATTTCGTTCCCTGGGTCACTAGCCACTACACCAACCTATTAATTATTTATTTGCTATTGCAACACAGATAGATTTCTGCCAACAGCCTTCAGTGGCAACCCGACTTGGCCGTGAATAGTTAGAAGGCGAAGGCGAGAGCGATCTTCTAACCTATCACGGCCATGTTGGGTCACCACTGAAGGTCTGTATGTAAGTTTGTTCGCGCATCAAGTAAAAACTACTTGATCGATTGCAATGCAATTTTCAATATTGGATAGCTTAGGGTTTGAGTTAAAAACTGGGCTACTTAGTATCTTAATCTGATGATTAGATGCCGAGCAATCGATAAAAAACTATTCGACGGCTGAACAAATGTAGTATATTATTGTATATTATAGGTACTTTTGGTCCTGGAATGAGTAACTTTTAAATGAAATGACCACGCGGGCAAAGCCGCGGGTACAGCTAGTAGTAACTAAAAGTTTAGTTTTTACTGTATGACTTGTAAATTTTTATAGATAATAATTTAATATATATTCAGTGTAAACTTAATAAGTTGGCCTGGGTTTTTGCTCCATAGGGGGGTGGTGTGGCGACATCACTAGCATGCCAACGGGCGCGCTAATGTCCCATCACTAAAATAGTAGTTTAGTCATTAGTGTCGTCACGGCTTTTGGTTCTGGTCGTGTATCAAAGATTATTGTAAATAAATTAATATGAACGTAGTTTGTGATACGGAATAAACGGCTTTTATCCGTGAATATTAAAGTTTGATTTTTACGAGCCTGCGTTCAACTCGGGGAGCTAAAAGCTCCCGCAACTATTCATATATATATTTTCCAGATGTTAGTGGATAGTTATAAACCCTTGGTAACAAGTGCAAATTCCTGTGTATATAATAAGTCATTCCGAAGAAAGGTATAATGTCTTCAAAAGTGCCCATGCAACACAATATTGTCAAAGAGTTCCGGAGTGTTCTAATTGAAGAGAAGGCTTAAAAAGATCAAGTTGTTATGCTTCATAACATTAAAAATAATGTATACCACATCCAGTGGTGGTTGTTTTAGAAGGGTTTGTTGGGAATCTATAGGTAATCTGAGGACTGATGTTCTACATGAGTTGATTTTAGCCTCTATGATGTGTCCCTGTGCGTGGAAGACCAGAATCAGTGACTTACCTATCTGTTATCTCTTTTGATTGTTTGAAATTACAATAAAGAAATAAAACTTCATTTGATTTTTAATTTTAATAGTAGGTACTTTGTAGAAACGTAGAGTCATACTCGTAGTTATGTCACAATTTACAAAATAATTGCCATGTGGGCAGCTTCATAATAGGTGCACTCATTATAACCCCGTCGGTGCTGTGAGTGCATAGGGAATTCAGGGAATGGGCAGCAGCATTTTTCTGTAAGTATCAACATGTACTGCGGTCACCGCGCTGCCTCCAAACGTGGTGATTATGGTAAATCGCCCCTATCATCGGGGAGGCCCATGTTCTGCAGTGGATTGTAGTCAGGTGCATTGGTGAATTATTGCTGGTTGCTGGATTTGGTCATCTTCAACTAAAACAGGTTTTAAATGTTAATTTATATAGTAGATTTATGTCACTGCAGAAGAGCTATGGTAATCAAGTTGTAATATGTGCACTTTGAAATTCAACAACACTGGGTTTCATCCATGTTAAGTGTGCATTTGCCATCAATGCATGCTTCAGAGGGACTGTTAAGCCGTTGTTGGACCCGATCAAGCGTTATTACAGGCCAAAATATTATACCACAACGATGCGCTATAATGTATTTCTACCCTATCTTGCAGTGATGGAGATATTATGACTTCAGAATCTGTCCCTCTACTCCGACAAACTGAAATGACCAACTAGTTATGCAGAATGGAACCTGATGAAGCATTTATTGATGTGGTTGACTTTCGCATGATTTGGAAGATATACATGTCCAAATGTGCTTGGTAGCAACGATTAGCTAAGTCAAAGGACTATCTGACTAGAAAAATATAATGGTAAAACAAGTGTTACAAATTTACATAAATGGTAGGTAGTAAAAATGATAATTACCTCCTCTCTTTAATCTAGTCTAATTTAATTTAATCTTTCTCGCACAGGGGTGCGATTTTTGAGTGTCACCGGTGAATTCGAAATCACGGGTGATAAAAAGATCACCGGTGATTTCGAAATCAGCTTTTCGCAATAAGTGGTATTTTTGAATATCATACCCTGTCTACCAACATATAAATACTGCTCAGCTTTAATAATAGACAATCGAATGATTACGTCGTCCGCCTGGTAAGTGCCTGCAGTGCCACCCAGAACTTGATTCAATATAAAACAAGTTATTATTATCGATCATGTATTACACTAGAAGTATGTATATTCGCGTCGTGCCCTCGCTGGCAGCATTTTCTGCCATCCTGGTTGTGCAAGAAAGATGTGTAGTGCACTCGCCCAAGTAGCACACAAGCTGTATAAGAGTTAATGAGGAAACTAATTTACATCTTCAAGTTTAATTAAAGAATTTTAACACTCTTCGCAATGTCTAGCTTCTGGTAAATAGAATTTGATTGACTTTATAATTCCTAAAGTTATATAATCCACTACATTAATCTTTTTTAAAGCCATAAGTTTTATTTTAGATGTAATACAATCCCCTGTACAGCTTCTTATACAGCTTTAAATATTCATCAAGAGCTTTGGTCTTTTAATTGATAAATTTAATACGGTAAAAGCTTCTATATAGCATTTCTAAAATCTATTTTAAAGCTTCAAGCTATATAGAAACGTTTTAAAGAGTTAAAGCTATTTAGGGATCTAGGTCAGTGCTCTTTTAATGCCAGCTGCTTAGAAGCATTGTCACAATAGTTTGTACAGATATTAGCTGTACAGTTAGTATTAAGAATAATTTTAATTAGCTAACAGCTGCAATAAGACCATAAATTATGCCTCAAACCAGCTTTTCATTGTTTTGTCTTTCATCAAACACCGTGGAAAAAAAAGAACAGCGGCAAGTGTTGTTACCTTGTAGTCTAGAGGGTTCCGCATGTTATTTATTATACATATAAATGGACAAAATGAACTCGTTTCTAATATAATAATTACCATTACGAATTAGAACTGTCTCGGCTTACTCAGGAAGAGCATTTTGAATCGGATTGCAGCTCTTCAGAAAATGTTATAAAAGAATAATTATGCATCACAGAATTTATGACAAATTTGTCATTTCGGGACAAAATAAAGAAATGGTCTGTTTGACTCCTTTCCGTTCAAAAATAAGCAATAATTGATTAAAAGAATTCTGAGATATGGCAAAAATCCATTGGAACAAGAAGCAAAGAGACTCAGTGAAGAGGCAGAAGTAACTAAAGAAATAAATAGTTACAAAGAAAAACCTAAATGTGATTATTAAATCAAAAGTACCTGCCACGTCCACTTTTTCACATTGTATAGAATAGTAATTAAAAATAATAATTTACTATCAAAAGTAAAACAAAATACAATATATTCAAAAATATTTTATTTACTTCGAGTCTGGCGGAGGATGAATTTTCTTTCCATAAAAACGTAATACCAAAATCATTTGTAATTGGAGAATATTTCGAGAGTGCTAAGATATTATACGGATTCGGATAGTGTATATGTCCCCAACTGTATTTTGTTTTCAAAATACTTACCTGAAACCTTGAAACGTAATTTAAGCAAATTGTATGTTTTTCCTGAAAATATGGAAAATGCAATATGGACTGTGGAAATATGTTCCAATTATAAACGATTTTGGTATTACGTTTGTATGGAAAATTCATCCTCCGCTGACTCCTTAACAATCGAACAGAAAAAATATGTTAACTCCTCGATCCCAGCGCATATGCGACTTCACTCCTACGCTTTGGTAGGTACTTAATTACCAAATGTTCTACCAGTGACGATTGTAGCTCCCAAACGAATGGACTGATTTAGATGCAGTTTTTTATGTTTGAAAACTGATGTGATCGAGATGTTTCATCATGGTTCTTAGCTATATGGGAGGGAGGGAGGAGTTGAAAAAGGGGGGGCGGGTGAAAATTGTATCTTTCAAACGAATGGACCAATTTAACTGCGGGCTTTTATGTTTCAAAGCTGAGGTAAACAAGATAGTTCTTAGCTATAATGGGGGGGGCATTGAAGGTTGTTAACACAGGTAGGTAGGTACCTATATTGGTACTCTTGGTACTGGAATAACTCATAGGATCCTTATATCCCAGAAAACTACCACGCGAGCAACGCTGCGGGCACAGCTATAAAGCAATAAGAACGTAAATCTATACAAAGAAGATAATTAAAAAAAAAAGTCTATGAATAGAACATTTTTTAAATTCGTGCCTGCCTGTTTGTTTGTTTGTCTGTATGTTTGTTCGCGCATCAGGTAAAAACGTATTAGACCGATTGCGATGCAGTTTTCAGTGTTGGGATATGACCTAAAAACTGGGGTACTTGGTATCTTAATCCAATGGTTAGAAGCCGAGCAATCGATAAAAAACTTTGTAACGGCGGAAGGAATTATGATCAAATGTTTATTTTAGATCTTGGAATATCACATAGAGTACTTTTAACCTAGAGAAATGAACACGCGAGCGAAGCCGCGGGCACAGCTAGTGTAAAAATAACGCTGGCGGTTAGGTTAGGTTAGCACTCGCAATATATTAAATTGTGTCAAGAACCTATACATTCTACCGGTAACAGGACGCAGAGAGCAAAATCAGATAAATTTATATTTTTGTGATCTTTAATTCCGTTTACCTTGCGCTTTGTACGTGGCGTAAACGTTTCATTACAAACAAACGGCCGTGCGCCTCGACACAGCCCCAGCAAATGAGTTATAGCACAAACTAAATTTATGTTTTATGGAGGAAGCACAAACTAATATACGGGATCGGAAGTAATAACTTCCGATCCCGTATATTAGTTTGTGCTTCCTATAACACAGAAACACAGAATAAATAATTGGTACGTAATAGTAAGCAATTGTTGTTACATTAAGGTTTGTGTAAATAAAGTAAGGAATTGTTGCCAAATATTTGTGCAAATTAAGTATTTAATGTAAGGCATCGTTCTTATATGTTATATTTGTGCAAATAAACATTTTTTGTAAGAAATTCTTGTTGTTCTATTTGGCCAAATAAAGTACCTACTAATTTTATCTTTCAATATCTACTCGTGCGAAGCCGGGGTGGGTTGCTAGTTGTTAAATAAAACATTAGGTAGGTATTTAACGAAATATTTTTTATAACTAATTGTAATAATAACATTCATAAGATTAAGTAACAGCATAAAGCTTAAATGACATGTTTCTGTAAAGCCTATAAAGTCAAAAATACCATTATCCTGGTTACGGCTCCATCATCAAAATGTTAGTACAAATTGAATAAGCCAAGGCACTAAAAAGTGTTCGTTAGAATATGAAGGATCAATCATTTGATTGAGAAAAAATATCCAGTACGACACGGTTAGAAAATGCTGCCATAGCATTAAGTCCTCCTCTATACACTGTATTTGTACATAAACTATTAAAATGCTTTTTACACGACTGCCCAAAAAAGGAGTGTTATGTTTTTAGCATTCATGTATGTTTGTATGTATGTGAGTTTCTTTATTCCACCATAACTTTGAAATGTCTGAACAGATTTAGACGTACGGGGTATCGTTATAATCCTTACATCCCCCCGAGTAACATAGGTTATATTGAAAAAAAAAAAACGATATGGCGGCATTATGACTCCATTTTTAATTGCAAAAAAATATTTTTCTTTTAATTTTACAATGTGGGTATCAAATTAAAGGCCTTAATAAGCACATTCCAATAGTGTATAATTTATTGGCATAAGTTCATTTTTGGCAGGGCAGGCGTATTTTTTAGCTTTTAAGCTAGTTATATGACGTTAGTTAGTTTGACGACCGGTTGGTCTCGTGGCTAGAGATCCTAGGTACGAAATTGAACGGTCGTGGGTTCGAATCCTGCAAGGTGCAATCATTTGTGTGATGAGCAGAAATGTTTGTTTCCGAGTCATGGATGTAATATTCTTATCTATGTATGTTTATCCGTTATCTAGTGCCCATAGCACAGGGTATCCTAGTTTGGGGCTAGGTAATTGGTGTGAAAATGTCCCGAATATATTATTATTATTATTATATAAGGTAAACAAATTCTTTATTTCTCAAATTTAATAGTTAGTACTTAATCAATCACGGATAAACATTTATTCTGTTATTCTTTTCAAACGTGATCATTTTTCTTGATTAAAAGAAAGCTATGCGTTATTCTAGGGCCAAAATTACCCAGAAAGTACAATACCTATAATTAATTTCATAAAATTTTAACTTATGTCAAATAGAGATTTATCAAATTGAATAAAACAGTTTTCAGGCCGATGTAATCGACTCGTTCTTGTGGTTAATAATGTTAAGGATAAGACAGCAAAATGCACACTACTGCAACTGATAGTTTTATAAAAACTACACTTATGTAGTAAAACTTGGAAATATTAAAATTGTTAACAAAAAAAACGCAACTGGCATGATATCTACACCTACTTATAATAAAGCAATAAGTAAAGTCTTTACATCATGTCAGGCTTTAGAAGTCCACTGCTGAACATAGTCCTCCCCCAAAAAAAAGTCTTTACAACGAAGATATAAAAAAAAACTATGGGACTTAAAATAAGCTACTGCACAATTAAGTAAATAACATTTCAAAAAATTGTGTGTCTGTATCTTCACGCATCATGTAAATACTACTGAACCAATTGAAATGCGGGTTTCACTGTTGGATAGCTTTTGGTTTTGACTTTAAAGCTGGTGTACTTTGTATCTCAATCCGATAAGAAGGAACCGAGCAATCGATAAAAACTATTTGACCACTAAAATATTTTATGATATTTGTCATTATTTTACTTTATAGGTACTTTTGGACCTGGAATAACCCGTAGGTTACTTTTAACTCAGAGAAATGAACACGCGAGCAAAGCCGCGGGCAAACCTAGTTTACAATAATTAACATTTAAGTCTGTCAACATTTAATTACAAAAAGAACGAGTTAAAATAGGCTTTTTAATAGTAGGCTGGTAGTAGGCTGTGATATTTTTTAATAGTGGGCTGTGATACTTTTTAATAGTAGGCTGTGATACTTTTTAGTAGTAGGCTGTGATACGTTTTAGTAGAAGGCTGTGATATTTTTTAATAGTGGGCTGTAATACTTTTTAATAGTAGGCTGTGATACTTTTTAGTAGAAGGCTGTGATATTTTTTAATAGTGGGCTGTAATACTTTTTAATAGTGGGCTGTGATACTTTTTAGTAGTAGGCTGTGATACTTTTCAATAGTAGGCTGTGATACTTTTAATAGTAGGCTGTGTTACATTTTGACTAATTAAAAATAGCCCCGCGACAAAAGGATATTATTTATAAGTTTGGTAACGTCTCCGAAAGCGTATAACACGTGCTACGTAAGAAAAATGGCGTCATATCGTTTTTTTGCTGTCTCTGACTTAGCCAGACTGGCTATATTTAAAGTACCTACATCAATTGATATGTAAGATTTACTGTCTTCGTATCCAAAGCTACCTTAGTGATCTTCTGCAACAACATGACACGCGACGCGGCCCAATATAATGCATGTAGCATTTGTGAAAATATGTATAAAGTGTCAACAAGTTTCAAATGTGTTGGTGCAGACACTAAACAAAAACACTCATTTTTTGTTATACTTATTCTGAGTTCAAAGAGACAACAAAAACCAATTTCATACATTTGTTGTTCGAATTATTCAGAGTTAAAAGAGAAAACAAAACCCAATCACACAGTTGTTGTTCGACATATTCAGAATTCAAAGAGAAAAAAAACAATCACACATTTGTTGTTCGACTTATTCTGAGTTCAATAAGACAACAAAAACCACTTTCACACATTTGTTGTTTGACTTTTCTGAGGTCAAAGAGAAAACAAAAACCAATCACACATTTGTTTTTCGACTTATTCTGAGTTCAAGAGAAAACAAAAACCAATTTCACACATTTGTTGTTCGACTTATTCTGAGTTCAAAGAGAAAACAAAAACCAATCACACATTTTTTGTTCGACTTATTCCGAGTTCCAATAGAAAACAAAAACGAATCACACATTTGTTGTACGACTTATTCTAAGTTCAAAGAGAAAACAAAAACCAATCTCACAAATTTGTTGTTCGACTTATTCTGAGTTCAATGATAAAACACAAACCAATCACACATTTGTTGTTCGACTTATTCTGAATTCAAAGAGAAAACAAAAACCAATCACACATTTGTTGTTCGACTTATTCTGAGTTCAAAGAGATAAAAACACAATCACACATTTGTTGTTCGACTAGTGATGGGTTCTTACCCGGGTAAATACCATTCGTAA
Organism: Alsophila aescularia; assembly: GCA_946251855.1. Lineage (NCBI taxonomy): Eukaryota > Metazoa > Arthropoda > Insecta > Lepidoptera > Geometridae > Alsophila > Alsophila aescularia. The sequence continues at coordinate 24,106,505 of OX276385.1, forward strand.
GGTCGTATAAACATCCCGATTAGTTTTTACCCGGGTATTTATTAAAACTCCTGTTTAAATAACTTGATTTCAGTAAAATCATTACTTCTCCTCTTATTAATCCACTGCTAAACGATAAGAAATTTCCTTATCATTTAATTAACACGTGAGCTTGTAATAAATTACAATATTATCGAAACATAGTTTTTAATCATCATGTTATTTGCTCTAAAATATCTTATAAGATGACGCTATTAACCATAATACCTTGGATCCTGCCAGAAGCGAAATCTTAACATTATGCTACCAGTCTAACACTGTCATTGAGAAGTTTATATTTTGACTACACATTTACGATGTGCATTGTATTAAATTTAATAAATAAAAAAATGTGGTGTTTATGAAAATGTTGTAAAGATACTTGAGTATCTTGCTTTCCTAATCAGGAAGTTTCTTTTGGTATAAAAACAATTCCTTGTTATATACATCGATAGATACAATTACAATAACAGTGGTGAAAGAATTATTTAAATATCTTAAAAATACGGATTCTAGTCTACTATTGATGCAGCCTTTTCGAAAGCAAAATAACTCGTCGCTCGTTTGAGATGTGACGTCACAACTCTCGTTGGCCGCCTTGGTTTTTTTTATATTTTTTTATTACGTAGATAGATACGATACATTTTTTATTGGACACACCACAAACAAAAATAAAGAAATAATAGTAGAAGAAGTGTTACAATGGGCGGCCTTATCACTAAAAATAAGGCTTGCATTTGTTAATGTGCCCGTGTGACATGATAAATCATGACTCCAAGTTAGATTTTTGTTATAGATCTCGATTAAATAAAATCTATTGGGTACAACGCCATCTGGCGAGGAGCAGCGTCTTTTCTATTAGATCAAGTTGTGTTTTCTCCGTATCTTAAAACCAGACGCCGAGTTTGTAAAAAACGCCGAACTCCACCACGCGTGCGCCACTTTCTTCGTTAAAGGAATAATGAAAGCTTTTCTTGTTGAAGACAGATTGATAATTTCGCCTATCTAAGAATCAAGAAATAATGGTTGAATTTGCCTCTGCGAGTGAAAGGGAAAAGTTTTCATCTACTGTCTCAAAATAGATAAAATGGTTAATCCACGCAGCGACAGCTAGCGACAAGAGGCGTGAACTAGAAGGAAGGTGTAAATGAAGCGGTGGCCTCTGACGGCAAGTAGCAGGGCTTCTGAGTGTTGCTATTATTTATTGACGTTCCAGGAATATTTCGGGCTCTGGATAACTTTGGACGACGAACGGGTTGTTTAAAAATCCAGAATAGGTCGCATCTTTAAGTTGGCTAACAAATCATAAATTCATAAGGCAGCGTTTCATATGTCGAAAATAATTTAAATCTAGAAATCGCTTGCGATGGTCACACCATGGAAGGTTTTGACATAATGGCGAAATCACATGTAAGTTCCGGAAAGATGTTTTTTTTATATGAAGTTTTTCGAAGTAAACACCGGAACTTGACTGGAATGTACCAGAACTGGCTGGAGGACAGTGACCTGTATAGCTAGCCGACAAGGTCTGCTTTACGAAGCAAGTTGCAGAGTTCTTTCTAGAGTTTTCTGGATACCGCAAGTTCGAGTTCTCAGTAGAATGCTACTCGAAGTGCAAACCAAAGTTCGTATATATACAAGAGAGAAGCCTGTGGATGGGATTTTGATTTCGGACGTAAAACTGGATTTACTTCACGTAGTTGGCACGTGATTAAGATCGGCCCAGGCAGCAAAAAAACACGCAGTTTCTCTTGTGTGAACAAAACGACCGAGGCACGCTGTCCAGAACGAAGCTGCCCTGTTACAGGCGAAATAAGTATACAAGTGCAAAAGCCAGGTTAAAATCGTGCATCTACGGTCGGCTATTGTCGTCACCACTGCGAGCTGCTGTGCGCGATCACCCGGGGCTCACCACCGTTCGTGGAAGAAGCCGGTCTACGAGGAACTCCAGAAGGACTCCAACGCACCACCTGTCCAGTAGAAGATACCAGGCACCATTCGTGGAGAAGCAGTAGAAGCTGATCGAGTGGAGTAAGGAGGCGTTCCGCGGCGGCACGCGAGACTACGGTACGGCGTCCCAGGAAGCTTCCAGGTTGGTCCACTCCAAATTATTTTGAGTCAGCGAGCTACGGTAGCGAGGGAAGCCTTCGCCTTCTAACGTGTTAATATATTGTTGAAAGATACTTTCTGTCTTACTTTCTGTTTACTATCTATTTTAGAGTTTAATATCCCTCTGGGAAACACAATCTTACACACACACACTCTGTTTGCACAAGTTCTCTTTTAATTTAGAACATTCTAAGGCAAAGACAAGATTATTCCGTTGCGTTGTGACCAATACATGTTAAACTGCTGAGCACAGACTCTCTAAGTTTTACTAGCCGAGGATACTGCATTTCTATTGTAAATTCATATCATACAGGCCGGAGTTATGTACTAAAATTTATATGTTTGAGGAAATTGTAATCATATTTGAGAATTTTGAGTTTTGAGTATTAAGTTAGTAATATTTCCTATTATAAGATCTTGCTGTTTATAATTATTTTGATGCAGAACAAACTAAAAAATATATGTAAAATATTTCTTTTTGAATTCCTCAGTAAAGGGGAGAGTACCAATATTTGATAACTCATGTGTGCTTTTTCTATTTTTTTGTAATAAACCCCTTTGTTATTGAATTTACCATCTTGTTTTAATTCCTCGCCTTTACCTGAGAAGGAGGTCCGTTTCCTTAGCCGGGCAAAAGTTCCTTTTTGTTTTTTTTCGGCACGTAAGTTTTTGTGATAAAGAGAGTAAGGATCTGTTGGCTGACTAAGTCATGAGCTCAAGGATCTTGGTTCCTACTAAAGGAAGAGTCATGGGATTTTGTCCTCCAATACTTGCCTATGCAGCTCTTTTTACAAACAATATTTTGAAGGTCTGATGGACGCCTATGGACCTTGGTTCCTACTAAAGGAAGAGATATGGAATTTTGTCCTCTAATACTCGCCTAAGGTGCCCTTTTACAACCAACATATTGAAGGTCTGATGGAAGATCAGGTCATTAGCTTATGGATCTCGGTTCCTTCTAAAGGTAGGGACATAACATTTTGTTCTCCACTTCTTGCGAAAACTTCCCCATTGTCGTTCTTTTTGTGAATTTTCTGGATATCACAACTTGCACTAGAAATAAAAATGTAAATGCTATTTATACTATTTTATTTTGATTTTGTTTGAATCATATGTTGTTTATTATTACAGTATTAAGATGCAGTCTATCTTATTTAAGTCATCGATTATTATGTCAGTTACCTCTGGTGCTTAGTACATTTATTAAATTTGATCACAGATTAAATCTAGTTGTTTTTTTCTAGCATTCTCAAAGTGCCAAAAGAAATGGGCAATGACCCGTCCACCCACTGGCTTCACCCACTAGTGGGTGCACGGGTAATTCGCTTTTACCCCTCCACCCACTGCACTAGAGTTGGAAACTAATAAAAAAAACGATATTTATGAAGAAAACCACATTATATTTATAATTACATAGTAAGACATTTTAAAGTGACAGGTGTCAAAGTGACAGGTGTGAATGTGACAGGTAACAAAGTGACAGGTATGAATGTGACAGGTGACAGATGTCAAGAGTTCATACAAAAGGGTTACCATGTGACAAAAAAGGCAAATGTTTATAAATCTATACTTATAATAAAACTGTAACGAGTCCAATTCTATACATTGAAGATATTTAATAATATTTTTTTGGAACTTACTCTTGAGTCGATACTGAAGCCAAAACTGTATTTTTTTCATTTTTGTCTGTCTGTACCTTGGCTAGGCATCACGCCAAAACTACTGGATGAATTTATATGAAACTTGGTATGATTTGAATTCATACTACGAGGTAGGACATATGATACTTTAGATCTCGAAAAAATTATGGGTTCTCGCAGGATAGGGGTTGAAACTTATTTAAAAGAACACATACCACGCTGAAACTCATGGACGGGGGGTTATCATGCAAATTTAGGACACGTTTTATCCCAAAAAAGTAAAGGGTTTCTGCGGGATATGGGTCCAAACTTATGTTAATATTTAAGTAATAAAAATATTTTTGGATATATTCGATACTGAAGCCAAATCGCGCATTGCACCCAAACTACTAAATGAATTCAAATGAAAAAATGCTCTTGAGTGCTTAAAAAAGGTAATGAACAATTATTTTTTGTTAATCGTGTCTTTCTTTCTGTTTCTGTATGTTTGTTTGTTCACACATCACGTAAAAACTACTGGACCAATTGATAGATAAAAGTATTTTTGACGGCTGAAGCAATTTTGTTCAAATGTTGGTATATTGGTCCTGGAATAGCACATTATGGTACTTTGAACCTAAAGAAAAGACCACGCGTGCGAAGCCGCGGGTACAGCTAGTAATGTAATATAAGTTTTCATGTTCAAGATAACTAGCCTACCTAGTTTTATATTTTTCTGTTTTTTTTTTTGGTGCCGTTCTGTTTTCAATACTAAAGCCAAAACTGTTTTTTTACGTTTTGGTCTTCTGTCTGTCTGTCCGTCTGTCTGTCTGTCTGTACCTTTGAAGTGCATCACGCCGAAAATACTCAATGAATTCAAATGAAATTTGGTATAATTTGAGTTCATACTTCAAGGTTCATTCTTCATTTGATACTCTTCATCCCGAAAAATTAAAGGGTTCCTGCAGGATAGGCGTTGAAAGTTATTTAAAAGAACATGTATCACGCTGAAACTACTAGACGGTTTTTTTTAAAATCTTGGCACGTTCATAGTTTATATAATGGGTAAAAATTGAAGACACTTTTTATCCCGAAAAATAAAGTGTTCCTGCGGGATAATGTCCAAAATTCTGTAAATTGAAGATATTATGTAATGTTTTTTGGAGGCCGTCCTATATTCAATACTAAAGCCAACACTGTTTTATTTTAATTTTTGTCTGTCTGTCTGTCTGTCCGTCTGTCAGTCTGTACCTTGGCAGCGCAGAACGCCAAATATACTCAATGAATTCAAATGAAATTTGGTATGATTTGAGTTCATACTTCGAGGTAGGATATTGGATACTTTTCATTATATAAAAGAACACGCAGTACGCTGAAACTATTGGACGGATGTTGATGCAACTTGGCACAGACAATTATGGATACAATTTGTCTCGAAAAAATAAAGGGTTCCTGTGGGCTATGGGGCCAAATACTGTACATGCCTAAACTGTATGTTTTTCATTTTTGTCTGTATGTCTGTCAGTCTGTATCTTAGCCGCGCATAACGCCGCCGGAACTACTCGATGAATTCAAATGAAACTTGGTATGATTTGAGTTCATACTACGAGGTAGGACATAGGATACTTTACATCTCGAAAAAATTATGGGTTCTCGCAAGATAGGGGTTGAAACTTATTTAAAAGAACATATACCACGCTGAAACTCATGGACGGGAGGTTTTCATGCAACTTGGCACTGTCTTAAGTTATATGATGGGTTAAAATTTAGGACACGTTTTATCCCAAAAAAGTAAAGGGTTTCTGCGGGATATGGGTCCAAACTTATGTTAATATTTAAGTAATAAAAATATTTTTGGATATATTCGATATTGAAGCCAAACCGCGCATTGCACCCAAACTACTAAATTAATTCAAATGAAAAAATGCTCTTGGGTGCTTAAAAAAGGTAATGAACAATTATTTTTTTGTTAATTGTGTCTTTCTTTCTGTTTCTGTATGTTTGTTTGTTCACACATCACGTAAAAACTACTGGACCAATTGATTGATAAAAGTATATTTGACGGCTGCAGCAATTTTGTTCAAATGTTGGTATGTTGGTCCTGGAATAGCACATTATGGTACTTTGAACCTAAAGAAAAGACCACGCGTGCGAAGCCGCGGGTACAGCTAGTAATGTAATATAAGTTTGCATGTTCAAGATAACTAGCCTACCTAGTTTTATAGACGCATTTCTATCTATTCTACGGGATAAAAACAATATGTAATATTGAAAAAAGAGGCCAGAAGGCGGAGCCTAGAGCCTAGGCTTAGCATCACGTGATGACTTGTTTGCGCAATACTGGGTGAAACTTGTTCCGGCCGGGCAGACCTTTTCCTCGGCGGGGCAGCGAGAGCGACGTGCCACTTTCCCGTCGCCAGTCGAAGGAGTTGGACGTTCCTGAATACCTCTTGTGTTCCTTAAATTCTTCCTATTTAATTTTGTAACAGTGCTTAGTTTACTTTGTTGAGTTTAATAATACCTTTGTGTGTGAGATCGTGTATATTTTTTTAATAAACACAATTGTGGTTGCTAATATCAGAAGCGGGATTCGAACTAACGTGATTTTACCTCATTTGTCCACTGTTTTTGCTTATTTGAACTGGTAAAAGAATATCGGATCGTGAGCACAGTCACACTCAAATGTTTTAAAGCACGTGCTCTTAACCTCACTTTTGTGTACTGTTTTGTATTTAATCTTTGTTGGGTGTATACGCACCACGTTTTAATTCTGATTTAAGAGTACGAGTAACGCCTGCGTGTGCAGCATCTACGTAATTCATAGAGGCGACTTCGCGCAGCGGACGCTCACGAGGTTGGCGACTAACATTCGATTACATATGATCTCGTCATGGCCGCCATCGGGCAGCGTGACGTGATGCGCAATCACCGCAGTAGTGCAGCGCGATGCACATAGAATTTCATTCGGTTAGAAATTGAGGCCGTTTTGTATCTCTCAAATAGAGACTACAAAGCAACACATGAAATGTTTTAAATCTGCTAGTGTTGGTCATAGTAAGTCGCAATGTGCAGCAAGGCATACATTGAAGTTTAATCATAGATTAGTTTTATAGGCGTGGACCGCGTAAATAAGGTGCAACGCATTAGTAAGGCCAATGCATCCCAATCCCCCAAACCCAATCGGAGAAACGTTTGTGTTTTTGTAACATGTGTTAGCACTGTCAGCTATTGATTAGTCAATCGCTCTAGTCTACTTGTGACTCTTTAACATTGTCGTTGATGCACAGAAGCACTAAAGTGGAAATATCTGTCTGAAAGTGTTTTCCTGTAGTGTAATCTAGTTCAATGATTGTTCACGTGATATTAAAGGGTGCTGTACCTTTCCCCCTAAACTAGATTTATGAGTTTAATCAATCATGGTTCCCGTCACTGAATTAATTGCATACGTCTGTAAGGTGTAGGTAAGCATCGAGCTTAGCAACTCTGTTTAGACATGCTAACTTGGGGCCTCTGTCTGTAACGCATAAACAACGAGCATACATAGAAATGAAACGAACATATACAAAAATGGTTTTACTACATACTGACAAAACAAACTAACAAGGCTAAAGACGGGGTAATAGGCGCGTGATATAGTTGCCACGTGCGATGGCAACGTGATGGCTTTGGTTATTTGTTCTGTTTGGTATCAGGCTCTCACCGCGGTAATTAGAGTAATACAGCGCAGTACGCGTCACTACGTAGCGTAAGTTTCCTAAGTAGCACCTGCCAGCAGGGCGCGCGGCCTTCGACGAACATAGCACAGGCACTGCAGTAACGCGGCTACCTAAACATTGCACACAATGCGTTGTTGTTCTGTACTCGCGCGTTGCTCATGACAGCCTTGTTATAATGCGTCCGCAGTTTGACCATGTGGACGCTGGTTCAGTAACTGACGAAAGGCTGACTCTTTACCGCAGCATTGCAACGGCTGAACCGTCTCGCCAGCGTGTTGCCGCGCACAGTGATGGTTTGTCTTTGCCTCTCGATGTCTGTGCATTCGGATAGGTCAGCAGCTAATGTGTGCCCAGTGTACCTAACTCTCTCCACCTTTTTCAGCTCAGTATCGTTTATCTTGAGCGGAGCTAGACTCTAGTAGCTGTTCTGAAGGCACCTCATTTGCATTAGGGTTCTTATGTATCAAGTGACGTACAAGATATGTGGCTGACATGTAGAACCAACCTCACCTAAATTTTATAATTGTGCTGCCTACTAGGTGAACGTGTAGACATCAATGCATATTGGTGCTTTTGTCAACTGTTTGTCTGTGTTCCCGAGATAATGCTTTGTTTAGTTTTGTACCCGTTGTCAACACAACGTTTTTGCATAATAATGGTACAAAGTGTGTTCGAAACCCGTAATAATCGACGGCCGGTCGGTCTAGTGGCTAGTGACTCTGGGAACGAAATCAAACGGTCGCGGGTTCGAATCCTGTAAGGTGCAATCATTTGTGTGATGAGCAGAAATGTTTGTTTCCGAGTCATGGATGTGATATTCGTATTTATGTAAGTTTATCCGTTATCTAGTGCCCATATTACAGGGTATCCTAGTTTGGGGCTAGGTAATTGGTGTGGAATTGTCCCAAATATAATATATATATTATAAAAAATATATTATATAATAACGATCGTTAAATTTCAGTTGAAATGGAGCAAACATGGTACAACAGGTTATGTTTGGTAAGGTTAGATCTATGACCAAACATTGGAAGCCAGTTGGGGCACGTCGGTGGGCCTGATCACTAGGTTGGGTTGTTTTCTGTGATACCAATAGAGGTTGATCTATTTCTTTTGCCTCAAGAGGTCCTAATTGCGCCATACTTGTTCCATGCTAGAGGTGGATGTTTGGAGCCTTCAAGTGATAATTTATGCGCGGTTTGCTATGATTTAACGCCGAGCGGCGTTAAATTATCTTAGTATTACAGTCACCAATATTAATTTATTTGCCCGATTAACAATATGCCGTCTTTAAGTGAATAGTAGTTAGTAGTAGTAGTTTTGTAAGTGAATAGTAGATTGTATTACTAGGGAGCGAAACACAGATTATCTGTGGAGCGAAATAATATTTTGCCGGCGAGGGCGCTATTTTGAATCCAGAGCCGAGTGAAGGATTCTAGAGTAGAATTCTGAACGTAGCGACTTAGCGAGGGATTCAATATACGTCACCCGAGGGAAAATAATTTTGCGTCCGAGGGATACACTCTACTTTTCGTCCCCCTCTATGAGAAAAATAAATAAAAGGCGCTTATAGATACTTTACAGCTCATTTATTTATTTACAAGCACAAATTAAAAATGCAATTAAAAAATATCATAATTGGATCAGTAGTTTTTTCAGTTACTTATTAGTTAATCCATTTGAAATCGATTTTTTGTTTTTTCTATTTTGTACTGCGTATTGTTTTGGTCAATATTAACAAGTTATAATTTTAGTTTTTCGTATTTATAGTTATCTATGTATGTGAAATCTCACTTTTTATCGTTCCCGCGGCTGGGCGTGCTCTGGCTGGAGCTGTCGCTGATCTCTGAACTGGAACTCCTGATGTCGCCATCAGTCTGAAAGTGAACAGTTCAACGGTCATTTTTCAAAACGGGAGATAAAAAAATATTGGAAGTAACTATAAAAACACGCTCTGAAATTGCCTAGTATTCACGATAGGATTTGTTAAAACGTAAACTGTCTAGCGTTAAGGGTTGTTTTTTTTAATCCATGCTGTACTTAAGACAAGATGTGCGCGCGGCTTTATCTGTGGTCATTTTTCTGGTTTAAAAATAAACTACGTGTTATTCCAGAATCAAAAGTACCTAACCGCTCGGTTGTCCACGCGCTGAAGACCGCAGGACCAAACTGATAACCCAAAAAAAAAATGGCCGACGCGACACATCTAACCTCAAACTGGTAATTGATTGTATATGCGTTGAGACTACAGGTACTTGATGGTCAACCCACAAAAAAAAGAAGGTCGACGCGACACATCTGGCCGCAAACTGGGGATTTATTAGGTACGTGCCGAGATCACAGGTATCTGATTGTCAACCCACAAAAAAAAGAAGGTCTACGCGACACATCTGGCCGCGCCGTCTTTGCGTAAACAAACAGTTTTTATTACCACTTCATTGAGCGCTTAGATAAACAAACTGGTGATTTATGGAACTAAATAGGTACGGCACATATTTCAAGTGTTTATGTTGTGGGTTTCGAAGCAAAATAATTATATAAACACGCTTAGATTTGAATGATTATTGAGGTCAATAATGTTCAAAATCGAGTGGCAAAATTTACGTCGCTATCGAGTGGTCCGATGATCTATGAAAACAAAAAATGTGACTGTAGCGTTAGTTGCGATGATCAATGAAAACAAAAAAGTGACTGTAGCGCATAGAATCAATCGAGCGGTTAAAAACATTACTTCAAAATTTTTCCAGCCGTTATAATTGAGTTGGTGTCAAAATCCTTGTTAGTTTTCCCCATTAACGGGGAGTTTGAAACTTTGAGTCTCATAATCCCCGGTAGTGCTGCAAAAAAACAATTTTTTAAATTATTTTGTGATTCAGTTCTAATCAACTTTAATACAATTTTTGTGAGAGCGGGTCACCTAAACAATAATACTATTGTAAATACTATGTGTGATTTTGGTTTACGTGTTGTACGAGTGATTTTGCTCTACGTGATATTTTAAATACGTCACTAGTAAATCGAACCATTCTATTATTTTAGTTTTATTATTGATTTTTTATTAGGTAATCTTATTTTATTAGTAAAGGCTTAACTAGTTTACCCTAAAAAAACTGAGAATGTTGAAGTCGATAGCTCGATGGTAATTTTATTTGCAACTTATTAGCTATGCATCCGTAACCTACAAGCGTATCATATACCTTAGCAGTATCCTAGTGCCTATAGTAACTGAGGTAGTAGGTACCTACGGTACAAAAAACAGAAAAAAATACTTGTTAAGTAGTTTATTTTAAGTCTCCTAGAAATTATTTCTTAGTCCTCTGACTTTATCTCAAAGACTGCAAGTCAAATTTACAAATGCACTAACCTGTCCCGCACTAAGGTGCAGTGCTAGCAGCAGGCTCAACAGCGAGTTGAAGATTGTACTGAGAAAGCCTCATACTTTATCTCTAAGACTTAAAAGCTAATTTACACAAGCACTTTCCCGTACCGCACCGATGGCCTTGTACGCCACCTGCAGGTTGGGCCACGATTACACCAGGTGCAGCGCTAGCAGTAGGCTCAACAGCGAGTTGAAGATTGTACTGAGCCTCATACTTTTCTCTAAGACTTACAGACTAATTTACAAAAGCACTTTCCCGTACCGCACTGATGATCTTGTACGCCACCTGCAGGATGAGCCAGGTCCACACCAGGTGCAGCGCTAGTAGCAGGATCAACAGCGAGTTGAAGATAATACTGAGTGAGCCTCATACTTTATCTCTAAGACTTAAAAACTAATTTACAAAAAACACTTTCCTGTCCTGCACTGATGGCCTTGTACGCCACCTGCAGGATGAGCCAGGTCCACACCAGGTGCAGCATTAGCAGCAGGATCAACAGCGCGTTCAAGATGTAGAACGCGGGGAACATCGCTACTATCATCGGCGCACCGATCGATGTGCTGCGAACAAGTTGTACAACATAGCTTGATCGCCAAGACAGCTGCCAGAGTGATATTTCTAGGGTTGGAGTAGTGTAGGAAAAAAACGATTATCGAACGATGTTGAAAAAAAAAACGATCATATAAATAAGTTGCTCATATATGTTCTATATTCTTATTGTAACTTTTTTAGTACATACATTATCTATATATATATCTATCTATCTATCTATCTATATATATCTACACATATAATAAAAGTATAAACAAAGTGAAAGCTGGAAGATAACTTCGAAAAAAAAAATTTTTATTTCAATATATGAAAGTAGGGGGAAGGGGGGAGGAAGGGGAATCCAAAAATATCGTTTAGAATTTTTGTCTGTCTGTATGTGACTTCATCACGCAAAAACCACTAGATGGATTTTGATTATGTTTGTTGAAATGTATTCCTTGGAGTCCTGCGGAGGTTTTTATATTTGTTTTATTCAAATCGGTTCAAACCAAAAAGGAGTTTTTATATATTTGCGCCACAGAAAGAATATAGAGGAACTTTTTGAGGTTGTTCAATTTTAAGATCTCTTAATCCCTCTTGTTGGTCTGTCTGTCTCAGTATGCCGTAGAATATCTTCGCTTGATGGAATGTCCTCAACATCACTCATATCTATATATTAAGCATATCTGTGTTGGCTTTCTTGTCCAATTTCATGCATGACGCCAACCAATACTAGTGGCTCTGCAAGCTGTAGACCTTGCGAGCAAAAGCTTTTTTGCAAACAATCTTGCGGTGCACAGTAGCACCATCTAGTTACCTTCTTGTAAAAGTAACAGTAATAACCAAGGTGATCCATCAATTACCTAGTAGGAAAAGGGCTGATTCCACTGGTAGAAACCTAAAAGTGAGCAATTTACTACATTTTCAGGAGCTTCTCATCAAAAATCCCTGACGACTAAAAAATTCTAAAAATTCGCTTATCTTAAACCAAGTTTCGTCTAGATTGGTTGAGAAATGCGACCTTTAGAGAACAGAAATCTGGACATACGAAAACATTTTTGCCCAAGCTGAAACGGAGATTCTTCTCGCTCTCTCGGTCAATTAACTATAATATTTCTAAAGAAATTGTTGTTTTATATAGTTAGAAACATCAACACCAATTTGTAAACGTGAAAAAGTACAATTGTCAAGCATCCATTTTGAAAGGTTGTACACTTTTTGGAATCCAATGGATCGATGAACATCTAATATATTAGGTATTCATAAACGATTGTAGGTAAGTATGTATTATCTTTACTTTGATGTGGTGACACATCATCTATAATCCTCATCATCAAATTCATCCACTGCTGGACGTAGGCCTCTTCTTGTTAATGCAACTGATCCCGATCTTCAACTCTTCTCGCCATTCGCAACTCGTCATTCCACCTGGCCGACGGTCTCACTACGTTTGCCTAATCGTGGTCTCCACAATAAAACTCACTTATCCCAACGGTTGTCGGTTCTTTGAGTTATTATTATTATTCGAGTTAAGTCGCGGGTGAAAACTAGTACTTGATAATTATTTTGTCCTAAGGATTGTTTTTTTTTTGCTTGGTTGCATATAACAAAGTTAGATTAGAGCGGAATCAATTTTACGCCAGTAAGCGTAATTCAAAATCTTTGCATTTTACTACTACAATAGATTCAAATTAGTTTGTGGAAACTTTTTTTATGAATTTATTAAGAATAAGCAAATAAAGTTATTTCGATTTTCATAATCGATTATTATTGTTTTATAGTTGCAATGTTGCAATGAAAATTGAACATCCCTTTATATTTTTCACGTCTTTTGTCTACTATGAAAGTAATGAAAAAGCAGGGGTTACACTAGAATATACAAATAGGTAGGTATACAGCGGAATTTCTAGGCATAAGACATAATTGACATGTTTTCATATTTCATAAGGCAATTAAATTCGAAAACCATTTCGAGATATTGCGACGCTGATCATTATTTTAATTTTTCCGAAATGTTTAGTGCAATAACTACAAAGATATTAAGTAATAACTCTCAACCTAGCAGAGTTCGGTGGAATAATAAAATATAGTTGCCTGTAAAGAAAAAAACAATCGTGGAGTCCCTCCGCGCGGAAGAAGTGAAACTTCGTAATGTGGAAATGAAAATAGGAAGGCCTCCATGGTAGCGTTAAACGTTTAACGCAACCTTGTTAGAAGTCGCATAAGAAGTTTCACTTAAAAAAAAAACTACGCGCTAGAGCCTGACTTTGACAGATATATAAATGTTTTATTTTTTCGAATGTGGCATCGGTAATCTTGTATAAACTACTGAACTCTGGCAGTTACGCCTTTCTAGAATATCCTATTTTTTTACAATTTTTCAGAAAATATTGCTTAGATTGGAAAAAGAAAAAATACGTGTATCCATATTATCGTGTATAAAATTTAGTAATGTTAAAAATAAGAAATATTGTCAATTCCATGGCGACGAGCGCAATGCTGTGCCGCGCAAGATTTTGTACTCGTAATATAAAATTTCGACGACACTGCATTTATTATGAACTGGCGTCGTGCTTACCATTAGACAAACGACCTAGGCCATACCTAGGCCTCAATTCTCTTGCAATAGACATTGAAATGTCTAATATGACTTCCCCGAATTTGTAAGACCAAATTCTTATCATTGACATGTTCCACAAAAAGTTTCCAGTAAAAGTGTATATATGTTACTGAGATTTTGGGATTTTAGAAGCGATTTAAAACATATTTCGCCCAGCGATGTCTATTGCAAGAGAATCATTGATTCGTTTGTATAAAAATGTGTCGAATGGATTCCCATTATTGTTTATATTGCATTTATAGAACTTGTACTTGTTGTTTTTTTGAACTTGAACTTTCTACAAATGTTTTTTTAAATATTTTATCTAATTTATCACCGTTCTTGGTGATTTGGCAAGTACCAGGTGTAGCACGCTTGCCTCTAACACATGTGAAATGCCATAAACTAAGTAATTTCGGTGGCTCCCACTCCCTAATATTATATTGTTAGTCTGTACGCTAAAAATCCAATTGTTTATTTTTATGACAATTCCACGTTGGGCTCCAAATTTTCAGATTGGGCGATTAAATTCAAACTTACCTCCAAATAATGTAGAACGGGTAGATCCCCAGTCTTGTGATAATCCACAGGACTGTAAACACAGCGAAAATGACGTCACAGACTTTCTGGTAGTTAGCATATTTGGCGACTTTCGCTGCGTCGAGGAATATATCAGCGCAGTCGTGCAGCAGCAGCACCAGGGTCCCGATCCGGTGCAGATTGCAGACCCAGCTGAAGGACAGGAGCGCGATGGTCGCGATGTGGTGCACGAACATCTGCCAGAAGTCCTTGCGGCGTACGTCCCAGAACTGCGACATCGTGAGAGACAAGTAGAACGCGAATGACATCATGTAGTACCACCAGATGTCATTTGTTACGCCCTGAAAAGGATAGTGAAATACTTAAGAAGGGAGCCTATAGCGCCATTGTCCATACAAAAAAAAACACTTTTCTACCCCTGAATATTATAAATGATTCCTGATTTCAAAATTTGTTTCTTTAAATAACTATGCTTACGTTTTCGTTTTTCTTAATATCTTCAAAGATAGCATCTTATCTGGCAGTTTTTTTTTGGCGACAAGTTTCGCGCCATAATTTAAATTGTAAAAATGATGGCGGGAACCGAGAGGTGCAGTGTGACCAGATTCAAATGTCACATCCTGCTAGCCTGAATGACAAAAACTGCTAAAACTTGCTAGACATTTTTCATATAATGCTAAATTACTGCTTTCACAGATATTGCTTAAACATTAGAAAAAACATTAGAAAAAATGATCAAAAAAGCCAATTTGTACGATTAGAATGTCATTTTTATTAGGGTTCCGTACCCAAAGAGTGTTAACAGTCAACTATAATATTTTTAAGCCTACGCTGTCTGTCTGTCTGTTTGTCCGTCCTACCGTTTAACAACTGTATCTTTTGAACCGATACTGTATCTTTGGAGAGCAATAGTATCCGAACGGTATCATGTTGCGCTTTAAAATCTGACGGATTATGGCCCATTCTCTCTCTCTCTGAGAGAAAGCCCGTGTCCCAGCAGCGGGAACTGATAACGATGATCTTTTGAACTGTAATAGATATTAAAATGTTTATAATTGTTAACTGATTTCTTGTAAACAGGAAGGACCTGGCTCTTAAGACACAGGTATACGTGTCGAGTACGAGTCACCTATTTTAAGAGTCAGAGACTCATTTCAATTGTAATTCATCAAAAATTTTAGTACCAATAAACATATTTGTATTTGTAGAATATGGCTGTAATGTTATGGCGGATTAATTAAGAAATAATAATAATAAAAAAGAGGGATCCCTATACAATAAAAGTACTTATTATGTATTTTGCCTTTGCACTAAGCGGTGATAAGTACAAGCGTAAAAGTCAAACTTGGCATGATTACACACTCTAAAAAAAATATAATAAGAAAAATAAAAGTGGTGTGGTAAGGAACCCTCAGTGCGCCGCCCAACTCGCACTTGGCCAGTTCATTTATATTTACAACACAATTCACTCATCACCATCACTTTCCCTAGCAAATCCTTTGTATAATGATGATGAGTTAAGAGATCATTTTAACATATTTTTGTCGGCTTGAAATTCACACACCCATTTTCTCATAATTATATTTCCTTTATGCCTTTTTGGCATGCACATTTCTTTCACAATAAGTGTGTGGCATTAGTAAAATCATAATAGCCCACGCAAGATTCACAATGTTGGGTTTACCAACACCATTACCATTTAAATTAAATAAAATTCATCGTTTCATTTTATCTTCAGACATTTTCGGTATCTGTTAGTTTGGCATCAGAGCTGCTTCCAGAAGCCAATAAACTCAAATATAAAGGCTTGAGCGTACTGTGTGGACTTTTGGGGCATTTTAGTACGCGTTCAATAAATCACTGCCAGATTATTGCTATTATTGGATACATTATTGGATTCTGCTAAATAATGCTAGATTTCAATAAAATGCTAAAAGTACTGCTAGGAGCTAAAATGAGAGTCTAATCCTGCTAAAATCGCAGGAACCTGCTAAATATGGTCACACTGGAGAGGTCGCTCTCGTTCTTTTTGGTGCATTCTGAGACGCGCAAAAATCGATATAATTGATATTATCGCGCTAAAACACGTACCGAGTCACCGTGAGCACGACAACGATATCCCTTGTGACTTTACGGATTACGTCATTACATCCGCCATTTTGCGATTACACCGACCATGGAAGCGATTCTCACGAAGTGATATAAATATCACATTAGATAAATGTCGAAAAATCCATACATTTTTCGATATAATATATCTATTGTGATATTTATATGACGTCGTGAGAATCGCCTCCCATGCCCCAAACCAATATCACCGTGAGCGCTACTGTCAAAATGACAGACTGACGATTGTTTGCAAAGAAAACTGTTGTTTGAATTCAGTCATGTGTGATTTTCGTACATTTTTTCAAATATTACTGCAGACAATTGACAAATTTTTAGATAGACTACTTTCCCCACGAGTAATACTTTGTATTTTGAGCGAATTATGTTGTTGTGATCTTGTAATCACGCTCACGAGCGTTCCGAATCAACTGCAGCACTCAATTGTCATGAGCGCGATATATGAATCGGAACGCAAATTAGCACTGTGATCGCTCACATCGATATTATCGTGAATCGGAATGCACCCTTTGGATGCGCAGATAGTCGAATGCGCCGGGATGAGGAGCGGGCGCGGGTATCGCTAGCCGCGTGCGCCGCGCGGTCTAGGTACCTAGTTGCCCACGCAGAAATCGACCGAAAATCAATGTGGTTAGGCCGCCACGCGTCGCACCTCGGACTCTGTTAACGGCCTCTCGATTCGCACCAAGATTATATTATGTGTGTGCTGTTTGTGAGACCTATTGCGTATCATTAAACTCGGTTTTTGAACGTTTACTGTGTTTTCCGTGTCACCGCTAAACGAACCTTGCGCCGTTTACACAAGAACGTCGTTTAACAAGTTTGTTAGAAAAACACTTATCTACCCCTATATATTATACTAGCTGTACCCGCGGCTTTGCACGCGTGGTCGTTTCTTTAGGTTCAAAGTACCATAATGTGCTATTCCAGGACCAATATACCAACATTTGATCAACATTTATTTTGCCGTCATTAATACTTTTATCAATTGCTCGGCTAGAAGCCGAGCTCACCAGATTGAGATACCAATTACACCAGTTTTTAAATCTAACAATGAAAACCGGATTGCAATCGGTCCAATAGTTTTTACGTGATGCGTGAACAAACAAACATACAGGCAAACAGACAGAGCGACATGATTAAAAAAATAATTATATTCTTGTTCAATACCCTTTTTAACTCTTCGCGAGCCATTTGGGCTTTTAAGCCCGAACATCGCAAGCACGCGCCGTACGGCAATGAAGCGGTGGCCGTCGAAAGATTAAGCACCCAAGCACAAATGCATTTTTTTATTTATCTTCTTCTTACAGGCTTTTTCGTAGCTATTGCTTTATTGTAAGTATATATATATTATGACTGTGTCAGTTTGCATCAAAAAATCCGTCTAGTAGTTTCAGTGTGATAAGTGTCATTTTTAATAATTTTCAACCCCTATATTGCGGAAAACCATTAATTTTTCGGGATGAAAAGTATCCAATGTCCTAACTCGTAGTATGAACTAAAATCATACCAAGTTTCATTTAAATTAATTCAGTAGTTTCAGCGTGATGCCTAGCCAAGATACAGACAGACAGACAGACAGACAAAAATGAAAAAAATATACAGTTTTGGCTTCAGTATCGAATATAGAGTACCCTCCAAAAGAAAATTTCAAAATATCTTCAATGTACAGAATTGGACCCGTTACAGTTTTATTATAAGTATAGATGATTTCAAAATTTGTTACTCTAATTACGTATGACTACAACTTAGTTTTTCTTAATTATTCAGTCAATTCAAAGTTATAAGCATCTTAACTAGCCAGTTATTTTTGCGCTGATTCTATGACAAATTGAAAATGCACATTATCAAAAGCAAAAATTAAACGTATAAGTGTAGATTGTATTGAAACGATTGATAGGTACTAATAACATACAACAATTCTATCAAAAAAATTACTACTAAAACTCACGACCAGGGTCCTACTTCACAAAGCGACAAATAAAAAAAAAAAAAACACACATACAGCCGAACATATAACCGTCTCCTTTTGTGAAGTCGATTAAAAATAATAAAACTACATTATATCATACTTATAACAAAAAAGCACGGCATTTCGATAGTTTGACTGACACTTGTCGCCCCAAGCTAGAAGTCACCATTTTGGTGGGATTCTATCGGCCGCTATTTTAGGTAGGTGAAATTTACGCAGTAACTAAAACTGCGAGATATACTCGTAGGTAGATAAAATAATAATTTATTTACCACTTTTTATCAGATATTTTGTAAAAACCTCGACATGAGCCAAAAATGAATGACAATCTAGGAATGACAGGTTATTTGAATTTAGAATTAATATAGACAAACTATCAAAAAGGTATGAATATGATGAAAGAGGTTTGACATCGTCACAATACCCCGCCTCCTCGGAGAAAATGTTTTTTTTTTTATTATTTCATCCAAAAATATATATTTTTTGTAGATTGTATGTAAAAATTTTGATGTTATTGGTATCCTAAAACATTAGGTTTATTTAAAATTAGAATTATTATAGAAAAACTTTCAATAAAGTATGAATATGATGAAAGAGGTTTGACATCGTCACAGTTTTATGTTTAACGTGTGTTATTGTATAATTTTTGCAGCTAATAAACTATTTTTCATTTTCATTTTTCATATTCATTCTGTGATAATGTGTTTATGCCTATGTATGTACGTATGTTCCTTTCTGGCGCTCTAGCGAATAAACGCTCGGGCCGATTTTGATGATTCTTGCGTCAATCATTTTGTCTTAATCTTACTAATGCTACTAAAGCCATTACAGTAATCAAAATTCAATTAGGCGACAAGTAGACGCCGTAAAATAAAGGAAAAAGAAAGTCGACGATCTATGTTAAGTGGGGTATCATTGAATAGGTATTTGAAAATCATCTTTAGTTTTCTCTTATCAGTTTTCTTTTCGAATTATCATTTCGGATCTACTCGTATAATGATTTAAAGTTGGTCAGCAACCATTGTCACTTAAACTTTTGCCTCATTATACGCCACTGCCCAAAAAAATGAATATTATGTTTTTAGGATTCATGTATGCTTGTATGTATGTGAGTTTCTTTATTACCATTAATTTTAATTGCCTGATCAGATTTAGACGTATGGGGTGCCCCCTGAGTAACATAGTCCATTCTCCTTTTTGAAAAAAATATACAATATGGCGGCAGTATGGCTCTATTGCCATACTGCCGCCAAATATGGCCGTGGCGGTCTCGGCTTAGAATAAGACCCCTCCCAATCCTCCCGTGGATGTCGTAAGAAGCGACTAAGGGATTACACACCGGAAGATAGGCAGCAGCGTCCTCCGAGCACACATTTGTAATACTGCTGTCACCAGTCCGCCTGCAAAGCGTGGTGACTATGGCAAACCCCCCCCCAATATGATAGACACAACACAATGACGGCCACCAGCCCCGGCGGCTCCGTTACACCTGGCACCGGTAGTGGCCAGGTAACGGTGGAGCAGGGGGGGGTTAAGAATCCCCAGCAGAGACCAAGTTACCAACCACCACGATCTCTGGACCTGGCAACTTATAACGCACGCACCTTCAGAACCGATGAGAAGTAGATAGAGCTGGAAGAAGTAGTAAGTAAGTTGCGCTGGGGTATTATAGGGTTATCAGAAGTCCGAAGAGACGGAGAGGATACGATGACCCTCAATTCCGGCAACTTACTCTATTACCGGGAGGGCGACCAGCAGTCCCAACATGGTGTCGGGTTTCTCGTCCACAAGTCCCTCGTCAACAACATTGTGAAGATCGAAAGCGTTTCAAGCAGGGCGGTATACCTTATACTCAGATTTACCGAACGGTATTCGTTGAAGGTCATACAGGTGTACGCTCCACACTCGAATCGCCCGGATAATGAAGTGGAGGCTATGTATGACGACATTTCTAATGCCGTACATGCTCCGAAAACACACTTCACAGTGGTGATGGGGGACTTCAACGCACGGCTGGGTATGAGGAATGGCAACTAACTAAGAGTGGGGCAGTTTGGATTTGGACAGCGGAACCAAAGGGTTCAGCGATTGACCAACTTCATGGAGAAGGACTCTTTACGATAAACTCCTTTTTCAAGAAGCGCCCCTCCAGGAAATGGACGTGGCTGCACCCCGGCATAAGCACGAGATAGATTTCATTTCGACGACCAATATGCATATATTCAATGATGTCTCTGTGATCAACAGGGTTAAGACCGTGAGAGAGGGCAGTGATCACCGCATGGTAAGAGGCTCATTGAATATCAACGTAGAGCTGGAGAGGTCTCGTTTGATGGGATCTGCTCTTCGCCCAAGTCCTGCCCAAATCCAAATCCTCGAGAGCTTTCAGTTCGAACTCCAAAATCGCATCCAAATCCTTACCGAATGCGATACAGTGGACGAACGGGCTGGTGGAAACAGTTCACGCGATTGGGTCGAAGTTCTTTAAGAACCCCCGCAAAAATAGAACACAGAAACTATCTGAGTGTACACTCAAACTTATGGCAGAACGAGGCGAGATGAGCCTGCAGTCTTCAGTGGATATGTCGAGTTACAGCTTGCTTAATAAACAGATCTCCAAGTCAATGCGACACGATTTGCGTTCGTATAATACTACTTGTATTAAGAACGCAATAGAGCGCAACAAGGGCTCCAAAGTGTTTGCAAGAGATCTGTCTATTGGGCAAAGCCTGTTGACGAAGCTGAAAACCGACAGTGGCAGCATCGTTTCGTTGCAGCCAGAGATTTTGAGTGAGCTCGAGAAGTTCTATGGACGACTACACCTCGTCGCGTAGTCCTCCTAGCACGACTAGCGATGCAAGAGCCCGTTTGACCAGAAATTATACCGAAGATATCCCGGACGTCAGCCTATACGAGATCATAATGGCTCTCAAACAGCTTAAGAGCAATAAAGCACCAGGGGAGAACGGAATAAAGACAGAGCTACTGAAAGCGGGTGGAACACCGGTACTTAAAGTTCTTCAGAAGCTGTTTAACTCCGTCATCCTCGAGGGTACTAAGCCAGAGGCGTGGCACAGGAGCGTAGTGGTTTTGTTCTTTAAGAAAGGTGATAAAACCTTTTTGAAGAATTACAGGCCCATTTTGCTGCTGAGCCACGTCTATAAGCTGTTTTCGAGAGTAGTTACAAACCGTCTCGCTCGTAGGTTTGACGACTTTCAGCCTCCCCAACAAGCTGGATTCCGGGATGGCTTTAGCACCATAGACCACATCCATACGCTCCGGCAGATTATACAGAAGACCGAAGAGTATAATCGTTCACTATGTCTAGCGTTTGTGGACTACGAGAAAGCCTTTTCAGTCGAGACCTGGGCAGTGCTACAGTCATTACAGCGGTGCCAGATTGATTACCGGTACATCGAAGTGTTGAAGTGTTTGTACAGCAAGGCCACCATGACAGTTCGTCTTTAGGATTAGAGCACGAATTCTATCCAGTTGCAAAAAGGGGTGAGACAGGAAGACGTTATTTCTCTGAAACTATTCACCTCTGCACTGGAAGATTTATTCAAGCTTCTGAACTGGAACGGATTTGGTGTTAACATCAATGGCGAATACATCACTCACCTTCAATTTTCTGATGATATAGTCATCATGGCTGAAACCCTGGAAGACCTAAGCACAATGCTCAGTGACCTCAATAATTGTTTCCCAACAGGTGGGTCTTAAAATGAACATGGGCAAGACGAACATCATGTCAAATGCCCATGTCGAACCCATGCCGGTTTATGTTGGGAAAGATATTATCGAAGCTGTTGATCACTATGTCTACTTGGGTCAGACGATCAAACTGGATAGATCCAACTTCGACAAAGAGGTCAACCGACGAATCCAACTCGGATGGGCAGCGTTCGGGAAATAACGCCATATCTTCTCGTCGCAGATACTGCAGAGCCTCAGGACGAAATTTTATAATCAGTGCGTTTTGCCAGTGATGATATACGGCACTGAGACGTAGTCGCTAACTATTGGTCTTATACACAAGCTCAGAGTTGCGCAACGTGCAATGGAGAGAGCTATGTTCGGTGTTTCGCTACGTGATAGAATCCGAAATGAGGAAATCCGAGAAAGGTTCTGAATCGGGGGGCTGGAATCTTGCAATTCAAATTTCGAGCACTTTCCGATTAGCTATCTGGCTGAAACTGTCAGGGTAGCACACAAACCGATGCCAATGCAATAAAAAAAACAAAAAATAAAAAAATACTTGAAAACGTTAAAATGAAAAAGCCAAAAAGAAAAAAAAAGAAAAAAAAAAGAGAAAAAAAAGAAGAAAAATACGAAAATAAACTTCTCCTTAAAAATGAAAAAGTAACAAAAGAACCCGTAAAA
Organism: Alsophila aescularia; assembly: GCA_946251855.1. Taxonomy (NCBI): domain Eukaryota; kingdom Metazoa; phylum Arthropoda; class Insecta; order Lepidoptera; family Geometridae; genus Alsophila; species Alsophila aescularia. The sequence goes on from OX276385.1 coordinate 24,129,499, forward strand.
ATCTTGTTTTTTAAATTATACTTATTACAACATAAACAAATAAATTAATGACAATAAATACAGATGTTTTGCAGTATGATTCTATTTAAAAAATCAACATAAACCGAAAACTTCTGAATTGCTACATTTATTTACCTGGTCACACATGCATCATTCATCTAAAGTAGGGTTTTCACCGAAAGTTATATCACTCCATCGAGAGAGTCAACGCTATACATCGGAGCTTCAGCTAAGAAAAGTAGTTTATGTATCTACTGTCGTATTAATCTGATGGTTAAAATCTAGTAAGTAGACAAAAGTATCGAGTAATTGTGAAATTATCGATACCTTCTAAAATACTAAATAACAGTATCGAGTACAAAAATACTAGGTATCAAGGTGAAAGTATCTATACTACTCAGGTATAGATAATTTTTGCGGATCCCTACTTATACATTTATTGTGTGCCACGAACACCTTACCCCGGTCTTAGTAATTCCCGACAAGTACAACCTAGGTCGCATGGCACGGGTGCCCATGTCGCACCCATGCCGGTTTATGTTGGGAACGATATTATCGAAGCTGTTGATGACTATGTCTACCGACGAATCCAACTCGGATGGGCAGCGTTCGGAAAATTACGCCATATATCAGTATAATCATAATCAGTGCGTCTTGCCAGTGATGACATACGGCACTGAGACGTGGTCGCTAACTATTGGTCTCATACACAAGCTCAAAGATATACTCGGAGTTTCACTACGTGATAGTATCCGAAACGAAGAAATTCGTAGAAAAACCAAGGTTACCGACATAGCTCTCAGAGTTTGTGAGTTGAAATGGCAATGGGCAGGTTAATAGTTCGCAGAACTGACGATCGCTGGGGAATAAAGGTTCTCGAATGGCGACCACGAACAAGCAAGCGAAGTGTAGGGAGACCTCCCCACACGATGGACCGACGACATTATAGCAATCGCAGGAAGTCGGTGGATGGAGGTGGCACAGGATCATACCTCTGGAACTATAAGGTAAACATGTACAACTTCTCCTGTACAGGTTTACCTTATAGTATGACTTTACCTGATGTGGATGACCGATATAACACAGGTCGACGTTCCACAGCCAGTCCTTGTCCCACAGTATGTATAGGTCTTAGGAGAAGTTGTACAGGTTTACCTTATAGTTCCGGAGGTCTGACCTTACCTGATGTGGATAACCGATATAACACAGGTCGACGTTCACAGCCAGTCCTTGTCAAGCCGTAGGAGAAGTTGTACATGTTTACCTTATAGTTCCGGAGGTCTGACCTTACCTGATGTGGATAACCGATATAACACAGGTTGACGTTCCACAGCCAGTCCTTGTCCCATAGTACGTACAGGCCGTGGGAGAAGTTGTACAGGTTAACCTTATAGTTCCGGAGGTCTGACTTTACCTGATGTGGATAACCGATATAACACAGGTCGACGTTCCACAGCCAGTCCTTGTCCCACAGTATGTACAGGCCGTAGGAGAAGTTGTACAGGAAGAAAGAGCACCCCCACATGTTCTCGCAGAATTTGACGAGGGTGGAGGGCTGGTCCTGGCTGCGGCGGAGGCGCCACCAGCGCTCCACTTGCCTCTCCGACATGTCCACCTGCTTCGCGAGGGCACATATCTGAAAATAACAGTTTTACTGGTGTTTAGGGTTCCGTACCTCAAAAGGAAAAAAGGAAATCTTACAGGATCACTACGTTGTCCGTCCGTCTATCTGTCTGTCAAGACCCTTTATCTCAGAAATGCGTTGAGGTATCAAGTTGAAATTAATATCAAATACTCAGGTCTGAAATCCCTTGGAGCTGAGAAAAAACAAACTTCTAAGTCAACGCAATGAAAAGATACGACTACAAATGGAAACTTGGTATGATATGAGTTCATACTACGAGGTAGGACATTGGATACTTTTCATACAAAAAATTAAAGTGTTCCCGCAGGTAAAGGGTTGAAAGTAATTTGAAAGAACACGCATCTTCACGATTTTGATGTAACTTGGCACAGTCAAAGTTTATATTATGTGTTATAATCAAGAATACATTTAATCACAAAAAAAAATGGTTCCTGCGGGATAGGAGTCTTATAGTTATGTTAATATGAAAGTAACAAAAATACCACCAGGCACCGTAAATTCAGTGTTCCTATCACGAGCCAGTGTGGCACAGCGGAAGCGTGTCGGCTCTGCGTTATTTTTACATATGCTTTGAAGACGTAAAACGGTACGATTAATGCCAAATTCTATTATGCCATTATACGCGAAATCGTTCAGTTTTCGCTGAGAACAGTACTGTTGCTCGCGACCGCGCGTACCAACAGTGAATAAGTGCCAACGTTACCATAACACGCTCGCCAGCCGGCCTACTGCTATGACCTAGTTATTGCTCTAGGCTGCCTACTGACGGCAAATCATTTATTGTTAAGGCAAATACTTGCTTTAACTTTTTTATGAGTTCTAAAAAGATGGAGACAACAGAAGAGGGTTAAATAAACTTGACAACAGAGACTGAGCATCTGTTGTACAAGCAATTGATCGATAAACAGCAAATAAATAACTGATAACTGATAAACTGCTCTTTCAGATAAACTGCAAAGTCTCGTAAATTACTTGAAAAATCAAGTAGCTATCCTTCGGCAACAGCTGAAATTTCTGGCGGAGAACTCTACAACATCAGCAACAACCACCATGGAGACTTCGCCTACACGAGTTGAATAGTCTACGGATGACGAAGATCTTGCTCGAGAAACAGAGTGGATAAGGCCAAAAGCAAAAAAAATAACAAAAAAAGAAAATTGAACACCTCACCCGCTATAGATGAAACAAGCAATCAAAATTCAAAAAACAAGGATAAAAGCAGAAAAAGCCTTTTGCCATCACCTATATAGTAGATGGCATAAAAGAGTATCAGAGCTTCTTTGACAATCTGTCAGAAAACCAATCAGCGGACGCATTCAGCATAAAAATGATGAATGAACAATCATACAGAACAATAACAAAAGCCTTTACTGATAACAATTGCCTCTGGCACTCTTATGAAAATAAGCAAGAGAGGCCAATAAGAGTTATAGTTAAAACATTGCACTATACATGCACACCAGAAAGATTTGTTGGAGACCCACATAACAAGGGCTACAAGATCGTAGAAGCAGTTAATAAATTGAGTTGAAAAACTAAAGATCCACTCAATATGTCTTTGCTAACTTTTTCAAATGACGAGCAAATAAATAAAATTTACAGCATCAAAACTGTATTAGGTTATAATGTCGAAATACAACCATTAAAAAACACCAAATTGGTTCCTCAGTGTAAAAGATGTCAGGCCTATGGGCACACACAAAAATACTGCTCCAAAGAATCGAGATGCGTAAAATGCACAGGTAGACACTTTACCAAGGACTGTACAAAACCTAGAGAGGAGAAACCAAAGTGCGTTCATTGTGGAGCCCCACATCCAGCCAACTACAGGGGATGTACTATAGCAAATGAAATCAAGCAAATCCGGAACAAAACATTAAATAAACATACTGCGGTACGGCTACCAAATGTAGTAAGCGAAAAACAAGATGGCCATAGCCAAAAGAAGCAAAGCCAATTTGAACACGATTGTGCTCGGGTAATTAAATAAAACCAAAGTGGTGCTGTATCACCATGTTCTGTATTCCCAAAATTCAAACCTCGCGGCTACACCTCATACATAACGTTGCAATCAAACGATACCGCGATGCAGAAATAGGCTGACGACCAGTGGCGCCATCTAGTCGTTCACTTTAAAACTTATTACTACAAATATTTTACTAATTTACTTATCACAACTTAAACACAATTAACAAGTGATTTCACAACCAAAAATATTTCTTACGCACAAGCAGCATCGAGAGGGAAAGAAAAGGTCTCAGAGGCTCCTCATGCTGTAAACAGTGATAAAAAGTTAGATTGAAATCTTGAAGTGTGTGTCTTCATTCAACGAAAGATTGAAAAATATGCAAAATAGTGCCAAAACAGCTATCAAGACGAAAAAATGAACACCACACTCAAAATTTTCGCATGGAACTCAAATGTGCTAGAAAAACATCATAACGAGTTACAAGTAGTCCTAGATTTAGAAAATGTGGATGTGTGTCTAATTTCGGAAACGAAGCAATCCTTTATTAAGTTTAAAGGGTATAAAGTTTATTATGCACTTCATCCAGATAATACTGCAAGAGGCGGTTGGTTGGTTGGTATTCTGGTTGGCGGTTGTTAAAGAACATCTCTAGCACTATGAAGAGATAAAATAAAAAATAAAAATATCCAAGCAGTGGCGATTTGTCTACAAACCAAGAAATTTACTCTTAATGTATCTGCTATCTACTGCCCACCTCGATACATGACAAAAAGAGAACAGTACATGAGATTTCTAGAATCATCTCCTAGGACAAATCTATTACCAAGGGGTAATAGATTTGTCCTAGGAGATGATTTCAATGCCAAGAACACGTATTGGGGCTCCAGACTAACCACTACTAAAGGAAAATAATTACTATGTGCCATAAAAGAGACGAAATCTGACGTATTTTCTACTGGAAAGCCAACTTACTGTCCAACAAACAAAACTGTCCAAAAAAACAATACCAACATAATTCCTGACCTCATAAACATTTTTATTACCAAGAATTTATCATCTAGCTACTTGAGAATAGAACATAGCGATGATATGAATTTGGACTGCGATACTGTTAGAAATAAGTGAAAATGTCTTGCTTAAAGAAGCTGCACTGACACTAGTTAATAGGGTTTACTGATTGGGAGAGCTTTAAGAGAGACTTAGATAGTCTTATAGACCTCAATGTTTCACTTAAGACGCTGGAAGATTTTAATTCAGATATAGAACGTTTTACAGGGCTAATCCAACAAATAGCTTGGGAAAACACGCCAGACATTAATTAAAACGAAAGGAAATAAATACCTCCTGAGTATTAAACGCCTTATAATGGAGAATAGAAAGCAAAGGAATCATCAATCTAGGTCGTGGCATCAACATGAAGACAAAATAAAGCTAAATAATTTAACTAAATAAGTTTAGAGGCTGATCCAATGCTTTAACGATGACTTCACCAATAAGTATCTTCAGGAGCTAACCAGTGGCCGCAGTACAGACTACTCCCTATGGAAGGCTACTAAGAAACTTAAAAGGCCAATCACCCAAATCCCACCGATTAAAATGGCAAACGGGAGATGGGCAGTTAACAATGAGCAAATGCAGAGCACCTAGAAATTATCTTATAAGATTATGATAGCAAAACCTGGGAAACCTCCTCATGAAACAACTTCATATAGACCGATTTCCTTACTACCCATCATGTCAAACCTATTTGAAAAGTTGTTGCTCAAAAGACTAAAATTATTCATAGATAATAGGAACCTAATACCTGCACTGTGATTACGTAATGTTGATCATGACGGTTTCAAGCCGTGAAATTCAATAATGCTTTGCGATAGAGTTGATTTTGCTATGAAAAAAGTGACAATATGATTGAAGCCAAGTTCTGTAATTGGGCCACGGATCACCAGTTTGGGTTTCGAGAAAAGCACTCAACCATAGATAAGTATACAGAATCACAAATATCATCGAGAAAACTCTTGAAGATAAAGAAGTGTGCTCTACGGTTTTTCTAGATGTAGCTCAAGCTTTTGACAAAGTATGGCATGACAGTTTTATATATATATATATATATATATATATATATATATATATAAGATGAGCAATATGCTACCAAAGCAATTTGCGGATATACTAGAATAAATATTATATTACAAATAGACAAGAAAATATATTTTCAGAACTGAAGGAAATAAAAGCTGGAGTACCACAAGGAAGTGTCTTAGGTCCAGTCCTGTACCTACTATACACCTGTGATATTCCCGAACTAGAAAACAACACCATTTGAACCTTTGTGGATGACACAGCCATAATGGCTGTAGGAAGCACCCATGCAGAAGCAACGGAGAAGGTTCAAATTGCTGTCAATAAAGTCCAAAGCTGGACGAAAAAATGGAGGATTAAACTAAATGAATCCAAATCTATACACATTTACTTCAGCAACAAACAACATCAGTATTCTCCCGTTTATATCAATAATAAACAAATCCCGTACGAGAATACAGCTAAGTATCTCGACATGACGCTTGATGCTAAGCTCCGCTGGAAAGCTCACGTCAAGAAGAAGAAAAATGAACTAGAAAAATGAACTAGAATTAAGATATAAAAGAATGTATTGGCTACTTGGAAGACACTCTGAGCTGTCAATTCACAACAAACTGTTGTTATATAAGCAAGTCCTAATGCCAGTTTGGACTTATAGTATACAGCTGTGGGGCTGCACCAAACAGAGCAATACATTAATTATACAACTATTCCAGAATAAGGTACTCAGGGAAATTGTAAATGCTCCTTGTAGAGTTTGTCGACAAAGTTATTAAAAAATATGCAGAAGCTCACTTCACCAGCATGTAAATATCGAGGCGATCCAGCTCCTCGACCACACGGACATAGTTAGAAGACTCAAAAGAATTAAACCGTTCGAGTTAATGTAGTATTTAGTGTCAGTGATATAAGTGTAAAGTAGTGGTAGTGAAAGTGTTGCCGATAAAGAACACATGAACAAAGTGTTCATGTGTTCTTCGCCTTATTAGAGACGATAAGGAAAGTGTTAATGAACAACACATTCTTAGTTAAGACATTTTAAAAGTTTAAGTTAAAACTAAATTACTTACTAGCCTAACTCAAGGCTCGATTTTAATATTAATAGGGGCCATCTTTACGATGTACCCTAGGCAAATGGAAAAAAAAATTATACGCGAAAACCGCGAAATACCAAATGCTTGACGATGCCAATGTTTTAAATCATCACAGCCTCAATAATTCCACTTTAAATTTTAATTTCACATACACATATATTAAGCAAACACATATTTTGAAAATATACATCCACATAACGCTATTGCAACACAAATAGATTTCTGTCAACAACCTTCGGTGGTGACCCGACGTCATGACCGTGATAGGTTAGAAGCGGAAGCGAAGCGTAGCGACTCTTCTAACCTATCACGGCCATATCGGGTCGCTACTGAAGGTCTATATGTAAGTTTGTTCGCGCATCAAGTAAAAACTACTAGATCGATTGCGATGCAATTTTCACTATTGGATAGCTTAGGGTTTAGTTTTAAAATTGTGATTCTTTTTATGTTATTCTGACGATTAGATGCCGAGCAATCGATAAAAAACTATTTGACGGCTGAACAAATTTTGAACAAATGTAGTATACTGTACTTTGTAGGTACTTTTTTGGTCCTGGAATAACACGTATAAGTTACTTTTAAATAAAATAACCACGCGGGCAAAGCCGCGAGTACAGCTAGTAAAGCATAAAATTAATCAAACTCTATACTAAGCAAGCGATTTAATGCTTGATTATCGTTAATATGAGTGCGGCAGTTAGACTCAGAATTACATGTCTATATTTCTACTTACGCATAAAATTATCGAAATGAATCGATGTTTAATTTTTATAATTACCTACTTAATTTCAAAAAATTAAATTTGTTATTTAAATAGAAGTTAATGGGTACGCTGTGAAAATTTGCATTTCTCAGAATACAATGATAGCATTATTTAAATGAAAGACTGAAAAAGAATATGTTAATTCTAACCAAAGTCAAATATATTTTTCTTAAATCTAGTGTTGAAACAGAGACTCAAAAATTACTAATAAATTATCTCTGCCCTTAAAATAACCGTGGAAATTATGTGCTGTTACAAGCAATGTATCTAACTAAAAAACATGGATGTATATATTTATTTATGGATTTATAAATATATTTACTTCGTACATGGATGAGATTAGCATCCGATCGTGCAGGCGAAGGGATCGAAAGGCGTGGCAACAGTGAAAATCTTACAGCAATAGGCGCGTTCCACTTAGTGCAAAATGCTAGCAATGTTAACTTTTTTAGAACAAAGATTATCTTATTATTATAATAATAGCAAACTACTCGCGACATACTTAAAATAATAAACATTTTACTTTACTCTAAACTTACCGGTAGGTTAACACCTGCAGACAAGTGTAAGTGATTATCGGCGAGTTCTCGGTATAGCTGCGTGGGAGTTATCACCGATGGGTGTATAATATTTCTGCTACTGAGTAAGACAGCATTTGTTATGTCTTCTAATTGAAACGAAATTATAAGTAATGCAGTTTCAAGTCGGTTAATGATGCTGTCCAGTTTATTTTTTATAAGTAACTCATTTGAAATGAAAGTAACATTTTTTAAATTAGCAGAGATCTCGTCGATCGCCAGATTTAAATTAGCTTCATTCATTCTAATCTTATGAATGGTTTGGTTATAATTTGATAAAGTCAATGAAGTCAATAAAATATTTTGTTTGATGAGTGAAGCCAGTTTTTTCTCATTGTTTTGCAAAGAGTTTATAACAGAGTCATATTTTATGGCGTCATCTTCATCTAAAGTTCCGAAAACAGTTTTTAGAATAGAGCCGCCGGCACCAATCCAGGCTGACCGTTTGGTTCTATCGTCAATCAAATTAGAAATTGAATCGAATTCCTTGACTACGTCCTGATATCGAATTGTCAGAGGTTCTACCGTATTATAACATTCATAATGTTCTATAATATCTATTTGCCTACAAAGAAACTTAAAAGTACCTAAAACTAAATTAAGATTAGTAATATGTGGTTCAATATGAGAAATATCAATGGGGATTATGATCTTTAGGTTCTCTAATTTTCATTTTTCCCACAATTTCGGAATATAATCCAGATCCAGTCTGGATCGGTTCAATAAAATTTGGGCTCGCTCCAGCATAGGCGCTGAAATAAACAAATAAAATTGAAAATGTTTTATTGTTTGTTTGGTATTTATATTGCTAAAATCATGTTTGATAAAACAATATTTCAAGGTGGATTATTGCTGGCAAGCTTAATCTCATCAAAGTGGTGAGTTATATGTCGTCTGTTTATTAGTAAGGTTACTGTATTGTTGTTGTGAAGTTTTACAATTTTGTATGGGCCTTTCCAGATTGGGGACAAGACCTTTCTGAGACGGAGATGATTTTTTAAATAATACAAGTCGCCAAATTTGTATTGAACGCGACGCGTATGGGTATCATAATAAGTCGTAGATTTTTCTTTTGATTTATTTATATTTTCAATTGCTTTGTCACGGGATAGTTTAAGTCGATGGTTCAACATTTTCAAATACTCAGGATAAGTTGGATCTAGAGTTTCTTCGAAGATAGAATCAGGAAGGAATGGTTTGTGACCAAACAGAAGCTCATAAGGGCTGAAGTTGGTCGTGGAATGAGTGCTTGTATTATATGTAAGCATTGCAGTGTATACGTATCTGGGCCAATTCTCTTGATTCGAGTCGACAAATGATTTGAGGTATTCTTTTAAAGTAGAATGGCTGCGCTCAAGTGCGCCTTGTGTTTGAGGGTGATACGGGGAGCACCACAACTGTTTTATTTTTAAGAATTCGCATGTTTTCTTGAATAGGTCGGCGGTGAAGTTACTTCCTTGATCGGTTAAAATTGCTTTAGTATAGTGATATAAAAAGTACTAGGCATTCCATAGTTTCTTCTGCTGTTGTAGAACGGATCGGGTAGGCTACTGAATATTTTGTCAAATCATCCTGAAGTGTTAATATGTATTTTATCTTGGCAGTGCCAGATTCTGGCAAAGGTCCAACAATATCTAAGGCTACACGTTGGAATGGGCTTGTCGAAGTTGTAGTAATTTGCATCGGTGCTTTATTAGTTTTTCTAAAAGCTTTATTCTGCTGGCAGAGAGTGCAGTTTTTTACAAAGTTTTCGATTTCAGTTCTCATACCTTTCCAATAAAATCGTTCTTGAATTCGTTTCAGCATCCTAGAAGAGCCTAAATGACCTGCGATAGGTATGTCATGGTTTTCGTGCAATATTTTTTTGATTTCACTCAGTGTTGGGTAAATTATTTTATTATGGTAGATATTAACAGTTATTTTAGTGTTGTGGAAAAGGTAAGTTAACATGTTGTAGATTTTTGTGTATGAGAGTTTCAAAAGGACTTTTAAAGTCAGATATGGCAATGTCGGTGGAGTCTTGGATTACTACAAGTTCATTTCTAATTAATTTCAGAATTTTGAAGATATCTTGATAGGAACTTTCATCAAAATTATGAACTTTGGTATATGCCAAGAATATTATTTTATTGTTCAAGTTGAGTCTTTTGAAGGAGTGGAGTTCTCTTTCAGTGTTCAGAAATTCTTCCGAGTTCTCTAAGTTTGCCAATATTTCTGGAATGTAAGGATTGGCTTCATCTAAGTCTAGTGACGTGGGGATGATGAGTATTTTGGAAGAAGTCTTCATTAGAGATTCATTATGTTCTTTCAGATTGGTATTGTAACTATAGTTTTTTGTAATTTCTTTCAGAAAGGTAGTTAGAACTTGCGATATATTTGTTCAAAGTTTCAATCTAACTCGATGACCAATTGTAGGTCTATGCAAAGACCACTTTATCAGATGACATTCTGAAATACAATATGGTACATAAGTACGTATTTGTTGCTAAATCAAAGCATATTTGTCAATTTTATATCCGAAAACGAACATAACCTCGACAAACATTACATCTCACAAAACAATTCCACTTTTAGTTTATCCACGTTGCGCACAAACTCACACAAATCTTGTGACTATAACCTACCTATTTAATGTTTTTTTTTTCCATTTGATTTTCATTTCATTATTGAATGCTAAAGTAAACAACAAACAAACACATACTTTAGTATAAGTAGTTATGGTCCAGAATAAATAATAACTTGCAAACCAACGTTTCGTTCTACGCAACGTCATATACTTGAATATTATTTTTTGAAGAATATCCATTTATTAAACAGCATAACTAATAAAAATTAAATTATAATAAACAAATGAAACACTACACATGTTTATATGGCTAAATTAACATTTTACAACCATTAGTTCAAAAAAGCACTAAAAAGTGCTCAAAGCTGTTCTTCATGAAATGGAACGCAAGAGCATATGTTTTTTGTGTTATGTAGTCTGTGGAAAGAACGAAATGGCCTTCACTTTTTCAAGACAATTACCACCGAAAATATTAGACAATTCCCCTGGACGGCGAACTGGAACCGCCAATGGTAATGGCAATGGATTTGATTGCCATTACCACCAGAGTTAGACAATAAGGCTGCCGGTCTCTGTGAACGGACACTTATACAAGCCAATTATTTTTTTAAACATTCTTGGTAATTCAAGTATTTTAAGTATTTGGAACTAGCTGTGCCCCGCGGCTTTGCCCGCGTGCAAACATTGCAACCCCTGTTCGCCCCCTTCAGCAAGTATTTTAAGTATTTGGAACTGACTGTGCCCCGCGGCTTTGCCCGCGTGCAAACTTTGCAACCCCCGTTCGCCCCCTTCAGCAAGTATTTTAAGTATTTGGAACTTGCTGTGCCCCGCGGCTTTGCCCGCGTGCAAACTTTACAACCCCCGTTCACCCCCTTCAGGATGGAAAAAATACTCCTTAGTGCACACTCCTAGGATACTCAAGGAATATTTCCTCCAGGTTTCAAATCACTAGGTCCACCGGTTTAGGCTGTGCGTTTGTCTGTCAGTCAGTCTACTGACTGACTACTATGAGTCACGGTACTATTTTTACCCGACTACAGCAAAGCAAGGGAAGGGTATGTGGGTACGTGGATGTTCCACATAGCGTCGCCCCTATTGGTTCGATTTTGTCAAGCGAGGTGACAATCGTTTCGTCTTAAGGCGCTATGGGTTCCACATTTTTATCCTGCTCGTCATGGTGCTGGGTAAGCAGATGTATCTCGGGAGCCGATATTAGTTAAAATTTTCAATTTAAGTTAACTTTTTTTTTAAATCTTACTATTTTCCAAAAAACTAATCCACAGAAGTATTTGAATGTTTGTTGGGATTAAACACATTTGGTTTTTGTAAAAATATCTTCGATAGAAACTGAATGAAAGTTGATTTATTCCATCGACGGGACTCTGAGGAAGGGCCCGTCAAAACGGGTGTTTTTTAGGAAACTTTACGATTTTTTTCTATCGAGCCAAATTTATTTAATCGTTTTCGGTGACCACATCCAGATAAAGTATTTTGTGAACATTTATTACACATAAAAAAATAAAGTCAATCAACCGTTTTCAAATGTCTAGTTTTAAATATTCGTGATGACGAATCGTCAAATTTGGAGCACATTTTGCCTAAGGCCAAGACCGACTGTACAATATTTTAAATTCGACTTTTTGTGCTTCTTTTCATAGAATAACTAATATAGCATCTATAAGGTGTACTCTGAAGCAGTGAAAGTTACTCTACTTTATTAAAATTTTGACAGGGACAGGGACACGAAAAAAAAAACTTCAATGTACAGAATCGGTCCAATTCTGTACATTGAAGTTTTTTTTGGAAAACAATGGTAGCTAATTTAGTTATACTTTATAATAATAAGTAATTAGGTACCTACAAATATTACAAATTTTAAACGACAATGGTTTTTAAATTTTCAGTTGATGTTTTGACTTAATTATAAGCTACAATGTGAAAAAATCGGCACAATGCAAGGACGTTCGGGAAGTGCAGCCAGTTCAAATATTATTAATTATTTATACTTAGTAGGAACATTTTTAAACTATCCTGTGACTAACACACGTAGGTTTATTTTAAAGACTAGCTGTGCCCGTGACTTTGCCCATGTGACTTTGTCACTTTACTGGGTTAAAAGTAACCTGTGTTATTACAGAACCAAAAATACCTATAAAGTACGAGTCAAATTTATACTACATGTCAAATAGTTTATTTTCAATTGCTCGGGTCCTACTCATTGAATTGATGTACAAAGTACACCAGTTTTTAAATCAAAACCTAAACTATCCAATAAAGAAAACCGCATTGTTATCAAGCCAAGTTTTTTACGTTATGCGCTAACAAACAAACAAACAGACAGACTCAATTTAAAAAAATGTTATATTCTTGTTTAGTTGCTTATTTTAAGTTCCCTAAACCATTTTTAATTATTATCTTTGTACAGACTTCACGAAATAATGATTGAGCTCCATAAAACTCATCATCAACATATCATGTCAGCCTTAAAAATAGACATAGAACATAGGCCTCCCCCAAAGAGTGCCATGACGAGCAATCTTGTGCCACCTCCATCCACCGACTTCCAGCGATGGCTTCAATTTCGTCCATCCGACGTGTGGGGGTCTCCCTACACTTCGCTTTCTTGATCGTGGTCGCCATTCCAGAACCTTTATTCCCCAGCGGTTGTCGGCTCTGCGAACTATATGGCCTGCCCATTGTCACTTCAACTTACAAACTCTGAGAGCTATGTCGATAACCTTGGTTCTTGTACGGATTTCCTCGTTACGGATATCACGTAGTGGAACTCCGAGCGTTGCTCTTTTCTTTGCACGCTGTGCGACTTTGAGCTTGTGTATGTTTGCGACCACGTCTCAGAGCCGTATGTCATCACTGGCAACACGCACTGATTATAAACTTTCGTCTTGAGGCACTGCGGTATCTGGGACGAGCAGATATGGCGTAATTTCCCGAACGCTGCCCATCCGAGTTGGATTCGTCGGTTGACCTCTTTGTCGAAGTTGGATCTACCCAGTTGGATTGTCTGACCTAAGTCGCACTAGTATACCGCTAGGCTACCATAGCTTTTATCTTATTAATGTAACACGGAACTATTCGATGTTTCCGGTAAAGACATACAAAAAGTAAAATGTGAATCGACGGCGCGTTTTTCACCAGACTGTGCAACGCAAAGGCCTGGAAATCATCCTATGTTTGTACGTCTGTTCCTTTGTGGCACTATATAGACCAAACTCGTGGATCGATTTTGATGATTCTTACGTCAATCGATCTGTCTTATGGCCGGTTTCTATATCTTAAAACGAACCGTTTTCCGCTCTGTCCACTTGGATCCGCATTTTGGTTCTACATGTGGATCCATGGACACCTTTATCTCCTCTTGATTGAGTGGATTCAATTCTAAACATAATTTTATATGCCACTTCAATCCACAAAAGAGGTGATCTAAAAATAATAATATTTTTCTACGCCACTTGAATCCACAATCCGCTAACTATCAAGCCCATTTCAGGGGATTATTCCTGAAATCCACACCAGACCGTCCCTACCATTTTGAATGACAGGTGTCAAACTTAAAAGGTCTGAAACTATTGATCCTAGACTAGTAGTTTGTTAAGAGAAGTGATAGATCTCATCAATTTCTTCTTTTTGGATGACAGCTGTCAAACTTAAAAGGGCTTTAGTTGTAATATTATTGATCCTAGACTAGTAATTTCCTTACGGAAGTGATAGTTCTCATCGATATCTTCTTTTTGGATGACAGATGTCAACCTTAAAAGAGCTCCACAACTCTAAAAATATTGATCCTAGCCTAGTTGATTTTTTACAGAAGTGATAGATATCACCGATATCTTCTTTTTGGATGACAGATGTCAAACTTAAAACGGCTATAACTCTGAATCTATTGATCCTAGACTAGTAGTTTCCTTATGGAAGTGATAGTTCTCATCGATATCTTCTTTTTGGATGACAGATAACTAACTTAAAAGAGCTATAACTCTGAAAATATTGATTCTAGCTTAGTAGTTTGTTTTACAGAAGTGATAGATATCATCGATGTCTTCTTTTTGGATGACAGCTGTCAAACTTAAAAAGGCTATAACTCTGAAACTATTGATCCTAGACTAGTAGTTTCTCTACAGAAGTGATATATCTCATCGATACAAAACCAAAAGCAATTTTAGAATTCACTAAATATAAATTTTACTCATTGACAAACCGACGGTGATGTGACAAACTATCTGTCAAACAATATGTCACTAAAACGTACAAACAAAATACACAATACAGGCTTTTACTTTCTCGAGTGCTCTGGTTGATAACTTTTAGCTCAAGTGTTTCCCAAGTTGCACTTATTAGAGAACAATAATTTAAATTTCAGCCATATGATGTAGGTAGATTGAAAAGGAATAAAAGTATCCACATAACTTTTATTGCGTGCCTTGAAGATCATAAGTTCACACTTTTTTACATTGTACTTGAAACTATGGGCCACCGCATAAGACTCACAAAGAGACAAGAGTCTTTTCAGAGCCTTAATTGATGGGCTCAGCAGCACCATATCATCCGCGTAGCTTATGTTGTTAACACATACGCCATCGATATGACATCCAATGCCAGTGTTACTGAGCCCATCAATAAGTCCGTCCATGTACAAGTTGAACAACTTGGGAGACGTCAACCCACCTTGCCTCACCCCGCAGTTCAGCTGGTACTCCTCCGACAACGCACCACCCCATCTTACGCGGTTTGCTTGATGACTATACCAATATTTAAATAGTGCTCTTAGTTCATAAGGTAAGGTAGTTTTTTGTTTTAATTTGTCCCAAAGGCCCTCATAAGATACGAGGTGAAACGCTTTTGAGAGATCTAAGAAACACGCGTAAACTGGGGTTTTTCTGTCAGTGTAGTACTTTACAGTCTGCTTGAGGCACAGGATAGCACTTTCATTAGATAACCCAGGCCTGAAGCCAAACTGCGCATCATTCAAATCCAGGTGCTTACCAAGATGCCGATCAAGCAGACTGTCCAGCACCTTTGCAATGACGTTGGCCAAGGAGATCGGCCTATAGTTTGACATGTCGGAGGAGTCCCCGGTTTTATTCTTGACTATAGGTACCACTACCGTGTACAATTAGGTCATCGGGTAAATATGAGTGGCTAAGGCAAAGCGTGAAAAACATAGAGAGCACCCTAGGTAGATGCACACCTGCGTATCGCAGGAGCTCAATGCTAAGACTATCATGTCCTGGAGATTTTCCTCTTACCATGCTCTTAATGATAGCGGCAACTTCCGGTCCTGTAAAACTTACAGTACGTTCTGAGGACTCCAAAGCATCGAGCTCGTGCGGTACCGGTGACGCGGCACATGACAAAGGGTCCACCTTAAAGTGTTTGTGAAAAGCAGTTGCCACCTCGCTCGGCTCGCTGTAGCCCCCAACACTCACGGCTCGGCTAGGCCCTTGATTCAATTTATTAGTCCCTTTCCAAAATTTTGAGAAGTCCTTGTTTGAGTGATGTTGTGCAATAATGTCCATTTTTATTTGTTGTTCATTATTTTGACACCATTTCAGCTTAGATTTAAATATTCGCCTTGATTCACACATATTCAAATAAATCCGACCAGAAGATGGTTTGCCTGACAATAACCAAGTCTGAAAACAAAGGTGAGCCGTGCCGTGAGCATCTTTTACATGTTTATTCCAGCCAATTACACATTTACCCTTTCTTTTACTTCTGTCTTCGTAACTAAGCACCGCTGCTTCAGTGAGGACCGACGTTATAGTTTTATACAAATTAATAAAAATTTATCTATGATTTGTATCCGTACACATTTTATCAGCACATTCATGAAAATCCATATCAAAGTCAATATTGCTAAGTTTGAAGTTACATAACTCGTGATATTTATTTATTTGGTTCTGATCACGTTCACCCTATTTCACCTTATTAACTATGGGGCCTTGTACTAAAGTTTTTGACTTGATAAGTCCTATATTGCACTCAAGCAATACAGGGAAATGGTCAGACCAGAAAGAATCATACAACACTGACACATTGGTAACCGCCAACTTAGCGGCACTGGTGACTACGACGTGATCGAGCCACCGACGACACCCGTGGGCCTCACTAACAAATGTAAATGTATCCGTAGGCAACATTTACATTTGTTAGTGTTAACTCCACGTCAACACATGACCACGACTGATCTACACAAAAACTCAAAAGTTCAATAAAAAATTGCTCACCAGGATGGGCGTTAAAGTCCCCTAGCATGTACACATATTCCACGTTACAGCTTTCAGTAATAGCATAAATCTCACTCATACATTCGGTAAACTCCACTAGATTATCATTCGAGTCCGTCGGCATGTAAATAGAAAATACTAGCAATGACCGACCATGTAACACAATATTAATTGCCGTTAGACGAACACTATACTAAAGACAAGACATTAATCAAAACTATATGGCGACAAATAGACGTTATTATACGAAAAATAAAAAACTGAAAGTCCACGAACTATATCATTGAATAGGTATTTAAAAATCAGCTTTTTTATTTAATGGCAAACAAAATGATGAAAGCGCGACTCCGGCGTTGCTTTCTTGCCTGCCCCGTAACTCTTTTTCACCCTTCTTTTGAGATACCAAAGAGGTGGTGGAAATCAACCATGATGGAACACCGCGGAAAATTAGACAAGAAATATTTATGTCTATTAGGCACCTAGTAATTTGTTTATTTTTTAAATAATTCATACACATTTCTAAGACTTCTAAGATTTCTACTCAATTCGGCTGTGTACTCGATGTTTCCTACTCGGAAAAAAAACAAAAAAACAGAAAATAAAAAAGTTGTCTAAACCATTTAAAAATTATTCAAGATCCGATATAATAAAATCTATATATCTTCTATACTATAATAAAACTGTAACTGGGCTAAATCTGTACATTAAATATTTTTTGAAAATTTTGATTGAGATAAACTTCAAAATCGATATGGAGTGCAAAAAGGTTATTTTTTTATTTTTTGTCTGTCTGTCTGTCTGTCTGTCTGTCTGTCTGTCTGTCTGTCTGTCTCTTTGAACACGCATCACGCTGAAACTACGAGACGGATTTTGATGCAACTTGGCAGAATCATAGCTGATGTACTGGATTAACATTTAGGATACTTTTTATCCCGGAAAAATCAACGGTTCCCGCAGGATAGGGATAGAAAGTTATTTAAAATAACACGTATCAAGCTAAAACTACTGGACGGATTTTGATGTAACTTGGCACAGTCAAAGTTTATATAATGTGTTAAAATGTTGAATACTTTTCATCCCGAAAAATTAAAAGGTTCCTGCAGCCTATGGGTCCAAAGTTGTGTTAAATTTAAAGTGATCATACATCCGTTTATAGACTGTTACCGAATTTCGTCGTTCTGCTACGAGGCTTACTGGCCCAGTTGGATAGGTGCATGGGTATGTAATCCAGACGTACGTGGCTCGAAATCACGCGCACCGTAGAAATGTTTTGCTCCATAATTAAAAGATTTTTACATTATTTATGAGATTCGTTGGTTGATTTGGTAGATTGTTTTGAATTATGTTTGTTTATTTTATTTGTAGTTATTAGATATTATTATTATCTATATTCTATATTTTCTATAGCTATATAGGGGGGGGGGGGGGGGGGAGTTTCCAGAAAAAGGAGGTGAGAATCGTACCTTTCAAACGAATCGACCAATTTAGCTGCTGTTTTTTTTGTTTCAAAGCTGAGGTAAACAAGATGGTTCTGCTATAAATTGGAAGCGGGGAAGTGAGGATTGTAGCTCCCAAACGAATGGACTGACTTTGATGCAGTTTTTATGTTTGAAAACTGATGTGATCGAAATATTTCATCATGGTTCTTAGCTATATGGGAGGGGGGAGGAGTTGAAAAAAGAGGGGGGGGGTGAAAATCGTATCTTTCAAACGAATGGACTAATTTAACTGCGGGTTTTTATGTTTCATAGCTGAGGT
Source organism: Alsophila aescularia (assembly GCA_946251855.1). Classification (NCBI taxonomy): domain Eukaryota; kingdom Metazoa; phylum Arthropoda; class Insecta; order Lepidoptera; family Geometridae; genus Alsophila; species Alsophila aescularia. Next base: position 24,148,196 of record OX276385.1, read on the forward strand.
AAGCTAGATAGTTCTTAGCTATAATGGGGGCCGAAGGCGGGTGCTCACTACGCTTCGCTCCCGCCTTCGTCTTCTAACCTATCACAACCATGTCGGATCGCCACTGAAGGTTGTTAACAGAGGTAGGTAGGTAGGTAGGTAGGTAGGTAGGTAGGTACCTATATTGGTACTTTTGGTACTGGAATAACTCATAGGATCCTTATATCCCAGAAAACTACCACGCGAGCAACGCTGCGGGCACAGCTTTAAAGCAATAAGAACGTAAATCTATACAAAGAAGATAATTAAAAAAAAAATGGTCTATGAATAGAAAATTTTTTAAATTCGTCGTATTAGACCGATTGCGATGCAGTTTTCAGTGTTGGGTAGCTTAGGATTTGACCTAAAAACTGGGGTAGGTACTTGGTATCTTAATCCAATGGTTAGAAGCCGAGCAATCGATAAAAAACTTTGTAACGGCGGAAGGAATTTTGATCAAATGTTTATTTTAGATCTTGGAATAGCACATAGAGTACTTTTAACCTAGAGAAATTACCACGCGAGCGAAGCCGCGGGCACAGCTAGTACTAATAATAAAACTGTTAAAGGTCCAATTCTGTACATTGAAGATATTTAGTACATTTTTTTTGGAGGCTTTTCTGTATTCGATACTGACCCTACGTCCACTTGGATCCACAGCTCAGCTCCACATGTGGATCCATGGACAACTTTATCTCCTCTTAAATCCACAGGTGGATCGTGGATACTTCTTGTTACTTTTAAATACACAGGTGGATAAGACAAAACTGTTATTTTATTTATTTTTTCTCTCTGTCTGTATCTTGGCCGCGCATGACATTCATTCATCACGCCGAAACTACTGAATGAATTTAAGTGAAACTTGGCATGATTTGAGTTTATACTACGAGGTGGGACATGGGATACTTTTCATCCCGGAATATTAATGGATTCTTGCAGGATAGGGGTGTTTTGTTTTTAAAAGAACACGGTTCGCGCTGTAACTACTGGACGGATGTTGATGCAAGTCGGCACAGTCATAGTTTATATGATGGGTGGAAATTGAGAATACTTTTTATCCCGAAAAAATAAAGGGTTTCTGCGGTATAGGAGTCCAAATTTACGTTAATTTTGAAGTAATTAATATTATGTTTTTGGAGGGTACTCTATATTTGACATTGAAGCCAAAACTGTTCTCTTTTTCATAATTGTCTGTCTTTCTATCTGTATCTTGATCGGGCATCACGCCGAAACTACTGAATGAATTCAAATGAAACTTGGTATGATTTGAGTTCATACTACGAAGTGGGACATAGGATACTTTTCATCTCGGAAAATTAATGGGTTCTTGCAGGATAGGGGTGTTTTGTTTTTAAAAGAACACGTATCACGCTGAAACTACTGCACGGATTTTGATGCAACTCGGCACAGTCATAGTTTATATGATGGGTGAAAATTAAGAATACTTTTTATCCCGAAAAAATAAAGGGTTTCTGCGGTATATGAGTCCAAATTTATGTTAATTTTGAAGTAATGAAAAATATGTTTTTGGAGGGTACTCTATATTTGACATTGAAGCCAAAACTGTTCTCTTTTACATAATTGTATGTCTTTCTGTCTATCTGTACCTTGATCGCGCATCACGCCGAAACTACTGAATGAATTCAAATGAAACTTGGTATGATTTGAGGTCGTACTACGAGGACATTGAATACTCTTCATCCCGAAAAATTAAAGGGTTTCCGCAGGACAGGGGTTGAAAGATGTTTCATTGTTTTAGCTGTTTGTTAAATCACTGTAGCCCTTCATCTATTCATGTTTATTTATGGTAGCTGTGCGGTAATTTGTGCCTTGCTTTCTTTGTTTTTGACAAATATTTTCTATATTTTTTGTAACATATAATTTATTTGTTTTGTGACAAATATTTTCTTCTTTTTTTTATGTCAAATATTTTATGTTTAGTGACAAATGTTTTTTATATTTTAGTGACACATCTGTACAAATATTTACAACTAGCTGTACCCGCGGCTTCGCACGCGTGGTCTTTTCTTTAGGGTCTTCTTTAGGTTCAAAGTACCATAATGTGCTATTCCAGGACCAATATACCAACATTTGAACATAATTTCTTCAGCCGTTAAAAATACTTTTATCAATTGCTCAGCTTCTAACTCACCGGATTGAGATACCAATTACACCAGATTTAAATCGAACCCTAAGCTATCTTACAATGAAAACCGCATTGCAATCGGTTTAGTAGTTTTTACGTGATGCGTGAACAAACAAACATACAGACAAACAGAAAGAAAGACGCGAATTACAAAAAAAAATTGTTCAATACCTTTTTTAAGCACCCTAGAGCATTTTTTCATTTGAATTCATTTAGTTGTTTGGGTGCGATGCGCGGTCAAGATACGGACAAACAGACAGACAAAATTAAAAAGTAAATCAGTTTGGCTTCAGTATCGAATATAGCTTAAGACAGTGCCAAGTTGCATCAAAACCCATCCATTAAATTCAGCGTGGTACGTGTTTTTTTAAATAAGTTTCAACCCCTATCCTGCGAGAATCCATAAATTTTTCGAGATGTATAGTATCTTATGTCCTAACTCAAATCATACCAAGTTTCATTTAAATTCATCTAGTAGTTCCGGTGGCGTGATGCGCGGCTAAGATACAGACTGACAGACATACAGACAGAAATGAAAAACATACAATTTAGGCTTCATTATCGTATACAGAGTAACTTCCAAAAAAATATACTATTTCTTTAGTGTACAGAATTTGGACCCATATCCCACAGGAACCCTTTATTTTTTCGGGACAAAATGTATCCATAATTTTCACCCATCTTGTAAACTATGTCTGTGCCAAGTTGCATCAACATCCGTCCAATAGTTTCAGCGTGCTAAGTGTTCGTTTAAATAATTTTCCACTCCTATCTTGCAGGAACACTTAAGTTTTTTGGAATGTAAAGTATCCAATGTCCTACTTCGAAGTATGAACTCAAATCATACCAAATTTCATTCGAATTCATTGATTATTTTCGGCGTGGTGCGCTGCCAAGGTACAGACAGACAGACGGAAAGACAGACAGACAGAAAGACAAAAATTAAAAAGAAGAGTGTTGGATTTAGTATTGAAAATAGAACGGCCTCCAAAAACAATTACATAATATCTTCAATTTACAGAATTTTGGACATTATCCAGCAGGAACAATTTATTTTTCGCTATAAAAAGTATCCTCAATTTTTACCCATTATATAAACTATGACTGTGCCAAGTTTCAACAAAATCCGTGTAGTAGTTTCAGCGTGATACGTGTTCTTTTAAATAACTTTCAACCCCTATCGTGCGGGAACCCTTTCATTTTTCGGGATGAGAAGTAGCCTATGTTCTACCTTGTAGTATGAACTCAAATCATACCAAGTTTCATTTAAATTGATTCAGTAGTTTCGGCATGATGCCTAGCCAAGATACAGACAGACAGACAGACAGACAAAAATTTAAAAAAAATACAGTTTTGGCTTCAGTATCGAATCTAGAGAACGGTCCAAAAAAAAACTTCAATGTACAGAATTGGACTCATTACAGTTTTATTATAAGTATAGATTTTCAATTTACCTTTCTATTTACTCTTTTGAGAATTGGAATTATTGTGACCTTGAAACGAACTTGTTGAAACGATTTGACGGTTTACTTCAGAAAATGACGATGATGATCGAGGAATATGTATAAATAACGAATAAAATATATAAATGCTTAAATATATGAAGCAAAACATTTCAAGAAGCGCGTGATTTCGACCCAGCCACGTCTGGGTTGGCAGGCTGGCATATACTCCTACTCCACACTCCTGCTGTGCCACACAACATCGTGCCAAGAAGGTCGAAATTATGATACAGTTTTAATGTTTTATTTATATTACATTTAAACTATAATAACTTTGAATACCTATCCCGCAGGAACCCTATATCTTTTGGGGATAAAAAGAATCCGTAATTTTAATACATAATATGAACTTTGACTGTGCCAAGTTACATCAAACTCCATCCAGTAGATTCAGCGTAATATGTGTTCTTTTAAATAGCTTTCAACCACTATCCTGCGGGAACTCGTGATTTTTTCGGGACAAAAAGTATTTTAAATGCTAATCCATAACATAAGCTATGATTGTGCCAAGTTGCATCAAAATCCGTCCGGTAGTTTCAGCGTAATGCATGTTCAAAGAGACAGACAGACAGACAGACATACAGACAGACAAAAATAAAAAAAAAACTTTTTGCACTCCATATCGATTTTGAAGTTTATCTCAATTAAAATTTTCAATAAATATTTAATGTACAGATTTAGCTCAGTTCCAGTTTTATTATAGTACTAGCTGTGCCCGCGGCTTCACTCGCGTGGTCATTTCTCTAGGTTAAAAGTACTCTGTGTGCTATTCCAAGATCTAAAATAAACATTTGATCAAAATTCCTTCCGCCGTTACAAAGTTTTTTATCGATTGCTCGGCTTCTAACCATTGGATTAAGATACTAACTACCCCAGTTTTTAGGTCAAATCCTAAGCTACCCAACACTGAAAACTGCATCGCAATCGGTCTAACATGGTTTTACGTGATGCGCGAACAAAACATACAGACAAACAAACAAACAAACAGACAGACACGAATTTAAAAAATGTTCTATTCTTAGAACATTTTTTTTTTAAATTATCTTCTTTGTATAGATTTACGTTCTTATTGCTTTATAGCTGTGCCCGCAGCGTTGCTCGCGTGGTAGTTTTCTGGGATATAAGGATCCTATGAGTTATTCCAGTACCAAAAGTACTAATATAGGTACCTACCTACCTCTGTTAACAACCTTCAGTGGCGATCCGACATGGTTGTGATAGGTTAGAAGACGAAGAAGGGGAGCGAAGTGTAGCAAGCACCCGCCCTCGGCCCCCCCATTATTGCTGAGAACTATCTTGCTTACCTCAGCTTTGAAACATAAAAACCCGCAGTTAAATTGGTCCATTCATTTGAAAGATACGATTTTCACCCACACCCCCCCCCCCCCCTGTTTTTTCAACTCCTCCCCCCTCCCATATAGCTAAGAACCATGATGAAATATTTCGATCACATCAGTTTTCAAACATAAAAAACTGCATCAAAGTCAGTCCATTCGTTTGGGAGCTACAATCCTCACTTCCCCGCTTCCAATTTATAGCAGAACCATCTTGTTTACCTCAGCTTTGAAACATAAAAAAATAGCAGCTAAATTGGTCGATTCGTTTGAAAGGTACGATTCTCACCTCCTTTTTCTGAAAACTCCCCCTTATGTAGCTATAGAAAATATAGAATATACATAATAATAATATCTAATAACTACAAATAAAATAAACAAACATAATTCAAAACAATCTACCAAATCAACCAACGAATCGCATAAATAATGTAAAAATCTTTTAATTATGGAGCAAAACATTTCGACGGTGCGCGTGATTTCGATCCACGTCCGTCTGGATTACATACCCATGCATCTATCCAACTGGGCCAGAGAGCCTCGTAGCAGAATGACAAAATTTGGTACCAGTCTATAAACGGATGTATGATCACTTTAAATTTAACACAACTTTGGACCCATAGGCTGCAGGAACCTTTAAATTTTTCGGGATAAAAAGTATTCAACATTTTAACACATTATATAAACTTTGACTGTGCCAAGTTACATCAAAATCCGTCCAGTAGTTTTAGCTTGATACGTGTTATTTTAAATAACTTTCTATCCCTATCCTGCGGGAACCGTTGATTTTCCCGGGATAAAAAGTATCCTAAATGTTAATCCAGCACATCAGCTATGATTCTGCCAAGTTGCATCAAAATCCGTCTGATAGTATCAGCGTGATGCGTGTTCAAAGAGACAGACAGACAGACAGACAGACAAAAAATAAAAAATAACCTTTTTGCACTCCATATCGATTTTGAATCGAGTTTATCTCAATCAAAATTTTCAAAAAATATTTAATGTACAGATTTAGCCCAGTTACAGTTTTATTATAGTAAAATAGATAGGAGATAGATTACAACTATTTACATTTACTGTACAATATTATTTTTTTGTATGTACAAATATTTGTCATGCAATTAAATTCAAGCCTAAGGGTTTAAATTTAATTGCATGACAAATATTTGTAACCTAACACCATTGGGTCTTTCTAATAATAAATGACGGAGCTTTACGTGGGGTTGCATATTTATTATTTAGACAGGGACCCTGCTCTGTAGACTGATAGTTACATCTCCTTTCCCCTAAACAAACATTGGCCATAAATGCAATATCAAGAGCTACTCGTAGCATTAGAGAATACATACCTGTTTGTGTTTAATCTTCTGAGAGCCCGAATACACCGCCTCTAGCTTGGGGATGCTTGGAGCCTTCTTCGATCTTGTGTTCTTAATACCTAATGACTTTCCTAATGGGGCGAAGCAATACCTGCAACAAGAAAATAACATAGAATAAGTAATAATGGGTTTCAGAAAAGCTACTAGCAATCTTAAAAGCATATCATTAAAAACCAATTGAACAGTGGATTACAAACCAAAAAATGATTCACAAATTCAAGGTTTCAAAGGTGAACTTGGTACTTAGTTTGTAACTACTAACAAATGGATTACTTACTTTCAACTTAGTTTTGGAGTTTTTTAATAACAAGAAAAAGCTTTTATTTCTATTTTTTAGTATTAGTGCAAACGTAATGAGTCGAGTCCTCCTAATCACAACACTTTATTTATTAAAAAAAGAAACCTGGGTACAGTATACATAAGTTAAATTAGTTGATAGACTCAGGCGTTACTTTGCGGAATTCCATATTTAAAATGAACAAAATAAAAATATGTAGCTTACTTCCGCCAAAACTGTAAGTCAGACAAATGATAAATGGTAAAATTAAATTATAACAAAAGTACTTACACACACACAATCCGCCCATCAATCCCTGCCGATCCCCACCCATCCAAACCCATCCCAACTCTACTCCACCTATCCCAACACATCCCTACCAATCCCCAAATATCCCTACCCATCCCCATACATCCAGACCCAACCTCACCCCACTATATCGGTACTATGAAAATGTCGAGCTTCCCACTTTTAAAGTCACTTTATGCTGTGTTGCCATAAGTTTAGGCCAATTAAGTGTGTGGTCTTTTATTGCCAGTGAACTGAAGAAGTTTTTAAGATAAGAACAAAAAGTAAATATACCTCATTTTTTATTTTAGGGACCTGCAAACTTTGAAGTGTTATTTGCTCTAAACAAAATTTGAAGTTATTTTTTTATGATTTTATTGTTTTTTCAATAATTTAAATATGTTTTTGATGACTTATAAAAGGGTCACTACTGGACTACCAACGTTCCAAAAATCAACTGAATCCTATTGTTAGTTTGGTCAAAATTACTAAGTTTGTGTCGAAATCTAGAATTTTGTGAAAAAAAAAAACAAAAATGAATAACTCCGAAAGTATCAAAAATCGCGAACCGTACATGGGGGGTTATTCGGGTGCGCCTACATGGGTGTGCTCTACCACGAGACCTCCGCTTATCACTACTTCCTGGGACTCCCTGTATATGAAATGAAAATAACTTTAAATACGCCTAAGTTTTTTACTGTCTATGTACTACCTAACCTAGCCAGTCCTAAGCCTGGAAAATGTATGAAGAAATTATCTTTTCATTTATATACATTTTCGCAAAGCTCGTATTTCCAAGGAACGTTTTTTCATATTAAAATGACTGAACTGTTTTAAACGCAAAATTGTAATAAATATTAAAATAAGCTGTTATAAAAACTGTTTAAAAAACCTGTATTTTCAACCTGTTTTTTTTTTCTTCGAGTAAAACGGTTACTTTACACTGCCACAATAACTGTCAACGACCCATGTCTAATACTGACACACATCGATGTAGTTACAGCAGAAAGTTGGTTGACTTACTTTTCCAGTATCAGCCTTATGACTATTAAGACCAGTGCCAGAGGCAGAGGGAACACGAGGTGCCTGTAGTCAGAGTAAATCACTGCTTTTTCGGGCCCCGGTGTTAGCTCAGCCCAAGTTGTATTAGGCGGCAACCACACAGCTTCAGTCCAAAATATATCCAGCGCCGTACGCAACATTATCACTAGGTACTAGTTATTAAGCGTTTACTGTCAGGACAGGAATAGCACCTAGCATAAATTGACTTTAATCACATTACACATCCAAATAAAAACAATTCGCTATTTCTAATATTGCGCAGTACTGAGCGCATACATGCGCGAGCGCGCGTGGCAAGCAACTGGTTATATAGGTACGCGTATTTATATTTTATTTACGTAAACTACAAATACCTCTAGAAGAAAATACTACGTAAGAAAAATAAAGTCCATAAATATAACGCCTAAGCGCGCGCAAGTGACAATGAGATGTCCCAAGTATCTATACTATAATATATATATATATATATATATACTATAATAAAACTGTAACTGGGCTTAATCTGTACATTAAATATTTTTTGGAAATTTTGATTGAGATAAAGTTCAAAATCGATATGGAGTGCAAAAAGGTTATTTTTTTTATTTTTTGTCTGTCTGTCTGTCTGTCTCTTTGAACACGCATCACGCTGAAACTATCAGACGGATTTTGATGCAACTTGGCAGAATCATAGCTGATGTGCTGGATTAATATTTAGGATACTTTTTATCCCGGAAAAATCAACGGTTCCCGCAGGATAGGGATAGAAAGTTATTTAAAATAACACGTATCAAGCTAAAACTACTGGACGGATTTTGATGTAACTTGGCACAGTCAAAGTTTATATAATGTGTTAAAATGTTGAATATTTTTTATCCCGAAAAATTAAAAAGTTCCTGCAGCCTATGGGTCCAAAGTTGTGTTAAATTTAAAGTGATCATACATCCGTTTATAGACTGGTACCGAATTTCGTCAATCTGCTACGAGGCTCACTGGCCCAGTTGGATAGATGCATGGGTATGTAATCCAGACGGACGTGGATCGAAATCACGCGCACCGTAGAAATGTTTTGCTCCATAATTAAAAGATTTTTACATTATTTATGCGATTCGTTGGTTGATTTGGTATATTGTTTTGAATTATATTTGTTTATTTTATTTGTAGTTATTAGATATTATTATTATCTATATTCTATATTTTCTATAGCTATATAGGGGGGGGGGGAGTTTCCAGAAAAAGGAGGTGAGAATCGTACTTTTCAAACAAATCGACCAATTTAGCTGCTGTTTTTTATGTTTCAAAGCCGAGGTAAACAAGATGGTTCTGCTATAAATTGGAAGCGGGGAAGTGAGGATTGTAGCTCCCAAACGAATGGACTGACTTTGATGCTGTTTTTTATGTTTGAAAACTGATGTCATCGAAATGTTTCATCATGGTTCTTAGCTATATGGGAGGGGAGGGAGGAGTTGAAAAAAGAGGCGGGGGGGGGGGTGAAAATCGTATCTTTCAAACGAATGGACCAATTTAACTACGGGTTTTTATGTTTCAAAGCTGAGGTAAGCAAGATAGTTCTTAGCTATAATGGGAGGGGGCCGACGGCGGGTGCTCGCTACGCTTCGCTCCCTCCTTCGTCTTCTAACCTATCACAACCATGTCGGATCGCCACTGAAGGTTGTTAACAGAGGTAGGTAGGTACCTATATTGGTACTTTAGGTACTGGAATAACTCATAGGATCCTTATATCCCAGAAAAACTACCACGCGAGCAACGCTGCGGGCACAGCTATAAGCTATATATATAGCTATAGCTATAGCTTTCAGTGTTGGATAGCTTAGGATTTGACCTAAAAACTGGGGTACCTAAAAACTGGGGTATCTTAATCCAATGGTTAGAAGCCGAGCAATCGATAAAAAACTTTGTAACGGCGGAAGGAATTTTGATCAATGTTTATTTTAGATCTTGGAATAGCACATAGAGTACTTTTAACCTAGAGAAATAACCACGCGAGCGAAGCCGCGGGTACAGCTAGTTATTGTATAAAGTATTATGACAGTACATATCAAATAGTATATAAATACTACGGACGATTCTCACGAAGTGAAATAAATATCACAGTAGATAAATGTCGAAAAATCCATACATTTTTCGATATATATCTATTGCGATATTTATATCACTTCCTGAGAATTGCCCCCCTAATTGGTAATTTGTGTCTACGCGTAAGAATCGACTGGGTGTTGGCTGCTAGTGCTAGCTAATAGGAGAAGATAATAAAACATTGACTTACCTTTGTTTCTATAGACAAGGGAAGCCGCTTGTCCTATTATCACTGAAAAAAAGCCTCACAACCTCGAAAGCCAGTAGCTTTGATAGGCAATTTCTTATCAGACATTGAGAATGCCTCTTCATAAATAACTACTAACTTACTACTTTACTTAACTTAACTACTTACTTAACTACTACTACTACTTAACTTAAGTCCCAGTATCTTCATCTGACGAGTCATATTGCTACTAGGCTTGCTGCTAGTATTATCTCATTCGTTGTTCGTAGTTTACGAAAAACAACACATGAAAAGTTGGTGAATAAAAGAAACTATGAACGAAATTTCAAAAATATCACCGGGTGATTTCAAAATGGAATGGAATGAATGAATGGGGGAGGCACTCGGAAACGAAATCATAAGTATGATATTTTTTATCACCCAGTGAAATTGAAAAATACGACTTTTGGGAAATCGGTGACTTTTTATCATTTCGCTGATATTTAATCACTCTGTGATATTAAAAAATCGCACCCCAGATAGGACAGAATGTCACCGTAGTGAGTTTGGAAGGCGAGCTTTTTATACGCTTTATATTAGCTTCACTTATATGTTTGTATGTTTGTAACCGACTCCTTTGGACGCTATTTTGACCCACTTTAAACGGTCAGATTTCAATCAAATTCTGCACACCTGTCAAAGACCGATGACAATGCAATAATTCGAAATAATAATAAAAAAAAAACAATAAAACTAAGAAGTAGAAAATAAATAATAGTTTAAAAAAACTAAAAAACACGCTTTATATAGAAAACCAAACTAAAAAATAGAAAATAATTTTTAATAGTGTAAATAAGAAAAAAATATTTTATTTAAAAAAAAAAGCGTAGGGTGCTTCTCATATCTGTCAATGAAATATTTATAACTATTTAAAACTATTGACCCATGCACCCCACGATTTTTTTGAAATAAAACATTTTTTCTTATTTATACTATTAAAATTTATTTTCTATTTTTTAGTTTGGTTTTCTATATAAAGCGTGTTTTAACATTTTTTATTTTTTTGCTAGATGGCGCCTATGAACACGTTTCCCTTATCGATGTGCATCCAATGTATCGAGTTAGGTATTGACTGAAAAAGGAAATTTTAAATGATTGAAGCTTCAAAGTCTGGCACATCGACGTGAAATAGCAAGCCTGGCGGTATTCTACAGATTGTACTATGGAGAGTATGCACAAGAACTGCACAACCTGATTCCCCCATCGCCTTTCCATCACCGTTCGACTAGACGATCAGCAAAGCGCAACCCTTTCATGGTTGAAATACCTCGCACAAGAACGAAGCGTTACGCTTCTTCATTTATTATAAGAACTGCAAAGGAGTGGAATGCCCTGCCCTCGTCAGTGTTTCCGGTAAATTATAACCCCGGTGTGTTCAAGTCAAGAGTGAATAGGTATCTCCTAGGCAAGCGTGCTACACCTTCGACCACATCATCGCTTTCCATCAGGTGAGATCATAGTCAAACGATTGCCTAGTCCGTAATAAAAAAATAATTAAAGATATAAGTAGTATGTTCATGTTTTATTTGTTTAAATATTTTTTATATGTTTGTTTTTGTACCAAAGTTAAATCATTTACATTTAATTTGGAGTATCCGATTTATAGTGCGGCACCCGTTTCTCTGTCTACGGCGGCACCAATGAAACACTTGGATTTTAGCCCCAAGAAATATAAATCTACTTGTTATTTCATCATGATGTTCTACGCAACCTAACCAGTCCAAACTATGTTTATTTACAAAATTTCTGGCATTTTTTTTAATAATATTGCCTGTGTAGCTATTTTTATTTAAAATAACGTTTGTTAGGTCAACAAGATCAGAAAATTATACAATAAATATTGTAGGTACTAGGGTACATTAAATTTGGCAATGACCCGTCCATCCACTGGCATCACCCACTAGTGGGTGCACGGGTAATTGGCATTTACCCCTCCACCGCACTAGAGTTGGAAACTAATAAAAAAATAATCGACATTTATGAAGAAAACAACATATGTATATATTAAATTTTTGCCTATGAGGTGTTTTCGCTTTCTGTGTCTTGTGAGGTCATGGACTCTGAGATGCTGGTCATAATTATGCAAAAAAAAAATTTTTTTTTTTACATTTATTTAGACACTAGCTGTGCCCGCGGCTTCGCTCGCGTGGTCATTTCTCTAGGTTAAAAGTACTCTATGTGCCAAGATCTAAAATAAACATTTAATCAAAATTCCTTCCGCCGTTACAAAGTTTTTTATCGATTGCTCGGCTTCTAACCATTGGATTACGATACCAAGTACCCCAGTTTTTAGGTCAAATCCTAAGCTACCCAACACTGAAAACTGCATCGCAATCGGTCTAATACGTTTTTACGTGATGAGCGAACAAACATACAGACAAACAAACAAACAGACAGACACGAATTTAAAAAATGTTCTATTCTTAGAACATTTTTTTTTTAAATTATCTTCTTTGTATAGATTTACGTTCTTATTGCTTTATAGGGATCCTATGAGTTATTCCAGTACCAAAAGTACCAATATAGGTACCTACCTACCTACCTACCTACCTACCTACCTACCTACCTACCTGTGTTAAAAACCTACAGTGGCGATCTGACATGGTTGTGATAGGTTAGAAGACGAAGGCGGGAGCGAAGCGTAGCGAGCACCCGCCCTCGCCCCCCCCCCTCCCATTATAGCTAAGAACTATCTTGTTTACCTCAGCATTGAAACATAAAAAACCGCAGTTAAATTAGTCCATTCGTTTGAAAGATACGATTTTCACCCCCCTTTTCACATGGATTGCCTGTTGGATACCCAACTTGCTATTTCTAACACTTGCTATTTCTTCTTCGGTCAATAGAGTAGGATAGCAATGGTATTTTCTTGTTATCTTCAAGATATTTCCTTTCGAAATTCCGTATACATATCTTCTTCCTGGCTAGTTGTTCAGGTGACAACTGAAGAAGCTCTGGACTATGTGGAGCGACTTGCAAGACCCAGAGGTTTTGCTTATATCTAAGAATATGAGTCCTGTCTCTGTCACAGAATCACCACAAGGATTCGACGAGGAACAGAAGCTTATTTCGACGTTACTCGTGAATTTGCGGAACAGTAGGTAGGTACCTACCTAACTAAAAACAGCGAAGCAATAAAGCACAAAAATGCGTACCTACGTTTTTTGCGAGCCAACATCTATTTGTTGTTAAAAAAAACGGTCTCACCTGTCATAGGTGTAAGGAGGTTGGTGGAGCCACCTCGTGTTGATTCTAGGTCGCCTAGAGAAATTATAACGTGGCTCTCCAAACTCATAGAAAAATAAAAAATGTTCTAGCTATCATCGCCGAGACTCTTAGTATTACGTGGGTAGTATTTACATTCTCTTTGACTCTTAGAATGAAACTAGTTTATTCTATCAGGTAGTAGTCCGTGCGTGTAATATCGTCTCCAGACCCGAGGAAAGATATTACAAATACCTGATAAAATAAACTAGTTCCATTCCATTCTATCCATTCAAAACTAATTCGTGATTTACGGTGAAATGACCAAAACCAAACCTAGGTATGTACGTACCTAGTTATCTTTAACTGGATGCACTTTTCTGATTCTGATGGCTGAGTCGTGGCTAAGCCAAGGCGTGACTGCTTGCGAATGCCAAAAGAATTGTCACGTTTCAAACAATGAAATTAATTTACTTCAAATCTAACGAAACCAAACGAGCAGCGGGTTTTCAACAAGTGAAATACTTATTATGTAAATAAGGTACCTAAGGATATGTAGATCCATCCATACGAATAAATAGGACCAATGGAAACTCGCGCACCAGATTTCGTGGATTTGAAATTATTAAAGATGATTGTTGACTTACAAACCATAAATCGACAGCACATTTTGCATACAATTATATATAATACTTTCACGGCTGACCCTAAAAAGCGTGTCTAGCTCCGGGTGCTGACGATGATGTCACTGGGTTAAAATCACGTCTAAACACGCTGGGCGTTTGTGTTTTACAACAACGTATGTGTTTTAAGCAGTAAAAGAGTTAAAAAGCTCTCATTTTATAGCAGAGGGATATAATAATGTCTCCATAGTAAAGAATAATCTAAAATATTTCAACTATCTAATCGAACAGGTAGGTAACACATTAAATATTTAGCCCCTGACAGCACACGTGGACGACAGTGGGACGTTACGAACTGTAGAAGAAATATGTACTTCTAGGGAGGCATTTGGGGCGCGCTCAAAACAGATTCCGTTCTACCCTCGTGTTATTATTTATTATTAACATTTTAAGTTCGGGATAAAAAGTATTCAACATTTTAAGTTAAAATGTTGAATACGTTTTATCCCGAAAACTGACTGTGCCAAGCCAAGATCCCCGCCACGTTTCGTTCACCGCTAGACTTACGTGCCGCTAGGTATAATACATGTGTGTGTGGTAACATGCAGTTATCCGGGTTGAGTCGGGTTCCCATGCTCTGTTTACGACTCTTCCTGATGAATGTTTACGATTATAATATTTTGAGTTTCTGTTCTAGAAAGCCATTGAAATTATGGTTTATTCCCCCAGTTTATACTCACTCACTCATAAGAATTTTGACCACGCCACCATTTCTATCAATATTTTATTTAGTTTTAAATAAAATATTGATAGAAATAACTCAAATTTCGCGCTCGCTTAGCTCGTTCGTGCCTTTTGTGCTTGTCTATACAATGAATTATATCATTGATTATTATCAATTAATTTCAGCATTGATAGAAATAGCTCAACATTTTCACTCTTGCTTCGCTCGCGTATGTTTTAGTTTTTAGTTAAATATTATATTTCATTCTCCACACTAACAGAAATAGTTCGATAAACATTTTTGCGATAGCTCCTGCTCGCGTCTTTTAATCGTTTCGATGGATAGATTTGGAATAAAAGAAAATACGGAGTGCAAAATTCCGGTTCGGCCCCGGGCGGCAGAAACTCACGCGACGCCACTATAATGCCTCATGTGTTCCTTACTGTACCTACAATTCATACTTTTCCCATCCTCCATATCATATCAACTCATCATTTCGTGTGTACCCCATACTCGTATCTACCGCGTTTAAATGTGGAGGTAATTTCGAAATCAGTTGACAGTCGCAGTGCGTGTACCTAATAAATATTGTAGAGATTATGGAAGCCGATTTCATGGGGTGGCCGGGGATTCTTCGCACCCCCAGCCCTGCCATTTCCGTGACTGCCACCGTTGTCAGGACTAGAAGGGCGGGACGTTTACTCGTGGCCTAACTAGTTTGCCTAACTGATTAGGCCACGAGGAATTATTTTTCCTCGTGACCTAACCGCTTGTCATCGACTGGGAACTGGAACCATTTTTTACTTGGAGGTTGCGCCCATAGTCGCCACGCTGGGCATGCGGGTTGGCGATCGCAGGGCGTAGCTTCTCGCACCTGACGCTGCTGCCCGGCACCGGTCTGTGTAATTTGGCTACGCTTGTTTTGTGATAGTGATACCGCCATCTGTCCGCGTGCAGGTGAGGTTGGCTTGGAGCAGTGAGATTGTTTTTCGCTCCCATACATTTGCTGCGGTATCGTAGATATTTAAGTCAAAATTAAAAACAGATATTCACGAATTTGTTTTATTTAATTTACATATTCTTGAATAAAAAAACAATATTTTTTTACATAACATATACTTTATGCAATGTAGAGACATTACTTTAGCACCTTCGTGGTAAAGTTTAACAATTATTGTGAAGTATGGAGTAAAATGTAATTAGTTCTCTTACGAAGCGTATCTTTATAAAGTTTGTCGGCCTTACAATCATAATAATCTAATAATTGTGAATATGCTACATTATTTTAATTTTATATTGCAGTTATCAATATATAATAAAAATAATGTATATTATTACCTACAGGTCATGTTCATGTCATGCGCTGGTATACCCCACAGGATATACCAGCGCAAGTCTGAATTATGCAAGAGTATGCGAGTGTTTGTGAACTACGTGATGTGTTTAGCAAACTTAGGTATACTAATTTTTAACAAGGCAAGGGACAAGAAGTCTTGAGACTAACCGCCATACAAACGAGTGAAGACACATGCGTAAGTGGATAGTTTCTATTGTTGTGGTTGATACACAATTTCATCACAAAAGACGGCATTATTTTTGATTTTCCGTGTGAACTTGACAGAACATCACGACTAACAAGGTCGAGACCTTGCTGCGATGTGGCGGCCGATCGACATAACATGGTGTGTGGCGTGAGGCTTGTGCGTACGAGCGAATCGGCTTATCTTGGATGCTTCACTTTCGATTTGGCGGTGTAAAATCCGTATTTTTTAAACATTCTTGGCAAGGGACAAGTTTTTGTCGGTAACAGCTGACGAGAATTACTTTTAATAGACCACTGTTTCTGACAAAATCAGTCATTTGCAGCTCCAGTACAACTTATCTATGACCCATACTGAACTAATTAATACAAAAGAGTTCAAACTAAGTTTTTTTTCTGAGTCAAAACGAGAAAAGGTAAAGGAAAAGAAGTTGAGAACCCTAGTAGAGATTAAAAATGTAATGTTGTATGTTTTCGATGCCGTAGTCGTATTTGTGAATAATCATAATAATAAATAGTTTTTTTTTGTTACAACTTTTGAAGTCTCAGTTTTTACAAATTGCAATAAAAAATATAGTCACAAATAAGTCGTTAACATTTCCCTAGAGAATAGTTATTCTAGAAGTAAATATGTCGTTAACATTTCCCTAGAGAATAGTTATTCTAGAAGTAAATAAGTCGTTAACATTTCCCTACAGAATAGTTATTCTAGAAGTAAATAAAAATAAACAACATACTATTTTAAAAACTATGCCTTTTTACATACAAACTAATAGAATAAGACAACCAATAATGTAATATTAATTTAATTTTAACGGCGGGTTTCTGGAACGTACGTTAATTTCGACAAACGATTAAGTGTGTTAAACTGTCTTTGTCTGGCACCAAACAAATTACAAAGACAGCACCTAGATTTATCTTTAGTCAAAGTTGGACTTTCTAGAGACCCCCCCGTACAATTATTAAAATAGAAACAATGTTGACGTTATACAGGCTGTCTTTTCATTTTACAAATAATTGAAAATATAATACCATTGTCAGGTTGTATTTCATACTTTGATATGTACTAAACAAGCCTATTTTAAGTATGCACTATTTTTAATACCACGTCTTATGAACATACTATATATTAAATAGTATAGTCTGTAAAATATACTATACCTGTACAAGAAAAATAGCATCTTACACTATTATAGTATATTTTAAGCTATATTAAGCATCTTTGTGTGTATTCGAAATACAGCGTTTAGAAATAATTATATTAAGTTATCTATTCTATAAGTGCAATGATGTATGTTAAAAAATTACATAATTACTTTATGTTGGTTTCTATTTTATTTATATAGTAATATTTTTATTATTAAAATTAGCCTAGCAGCAAATAACAGTTAAGTAAATATTGTCATTTTCTAGAATATTGCTTACGGGAACTCCGAGGATTTTAAGTAAATTATTTTCCTAAAATTGGAAAATGTATTATAATTATTTATATTTAATTATTAATATGATATCATTATCGTATCTTTACTACAACAACCACCGTTAAAGCACCGTATATTTAAAGTTATTTGCTGTTAAACATTTCACTATGTTATAGAGGTATTGTGTAAGTACATGTTTTTTTAAGTTCTATAGACTGACCCGACGAGCAGGTCGTCTGCCTGGTGGTAAGTGCCTACAGTGCCACCCAGAGATTCAATATAAATACACTAGAAGTAAAAACATTAGACGGGATATTTACCATGGATACTACGTATCCACCCGCAGTTACTTCAGTTATCCGTGATCATGGCGCTTGCACCAGTGCCGAAATATCGGAACTCAATACAAATAGTATCCATGGTAAATAACCCTTTCAAATGTTTATACTTCTAGTGTTTGTGACCATCTTCGTTTTAGATCATGTATTAGTCTTGGTTAATTGAACATAGTGGTACATAGTTACCCCAAAGTCATCACACGAACAAAACAGTCTGGTGGGGACAGTTAACATATTTTATTACTTGGTTTAAAATTCCCCTCCATATTAATGAGCACTCTTCTCTTTACCCATCTTATTAATTGCCATTTCACCAGCTAACTTCATAAGCGCTCACATACACGCGGACAATATACAGGTGTTTTAGATAGCAAAAAAGTTATATATGTATTTGGGGAACGTCAGGCATTGAATTGTAAAACATTGTAATAATATATATCTCGCTGAGTTGTATAAAAATAAAAGTTTTATAAATCTCCTGTAAATCTTTCGAAGCTTATAGTACTATTTCAGTATTTTATTCTGTTTATTATACTGCTGCAGGTGTGATTACTATACTATGTAATATGTGTATTTATTATTCTAACCAATAAAATTGTACTTCTTTAAAATTTAAAATCAATATGTAACAATAACATAACACATTTTCAAGTCGTTTTTTTGACATATAATATAATAAATATTACATAATGTAATAAAAATAATAATTTTAAAGATAATTGTTTTATTTCAAATGTTTTACATAGAAAGCAAATGTATTATGTACTAAAACAATAACAAATAATAAAAACCTCGTATATCTTTGTGACAGGTTTTAAAATTTCAAATAATATTTGATATGTCTTACACAATCTCTTTTGATATTTTTTTAATACTGGCAAACAAAAAACATATTTATAATATTTGCGCAAGTAAAAATATAAGATTAAGAAAATGGTCCCATAATAAAACATAGTGTACTTTTGTTACATTAGATTAATACTATTTAATAGCCTTAACAAATTAAGTAACTTCAAATTTAACAAGCAACGATACAATAAAAAAATAGCGTTCTACGGCTTTTTGAGCTAGGAAACATATTTGGATTCGATAGATTTATCTTCTATTTTTATAACTTTAGAAGGCGTTTGTTAAGAATATTAACATTGCTAAGTATTTTTTTCAATAGTTACATTTTGATACAATATGAGGGGGAGAGCATGTTAGAAAAACCCCATGTTCGTTTTCTCTACTTAAATCGCGTAGTAAAATGAACAGCTTTTTTGTAATACATTACTTTTGTACAGTTTACTCTTCAACTGTGGATTCAGATATAAAACCACACAAAAGTATGTTTAATTTAAAGCCATATTAATGCAATGAACTCTTATAGATTATTAATTTAATAAATCCCTAGCTCTCGACACAATAAAGAGGAACATACAATAGGTAAAACTTTGGTAGCACATCTAGCACAAAATACGCATACAAAAATATAATTTATGATAACATTATGGGTTTCATCCATTAGGTACGGTTACTAGATAGCATATTGTTTTTTTTAGATGGCAACAATGTAAACACTGGCATATTTGGTACTGGCAACGCATTGTATAGTAGTCGCAGCGGATCTTTGTGGTTGTGAAGTTCTCTGTGAACGATTGCGCAGGTACTGCTGTGAGGATAAAACAGCATAAAGTAAGAGCGAGATAGAATATGCGAAAAACGTAAGCGAGTGAGCGAGGTAGTTATACAATGCTGTCTTCGCCTTCAACATTGGGATTGCGCCTGAAAAATATCAGGTTGTGCAGCTACTTGCAGACAACTTCCGAGACACACTTCCGTTGCGACTACTGTAACTGGCGTTATCATAGATCTTTTTATTTCCGATTTGTTTCCGCCTGAAATCCATTCTAAATTCAAATGTATCGAATACCTGATGGCGTTTATCAAAGAAACTAGTTTATTTGAGAACCGGAAATCTGTTCAAGGTAATCGCTGATTTGCAATATTTTTTAGGCTTAGACAGATAAGCTATCTGCGATTACATTAAGACCAGGCTCCAATATTTAAGGGGTTTTTCCATATATATGCTGAGTCAACCACAAACCTGATATATGTGAAATTTCTCCGTAATCAAGACAGAAACGTGATTAACAGAATTTCATTTAATACATGTTCTTATCAAAAATTACGTTATTTTCAGTTATATTTTCATTATTCTACTCAACAACTTAAGTTTTATCTCTAAAATAAATCTCACAGCAAGAAAATATAGTTTATTATCTTAAAATATACTTAACTAAGTTATTAGCTTGCCAATAAAATAATTACGTCATTTAGTTCCGAGCTAAATTGTGTGTTTAAACAGCGCTCGCGATATTCAACCTTGTTACGCGCACCTCAGTGCTTGTTGCGTGTAGCGGGCGGCAGAGTGTAGAGGCAAAGCTAGCGTGGAAAAATGTATTAATGGAGCCTGATCTTAAACAGATTTTCTGTTCGTAAATGTACTAGTTTCTTTGAAAAACGCTTACACTGTTCGAAACAATTGAATCCAACATAGTGCTCATAGCGGCTGATGAAAAGTTCCATTTTGTCTTCTAATTGTCTGTTTGTAGCTAACTGACATACAGTTTGCTGTCAATAATATTTGAGCCCACGTCATAGAATACCTACGTACCCACGTCAAAAATCATTAACCTCCCCTTGCTTCGCGCTACTCGTTTAAAAAGATACAGCTATGGGTTACCCAACTAACAAAGAAATTTAAATAAGTAGGTCCTTTCAAAAAAAATAAGTGAATGGGTAATTACCGGTAAGTTCGTATGCATCACATCTTAACCATTAGAATTTTGGAAATAATTTTTGGTTTACATACATTGTTTCTCTGAATATGGCAAGTAGGTGGCAACATAATATGTACATTATAGTCACGCACTTTATGGATGTCACCTCAAAATAAATCTATCTAAGTACTAATTTAATAATAGCGTGGTGTAAATAACTATTTAATATGCTATAAAAATGCAAATATGTAGTACAACTACATATTAATTTTGCTAGCTTAAATAGGAATAGTTAAACAAAGCATTAGTATTTTACGAAATATTTTTATAACTAATTGTAATGATAATACAACACATTCATAAGATTAAGTGACAGCGTAAAGCTTAAATGCCAAGTTTCCGTAAAGCCTATAAAGTCAAAAATAACATCATCCTGGTTACGGCTCCATTATCAAAATGTTAGTACAAATTGAATAAGCCAAGGCACTAAAAAGTGTTCATTAGGAACTGAAGAACTATTGTTCAATCAATTGTTTAAGAAATAATATACAATAAGACTGTACACAAATGCTGTATACACTGTATTTGTGCATAAAGTATTAAAATGTAATCATTTTTTATTCCGTTAAAGCTAAACAAATACTCTAGGCAGCAATTTGGTCATTTTACTCCTTAAACTAAACTAGACTAAATTTCTTCAAATGTAATTTAAACCTCGGCGACTTTGTAACAAGGACTTTTTGCCCCTGGCATCTATTCTAAATTTACGTCAATTTAAGCTGCACCGCTTAAAATAACGTAATTACAGACAGCAAAGCTGAGACAGCATTTGGACAAATCGGGACTCTCGCCGGGTGGAAACAAAGTTTTTACGCTGACAGGTTTTAGTGATAGTTTAGTGAGTCAGTGATGTCAGCGGAAAAAATAGCTTGTTACGAAGCTAACAAGGTTTATATTATATTTGAAGAAATTAAGTTTAGTTTAGGGGATGTCTGAATCGCTACCTTTATATCTCAAATTTGATAGTAATCAATCACGGATCAAAAAATCAATTTCTTCGGTTATTAGATTCTTTGCACGCGTGGTCATTTTTCCGGATTAAAAGTAACCTATGCGTTATTCCAGGACCAAAAGTACCTCTATAAAGTACAATATACTTAATTTCATCAATATTAAAAGTTCGTCAAATAGATATTTGTAAATACGTTTTGGCAACAACTGTTGCCGGACTGGCACCAAAATGCACTAGTCTGCAACTAATCCATACCAATATATAAACGTTGTTGTCTGTTTGTTTGTTTGGGGGCTTTCACGCGATAACGGCTAGACGGATTTTCATGAAATTTGGAATGGAGATAGCTTATACCCTATAATAAAATGTAGGATACTTTTCATCCCGGAAAATTGAAGTTTTCCAGAGAAAGAAAAGTAGGTGCTATACTTACTTTTGCATTGGTTTTTAATATCCTAGAAGAACAGTAGTAAAAATTGGGAAACTTCAAAATTGATAAAAAAAAACGCATCTGGCTTGATATCTATATCTACTTAAATTAAAGCAATGTAAAAAATAAGTCTTTAGAAAGAAGATAATAAAAAAAACTGGGACTTAAAATAAGCTATTGAACAAGAACATAACACATCAAAAAATGGTGTGTGATCTTCGCGCGTCAAGTAAAAACTACTGAACCGATTGAAATGCGGTTTTTACTGTTGGATAGCTTAGGTTTTGACTTAAAATCTGGTGTACTTTGTATCTCAATCCGACAGGTAGGAGCCGAGCAATCGATAAAAATCTACTTGACGGCTGAAATAATATTTACGTGATTTGACATTATTGTACTTTATAGGTAATTTTGGTCCTGGAATCTCACGTTGCTTACTCGTAAACCCAGAAAAATGACAACGCGAGCAACGCCGCGAGCACAGCTAGTAAACAATAATTAATCTGTCAAAATTTCCTCACAAAAATAGAGTTAAAGTCGGCTTTTTAATTTTATTAGAAGAGGCAATTTTACGGCATCCGTGGGGATACTTTTTGACGAATTAAAAATAGCCCTGCGTCAAAAGGATTATTATTTATAAGTTTGATAGCGTCTCCGAAAGCGAACGACACGTGCTACATAAAAAAATATATACAATGCCGTCATATCGTTCTTTTGCTGGCTCTGGCTTAGCCAGACAGGCTATATAGTATATCAATTGATATGATAAGATTTACTCTCTTCGAAACCAAAGCTACCTTAGAGTCTTCTACAATAACATGATACGCGACGCGACACAAAAATATGCATGTATTAATTCATTTTTGTAAATATTTATAGTTTCAAATGTGTGGGTGCAGACACTAAACAAAAACTCTCATTCTTGTTATACTTATTCTGAGTACAAAGATAAAACAAAAACCAATCACACATTTTTTGTTCGACTTATTCTGAGTAATACAGAGATAAAACAAAAACCTTTCACACATTTGTTGTTCGACTTATTCTGAGTAATACAGAGATAAAACAAAAAAAAACACACATTTGTTGTTCGACTTATTCTGAGTAATACAGAGATAAAACAAAAAAAAACACACATTTGTTGTTCGACTTATTCTGAGTAATACAGAGATAAAACAAAAACCTTTCACACATTTGTTGTTCGGCTTATTCTGAGTAATACAGAGATAAAACAAAAACCTTTCACACATTTGTTGTTCGACTTATTCTGAGTAATACACAGATAAAACAAAAACCTTTCACACATTTGTTGTTCGACTTATTCTGAGTAATACACAGATAAAACAAAAACCTTTCACACATTTGTTGTTCGACTTATTCTGAGTAATACAGAGATAAAACAAAAACCTTTCACACATTTGTTGTTCGACTTATTCTGAGTAATACAGAGATAAAACAAAAACCCTTCACACATTTGTTGTTCGACTTATTCTGAGTAATACACAGATAAAACAAAAACCTTTCACACATTTGTTGTTCGACTTATTCTGAGTAATACAGAGATAAAACAAAAACCTTCACACATTTGTTGTTCTACTTATTCTGAGTAATACAGAGATAAAACAAAAACCTTTCACACATTTGTTGTTCGACTTATTCTGAGTAATACAGAGATAAAACAAAAACCTTTCACACATTTGTTGTTCGACTTATTCTGAGTAATACAGAGATAAAACAAAAACCTTTCACACATTTGTTGTTCGACTTATTCTGAGTAATACAGAGATAAAACAAAAACCTTTCACACATTTGTTGTTCGACTTATTCTGAGTAATACAGAGATAAAACAAAAACCTTTCACACATTTGTTGTTCGACTTATTCTGAGTAATACAGAGATAAAACAAAAACCAATCACACAGTTATTGTTCGACTTATTCTAACTAATATAGAGACAAAACAATAACCAATCACACATTTGTTTTTCGACTTATTCTGAGTAATAGAGAGATAAAACCAATCCCACATTTGTTATTCGACTTATTCTGAGTACAGAGATAAAACGAATACCAATCACATATTTGTTGTTCGACTTATTCTGAGTAACACAGAGAAAAAACAAAAACCAACCACACATTTGTTATTCGACTTATTCTGAGTAATACAGAGATAAAACAAAAACCAAGTCACACATTTGTTGTTCGACTTATTCTGAGTACAGAGATAAAATAAAAATCAATCACACATTTGTTGATGACTTATTCTGAGTAATACAGAGATAAAACAAAAATCAATCACACATTTGTTGTTTGACTTATTCTGAGTAATACAGAGATCAAACAAAAATTTGTTGTTCGACTTATTCTGAGTAATACAGAGATAAAACAAAAATCAATCACACATTTGTTGTCCGACTTATTCTGAGTACAGAGATAAAACAAAAACCAATCATACACTTCTTGTTTGACTTATTCTGAGTAATACAGAGATAAAACAAAAACCAATCACACATTTGTTGTTCCCCTTAATCTGAGGTTGTTCAACTGTTCGTTGCGATTCATGTTACCGTAGAAAATCTAGAGTTAAAAACTAAGCTAAACCAGTATAGCTTAGTTTTTAACTTGCCGTATTGATTTCTGATCAACATTATTCGTTCTTTGTTCAAACTCGCTCGAGTTCAAATACAACAACTCGACCAAGGTTTGAGGAAATAATAAAATCTAAAACTATCAGTAAACAAGTTATAACTTCACGTCAAAATATATCCCTATTTGACATTGCGAAGAACCGAGTTCAAACTTGAAAATTTGTTTCTGGCTCATTTTCATTAGTTAAGTCTAATTAAACTCATCACATATCGGACGGCCTTGTCTGGGGTGAGGTGACAAACCTTTTCTCAGAACCACGGAAAGAAGAAATCGCTCATTTGAGGTTCGCGTGCACTGAACAAACCTGCTTGGGATGCGGGGGGCAGAGCGAGTGTGCGGAGATCGGGGGCGCAGCCCCGGCCGCCGGGCGCGGCCCTATGTGTCTCTGGAAACGAAAACAATGGTAGCGTTAGTGATATGTAAAAATTTCTAAGCTAGTTTTACATAAAATCTATAATGTCATTAGAAACGGGTTATTTTACTATACAGATTATTTGTTTTGAGTTCTCGATAACACGGCACCATTGCAGGCGCCATGAGACCTGAGTTTGCTCGTGTTAATAATGTTACGAGCTGACCGATAAGGGTGTTAGGTTTCGGATAAAATTAATGTATGCCAATCAAACCGTTTGGTTTGCAACACTGGTACTTCGCTTATGAGTTCCGATGAGTTTCACGTAAATACTTGACAGTCTAATGAGGATTTACAATCCTCCTTTGACTCCTTGGCTTGAGGATCCTTGACTCTTAAACGAAAAAAAAAAGGTAAACGATTATTTACATTAATAGATTATATCATAAGGATTCCGAATATATTGTTACAAGCTGGGGTTGGGATAAAAATTAGTTATGCCAATTATCCAACAAATAACACTGAATCACTTTTGAACTCGACTATACTAACTAATCAATGAACTCAACCATAGCACTGTAAATTCGCTTCAAATCACTTCGATCGCACTCGTATCTTAGCCGAAATGAGACTGACTTTTATATACATAGTACTCTGTGACTGACTCGCTAAACCGACGCGCGCCGTATTTATATCCTGAGCCGCCGGACGCGCACGCTCGGCACTCTCTGGAAAGTTCTATAGGCATTCGGACATTGCATCATCCAACCCCCGCTTTAGAACGTTCTGGTACCAACTAGAGACGGCTAGAACCTTCCACCACTTCCCAATACCATCTACTCCTGGAACATTCTAGTTCGATCCCTTTAGAACCTTCCTATTGTTTTTCTAAGAATTGACCGGCGTAACAATACTTATTAATGGCCTGGATGAACTAATATCCAGATATGATCCGGAAGAGATCGCAGTGATTAAGGCCGTCCATTGTACTCTTTTTAATCGACTTCACAAAAGGGGGAGGTTCTATGTTCGACTGAATCTTTTTTTTTTTGTTCACTGGTTTCTCCATCAATTGAAGACCGGTTTTGAAAATTTCGATTTTTGTTTCTCATACAAATTGTATCATGATTGGACCAGTAGTTTTTTTTAGTTATTGATTAGTTAATCCATTTGAAGTAGATTTTGTTGTTTTTTTGCTATGTTGTACAGAACCTTGTCATGGTCAATGTTCACGTTCAAGTTGTAATTTTAGTTTTTTGTATAATAGAGTTATCTAGAGGGATGTATATGAAATCTCACTTTTTATCGTTACTGCGGCTGGGCGTGCTGTGGCTGGAGCTGTCGCTGATCTCTGAACTGGAACTCCTGATGTCACCATCCATCTGAAAGTCAATAGTTCAACGGTCATTTTTCAAAACGGGAGATATAGAAATATTGTTTCTCGTTAGGATTTGTAAAAACAACAACTGTCTAGCGTTTCTGTTTTTTTTTTAGAACCGAGTTATACTGAAGATAAGATGTGCCCACGGCTTTGCCCATGTTCATTTTTTTGGTTTAAAAAGTACGTACTTGTTATTCCAAGGTCAAAAGTACCTAAAAACATTACTTCAAAATTTGTTCAGCTGTCATATACGAGTAGATTTTTATTGATAGCTCGGCATATATTTTACATATCGGATTGAGATACAGAGTACAGAATTTTTTAAGTCAAAAACTAAGCTATCCAACAGCTAAAACCACATCATAATCGGTGCAGTGATTATGATGCGACGCGCGAACATAAAAAATACAGCATTTAAAAAAGTT
Organism: Alsophila aescularia; assembly: GCA_946251855.1. Lineage (NCBI taxonomy): Eukaryota > Metazoa > Arthropoda > Insecta > Lepidoptera > Geometridae > Alsophila > Alsophila aescularia. The sequence goes on from OX276385.1 coordinate 24,175,366, forward strand.
ACAATCTTGTTTAGTAGTTTATTTTAAGTCCACTAGTGTTCTTAACTATTACCTTATTCCTCAAATTTTACCTCCAAAGACTTTAAGACTAATTTACAAAAACATTAACCCGTCCGTCCCGTCGTCTTGTACGCCTCATGCAGAATGAGCCATGTCCACACCAGGTGCAGCGCTAGCCGCGGGATCAACAGCGAGTTTAAGATGCTACTGAGAGAGCCTCATACTTTATCTCTAAGACTTAAAGACTAATTAACAAAAGCACTTTCCCGTCCCGCACTGATGGTCTTGTACGCCACCTGCAGAATGAGCCAGGTTCACACCAGTTGCAGCGCTAGCAGAAGGATCAACAACGAGTTGAAGATTGTACTAAGCGGGTCTCATACTTTATCTCTAAGGCTTGAAGACTAATTTACAAAAGCACTTTCCCGTACCGCACTGATGGTCTTGTACGCCACCTGCAGGATGCGCCAGGTCCACACAAGTTGCAGCGCTAGCAGCAGGATCAACAGCGAGTTGAAGATAATACTGAGCGAGCCTCATACTTTATCTCTAAGACTTAAAAACTAATTTACAAAAGCACTTTCCCGTCCCGCACTGATGGCCTTGTACGCCACCTGCAGGATGAGCCAGGTCCACACCAGGTGCAGCAGTAGTAGCAGGATCAACAGCGAGTTGAAGATGTAGTACGCGGGGAACATCGGTACTATCATCGGCGCACGGATCGATGTGCTGCGAACAAGTTGTAACTAGTGTAACGTTTTAAAAGATTAACGTCCAATGTCCCCAAGCATTAGGTAGTTCTGGATTTATTTCGGTCAGTGGTCACAGACAAAGCTGGCAACTCCGAATGAACAACATCTGTCAGTCACTTCAGAATGACCACTGACAATGACAGTACAAGCTTAACTTTTTAAAGTGGAGTCGGGTATTTTGCCACTTAGTAAAAAATACGATATACAGATACTCTACCAATATATAAAAGTGAAACGTTGTTTGTTTGTTTGTTTGGGGAGTTTTAACGCGATAACAGCTGGACGGATTTTGATGAAATCTGGAATGGAGATAGCTTATACCCTGGAATAAAATATAGGATACTTTCATCCCGAAAAATTGTAAGTGTCCACGGGAAAACTGGAAAATGTTGATTACTCGCTGTAAGGAACGGTTGCCATGGAAACTTTTTTTTTTATTACGGCAATCGTTTGACCACGATCTCACCTGATGGAAAGCGATGATGTGGTCGAAGGTGTAGCGAGCTTGCCTAGTAGATACCTATTCAGTCTTGACTTGAACACACCGGGGTTATAATTTACCGAAAACACTGACGAGGGCAGGGCATTCCACTCCTTTGCAGTTCTTATAATAAATGAAGAAGCGTAACGCTTCGTTCTTGTGCGAGGTATTTCAACCATGAAAGGGCTAACAATAACAAGTTTGACAAAAAACAAAAACAACAGCGTTAGTGTTCTACTTTTGCATTAGTTTTTAATATCCTACAATAAACATACGGTGCTTTTTTTTCGCGATAAATATATTCCGCGCGGACTAAAGCTAGTGTAATATAAAGTTCAGGACGACACTCCATTTATTATGAACTGGCGATGACAATGCAATAATTAAAAAAAAAAACAAAAAAAAAATAGTAGAAAATAAATAATAGTATAAAAAACTAAAAAACACGCTTTATATAGAAAACCAAACTAATTTTTTTTTGTTTTTTTTTGTAATAAAACTTTTTTTTCTTATTTACACAATTAAAATTTATTTTCTATATTTTAGTTTGGTTTTCTATATAAAGCGTATAAATATTCATGTTTACTGGAAACTTTTTGTGGACTATGTCAATGATATGAATTTCGTTTTCAATTTCGACGTCGTTTATCAGTCATCACGAAAAAAAAGCACCCTATGTTTATTCTAGGATATTAAAAACTACTCTTTTTTTGTTTTTTTTTTTTACTGAGATTTTAGTATTTTATGAGCGAACCCATATTTTGCCACTTTGTTTGGACGTCATCGAATTCGACATTGACGTTTATTGCGAGAGAATCATAGCCCAGCTCGTCTCGTGACTCAATTGTATAAAAAAGTATCGAATGGATTCCCATTATTGTTTATATTGCATTTATATTCTAGACACACCGTTCCTGGGCCCCGATTCTGTAAGCTATTGAACCGCGATAAAGCAAGTAGATCGCTAGATATTTTTTTTGCAAAATTTTCTCATTTTCCATTTAAAAGTGCTAGAAGTGTTTTTCTTTGGGAAAAATTCAAAAAGAAAAAAAAAGAAAATAGAAAAAATATATATATATATTTTAGCAATATTTGCGCATCCAGCACTTTTAAGTGGTAAATAGGAAAATTTCTCAAAAAATTTCAAGCGATCGACTTGCGTTATCGCTTTTCAACAGCTTACAGAATCGGGGCCCCGGTGATTTGGCAAGTAACCATGCCGACTAGGTGTAGCACGCTTGCCTCTAAGATACACGTGAATCTCCACAAATTAAGTAATTTTGTAGGTCCCACTCCCTAATATTATATACAATACAATACAATAACACTTTATTGACACACATTTAAACAAATTACAAAATATAAATAACATAAACAATAGGTACAATGGGCGGTCTTATCGCTCATAGCGATCTCTTCCAGACAACCTTAGGATGGAAAGAAGTTAATTGCTAATAAGGGTCGCTAGTGTGGCAATATTACATTTATACACCAATTTAATGTAAATAATAAGAAATAAATAAAATATAAAATAAACTACATAGTAATAGTTACTTAAATACTATGTTAAAATTGTATTATTATTATTATTGTTATATTATTGGTCTGTGCTAATATTGTAATCTAAAAATCCAATGAGGTTTGTTTTTATGACAGTTCCACGTTGGGCGCCAAATTATCAGTTTGGGCAGCGAAATTCAAACTTACCTCCAAATAATGTAGAACGGGTAGATCCCCAGTCTTGTGACGATCCACAGTATGGTAAACACAGCGAAAATGACGTCACAGACTTTCTGGTAGTTAGCATATTTCGTGGCTTTCGCTGCATCGAGGAATATATCAGCGCAGTCGTGCAGCAACAGCACCAGGGTCCCGATCCTGTGCAGGTTGCAGACCCAACTGAAGGAGAGCAGCGCGATAGTCGCGATGTGGTGCACGAACATCTGCCAGAAGTCCTTGCGGCGCACGTCCCAGAACTGCGACATCGTGAGAGACCAGTAGAACGCGAATGACATCATGTAGTACCACCAGATGTCATTTGTTACGCCCTGAAAAGGATAAAGAAATACTTAAGAAGAGAGTCTATAGCACCCTTGTCCAAACAAAAAGAAAAACAATTTTCTACCCCTAAATATTATAAGATTTCAAAATTTGTTTCTTTAATTAACTATGCATAAGCCTTCGTTTTTTTTTCTAAAAACAAAAATGAAACGAATAAGCGTAGATTCTATCGAAAGATTGATACTAATAACAAAAGATTTCATCACAGTTTAGTGAGTGGAAAGTGCTTTCCGCCAATAAACCAATTCTATAAAAAACTGTACTACTAAATCTCACAACCTGCAACTCTCAATTGCTTGTATAGAGTGATTGGGGGAGGAGGTGGAGATAGCAACATTTACGAGTACTAAATACCGACTTTGCAAAGATCGCGTCAAGCGAGTATCCTTCATAATATGACTTTCGCGATACAACTTTACCCCCTACCCTGCACCGTTTATTGACTTAAGTTGTGTAAATTTCAATGTCGTCAGTAATCGCGTGTACCTTAGTAAATCTATAGAGGACTTCCATACAAACAGAAGTTGTACAGGTTTACCTTATAGTTTCCGGAGGTTTGACCTTACCTGATGTGGATAACCTATATAACACAGGTCGAAGTTCCACAGCCAGTCCTTGTCCTACAGTATGTACAGGCCGTACAGGTTTACCTTATAGTTTCCGGAGGTTTGACCTTACCTGGTGTGGATAACCGATATAATACAGGTCGACGTTCCACAGCCAGTCCTTGTCCCACAGTATGTACAGGCCGTAGGAGAAGTTGTACAGGTCTACCTTATAGTTCAGGAGGTCTGACATTACCTGATGTGGATAACCGATATAACACAGGTCGACGTTGCACAGCCAGTCCCTGTCCCACAGTATGTACAGGCCGTAGAAGAAGTTGTATTGGTTTACCTTATAGTTCCAAAGGTCTGACATTACCTGATGTGGATTACCGATATAACACAGGTCGACGTTCCACAGCCAGTCCTTGTCCCACAGTATGTACAGGCCGTAGGAGAAGTTGTACAGGTTTACCTTATAGTTCAGGAGGTCTGACATTACCTGATGTGGATAACCGATATAACACAGGTCGACGTTTCACAGCCAGTCCCTGTCCCACAGTATGTACAGGCCGTAGAAGAAGTTGTATTGGTTTACCTTATAGTTCCGGTAGTCTGACATTACCTGATGTGGATTACCAATATAACATAGGTCGACGTTCCACAGCCAGTCCTTGTCCCACAGTATGTACAGGCCGTAGGAGAAGTTGTACAGGTTTACCTTATAGTTCCGGAGGTCTGACATTACCTGATGTGGATAACCGATATAACACAGGTCGACGTTCCACAGCCAGTCCTTGTCCCACAGTATGTACAGGCCGTAGGAGAAGTTGTACAGGTAGAAGGAGCACCGCCACATGTTCTCGCAGAACTTGACGAGGGTGGAGGGCTTGTCCTGGCTGCGGCGGAGGCGCCACCAGCGCTCCACTTGCCGCTCCGACATGTCGAGCTGCTTCGCGAGGGCGCATATCTGAAAAGAACAGTTCCGTACATCAAAAGGAAAAAGAAACACTTTTACCATCCGTTTGTCTGTATGTCTGTCTGTCTGTCTGTTTGTCAATACCCTTTTTCTCAGGAACGCGTGGATATCAAGTTGAAATTAATTAATCAGATACTGGAGGTCTACTCCATCAAGTATATTTTTACAAAATCGGTCCGTAGAATCGTAGAAATCGAAAAAAAAAACATTTTTTATAAAACATACTGTCCTCCTTTTGTGAAGTCGATTAAAAAGTTAAGCCGAGGATCGCAACAGGTGTTGCTGGATTGCAATTCACTGCCGTCTCTCTTTATTGAAGTAATGATTTCTTAGTTGGTCCCCGTGCGCCTACAGATCCTCCTTCAGGGGAGTGACCCTCGGGCGCGTGAGATTAGCTTCCATACGAGATGACGTCACATCTAGTAAGACACAATTTTTTCGAAGTATAGATGATATGACGTCATCAAGTAAGAAAGCTAAACTCACGCGCACGAGGATCACCCCCTGGCAAAGAAACTATAAACTACACGCTCAGTGCGGCCTATCCTACCGACAAAGGAGGGCACCCTAGGGGGGAGTTGCCCTATATTATTGTGTCTTCCAATGTTACAACTTAGATATGCTTATGGCCTATTTCATGACCTTCAAGGTGGTTAAATCGTTCTAGCCTTCAAGTAATGTCATGAAGGCATGAAAAAACTCATCAGTATATTTTTTTTACTGTGACATCCCTTTGTGTACCGCCTAAGAAGTTGTTTTGATCAAAAATAGAAGTGTAATGTTTTTATTAGGATTCATGTACGTTTGTATGTGAGTTAGATAGATAACGCTTTATTGCACCAAATGAAACACAAACAAAAATAAACTTAAATAATAGTACAATCGGCGGCCTTATCGCTAAGCAGCGATCTCTTCCAGGCAACCGTAGGCTATATTGAGACACATGACTATAGAGTAGAGGCAGTTGTTGGTGTGCAAAGTTTGAGTATAATGCCCAAAAAAGAAAAGAAGATAACAAACAAATAAAACAAAAATGAATTTAAACAAAATATAAATAGCAAGATTATACTAATAAATATGGAAATAACAAATACGACTAAATATATAAACATTATAATACAAAATGTTTAACTCTTTATTCCACCATATCTTTTAAATGCCGGAACAGATTTAGACGTATGGGGTGTCGTTAGAATCCTTACTTGCCCTGGAGAAAAATAGGCTGTTTTTTTTAACATTACAAAATTACTATATGGGTATCAAATTGAAGGCCTTGATAAGCACATTCCAACAATATATAATTTATAGTCTAAGTTATTTTTTGGCAGGGCAGGCGCGGTTTTTAGCTTTTAAGTTAGTTAAATTATCGTTTAAGTAATGAACACCTTCATATTTTTTTTTATTAAGTTAATGTTTAAACTCACGCACACTATAGTAAACGTATTAAGTAATTTAAAAAAAAACGAAATTTTCCTTATGATTTATGGCAAGTCTATTCATGCTAAAGTAGTTTTATTGATGGGAAAACATTTAAACCTCATCGTGTTTTTTAATGTGTAATTCCTTTTATTTTTTTTAAATGGCGTATTGTTCGGAAATTGTTATAAGACCTAATTAGAAATAATGTACAGCCTCTACAATTATTGAAGCTTAGTCCCATGATCTTCATTATACCGAAATGTTGTAAAAATTGCGAGCAAGAAGTACAAATAAAAGAAAATAATATTGTACACTAGCTGTACCAGCGGCTTCGCACGCGTGGTCATTTCTCAAGGTTAAAAGTACTCTATGTACTCTATGGCAGGACCTAAAATACCAATATACGAACATTTGATCAAAATTCCTTCAGCCATCAAAAATATTTTATCGATTGCTCGGCTTCTTCTCATCGGATTGAGATACCAAGTAGTAAGTATCTCAATCCGATGATTTAAGACAACAGTGAAAACCGCATCGCAATCTGTCCAGTAGTTTTTACGTCATGCGCGAAAAAACATACAGACAAACTAACAAACAGACACGATTTAAATAAATGTTATATTCTTGTCGACCATATTTTTTAAAATAATCTTTTTTTTTTACAGACTTTTTCGTTCTTATTGCTTTATTATAAGTAAAGGTCGACTAGCTTTGCCCGCGTGGTAATTTCTCTGGATTATGAATGTTATAATTACCCTGTGTGGACCTAAAATATGAACACTCAAATTCCTTCAAGCGTCAAATGGTTGTTTATCAATTGCTGGAATTCTACTCATCGGATTGAGATACCAAGTACACCAGTTTTTAAGTCAAACCCTAATCTATCTAACGTTGAAAACCGCATCGCAATAGGTCCAGTAGTTTTTACGTGATGCGTCAACAAAAATACCAACGACAGACACGGTTTAAAAAGAAATATTTTCTTGTTCAGTAGCTTATTTTAAGTACCATAGACCTTTTTTTAAAATTATTTTCATTATATAGTTTTTTTTGGAATTTACTACTTTATTATAAGTATTGATAGGTACAGCAGATGTTATCCGTACAAACCGCCTGACCTTTTATAGTAATGATAGCTTCGAAGGACATCGCCCTAAGACCTTGAAAACCACATCGCAATATAGCATGTTGTTATAGAAGCAGGCGATACAATCAATATAGGTATTACAGATTATCGTGAATACTACAGCAGGTGGCAGACTTTTTTCTACCCGACTGCGGAGGGTTATGTGTGTTGGGCTGTATCCATACCAATATATATAAGTGAAACGTTGTATGTTAAAACTAGGATAGCCTGTACTATGGGTACTAGACAACGGATAAACCTACATAGATAGGAAACATACATACATAATATATAAATTTCATACATATTACATAGATAAGTTCCTTTGTCGTGTCCTACAGCCTAAATGGCTTAATGGATTTTGATAAATGAGGTATCGTTGGGTTCGTATTAGTCACGAGATTGACATAGGAGATAGGAAGTGTAAAGAAAACTAATATGGCGGCTTACAGCTGCCATATTGTATTGCCCACGGAACAAAATATAACCAAAACTTATCGAGTGAGGTATCAAAATGAAGATCTTTACCCATTCCAAAAATATATAAGGGAAACTAAAAAGTTGTATATAAAAAATTTATTAAACGACTATCAAGAATCTAAAGCCTATTCGGCTCTATTTTGTTTATTTATATTTTATTTTCTTAATTAGGAACAACAAACAGCTACATTATAGAATAATTACAAATATATAATATAATATATATATGTATATATACATAAAGCAAGTTTTTTTTAAATTAATAATAATGCAGCTCCGTAATTAGTGCGGAGCCTAGGACCGAACCCGGTATCGTTGGATTCAGTCGTACTAATTTGCCGCTAGGCTACCTTTAGGCTAAAAAACTCCCTTTATATTGTGAAATATCCATGACGAAATCACAACTTTTCTCGCTTTTTAAGAGGTTAAAAGCACCTATGTGTATAAGTAAATGTTGAATTTTACTAAAAATATTACTTATCCTCATAGCTTAGTAACTAAACTGTCAGGAAAATATAAAAATAATAATTTTAATAGGTTAGTAAATATATTACATAATAATAGTTTACCTCATCATACATTTAATCCACGAGCTAGATGAGAGTTTTGTTTAATTAAACATCGAAGTTTCAAAGTGTGTCATCTTTATTTATAATACAGCAACAATTACGAAAAAAAACCGTACAAAAGATAATAAAAAAATGGACAAGGGTAAATATGAATAAAACCGCTAAAAACTCACGAAATAGAAGATTGGAAATACTCCGTCCAGGGCCCCAATTCTGTTAGCTATTGAACCGCGATAGCGCAAGTCGATCGCTGGATTTTTTTGTGCAATTTTCTCATGTACCACATAATAGTGCTAACCGTTCCTTACAGCGAGTAATCAACATTTTCCAATTTTTCCGTGGATACTTACAATTTTCCGGGATAAAAAGTATGGTATGTTTTATTCCAGGATATAAGCTATCTCCATTTCAAATTTCATCAAAATCCGTCCATCCGTTACCGCGAGAAAGCTCCGCAAACAAACAAACAGACAACGTTTCACTTTTATATATTGGTATGGATTATTCAAGTTAATGTAAATACTATAGTATTAAAGTAAAGTAAAATACACTGACGGACACATAAACTGCATCAAAGTACAAGTGAAATAAATACTTTAACCAAGTATGCAAACTTTTCATACAAATTTAAATTGAAAACTTAAGATTGGTTCGTTAAATTTGAAACAGCGTAGTATCATATCCTGAAGTTTACTGGAAACAACCATTCATTTTTTTAAACATATCCGATAAATGGAACAAAAATTGGTTTTATTGAATAGTTGGTTTAACAATTGAAAAAAGTGTAAGCACACTTTTTTTTCTTTTAATATGGGTTGTTATCTCCACGTGCCCTTATCACTGATTCTAATCAGTTCCGCATCAGGTGTATGCGGAATTATTAGGATTATTAAACGGTCCTGCGGAATATTGGTACCGATTCGGACATGCCTTGAACTAAACTTAATTTCTTCAAATGTAATTTAAACCTTGTTGGCTTCGTAACAAGGTATTTTTTCCCCTGGCATCTAATCCTCACTTACTAAACTATCACTAAAGCCTGTCAGCGTAAAATCAACTTTGTTTCCACGCGGCGATAGTCCCGATTTGTCCAAACGCTGTCTCAAAACGTGTCCGAATTTATCCAAACGCTGTTAGACAGCGTGTTAAAAACCTGTTTTAATTACGTTATTTTAAGCGGTGCAGCTTATATTGACGTAAGTTTAGAATAGATGCCAGGGGCAAAAAGTCCTTGTTACAAGGTCGACAAGGTTTAAATTACACTTGAAGAAATTTAGTCTAGTTTAGTTTAAAGAGTAAAATAACCAAATTGCTGCCATTGTCCTATTCTTGTGAAATTGTTATCCTTAGTGCTGCCACTGTTGTGGTCACAGGATTACTCGCATATACAGCACTAATAGCGATGCTGGCCTAACGGTTCTAATAGTGCAATTTAGAATCCAACAATACCGGGTTCAAAACCTAGGCTCCGCACCAATTACTTTTCTGAGTTATGTGCAGTTTTCTATCGCTCCGTGCTTCGGAGGGCACGTTGAGCTGTCGGTCCCGGCTGTTATTGATTAATAGCAGTCGTTAAGCCATGTCAGAGGCCCTCAGGCAGCTTGACAAACTCTGACATCAGAGGCCAGCACTACCTTACACGACAAACAAACAGCACTTTTTTAATTGTCCCAAACGTGCTCAATCGGTTGGGGTCCGGGCTGCGTGCAGCCAATTCATGGTACGTATCCCAATCTCTTCGCAATATTTTTGAACTTATGCAGCGGCGTGCGGTCAGGCATTATCTTGCATTAGAGTAAAATCTCTGTTATATAGCGATGTGCCGTCAAACCGCCTCTGTTATCGTATTGATGAACCATGTCAATGAACACCTTTCCTTTCGTCCGTTCAACAATATGTCACCCCAGACCATACACGATCCGCCTCCAAAAGGAACACGCTCCTCAATGCAACTTTAAGCATATCCCTCCCCACGTCAACGACAGACTCTTCTGCGATCATCTCCACTATATAAACATGTCCTACACTCAACAGTGAATAATACGGAGGCGCATTGCTCTTCAAACCAACTTAGGTGTTCACGTGCAAATCTTAAGCGAGCTTGTCTGTGAGCTGCAGACAGCTTTGGACCATTTTCTTTGAAATGTTTTCACTATTGAATAGCTTCGGGTTTGACTTAATAACTAGCTTAAAAGCTAAAAAACACGCCTGCCCTGCCAAAAAAGAGCTTTTGCCAATAAACCATACGTCTAAATCTGTTCAGGCATTTAAAAGTTATGGTGTAATAAAGAAACTCACATAAAACATACATGAATGCTAAAAACATAACACTCCTTTTTTTGGGCAGTCGTGTAAAAACTGGTGTACTTGGTATCTCAATACGATGAATAGAAGTCGAGCAATCGATAAAAACCTACTTGAAGCCTGAACAAGTTGTGATAAAATGTAGTATAATTGTACTTTGTAGGTACAAAGTCAAATGTTTTTTTATTGATTGCTCGGCTTCTATTCATCGGATTGAGATACCAAGTGCACCAGTTTATAAGTCTAACCCTAAGCTCTCCAACAGTGAAAACCGCATCGCAATTAATCCAGTAGTATTGACGTGATGCGCGAACAAACAGACAGACATCATTTTAAAAATGTTATCTTCAAATTCAAATTTAATTTATTGTAATAAAAAACGGCATTAATTATACCAATTACACATTATAAAAAAACACACAAAAAATAAATAAAATATAATTAACAAAATTTTATGGCAAAGCAAATGTCAATTAATTAATTAAAAATGTTGGAATGTTGGATTAATTATCTTATTAATCAATAGCTTAATTTTAAGTCTTCAGACCATTTTTTTCAATTAGGGATCTATTTTTACAGACTTTTCATTAATTTCTGCTTTAGTACTGTCTCATAAAGTACAGTTGACAACCCTACGTGATGCACAGATAGCAGTTATCACGACAATCCACGGATTTGATAAGGCGTGCCTTCGCAACGTATTAAACTGATAACATCAGGCAATCCTCAAAATAGTATTTTTTGGGCGCGATCAAACTGTGTGTGTAAGTTTACACATTAAGGTTAAAGCATTGAAAGTGATAATACAGATTATGACACAGGATAATACATAGTTACTTTGGCGGCACCTATTTTGATTCTATCTATACTGTGGAATGCATTGCCGCTAGATATCCGACGCGCTAAATCCTTGTCAATTTTCAAAAATATTCTTAAAAATCACTATTTGTCTAACCTCTGACAACACAGCTGCTTAAAAATTTTCATTTAACTATTTATGTTGATATGTATTAATTTATTATAATTATATATTTATTAATTATATATATATATATATATATATATATATATATATATATATATATATATATATATATATATATATATTTTATGTCATTTTTTTTATATAATTAAGTATTGACGACTGGTTGGTCTCGTGGCTAGAGATCCTAGGTACGAAATCGTACAGTCGCGGGTTCGAATCCTGCAAGGTGCAATCATTTGTGTGATGAGCAGAAATGTTTGTTTCCGAGTCATGGATGTAATATTCTTATCTATGTATGTTTATCCGTTACCTAGTGCCCATAGCACAGGGTATCCTAGTTTGGGGCTAGATATTTGGTGTGGAATAGTCCCGAATATATTTATATTTATTTATTTTTAAGTAATTAATAATTATTCTTAATTGTACACCACCGTCTATTTCTGCTTCCTCTGATACTGTCTATCCAAAGGTTGTCTGGAAGAGATCGCTTTAAGCGATAAGACCGCCAATTGAATTACCTTATTTAAGTTTTGATATTGTTTGTTCTTTGTTTTGGTATACAATAAAGTATTTCGTATCGTATCGTGTCGTATACTTATAAGAAAATCTATCTATATTTTGGAGGCTGTTCTTTATTTGATACTAAAGCCAAAACTGTTTTTTTTTTTGTCGATCTGTCTGTATCTTGGCCGTGCATCACGCCAAAACTATTGAATAAATTCAAATGAAACTTGGCATGATTTGAGTTCATACTCCGAGGTAGGACATTGGATACTTTTCATCCCGAAACATTAAAGGGTTCCCTCAGGATAATGGTTGAAAATTATTTAAAAGAACACGTATCACGGTGAAACTACTGGACGAATTTTGATGCAACTTGACACAGTCATAGTTTGTACGATGGGTTAAAATTAAGGATACATTTTCTCCCGAAAAAAAGGTCCCTCCAGGATAGGGGTCCAAAGTTATGTTAATTTTGAAGTAATAAATATCTACTTACACTTATAATATAGCAATAAGTACAAAAAAGATTTAAAAAAAAGTGGTCTAGTATACTTAAAATAAGCTACTGAACAAGAATATATCATTTATTTAAAACATGTCTGTCTGTCTGTATGTTTGTTTGTCGCACATCACGTAAAAACTACAGGACCGATTGCGACGCGGTTTTTACTGTTGGATAGCTTAGGGGTTCACTTAAAAACTGGCATAACTGGTATCTCAATCCAATAACTAAAAGCCAAGCAATAGACAAAAATCTTTTTGACGACTGAAGAAATTTCGATCAAATGTTGGTATATTGGTATTTTAGGTCTTGGAATAGCACATCGAATACTTTTAACCTGGAGCAATGACCAAGCGTGCGAAGCCTTGCGCATCAGCTAGTTTCGAATATAGGTACTCGTAGTCACAGGTGTGTATATAAATAACGGTAGATTCATTATTGCGTGCTCGAAAATATACAAACAAGATTTTTTTAGCGCCGCGACTTTGTCTCAATATACATATTCATGGAAAACGACAAGCGACCGTTCATAAAGACGCCTAACGAAATCATCCGTATATCCCACATTAAGGTATATTCCTAGGAGTTACAAATGCCGTTTATAGCTTTTAATAAACACTAGTTTTCCCGCCCACGACTACGTCCGCGCGGACTACCGTTTAACGTGAAAAAAGCATCCTACGTTTTTTCTTGGATATTAAAAACCAATGCTAATAAAGTAATAGCACCAATGCTCTTGAAGTTTTTTGACAAACTTGTTATTTCGTTTCCATGGCAACCGTTCCTTACAGCGTTCAACATTTTCCAGTTTTCCCGTGAAAACTTGCAATTTTCCGGGATAAAGTATCCTGTTTTATTCTAGCTAGGGTATAAGCTACCTCCATTCCAAATTTTATCAAAATCCGTCCAGTCGTTATCGCGTGATAGCTCCCAAAACAAACAAACATACAACGTTTGACTTTTATATATTAGTATGGATATCTAAAAAAAATAAGATTTTACGGGTTTTTAAATGCACATCACTTTTTGTTGTTGCTTTGTATCTTTTTACGTTATAAAGTTTTTTCATAAAAAAAGTTTCAGCCGGATAGCTAATCGGGCAGAGCTTGAAATTTGAATTGCAAGATTCGAGGACAGACAACATACATAGATACATACATACATACATAGATACAGTGAAGTTAAATAAAAGCTTTTAATAAAAATAGTAATAAACGCGACGTATAAGATAATTATATATTTGTGCGTCAATTAAAACAATGGTTCAACTGGCGACACTAGGTTTCATACGGTACGGTTAGGTTTATTCTAGGTTTCTAGGTTTTGGTTTTAAGCCTTTCTATCCTTTCCCACTTCGGTGTTTACAAAACTTTCTTGAGTTAAATTTTGTTTGATTGGTTAAGGCCAAGCTTCAAGGTTACATTTTCCCACTCCCCTGCACTCTGCCACCCTCTACCCGCAATAACCACTGAAGTGCCTGCGTAACAAGGTTGAATATCGCGAGCGCTGTTTGAACACCTTAAAAAGCAGAACCTTGTCTTAATATTAGAAATGATATTACAATACATCAAGCTTAGTTTGTGAAAACAAACATAGTTTTTGTAGTACACGCTCGCGGCCATAGTAACTATGTATTATCTGTATAGGTGATTATATCCATCCGCCTGGGGAAGCCCCAAGGAAGTCCACAGTAACATTGCACACCACACCTTCAACAAGCATTAGAGTGTATAAAAACAGACTCCATGTAGATTACTAGCTGCACCCCACTTCATAAAAACCCCTAAACACCTCCTTCAGGAAAAACCCCTCCTTAGTGCACCCCTAGGACACTTATAAGTAATCATCATCATCAGCCTATATCTGTCTACGTCTACGTGTCATAATGCACGCCACTGAGCTCGGTCTTCAGCTCTCCTCATGCATTCTCTTCCAGGCGTTTTTAACAGGTAGTCACTCCGCCTGACCACAGGGCGTCCCACGCTACGTATGCCTAAACGTGATCTCCACTCTAGAACACGTCCACCCCATATGTTCCTCGAGAAATGTGACCAGCCCACTGCCATTTTAGCTTGCTTATCCTAATAGCCACGTCGGTTACCTTGGTCCTCTGTCGGATATCTTCATTACGAATCTTGTCCTTCAGAGAAACTCAAAACATAGCTCTCTCCATAGTTCGCTGAGCGACCTTAAAGTTTATTTTGTGTCCGTAGGTCATGACTGTTAGGACGCACTGAGTGAAGACATTTGTCTTCAGGCACTGTGGCATGGACGACCACATTGGAGATATTAAATAAGGTAAAATAACTAATCATAAAAGATGCAACCAAATCATACTTGTTGTCAGTTGCCTTTGACTATACGGCTTCCCACTGTGATCCAGGTCTACAAAGGAAGTGGGTCAGACCTATCAAGGCCAGATTTGGTGCGTTAATACGGACTCAGAAGAAGCCTTGTGCGAATCAGTAGCTACAATAAGGCCCAGTGTTATACCATTACCTACTTAGATGTTATACATTTGCCTAATTTGAATCAGCACCTTCATCACATAACTGAGGAAAACTACCTACTGCAAGAGGATTGGTTGCCTTTAGCGTTGAGCTTGGTATATATACTGGTATATATATATATATACTGGCCTTCAAAACTTTGTAACAGACTTTTTGATGGAGATACCAAGTACACCAGTTTTTAAGTCAAAACCTAATCTATCCAACAGTGAAAATTGCATCGTAATCGGTCCAGTCGTTTTAACGTGATGTGCGAATAGACGGCCAGTGTATTAGTTACGAGTTCTGATTCCAAATTAGGATTGTTTGTATTAAAGTTAATCATTTATCTCCTGGGGATGGTGGTCAGAAAGAGAGTAACCCTTAGAAACTACTGTACGATGCGTTCGTCACCCTGAGGCTTAAGTTTTATACTTTAAGCATAGTCTGAAAAAACTGGCCAAGTGGTAAGGCGTGCCGTGCCACACATATTCAGGGTTCGGTACTTCTAAAACTTATTTCTATAGCAGTAAGACTGATTTTATGAACAACGTTTTCATTATGTGTAAATTTCAAACCCTATCTTATTTCGTTTAACCTACATGTCGGACGGATATACCGACAACACCAGCGTTGCCGCAAGTACTAGCGCGACTTAGAACCCAAAGGTTCGGTTACTTGTACTATGATTTATACTGTGGTTCGGTCCTAGGCCCGCACCAATGACTTTTCTAAGTTATGTACGGTTTTCCATCGCTCCGTGCTACGGAGTGCAAGTTAAGCTGTCGGTCCCGGCTGTTATTAATAGCAGTCGTTAAGCCATGCTAGCAAGCCGCAAGTGCTACAACAGTACAGTTCCGTTTGGACACTTTGGTGAGGAACTCTAAAAACAGCGTGATTTTAACTGCAACAAAGAACCCCTGTCCATTTTCGCACACCTCGATACCAAGAATAAAACAAAGGTGGGTCGGTAAGGGCAGGTGATAACTTTGACCATGGGTGAATAGCGTATACTATAGAACAAGGAAACTGGGTCACACCGAATCAAGGTCAGGCTTGGCGTGGCCGGACGGTGAGCGATAATTGTGGCCCAATCAACGCTTATTGTCTTGGGCAGTCGCTGATGGACTATAAAAAATTTAAGCATGCTTTATTGAGTATGCCTTGAAAATATTAGCACGATGACTAGATCTGGAGATGCTATTTGGCATGACTTGTCTGAAATAGTAGTGGATACCAATGGTTAATGAGTGATGCCGGTGGACACCACCAAATTAGGTAGGTACTCAAGACCAGGCTCCAATATTTAAGGGTTTTTTTCCCATAAATATGCTGGGTCAACCATAAACCTGATAAATGTGAAACTTAGCATATATGTTTTTGAGATCTTTATCTCTCCGTGATCAAGACAAAAAAGTATTAATAGGATTTCTTTCGATCCTTTTTTTTATCAAAATTTACGTTATTTTGAGTAATATTTTAATTTTTTTACTCAACGGCTTAAGTTTTATCTCTAAATAAATCTCACAGCAAGAAAATATAGTTTATTATCCACTGTCAAAACAAAATTTACCTAATTAAATCATTAGACTGACAATAAATTAAATTACTTTTGAGACTTGCGTCATTTAGTTCCGAGCTATATTGTGTGTTCAAACTTCAAATAGCGCTCGCAATATTCAACCTTGTTACGCGCACCTCAGTGCCCGGTGCGGGTAGCGGGTGGCAGAGTGTAGAGGCGTAGCTAGCGTGGGGAAATGTATTAATGGAGCCTGGTTAATACCGGTGGACCCCACCAAATTAGGTAGGTAGGTACGTACATTAATCATACTTTTAGTTTAAAAAGGATTTCTTCTGTAAATTACATCTCCGTAGAGTTTCTTGGTGCTCTCTTCCCTAATGGGCGTATTTCCGAAGCACCGGAAATACGCAATAATTTATGACTTGTAAAAGTGATATTTGATTTTGTTGCGAGTTAATTCACACACAGGAATAGGAAATGTATGTACCTCGACTTTACCGATTCTTCGGAATGAAGCCGCTGTTACAGGGAGGAATAATAAGATAGAAGCTACTGGGGTGTCATTTTAATTTCTAATTTCTTTGACCTTTGCCCAGCAGTGGGACACAATAGGATAACAAAAAACAAACTTTGTGCTTTTGTGCCAGCACTTTCCACGACCTACTATACTATACTCAGTTGACTCAGTGTGATCAAATCACGGAACAAAAACCGATAAATCTCTTTTTGAGTTTTATTTCGACAAATCGATTAAAACGTCTTCATTTATGGTCTTTTAAAGCTAAAAAGAATGCAGTATGACAATTTATTGTTAAGGGCAACACTGTTTGGAAGCCTAATTTTCATATTCGTGCGAGGACATACTTCAAGAAATTCAAAAATTAAAAATGGATAAGTAGGTACATATCGATTTCTGATCAGACTGAACTATATACTAACTTACTAACTGATATATCGGTATTTGTTGGTTTTTTTTTATCATTGTCTAGGCGTTCACGTCATCGTTTGACTACGATCTCACCTGATGGAAAGCGATGATGTGGTCGAAGGTGTAGCATGTTTGCCTAGTAGATACCTATTCACTCTTGACTTGAACACACCTGGGTTATATTTTACCGGAAACACTGACGAGGGCAGGGCATTCCACTCCTTAGAAGTTTTTATAATAAATGAAGAAGCGTAACGCTTCGTTCTTGTGCGAAGTATTTCAACTATAAAAGGATGGCGCTTTGCCTATCGTCTAGTTGTAAGGTAATGGAAAGGGGATGGGGGAATCAGATTGTGTAGTTCTTGTGCACACTCTCCATAGATAGATAGATAGATAACTCTTTATTGAAACACACAAATAAAAATCTTACAACTAAAAAACAAAATTAATAATAAAGTGTCACAAAGGACAGTCTTATCGCTCAGAGCGATCTCTTCCAGACAACCGATATAGTGCAATCTAGATAACATCGACAGGCTTGCGACCTCACGTCGATGCGCCAGACTTTGAAGCTTACTCTTTACCAGAGTGTCATCTCCAATGAGCCTCTTAGCACGTCACTCAATGGAATCCAAAGCCTCGAGCTGATACTTGGCAGAACCGTCCCAGAGGTGGCAGCAGTACTCCATACAAGATCGGACCTGTGCTTGATAAAGATTCAAAAGCTGTCCCGGTGTGAAGTACCGCCTAACCTTAGACAAAATACCAAGTTTCTTTGCAGCTACCTAGGCTTTGGATTCAATGTAAGACCCAAAATTCATGTTCCATGTGAGTTCGACACCCAAAAGCTCCAGTCGGACGCCTAATGGTATTGTTATACTACGGAAAGACGGAGATCGGTTAAGAGGACTCTTTTTAGCAGAGAAAAAGACACGCCTGCGATTTAGTAGCATTAAACTTAACCAGGTTAGCATCGCCCCAATCGGACGCGGCTTCTACGGCTAAATTCAAACGGTCCACCATAACCTCTCTCAGAAGCTAGACAGCGTCGCAGCTGGTTTGATCATTGGAATTGTATCTCTCAACCACAGTACTGTCATCTGCATACCCAAAGGTAAAGGGCTTCAAATGGTCAAGTGCAGTAAAAACAATGTAGACGAGAGAACCGATCCTTGAGGTACACCAGCATTGACGGCCATTTGATCAGACGAGCAGCCCTCTAGGACTACTCGAATAGATCGTTCCCTCAAAAAAACGGCTATCCAATTGCAAAAGCCAACAGGTAATCCATATAAGGGAAAAACAAAAAAAAAGATAAATCATTAAGGTTTTATCGGCTTTGGACTCGCAAAATAGTATTTTTTGTGTTTTTTTTTTGTTACAGTTAATCAACAGGGTCTTCTTCAATCTCGAAAAGCATAAATAGTAAGATATTGAAGAAAAAATAATAATTGCAAATTTAATTTTTAGTCTAATTCAATGGATTTATCGGCTTATGCTTAGATCAGTGCAGTTTAAGCTCTCTTTCAAACGGATTTAGCGGTTTCTGTATAGATCGAATACAACATTAACGTAGGTAAATGAACAATGAACACTACCATAATGCACAAAAAGAAGTGAAATCGCTAAACTTGATTTATTGGTTTTTGTTCTGATGCTCCTCAATTATGTAGCTTCCGGATGTAGTAAAGTTCTACAGGTGAAAAAGTGGGTCAAAGCGAGTCAAGGCTTGAAATAGCGTGGTTTTGCGTACAGTTCGTACTGTTATTTATCCTGTGGTACAGTGGCGTATTGACGTAATGGATCCCTATTCAGTTTCAGCAAAGAAAATATACACTACGGTTTCAGGAAAAACGGTTCCGTGATCAGAAAAGAAATATAATTTTAAGTCGCTAGCTTTAATATCCTTAAAACCGAAAGTTCCTGTTTTAAGGGTATTCTGGAACTAAGATCAGTCGATTAGAGCGGATAAGTAACCATGACCAGTTTACACAAACGTGTGAAATTTAGCAATTTAAATAGGAATGGAGAGCTGCGACAAGCAAACATAAATAACATACGAAAATCAGGCTTTCTATGCATACGACTAATCTATAGATATTTAAGTGGTAGCACAGAATAAAGAATAGTACTACGGTGGTATAACTGGTATACCATATTCAAGTATCGAAATCGGGTTAAAATTTTACCAAACACTTGAGTTCTTTTTCGGGTACTTAATCTATACTTATAATAAAACAATAGGAACCAAATAGTCTGCACAATGAAAATAATTAAGAAAAAAATAGTGTAGGGTGCTTAAAATAGGCTACTGAACAAGAATAGAAGAAAAAATAATTATTACATACATTTACGCTAAGCCGGCGTTAACTGCTATAAAAAACATAAGAATAGAACAGTTTTAAAATTCGTGTCTTTCTATTTATTTGTTTGTTAGTTTGTCTGTATGTTTGTTCGCGTATCACGTAAAAACTACTAGAACGATTGCGATGCGGTTTGAAAGCTTAGGGTTTGACCTAAAAACTGGTGTACTTGGTATATCAATCCGATGAGTAGAAGCCGAGCAATCGATAAAAACTTTTTGACGGCTGTTGGAATTTTGATCAAATGTTGGTATATTGGTATTTTAGGTCTTGGAATAGTACATAGAGTACTTTTAACCTAGAGAAATTACCACGAGTGCGAAGCTCGGGTACATCTAGTACCTATGTTACTAAAATGATCGTCCCCAATCGCCAAGGTTTTTTTTAAAATATGAAATGCATACAAAAAATCAGCCGAGTGCGATTCGGACTCGCACACCGATGTTTCCGTACAAACTTGTAGGTATATTTTTTTTTTTGTGATGTAACTTTAAATTTACTGTTTTCGAATTTTCCCCTTTACTTGTGCTATAAGACATTGCTTCTTGCCAAAATTTCATGATTCTAAGTCAACGGGAAGCACCCTATAGGGTTTGATATCCTCGCGAGTGTCAAAATATGCGGCATAAACGGCCGTATCTTTTGATTGTGTTGACTTAGAAGTTTGTAAAATTTTTTCACAGCTCCAAGGGATTGCAGACCTATCATCAATACATAGTATAAATTGAAGTCGCTTTCCGCGTCTGTCTTTCTGTCTGTTTGGCCGCTAACTCCTCCCAAAATACGCAACGGTTTTGATGCGGTTTTCACCATAAGTTAGATATTTTTTCACGGAAGTTTTATATATACAATCTGTAATATAATTACCTATTAGATACCGGGGTGGAATATGTGGTTCGGGATGACGAATTACGTTAGTTTTACGAGCTTCACAGCTTCACAGCTACGCCGAGCACGTCCCCCGCGGCAGACTCGAGACAGTCCGATCATATTGAAATGCCATATCAGATATTTAGATTTGTGATCAGTTTCAAGGGTTACATAAAATTGACATTTCGGTGATTTCTTCAGCTATAATGTAAGAGCGTGCTGAGAGACAATAGGCTGGCTGGAACCCACATCTGCTCGGACTGGTGAACAATCTCCACTCAACGGCGTATTTCCACCAGCGCGCAAGAGAGGAGAAGCCAGGCAACCTGAACCAGCAGAAGGAGCAATTTGTATGTAAATAGTTGTCGCAAATTTTTAATTTTTACTTTTGTATGGTAATTTTAAATACGATGTATATAGAAACATAGAAACAAACCTGCTACGTACTTATAACGCTATTCAGTGACACGTTGTATATATAATACGAGCACACGAGACCAGGGGAGGCGGCGAGCGAAGCCGACCCCAAGCGGACTAAAGGTCGAGTGTGCGAGAACTTCACATTTTTCTCATATATTTTTTTTAAATTACACCCGTGCTAAGCCAGAGCGGGTCACTAGTTTGATATTAATTTCAACTGGATACGCATTCCTGATGAAGTGATTCTATAAGGATTCCTTTCTTCCTTTTGAGATAAGGAACCCTCAAAATATGATATACATACCTACAAAAAAAGAGAGATTTATGAAATACTACAAAACTAAGCATACGGCCGCCGTCCATACGTATAACACCAAGCTAGCATGCAACAGTAATTTCCATACAAACGTCTCGACCGAAAAATAGGATCGGTCAAGTCGAGACACGTAAATGTATATTTTTTTATGACGGACTAGTCAATCGTTTGACCACAATTTCTCCTGATGGAAAGCGATGATGTGACAGAAGGTGTAGCACGCTTGCCTAGTAGATACTTACTCACTCTAGACTTGAACACACCTGAGTTATAATTTCCCGGACACACTGATGAGGGCAGAGCATTCCACTCCTTTGCAGTTCTCATAATGAATGAAGCAACGTAAAGCTTCGTTCTTGTGCTAAGTATTTCTAAAATAAAAAGGTGGCGCTTTGCTGATCGTTTATTCGTACGGTGATGGAAAGGTGACGCGGGAATCAGATTGATTGGTATTTAATGTTGCAAATTAGGATGTGTGTGAAATGATTCCGTTCCGTTCGCGGTCGAACACCGGCATTACATCCGACGAGTAAAAATTAAAGCGAAACAGTAAGTTTTTCTAATTAATTTATTTAATTCAGAAAATGGTTTCTTTCTTACTTTATTGGGTAACCATGAACGAGAAAATATAATTGCAAACAAACCGGCACCACTCGTACAGTTGCGCGTTGAACTTATTTCCCAGGAGTATTTTGCGCAAGCAGTTTCATTTATAATGCAAACCAATTGCTTTCTTTAATATTAAGGAGGGGATTCTATTACCGCAGGGGTATTTGCAGAAGGAAATAGACGGCAAGTTTTCAAAGGATCTAAATACAAGGGTCTACGTATTTTCGGACCCATAGATTTATATTGGGTGGTCCAAGTACAAGGGTATACGTATTTTCGGACCCATAGAAATATATTGTAATTAAAAAACAATGTCTCAAGGAGTCAAACGCAGGGCTGCGTGCCATAATTGTTATGACTATGAGCAGTTCCATTATCGTTATAGGAAGGCGATTACCATCCCATCCACTAGATAGATCACAATGGATAATTTTATACATAGTGATCTATATACTCGTAGTATTTTAGTGTAGGAATGATAAGAAACAATTTTAGAAAGTAAGACTTCGCTCGCCTAAAAATGGAAAAAAAAAGAAACAAAAAAATGTACTGTACATGTCGTGGCCATAATACAGTAGTGCAGTTAATTAAATGGTCGATAATTTCATGAAATGCCCAGCTAAAACTGACAATATTGTTGAAACATCAACGTTTAATGATATTTCCATCCAAATTAGGCCATATCATTAAATATTGTAGGGTTTTCATGATACCGAAGGTATTCAAACCGAGAAGTTTTCAAGGCTAAACAAGACATAAGATCAAAAACTAAAACCCGACTAAGTTAATAATAGCACTCTATACCTGAAGACGAATCGATTGATACCTCGCATGTCAAAATCGAACCAATAGGGTCGACGCTATGGTGGAACTTCCACATACCCACATACATACATATATACATACACGTATACATACATACATACATACATACATACATGTATACATAGACAGTTGAACTCATTACCCTTACCTTGATTTGCTGTAGTCGGGTAAAAAGAACTTAACCTATCACGGCCAAGTCGGGCTTCCGGCCTCGCCTTCTATTTTACGATATGATCAGTAATGTTTGACCATATCATGAAGTAGCCGTGCGTTTAGCTGTTCATATCGTTAAACTCTGATCATTCATTCGTCTGGCCAAACCATTTCATGATGTCAACGAGAATTTCATGAAATGAACTTTTTCATGATGTGGCCAACCGTTTCATGAAATGATCTATTCTATGATATCGCCACAACATACAAAGTATATAATCCACAAATGTATACGAATGGCCGAGTACTATTGGGAATTCGGGAACGCCTTTTAGTGTGGCCTACATGTACCTGAAGCATACAAATGACTTGTGAAATAAATAATTTACTTGACGCTGGTTGAATCAAGAAACCGTATGAAAAAATAACTAGCATTTTTTTTTATGGCAGTTAATTATATATTGTTGGAATGTACTCATCAAGGCCTTCAATTTGGTACCATACTTTTTCATCGAATTTTACAATACATATGTGTTAAAGTCGATGAAAAAGTATTTTTTCTCATATGGAGCCATACGGCCGCCATGCGCCATATAGTTTTTTTTTCCTATATTACTCGGGATTATGTAAGGATTCTAAAGATAGACCCCATACATCTAAATCTGTTCAGACATTTAAAAGTTATGGTGGAGTAAATAAACTTAGATACATTACCAATATATAAAAGTGAAACGTTGTCTGTTTGTTTGTTTGGGAACCTATCACGCGATAACGGCTGGACGGATTTTGATGAAATTTAGAATGGAGATAGCTTATACCCTGGAATAAAACATGGATACTTTTAATCCCGGAAAATTGTTAATTTCCAAGGTAAAACTGGAAAATCTTGATTACTTACTGTAAGGAACGGTTGCCAATACAGAATGGTCTGTGGTTGCCATGGAAACGAAATAACAAGTCTGTCAAAAAACATCAACAGCATTGGTGCTATACCTACAATGCGATTTAAATAAGAATAGGACTGTATTCGTGACTAACCTCATACTAACAACTAAGTAAAAGTAGCGTTAGCACAAATAACAACCAATAATAATATTGTTTAAATAAAAAGAAAATTGATATATGGAAATACGTTCGTATTAACATTATTTTAAATCATTAATCGATTCAGTAATCGAACGTCACGTTGATTCAGTAGCTCTATTACAGAATTTTCAATGCAACCAGTCACAATGAGATTTGTATACTAATATAATGAAAATCTCATTGCATCTGGTTGCATTAGGACTTCTGTAATCGGGCCACTGAGTTCATGCAATAGATATTGTGGCGATGCCTCCATCATCCTTCCTTAATAGTGTTGTTACTCCGTTTCATATATTTGAACATAAAAAGAAGACACGTTCGTTGTCATGTAAACAAATATGTTTCCATGTCTATATAATATGGTCTGTGGCAACAGAAGCTTTTTTTTTTAAATTTTCTTATTTGTTTATTGAGTTCAATCTTATATCTATAAAACAGTACCGTGACACACCTACTGACTGACAGGCAACGCATAGCCTAAACCAGCCGGTGTACCTAGAGATTTTAAATTTGGAGGGAATATTCCTTGAGTAACGAGTGACATAACAATTGAGTAACTTGACGAATGAGGGATGTAAGGAAGCGACCTCATGTGGGTATTAGTTATGTAGATAGATAGAGAACTCTTATTGTAGGTATTGTATTAAAAAAACTGTATATAAATGTGCTAAAAAGAGATAGCGATATGTTTCAGTTGATATGTTTATGCCTTATCAAAAAACGTATATAGAGGTTTAACTGATTGTAGCTATATTAAAACACGTCAGTTCCATTAGTTATATCTACGAGAAGAAGACGTTAGTTTGAGTGGAACTGAAAAATTCGATTGTATTCACTTAATTTAAAGAAAAACATTTTTGGTTCCTACATCCTTGATATAAATTTTTTGCAAACTGTACTAAAAAATATGAAGTTGTTGACAATCGAGGTTCAAGATGGCGCCTTTTCAATCCTATTCCTATTTAAATATATGTACTTTTGCATTGGTTTTTAATATCCTAAAAGAAAATAGAATGCTTTTTTCGCGATGATTAACAGTAGTCCGCGCGTACGAAGTCGCGGGCGGGAAAAATAGTGCATTATATACATAAACATTATACATACATTAACATTATTGTCATTATATAATATTTGATATCTTTCTCAACTCATGTATCAGTTTTTTAAGTATATAGCTTAGTATTTAAAAAATATTGATTATGTATTTAACATTATGTTAGTTTTTTTTTTATTACTGACTAGGCAATCGTTTGACCACGATCTCACCTGATGGAAAGCGATGATGTGGACGAAGGTGTAGCACGCTAGCCTAGTTTATATGTTTGTTGGCTTACTGTGCGCTTTGGTCGCAATACTGTTAGTGCAGTAAGCGATTGAGTTGAAATAAATAAAATAAATAAATTAACCCGGAAAACATTACACTCCTTTTTTTGGGCAGTCATGTAATAAATTTGTCGTCAAGTGTGCAGTTTCATCTAAAACCTATGTTACTTAGCAAGTACCTAGTTATTGTAGGCTTTTTTCAAAAAAGCGTCTTTTAAATTATCGTAATTTCTTACCAAAAGGTAAGGGAAAATTACTGCGACTCAATCGACAGGTTCTGAATAATTAGAAGGTTATCTACATCAAAAAAGTAGGCATTTATTCAGTCACGTAGGTAGTTCATAGCAGTTTATGAAACGGTTGCATAATGAGGGGAATGAATTAAAACACGAGAGTGAGTTTAAAAAACGAGCCGTAGGTAGTTTTTTAATAGTATCACTCGAGTGGTTTAATACCTAGTTATGTGCCGTTTCATACACTACTTTATCTACACTCATGCAATAGCAACTTACTTTTAATGAATAAAATAATGTCGTCAATTTTTTTTGATTTTGCTGGTAAAAGCTCGTTCGTCATGTTCGTTGCTGTTCCGTGACGTCAGGTGGAGTCATATTCTCCTCACGAACTCTGTTTTCACATGTTTAAAACAGCTTTGTTACATTTTTAATAAAGATAAAACATTTGATTGATAAAAATATCACATTAAATTGGTTAGGTAATTATGTAAAGTAAATTATGGCGCCAAAATCCAGGCCACAGCGTATTGCGCCTACGGTCTAGCATGCGCCGCCATAGATAATAAATGACGAAAACCCTCGTAGGTGCGAAGCCAACCGATGCTTTAATGGTAAAAAATATACATCACATCGTTTAATTCAAAAAACAGTGTTATATATTTTTTTTCTTATTAGTGATGTGCCGTGCGTAATGTATATCAATAAGCCACCATTTTGAGTTCATAATCCGGATTTTACGATATGAGTGTAGATAAAAAACGCAAAATCATTAACAGTTCAGTTGTGAAGGTAAGGTTTATTGTTATGTACTTTTCATGCTGGAAACTAAGACTTGAATTAAGATTTTATGATTATAGTCGTAAGACAAGTTATATGGCATTCTTCGCATTAGTTCAAGGTAAAATGATTAATGTGAAATTCAGAACTATAACACTAAGTTCACATGTTTTCAGCTAAGAGTTGAAAGCCCGTCGCAAATGAACAAATGAGTTATTCACAGACATCTCTTCCAAAATCCAAAGGTAGTCATTAGTTCGTCTACGAGACGGCAACTCTCTAGAGTTGAAAACAATAGAAACGTAACTATCTAAGTGCAGTTATATGTTTAGTGCTATATTATCTACTAGCTGTACCCGAGGCTTCGCACGCGTGGTCAATTCTCAATGTTAAACGTACTCTATGTGCTATTCCAGGACCTAAAATACCAATATACCAACATTTGATCAAAATTCCTTCAACCGTCAACAATACATTTATTGATTGCTCGGCTTCTACTCATCGGATTGAGGTACCAGTTTTTAAGTCAAACCCTAAGCTATCCAACAGTGAAAACCGGTCCAGTAGTTTTAAGTGATGCGCGAACAAACATACAGACAAACAAACAAACAGACATGATTTAAAAATATGTTATATTCTTGTTCAGTAGCTTATTTTAAGTATCCTAGACCATATGTTTTTAAATTATCTTCATTCGCGCATCACGTAAAAACTACTAGACCGATTGCGATGCGGTTTTCACTGTTGAATAGCTTAGGGATTGACTTCAAAACTAGGGTACTTGGTATCTCAATCCGATGAGAAGAAACCGAGCTTTTTAAAAACTTTTTGACGGCTGTTGGAATTTTGATTAAATGTTGTTATATTGGTATTTTAGGTCTTGGAATAGCACATATTTTTAACCTACAGAAATGACTACGCGTGCTCAAAAACTCAACGCAGTAAATTCGCTGGTAATGTTTACACACTACTGCTTGGCAGTCTTTTTATTAAATCAAAGCAATGATTTTCGGTGAGTAATTATCGATCTTTTTTTAACCTAGCAATGGAAACAGGTCATGGCTACTGGTATCCATTAGACTGCTGTTTGCATTAAAGTGCTGTTAATCAATTCAATCTACACTATCTACGTAGAGAACATGGTCAAACATAATTGGTTCAATGTATGTGATTATGAAAACCTCGACTTACAATTCACAATACGTAGAAAATCACATACACTGACACACTTCACATCATCAGCCTATCATATCTGTCCACAGCTGGACGTAGGCCTCTCCTAATGCACTCCACTAAGCTCGGTCTTCAACTCTCCGCATCCACTTTCTTCCGGCCGCTTTTCGTAGGCCGTCACTCCACCTGGCTAGACGTGGAAAGGCGAAAAAGGATTTAAAATAAAAACAATTTGAGTTAATAGTCTGAAGGGCGATTCTCACAGAGTGATATAAATATCACAGTAGATAAATGTCGGAAAATCCATACAGTTTTCGATATATATATTGTGATATATCACTTCGTGAGAATTGCCCCACGGTTCCCGATTTTTACCCGACTGCGGCCCTCCGCATATATGTATGGTTTTCTGTAGTTTATTTGGCTCGGATAAATGGAATCGTCGTAATGACGAGAGTGCTATAAGATATATTATGAAGTGTCAAGAAAACTAATATGGCGGCATACAGCTGCCATATTTTATTTCTGTCGGAACAAAAAATTACCAAAACCTATCAAGTTAGGTATGAAACTGAAGGTATTTAAAAGACCATTAAAAAGAATAAGGGAAACTAAAAAACAAAATTATTTATTATATAAATACTAAAAAATCGACTGCAAACAAAAGAGACAAACAAGCTTTAGATTCATGATATTTACCCGACTGAAGAGGGTTATGTGTTTGGGTTGTATGTATGTTTGTTTGTACGTTTCTTAGGCGCGTCCTACAGCCTCAACAGTTTCATGAATTTTGATAAATGAGGTAAGTATCATTGGATTCGTCTTGATCACGAGAGTACTTTAAGATATATGAAGTGTCAAGAAAACCAATATGGCGGCTTACAGCCGCCATATTCTTATAACTAAACAGTAGCAAATTTCTATTGAACTTCTTCCAAAATTTCCAATTTTAGTTTATTCAAGTTAATGTAATTACTATAGATAGTCTAATTTTGCAATCTCAACGAATTATTATAGTACAGTAAAAAATGCAAGTAAATAAGAAATATAAATACTATCTGAGCCCCGCGGTTTCACCCGCGTCCTTCAGGAACCATACATTTTCCGGGATAATAAGTAGCCTATGTGTTAATCCAGGGTATAAGCTGCCTCCGTACCAAATTTCATCCGCATCCGTCAGGCGTATAAGCGTGAAGATGTAACAAACATAATTATACACACATACATACAAACTTTCGCCTTTATAATATTAGTGTGATTATTTTTGCGGGCGGTCAGCTCGTATTCAATTATTTTGTTCGCAGTCGGGTTTTTGTATTTTATAATAATTTTACTTGTAAACTTGTATGTATAGAAATCTTTCTCTTTTTGATTGTAAAAGGAACTGAGAGTATTGGACAGAGACACATCTCGGAGTTCACAATTATCTAAGAAGCACCGCATTGCGTGTAGGTACGTCGAGAGGAAGAGTTCACAGTATCTTTCTGATCTCTCTGCTGGGCATGAGACTCCTCCTCCCATTTTTGCCAATTGAATATATTTTTGGCCTCTCTCATTCGACGACGAGACCAATAATGATTTTGGGTAACTGTTGTTCGATGGATCTCCTTGGTCAAAAGATCTCAATTTTATTGACGGCACATAATAATTTAAGCCATCATATTGTAAGTATACGGAATTCAGACTTTCCCTTATTAACTTTTTCATTAATTTCAAAAAAGCTTTTGCCCGCTACTTTGTCTCACAAACAACCAGCAAAGAAGGAGGGATTATAATTGACAAGACACCAAAACAAGACATAAGTTCAAAATCTATAAACCGACTGCGGTCGGGTAAAAACAGCATGACACTATTTATAGTGTCAGACGAATCGATTGATTACATTTTTAGTTTACTAATTTGCGTTCCGATTACGATATCGCGCTCATGACAGTTGAGTGCTGCAGTTGATTCGGAACGCTCGTGAGCGTGATTACAAGATCACAACAACATAACCTCAAAATTTGCTCAAAATACAAAGTATTACTCGTGGGGGAAAGTAGTCTATCTAAAAATTGGTCAATCGTGTGTAATATTTGGAAAAATGTACGTTATTTTCAATGTAATGTTATTTTCAAACAACCATCAGTCTGGCACTTTGACAGTAGCGCTCACGGTGATATCGGTTAGGGGCACGGTCGGTGTAATCGCAAAATGGCGGATGTAATGACGTAATCCGTGACGTCACAAGCGATCTCGTTGTCGTGCTCACGGTGACTCGGTACGCATGTTAGCGCGATAATATCGGTTATAGCGTGCCTCGGAATGCACCCAGAGTAACACACACACACACACACTGCTAAAGATAAAAGATATATGGCGCTTATTGTTTTTTATGCACTTTATTACGTTTTGTAAGGACTGTCAGTTCTAAAGTTGTAATATTCTGCATCGCGCATACGAAGTACGCGCTATGGAGTATTCATGTTGAAAACTCTAAGCTCTGATTGGCCTGTTCACGACAGCTGATGGCTAGCTTCCAAATAGAGTAATAGTAGTCCAACAGATACTTGTAATCCTTATAAGAAACAGGATCGATTGGCACCAAAAAAAAGTTTTGGTGTAAAGTGACCATTATCTTGCTGACTGTATTTTTTTACCAAAATCTGTAAATGCAGGTCAAAATATCTCAAAAAGTTATGGATGGTCTCCTAGGTACGTACTAAGGTTAAGGTACCTGCCCTTATTGTCCCGTCTCAAAAATCCACCTGTAGTTCTAGACTTGCACTAACCAACCTTGTGTCCGATTCTTGCGTTAAGTATCGTAATAGTGTAACAATACGCCTTTTTTCATCTTAAAGGTCGCTTCACGGTCTACTTCAGTGGGCCGACCTTCGATTTACCGAACACCGATTTAACGGTTTTGTATACAGATGTATAGTTAATATTAGGAAAGTAGGGTATGTTTGAAGAGTGGCATAGTGATTTGTTTTGTTAGACTAAGGTTGCCTGGGAGAGATCACTGCTTAGTGTTAAGGCCGCCGATTGTACTATTTTTAAGGTCAATATGCTTTAATTTTAGTGTTTTAGTACAGTATAGAGTTACCTATCTATCTAAAATACTCTAAAAGACGTATAGATAAACATAATGTTTTAGGGTACCGCACGTGAGAATGAAAAATGGAACACTCATAGGACTCGTATCTGTCTGCCAGTCTGTCACAGCCAATTTACTGCGAATCTACTGGACGAATTAAGTTGAAATTTGTAACGTGTAAAGTAAATAAATGAATTGTGAATGTTGGGGTCCCTTTTGGGGGCAAACAAGTTCCTTTTTTGCGTACTCAAATGAAAGGTCTTTAAGGAGTCGTTTTTCCAACGCCTCGTTTCTTTTTGACGTTTTTTTTTATGGCGTTTATGTCAAAAACTGACGGACAGTAGGTAAGCGAAAACAGTTCGTTTTAAGATATAGGAACCGGCCATTAGTAAATATTAATTAACATTAAAATATGAGAATAAGACGAACTAAAGATGTAAAGTCACTTTTGACTTTTGAATCATCACAACCAAGCAACACTCAGGCTCAATATTTGCCGTGAGACTCAGACGTCAAAGTAATCTCTAATCCTTATTTACACTTCAAAATTATCAAGAAGACAAACAAGATATTGGGTTATTTCGTAACGTGGAAGGTGAGGGGATCCCAGTGGTTAATCTACATATCTATTAGAGCTCTTTGAATAATGAGCTAGTTGATAACCTGCGACGTTGCTCTCGTGAACCGACAATTCACTTTAACTTTTCACCCATATGGGTCGATTTTGGAAAAATATTTCTTTGTTGGTGGTTACATCATACGAAACGTATGGGAACAGGAAGACCACCCGCTACATGGTGGTCCAGTATCGAGAGGGAGATGAAAGCGCAAAACCTAACTTCTATGACAACCCAGGATAGAGCTTCCTGGCGCCGCCGTACAAGAAGACCCGATCCCAGATAGAACTATTGGTGGTTACATCATAATAGAAATATATTGATACACTACTTAATGTTATTTATATTTACAAATACATACTGACATTCTTTAGTCTGGAGGAGTGGACTTTGCATTAGACAAACAATAAGTATAATTAAAAAAAAACACTTATTACATCTTTACTTTTCCTTTTTTCCCCTTTTTTTATTGCTTTGTCATCGGTTTGTGAGCAACCATAATTATTTTAACCAAATGGATTTACTAAAATAACTAATGAAACATTTTTATGAAATGTATATTAGTAACATGCCTAAAAAATATGCCCTATTAAGAGCATTTTATCTCCCCTTTCAACTAAAGAAAGAATCATTCAAATCGGCTTAGGAATCTCAAAGAAGTCGGTGTACAATAATTGGTGTGACTTCAACTATGGAGTGTTTCGTGATGCATTTAAAAAAAAGTATTTACTTACACCAAAGAATGTTTAAAAAATACGGGTCCTACACAGCCAAATCGAAAGTGAAGCATCCAAGATATGCCGATCGGCTCGTACGCACAAGCTTCACGCACACATTTAAACCATGTTATGCCGATCGGCCGCAGCGAGATCTAGACCTTGTTAAATTCTGTCAAGCTCTCAAGGGAAATCAAAAACAATGCAGTTTTTTCTGATGATATTTTGTGAAATTGTGTATCAACCACAAAACATCACAAGTTAATCACTCACTCACGCACATATTGCAGTTAAAATTGGGCACGTATTTATTTTTTAGATTTAAAATTTGTATTAACGAGAATTAAAATACCAGCACAGGAAGTAGTTTTTCTCGTTTTTTATTAGTTATAATTTTGTTAGTAGTTATAATTTTGTAAATCGTTTTTTTAATATTTTTCTGACAACTATTATGATTTTGGCCGCTTCCGGCTTGACATCGACTTCTGTATACGCAGCCACCATTTGCTATGCATCCAAACTCGTTTGTTTGGATGCATAGCACTCCGTCTTTTTTTAAATCTTCTTGCTTACATCTATTTCT
Source organism: Alsophila aescularia (assembly GCA_946251855.1). Classification (NCBI taxonomy): domain Eukaryota; kingdom Metazoa; phylum Arthropoda; class Insecta; order Lepidoptera; family Geometridae; genus Alsophila; species Alsophila aescularia. The sequence goes on from OX276385.1 coordinate 24,208,155, forward strand.
CCGAGAGTCCTAGATTTAGCCAATCCATTTGCACGTTGCTGTGTGGATTTTGGTTGAATAAACTTGAACTACGTATGGAACGAAAGTGAAATGCCGAAGTAAATGTAAGCGTCACTAGGGAGAATGCTAAGTAGTCAGTTTTAACATTGGACCCAATTAATAGACGCTTGCACTAGTTATTTGACAGCTCATTCTTTGATTTAAACTGTCTCAATTGGACAAAGAATTTTTATAGTTTATCTTACTAGCGACAGGCCATGGCTAGTACCGCGAAGTTCATCATTTTATTTAATTGCCGCTCTGAAGACTTCATTGTTAGGAAATATTAGAAGGAATTAAGACGACCACAAAGGATTTATCTTTCGACCAAGGGGAACCTTGTTGAACACCCACAAAGATAAGACAATCGAACTATTCACCAAGATTGTCTTAACTTGAAGATGAATCAAAATCAAAATCTACTGAATATTTATATTTTTTTATAGAAGGTAAAGGAAGCGAAGGATAAAACAAAATACGAAAGAATTGTCAATTTTCAAACCTAAGTTCCAAAATGAGGAGGTACCTACTCAATTAGACAGTTTTTTATTTTGTTTTGTTTATAATATGTTTACGCATATATTCATAATAATATCTCCAGAATTTATAAACCCATTTCTGTGATTTTTCTTGATTTCAAACGAATTTACTTACTAATAACTGTATTACGAGACGGGCAGGTCGCTCGCCTGATGGTAAGCGTCACGCCTGCCCATAACAGATGCAGTGCCGCCCAGAACTTTGGTTGCAGAGTCTTGCGCGTCACTGCACTGCGCTCGTCACCCTGAGACATTGGTTGTTAATTCTCATTGCCCTTCAATCAAACCGAAACACAGAAATGTTTACACACTACTGCTGGGCGGTTGAATATCTGACAAAGGTGTGGAACTTCCCCAGGTGCGTAAGAGGCCTACCACAACAAAAAAAATGGGTAACCTTATCAAAAATTTGTTAGAAGTTTTCACGTAATCTATGTATTTTCATTAAAATGTTAGTTTCGGCGATAAAGGGGGTTTTAGTTTCGGCGGGCGGAATGGTAAAGTTTCATCTATTTACTTAAAATAATTTAATACAAAAAAAAACAATGAGGCCCTCACAACAAGCGTGACAACAAGCCCTTTCATTTGATACAGTACAGTACACACGGTACAGTTTCGATTTTGTTTTTTTTTCTAATTTGCGCCCACTAGTGTTCTCCATATTCAAAACTCATTTATTTACGTTACACTCCGTGTTTGGGTCACGGAAATTTATATGTTATCAAAATTTCAATTTAATCGGTCCAGTAGATTCGGAGCAAATTGGCCGTGAGAGTCGGACAGACAGACAGACATAGAGACACAAAAGGGCTCCGTCTTAATTAAATTTTTACGTAAGGAACCCTAAAAACCGTTAGTTTATATCTAACTACTAGCTGTGCCCGCGGCTTCGCACGCGTGGTCATTTCTCTAGGTTAAAAGTACTTACTCTATGTGCTATTCCAAGACCTAAAATACCAATATGCCAACGTGTGATCAATATTCCTTCAGCCGTCAAATAGTTGTTTATCGATTGCTCGAATTCTTCTCATCGGATTGAGATACCAAGTACCCCAGTTTTTAAGTCAAATCCTAAGCTATCCAACAGTGAAAACCGCATCGTATTCGGTCCAGTAGTTTTTACGTGATGCGCGAACAAACATACAGAAACAAACTAAAACGATTTAAAAAATAAAAACTATTTCAATATCTTATTTTAAGTACTTTAGACCATTTTATTTTAATTATCTTATTTGTACAGACTTTTTCGTTCATATTGCTTTATTGTAAGGAGGTATAGATGTTCCGGCCACGCATCACTAAAAGTGTATAGTGTGATACGAATTTCGAGTGTGTGTGAACTTGAAGAGTGTGAAGTGTCCCGCACTTCACACTCGACACCCACTCATTGAATGAAGAAGTATCACGAGCGACTGCGCCGTGATTGGCATTCCCCGTCTCTACCTATTTTTAGATAAGCGATGGTAGCCTCAATAATGCAACATACAATCCAAAACTCAGGGGTTCGGTCCTAGGCTCCCCACCAATAACTTTTCTAAGTTAAGTGCGATTTTCCATTGCCGTGCTTCGGAGGTGCACGTTAAGGTGTCGGTCCCGGCTGTTATTGATTAATAGCAGCCGTTAAGCCATGTCAGAGGCCCTCGGACGTCCTGACTCTGACACAATATGCTAGCACTACCTAAACCACAAACAAACAAAACCTTATAAATAACTGTAATGAAAAGAATCATAATTATGAGTGGATTATAATCACTAGTATAATTAAAAAAAACAGAATATAATGAAATAACCATGTAATTTTTATATCTATACTTATAATAAAACTGTAATGGGTCCAATTCTGTACATTGAAGATATTTTGAAATTTTATTTTTATGTACTCTGTATTCGATACTAAAGCCAAATCTGTTTTTTTTTGTTTTTTTCTATCTGTCTGTTTGTATCTTGGCTAGGCATCACACCGAAACTACTGAATGAATTTTAATGAAACTTGGTATGATTTGAGTTCATACTACGAGATAGGATATTTGATACTTTTTATCCCGATATTCAGCATGGTCCCTTTGGGAGATAGTGAAAATGTGTACTTAGTTGTAATTCATTGACGCGTAGTCCGATTACATTCATTTATTTTTTTGTTAGAAAAGAGAAAAAAATACTACTTTAAAAATTATCATGTCGGGTTTGTAATTCAGATATTTCAGACAGCACGACCCTCAGCATTATGTCCAAATAACTTGAAACCCTAAATTTACAAGAACGATTGAACGTACGGCTTATCTTAAGTTGGCCTTCGCACTTTATCATTTAGGATTAACGGTCAACGTAGATACAAACACAACGTAGTGTGGGACGCCCGCCGGCCAGGAGAGACGACTTGCGAAAGACAGGTGGCAGTGACTGGATGAAAAGAGCCGAAGATCGCGCTCAGTGGCGATCATTGGGAGAGGCCTAAGTCCAACAGTGGACTGGTATAGGCTGATGATGATGATGATTATGATGTAGACACAAAAATCTCGTTAGGCTTATTCTGTGGTTAGGACGCAAAAATCTGTACCGTCCTTTTTTTTGGGGATGTTGTTAGGCTATACTATATACCAGTATCATTTACACTTATAAAGAAGACAACATTTGCTACTCGTATAACTTAAGCCCATCTGCAGCTCTGTTAGTTTTTGAAAAACCGTACTTCAAACATTGGCTATTTTCCTTGAAGTACGAAATTGTAATATTACCCGCCTTCCGAGCAGAATATCGGCTATAATACTCATTTAACTTTAATATAAGCTCAAGTGAAACTTTGTAGGACCACAGAATAAATAATAGTGGTAGGACCAAAAGTTCTCCTGTAATCTGGACAAAACAAAAAATTAAGGAAATCGGATCTTTCAAGATATGTAAAAGATTTTCCCTATAAAGTTCGATATTGTAGTTTACGCCGCGTTCCGAACAGAATATCGGATATAATAGGTACTCATTCTACGAGTAAAGTTATTGGAAAAAATTGTGGAAAAGTTAATAAAGTTATTTGACTTTAATATAAGCACAAGCGTAACTTTGTAGGACTAAAAGTTCCCATGTCATCTGGACAAAACAAAAAATTAAGGAAATCGGATCTTTCAAGATATGTAAATTGTTATTAGTATTGCACAGTTATCTATTGTAATGTTATTAAAATGACATCACATTTATAAATTTGATTTATTTTCAGTGTATCATACCTACATATACCATTTTTTAAATCGTGTTTATCTGTCTATCTGCGTCTGTTTCTTTGTTCGCGCATCACGTAAAAACTAGTGCACTGATAGTTATGCGGTTTTCACTAATGGATAGCTTAGGGTTTGACTTAAAAACTGGTGTATTTGATATCTATAAATAATGCGTAAAAGCCGAGCAATCGACAAAAATCTTTTTGACGGCTGAAAGAATTTTGATTAAATCTTAGTATATTGGTATTTTAGGCCCTCAAACCTTTAGGTTTTAGTACTTTTAACCTAAAGAAATGAACACATGTGCGAAGCCGCCGGCACAGCTAGTTATAAATATAAATGAAACGCCTAAAAACTCAAGAAATAGAAGATCGCATCACGCATCGCCACTTGCGTGCTGACGTTCGTAGTGCTCGTCGCGGGTACGAGTCCCTATATTACACGGCCAATATTACGCGACCAAATAATGTACAGCCAATAATACGCCACCAATATTACGTGGATTGTCGTCGTAATATCAGGGTGTACATTATTTGGTTGCGTATTATTGGCCGTGTAATATCACCCCGTGCTGATTTTGTACCCCGTGCGATAATACGCAGCCAGGATTACGAAGCCAAAATATGTACATGTAATAGCAGGGTGTGCATTATTGGCTGTGTAATACGGGCCGGTCACTTTTTATACGGGTGATAATGTACAGCCAATATTACGTGTACATCACAGATTAAAATATAGAAATGACATAGTCAAAGCCTCGTTTGCACGTTCCAGTTTCCTTTTACCACTGATTATGAATCGCGATTGCTCCGGCGCTGCGGGAAGTGCTGCCCCGCCGCCCTTGCGTAACAAAGCACAGGTACCAACGCTCGCCTCCACAGCTTCGGCATTTTGGTCGCCTTCGGCGACCATCCTCCAGCTCACCCTGGTACCTGCACTTAACTACCGTTTGTTACAGCGGACGGGGGCTGCACTCCCTCCGCGCCTCCGGCTATTTAAAAACACTCTAGTGTATGGCAGACAAGACCACGTGGAGTCGGGGTTAGCCGATTCGGTTCTGTGACAGTTTTTTTCATCTTGACACTCGCCTACACAAACGAGGCATCAAGGAGTGATTCTAGCTCTGTCTATGGTTAGCTTCGTATTATTGGCCGTGTAATATTAGTCGTACAAAATCGGCACAGGCTGATATTACGTATCCAGTTGTACACGTAATATTGGTTGCGTAATACTGACCGTGCATTATCAACCCGAACTGATTTTGAACGGGCAATAATACACGGCCAGTATTAGCCGTCCAAATATTACGAATCCATGTACACGTAATATCTGGCCGTGTAATATTGGCTGTAAAATACTGGTCGAACATTATTTTGGTCGTGTATTATCGTCTCCCGCGGGTACCTAGTACTCGTATTTATTCTGTGGTCGCGGCTTGTTGGTTAACCACAGTAAAATAGTCCTAGGACCATATGTGTACTGTGACATAACACTCCCAGACGAAGGACTTCAAAATAGACCGAAAATGGTCGGACTATTTCCTATCTTCTACTTCGTGAGTTATTAGCCGTTTTATTTATATTTTAAAAGCTTTTATTTAACTTCACTTGTATCTATACTTATCTATATCTATACTATTACTTGTAAGTATTTTTCTGTCCTGGAATCTTGTAATTCGAATTTCGAGCACTTCTCGTTTAGCTATCTAGCTGAAACTTTCAGAGTAGCTCACAAACTGATGACAATGCAATAAAAAAAAAGAAAACAAACAGAAAGAAAAAAAAAACGAAAAAATGTTAAAAATTAAAAGACAAAAAAAGAAAGGGGAACAAGAAAAAATAAACTCAAAAACGTAAAAGTTACAGAGCAACAAAAAAATAACCCGTAAAAGCTTTTTTTCTTTAATTATTTTTTTTAAGTTATACTCCTTTGATATGACTCACGTTAGTTTTCAAAATCAAATTTTAGGTAAAATGAAATATTCAAAGGTAATTGTTATCTAAATACATTATGCCTTTAATCAGTGTGAAACTATAGGTATGTATAATTTATGTATTTCCGTCCGCATTCCAAGAAATTAGTACATATATTTTTAATAGATTATTATATAAGAGGCTGGCTGCGCCCGCGGTATTGCCCGCGTGGTTATTTCATTTAAAAGAAGCCCATACGTGTTATTCCAGGACCAAAAGTACCTATAAGGTACAAAATTCATTTTTTCTTAATTTTTCTGCCGTAAATATTTTTTTATCGATTGCTCGGCATCTATTCATCGGATTAAATTACCAAGTACCCCAGTTTTTAAGTCAAACCCTAAGCTATCCAATCTGTATGTCTATTTATCTGTATATTTGTTCGCGCATCACTTAAAAAATGCATCCATGCCTGGACGAATGCAACCTGTGTCCAACAGTTGTTTCAAATGTGTTCGTGTGGGGCACTACACATCGAGGTGTACACTGAGATGAGACAAACCAGGCTCAGAGGTTGGCGCCGGAAGCTTCACAGCTCCAGGGCTCCAGGGCCTCGGAGCTCTAGAGCAGCGGCAAAGAAGCAGATGCACATGTTCACAGTCGATGCGCCTTTTGGTCGTTTCACAAATGGGTCAGTCCTTTACATTTAATTATGACTCTGGTGATACGATACAGAAGAATGACGTTTGTCATTCTTCTGTATCTCTTTTATTGCATGATCGTTTAAGACGAATGCCTGAAAGTCAAATCCATGTCGATAAAGAGCCTAACGAGGATAAACAAGACGGATTGACTTGTTTCATGTTGGTTGACTCTACCACACTATATAATTGCTATCGCTGGTTAAGTGATAGTGGCAGAGTGCTGGTTAAGCGCTAGGGGATATGCTATCACTGGTTAAGTGATAGTGGCAGAGTGCTGGGCCCCGATTCTGTTAATTATTGAACCGCGATACCGCAAGTCAATTGCTAGTTTTTTTTTTTTGCGAAATTTTCTCATTTTCCACTTAAAAGTGCTAGAAGCGAAATTTTCTAATAATAAAAAAATAACATTTAGCGAATATTTTAGCAATTTTCTTATTTACCACTTAAAAGTGCTAGAAGTATATTTTATTTGGAAATATTAAAAAAAAAAATGGAAAATAAAAAAACAAAAAAAAAAAAAAAATACTTCCAGCACTTTTACGTGGTAAATAAGAAAGTTTCTCAAAATATCTCAAGCGATCGACTTGCGTTATCGCGCTTCAATAGCTTACAGAATCGGGGCCCTGGTTAAGCGCTAGGGAGTTTGCTATCGCTGGTTAAGTGATAGTGGCAGAGTGCTGGTTAAACGCTGGGGATTTTGCTACCGGTAGTTAAGTGGCAGTGGCAGAGTGCTGGTTAAGCGCTGGGGTTTTGCTATCGCTGGTTAAGTTATAGTGGCAAAGTGCTGGTTAAGCACTGGGGTTTTGCTATCGCTGTTAAGTGACAGTGGCGAGATTGTGGTCGAGGCAATAACAATGTACCTAGATAGAAAATTGACGTAGGTACTTGGATAGAGATGAATGATTTGATTTTCAGTTGATTCGCGGGTAATGTGATACCGTTACTGTTGTGTATGGATGAAAGTTGTTTTTCTTGTAATAATAACCCAAATCTTGTATTACTTCTAGAGACCCCTAGTGTGGTGGGCAGGAAGGCCGAGTGGATAGGCTACTCTCGTTGCCTTGTTTTGTTACAGAGACGTCATACGAGGACAATTACAGGTTAGAATGGCCGTGTCGGAAATCAGGAACGTCGAGCGTAAGCAAGCGATGGTTGCAAGCTTGTCTACGTTCGGGTATAACCGGGCGGTGCGAAGAGAGCGGCGAACGGCGATTGAAAATTTCGTCGAGAACCATGGAGCAGAGCGGTCGTGTCACACGCACGTGCGTCGGGAATATCGCGTATTTATTTAGCAAAATTATTGTGATTTGGAATTAGTAGACTGTTCTTATTGTTTGTACCTGTTCTCATTTAACGTGTGATTCAAGCCAGTGTACTACCTACTGCTGTACTGACACTGCACCCGATAGGTTTTGGTATTTTATTGTTTCGGCGGAAATACAATTATAATATGTCAGCTGTAAGCCGCCATAATTAGTTTTCTTGACACTCCGTGGCTGCGGTCCGAATCGAATTTCATTACTCAAAAGTGTTGACGGAATTCACAGCGGTCCGAATCAAATATAGCGATTTTGATAGCTCACAGTTCTGTCAGCCACTGTCAGCGTGATTTTGAATCGGACCTTCCTTTGATCGCTGATATGTTTTCTCTTTGTCGCAGAGTCACGCTATTTAGCTCTTTCGACCTCTTGCGGGCAAACGGAGGGCAAACTGCCTCCCGGTGCCTTCAACACTAACAGGGACTTCTATTTTCTCCATTATTCTAAACGCAGGTAGCAATGACCAATATAGGAGATACGGGGATGTACATATTGTAGAGATTATATTCATTAATCCCAACTCAACTTATTTTTTAACGGCTTATGTGGATTCTTTTCTCTTGGCAATCCACAAAACCGGCGATGTTTGGCAAAAACGTCAAATTTGACATATGGCTCACAGTGATTTCACGCAGAAGCATAATCACCGTAAGTTCAATATGGCGGCTATAATGACGTCATCTATGACATCACACACGATATCGTCAGTCGGTCGTTGGCGCGTTTACGCTGAATCGGACCGCTTTTGAGCGCGATAATATTGATTATGATTATGGCCTGATTCGGACCGCACCGCATATATCACTCTCGTGGCTAAGACGAATCCAATAATACCTCATTTATCAAAATCCGTTAAGCCTTAGGACGCGCCATACACAGATACATACAACCCAAAAACATAACCCTAAAAATAGCTAACGATATTAAGTTATAGTTATCTTATCTATATGCGATTAGGTAGGTGGTTATTTAATCAGTCTATTTTTCACACCCACTTTTATCTTGTATACCTACTGTTTCGATAGTCGAATTATTTCCTGAATATACCTAGTTAATATTTTTACTAGTTATACTCGTATTACAAGTATTTCACCAACACCTGTGATATACCAAGTGTAATAAAGTTGTACAAACACTTTTCTCTAGAGTTGCTACAACTTCAAATAAGCTATACTTCTATGAAAGCAATAAGAACGAAAAAGTCCGTACGAAGAAATTTAAAAAATAATGGTCTAGTCTAACATTTATAAAAACCGTGTCTGTTTGTCTGTATTTTTGTTCGTGGGTCACATAAAAACCATAGTACTGATTACGATGCGGGTTTCACTATTGGATAGCTTAGGGTTTGACTTAAAATCTGGTGTACTTGGTATCTCAATCCGACGAGTAGAAGCCAAGCAAACTATTTGACGGCTGAACGAATTTTGATCAAAATGTTGGTATATTGGTATTTTAGGTCTTGGAATAGTACGTACCTTGAGTACTTTTAACCATGAGAAATGACCACGCGTGCGAAGCCGCGGGTACTGCTAGTACGAAAATAAAATAAATGTGATTTTCATAAAGTTGTACCTAGCAACTTTAGAAAAAAACATTTTTTATTTTATAAGCTGAAGAAAACAATTACATAAAAAATAACTATCTTAAAAACACGCCAGTCCTGCCAAAAAAGAGCTTTTGCCAATAAATTATATACTGTTGGAATGTGTGCTTATCAAGGCCTTCTATTTGATACCCACATTTTAAAAACTCGGAAGTTTTTTTTTTCGAATTTAAAATGGAACCTAACTGCCGCCATATTGAATGTTTAAAAAAAATTGTCTTTGTGACTCGGGGGATGTAAGGATTCTAATGATACCCATACGTCGAAATCTCTTCAGGCATTTAAAAATTATGGTGGAATAAAGAAACTCACATACATAAATACATACATGAATGTTAAAAACTTACACTTTTTTTTTTGGGCAGTTGTGTAAAAAGTTTCATATTTAATCCATTTTGATTATATTTTAAAAAATATCTTTATATGCAGTATACGTTTCAAAACCTCTAGATGGATTTCTATGAACACATCTATCTACCTATCTTTAAAGGTACCTGCTGTAGTATCCCTGTTAAAAAAACTCATAGATAGATTACTCATAGATTAACTCATAGAAATATTAGATTCTCATGCAGAGTTTCATTGTTTTAGCTGTTTGCTTTCTATTTTTGTGACGAATATTTTATATATTTTTTGTGACAAATAATTTCTGTTTTGGACAAATAAATTTCTGTTATGTGACAAATATTTTTTATATTTTAGTGACCCATCTATTTTACATTTATGTGTACAAATATTTGTCATGCAATTAAATTTAAGCCTTAAGCCTAACACCATTGGGTCTTTCTAATAATAAATGATGGACCTTTACATGTGGTTGCAAATTTCTTATTTAGAAAGGGACTCAGCTATGTAGACTGTTAGTTACATCTCCTTTCCCCTTTACAAACAATGGCCAAAAATGCCATATCAAGAGCTAGCCTTAGAAAGCACATACCTGTTTGTGTTTAATCTTCTGAGAGCCCGAATACACCGCCTCCAACTTGGGGATGCTTGGAGCCTTCTTTGATCTTGTGTTCTTAATACCTAATGACTTTCCTAATGGCGCGAACCAATACCTGCAACAAGAAAAACATAGAATAAGAAATAATAAAGTAGAATCAGAAAATCTACTAGCAAGCTTAAAAGCATTTCATTAAAAAACAAAAAAAACAGTTAAAAAAATGTGGAACAATTTCAAGTTAATAAAGGTTTCAAATATTGGTGAAACCAGCCCGGGTAGTTTATGACTACTAACAAATGGAACACTTACTTTCAACTTAGTTTTGGACTTTTTTATTAAAAAGAAAAAGTTTTTATTTCTAATTTTCAATATTAATGCAAACATAAGAGTTGAATCCTGCTCATCCCATCACTTTATTTAATAAAAAAGAGACCTGGGTACAGAATACAAAAGTTTAATTCTATCTGGATTTGCACCAGATGCAAACACCCAATGTGCCTCACTCATCTGATGTTTTGCTCTACCCCTACTTGCCCCTACACCTCTACTCTGAAATGGAAGCCACAGACAGCGGTAATTGTGCCCCCAAACTTTAATTTAGATATAATTTAATTTTAGTGTCAAGAGACTGAAACACCAAAACAAAAAGATGAAGTTCTGTCTGTCTCAATCCAAAAGCTAGGATACATTATTTTCTACAGGTGTTAACATATGTTTTTTTTTTTTAAATTAATGCTCTATTGAGTTGATGTGAAGTGTTTCATAGAATATTTCTGACACTATTAAATCAATTTACAAAAATCCTTCACTCTTTTTAGGATACAGTCAAGACTAAAACATAGGCAATTTTTCATCACCGCAAGATGCATAAAAACCACAGGAAAAATTAAACAGTGTTTGTAAATGATGACAGGTACTGTAAACTTTGATATGAAAATAGATCAAAATATTTATTGCAGCTCATGAAAAAGTTTATAATGCAAGTGTGCCCAAATCTTTATCATTATTGTTTGCGTACTTTCATAGAATAGATTATAAAGTGAGTCAGCGCATCATTCAATACTTATCCAAGCGTGGTACTGACACACATCCATGTAGTTACAGCAGAAAGTTGGTTGACTTACTTTTCCAGTATCAGCCTTATGACTATTAGGACCAGCGCCAGAGGCAGAGGGAACAGGAGGTGCCTATAGTCAGAGTAAATCACTGCTTTTTCGGGCCCCGGTGTTAGCTCAGCCCAAGTTGTATTAGGCGGCAACCACACAGCTTCAGTCCAAAATATATCCAGCGCCGTACGCAACATTATCACTACTAGTTATTAAGCGTTTAGTGTCAGGACAGGAATAGCACCTAACTTAAATTAACTTTAATCACTTTACACATCCAAATAAAAACAATTTCAGCACGTCCGTTCGACAGCCGATATGACAACAATTTGAAATTTGAAGGCCAGGGCTGCCATTGCCAACTAGCCAGGGTTGCCAAGAGGCCGTTCGTTTTGAATGAATGAATGAATTAATGTCATTTATTTGCTGTAAATATGTGTACAGTATTACATATTTTACCATTGCTGGTGTTATATTGCTACAAATTTATACATTTCAAATACATATCGATTAATTAAATATTATGTCAATGTTAAATGATTAGTAAAAATGTCACACAAAGAAATATAATATTAGATGCTACGAATAAATAATAAGTCAGGAACTTTAATTCAGAACAAATGTCACAATAAAAGTGCCCCTACTTCAAACCAAAACAACGTAAGATTCAAAGTACGAATCACTTCCGAGGTTACAAATAGACATGCTTGGTGATTGGTTTAAATTCAGAACGAAAGCAGGGATTGGTTCACGCGCGTAATGCAATGTCTGCTATGACAGCTGAGTCATAGCGGCGTGGACGATGTTATGCAATAAGTGGACCAGACCAAGTCAGTAATAAAACAATATTACTGTACAATTTTTTTTTGGCTCACTTTTTACAATTCATTAAATTCTTTGTCCCACGAAATATAATTAATTTATTAAGTTTTTGTCCAGAAGACACTAAAAGAGAATCTTTCTTCGCAATGTAGTGAAGACGGATTCTGAGAAATTTAAAACGGAATGTCCTCCTGTCAGCCTGTGAATTTAGAGCTGAGATTCAAGTTCAGTAAATTATTTTTATATATTTCCATAAACTGTCAGGCGTTTGGGTTATTGTTGCAACGGCCGTGGTTGCGGATCGCTCCAAAAACAACTCAATATGATCTTGGCTTAATATGGTTAAATAAATTTCTATATTTGTAACTCTACTAGCCGTGCAAAAAGTAATTTAAAACTTGAAATATATATGAGGAGTCCTAGAAGTCCAGTTTAGGACTGAGTTTTGGTCACTGGTTTCAAAGTATATACTGTTACTCTTTGTCCATTTACTGTTCGAGTTTTTTTTGACTGCACATTGATTTAGAGACCTTTAATATATTTTTCGCTTTGATCGAAAACGTCATGTAGTTTTTTTTTTCTACCACTGAAAAAGGGTGTTTAAACCCGTATCGGTCGGTCTTGAATTTAGTATGTCGAAAAGGTTGTTAAACGTTTCTAAAAAGCTAACAGTTGCATCTGTTTCTTGAAAATCAGGCATGTTTAACTGCTGCGAACCAAACTTAATCGCATCAGCTACACTTTGACTTAAGGTTTGAATCGCTAGTTTCACGTTCATGATATTATTTCGGAAGTATAGATGCCGATTTGACAATTTATTCCCAAAATGCAATCCAACGATATCTCGAACATTTTCAGTTTGTGCAAATGTGCCCACTCAATTTTTTTTCTTGTTTTTGTCTACCAGTGTCTTTGTCCTCTAATGTGTTACGCACAAGTTTCACCATATGAAATGGATCTAATATTACAACTACTGGGTCTCCGGTAGATGGGTGGTCAAAAAACGATTTTGAATTGTTTGTGTCTTCAAAATTGCAACCCAACATCTTAGCCGTAGCGATGTTAGATGCACAGCCATCAAAGATCCAAGTAACTTTTGACTTTTTCCTTTTAAGGGCTAAAACTATATCGTCCGAAAAATCATTCAATGCAGTATTTTCTGCAGTATCGCCAAATCCATTTTTCTTCAATTGGGATAAAATATTTTAAGTGAAATATTCTTCATAGTTAATCTTTTATTTGGGCGTTGTAGATTTCTGATCTGTGATAGTCGTTATACTGCCAAAATAGTTTTTTTCTTAGTTTTTGCTTTAAAATGTGTGTTTTAGGAGTATTTAGAGCAGATTCAATATCTGACGATGGTATATTTATCGGCGTAACGCATGATCCTCTTTCTTCAAAACTAAAGACTAAATGACGGTGTTGTCTTCAACACCGTCATTACATTCAGTGTTGATATTATTCTCCTGAAAATAACCTTAGCAACCAAGAAAAAGAACCAAGAAAAACAAAATTAAAATATAATCTTATTTCAATTTTTATTGAAGATCAGTTTCAAATCTATGAAAGACTGTCTCTAATTGAAATAGATACACATATACAGCTAAAATAAAAAATCCTATCGAACCTAAATATTAAGTGCAAAAAAATAGTGAAATCTTACAAGTTTTTGTGCCTTATTCCTTGAGTGTTTGCATTATTTGTTTTTTTGAGCAACTCAGGTAAATCAAACACTTCAAAATTTCCAGAAGGTGAATTTTCATTAGCCTGAAAAATTAAACGTGCTTTAATTCGATCAAACTATGAACTGTTTTTTTAATGCTATTGTTATTCCCATGAGTCGAAAAGCCGAACCTATATTACATACCAACTGTAATCGTTCATTATTGTTTATTTGCTCATTTTGTTTAGTATTCTTCTAAATATGTTGACGTTTCTTAGGTATGAATCATCTGCGTGAAAAAAATAACAGCTTAATTTCAAAATTTTATCGAGTAGAAATTAAACTTTAGTGCAAAAATTGACTGACTTCATTTTGCATAGTATCGACCATCGCGGTTTGATAATGTATTTGAACGTCTTTGAATAAAATTATAATTTTGCAACTACTACTAGTGAAAAGTGATCCCTGGACATTTTAATCTTGTATGGCTCCTGCACCACTTCACAACACATGCTGGCACGATGATTCACAGCTGTAGTTCACAATGATAAAATTAAAACGTACGCGAAGATATGACGTGTGCTCGCTTGCATGAAAAATGTACGACTGATGACGCGCTGGACACGACTTTTAAGCCTCACTTACTTGGGCACGACTTTTGTTGGGTCATTTTATTAACGCTGTTACGTTTCCTGACTTATTACTTATTCGTAGATTAGATGTCGTTATAACTATGATATATTTTTCAAAATTGATCGCGTTTTTTTATGTGTTCATGGTAAAAAACTCATTAACGGAATAGAAATTATACGATAATAACCATTTATGGATTATTGTTTTAAACTTATTCAAAGGTAAATTCGTAATTGCCATCGGTAATTTGTTAAATATCTTTACAGCCATTACATAAGTGTTTTTTCGGTATAGTGCCAGTATGCAATTTGGTAAACGGATTTTATTTGCGTGAACTGTTCTATGTTCTCTCAAGCTAGTCATTGCTAGTGTACTAAAGAATTCGGGATTTTGTTTCACAAATATAGCTATTTGTTTTATGTAAAGGGAAGGTAACGTAAGCAGTTTGTGCTTTTTGAAAAGGGGTTTGCAAGAGTCAGTGAATTCTGCGTTACAGATAGCTCGTATACATCTTTTTTGAAGGATGAATGGCCGTTCTGCATCTACAGAGTTCCCCCACAGTATTAGACCGTATTGTAGGTTCGATACTACGCATCCATAATACGCTGTCATACAAGTCTCCAAGGAAGATACATGACGATACATGACGGCAAATATGAATCTGCTCAGTTTAGAGCAAACTACATCTACATGCTCTTTCCAACTGCAGTGACTATCTAATACTATACCAAGAAAATTTGTTGATGAAACTTGGTCAATTTTTTCATTTTTATAATTAATGTTTAAGTTCAGTGGGGTTGCTCTATTAGTATGAAATTGTATCAATTTAGTTTTTGTTATGTTTGCTTTTAAGTTGTTAATATCCAGCCAGTTAATTACTTTATTTATAGTCAATTTTATTTCCATGTTAAATTTCACGTTATTTTTCCCTGTTATGAGAACTGTTGTATCATCAGCGAATAGAATAGTCTGATTAGTTGTAACGTTTGGTAAATCATTTATGTAGATAATAAACAACAGCGGTCCCAGAATACTTCCTTGGGGGACTCCAAAACTAGGAGTTAAACTTAAAACGAGTAGTTGATTTATAAGTTTCTTTCCTTAAGCTATCCGATATTTGACAAATTTCGGTATATTGCTGTCTATCATCTAAGTAGGTTTTAACCCAGTCAAGTGCAACTCCTCTGATCCCATATTTTTCTAATTTGTCTACCAGTTTGCCGTGATGAACGAAATCGAAGGCTTTAGTCATATCAAATAATAATGCTACGGCTCGGTCTCCTCTGTTTAAGCATTCAGTGACAGATTTCATTAATTTGAATACTGCCAAAGTTGTCGACTTATTTTTCATGAAACCATGCTGCTCTGTTTTAATAATATTATTTTTCATGAAGAATGATTCCAGTCTTTGATACATGACCTTTTCAATTACTTTGCATAGAACAGGTATCAGTGTAATAGGCCGGTAATTGTTCATTATGGTTTTGTCATCTTTTTTATGCAAAGGTATAGAGTCGAATTTGCTATGAAAAAAGTGATAATCCGATTGTAGCCAAGTTATGTAATTGGGCCACTGTTCTATGTGGACGTCCAAAGCTGTATAATAACTCCGGTGGCCCAATTACATAACTTGGTTACAATCGGATTAACACTTTTTTCATAGCAAATTCGACTCTATCGCAAGCCATTAGTGGTTGCGATACTGAGAATTCGATTGAAGCCAAGTTATGGAATCGGGCTACAGTGGCCCAATTCCATAACTTGGCTACAATCGGATTATCACTTTTTTCATAGCAAATTCGACTCTATCGCAAGGCATTAGTGGCTGCGATACTGAGAATTCGATTGAAGCCAAGTTATGGAATCGGGCTGCAGATGATCGAGCATATTCGCACGGGTGATTCGAGCGTAGTAAAAGAACGCACCCAGGATACTAAATGCTACAACTGCACATTACTCCGCGCTAAAAGGCATCTCAAAAGTGCTAGATTTCTGTGGATTTACAAAAATTGTGCTAAATTTATTGAACATGAAATATAATAATAATATTTTATTTGTCATAAACAAATAGTTGTTATAAATATTTTTGTCTACAATCATATCGTAAATCGGGAAAGAACTCGTTAATGTTGCCATAATGACATATTTTACATACGGCACATCTTTATGAAAAAAAAAATTATAAATAGTTTTAAAATATTATTTTTTCCTATAAAAGTACCGGTTTGGCTCCATCTTCGTCGGGTTTTTGGCATTTTTTTAAATTTTGTTTTTGTTTTTTCTTTTCTCTTTTTTTTATCTTTTCACACAGGTGGTGTTTTTTTTTATTTACCTTTGTTTTTTGTCTTTCTTAAGTTTCTAAATTTAAGTAATATATAATAAAATATATTTTATATACAATATGTCTGGACGCAAGACTCGGAGACTTTAACATCGTATGATGCACTTAATTTTACCGAGGAAAATAAATAAAAGAGGCCCTCCTCTTTTATTTATTTTCTTCGGTTGCAACCCCACCCCCATAAATTCCAGCTATTTTACTTTTTGAAGTGTAAAAAATATTTGACTGTCGTTAATAATTTTATATCTACGGAAGTAGAGGCTTTTCAGACATAAAATTAGACTATTTTAAGAGTGAAAATAATCATTATGCTCATAATAATAACTTTCTATTCAACATATTATATATTTATAAATAGTACATGTGAAAATTATTGTATAAAATCACCTTTTTATTTCACATTTTTCTGCTTTACTGCAAAAACTAAGCTGTAAACAGTTAATTATTTTGTACTTATATGGTAGTTTATGGTCTGTTCTACCAAACGATTTCAAATTTTAAAGTTCTCAAAATGTTAGTTTAGGAGCTATTCTTATTTGAACCTACGAGTAACCCTTGCGGAGTGTCGTATCAATAAAAACAGATAATCATGTCGTTGATATACAATTAGAGTATGATTCTTCTTTCTCTTCCAGTTTATCAACTTTACTGTGGTGGCATTGATGTCACCATCAGCAAAAGCCCTAGATAGCACAGAGTTGAACTCGGCCCACTTTGCTCTCATCGTGTTGTACAATCTATTGGATTTAGATTCCAGATCCAATTGTGGTCTTTTGAATGCTAAGGTAAATGTGATTGCATTGTGATCCGAGCTCGACACGGTGTCATGCACGGTGCAATTGTCGACATTTGGAAAAATATCTTCGCCACACACTTTATAATGTCTACCCTACTACGGTACACTTATCACTTCACCTCTACTCATCACTTATCTTACCGCCTCAAAAGTGAATTTATCCAATACATTCAAAATATGCAAATTCATTTCATCCAACTAGGCAAACAGCTCTGAACCTCTGCTATTTTTGACAACGCTGCCCCTCCACGCGTTTTAATCGCATCTGATTAGGATATTTTTATAATTATTCTTTGCTAATATTTGGATAACATGGAGGTAAGGGGCTAAGGGTTGGTTATCTTCAAATTAAACTGACAACACTGCGAGTTATAGTTTTGAGTATAGCAAGCGGGCGAGCGTGGGATCTGCTATAATTTTAAATATTATCATCCATTAACACTATGGCCGCTTTCACCGTTTGACGAATGGAGTAATTGCCATAGCTACGATTCGGCTTCCGGTATAATCGTTCTTCTCCCAATCGTTTCGATATACGGTTCTTGTACTAATCCGAACCTCATTCCTCTTTTTTGCGCTTCTTTGTAACTCTAGTATAGCCAGTCTTTTTTGTGCAAGTTGGCCTTGTGACTGGTTGGACACTGTCCGCCGCTGAAGATCAATGTGGACCTCTCCTGCTGCCATCAGGCTCTGCAACAACTTTGGAGAGACCTGCAGAACCACGTGGCACTCCAGGTATTGGTAGTCCACGGTTACTCCGTGTTTAATAATAACCCTCTAGCACATAATAAATAATAGTACAAGACTCTAGGAACGAAGTTAATACTAGTGGTCTACTAAGATTGTGAATTTTAATGTGCAGTATTATCTCATTAGTGATAATTATTATTATTTAGCCCTTTCTACCCCTTTTTTTTACATCCTGGCTTAAGCAGTTCTAGCCCGTTTTAGTTTCGTATACCCTGTTCCATGATATTAGATATTTTATGTAAACAAAGAAATGTCACAAGAAGTCACTGACAAAGTGACATGCCATTTGCCATGCCATCTGCACGAAAGCAAACTTAGCGGAAATAGAAACATTTTCTATTTCCGCCGGGTTTGCTTTCGTGCAGCACATTGACAAGATTATGGAACAGGGTATAAGTAGCCCCTTTTCAAAAATTAAGCTGGCAACACTGCTTGAGAGTCGAGCGAGTCGAATGAACTCGAATCGAATGAGTATTATTTATTCTGTGTTGTGAGTGAGAAAAAAATATTTTAAAATAATAACCTCAAAGCAAATAATATTAACGCAGTGGCATAAATCATTGCCAATGCAATGCAGAAAGGAAAGAAATGTTATTCCCAAGAGCTCGCGAAGCGCTATAAACTGCTATTATAAATCTGTCGCGTAGGTATTCCAATACAATTTTACACTGAACATCCGGTGAAACAAAATATGTTGTTCTGTCCAACGTGTGCTAACTTACTCATGGTTGAAGAAGGCCCTGAAGCGGCACTAAGATACGCATGTAATTCGTGTCCTTACGTGTACAATGTCCAGTCGAAGGTGTCAGCACGGACATTCCCGAAACTAAAGGTAATTGTCAGCGCTATACTTTTAGTGCAGAACTTGATACTGTATTTATGCAGTATTGCATCATGCTGCTATTATTATTAGAAACATTACCTTATTTAACCCACTTCTGGGTTACAGATGTTTTTATCCATTGTTTACCTTTAGCGTGTCGAACCATTGATCTATCATCGATCTATATCCTATTCATGCACCCGTGATGACGTTTGCTGTAAAATAAATAAACCTAAACATTCTATTACTTTAATTCCAGGAACTGGACTATATTATGGGTGGAGCAGCCGCATGGGAAAATGTTGACTCTACTGATGCTGTATGCCCCAAGTGTAGCCACGGCAAAGCATACTTCATGCAGCTACAAACACGATCAGCTGATGAACCAATGACTACATTCTACCGCTGCTGTAATCATAAGTGTGCTCATAACTGGCGGGATTAGATTCTGGTGAAATTATTGACTTAAAAGTGATGTTTACTTGCTCGGAATAAACATTAAGATATTGTGATTCACAGTGAATAGGTATGAATTTACTAAAAAAGTTTGAGGTGTATAGTAAATTTCTAGTTTGTTTAAAAAGTGCTCCAAAAATGAAGCTCGAAACAATGACACCCGTCATACAATGTACTGAAGAGTTATCATCAGCAAAAGCTGCTGATTTTCTAGCAAAAGGGCAAGTTATTGCTGTTCCTACAGATACAATATATGGATTAGCTTGCAGTGCAAACTGTCCTGAAGCAATTAAGAAGCTATACATAATCAAAGGCAGAGATTCAGCGAAACCTGTTGCAATTTGTGTTACCACTATATCTGATGTTCGTAAATGGGGAGAAGCTGACCATCTAACTGACAATTTTCTTTGTAACTTACTGCCTGGTCCTGTTACAGTGGTACTAGAGAAGACTAAGTTATTAGATAATCCATATTTGAACCCATCTGCAACCAAAATAGGGATCAGAATTCCAAAGCACAACTTTATAAACATGGTCACTAGAGTGTTTGATATGCCCGTAGCATTAACAAGTGCCAATTTTAGCAATGAGCCATCTACATTGTCAGTGAAAGAGTTTGAACATTTGTTCATTCATTTAGGCGCTGTTTTTGATGGAGGAGTGTTGAATGAAGGATTGGATCAAAGTAGAACCGGATCCACAGTTATAGACTTATCGGAAGTTGGATTTTACAAAGTGATAAGACGAGGGAATTCATATGAAAAAGTTATTGGAATTGTGGAAAGTTATGGTTTAAAAAGTATTGTTTAGGTTGACTTGTTTGTTGTCTTATGTGATATATAAATAATTGTAATATTGTTAATTTATGTAATTGGAATGTTTTATTGACCCTTCCTCTCTGTGAGAGATGATCTGTTTCTTAGTAGTGGATGTGATGATTGTATTTTAATTCTTAGGAGACTTTAAGTTGCATTCCAAATAGTTGCTTTTGTGTTTATAATTTGTAACTGAAATTGATATTAATGGCTGGTTTAGTTTATAAAAATCAAAGTATTTTATTATAAATAGGCAAAATAATAGCACTTTTACAAGTCAAAATTAGCATCTCATGAATAAGGAGAAATAAATACATATAATATTATAAATAGATCAAATCCAATAAAATTTAGGTGAACTAAGTATGCTTTGAGTTTGAAAAGGAAATTACCCTTCTGACTCTATCGGAGCTTCGGAAATACGCCCATTAGAGAAGAGAGCACCAAGAAACTATGAGGATATTATTATTTGTTAATTCTTTATAACTTTATCAATTGTCAGAAGTTCAAACATATTTAAATTACAAATATAAAAAACTAGCTGATGCCCACGGCTACGCACACGTGGTCATTTTAGCCTATGACACACACAAATAACGTGGCTTCCTATCCAGTATATTATCGGGTGGCGCAATATCTAACATTGAGCAGTACTGAGCGCATACATGCACGTGCGCGCGTGGCAAGCAACTGGTTATTGGTAAAAGAATTTTCAAAATTGGTTTAGTAGATCTAGAGATTACCCCCTACAACCTCACAAACTTTACCTCTTTATCCATACCAATATATAAAAGTGAAACGTTGTATGTTTGTTTGGGGACCTTTCACGCGATAACGGCTGAACGGATTTTGATGAAATTTGGAATGGAGATAGCTTATACCCTGGAATAAAACATAGGATACTTTTTATTCTGGAAAAATGCAAGTTTCCATGGGAAAACTGGAAAAATGTTGATAAATTGCTGTAAAAAATGGTTGCCATGGAAACAAAATAACAAGTATGTCAAAAAACATCAAGAGCATTGGTGCTATACCTACTTTCCATTGGTTTTTAATATCCTAGAAGTTGTACATATATCTCAATGGAAGAACATAGGATGTTTTTTTCATAATAAACAGTATTATGCACGAAGTTGCGGGCGGGAAAGCTAGTAATAATATATAGTATAGATAAAAATGACATTGAGATGTCTCACTATCGCCAAACTGGGAAAAATTGAGTAATAAATAAGTTAGTTAATCATCAACCTATTCTGTTCCAATTGGTCCTCAGAAAGTACAAGCCATAAACCATCATGCTGGCCAAGTTAGTGACATTCAATTAGGGTGGAACACCAGCCTCTATAAAATATGTCCTTTAATATAATTCCTTTGATTCTAAAAATGCCCTTCACCCTGGGCAGCCGCATCCATCATCACAGGTTGATGGGTAATCTAGTCACCACAATGTTTGAACCAAATCATTACATATCAGGGTTCAAGAACATTGAAATAAAAGAAATAAGACTTGGCAATAATAAATAGCTCTTTAATGATTCAGCATAACTTTATTCATCTATAGTAACCACAACAGTAACTTACATTTGAACCTTAAGAATTATAATTTTGATATTGCTTTTTACTCGGATCTCAATAAAGTATACACAACATATTTGCATTTTCAACATAACTTTTGTTTTTATATTAGTTTATGTTTATCTATTGTGGAATTAGTAGAGTATGAATACAGGTAGCATAGACTAGGATAGAGATCAAAGTTAAACTTGATGTTTATAAACAATATCAGAAAATATATTTACAATTATTGCCACAGAACAAAAGAAAAATTTGGTTAGTTATTGAGGATTCTATAGCAGTGTCATATTTAACTAATAAGAACAACCTGAATTACCTATTGCTAATTTATACAAGAACTAAATCTAAGTCATTGTACTAACTGCTCAAAGGATGTCTATTGACGGGCACTTTAGCTTCCAGAGTCTGCCATCGGCTCGGCGGCCACACTATGGCAATAGCCTTGGCATTTACTAGGCCTAATGAAATAGGTCCAAATGTATTGCTGTCGAGTGTATGGCCTGTATGATCACCTTCGATCCAACAGTGACCTTCTGGAATCTTCACATACTGATTCTTGTAGCCCATTGTGCTCACAACGTCCCCCTGAAGCCCTACAACACGTTTGATTATCTTCTGGTTTGGATCTTTCGGCGACACTACTGATATAACTTCACCGCGCTTCAGTCTGTAGTCCCTGACCGCCCATCGTGATAAAAACACGTAGTCTGTGTTCCGCGCCTCAGGGTTGAGCACGGGCTGCATAGAAACGCCCTCCACTCTGGCTACATAGCCCACGGTGTCGAGAAAGGTTATACCGATAGGCACACCGAAGACGACGGACTTGCCAAGGTTTTTGAAAAACATTAATATGCTGGTACGTGACTTTGTAGCAAGAAAGTGCCCGACATAGTCGGTTCACTGCATTGTTTTGTTTTAGTCTATTTTATAGAAACATTTTTGGTCAATTTTGAATAATTAGAGTAAAGACAAACAATCCAATTTGAGATTCAGATTTTGGTAGATTTTTGACGTTGACGTACATACATAAGTTCTCAAACTGCCAATTTAGGGGCCGTTCGTTTTTTAGCAAATGGCGAAAATAACTGTTAGTAACGCTCAAGATCTCATTTGGCATTTGCTTTGGACATTTGTGAGCAAATTTAGCGTTCTTTTTGGAAGGACTGAACCTTTTTTTTCCTTTTTTTTCGTCGACTTAGTCCCAAACAGAGTGGCAACGACGAAACACGTAAATACAAGCGACTTCCGAAACAAGAAATTAATCAATAATGCCATCTTGTGTGTTTAGAAAGCGCACAACATACACTGGGACGACTGTTAAAGGCAGGAAGGATGTGTCTTTTCATTTTTAAGTACTGTTTACGGTATTGAAAATGGAAAATAATAAATTTCATTTTACCCTAAATCAACTGTTGCTATGTTGCCGCTTCGCCACCTACACGAACGAGAGAAGTAGCGGGTTACGTGTAAGAGCAACAGAGAGAACGCGATAATAGCGAGTAGCGTTTATAGTTCGTATGATGTTGGGGCTTACCAACGCCTGAAAATCGTCAGTCTGCGCTCCGACCCGTAATGGCCACGGCTGACGATCTTCAGCCGGGGAGTCTAGTGGATTTGCAACCCTATTTGTATTGTATTAGGATAGAGTATTGTATTTGTGTTACATAATTATTTGAAAACAGCTTGAAAATAGTGATTTTATTGGATAATAATGTGGTTCGGTCCCAATCGTTTTTTTTTTGTGAGTTCAGGTTGTCCTAGCGGATTCATCGACCGCGTAGTGAGTGATTGTGATTTTTATTTGTGTTGTTTTTAGTGATTTATAACTTGTATTTTGTGTTATTACGTCTAATAATACTGTAAGGGACATATTAAAATAATTCATTAAACATATTAAGTTAAATGAATTTTTATTGCCAAAAGGAGATTAATAAAAGTAAAAACAAGTAGAAAAAAAAAACAAACGGTGAAAAATCAAACAAGATTGTCGGCGAACCCCAAACTAGCACGAGGCCTGTATCTTGGAGCTCGAGTGCAAATTTACCAGGGGTGCATTCCGATTCACGATAATATCGCTGTGAGCGATCACAGTGCTAATTTGCGTACTGATTCAGATATCGCGCTCACGGCAGTTGAGTGCTGCAGTTGATTCGGAACGCTCGTGAGCGTGATTACAAGATCACAACAACATAACCTCAAAATTTGCTCAAAATACAAAGTATTACTCGTGTGCAAAGTAGTCTGTCTAAAAATTGGTCAATTGTCTGTAGTAATATTTGGAAAACTGTACGAAAATCACACACAATTGAATTCAAACAACAGTTTTCTTTGTAAACAACCGTCAGTCTGTCACTTTGACAGTAGCGCTCACGGTGATATCGGTTTGGGGCATGGTCGGTGTAATCGCAAAATGGCGGATGTAATGACGTAATCCGTGACGTCACAAGGGATATCGTTGTTGCGCTCACGATGACTCGGTACGCGTTTTAGCGCGATAATATCGATTTTATCGATGTTTGCGCGTCTCGGAATGCACCCCAGATAACTTTGTATCATTTAACTAAACTAAAAGAAAATAATTATAAGGAAAGTATACAGTGGCAATGCAAACGACGAAAATGTATAATAATAATAATATTCGGGACAATTTCACACCAATTACCTAGCCCCAAACTAGGATAACCTGTAATTTGGGCACTAGATAACGGATAAACATACATAAATACAAATATCAACATCCATAACTCGGAAACAAACATTTCTGCTCATCGCACAAATGATTGCACCTTGCAGGACTCGAACCCGCGACCGTTTGATTTCGTTCCTACGATCTCTAGCCACTAGACCAACCGGCTGTCAAATGGCCGTCTAATTTAGACATTTTTTTTTTTTGCAAAATAATGTTGTGTTTAGTGTCCCGCGAGTGGCGATTGCCACAAAGTGCTTCAAAGTGCCTTTCGTCACTTTTGGCGGGAAAATGTTAACGTGAGTATATTTTTGATAGTTTAATAGTATCTTTTTCGATGTTCTTTATTGTTTTAGCTATAAAATGGTATATAACATTATGTAATTTATTCTATAAGCAATTCGCAAAATAAAAAAGTTTTATGCGCGTTTCTCAACTGTCCGGTGAATATACGGGTGTACTCCGGGATATATAGAACTACTAGTTTTCCCGCCCGCGACTTCGTCCGCGCGGACTACTGTTTATCGCGAAAAAAAGCATACTATGTACTTGTTATATCTATTAAAAACCAATGCAAAAGTAGGTACTTATAGCACCATTCTTGATGTTTTTTACATACTTGTTATTTCGTTTCCATGGCAACCGCTTCTTACAGCGAGTAATCAAACATTTTCCAGTTTTCCCGTAGAAACTCCAGGGTATATAAGCTATCTCCATTCCAAGTTTCATCAAGCTCCCCAAACAAATAAACAAACTAACAGACAATTTTTCAATTTTATATATTGGTATGGATTATTATGAAAGTATTTGTTATTCAAAAATATCATTTTATTTTCATCTTGAATAAACCTTTCCATCCAATTTGCCCCAATTTACTCTAGCTGCTAGCGCACGTAACTTCATAGGCTGTCATCGGCGGCGATTGGCGATCGGCCGCTTACTCCAACTCTCTGTAACTGAGAACATATGTGTATCTCTTTCTGACGACGCGGTTCTGTATATCTCTGTGATCTTTTAGCCTCTTCAGTGATGCAAATATAGTTGCCTAAGTTCTATGTAAGTAGCTATAGTACAATTTCACCTTATTTTTAGTGTTTTATAATGGGTATGACGTCTCTGTTGGTAAAATCTCATTGTGTAATATAGGATCTCCTCTGTCATTCACTTGACAAAACGAGATTATCATCGGCAATTGTTACTTAGCAACTGCGTTGTTATTAGCTGTCTTTATATGTCTACAGAAGTAAAACAATGTTGTGTTCAAATATATTTTTTATTTATTGCATGCTAATTAAATAATAGCCTCTGAAAATGGATAACCTGTATTTATTCTCACCAAAAATCCATTAGTTTTGCATGTTTCGACGACATGTTGACATAAGAAAATCGACTTTATTCCGTTAATGTATAAGTCGTTTTACATTCGGTTTGGAAAGGATCGTTAGTGTCAAAAGTTGCAATAATGCAAAACGTTCAAAGAGAACGGCTTGTTAAAAATGTATATTTCGAAACTGCCCACAACTAGGGCGGTCGCACTCCGCAACAAGTACAAATAAATTCAAGGACCCAATATTCGGGTCCGTTCAGTCGAGTGTCAAGCGTGCGCTCGATGAGTCGCGCGCCTTGTACTTAGCGATAGAGCATCTACTTATGTAAATAAGTAATAGGTCCTAGTTATGTAGTTAGATATTGATATTTTTTTTATTACGTAGGTTCCTATAGTTTTATGTTATTTCAATTATGTTCCATACCGAAGCTACGCATATTTAAGGTTATTCCGCGCAGAAATAAAGTCGTTTATTAAATCGATCAACGTAATTTTATAATTGATTATAGTAGGTATTGCTAATCGGAAAATGAATTACTGTGCTGACTTAGTAAGTAGCTTACAACTAATTAGGAATTTACCTATCATGAAATAAATCAAACGAGTGATATAGTCTGAGAGCTGACGTAAAATTGTTTACTAGGTAGATAACTACTACCTATTTTTTGCAGCAAACCTCAAAATTTATTTTAACCTGCTTTAAGCTGGATTTTCAATTGTTGACCATTCTAGACT
Organism: Alsophila aescularia; assembly: GCA_946251855.1. NCBI lineage: Eukaryota > Metazoa > Arthropoda > Insecta > Lepidoptera > Geometridae > Alsophila > Alsophila aescularia. Next base: position 24,234,955 of record OX276385.1, read on the forward strand.
TCTAGTGATTATAATAGAAAGTATTACTAGTAATACTGGTGATCATAATAATGCTATTTTAAGTTCATAAAAATGTCGAAGTAAATTCATACTGTCGGTTCTTCGGCTAACTATATATGGACGCCAAGAAATGACATTTTGTCCTCAATTATCGTTTTCAAGGATGTTCGATAATTATTATACAATTTGCAATTTCTTGTATATTTTCAGGCACACTGAGTGGTTAGCGTTACTTGATAGAGAAGATTTATTAATCAAAGAGAATTTGAAACCCCACAGTAATTCAGTATGCTCGGAACATTTTAAAGATTCATCGCTAAAAAAGGGCCTTAAAATGGGTTCAGTTCCAATTAAAGTTAACGATTCAACTGATCAATCGCAAGAAAACTCATTTAACACAGACGCACAGACCAGCGCACAAAGCAAACCTAAAATCAAAATTATATCCAATGCACAACTTCAAAAAGCATATACTGCCTCAACCGAAATTCAGACAGAATCTATAGAACAATCAGAAAAGGAAACACAGACATCTAAATTCTTGTCAGCTCAAACTTCTCGGAAACGTAGACTTTCAGAAGAATTACGGAGTTCTCAACATAAATGCAGGCGTTTAGATCGTGAAATAACAAAAATACAAAAGGAATTAGAAGGCAAGAATACAGCCATTACAAGCGAGCATCCTGATGACGAAGTCAGTAAAAGATTCCATAAGTTGATTGAGTGGCAGAAAAAAATAAAAAGCAGATTTAAAGGCAATCGATACGAATTAGAATACAAAGTATTTGCACTAAATTTATACTATGCAAGTCCCCATGCTTACAGATTATTACAAACAATTTTAAAACTACTAAATAAAGCTACTATTAATAGATTTAAAATTGTTATTCCACCAAAATTTGATGATCGAGTAATCAAAAGTTTGGAATTTAAAATTAAATCTCTCCCTGATGCCGCGAAATACACAATAATACGATGCACAATTTGTGTGGATGTGATGACCCTTAAAATAAACTTGTATAACAATACAAAAACAGATGAAGTGATTGGTTTTCACAATATTAATGGAAAAATATCACCAGAAATTGCTAGTAATGCTTATACCATAATGTTTCAAGGTATCCACATAAAATGGAAACAACCGATTGCTTACGCTTTGCTAGCATCTGCAAAGCATTATGGCGAGCTTGATTTATGGTTGGAGGAAGTAATTTCCAAACTTCTTGCAATAGGAATTAAAGTAAAAGCTATTACATCTGATCAAGGATCGAACTTCGACAAATTCGCAAAAGATATAAAAAAATGTAACAGTAGTGTAGTAAAAGTGTAACCTTACTTCATATATGATGATCAAAAGATCTTTTATATATTCGACGTCCCTCATTTAATCAAGTGCATTCGCAATAATCTAATCACCAGTGACATTCATTATGATGACAAATAAATATGCTGGAAATTCATAAAAGAACTTTACGACCACCAAAAAGACAGAAATTTAAGGCTTATCCCTAATAGTTATTTTAGGGCTCACATAGATCCTAATAACTTCAAAAAAATGCGAGTGAAATACGCAGTGCAAATATTTAGTCGCACAGTTTCTGCGGCTCTTCATACCTACATAGACTTTGGAATTATTTCCGAAGAGGCCAGGCCGACAGCCAATTTTGTGGAATCCATGAATAACTTATTTGACGTTTTAAATTCTAGCAGAATAAATTGTAAAAACAAGTATCAAAGTGCCTTCAGAAAATGTGATTATCAAAAGAAAGTATTCGATGATGCCTTAGAAATATTTTCCAAAATTAAGGCCATAAATAAAAAAACAGGAAAAAATAATACGGCTCACATGAAATCATTCATAAATACACAGGTATCAATACAATCCATTCAAATGCTTTATGAAGATTTAAAAAAGAAGGATTCAAATATATATTCACTCGAAGATTGAATCAAGACAGCTTGGTTTTTTTTTTGGTTCAGTTAGGCAGCAAAGCGGTTCTTGCACAGAGCCTACACCAATTCAATTTCAAAGAGCTTTTTCAAAGCTATTCGTATGTAACATGCTGAAAAGTTCACCAAATGCTAACTGCGAGACGGATATTTATGACATTTTGCTCCAATCCGAGGATGTAATGAAAACGTTTAATTTATTTACCCCTCCATCGGCAGAAATATCAGTTGTGTGCTTAAATAGTGAAACTGATCACCATATGGATGTGCCTGAAGAAAATGCCCTAACTTATGTTTCAGGATACTTACTTTTCAAGTGTATGGGTAAATACAAATGCCATAACATTGATGGAGCATTGAACTCGATTCCAGATTTGGGAGAAACGAACTTGTTCACAAAATATAAAGCCTACAACAAAAAATCTGGATTTTATGGTTCACTGAAAATGCCGCCTAAAGAATTTATCCAGTACATCCAAAATTTGGAAGACGTCTTCATAAAAACATTTGAAAAGGTAATACAACAGAAACCAGGTACAAAACTTTACAAACTGCTGCAAGCTGAATTTCCAGAGACACCGTGTGCCTGTTTTCCTTTAAATTACCTTTTAAAATTGTTCATTCGGTTACGCATATACGCCACTCTAAGATTCAATAATCGAAAATTTAAAGACGGGAAAAAGGATATCAAAAAATATATAAAAATTAAACATTTGTAAGTAATAATTATAAATATATCCTGCACCTAATCCTATTATCTATTTTGTGCTATTACTATAATATACACATACTTTGATATTTATTGTTCATTTATTATTATTTCATAGACATTCAATCTGGATACAATAATTGTTTTCCAATCTAACACTAGGTAAGTACCTACTTACATTTATTTTTCACTGCCAAAATCGCTCCTCTGCTCCCGAACTATAATAGCCACGTGTCGCGTTGCTACACGTCGTACGGTCACAATCACCGCGCGCCCAGATTCGGCAAGTCGTGGCAAGTCTTCATGCAGCAGTGATGGATGACAGGTCTCGTATAATACCTACCTACTTTTAATACCTTTTATTACGGAGGTAGCAATTTATTTTTCACTCATTAAAAAGCATAGAATTCAGACAGGCACCTTTATTCATCAAAGTGCAATACCTATAGGATATAATCATAATCAACCAACGACACTTATACGTAGGTAGGTATCTCACTAAACTTATCGGCGTTCTGAAAACGGGATAGGTAGGTAGTAAAAATGAGGTAGTCGGTCTATTCTGATAAGAATGTCATTGTATGTAATAGAACTATTTTAATTTATAATAATAAGTAATAACATAATACATTATTACTTATTTATTCTGTTACAATATCTAAGTCATAACATATCACAGAATAATTAGTAGGACAGTACTTAGTCATAATATCTTAATACAACCCTACCGAGCGAAAAAGGGACAGAGCGATTCTGAAACGGTTAGAGCAATGGAAGTTCTCGCGCGTTGTGATACGGTGCATTCTAGCCTGCACGCGGTGGGCGAGCGCCTTCTAGGTAAATATAATTGAAAGCTCGCAGCGCCGTGCGAGTTAAATTGCACTTTATAGCGTTGTAGCGAGAGTCGCTATTTATTTAAATGACTTTACTCAGTTAGCCTTCTGTACTTGTACTATTATTTATTCTGTGGTTCAGTTAAAACTGTCAGTGACAGTACACAACAGAATCAATTCCGCCGTCCATCAACTATGCAGTTCGTATTGGAAAAATTGCAAAAATAGATAGAAAATGACACAAAATGATCAGCGGGACAATTCCATAACTTGTTGCAATTAGATTTTTATGATTCACATGCACATAGTGCGGTGCGTTATAGTCGATATTGCTATGAAAATCTGATTGCAACAAATCGCATTGGCTTAGGGAATCGCACTGTAGCTTCGGCGTTCGGACATTTTGTGAGCGAAATAGGCGTATTGAAATGTTTTCGATCACCGTTCGTTTTTCATGAAATCAGTAAAACTTTTTTTTGTCAGTGACATACCACAGTTTTGAGACATTGCCCGAGTTACGTAACTTTTTACATACAATTTTAATCAAAATAATACTTTTATTGGTATTACTTTTGTTTGTATTGGGATAGCGCAACTTGTCGTGATCTTGCCCCACTTTCATGCATTTTCAATCGATAGTTAATAATTTAAAGTTGTCACTTTCCGATTCAGAAAATATAAATGGTGAAAATCTCATTAGAACCGATGCCATTAACTTCTGTAATACCGATGTGCAGATCTTCCATACTTCGAAAATGATGTGCCATACTAGATGTAATGTCATCTCGTGTGAAAATTAATCTCACATGAACTGAGAATCATCCTATTTTTGCCACTAATGATCTTTCCAAATCGAACGAAAAACGAACGAAATGAACGAAAACTACGGCTTCGATCAATGTAAAATGAATGGATGTGTGGCGGATTTTTGAAGTCTATAATGTAAGTACCGGCTCTCACTTGTTCTCACGCAGTCTCTGTCCGCGGTTCTCATTTTTTACATATAAATTATATTCATTTCGTATTTGTTTGTAACAAATGGAAGATATAATACTTAAAACTCAAATGGTTACTCAAATGTAGCACCAACCGACCTTTACAGATATCCAACCGAGGACATGTATAGAGAGTGCAAGATCATAACATTCAGACAGCTGTATATTCATCATTTGGTTCTACACCAGCATTCAAAAAATATGTACCAAATATACAGTTTAAATGTGCTTCACATAATGTGTGTGACGTACCTCGAGCCAATACAGCATTTGCAAAGAGATTTCCTTGCTTCCGGGGGCCGTACATATATAATATAATAAACAAGGACATCTTTTTTCCCTAACCTCCAACCAGTGTAAAAAAACAGTATTTGAAATATTACTCGTAATTAAATTAAATTATCATGATACAGAGTTGTTATTAACACCAATTTAATAAAATCTAAATAAAACACACAAAATTTAAATTCTCAATTGTATAAAATATATATGTACCTATTGTATATATTGTGACTAGCATAAGGCATGTTGTTAAGTTGTTATTCAACGAGAGTTCTAGCTCCTATAGTATGGCTTTCAAGTCTAGTGTGAGAACCAGGTGCTTCACTAATCAATAATATGTTCCTTTAAGGCGCTCTTCTAGTGCAGTATGTAGGTATGAAAACATATCCTCAGCCCCCGCAAATGTTTCGAGCGTAAACACGCAGCGAGCGAGAAACACGGCGCGAGTCGGGATGCCGGCCGCGCTTTTCGGCATGCCACAGTATAGTAAATGCAGAAGATATGTAGATCGGGTTAGGGTATAATCTGGTTTAGCTTTTCGCTATATTGGGTGGGTACGAAAGAGAAAATAAATTTGCTTTTCTACTGAGTACGTTTAATTATTATGTAGATACCTAGGTCTGAATTATTATTGTTATTGCAATCTAATCTTATAATAAATATCCAAAAGTTTGTGTGCATTTATGTATATTCAATTTGATTTATTTCAGATATAAACATTCATATTTGTTAGTATACCTATGTGTGTCTGTTACCATTAAGTGCTGATATGGCTGAATGGATTTTGATGAAATTGTGTATATCTTATCATCATCATCCATCATCATTTCTCCACGCAGGTAAAACCACTGGGCGCAGCTAATAGACGTATAGCTGTAATAATATGATACTAATAAAGTTTGTGTGCCTATTTATGATTGAAACTATGTTATCTATATCAGCTGAACGGATTTGGAAGAACGGCTAAAATTAGAAAAAGTGTGATATGGCATATTATTTTTAATGTATGTATAAACTAAAATGTTTCACAATATTTTCACTCTGTAATGTCGTACGGGTCTGAGACAATGCTGCTGATACCAATAGAATTTTTGTATTACAGAAAAGTGCTGTAAGGTCTATCTATAGGCTTAGCCCTAGAGAATCGCTAAGAAACGTCTTTTCACAAGTGAATTTTTTAACATTGCCTTGTTTATATGTCCTCTTGGATATTCTGTACGCTCGGAAACATTTAAACAGGATTACAACATGCGGACAACGTCACAACTATGAGACAAGGCACAAGTATAAACTTGTGCTGCCAAAAACTAGTCTATAAAAAATTTACCGATCCTTTTTTAAAAACTATGTTCGTTTTTATAATTCACATGGAGTGAATAATTTATGTTAGCGGATAATTTGGGATTGATACACAATTTTATCACAAAAAACTGCATTGTTTTTGATGTTTCATGAGAACTTGACAGAATTGAAACGACGAACAAGGTCTAGATCTTGTTGCGATATGGCGGCCGATCGTATTAAGATGGTGTAAGTGAGAAGCGGCTTGTGCAAACGAGTGGATCGGAATATTTTAGTTGCTTCTCTGTAGATTTCATCATCATCATCAGCCTAGATATCTGTCCACAGCTGCACGTAGGCCTCTTCTTATGAAAACAATACTATTAATTCAAACTGACAGCGTATTTAAAACTAAAGTAAAGGATTTTTTAATGCAAAAGGCATATTATAGCGTTAAAGATTTTTTAAGTGACAAGGCTTTATGGCTGAATTTGGACTGTACCATAAGTACTAAACTCTAAGATAATTTTCACAGCATTAATTTACTTTAATTCTTTAATATATAGATATTTTTATTGTTTATAATAGATTTGTATTTTATGTTTTCTCTGTTGATGCTCATAAGTGTACCGTGTTGTACCTATATTAAAATAAATGAATTGAAATTGACAATCATACTCAAATATAAAAACAGAAACAAAGGTAATCAAATTAGAATGACATGGAAACTAAAATCAGATATCACATCAGCGGTCTGCTGATGGTATTTATTTCTTTTCATCAAAGCACAGCATTTTTTTTTGTGTTATCCTCGCCATTTATACGGCAATTTTTCGACCTTCTGATGCTTCATTATCAATCAAAGACAAAAAGAATAAATATTGACATATATACTTTAAAAATATGTGTTTTTGTAGCAGCCATCTTAGCAGCACAAACACATATACACATAATCACTTGCGCAGGCGTATTATTGAAAAAAATAATACAAAACAAACCATGGTATGAAACGTAGATGTGGTATAACACAATGGATACTTTTTATCCCGGAATATAATAAGTCTCCTCGGAAAAAACTGGAAATTATCGATCACTCGCTGTACAATGCTGTCAAAAAGCATCAAGAGAGTTGGTGCAAAAGAGAATACTATACGTTGGTGCTATACTTTTGCATTGATTTTTAATACCCTAAAAACATAGGATGCCTTTTTTCGAAATAAATTGCAGTCCGCGCAGACGAAGTTGCGGGCAAAAGCTATATTAAAAAAACTGCCTTGTAAACCCGAAATGAATTGGATTAGAAACTCCAAAAAGTTGTGGGAATCCTTAGGGAAAAAGGCACAAAATTTTGTCAGCTGCAGCGTACGGACAAGATATCTAAAATCCCAGATGAGGCTCTTCGACTTATGGACAAACGGCGGAAGCAACAACAAGTCACACCGTCAAAAAAAAGGTAGCTCCATCAGAAGATTAGTAAGCTGGTGTGATGTGACCTCCAATGCTCAAATACACATCTGATAGAAAAGGCGATTAAGCAAAATTGGTAGTCGAAAGCCTTCGCCCAGCAATTAATTGAGTAGGTCCCATCTGACGAAGCTCAATACCAATAATGGTACAACCATCGTCTCTAAGCCGGAGATTCTGTCTGAGAACGAAGACTTCTATGGTGGATTGTATGACTCGCATGCTTCTAAACCTGAACCCAGCAAAGAAGATACCCACGCAATGACCCGCCACTAAACTGACAAACTGCCTGACGTCAGTCATGACCTACGGAGTCGAAATGTGGACACTCATGGTCAAACTAGTCCACAAATTTAAGGTTGCTCAGAGGTCACATTTCCCGAAGAACCAATAACCGTTGGGGTAGATGAGTTCTCGAGTGCAGACCACTTTTAGGCAAACGTAGTGTAGGAAGCTCTGTGGCCAGGTGGAGTAACGACCCGTGAAAAGCGGCTGGTAAAAAATGGATGAGGAGAGCTGAAGACCGTACTCAGTGGCGTGATTTAGGAGATTAAATTTTTGCCTAAACGCCTTGATAGATTATGATAAATGAGGTATCATCGGATTCGTATTAATCATGAGAGTGCTAAAGAATATATAAAAGGTCAAGAAAACTAATATGACGGCATACAGCTGAAATATTGTATTTTCCACTGAACATACAATGATCCAAACCTATCGAGTGAGGTATAAAAATTAAGGTCTTTAAAGGACCATTCCAAAAAAATACAATTCTTTTTCCTAAGTAGTAGCAAATGTAGTTAAGCTTCTAAATGTAGTTAGTCCAATATTGCAATTGCAACTATTATTTTAAAATATGTAAGTAAATATGAAACGTTAAAATTATATTATTATCATTTTTGCAGGTCCGTCCGCTAGCGTGGCTGAAAAGCAAAAACACGAGCATGAGCATACGTTTGCGTCGTGTGTTCCGCGCCCCACGCCTGCACGCCAGTCGGGTTTTTTGTATTTTTATAACAATTTTTACTTGTTAATTACCTACGTCTATCAAAACATTGTTTCTACTTTATCCTTGATTTCAGTGATTGGTTGAAAACTAGTCAGCAGGTGGACGAAACTGAATTTAGGGTCGAAAACTGGCGAAATGTGCATATTCAGTCATACATAAAATAAAAAAAAACACCTTTACTAGCAATTGGCAAAGAACTGGCGAACTTACTACACTACTTTTTCATTTCCCATCGTTTTATACTGAATTACTGACCCAAGTATTATTTTGGGGTAATTGAGCAAAGAATTTTAACTAAGTAACTCAATCTGTTCAGAAAATCTTACCTACTGTACTTTTTTATACTGTGGAATGCTTGCGTAAAAAAATGATACAACGGTCGTCGAACGGTTTAGGTCGTCAACGTAAATCATATACTGTAAATAAATGAGTTAGGTAACTGATTAAGTATCGGTAAGTATTTTTTGTTATTTTTTTGTAACAAACTTTTATCTACATAATTAGAAATCAAAATACTTATCTAATAATAATTATTATAAAAAATACATAACCTGCTTACAACTTTTCTAGTATTTACATATCTATTTTCGATAGATATAGGTATAAGTATCCATTATATTTATTTAATATATAATTTTTATTTTCAGTTCCAATCTGAATTATTTTATTATTATTACCCATTTTGGAAAATATAAATCAACATCAATGAATAAAAATACGTTACTCACAATTTTTACCTATACGATAACTTTACTACGCCAAACATTTATTTACAGTTCTACGCTACAATGATCATACATGTAAACGCGAGGGGTATTTTTGCGGAGACACAGGTCCTTCCTCGGAGAAGCCTCGGCGGACACTGACAGACGACTAGTGCTTGAAATGCAAAATTTTGGTTGTTTTTCCTTCTTGGGAAAAAATAAGAACGAAATTAGAATATTTTTTTAATGCAGCTCCTAAAGAATAAAAAGCCACGTCTATTGGAATAACTTTCACATGGCTTTATGATAGTATCACTTAACAGGACACTTTTTAAATACCGATTTAGAGTCATCTTTGGAATTATTTTTTATCGAGCCAACAATTCTCAATCACGTTTCTATAATTTACAATTTCTAGAGTGTATATTCAAATTTAATAAAACTTGTATTTTTTATTTATTTTTCTTATATTTTAGTCGATTTACAGAGGTTTTAAAACCTTCAAATGTGCTAGAAGCCCGCCTTAAACCTTTTTCAAATAAATATATCTGATTATATTGGTTGAAGCCCTACGGAATAAAGGGCCATAATTGACATACGTCGTACGATGACGTAGATGATTGACGTAGACTATTCACTGTCGTTTTGAATTGGACATTGTGTGACCACGAGTAAAAATAATTCCTCGTGGTCACACCAGTATGACAAAACGGTGTGACCACGAGTTGTCACCCATTCTGCATAACCTTGGCGGGCTGTATAGCAAGATGGATCGTAAGTATGGCTCTTTATTCCGTAGGGCTTCAACCAATATAAAATAAATCGACTGGCCTTTCCTTGTTCATACAACTGGCACAAAAATAACGAGTCAACAATTGGAGTCCAGTGGCCCAATTACAGAACTTGACTTCAATCAGATTGTCACTTTTTTCATAGCAAAATCGACTCTATCGCAAAGCATTATTGATTTTCACGGCTTGAAACCGTCATGATCAACATTACGTAATCGCAGTGCAGTTGACATATGTACATCAATATCTAATTAATTGCCAGTATTATATCGTCCATTTGTTACAAAAAATACGAAACGAATATGATTTATACGTAAGAAAAAGAGACTAGTGGACAGAGTCTGAGTGAGACCAAGTGAGAGCCTGTGCTCACTTTATAGACTTCAAAAATCCGCGGCTCAGCTCAGCACTGCTATTGCGCAATATTGATCATATCGGTTTCAATCCGTCAAATTCATTAATGCGTTGCGATGAGTCGAAATTGCTATGAAGAAAGTGATAATCTGATTAAAACCAAGATACGGAATCGCACTGCAGGCCCATCCATTATTTTTACATTGATCGAAGCCGGAGGGTCGTTTTTCGTTCGATTTGGAAAGATCGTTCATGGTCAAACCGAATGGCTCCTTAAATATTATGTATATTTCGCAACTGCCCAAAATGCCTTCATGTTCGTGGCGCCGGCACCAATCCGATCGTATCTCTTGTATATATGCAAAATAACGAGCATAGACTAATAGACAGCTATGATATATATCTATAGTCTAATCTGTGGTCTTTACAAATACTCAAAAAAGTGTTGATGCTTTTAGTAAATTACAACCAACCAAACAGAATTTTAGACATTTTATTTGTGTGAAACGAGTATAATATCAATTAAATAAAGCTGAATTAACACATGTTTCTATCAATGGGACCTCGAGAAGAAAATTGAAAACTTATGTCGACAGATGGAAGTGTTCCGTGGAAGAGAAAAACTTACAATCTGCATAATCAGCTGTCAGTGAAAGATCATCTGTCCCTGTAAATATAAAAGCTAAGACAATCACAACACATTTCAGTATAGCATGTGTTAATCATGAAGTAAACAAGTCCTCAACGATGTGACCCTGAAAGCGCTCTCGACGGGCACCGATCTCCAAGCAGATATGGGGTAATAACCTATCAGAGGAGCGAGGCTGGTTACGCTATGGCAGGGCTCCCGTAAGGCGATTCCTCGGTCGGATCATCAGGAAACGGTGCAACATGTCCGGAGAGTATCCGTTCCCGGCGAAGATAGTGAGTCCCGCTAAGTGCAATGAGAAGCCTTGGGACCTATGGATCAGCGAAATCGGACATCTGTCGCCGCGGCCGGATGACGATGGCGCATTCGTGGCGCCGGCACCGGCGGAGGCGAAGGGCGGCGCGTCGCGGCGCGTTCATGACGCGCACCCCTACAAGAGCTCCGAGCGCCGCCGCCGCCGCTCTGGCCTCAACCGGCTGCGTCACGACACCATGAGTCTACACGGCCTCTTCCCCCAAATGGACAACATGAATGCTGCAGTGTGTCACATGTGTGGTGTCATAGTGAAGTGTAGTGCGGCATACAGACACTTGGTGGAATCACACGCGGGCGCCGAGCCGCTGCTCCCACCGCCGCCCTCCACGACCACAGCGCGGAGTCGCAGTCGGCATAAAAAGGAACAGCTCCCACCTTCCCCCGTAGACTTGCTCCCGTTAAAGCGGGAGACGTCGCCGGCGCACATGGCTGCACCTCCATTATCTAGGATAGTGTTACCGCACCAGGAATTGCAATACCTAGAGGAACCCGCAGCCCCCGTCTCGGGAGAGCTGCAGGTGTGTGTGGAGACTGGTGAGCTCCCCGTCGTCAGTATACAGGACACGGAGGAGCTGCCTCTCGGTGAAACCTTGACAGACGACATTTTCGCTATCATGAATTCTGAAGGCATTCAAAGCGCCGACGACATCACAAATTCAGCAGACTGGAAAAATATTATTAGGGATATAGGTAACTTACAAGATTTAAATTTTAATCAGACCACCGAGACGGTGTCAACTTCCGATTTGTACGCGCCGTCGCTCCACACGCCACTGTCGTCATATGCAATACCGGACGGGGACCTGACCAACCTGCAGTTCGCGGCCACCACACCGCCGACGCTTGCGCCAACCGTGCTAGACACGAGCATAATCAGCCAGCCTTTGAAGCCGGCGCCGACGACACCCAGCACGCCCAACACCAAGACACAATCAAGGTCCAAATCCAGCAAAACAAAGTTCAACCTCCGGGAGTATGATCCTAACAAGCACTGCGGGGTCGTCACGCTTGAGAACATGAAGCCCTGCACGCGGTCTCTCACGTGTAAGGCACACGCGCTGTCCTTGAGGAGGCTGGTCGAAGGTCGGGCGAAGCCCTTCGATACACTTCTAGCGGAGCACAGAGCGTCGCGGGAGGCGGGCGTAAACGCAGCCGCGGCGGCTGCTGCGGCGGCAACGGCGCCTGCGCCCGTTGCGCCGCCTCCGGTCGCCCTCCCTCTCCTAGTCAACACGTCGCTAGACCTCGGCGCGTTCAACGGCCTCACGGCGGAGCAGCAAGTCGACGATATCTACGCGAGTCTGCTGAGCGTGGAGGACCCGGTCCTCCCAGACACGTCTAGCATTACGTCGCTGCTGAGCCAGCCTCTGGCGGGCGAGCCGTTTGTGATGCCGGACGATGCGGACCTTCCCGCGCACGTACCTATCATAAGCATAGGATCTCCCGCCCGCACGCCGACGCGGCACACGCACAGGAGCGATGACGCCCCGCCGACGTTAGTTCCGACTGACGTGTGCTGGTATTCCTCCTGCCCTCGACCGCTGGCGCTCTGCACGTACAACGCATCGCACGCGGGCGGCGCCGTCGCCCTCGGCAAACGGTACGCCACTGTCCGAAGCAACATCAAGTCCTCCCTATCCCGGTCTCAGTGCAAAATTGCGGGCACCGCGAACAATTTCTATTACGGTCAGAATGCGCTGACGTTATCAAAAAGTGTACATATGAACGCGAGTAAGAGTAACAAGCCAGAAGTGCGCAAGCTTATAGTGACTTGTAGTGATAGTGGGGGAAAAGTGCAGCAGACTTTGAGCGAGTTGTTTGGAGTGGGGGGCGAGGTGAGGCACGCGCTTAATGGGCATGTTTCGCATGGGGGTAGCAAGGTGCGAGCGCCACTTAAGCACGGAAAAACCACCACGGTGCCCGTCCTAGACCTTGGCTTCTCATTAGACCCTCTATTGGCAGATGAGAAGTGCTGAGAGTCCGCCACCTATTAAGCAATCACCGGTTGTGTAGTCACATTATATTTGTATATTTATTTTTCTGTAAAGAATTGAATCGGACTCACTAATTATAAAAAATAATGTAAATTAATCACGAATTTCCCGAAAGGAATTAAACATTACGATAATGTTAAATCTCAATTGTTTTCGTCGAGACACGAACTAAATAATGTTTGTATTATTTGTATATTATTTGTAAGATTTTTTTAAATCGTCCTCAGATGCGATCGGTATGTGTCAATGAAGAATTAAACAAATAGATTTTTATTGCAGAACAGTTGTATTTTTTCGCGAAGACGTTACTCATTGTTGATACTGAATTGAATACTGATATATGGCCTAGGATTAATAATGGTTAATGTGATGAAAAATTTCCATGTAAAAATATAAATACTATTAAAGTAAGTATATCCGTAATAGATAAATCGCCTCCTTTTGAAAATAAAGGCAAATACCTCAATAAAGAAACATTTGTTTTTATTGTGTTGACACCTGGAGCACATAATGCGGGAAAACCTGTTTCATATAGTGGTTCCCACGCTGTTGGAATACTTTCATTATGTATTATGATCATTTAGAAGCTGTATTGAGTTTTTATTGCTATGCTACGTTGATTGTGTATAGAGCGTCATCTTGGCGAATACAGATCACGCCAGGTCCTTTTCGAGGTGTAGTATGCAACCAGGCGGCGCCTCCCCGATTGTCGTTTTAATGGATAGAGCGCTCAGACCAAGTATTACTGTATCCTCCAAGATAGAGCGTCATCTTCGTTAATACAGATCACGCCAAGTACTCTTCAAGTTGTGGTAGGCAGCCAGTCAGGAGCCTCCGTGATTGTCGTTTTAATGGATAGAGCGTCATATTCGCTAATACAGATCACGCCAAGTCCTCTTCGAGTTGTGGTAGGCAGCCAGTCAGGCGCCTCCGCGATTGTCGTTTTAATGGTAGTGTCATCTTCGCTAATACAGATCACGCCAAGTCCTCTTCGAGTTGTGGTAGGCATGCAGTAGAACTCGGATTTTCAACTGGAATCATCTATACTTATAATAAAACTGTAACAGGTCCAGTTCTGTACATTGAAGATATATAGTATTTTGGAGGCTGTTCTATATTTGATACTGAAGCCAAAACTGTATTTATTTTCATTTTTGTCTATATGTATCTTGGCTAGGCATCACGCTGAAACTACTAAATGAACTCAAATGAAATTTGGCATAATTTGAGTTCATACTAGGTATGAAAAGTTAAAGGGTTCCCGCAGGAAAGGGGTTGAAAGATTTTTATAAGAACACGTATCACGCTGAAACAACTGGACGGATTTTGATGCAACTTGAAAAATTATAGTATATATGATTAATGAAAATTAAGGATACTTTTTATACTGAAAATATAAAGAGTTCCTGTGGAATAGGGGTCCAAATTCTGTAAGTCAAAGAAATTTAGTAAAAATTTTTTGGTGTCTGCTTTATATTCGGTCTGAAGCCAAAACTGTTTTATTTTTATTTATTTTCTGTCGGTCTGTCTGTCTGTATCTTGCCATAGCATCACGCCGAAACATCACGCATCACGTCGATCTGTCTTTAATTTTTCGGGATGAAAAGTATCCAATGTCCTACCTCGAAGTATGAACTCAAATAATACCAAGTTTCATTTGAATTAATTCAATAGTTTCAGTGCGATGCGCGGTCAAAATACGGACAAACATATAGACAGACAGACAGCCAAAAATAAAAAGTAAAACAGTTTTGGCTTCAGTATCGAATATAGAGAACCATCCAAAAATATTATTTATTACTTCAATTAAAAGTATCCTATGTCCTACCACGTAGTATTAACTCAAATCATACCAAGTTTCATTTAAATTAATTCAGTAGTTTCGGCGTGATGCCTAGCCAAGATACAGACAAACAGACAAAAATAAAAAAAAATGTAAAAAAAGAACTAAAAAACACGCTTTATATAGAAAACCAAATTAAAAAATAGAAAATAAATTTTAATTGTGTAAATAAGAAAAAAATGTTTTATTTCAAAAAAATCGTGGGTGCATGGGTCAATAGTTATAAATATTTCATTGACAGATATGAGAAGCACCCCACGCTTTTTTATAAATAAAACTTTTTTTTCTTATTTACACTATTAAAATTTATTTTCTATTTTTTAGTTTGGTTTTCTGTATAAAGCGTGTTTTTTAGTTTTTTTAAACTATTATTTATTTTCTACTTTTTTTCTTTTTTTTTTCGAATTATTGCATTGTCATCTGTCTTTGACAGGTGTGCAAAATTTGAATGAAATCTGACCGTTTAAAGTGGGTCAAAATAGCGTCCAAAAGAGTCGGTTACAAACATACTAACATACAAGTGAAGCTAATATAAAGCATATAAAAATGGTCTAGGGTACCCTAAAATAAGCTACAGAACAATTTTTGTGTTTGAATTCGTTACTTTCTGTTTGTTTGTCTGTATTTTTGTGCATCACGTAAAACATAGTAGACCAATTGCTATGCGGTTTGCATTGTAGGATAGCTTAGGGGTTGACTTAAAAACTGATGTAGTTGGTATCTCAATTTGGCGACTAGAAGCCGAGCAAATGATAAAAATATTTTAACGGCTGAAGAAATGTAGATCAAATGTTGGTATATTGGTATTTTAGGTTCTGGAATAGCACATTATGGTACTGTTAATTTAAAGAAATGACCACGCGTGCAATGCAGCGGGTACAGCTAGTAGACATATATTATATGTATACTCGAATGCATGATTTCTCTCAAAGACCTAACTGTAATTCATCTTTACGCCATCTTCATTACCTCCGTCATTGGAGTAGTAGTGAATCAAGACCACACTCCGCTCTAAGCCGTCTCAGTGCATTTGCCGTCCTTACCGCCCCCCTCTCTGTAAAGAATAAAATCTATCTCTTTGATTCTATAACGTAGGTAATGTATCTGTTGTACATAGATATAAAAGTCGGAAGATTAGGTACCAGCTCCTCGTCGTGACCTAATTTATCGGACCGCATAAATTAGGTGCAACGCACACAATTCGCCTTATTTGGCCTGAGTCACAATCGGAGTGGCGTCTGTGTAGCACGTGTTAGCAGTGACTCATTCGCGCTAAAGTCCGCGTATGTCTCTATCTTTGTTGTTGATGCACGTGAAGCACAACGATGGGCATGTAGGTGTGTGGGTGTGTTTGCCTTAGTTATAACTTGTGTTTTTTGTTTACGTGACATTAAAACGCGCCGTTTCTACCCCTCTTGAACTAGATCTATGGTTGTACTTGATTGTTCGAAAGTTAGGCAACTGAGAGAGGTGACAAAGAATACGAAAATACCATATACGGCGTATCCGTAGGTTGCTGGACTGCACCGTCGCATTCTAGTTAGGTAATCCTGTCACCAAGATGTTGCAATTACAAAAATGGTTTAACTAAAACCCCACTACGAGGAAAATATTGCAAGTTCCGTAAGCGCGTGCGCGCATCTGGGCGAGTTCACTTCTTGAAATGAAAATATTTTTCTACATCATACTTAGTTGCCACACGTGTGTTATATATTTTTGAAATAATATAATATATTCGGAACAATTCCACACCAATTACCTAGCCCCAAACTAGGATACACTGTACTATGGACACTAGATAACGGATAAACATACATAAATACGAATACCACATCCATGACTCGGAAACTAAACATTTCTGCTCATCACACAAATGATTGCCCGTTGCAGGATTCGAACCCGCGACCGTTTAATTTCGTTCCTAGGGTTACTAGCCACTAGACCAACCAGCCGTCAAATGGTCTTGAAAGTTCTCGAATGTGATACCCAATCAGGATGCAGGAGGATATTACTTAGTTCATAATATCAGAGCTTAAGTCACTCGGACAATCAACACGAATTCAATGTTACCTTAAAATCATTTTCTTTAGTTTAGGGGCTGTGAGAGAACAAACAAACATACATACACTGATAAAACCATAACCCTCCTTTTTGTCTCTTCTTATCCTTATACCCCACGTCGGGGTAGAGACTGTGTTTCGCCATTCCTCTCGAACCTGGGCCGTCCGCTTCACTTCACTCAGTCAGTCTGATTCCGTTAGATTCCGCAATTACCGAACGACGCCAGGTTTGATTGGGACGGCCTCGCTTGCGTTGGCCCTGTGGTCAATCCAGGGGGTCTAGTACGAGTTTTATAGTTTACAAAAACGAAATGTAGTTTCGTTTAGTTCCATACATTTACTGGCAGCGCCTCTAGCGGAAACTTGCAGGAACTGCAGTAAATGTATGAAACTTCCTTACATTGGGCATACTGGGCTTGTCTGTGGATGTGGTCCACGTTCCTGTGTAATGTATGATATGACCAATCCAACTCCACCTGCGACGCCGGATCTGCAACTCAACAGGATTCTCACGGCGCTGCCTCCAAAGGTCTACATTGGCGATGATGTTTAGCCAGAAGATCCTAAGAATTTGTCGCAGAAATCTGTTGATAAACACTTGAGTGAAATCTGCTTTGTAATCTTCCACGTCTCACATTCGTACAGCACACACTTTACGTTGGTGTTCAATATTCTAAGCTTTACTTTGCGGGAGAGATGTTTGGACTGCCATACAGGGCGGAGACAAATGTAGGCGCCTCTTGTTTTGGCAATCCGGGAAGTAGTTAACGTCTATTTTCGTAGTCGAGTAAAAACAGCACATCTGTCTCTCAGATACATCAGGTTGAAAACTCGGCCCCAAGAAGAGGTAGACCTTCTTAATTCTGTCCATGTAGGTATCTGTCGTGGCGATTTCGTAGAACCGTGGCGTGGTCGATAATTTCATGAAATGGTTCTATTTCATGAAATGGCTAGCTAAAACTGACCATGTCGTTAAAACGACAACGTTTAATTATATTTCAATCCACGTTTGGCCATATCATTAATGTAGGGTTTTCATGCTACCAAAGGTGTTCAAACAGGTTTTCAAGGCTAAAAAAAACACGAAGATAAGCGGGAGCTCGCTACGCTTCGCTCCCGCCTTCGTCTTCTTATCTATCACGGCCAAGTCGGGCTTCCACCTAGCGTCTCTGTGGTGGATAATGTAACTATTTTACGATATAATTACTAATGATTGACCATAATATCATGAAGAAGCCGTGCGTTTATCTGTTCAATCGTCAAACGCTAATCATTCATTGATCTCTTAATGCATTTCAATGACGTCAACGATAATTTAATGAAATGCCAACCATTTCACGAATGATACATTTTATGATATCGCCACGACATATCCATCCTTCGCTTCATCGGAAGTCGAAATTTGACGGCGGAGCGGTAATAAGTACTACGTCTTGTAATCCAGCGATACCGGATTAGATTCCCGGCTAAAGGCCGGTTCCTATAATATCTTAAAACGAACCGTTTTCGCTTACTGTCCGTCAGCTTTGTACTAAACGCCATACAAAAACGTCAAAAACGAGACGTTGGAAAAACTACTCGTTTCATTTTTATAGTAATGGGGGTTAGTCATCTTGATTGATGAAAATCAATTGATCGACTCAAAGACTATGTCGATAGGTACGTGTACTCATAAAAAAATTGATACACAATATTTACACTCGTGGTAATTTCTCTTGGTTAAAAGTGATCCATACCAATATATAAAAGTGAAACGTTGTCTGTTTGTTTGTTTGTTTGCGGAGCTTTCACGCCATAACGGCTGGACGGATTATGATGAAATTTGTAATGGAGATAACTTATACCCTGTAATAAAACATAGGATACTTTTTATTCCGGAAAATTTTATGTTTCCACGGAAAAACTGGAAAATGTTGATGACTCGCAACATTTTCCAGTGTAAGGAACGGTTGCCATGGAAACGAAATAACAAGTCTGTCAAAAAACATCAACCACCTACCTTGCACCTACCTAAGTACCTACTTTGCATTGGTTTTTAATATCCTAGAAGAACATAGGGTGCTTTTTTTCGCGATAAACAGTAGTCCGCGCGGAGGAAGTCACGGGCGGGAAAAATACCTAGACAATAGAACATTTTTTAAATGATCTTCTTTGTAAAGACTTTTTGTAACTGCTTTATTATCTATATATACTTATAATAAAGCAATATTAGGAACGAAATAGTCTGTAAAAAGAAGATAATTAAATAAAAAATGGTCTAGGGTCTAAAGGGTACTTAAAATAAGCTACTGAACAATAATAGAACATTTTTGAAAATCGTGTCTGTCTGTCTGTCTGTTTGTTCGCGCTTCACGTAGCATCGCGTATCAAGCCCCGCAGCTTTGAAAGGTTGGAAGGTGCTTACCGCCCACAGAAGTGCTTCTTCCGTGACGATGGAATCTGCAAAGTTCCAGTTAATTCTTGAAGGTTCCTGTAAGGTCCTAGTTTTCCAAACAACTTCATTGTCTAGTATACAATCTGGGAAATGTGTTTTAAGTAAGAGTTAAAATTGCTCCTGATCTGATGTATACCACCAGGTTTCTTTAGAGTACCAAGTCTTATATTTGTATCGTTGGAAACCAGTTTTCGCAATCTATGCGGTCTCGCTTTCAGATCGAGCTACGTACTGTACTTTTTCCACGAACTATTCCTACTTTGGTTTACTTTGAGTCGGTGTCAAGTTTTCCTGTACTCTTGCCAATCCACCTTCAGGTCGGTGTTCATGGCTCTGTTGAAATGGTGTCTCGTTTTCTGCCTCAGTTTACTGAGTTCCTTGTTCCACCATTTGTCTTTTTTGTGCAGTATTTTGCTGGTTTTCGTTTTTAAAGGACACGATCGCTCGTATCTTCGTTTCAGAATGCTTACTATGGACTGTATGGTGTCTTCTATTTCTCCTGGTGTAAGCTTCTACTTGTGGTTCTTCTGACAAACTCTTGTCAAGAGTTTCTCTGAATAGAGTCTTGTCAGTCTTCTTTGGATTTCTGTAGGTCCTACGTTCGTGCTCTCCCACGTCCAATGTGAACCTGATTCTTCTGTGATCTGCACAAGAGATCTCATCCGTCGCTACTCGGCAGACGCTGATAGACTCAGCTATTTCGCTGGTGGCTATTGTGATATCAACTATTGTTTCGGCCCAAGACGTCACAAACGTTGGCTCGGAGCCGCGATTTAAAATATTGAGGTTGTGTCTTAGACTGAAGTCCAGTAAATCTTTATCTCTTTCGTTCGAGTCTGGACATCCCCAGACCGTGCAGTGGGCATTTGAATTGGAACACATCACACATTCCATGTTGTTAACCTCGCAGTAATGCATTAACTCCTCAAGTGCCGAAGGTGGCACCTCAGCAGTCCATATAAGCCGATACTAAAATGACAGTGCTGAGTTTCTCCAGCAGACCTGTCGCTAGTTTTACTATAGTAAGGTCAGTTCTTGTTTTGCTTTGTACGGGGGGAGAGAAAACAGTGTCCCGAAGGGCGTTGAAGCCACCCACCTTTCCACGAGTTAAATAGGGTTCCTGGACCAGTGCTATTGTGTTCGGTTGCTCTTACAGAGTTCTACGCAGAGCAGAGATACCTGTGAAGCTGTGTTGGATGTTGGCTTGTATCATGTTAGTTTTCATTATTTCATTCTTACTCTGCCTATGAATGTTACCAGCCATGGTGGCGGTTTTTATTGAGGACTTACGGTTACCGTCTGTTTTTTAGTCCAACCTTTTTTTTTATACTATCTACTTACTACGATGTTTTAGTGCGGGTGGTCTGACAGACCCGCCCTTTGAATTAGGCATTTGTAGAATTTGTCATTGTGAGAATTTGGCTTTTGTAGATTTTGCCAATAGGCGAACTTGCCGTTTGTAGAATTGGCCACTATGAGAACTTGCCATTTGTAGAATTAGTCCTGTTAAGACTGTTCAGCCATTTTGAGAATTGGGCATTCTGCGCCTAAACCCTGCCACACGTAGTGTGTGTGGAAGGAGCGCAAAAGTATTCATGTGTGCGTGAACGTACTTTGTTCAGAGGCATTTTTAAACGTTATATTGTGACAGTACTGACAAGTGAATTACATCTGCGGTGACAGTACAAGGTGCCGTTCCTTATGTTTGTATGAAACACTGATAATTGCAAGGCGTACTGATTTTATGAACACTAAATCTTTAACGTCGACGGGCGTTTCTGTCGTATCACTTTTGTCAACTTGGTCGCCTGTAGGCGTTACTGTCCATCAACGTGTTAAAAAAAGTATCAAACAAAAGTTAGGATTCGGAAATATTAACTGGCTTTTTTACCTGACTGCACGGAGGGTTATGTGTTTGTATGTATGTTTGTACGTTTCTTAAGCGCGTCCTACAGAATAAACGGCTTGATGGATTTTGATAAATGAGGTATCATTGGATTCGTCTTGATCACAAGAGTGTCACAGGGTACATGAAGTATCAAGAAAACTAATATGGCGGCTTACAGCTGCCATATTGTATTTTCAGAAGGAACAAAAAATTACCATAACCTATCGAGTGAGGTATCAAAATGAAGAAATTTATATCCATACTAGATGCGCCCCGCGGTTTCACACGCGTCCCTCAGGAACCATGCATTTTTACGGGATAGTAACTAGCTAAAAGCTAAAAAAACACGCCTGGCCTGCCAAAAATGAACTTATGCCAATAATTTATATTCTGTTGGAATGTGCTTATCAAGGCCTTCAATTTGATACCCACCCATATTGTAAAAACCAAAGTTTTATTTTTGCATTTGAAAATGCGAATATTAAACTTAAAAAAAAAAGCCTGTGTTACTCGATGTAAGGATTCTAACGATACCCCATACGTCTTAATCTGTTCAGGCATTGAAAAGTAGCCTATTTGTTAATCCAGGGTATAAGCTACCTCCATACCAAACTATCCAAACCCGTTTAGCCGTTTAAGCGTGAAGAAGTAAGTAATAAACATACACAAACACACACACACCCTCAAATACATACAAACTTTCGGCTTTCTAATATTAGTGTGATTATTTTTGCGGGCGGTAAGATATGTTTTTTCGTATTCAATCATTTTGTTCGCAGTCGGATTTTTTGTATTTTTATTATAATTTTACTTGTTAGATCTTTTCCTTTAGACGCGGGCAAAATATAGTATACCTATAAAAATGAGAAAATGTCTTCTGCGTGTTTGTTATAAGAGTTAGTAGAGGAAGGACACATAGGCAATGTTTATTTTTTCCCAGGAAAAATGTCTACGTATTATTAGGAAAACCTACGTGGACGTTAAAAAAAAAAATGTCTTCGCTGGCATAGCTGTGGAGCACACCTAGTTTCTTATACAACTGAGTGACTAATCGAGCAGGTCACTCGCCTGATGGTAAGAGCCACGCCCTTCACAATCTTGCTCGTGCGTCCAAGGCCCCAAGATACTAAAACTGTTGTTCATAGATTGTTAATGAAATGTGGCAAAATTTACACTGTTGCCTTCTACTTCAATGGTTTTTCATTTACAGATAAAAATAAAGCGATTTTAAACTTTCGATAATTGTGTAAATTTTAAAACAATTGTCAAAATTATCAACAATGGTAAAAGCGTATTTTTTTTGCCATCATTTAATAACAACTAGCTGCACTTAGCGGTTTCTCCCGTGTGAGGGTTGATGATGAGAAGTATCGTGTTATTGCAGGGGCTATCTCCGATCCAAATTTAATTAAAATCCGTCCAGCTGTTTTCGCGTGAAAGCTCCCCAAAAAAACAATATATCATTGGGGATCTATGTACTTCAAGGGCCCGGCGCTATCCGGGTCCGCTGAGCTAGTGGTTATCTAATGCCCAATCATTTTGGTAGAAATTCAAATTTTCCCTTCAAGTTCTAACACAGTAATGTACCATTTAATGTAAGTATGATGTTTGTTAGGCATACAGGTAAAACACTGAGTATGTATAATTATTTATTAATAAAACAATAATATAAACATACTTACTTAAAAGTTAAACAAATCAATAAGTTTACACTGCCCAAATTTGAAAGACAAAAATACCTAGTTCATTTACTTAAAAAGTTTGTTTCAAGAAGATCCATAATTAGTCATATTCGGTTAGATAATATTTTTTTTCGATATATTATTCTTTATCAGTATAAACAATTGAAATGTAAGTAATTAATTCCCAAATTTTATTGATCAGTATCGGCACTCATCAATATATAGTAATTTCAGATATTAACAAGATTTTTTTTAATCTCTAAATCCCATTCATACTTTTTGTAATCTGATAAAGTTTTTTCTTACCTTTTTGGTACAATTATTGCAATCTTGACTAATGGCCGGTTCCTATATCTTAAAACGAACCGTTTTCGCTTCCTGTCCGTTAGCTTTAGAGTAACGAGACGTAGGAAAAAGGACTCGTTTCATTTGTATAGGAATGGGGAGAAGGGTTTGGTAAGACAATCTATCAAACATTAAACTTCACTGAACAATTCATTTATTTTGAACCAACGCACTTTATCCGACTGTCCCAAGCAAAGTAGGGTAATGTATTCATAGGTAGCTCTGTATTCCATAAATGAAGTCAAAATCTTCCATTGTTGTTATCTAGTGTTCGTAACGTATGGACATGTTTAAATGGATATATTTGCATGAATACAGCTTCAGCAGATTCGTCCTATTTCGTAAATAACTTGCACTTAGCAGGCGGCCGTTTGGCGCTTTAAATTTACATGAATGAACGAATGCTTAGACCGAAGGTGTCGGAGACCGAACAAAATGAACGAAGAGAACTGAAAATAATTCCATCCGCTACGTTATGTTTTTATGGGGTTCCGTAGGTTCACAAGGAACAATTATAGTTTCACCATGTCTGTCTGTATGTCACACCTATTTTCATTTAGAGACTATTAACACCAAGATGGTAAAATTTGGTACCTGTATAAGTATTACTAATGTGAAAAATAAAACATATTTTTTTTTGGTGTAGTTTGAAAACTACTGTCCCGATTGCAATGCGGTTTTCACAGTTGGGTAGCTTAGGATCTCAGCTACGAGATAGGCTGCGTGGCCAATTTTTACACGACTGCCCAAAAAAAGGAGTGTAATGTTTTTAGGATTCATGTTTGTTTGTATATATGTATGTACGTGAGTTTCTTTATTCCACCATAACTTTTAAGCTAGTTGTTTACTTTGCAAAGGTTTGCACATATTGTCATTGGTGTATTAATTTACTCTGTGTATCAATAAAAGCTCAGATTTATGTCTGGGAAATATAAACATGTACATTTAATATATTATAGACTTCATTCCTATTTCTTCTTGGACTTGATCTTCACTCCTTTTGTTTTAGACTTGACTACACCCTTGAACTGTTTCGATGTGATAGCCTTTTTCCTGCAAACAAAAGACATACTTTAAAATTACTGACATAGATAATATAATCGAAGTCTATGGTCTTAAAAAACCATAGTAAGCCTCTCAATATTGTGAGATTCATCGTACGGAACTTGTCCGGTTGTATTACTCCATGTTGTTTGTCACGATCAATTGTTGTTTAATTCATATAACGATCACTTGACGCGAGAGCGATGTTAAATTCATTAATTCATTCTATGACACCATAAATCCAACAAACGCTGTAATATTCTGTGCAAAACGTAAAAGAACAATTAAAAAAAGAAGTTTATATTTATCATGAACTTGCAAAGGAGCGGAATGCTCTGCCCTCGTGTTTCCGGTAAAATATAACCCATGCCCAAGTCAAGAGTGAATAGGCATATACTAGGCAAGCGTGCTACCCTTTCAACCGCATCATCGCTTTCCATCAGGTGAGATCGTAGTCAAACGATTGCCTAGTCTGTCAAAAAAAAAACGTGGCGGCGTTAGGTGGATATTTCCAACAAGGTATCAGAGGACTGGTAGATAGAACTCTTTTATTGTCTAAAGGAGGATGCCAGCTTTCGGCTTCCAAGACAATTAAATATAAAATTCCGCGGACACGAAATCTATCCACATTATTGCTCATATAAAATAATGTAATTCATTCTTAATAAAACAACAACGATCGGGAACTGTTATTAAAAAATATATCAATAAAAGGAATAGAAATGACCGGAAATTGCTGTGAATTGTTACTAATTACAAATTAGTGCAAATAAAGTATTAATAAATCGATAAAAAAAAACGATTTAAAAAAATACTAAATGCTATCTTAGTTTATTATAATTGAAATAATTTCAGTATATTATTTTAAGATATTAGTAATAAAAACAGTAAACGCATAAGTATTTTTTTATCCTGCTTATACGTTAACTCATTATTTGTTGTACAAACATTTCAGTGGTACCAAGCACATGACAAGAGCCCAGAAGGCCCAGGGTTCGATTCTCAGATTAAGAACCTAGGTGCTTACTACTATAGCTGGTATATGTATATACTACACTATTATACTATACCCGGCATCATTATGGCCGCGGCTTCGCACGCGTGGTCATTTCTCTGGATTAAAAGTACTCATGTACTATTCCAGGACCTAAACTACGAGCAATATACCTGTACCATTTAATCGAAATTCGTTCATCCGTCAAATATTTTTTATCGATTGCTCGGCATCTAATCATCGGATTGAGATACCAAGTACACCAGTTTTTAAGTCAAACCTTAAGCTATCCAACAGGATGCAGGAACAAACATACTAACTAACAAACAAACAGACACACACGAATTTTGAAAATGTTATTTTCTTGATCAGTGGCTTATTTTAAGTACTCTAGACCTTTTTTTTTAAATTATCTTCATTGTACAGACTTCTTCGTTCTTATTGCTTTATTACAGTATAGATATATATTAAACATAATCGTAACGTGTAGTATCTCAGTTTAATATTAGATTTCAACAATCATCTATAGCCTGTTCCATAATCTTAGATATTTTATTTAAAACAAAGAAATGTCACAAGAAGTCACCGTCAAAGTGACATGCCAGTTGCCCAAAACACTTTTCACTTGTGAAAAATATGTTTGTTTTTATTTCCGCCGGCTTTGCTTTCGCGCGGCACTTTAACAAGTTTTTTTTTTTATTAAAACAATATGACTACCGTGCCGATTACATTAGAATTGAATTGTCTATGCCAATATAGATAGCCACCCGATAAATCTAAGGATTCTAGCAGTACATCTTAATCTTTGGAGAAATTTAGAAGTTATGGTGAAATAAATAAACTCGCCCACATGTATACATATACAGACATATCTGACACATACAGACACAGACATATCTACATGAACTCTAAAATATAACACTCCTTTTTCGGGGAGTCATTTTAATTGTTGTCTATCTTGTTCTATTATTCTATGCCTCTAAGAGTTACAACGTCACTGATTAACAAACAAACATTCAAACTTTTGCATACAAAATATTAGTAGGATATGAAGTAGATTTTTTAATTCCAATATTGAGACGTAAATACATTTCAATAACCTTAATGAATTATTCTGCCAATTCTGAAAAGCTGTCTGATTCAGAGCATGATTCATTGACATTTACACATTTCATCTTCCACTTTTATTGAGTGGCTAATACAGTCAGCCCATTTCTGCAGTGTCACCTATCTTCTTCTAACAATTGTTTCACCTCATTTATCTTAAATTCTTGTTATTTCGTGCGACGTACCCCACACAAGCAGAATCGAGTTGAGTTCACAATAGTGAGGGGGCAGTAACACTATACTGGGCGGCCAACTCATCCACCACATAATATTTACTAAATGGAGATTTGTATTCTTTAACAATTTGTAATATTTGGTCTTTAATCATATTATTTTGATCAAAAGTTATGTTTTTCTCGCTTAGCCATTCTTGGATATTGGCTTTTTTCCAAGCGGTAGTAGTGACCCGCTCCACTTTTCAGCTGTGGTACGGGGTGTTATCCATCACCAAAACAGAATCTTGCATCAACTTTAACAGAATTTCCTGTATTATCCATTCTTCAAAGCACAAAGCAAATATAGAAAATACCTGAATTTAAAACATAGATCACGTTTAGTTAAGCTCAAATTTTGTACAACTGTGTCTGTGAGGGCATTAACAGGTAGCCAAATGACGGGGAGTAAAGTATCAAATTCACAAACATAGAAAAACAAAATAGAAAACAGATAACAAAATGGTAGCGATTGCACGAAATGTTTTGAATCCCTGCAGTGTTCCCAGTCTATGAAAAATAATTGCACGAAAAAAACTTTGTCTCAGACTATATTTGTTTAGAATGACTATCATGCAAAAGTAAAAGCTTAAAAACAGTTCAATAATTCATATTATTCTTTCGAAATAAGTAAAACTAATTTCTATCTCATATTATGGATTGCACGATTTTAAGGCAGTTTTTTTTGCACTGTTATCGCCTTTGTCTACCTAAAATATCTAAGATTATGGAACAGAGTATAGGCAATTTTATTCCCTTGACCATAAACCGTGTCATAATATAACGAAAGTCACATAACCTCAAAAGTTATCTTTATTTCCTCATAACTAGTTTTCGAAGAGTTCCCAGCAAAAACTAATAACACACAAATGCTTTTATCACCTCATGTAGGCCTTTCGTTTTGAAGCAAACGGCGAAAATAACTGTTAAAAAGTCCTGAAATGTTTTCGATCAACGTTCGTTTTGCATGTTTAGATAACATGACAGTTAAATTTGACATAGGAAAAGCTATTTTATTCCGTTTGGGTATATGGTCGTTTTTCATTCGGTTTGGGAAGGATCGTTGGTGTCAAAAGTTGCAAAAATGCCAAAAGTGTTGAAAATGTGCAAAGCAAACGGCTTGTTAAAAATTAACATTTCGAAACTGCCCTCAACGCTATCTCATCAACTCGAACGCAAGTCGCAGGGTAAGAGTTGTTAAATTGGATCGCGCCAAAACGACCTTAGCTGTCATGGCGACCATATGACGTCACTATGTGCAATAACGAGACAAAAACGCAAGCCAAACAGGAACAAAACAACCGCCAATTTAGGAAGCATGACGTCACGCGTACTGCGCAGTGTTTTCAAATTTGATTTATTTCAGATAAAAACTTACATTTTTGATATTACAGTGTCCTTAAAACTAAGTATAGATAGATAGATAGATAACTCTTTATTGCACTAAAAACTTTAAATATAGCACATCAACATTGACCTTAAAATTGTACAATCGGCGGCCTTATCACAAAGCAGCGATCTCTTCCATGCAACTTTAGATTAGAAAGCTCGAATATGAACATTAATGAGCGATAGTGCGCATGTGCATACAAGTATACATTTACTGAAATTAAATATATATATATTATAATAAAGCAATAGGAACGAAAAATTCTGTACAAAGAATATAATTAAAAAAGAAATGGTCTAGGGTACATAAAATAAGTTACTGAACAAGAATATAACATTTTAAAAATTCGTTGTTGTCTGTTTGTTCGCGCATCACGTAAAAAATACTGGACCGATTGCGATGCAGTTTTCACTGTTGGATAGCTTATGTTTTGACTTAAAAACTGGCGTACTGTATATCTCGATCCGATGAGTAGAAGCCGACTAATCGATAAAAATATTTTTGACGGCTGAAGGAATTTTGATCAAATGTTGGTATATTGGTATTTTAGGTCCTGGAATAGCACAAAGAGTACTTTTAACCTACAGAAATGAACACGCGTGCGAAGCCACGGGCATCAGCTATATATATATATTTAAATATATATATATAGCTCTATATATATATAAACTTCTTTGAACTTTCGCTAGTAATGGCGAAACGTAACAATATTATCAATTTTTGTGTGAAGGGATGCCTTAGTAGGAAAAAATACTTTTTGTGGCTTTATCAGAATAAAGTTATCACAGATCTATCTACTGAATGACTAAACGGATAAAAAATATATAGGCATAGTAAGTACATATTTAAAAATATATTTAACGTTTGATAACATAGTTTTTAAAATAATTGTTACGCGTTTCATACATGTTGGATAATTACGAAAGCAACTTGAAAATGTGATTTTTTGTTTGTTGAGATATCTTAACGATTTTGATGTCAAATTAAAGGTCTACGTCTAAAACCATTTATCCGTTTGAATCATGTGAATCGGTTCACGTGTTTAGTTACGATAATTAAGAATAAGTTAGTGAAAATGTAAACAACCAGTTTTTTACACGACTTCCCAATAAAAGGAGTTTTACTTATGTGCTTGTTCTACGAACTTTTTAATTAGTGCAAAATGTGAAAATATTATTATTTTTAGTTAATGAGGAATGTTAAACAAAGAGGTATCTAGGTAGCTTAAAGATTGAAGGTTTATTTTCATTTGTTAATTACAAAAGACGGACTTTAATATTCATTTTCTATCTACTTAGTTGACCGTGTCATCATACGCATCATAACATAAGATAGATTACGTGGTCAAGTAGGTAGATAGACGATGAATATTATAGTAGCAACGGCAAGTCAACAACCATAGCGCCACAGCTAGCGCATCACTCAGCGCCAGACAGCGACAGAGTTACGCGTTAGAAGAGAGCGGCAACGTTTAGGTGAATATCGCGTTAGGCACTGAGCTCTTATGCGAGCTTAATTGTACTTTGTTGCTTAGCAGCAAGAGTCGCTATTTCTATTAATGGTTGCGCGAAGTGCAACTTCTGCTATTATTTATTCTGTGCTGCTGGCCGCAAAACCCGACAGTAATGGATTTTCAAAGGAAATTGCTGGACACAAAACCCGACAATAATGGATTTTCAAAGGAAATTGCTGGACACAAAACCCGACAATAATGGATTTTCGAAGGAAATTGCTGGCCGCAAAACACGACAGTAATGAATTTCCATACAAATTTGCTGGCGCCTATTCAAGCAGCGCAGCAAGATCGACTTTGCCCTAAGAAGGTTGTCGAAATAATGACCACATTACTAACATTGTATGAGTAAATACATATACACTTTATAGCACACCAAAAAATAATACAGTCACGGATACAAATACACACAAATAGCACTTTCGATTCTGTCTGGTTATAAATTAAGTTAAACTTAATCTTAAGATATAATCTATTAACATATTCACTGATGCTCATACAACACATACGTTGTTTTTGAAAGCGCGTCGCCAGCGCGGCAAAACACGCCCAGCGTGTTTTTAGACGATATTTTAACCCAGTGACGTCATCGTCAGCACCCGGACCTAGACTCGCTTTTTAAGGTCAGCAGTGAAAGCGTTAATACAATTAATTGTGTTTGTTTCATTTACTGTCAACTACTACACAATTATTATGATTTTAGAAGTTAATGCCTGCTGCTTGAGAACATGAAAAATTTGGATCATGGACGGGGTTCGAACCCGCGTCATCCATGCCTCTGCACGGCACATGCCTCTACGTAATATATGTTTTTTTTGTATATTGCATTACATTTATATATTTTAT
The DNA here is from genome assembly GCA_946251855.1 of Alsophila aescularia. Taxonomy (NCBI): domain Eukaryota; kingdom Metazoa; phylum Arthropoda; class Insecta; order Lepidoptera; family Geometridae; genus Alsophila; species Alsophila aescularia. The sequence goes on from OX276385.1 coordinate 24,265,640, forward strand.
GGTGTAGGTATGTATTTATTTATTTACTGAAAACCACAGTCCCTTACGGTATTCCTCTCCGTGCACGGATGTTTGGAAGAGATCGCGCTGAGCGATAAGACCGCCCTTGTGAACTTATTGTAAAACTGTATTTTTAGATATAATTTCTCGTTGTACTTGTGGTGTTCAATAAAGAGTTAATCTATCTATCTATGGGTACTGTAACGCCATCTATTGGTAGTAACTACCAATTCAGTGGACATCCCTGTTGCTGCTGCTGCTGATGATGATGATGATGATGACTAATAGAACACTGACCTCTTGTTAAGGTTGGTCCTGGACAGCGGCAGGTAGGCGTAGGGGTCGTGCTTGCCTTTCTTCTTGATATCGCCCTTGGCTTTCTTAGATCTGAACTCGGTGCCCGCTGTAGACGCCACCGACGCCGCTGACCCAAGTGGTCTGTGGAAGTTTCACATGTAAATTCATACTGGGGAAAACCATTGCCCAGCAGTGGGACAGCATATGATAAGAAAAAAAAACATTCTAATATTATAAAAAGCGATGGGAGCCTAACGGTTTAATCGTGCAACATAGAAACCAACGATACCGGGTTCGATCCTAAGCTCCAATGACTTTTATGACTTTTATAAGTTATGTGCGGTTTTTCATCAGTTGATATGTGTTAAAACATCGTTGGCTATCCGGCTGAAATTTTCAGGGTAGCTCACAAACAGATGACAAAGCGATAATAAAAGGAAAAAAAACCTGACTTTCATGAAAAAAAAAAGGTCGTAAAAGATTTTCTTTTATTTTTTTAAATTATACTTATTAAATGAACTTGTTACCTGTGAATGCCCTTCCCGCCGGCCTTGTATTTGGAGCCCACGGTGACGGTGGAAGCCCTACTCCTGGAGGACTTGCCGCTCTTCACGCTGAGGATATCGTCGTAGCGGCGCTTCGCCCCAGGTTTCAGCAGTTTGGACGGTTTGGTGTCTTCTTTCTCGTCATCTGGTGGAATAAATTGAGGAGGTGAGGAACAAAACCTAACATGTTCACTTTAGAAAACTTTTCAGAATCAAGTAAATTCTGTATAGAGTAGCATCTGTTTTTTACACATACACATCTACACTAATATTATAAAGAGGAAAGATTTGATTGTTTGTTTGTTTGTAATGGATAAACTAAAAAAATACAGACCTGATTTTAAAAATTCTTTCACATAAGGAATTTTTAGCGGTGTAACACTAGCAGGATTTTATTTGTCAAAACATTAGAGTTCCCTTCGAAAATTGCAATAATGTAACCCGAGGTATTAATTTTTGTTTAAAACTTGATTACTTTGTATCACAAACTAAAGAGTATATAAATACTACGTAAGATCACAAACTAAGAAGGAGATACGGGTCTTTGTATATGAATGGAAATTGCCATGGAAACGAACATCTAATAATCATTGACGTAGGAAATGCTCTATGCTAAGAATACACGAAATAGTAACCGTAATTCAACCTCCTTGCGATAAACAGAATAATACTATAGACGAAATGGTACGTGAGTATAAAACCTATAGACATAAACATTTTGTGTAAGAAATTGTTGTTGTTCTATTTGTCCAACTTAAGTACCTACTAATTTTATCTTTATATATATATCTATACGTGCGAAGCCAGGGCGGGTCGCTAGTGTGTAATAATTGCAAAAAAAGATCCATGTAACAACATGGTTAAGTAGGAAATTCACATTAAAAAAAGGGGAAGTTTTGAACTGGTTCAAATTTTTCTATAAATAATGTTGTGATATAGCGTTACTATGATTTTATTTGTCGTTTTGGGATAATCGTTAAACGACGCACGCAATTTAACCTCACCTACAAGAAACTATTAATAAATGTGTGGTTGTCAACTCCCTTTTTTATATATTTTTTCATATGATGTGTTAAAGTTTTGACACGAAAACCGTTGTATGCTTGCCGTTTTAGATGGAAAATAATTTGATAAATCTGGAACCGCTGGACGCTGTATGATGCGCACACATTCCAGGACCTAAAAGACGCTGTATGATGCTCACACATTCCAGGAACTAAAAGACGCTGTATGATGCTCACACATTCCAGGACCTAAAAGACGCTGTATGATGCTCACACATTCCAGGACCTAATAGACGCTGTATGATGCTCACACATTCCAGGACCTAAAAGACGCTGTATGATGCTCACACATTCCAGGACCTAAAAGACGCTGTATGATGCGCACACATTCCAGGATCTAAAAGACGCTGTAAGGACCTAAAAGATTAAAACATAAAATTGCATCAAACAATTTTGTGCAGCCGTCATTTTATGGTTTTGGACAATTTTCAAGTCCTTTTGATTTTATCCGAGAGCTTAGAGAGTCGTTTTAATTATTTAAAATGATTGACTTTAAATGTTGCTGTATATTATCCCAGAAAAAATGACCTTGCGAACAAAGTCGCAGGGCGCAGCTAGTTCAAATAAAAGGAGAGAATATGATAGATTTATTGGTTTATTATAAGTGTAACTGGTATCCCTAAAAATAGATAAAAAGTAACTATCGATCAACACTTAAACACAACACAACAGCAAAAAAACTCTCGTATCGCCGCCCGCCATCAGAGGTGTTCAATTTTCGTTCGTGAATAATAAATCCAGTTTTGGAACGGCAAATCCCTATTTTATGTGCTATTAAAATCCAAAAGACTACTAGCTACGTTAACTTCAGAAAGAAATATATCCCGCAAAGGATCCGCAAGTGATTGGTCGTGTGCGCACTACTGAGGGAGTATCTCAAGGAATCTGGTAAGGTCTGTCTCTTATTAACGAAAGGGGGCCCTGGAGTAGTTAGAGAGTGTACCATAATCAGCCTTAACGCGTCCCGAGGACGATTCGGTGAGTGCACGACTTTAATCTTATAAGCAACCATCAAAACCCTCGACTTAGTTTTCGTTTCGAAATTCAGTCCACTAATATTGAATTTCGTTCGCGATATAAAATCGGAGAAAATATAACAATAACATTCATATTCGTACAAAAAGTCAGCAAAAAATGTCGTAACTTTATACAAAGTGTAATAGATTTACTCTATGTGTAAAAGTATTAAGATTGCTAATCGTAAAATTGATTTTTTCTCTCTGCGTTTGGATAGAAATCATAACCATCACTCACCAGTGTCATCAGTATCAATGTCGATGTCTCCACTCGGGCTCGGTCCCTCGTCATCATCATCATCGCTGGCATCGTCCGCGATGATGAGCCTGCCGTCCGGAGCTGTCTTGAAGCCGCCGTCTTTCTTCTTCTGTTTTACTTCTGCGGACTTCTGCTGCCGGGATGGGTCGGTTGCTGTGGATTAAACAAAAGTAAAAATTCAAAATCATACAAGATGTATACAAGTCAAGAACTTAACATCTCACGAACAAGGAGAAAAACATAAAATATTATAAATAAACGAAATTTCACTTTCATGTGCCGACTCAAAGTTGAATCTTGCACAGGAATCGGAAACTAACTGCGGTTATTTCCAATCATTCATTCGAATTACTGAACCTTGAGCACTTGACGCGTTCGTTACCACCGCGGCTTGGCAGACAGCTCGTCTAAAAGATGAGCCTAATGCTGTTCCTTGTACTAGGATTTTCCTACGGGAAAGACATCTCCTATCTTGTCATCACCGGTCCTACTACAGCTGTACCGACAATAAGGACATCGTTCCAGCTTTGGGAACCTGGCCGTACCAACAACGAGTTGTACCACCATCAGACTGCACTACCTACTGCTATAAAAGAAGTACTGGAGGAGGACAGCTGCGTGCGTGATCGTGGGTGTTAAGGCCAGTAATTGAGTGCTACAGAATATTAGGGGAGTGCGGGGACTGGGCGGCTGTGTGACGTTTAGGGACCTTCAATAAAAGTTGTGTTGCTGTAACACATTTTTTTTATTCCCACGACTTGTGATCTACCTATCTACCTGTGTGTCGTGGGTCGCCTAACTACCCAACTCCACATGGCTGTTTCATAATGATTTAAGCGAAAAAGAGAGGCATTTATGCTGAAACACGTGAGAGAATGAGATACACAGATATATACTTTTTAGCTTGGCTTATGCGAGTTCCCGTTATTGCCTCGTCTTCGCCACTAGCCACACAATAATGTCTTCTAGTTTTTTTGTTCAAACATAGTTAGTTTTAACCGAACCGAGAGGGGTGTTATAAGATTAGGGTGTGTGTGAATGTCTTTCTGTGGCATCGTTTCTTTACGTTTGAAAGCTGATTTGATCGAGATGGTTCTTAGCTATAATGGAGGTGTCGGGGTTATATAAATTTAAGTTTGTGCTTGTTACATGCACAGCCCTATATTCAAGTGTCATAAATTGTTTACAATTACTAATTATATTTTTACAATAATTTACCAAATTCTTGTTTTCATACGGCGTGTCATTTCTACAAGATACTTTTTCTAGGATCAAAGATATATAATCCCATTAGTCAGTTCTCAGCGTTCTTAAAGTACAAATACCTTTTAAACATCCGAAATTTCCGTTAAACATAAGACGATCAAGATAAAATTGCAAAAATTAAAATATTCTTCATTTAAAGAAGTGAATAATATTTGAGTATTTATCATATTTCCTAGTAGGTAACTATTCCTACTCGTATGTACTTGTAGCACAGAATAAATATTAGTACTATGTACAGAAAGATCACTCCGCTAAGACAATTAAATAAATAGCGACTCTTGCCGCTACGCCATAGAGTGCAATTCCGCGCGCGGTACAAGTTGTGCGAGCTGAATTGCACTTTATGGCGTCCCGGCAAGGGTCGCTTTTTATTTAAGGCCGGGTGTCAGTGAATTTTTTGTCCCTCTCATACGTGATCAAGTAGAGCGGGAAAGATGATACATATCGGGAGTAAAAAAAAGTGTCTTACCATTTTCTCAATCATAATAAGCTCTTGCTCTTGGTATATCTTTGATATCATTTAGTGACGGGGTCTCTTTCCAATCAATGTTCTAAGCATAAAGTAGTGTAGTACCTTTGATTTTATTTTCTATCGAGTGAATTCATACTAATCATGTTTCTGTGTTTACAAAGTACGAGATAATATGTAAAATGTTGATGTGATACCAATTTATAGTTCTGGGTTAATTATAAAACAAGATACAGACGAACAAAATTGATCTAAAATTGCTAAAAGTGCTAGAACCGGGCCTTAAGAAATAGCGGGCGAAAGTACATCGAGTGAAACAGGCCTGCTTATAGTCACCATAGTCACTAGGAAATCTGAGACACGATGATATAAGACGGCACTGTATTATGTCATTGCAACTCTCTTTAACCAACAGTAATGTACAATAGTGTAACAAGGACATAATGTGCGTATAACCGAAGTTTATAGTGTATTTGATAAAGAAGGATGGGCAGAAATGGAAGGGGTCTGGGACAGCTCCACCAATTGCAATAATTGATATGTATAAAAATTGGTGATATGTCAAACATACACATGGCTGATCGACAATAATAAAATAAAATAATTTTGTATGTTATATAATATACTTCCTTGTGTAAATAAAATAAATCTTACTAATATTATGAATGCGAAAGTTTGTGTGTATGTATGTCTGACCTTCACGCTGAAACGGCTCAACGGATTTTGATGAAATTTAGTAAGTAGATTCTTTAGGTCCTGGTAACACATAGAAAACTTTTCATCACCATCATCAACGTCATCCACGTGGATGAAACCGCGAGGCGCAGCTAGTTTTTTATTTTTTATAGGTGGCTTCTGCGGTGGCACTGGTCTTTTAGCAATTTCGCCAATGTCACGTTTAGTTTATATAAGTACATGCGACCCGCCCCGGGTTCGCACGGGTGCAATGTGGAAATAACTATCACACTAATAGTTGGACGACATTTTTGTGTTAACTTGAAAATGATAAAATACGAACTGTTAAAATAACACCAAACACCGCCTCAATCTTTACAATCGCGCCCACGGACCATATAGGAGATACGGGGATTTCGCGCCCTTTTTTTGCCTATGGCACAGAATAAATAATAGTACAAGTACAGAAGGATAACTGAGTAAAGTCATTTAAACACATAGCAACTCTCGCTACAACGCAATAAAGTGCAATTTAACTCGCACAGCGCTGCGAGCTTTCAATTATATTTACCTAGAAGGCGCTCACCCATTGCGTGCAGGCTAGAATGTACCGTATCACAACGCGCGAGAGCTTCCATGGCTCTAATCGTTTCAGAATCGCTCTGTCACTTTTACGCTCGGTAGGGTTGTATCAAGATATGACTAGGTACTTGTACTAGTAATTATTCTGTGATATAATATGACTTAGATTGTCACGAGGCGGTCCTTGGGTTTGGGTTTGTTCCACTAGCCCGGGGACCAAACCTCAGTGGACAACATAAAATTACAGGAACAATAGGAGCACACGAAAGATGTTGATAAACAACGGCTTAAGTAGCACGTAAGTTAGGATATATATATATATATATATATACATATATATATATATAGACAAGAAAAGTTCGAAAATGTGTGATCGAGTTCAGTACAAGTTTAGACGGCGAACAGTGAACAACTAGAAGTAAGAAAACCTATTGTGAAGAAAGAAGAAATATACAGTCCATTTGTTAAGAATAAAAAGTGTTGTTTTGATTGAAGAACCTGTTAGGAACCCCACAGGTATTTTATAACATATTATTTCGTAAAATTCCAGTTTTGCTAATCCAAAGACAATATGGGAATGACAGGTTATTTGAATATAGAATTAATAATGACAAACTATCAAAATGGATTATGAAAGAATTATGAAAGAGGTTTCACATCGTCACAAGATTTTGTAACCGAATAAACAATTATGTAAAAATGTATTATTTTATTACTTATTGTTATAAATGTTGATAATTCTATTAACTACATATAATGACATTCTTATCAGAATAGACCTAGTACCACAGAATAAATAATAGCTCGTACCTCATTATTTGATTATATCATAATGATACTTCAATGATTACTCATTATTTGATTGTATCATGATGACACTTTGATGAATAAAAGGTGCCTGTCTGACTTCGATGCTTAATAATGAATGAAAAAGAAATGGCTACCTACGTAATAAAATGTCGGTATGTAGGTATTTTACGAGACTCGTCAGACCGAATGCTATGAAGTACCTTCTAGGTTTCTTCTTGGTATTCATAATTAAGAAAATAATAAAATTTGTCAAAAACTTTACGTAAGTTTACGTAACTTTATCGTTAAGCACACGGCGCGCGACTCATCGAGCGCACGCTTGACACTCTACTGAATGAACCCCAATATTACGGCCCCGAAGTTTAGGTATAATATTTGTACTTGTTGCGGAGTGCGACCGCCCTGCCTATGGGCAGAAGACAAAAAAAGAAGCCACCATAGTGGCTACTTCGGTTTTCGAATAAACTCTCTTTACAATGCTATCTATGTAAGTTTTCACGTGGAACTTTAAGGAACTTTAAAGTTCCAAATTACAAAAGCTCTCTGTCAGCTTCATTTCTTCCGACATCTTGAACAAATATCGTCATATATTTCAACAAATTAAAACAAAAAAATGGTAGCAATTCAGTCATTTTACCCCTTAAACTAAACTAGACAAAATATCTTCAAATGTAATTTAAACCTTGTCAACTTTGTAACAAGGTCTTTTTGCCCCTCTCATTTATTCTAAACTTACGTCAATTTAAGCTGCACCGCTTAAAATAACGTATTTTAAACTGGTTTTTAACACGCTGTCTTACAGCGTTTCGATAAATTTGAACACGTTCTAAGACAGCGTTTGAACAAATCGAGACTCTCGCCGCGTGGAAACAAAGTTGATTTTACGCTAATAGGCTTTAGTGATAGTTTAGTGAGTGAGGCTTAGATGCCAGGGGAAAAAATATCTTGTTACGAAGCCAACAGGTTTAAATTACATTTGAAGAAATTAAGTTTAGTTTAGTCCAAATCGCTACCAATATCAAACTAAACGTATTAAACTTCCTCTTGATGAAAACCGCACTAAAATTCGTTGCGTAGTTTAAAAGATTAAGCGTTAAAGAGGGACAGGAGGCGCAAAGCGACTTTATTTTATCAATATTTATTGATTTCTTCCAACTTCTTGAACATTTATAGTCATATTTCAACAAATAAACACGAAACAATATCAAGCTATACATATAAACCTTTCTCTTATTTATTGATGAAAATCGCATTAAAATCCGTTGCGTAGTTTAAAATATTAGGCGTTAAAGAGGGACAGAAGGCGGGAAGCGACTTTATTTTATCAATATTTATCGATTTCTTCCAACTTCTTGAACATTTATAGTCATATTTCAACAAATAAACACGAAACAATATCAAGCTATACATATAAACCTTCCTCTTATTTATTGATGAAAACCGCATTAAAATCCGTTGCGTAGTTTAAAAGATTAAGCGTTAAAGAGGGGCAAAAGGCGCGAAGCGACTTTATTTTATCAATATTTATCGATTTCTTCCAACTTCTTGAACATTTATAGTCATATTTCAACAAATAAACACGAAACAATATCAAACTATACATATAAACCTTCCTCTTATTTATTGATGACAACCGCATTAAAATCCGTTGCGTAGTTTAAAAGATTAAGCATTAAAGAGGGACAGACGGGAGGAAGCGACTTTGTTTTATCAATATTTATTGATTTCTTCCGACATCTTGAACATTTATAGTCATATTTCAACAAATTAACACGAAACAATATCAAACTATACGTATAAACTTCTCTATCTATTGATGAAAACCAGTAAAATGGTGGACGTTTTACAGAAACTTCCTGGAGCACGTGCACATAAAAGAACACATAATGATTGGTATTGCACCTTTAGTTCTCATTAACACTCGAAAAAAAGTATGAGATAAAAAGCACAAATTAAAAATTGATATGACCTCCGACCTCCCAGCCCCCATTATAGCTAAGAATTATCTCGATAACATCAGCTTTCAAACATAAAAAAACCGCAGCTAAATCGGTCCATTCGTAAGGAAACTACGATTCGCACCAGCCCTTTTCTCAACCCAACCCCCCCCCCCTTCTTCCTATACCTAAGAACCATCTCGTTTACCTCAGCTTTTAAACAAAAAAAACCGCAGCTAAATCGGTCCATTCGTAAGGAAGCTACGATTCGCACCCCCCTTTTCTCAACTGCCCCTCCTCCCCCCACACTTTTCTTAACTCGCCTTCCCCCCTCATATAGCTAAGAACCATCTCGTTCACATCAGCTTTCAAACATAACAAACCGCATCTAAATCAGTCCACTCGTTTGGAAGCTACGATTTTCAACCCCCACGCCCCCTTCCCACCATTATAGCTAAGAGCCACCTCGTTTACCCCAGCTTTCACAATAATCAATTCACTCGATATAAAATAAAATCAAAGGTAACACACTACTTTGTGCCTAGAACATTGATTGGAAAGAGAACCCGTCAGTAAATGATATCAAAGATATACCAAGACAAAGAGCTTATTATTATTGAGAACATGGTAAGACACTTTTCTAAGCTATAGTTTTTCTACAAATAAATAAAAACTGAAACTTTAATCCTGAGATGTATAATCTGTCCTGCTCTACTTGACTTGATGAGAGGGACAAAAAATTCAATGCAACCCAAACTTAAGAACATGGTGACAACCAGTTGTCTTACTGACTAAACTTCGTCAAAACTTAATTATTTTACTTATTAGGTTCAAATTTTTTGGGGTTTCCTAACTAACACTATCTAACGTTATGAAGCCATAGTTATGTCCAACTCAAAATGTTACCTGTGATCTTTCTGGAAGCGGACACATCCGCCAAGTCCACGATGTTCTCCGGGTCATCCTGGATCCAAGCTTGGGTCCGAGCTTTCTTCGCCTAAAAATACAAGTAGTATTTATAGCGGGAGTCGCTCGATTTTGGGGTAATAAGAGCGGGTATCCTTTCCGTTAAGGTGCAAAGTTTCGCTCAGCGCGCCATATTTAAATTTACTAACGTTTTTTGTCAATTACAGCGTTATTACTCATCGTGGATTTATTGAAACCAATTTTGCGACAATAAATAGGTTGTGTCAAGAAATTGCGGTTTAAATGAATCAGAATCAGAATTATTTATTCACAAGAATGTAGTAATTTAGATCTACTAAAATAATTATAAAAGTCCAGTAGATCCTACCATAACAATGGTGTGTAAACATATCTATACAAGAAAATACAACGATAATAAACAAGATTCAATAGTAAAATATAGGGTTTATTATTTAATTAATGTCAAAATAACAAATTAAAGTTAAAGTCAAATTTAATCAAATATTAAGTCATAGTTGCCAATTAGCAAGCATTAAATCAAGAATACATTTACATTAATTAATCACATTATGTTTAATTATTTTCCTTATATGTCATGTACTCATTGAGATTATAAAAACATTTTTCTGAAAGCCACACGGTCAGTCTTTTTTTAAACATGTTAAGCGTCAGTTCTTTAAATATGCATGATAATTTATTATACACCTTAATGTCATTAATGTAGGCATTTCTTTTAAATATATTTAATCTGCATCGAAGGATATAAAGTTTAAATTTAATTCTAGGAGTGACATTTCTCCTTACTATTTCCGAATGTAAATTGAAGTATTGTGGATGCTGCTTAACAAAAACACACAGATCCCTAATGTACATGCAAACCAATGGTAAAATTAGTTTTTTTTTTTAAATGGTTTCCAGCTGATTATAATAATAATATAATGCTAGATAATATTGGTTTAGCAACAAATGTCAATAAGCTGATTTTCATCTTGGTTTTTGGTTTATTGACAAATGTACTTATGTATGTACATACATAAGTACATTTGTGATATTTTGGTTGGTGTAATTTCTTGATACAACATTATTGCCGCAAAATAAGTTTTCATGAACCCACGATGAGTAATAGACAGTATATAAGTGTATTCTCTATGGTAATAGAGCTGTAATAAGTTTTCATGAACCCACGATGAGTAATAGACAGTATATAAGTGTATTCTCTATGGTAATAGAGCTGTAATAAGTTTTCATGAACCCACGATGAGTAATAGACAGTATATAAGTGTATTCTCTATGGTAATAGAGCTGTAATTGACAAAAAGACAAGAACGTTTTAATATGGCACACTGAGCAGAATGTTGCACCTAAAAGCCCTGGTCTTATGAAAGGTTGCGTTGGTCGGTCACTACTACAAGCATCGAAGGGTGATCACTCCACTATGGTGAAACTTCAAACGGTCTATCACAATTAAATGCGTTTACAACATTTAGTGTCGGTGCTGTTAACCGTTGAGGAGTTCCCTAGTCAGGACCCAACGCAGAGTGCAGCAACCATGTCATGGTAAAACTTAAAAACGGATATATTAAAAAAAACTCGTACCAAATATTTCGTGTCTATGCTGTTAACCGTTAAGGAGTTCCTTTATCTGGAGCTGTTCCTGGATGTCGAGTCAGGTCATGCTTACCACAAAAATGCATTGTTATCGGAATTGAACCAACATGTAAAAAAACTTAGGATAAGAGGAAGTGGTTCTAATTCAGCCTGCAAGATTTGATAAACAGATACAAGCTTTTGATAATACCGCCTTCACTAGTAATATAGTTCGTATAATATTACCTTAGGCTTTCTCGCTCTTTGGTCTTCATCATCATCGAGGAACTCCATCTCTGAATCGCTGTCCTGGAGGATATCTTCCAGGGTCTTCGATGTGCCCTTGATTTCATCGTCCGAATCTGATTCGGCTTGCTCTCTGAACAAAAGTGAAGTTTGTACTTTAGGTATACTCATAATGAAGAGCAATGGTAGCCTAACGGTTTAATAATGCAACTTAGAATTCAACGATACCGAGTTCGGCGCTAGGCTCCACACCAATCTCTTTAGATTTCCATCGCTCCGTGCTTTGGAGGACACATTAAGCTGTCGGTCCCGGCTGTTGTTAATTAACAGCAGTCGTTAAGCCATTTCAGAGGCCCTCGGGCGGCTTGACAAACTCTGACACCAAAGGTCAGCACTACCTCATACGACAAACAAACAACAAACATTAGGTATTCAATTAAATAGGGTGCTTGACAAATTTTCGAAAGATAATCGGTAGGATGCAGAATCTTCTGACTTGAGCAAAAATATGCATTATTTATGAAATCAATAAATTTGTGTTTTTTTAGAATTTTTAAAATGAATCGATTCAAAATGAACATAACTATCATGGCAATCGTATGACGTCACTTTTGAAAAATAAGGTGTACAAAACTAGACACACAGGAACAAAACAACCGCGAATCAGTAAGCCTTGACGTCACGCGCACTGCGCAGTGATTTTAATCAAATGGCGAAAAGTTACTTTTTATTATTTATGTTTATTTTTTAATGTGTGTGTGTAGCCCTAGGTACTTACACATATTTGGCGCGTGTATAACCGTCATCTGTTTACATGTGAGAGTAGTAGGTGCGGTTGTCTGGGGTGTGTTACGAATTAAATGATTAGACTAAAGCTGTGTCACTGCGCAGAGATTTTAGTCAAATGGCGAAAAGTTACTTTTTATTATTTATGTTTTTTTTATGTGTGCTGCCCTTTGTACTTACACAAACATTTTGCGCGTGTTTAACCGTCATCTGTTTACATGTGAGAGTAGTAGGTGCGGTTGTCTGGGGTGTGTTACAAATTAAATGATTAGACTAAAGCTGTGTCACTGCGCAGAGATTTTAGTCAAATGGCGAAAAGTTACTTTTTATTATTTATGTTTTTTTATGTGTGCAGAGCCCTTTGTACTTACACAAACATTTGGCGCGTGTATAACCGTCATCTGTTTACATGTGAGAGTAGTAGGTGCGGTTGTCTGGGGTGTGTTACAAATTAAATGATTAGACTAAAGCTGTGTCACTGCGCAGAGATTTTAGTCAAATGGCGAAAAGTTACTTTTTTATTATTTATGTATTTTTTATGTACTTACATAAACATTTGGCGCGTGTACAAAGTCATCTGTTTACATGTGAGAGTAGAAGGTGCGGTTGTGTGGGTGTGTTACAACTTAAAGGATTAGACTAAAGTAGTGCACTCACTTGCCGCTGTCCCGCGTCCGTTTCTTCCTGTTGTCCAGCTTCCTGATGTTCCGAAGTCGCCTCAGCATCACATCATCAGTGCTGGGTATCAGTTTCTCCACGGTCTGCGCTCCGTATTTTCTCACAATCCTGTAAGAAAGTCATGGTACCTATTGGCTATTTGACTCTTATTGAAAGAGCGCACGCGAAACGCGAGCGAAGCGTGTCTGTTTCAGCTTCGGCAAAAATTCTTTAGTATGTCCGGATGTCTGTCCGGATTTCCAGCTGTTCTCCTCTACATGTCGCATTTCTCAACCGATCTAGACGAAACTTGGTATATCAAATTAGGTCAATCAAATTATTAGATTTTTAATAGTCGGGGATTTTTGAATGGGGGGTACTTCCCCCAACAAAGGGTAAAAAGGGGGCTACTGAATGTCTCCGCCATATTAAATCCGATTTCAATGGTTATTTTTTTCATTTGAATAGTAGTTACTTTAAGTTAGTCTCATGAAAAATTGGTGAAGATCTGATGAGGATCTTCGGCGTGAAGAGCAGAATAGCTAAAAAGCAGTAAATTTCTCACTTTTAGGTTTCTACCAGTGGAATCAGCCCTTTACCTACTAGGTAGGGATTGATGGAGCACCTTGGATAAGGATAAGGTGGCGCTACTGTGCACCGCTAGATTGCAAAAAAGTTTGTACGGGCGAGGTCTACAGCTCACAGAGCCACTACTTCGTATACCGCATGTTTAAAAAAAGTAATTTCGTATAATCCTTCCGTAGTGCAAACCTCTAAGATACTCAAGGAATATTTCCTACAAATTTCAAATCTCTAGGTTCACCGGTTTAGGCTGTGTGTTGTCTGTCAGTCAGTATGTCACGGTACTGTTTTATAGGTCTAGCTGCGCCCTTCGGTTTTACTCGCGTGGTGTATGATGTTGAAAAGTATTCTGTTTTATTTTAGGACCTTAAGTATATCAAAAGATCCAAATTTCATCAAAATCCGTGCGGCCTTTCCAGCGGTGAATGGCAACAAACATACATACAAACTTTCGCATTATAAGTAGGATTGTATTCAAATGTTCACATCGCTATCATAGATAACAGGACTTTTTATTTCGTTTAAACCTAAACGATCATGCCGAGTGAGCATTGTTTGTAAAATTTTGACATTTGTGTACTGAAAAATGTACTGATTTTTTTAATAATTAAAGTTTTTTCCTTGTCCCACGACATAATTGAACCAAACATCATTCTGATAAAAAACGGCCAATTGGGAGTTGTACTCATGCACCGTATGGGTTTATACTTGTATGGGGACCCTATAATCTTTTAATTATGTATTTATCTATTCAGTTGCCAGCAGTTCAAAAGATATCCGCCATAATAACACATACTTATTCTATAAACATTTCAACCGGCTATTAATTACCGCTCAAAAGATTAAAGGTGGAACTAACAGACAGACGGCCTGCGTAGGCTTAGTAATAGGGCTCTGTCTGGACCTTTTCGTTACAGAACCCTAAAAATGAGGATAGCAAAGGTGAACCCTTACCTGGTGAGGAAGTACCCAATTTCGAGACGAGAATGTCGCTTACAGTCCTCGTTCATGGTCGATAATGTTTTGAGGATGAGTGGCAGGCTGCCGGCCAGCACGTCAGTTGGAAGAACTTTTGTGTACACCTGGAATATGTAAAAAAAAACGAACGTCGTAGCTTCTCCAAGAAAAAAATATAGAAAACAGAAATTATGTGATGCTGCGAAATGACCACAATATTGCGGCGCTTCCCCCTCCACTCCACGCGATGCGTCACAGTCCTCACTCAACGAAATAAATTTTTTGATCCTTTAGCTATCGAATGGTGTACTCATAATTAAATTTTGGATGTCAATGATAGATATGAAGCTGCAACACCAAACTGTATACCGAGATTCCATTATCATCAGTTTTTTGGATCGCCAATTTACATGGGTGGGTTTTGCCCATAATCGCCACGCTGGGCATGCGGGTTAGCGCAGGGCGTAGCTTCTCGCACCGGTGACGCTGCTGCCTGGCACCGACCGGTGTCATTTGGCTACACTTATTTTGTGATAGTCATACCGCCATCTGTCGGTCGCCAGAGCCTCGTTCGTTATCTAGCAGGATGACCGCGTGCAGGTGAGGTTGGCTTGGAGCAGTAAGATGTTATTTCGCTCCCGAGACACCCCAGCTGAAGTCCGAGCTCAGGGACGTGCATTAGGAGAGGCATACGTCCAGCAGCGGACAGATATAGGCTGATGATGATGATAATAATGATTTACATGTAAGCAAATTTATAGACGTATTCACGTCAAAAGATAAGGGTTCGAACATTTTACCACGGATAAAGAAGTCGTGCATACATAAAAGGCCACCATTTTTTTTAAAACGCGCGGTCATAGCCGCTGATCATACCTTAAAAAAAACGATAGAGGACTTCAATACAAACAAAAAGTACTAAATACACTAGTATTATAAGTGATGCGTTTCTGTCATATGGGAGCTCAAAGATAGCCGGAACTAGGTTGATGTACGTCAGCTAGCTAGCATAATCACATACCTCCAATGTCACAGAAACGCTGCGGCTGTCCGTCTGTACGCTTATAATTTAACAACCACTCATCCCATTTTCATGTTGTTATCAGTATATTATAGTAACATTACCTGGCTAGGTTGTATGCCACGAATCATCACTCTGCGTCAAGCAAAACCTGAGCTGCAACGGTTATAGTGGTTTCTAGTATATTCTAAAACTTACTTTTAAGAAGCTCAAGGACGCAGCTACGATCTCCCGGTTTCCGCTCAGCATCTGCTCAGCAACCTTCTCGAGCAACCCTTGGACTATCTCCAGGCCCATGTCCTCGGATAGATTGTAGAGCGCTGACGCGACGGCGCGGAGAGTTGCGCTGACCACGCGGGGAAGGGGGGCCGTGAGCCCGGATGTCAGCATTGTGACGTAGGCTTGCATTCCTGGAGGGAAATGATAATATTTGAGATAACTTTTAAACTTTCGCGATTCGAACACATAGTTAAATATTTAAACGGGACTTAATCGCGCTGAAAACTTAATATTTATTTACCTCGACGTTTCGATCAAGTTGCATTGATCGTGGTCACGAGAAGACAGATCAATGCAACTTGATCGAAACGTCGAGATAGATAAGAATTATACTTTATTGCACATACAACAAGTCAATAATCAAGGTAAGAGAAAAAAATCAACACTGCCCAGACAAAAAAGGAACTTTATAAAAACCTATTGTAACGAAACGTTACAGGTATATTTATTTTTAGCAAATAGTATGATAATATTAAAGAAAACCTAGATACTAAATTATTTAAATATTAATTTAAAAGTTCATTTTAAAATGTTTAGTTCTTTGAATGTACTAAACACTTTCATTGTTTTGCCTTTAATCCCGAACGCATTGTGTAACTGTGTAATTGGAACGCACACAGCCACTCAGCCAGCGGGACGAGACTCAAGGGAAGGGGAGGAAACAAAGCCAGCTAGCGTCCGCGCATCGCTCCACTCTCAGCGAACTTAGCTCCAGTGAGGTTAGCGATTGTCGGCGTCCTAGCTGGCAAGCGCGATCATAATTGTAAACTTTTAACATCAGCGGTTTAGCTGGTTTACAATAATTAACGTCGACCTAAACTCCGTGTGAGTAGTGAGTGTGTTTTCCCGATATAGGATGCACCGCTAAAACTGCATCACTCGGACTTATTTCAATACACGGATTTCCTTATAATACACGGGTATCCCGTGTACCGCCCTCGCTGTGCGACCTAGCACCGAGGACAGCCATCTCCGTTGCTGATCCTGGCTGCCTACTGCTCCGCACTGCTCCGTTAAGCTGAGGCCTACCTACAATCTTCGGCCGGACTTACGTTACAAGGGGAGTACTGCGCTACGGAAGTGGAAACAATAGAAATCTTCAGGTCGAACCACGACCTGATAAATTTATGTGCCCTCCTTCAGAGCATTCATTTTCATTTTTTTTTTTTACTTAACTTCTCAATCATTTTATTACAATTTAACTTCATTTATATATTTTTTTTATTAAATCTTGTACTTTGATTATTTAACACCGTAGTTTCATTTTTCTTTAACTACCACATTAGGTAGGTAGAAACTAAGGGTTAAGGGCGTTAAAGGTGGCTTAACAGCACACTATGTTACTCGGGAATGATGTAAGGATTCTAACGATACCATGTTTAGGCATTTAAAAGTTATGGTGGAATAAAGAAACTCACATAAATACATAAGTAAACCCTGAAAACATTACACTCCTTTTTGTGTATTCGTGTAAACAGCAACAAAAGTTTAGCATCAATAGTAGAAGTTTATAAAATGGCAACCTTATAGGCGCTAAAAGTGTCTCTTCCAGGCAACTTTACGTAGATGGTTTAAAAATCTAAATGTATTCACAGACATATCCACAGTCAGGGCGTTATATACTTAATGGCCATATAAAGGCATGTTTCTGTGTCAGGGTTAGTTTGAATTTAGACAAAAATAGGTATATAATTATTTTTTCTCATTTGCCTTTATTTATTTATTCTTTAGCACACAAATACAATGTACAAGGAGGACTTAATGCTAAGTAGCATTTTCTACCAGTCAACCTGGAAGTGCAAGAAAAATGGTAGCGGTGCAGTAAAAAAATAAATAACGAAAGTGAATAAAAATAATACATAAGAATATTATAAGTAATACACTAATATATAAAAAATATATAATAATATTATTATCAGCCTTTCACAAAAAGTGTGATTTTTCTCTACAATAAGTTAATTAAAAAACGTTTAAAACAAGAAGGTTTTATACAGTAGCCATGTCATGGCGAAATTAAGGCGGGCTATGACAATTAAATGCGTATACTACATTTCGTGTCTGTGCTGTTAACCGTTGAGGAGTTCCTTTATCTGGAGACCATGTCATGGTAAATAAAAACAAAGCCAATTGTTGTATAAAGGTGCAAGAAAGATACGGTAACATTAAATTCTTAAATAGTGGCTCACATGAATCCAAACTATCAGCTCTACACATTGGATTCTTTTGGATTATGAAAATTCGTTTTTATTTTTTTTGAGTTTCTCTTTATTCTAACGTAAACACAACAAACAAATAGTAGAACAGTTTGGACTAACCCAAAAAATATAGTACCTACCTACCTACCATGATAAATTTTAGCTATAGATGTCGACATCACATCACTATTAGTGGTATAGTTTAACTTAAAATACCCATCTAACCACCATAACCCTGATGTCTTTAAAAGACACCAGGGGTATGGTGGGTCTGAAGTGGTATTTTTTGTCCAACCTGTCCTATAGTCGAGCAAATAGTAGAACAGTTTGGACTAACCCAAAAAATATAGTACCTACCTACCATGATTACTTTAGATATTAGTGGTATCGTTTAACTTTAAAAGACCCACCGTACCACCAAGGGGTATGGCCAGGGGTACTGTGGGTCTGAAGCGAACAAGTCAAATAGAATAAATATGAGAGCTAAAACTGACCTCCTTCTTGAGTCTTCAGCACATTTCCAACAGTATTGATAACATTGAAGGCACACTGTCTACATTTCGAGTTGATATCTTTGGTGCATATCACTGATTCTGCAATAGCGCTCTTTAGCAACTTGCTTTCGGCGTTTAGGAACTGTGTCGAAGTTATCAGGTGTTCTATGCATCTGTAAATAAGAATTAAAATCAATTACCATTCCCAGTTTTGTTAGTGCTAATATTTACCAGGCATGAACTTTTCGAATGATACAAAAACAGAGTGGAGTATGATGATGATGATGATGATGATGAAAAGTATCCTATGTATTATTCCAGAGTGTAAGCTATCTCCATACCAAATTTCATCAAAATCCGCTCAAACGTTTGAGAGTGAAGTATGATGATGATGATGATGAAAAGTATTGTATGTGTTATTCCAAGGTAATCTATCTCTATTCCAAATTTCATCAAAACTCGTTTAGCCGCCCGTAAAGCGTTGTAGCCAAACAGACAACGTTTCACTTTTATTTATTAGTGGGGACTATCTCCCCCCTTCCCTCAAATACTTGCCAAAGAAAACCATTTCATACCAAGGTACATTTCAATAGAGAAGATGTGGCAACTTCCACCTGTTTGGAAATCTCTAAGTGTCTCTTTCTAACAATCGTTTTCAAAATATCTCACCTCAATCTAGCTGCTTTACTGCTATCAGCAACCTTATTTAACGAGTTCATCAACAATTTCTTAATCTTTTTATAATTACTCTTCAAAAACTCCTTACAACTAGGATTGTCAATCTTGAAGATCTCTTCCAAAATCCGATATGCTTTCTTGTGCTCCATTTCTAATAATTTTGCTTTTTCTTTGTATCTCAAACCTGGTTTCTGCTCGCCATCTTCCATCGCTTCTTCCGCTTTCCTCGCTTCCGCTTCTGCTTTTCTCGCTTTTTTGTATTTTCTCGGGTCTTCTAATACAGTCTCGCATAGAGGGTAGACCCATTTGTCGAAAAGGTGAGAGATTTTTTCACTGTTCTGGTATAAGACTAGAAGGCGGATTATGTCTAATATAGACTCTCGTTGGAAGTGATTTTCTTTGGAAGTTTCTAATTGTTGTATAGAGTTCGTAAACAGTTCTTCTTTTAGAGATTGGTCAGTGATAGTTAGGTATACCTGTGGAAGTAAAATATGATATAAAAAGCGAAATTAAGACTAGACAGTAGCTTCATAGATAAGAGTTCCAAAAACGTCCAGCTAACTATGGGTAAACTTTGTCACCACTATTTTTCAATCTACTGTGAACTATCCTCTCCCCCTCTTTTTTGCGAGAGGAGATCCGGGAATTATATATACTGATAATGCTGCCAATTATGTTGGTCCAAACTAGTCCAAATGATAGTTTAGTCACGTCAAAAGCAAAATACATTTAGCATAATTTTCATACATTTTGAATGTCACAATATGGGGTTTATTCGCGCACATACTTTTTTATTTGTTTACCTGTTGTGTCCCACTGCTGGGCAAAGGTCTCCCCCATATCCTTCCATGGGTCTCTATCCAAGGCTAGGTCTTGCCAACCAATTCAGTAAGCATTTAGGTCATCACGCCACCTTTTTCGAGCCCGATTAAGATGTCGCCACCATCTGCAGGCTCCCATTGAGTGGTGACTTTCGGCCACCTCGCTGAATACATACGGACCAGTCCCACTTCAACCTCCATATTGCACATATTAATATCAAAATAAAATTTTGGCTAACCTCGACAGCTTGATCAAGTTGATCGTGGGCACGAGAAGACTGGAATAGCGGGTGTAAGCATAGATATAGCTAGCGGCACGTAAGTCTAGCGGTGAACGAAACGTGGCGGGGATCTTGGCACAGTCAGTTTTCGGGATAAAAGTATTCAGCATTTTAACACATTATATAAACTTTGACTGTGCCAAGATCCCCGCCACGTTTCTTTCACCGCTAGACTTACGTGCCGCTAGGTATATAAGGGTGTGAGACGGCGAATATACACGATATAGTTTAAAAATTACGATTCCAAGTCACGTAAGTTTAAAAGTACTACTGAAACCATAGCTTCAACCACATTCGGTGGGCTTATTCAAGATGAGTGCGGAACGCTCAAGAACTCGTCTCGCCTTGCCTCTTACTTTATACGTTTTGTCAATAAATTTAACCCTTCTCAATTATAGTTTAGTTTTTGCACCAAAGATCATGAACAAATCTCACCTCTATAGTTTCCAAAGCCGCCAGCCGCTGTCCGATCGCGCTGCCTCCCTTCGCCGGCGACATATAAATGTTCAACAATATCGGCAAATAGTTCTTCGCGAACCTCGCCAGCTCAGCCCTGTCCTCCTCAACCTCGGAACCGGTGACCAACTTCCTCAGCGCTTGCATCACCGACATCCTAAACTCAGGGTTATCTTTCAACACGTTGCCTAGAACCCGAGCTACGGCTTTGAAGTTCTCCTTAATGTCTTTAGGACTATTGCAAAAGCTGGGAAGCAACGCCCAGAGCTGATTGCAAAGTAAGTCGTACGTGTGAGATCCAGGGTTATCTTTAGCTTGGGTTAACTCTCTCGATTTTTTTCTGCAGAACGTTGCCATTTCGAGTATATCGGTAGCGAAGAATTTGAGATGTGAATTGATAATTTTTTCCTTCATCACTGGCAGGAGCCAGCTTCTTTCTAAGTTGATTGATTCGGGGTTGTCTCGGATGGGTATGACTTTTAGGACGAATTCTGGTCCTAGAGACTTGATGGCGCATCCTGTGGCGTGTTCGACCTCCTTGTCATTGTGGAAGTTGTGGCTTTCGCGGCGTTCGTTCAGCTTTTTAAGGAGTGGGGCGAGTAACTTGCCTACTCTTTCGTTCGCTATCTGTGGGGGTACAAATGTGTGTTCAATCAATATATCCACGACTAGCGGCGCCCCACGGCTTTGCCAGTTTGGATATTTTTTCGGATATCCTTCCTCATATTGCACACTATTTCCTTGTCAGATTTCATCAAGATCAGTTCAGCCGTTTAGTCACGAAAAGGTAACAAACAAACACGAGAGAACGAGTTATTTTGGTGCTTGCTTTAAGTGTGATTTCTGAACTAATTAGGATTTTTATTTTATTTCACCATAATTGGTTCAGTAGTACGTACGACTCTTCTTACATATAAAAAAGCTTACCTCAAAACAAACAGCGATGGTCATTATAACATGTCTGATCGCCTGGTTGAAAGGGTTATCCAAGCCAGTGCCGATATTCTTAAATATCGCTTCTATGTGAGGCTTGTGCTTGATTAATGTCTCCTCCGTACCTATAGCTGGCTTCACGCAGTCCATTAAAATAGCCTGAAATATTGAACATAGTTACTTATAAGTGATGATTGAAAGTTACACAACAAGCTACGGAGACGAGGGCTTATCGATTTAAGGTCAGGCTACATTAATATATTTTCCCACGCTAGCTCCGCCTCTACACTGACCCGTACCGTAACAAGGTTGAAATCACGAGCGCTGTTTGAACACACAATTTAGCTCGGAACTAAATGACGTAAGTCTCAAAAGTTATTTATTTTCTTCACAGGCAAATAATTTAGTTAAGTAAATTATGTCTTGACAGTGGATCATAAACTATATTTTCTTGCTGTGAGATTTATTTTAAAGATAAAACTTAAGCCGTTGAGGAGAAAAATTAAAACATTACTAAAAAAAACGTAATTTATGTTATGAAAATGTATCGAATGAAATTCTGTTAATTATGTTTTTGTCTTGAACACGGAGAGATAAAGATCTCAAAATCATATATGTTAAGTTTCACATTTATCCGGTTTGTGGTTGACCCAGCGTATTTATGAGAAAAAAATACCTTAAATATTGGAGCCTGGTCTTAAGCAATCTCAGCAATGTCTAACAGGCCACCGACTTCAAACACAAAACGCCGCCACCGACGTATTTCCTGTAGTTTTAATACATTTTTAAGGACTCGCCGCTTCTAGCTGGCTTAGTACCTAGAACAAACGCCGCCACCGTGGCGGCGTTTTTGGCTGTCGCGTGGCCCGTGTGCGGCCAGCCTAAATATTTATTTATTATATCTATACTGTAGTAAGTACCAAAAGTCTGTACCAAGAAGTTAATAAAAAAAAAGTTCTAGGGTACTTATAATAAACTACTGACTGAACAAGAACTTATTTTTTTTAAATCATGTGTGTCTGTTTGTTTGTTTATTTGCCAGTTTATTAGCGCATCACGTAAAAACTACTGGACCGATTGCGATGTGATGTTCATTGTTGGATAGCTTATGTTTTGACTTAGGTGTCTCAATCCGATAAATACAATCTGAGCAATCATAAAAAAAACTATTTGACGTCTGAACGAAATTTGGTATTTTGTACTTTATAGGTACTTGTGTTCCTGGAATAACACATTTATGTTACTTTTAACCCCGCGAAAATACCACGCGGGCACAGCTAGGTATTGAAATATTATTAATCTATCGATTTCGTCTTTCGATTTTGGCATCTACATACGAAATCAAAATCTTTACACTCTTGTTAAATAAAGAAAAGTTACCTTCAATGCGTTAGTAGACGCGGAGTTGATGTCGGCGACGTCGGATAACCACAACTCCGAGACACAGATGTTCACGAACAGGGGCAGGTTGGGCAGGCAGAGATTCAAATCCAGGCTGAAATAAAGATACAAGTCATAAAACTTAAGTCTTCGTGCCACGGAGCGGGAGCGCAGGCAGCGGACAGGACACCTGGCGCGTGCCCGCTTACGTATTAATTGGCGACTACGTAGATAAACATGCTACACGAAAAATGGGATGCCCGTCGTCGCCAGGGCCTTAGATCTGTGGCCTTACAACTCGTGAGACTAATAAAAACAGATCGAAGTTTAGTAAGTTTCGGACAGATGTTTTTATAGTGCCATCCTTCTACTTTATATATATCTCCGGCGTGGCGTTGTGAGCGCGTCTATCCAGCAGTTTTGTCTGTGTGCAATTGGAAAGGGACAACACGATCAAAACTTGCACATTATAGCCAAACGCCCTAATTTGATATGCTATCGATCCCGAGGTCATTGACTCACCACATTCAACAAGTACTCATAAAAGATCACTGACTCAGCATCCACCTCGCTAAACCAGAGTATCCCTGCTGTAATACTGCGTATCACTTGGCCGACATCGTTCGCAGCCGGTCTCGCAGCTAGAAACGCCTTAGCTAGTCAGCTGTGGTAGCGACCCAGAGGTCATTGTCTCAGCACTCAACTCGCTAAGCAAGTGCTAGTGGTCAAAAGGTCATTGACGCAGCACTCACGACGCTAAACAAGAATATCCCTGCTGTAAGCTGCGTACCACTTGGCTGACATCGTTCGCAGGCGGTCTCGCAGCTAGAAACGCCCTAGTCAGCTATGCTAGCTACTGGTCATTGTCTCAGTAATCAATTTGTTAAGCAAGAGCTAGTGGTTAAAAGGTAATTGACTCAGCACCCACCACGCTAAACAAGAGTATCCCTGCTGCAATACCGCACTCTACGCCTGCACTTGACCGGCATCGTTCGCCGACGACTAACAGCCCCCTAGTCAGCTGTGTTACCCACGCAGGGGTCATTGACTCAGCACTGACCTCGCTAAACATCCCTACTCTAATACCACGCTCCACGCCTGCACTTGGCCTGCATCATTAGCAGGCGACTAACAGTGCCCTAGTCAGCTGTGCTACCCTCGCTGTGGTCATTGACTCACCACGCACCTCGCTAAACTAGAGTATCCCTGCTCCATTCCTGCTCCGCTCCATTCCAGCACTTGACCGGCATCGTTAGCGGGTGGTCTTGCGACTAACAGCGCCCTAGTCAGCTATGCTAGCGACCCAGAGGTCATTGACCCAGCACTCACCTCGCTAAACAAGAGTATCCCTGCTGCAACACTGCGCTCCACGCCAGCACTTGGCCGGCATCGTTCGCCGGCGGCCTGGCGGCTAACAGCGCTCTGGTCAGTTGAGCGGTCAGCTGACCCGTGAGGTTGTTGACCTCTCGCGAAGTAGCGAATAAGGCGTGGAGGGTGTGGAGGCAGCACGTCTTGATGTAGACGTTGTTGTGCGTCATCAGAGAGAGGATGGCCTCGCAGATTGACTGGAAATATAATGATGATACGGTTGAAGTATTTTTAGGTTACTTTTCTCTGAGTAAAGTGTAGTGGGCAAAAAGTTAATTTCTTACTCTGATTGCATAATATAGCATAATTTTATTATACATTATCTTACGAATTAATAATGCCACATAGAAGATTTTGGCGGAATTAGGTCTCCAACGTTTTATTTTTTCAAAACTAGAAGTCGCTCCAATTCAGGATTCCTTGATCCCGAATTGGAGCGAGTTCTAGTTTACAGTCCAAAAATTTGCTATAATTTTATATTGATTTGCTGTTACAATAAATGAAAAGCTATTTTCCAAACTATTTACAAAGGTTTACTTAAATATGTAATTTTTAAATGAAACGGAATCTAAGTTTGTCTTTTGTGAAGCAGTAAAGAACTTTAGTTCTTCAGTTTGGTTTTTACTTTGCACGAATCGCCATAATTTGCATATCTAATAATTTTCTAAAGGAAAATTTTAGACTAGTGCCAAAATTGGCTTTAACCAATTCCGTTACTGTGACCACTACATAATCGTCCAAATTTTTCCCTCAGTTTCTAAATCCGTCTTATGGGGACGGAAACGCCATCTATTGGTAGTTTGCTTAACCTACCAATCAAAAACACCTTTTTTCTTTTTGGCAAAAATAATAGCACTTTTATAAATCAAAATTAACATCGCATGAACAAGGAGAAATACATAAAATATTATAAAAATATCAAATCAATCAAAATTTAAGGAAACTAAGTATTCTTTGAGTTTGAAAACTAAAATTCCCTTTCATGTGCCAACAGAGTTATAATTCTAACTAGATATGTTGAATAAAACAACGTGACATCATGTCATGATCTCATGGTATGTTGTGAGACATCTCACAAAGTACTTTGAACATTATATTCACTTAACGTAAACATCGAAGTTATCACTTATTATTATCATGGAGCTTGGATGTCTCCAAGCTCCATGATAATAATAAGTGAAGAAAGAAGAAGTCAGGCCATGCATTTCTGTCATTAATATAATCATTTGCATTGTAATATGCTTTCTTTATGAGATTTACTTTAACAAAAGTTTTAAACCCATGCATTGATAATTGATCAATGCCGTCAGGTAACTTATTAAAAAAGCGTATACAGTTCCCCATATATGAACCACTAACTTTCATTAACTGAAATCCAGATACTTTTAGTTTATTATTATTTCTAGTATTAAAATTATGAACATCCCTATTTTTAACAAAGGTATTGATATTCTTCGGAACATACATTATATTTTCATATATATATATATATATATATATAACCCCTCGGACTATAGTTTTCTATAGTCGCGGGCGGGAAATCTAGTACTTAATATAGTAAGTCGAGTAGAAATCGAGTTATGTTTCTGTTTTAAATGATGGCGTATGGCTGTCCCATACAGAATTTAGATTTCAGTTAAGTCTTTAGTAGCTGTCGCAGGATTAAGTTAAGACAAATCAATTGACGTAAGAATCTTCAAAATAGATCCACACGTTTGGTCTATGTCACAAAGGAACAGACATACATACATACATAGGCTGATAATCACATTAACCTCCGTTCAGTCGGGTAAAAGTTACCACATCTTGTGTTCGCGTGTTTATGAACGCTACGGAACACGGACGATACATAATTTCGGGTTATCAAACAAATGTTGTCATGTAAAACTTCGAATTTGTTTGTTAACGTAAGAACTTTAACTTAAACATTTAAATCGCACACAAGGAAACTTACTTTGATAAAGTCCTTGCTGAACACCGGCAGGACGTCCCTTAGCATCGTCAATGTGTGCAACACCGTCCGGTGTCCAGACAGCAACGCCTCTGCTTTTATTTGCGACAGGCAATACTCTGCGGTCCTGTTGGATGCTGGGTGGAGTTTTGGGACCTGGGAAGTAAGCAAAACCTTTTTATTAGCCTACTACCCAGTATGTTTGTTTAGGGATGTTTGTTTGTAAAGGATATCCATCCGAAGCAAATCCGAAGTAAAATATCTACACTAATATATAAAAGTGAAACGTTGTCTATTTGTTTGGGGAGCTTTCACGCCAAAACGGCTGATCCTATTTTGATGAAACTTTGTGAATAGGTGCTGTCCAATATAGAGACCAACACAGGTTACTTTTTATCCCGGAAAATGGTAAGTTGCCACGGTAAAACTGGAAAATGTCGATGACTCACTGTAAGGAACAGTTGCCATGGAAACGAAATAATAACAAATCTGTCAAAAAGCATCAAGAGCGTGGTGCTATACTTTTGCATTGGTTTTTAATATCCTAAAACATAGCATGCTTTTTTCGCGATAAACTAGTCCGCGCGGACGAAGTCGCGAAGAATAATATTAACTGAAATATAAGTTAATAT
Organism: Alsophila aescularia; assembly: GCA_946251855.1. Lineage (NCBI taxonomy): Eukaryota > Metazoa > Arthropoda > Insecta > Lepidoptera > Geometridae > Alsophila > Alsophila aescularia. Next base: position 24,292,791 of record OX276385.1, read on the forward strand.
TTACTATGGACTACAGCGATATAGTTAGTAGCTCTACTTTGATTTGTTACAAATATGTATACAATATAGTATTATCAAAACTGTATAACGATATTGGTTATCCGTATCCATACCAATATATAAAAGTGAAACGTTGTCTGTTTGTTTGTTTGGGGAGCTTTCATGCGATAACGGCTGGACGGATTTTGATGAAACTTGGAATGGAAATAGCTTATACCCTGGAATAAAACATAGGATTTCATCCCGGAAAATTGTAAGTTTCCACGGGAAAACTGGAAAAATGTTTATTACTCGCTGTAAGAAACGATTGCCATGGAAACGAAATAACAAGTATGTAATAATATCTTAGAAGAACATAGGATGCTTTATCGCGATAAACAGTAGTCATCGCGGACGAAGTCGCGGGCGGGAAAACTAGTTCTGAATAAAGTTCTCGAGTTTGAAGCCAAGAAACAACGTGTACTTTTTGGTCCCATCTTGGGGAACCAAATGACCTGTTTTGAGGTAATTCTTTGATTGAACCTAAAAACCGACTTAGAATGGATTTACTATATAACTATTGAACCAATTATCATAAAATTTTCAGCCTGGAGGTCCACATTATATTAAAAAAAAACATCTTCAGCCTATATTTGTCCACTGCTGGACGTAGGCCTCTCCTAATGCGCGCCACTGAGCTCGGTCTTCAGCTGTCCTCATCCATTTTCTGCCAGCCGCTTTTCGCAGGTCGACACTCCACCTGGCCACAGGGCGTCCTACACTACGTTTGCATGGTCTCCATCTGAGGACTCGTCTACCTCAAGTTATCGGTTCTTCGGGAAATGTGACCAGCCCATGCCACTTTAGCTTGCTTAGCCTTCGAATATAAATCGATACACATAAAAAAAACATAAGCATTGAACAGTTTTTTTTTGAAGTCAGTTAAAAACTGTTTAATGTTCTCCGTTGAAAGCATGTTGGACATGACTTATCTTACCTTAGTTTTCTGGTCTTCAGAGGGAATCATGAAGCAACTGCCCCTTAGAATAGAAGTCAGAGCATGCTGGGCTGATTTCCTGACCTAAAAACCAAAATAAATTATTCTCAAGTAACTTTAAACTTTTGCATACATAACAACTAATAAATAATAATTATGTTAATAATTAACAATAAATAATACTACTAAAAATAATACTAGTAATATTACTTAATTTTATTTATGTTCTTATCTATGTTTTTTTTGTAATGTTGTGTGTTGAATAAATGTTTTTTCTTCTTCTTCTAATTTAAACGGAATGAGTATTAAAGTAATAGACATAGCGTTTCGGGTGCTCTTGCGGCTGCCCCGCTTCTGCAGCGCTTCGGGGATGTTTGTCGAAGCATGTGTAGATTGCTTCTACACAATCATGCGCAAACGGTGCAAATCCCTGGTGTGTAGGGTGCGGGGCAGCCGCAACAGTATTCTACGGGCATTTGCGGAACGTTTTGACTGTCAGTACGTGTACCACTGTGATATGGTTCACCTGACTAAAGTCAACTTATTGTTCTAAGTAAGTTTTTTTTTTCTTACAGGCTTTCGTTCCGTTTAAATTATAGATATACCATTATATACCTATTTATAGATATTTTTCGTTCATCCAAACGTTGTCATGAAGAGATCGTTATTAGCGATAAGACCGCTATTGTACCTATTTTCTAAGCGTTTTTCTACGTCAGTTTCTTTTCCTTAGTCTCAAATCTATACTTATAATAAAGCAATACGTATGAAAAAGTCTGTACAATGAAGATAATTTAAAAAAATGGTCTAGGTTACTTAAAATAAGCTACTGAACAAGAATATAACATTTTAAAATATCATGTGCGTCTGTCTGGTTGTTTGTTTGTTCGCGCATCACGTAAAAACTACTTGACCGATTGCAATGTGGTTTTCTAAATCCCTTCAGGCGTCAAAAAGTTTTTATCGATTGCTTTGCTTCATCTCATCGCATTGAGATACCAAGTAACCCAGTTTTTAAGTCAACCCTATGCTATTCAACAGTGAAAACCGCATCGCAATAGGTTCAGTAGTTTTTACGTGATGCGCGAACAAACATACAGACAAACACGATTTTTAAAAAAAAACCTTGTTCAGTAGCTTATTTTAAGTACGCTAGACCATTATTTTTGCCCATTTAAATTATCATCATTTACGAGTACTGTGCAAGAAATTGCAATTATTTTTTTGTGAAAATTTTGCTCAGTTCTCGTCACAGAAGCTTTGGTTTTTGAGATATTGGTACTGTATCAGCAGTTATCTATACTCATAAAGGCAGTAAGTACCTAAAAGTCTGTAAAATGAAGATAACCAAGGTTCTGGGCTCTACAGTTACTCTACGTTTACCATTAGGCCAATAACCTGCTCGTCCCGTAAATAATGTCTACAAAAAAAAAACGACGCGGAAAGCCTAGCAGTTGTGTAGACATAAAAAAATAACTCAAACAACGAGCAACCGTTTTGCACCGCGCGCTCTCATTGGTCAACTGTGAATCAGCAACTCTTCATCTGATCTATACTAACTTTTCGGCCTAATACCATAAGTCTGGTTGTTGCGACGGGACATCGATTGACTGGCGATCTTTAAAACCAGAGTTCAATTCCCAACTGGAGTGTTTACATTAAGCACATAAAAAAATATTGATGGCATATAACTTGAATATGGCCGAGCTGAGGCGGAAAGAGCCGAAAAGCCACGAGCGCTAGCATCGAGGAACGCTCGCGTCGCGGGACCGCTCGATCGCCACGCCAACAGTCGGCCTTACCCCTTCACCGTGTCATTAGATGTTTTCACATCAAAAACACAAACCTTAGGCTTAGAATGCAGTGCAAACGCCAACACCGAATCAAACACTTTCATTGTGTGCGAATCACCCCACAGCGCGTACTCTTGAGCGCGCAGCAACACAGACAAGCACCCTAAGGCACTCCTCAACAGTGCTCCGTTTTCACTCGTAGCATTCCTCTCTAGAATGTCAGTGAAGACAGTTGATGCATCAGAGAACTGCTTCCGGAGCACCGCTTGTGGTACTGATTTGATTCCCATGGAGAGAAGGGTTAGGGTTGCTACGAGGTTCTCTTCCAGTTCTGAGACTTTCAGGGCTTCCATCTGCAAAAAGGTAGGTGGCATTATTAAGTTGTAAGCAGGGTAGGCTATTGACACAGAATAAACTGGTGGCTCTGTGAGCTGTAGACCTCGCAAGCACAAACTGTATTGCAAACAATCTAGCGGTGTACAGTAGCGCCATCTAGTTACCTTATTGTACAACTAACATTAATAACTAAGGTGCTCCATTCCTCCCTAGTAGGTAAAGGGCTGAAACCTAAAACTGAGCAATTTACTGCATTTTGAGAAGTATTCTGCTCATCACGCCGAAGATCCTCATCAGATCACCAATTTTTTACGAGACCAACTAAAAGTACTACCTTTAAAATAAAAAATAACCGTCGAAATCTGAACTAATAATGCGAAGATATTCAGTAGCCCCCTTTATGGCTCCTTTTTGGGGGAAGTACCCTCCAACCAAAATCCCCAACGACTAATTTGAAAACTCGTTAAACCTGTATACCAAGTTTCGTCTAGATTGGTTGAGAAATGCGACCTGTAGAGGAGAACGGAGATCCGGAGAGCGCGCGGACTGACATTCGAAAGCATTTTTGCCCAAGCTGAAACGGAGACGCTTCGTGCTTGCTTGGTCAGTTTCTGGGATGTAACTTTTTGGCATTCTAAAGCGAAAAACACATACATCTCTTAATTAATATGAAGTACTTAGTTAATACTAGCTGCACCTCGCAACTTTGCCTGCATGCAGTTTTTGCCACCCCAGTTTACCCCCTCCAAGATGTAATTTCAAAACATCCTTTCGTATTGCACTCCTAGGATCATCATCAAACTATATCTGTCCACAGCTGGACGTAGGCCACTGAGCTTGGTCTTCAGCTCTCCTCCTCCATTTTTTTCCAGCCGTTTTTCGCAGGTCGTCCACCTGGCCACAGGGCGTCCTACACTAGGTTTGCCTAAACGTGGTCTCCAATCGAGAACTGTCTACTCCAATAGTTATCGGTTCTTCGGGAAACGTGACCAGCCCACTGCCACTTTAGCTTGCTTATCTTTTGAGATATGTCGGTTACCTTGGTTCTCCATCGGATATCTTTATTCTTCATAGCTCTTTCCATAGCTCGCTGAGCGATCTTAAATTTGTGGACTAGTTTGACCGTGAGTGTCCACGTTTTGACTCCATAGGTAGTAGGATGCACTGATCGAAGACTTTTCTCTTCAGGCACTGTGGTATGGACGACGAGAAGACATGATGGAGCTTGACATGATTGAGCTTGATGCTGCCCAACCCAGCTGAATTCTTCTTTTCCCTCTTTCTTTCATGAGTTCTGAAGTTATACCATCCTCACCGGGGGGGCCTTTCCCTTCTCAAGTTCTTTGAGCGACATCTCAATCTCGTCTAGGCTGACGTCGGGCAGTTCATCAGTGTTGTGGCGGGTCAGTATTACGCGGGAATCTACTGTGCTAGGTTCGGGTCTAGAAGCATGCGAGTCGTACAATCGGCCGTAGAAGTCTTCGATCTCAGAAAGGATCTTCAGCTTAGAGACAACGGTTGTGCCATTATTAGTCTTGAGCTTCGTCAGATGGGATCTACTGAATTGCTGGGCGAAGACTTTTGACCCCCGATTTTGCTCAATTGCCTTTTCTATTCGAATACACGCGTATTTGAGCATCGGAGTTCACATCGCACCAGCTTTCTGATTTTTTGATTGAGCTCCCTTTTTTCTGATGGTATGGCCTGCTGTTGCTCCCGTCGCTCGTCCATAAGCCGAAGAGCCTCATCCGAGATGTTAGACTTCATGCCCGTACGCTGCAGCTAACAAAATCTAGTGCCTTGCTCCCTAAGGATTCCCACAACTTTTTGGAGTTCCTCGTGCACATCATTTGTGGTTTCCAAGGCAGCAAATCGATTTTCCAATTTGAGTTGGAACTGTTCTGATCAAACAGCGGATTGGAGCAGCTTGGGTCGGAGTGCAAACTTCACCTTTCAAGACGGCATCTTTCAAGTTTGTGGTCGATATTCAAGGAGCCTGTGATAAGTTGGTGATCACTACCGGTATTAAACCTGCTGATCACGGAGACATCCCTGAATATGTGCTTATTGTCTGTCATGATGAAGTCAATCGCTAACTTTTGTTCTCATACACAAGCTCAGTGTTGCGCAGCGTGCAATGGAGAGAGCTATGCTCGGTGTTTCACTACGTGATAGAATCAGAATGAGGAAATCCGTAGAAGAACGAAGGTTACCGACATAGCTCTCAAGAGTTTGCAAGTTGAAGTGGTAATGGGCAGGCCATATAGTTTGCAGGACCGTTGTGATATTCATCATGAGGGTTTGCCCATGATCACCACGCTGGGCATGCGGGTTGGCGATCGCAGGGCATAGCTTCTTGCACCGGTGACGCTGCTGCCCGTCACCGGCCTGTGTCATTTGGCTACGCTTGTTTTAGGATAGTTATACCGCCACCTGTCGGTCACCAGAGCCTCGTTCGTTATCCAGCAGGTTGACCGTGTTGGCTTTGAGCACATGACACTCCTAGCTTACTCAAGGAATATTTCATCCAAATTTCAAAATTCTACATCCACCGGTTTAGGCTGTACATTGTCTGTCAGTCAGAAGTATGTCACGGTACTATTTCATAGGTAAAGATTACAAATATTTGTGCAAATTGTAATTTGTCAGGTTTTTTTAAAAGAAATTAAGTAAAAATATGTAGCTTACTTCTTCCGCCAAAATGTTAGTCAGACAAATGATGAATGGAAAAATAAAAATATAATATATTTTAAAAAAAACCTACTAACCAACCCTTACCATAAATGATTTTTTTATAAACTAAAAGACAAGACAAAAAAAGGAGTCAAAAAAGAAAAATAATATGATGAATGTATATACATTATATCCTATAGTACATCTCAAGGATGCACTCTCATCTACTCTTAATATAACTTAGCCTTGACTTACTGCCACACTCAGAGACTCAATTAACGCTAACACAAGCGATCAATTGTCAAAGCCATACTAAACAAGAGGTTTCATACTTTTTTAGTGTTTATTGGCATCTGTGAGTGCAGTAATTATGCCAATAATAAACTTAAATTATTCAAATTGCCTTCAACTAATCATTTATCCAATAGCTCTTTATTATTATTGACAGTTTTAAAGGAAATAAACTTCTCAATCTCAGTCAATTTTATGTTTATTTATTTGTTGTATGAGGTAGTATTGGCCTCTGGTGTCAGAGTTTGTCAGGCCGCCCGAGGGCCTCTGAAATGGCTTAACGTCTGCTATTAATGAATAACAGACGGGACCGACAGTTTAACGAGCCCACTGAGCTTGCCTTGGAGCGATAGAAAACCACGCATGACTCAGAAAAGTCATTGGTGCAGAGCCTAGGACCGAACCTGGTATCGTTGGATTCTAAGCTGCACTATTGAATCGGTGGGCTGCCATCGCTCCGTGAATTTTATGACTGTGATATGATTAAGCATTTTTACATTATTAAATGTTGTTCTTACCAAAGCTGCAAAGTATTCCGTAGTAGACTCTTTTCCTCCCTGCTCTTTAATAACCTCGGTAACTGCCGCTAAAACAGCCAACATCTCTTTGTGCAGGGTGTTGTTTGAATCAAACTTGTTTAGTAACCTGTGGAAGTTAAAAATATTATGTGTATTAATTTATATAACCTGCAGTCAGATCTATTATAGCCTCCATGACTTAAAATGTGCTACAAAACAAGAATACAAGGTATTTAAAATCAATACATAATATAAAACAAAGTTGCTTTCTGCTGTCTGTCCCTCTGTAATGGTTAATCTTTTGAATTACACAATGGATTTTAATGCGGGTTTCATCAATGGATAGACTGATTCAAGAGGAAGGTTTGTACAAACAGTTTTGTTTTGTTTTAATTTGTTGAAATATGACGATAATTGTTCAAGATGTCGGAAGAAATCAAGCCTTTTGAATTTGGAATGTTAAAGTTTTGTATGAAAACTTGCATAGATACAGGTATTTTAAAAAGAGTTTATTCGAAAACCAAACTAGCCACCATACGCAGAAGACAAAAAAGGCTCAATATCTACGTATCTTCTACAATCTGTGGGCACAATTGAAAAGAATGTGAAACCAAAAATGGTATTTGGTGATATTTTAACAGTTCTGTATTTTATCATTTTCAAAAAACACAAATATGTTGTCAAACTATTATTCCCCGAAACGGAGTGAAGTTTGAGTGTGCGAGAACTACTACTTTTAACTTATTTTTTTCTAAATGAAACCTGTGCAAATGAACCTGTATGAAATAATATGTTTATAAGCCTCGCAAATTAATGTTGGCATGGCACAGCCTATGATTATGATTTGATTTTAATATCATAGTTTTTTTAATTACAGCATGAATTGTTTTTTCCAGTAATAATCTCCCTTAAACCAGGACGGTCGCACTCCGCAACAAGTACAAATGTTATACCTACACTTTGAGGCCACAATATTGGGGTTAATTCAGTAGCCAAGCTTCAGTTGTCAAGCTGTGTGCTGAGCAATAAAGTACCTACTTACGTAAAGATTTTGTTAAATTTTATTCTTTTTTTAATTATGAGTACAAAGATGAAACCTAGTAGGTACTGCATAGCATTTGGATGTTTAAATAGTGATGTAAATGACGACTTGTCATTCTTTACGCTTCCAAATGATATTGAAAGCTAGTAATTGTAATAAGTACTCGTACCTATAATAGGTCCTAGTTATGTAGTTACCCATTGATATTTTTTATTACGTAGGTACCTTTTAGATATATAGGTAGATTTAGGATGTAGGTAGATTTTTATTTTTCACTCATTATTAAACATGGAATTCAGACGCACCTTTATTTATCAAAGTGCAATATGTACTTATTAAGATATAATCATAATCAACCAACGACACATAATATGTAGGTAGGTATCTCACTAAACATATCGGCATTCTAAAAACGGGATATTAAAAATGAGTTACTAGTACCTAGGTCTATTCTGATAAGAATGTCATTGTATGTAATAGAACTATCAAAATTTATAGTAATAAGTAATAACATAATACAGGGTGGCGCAATAGAACGTGCATATTTGAAAAAATAAAATAAAAATAAATACAAAAGGTATAGTCAAAATAAAACTAAGGTATTGTAAAGAAATAACTGAAGTTTATTTTTTAAAAATAACATCATCTAAATGATGACCCTCTCTACGATGGCACTCCTCTAATCGCAAACGGAAATTATTGAAAACTTTCTTCAGTAATGCTGGTGTAATTGTTGCCATTTCACCACGGATATTCTCCTTGAGCTGATCGATGTTTTTCGGATTATTGCTGTAGACTTTGTGTTTGAGGTATCCCCACAAAAAAAAAGTCAGGAGGCGTCAAGTCTGGACTACGTGGGGGCCATGGGATATCACCTCTTTTCGAAATCAGTCTGCCAGGGAACATCTGTTTCACAACCGCCATGGAGTTATTTGATGTGTGACAGGTAGCTCCGTCTTGTTGAAACCAAGTCCTAGAATTCACTATTCTTGAATTTTCAAGCTCTGGAGCCAAAAAACCTTCCAACATCGCAACATAGCGTTCGGTATTAACAGTGACGTTTTGCCCCCGCGTATTTTCAAAGAAAAATGGTCCAATTATTCCTCTACCAGAGATTGCTGCCCATACTGTCGCTTTAGGACTATGCAGTGGTTTCTGGTGCTTGAGTTTGGGATTCTCACTGTTCCAGTAACGACAATTTTGACGGTTTACGAACCCATTGATATTGAAATGGGCCTCATCGGAGAAAAGGATATTGTCATAATTGGAAAATCGATTAAGCATTTCATTAGCAAATGCGAGCCTTGCTCCGAAGTCAGACTCTTTCAATTCTTGTGTTAACTGCAGCTTGTAAGGATGCAGTTTAAGATCCAAGTTTAAAATTTGTTGCAAACTTCGTCGCGATAAGTGTAAGACAGACGATCTCTTGCGAGTAGACATTTGTGGATCTCCTCGTACCGACTGCATAACTTTCTCAATATTGTCGTCGGTCCTAGATGTTCTTGGACGACCTTTTGCTTGTGGTTTAAACGTTGAACCGGTGTCTTCAAAACGCTGTACCCATATTTTAATTAAATTACCACTCGGAGCTTCACTAATTTGCCGTAGTCCATATTCAGAACAATATAAACGCCTAGTAACGATGTATGAACGAGAGTTCTCGTAAAATGCGCGCACGCAAAATGCGCGACGCTTCCCGTCGAAGTGACTCGTAGTGACTAAAACTCCATGAGCCCGCCTACCCAACGACGCAGGCTCCCCCCGCCCGCGCACTTTGTACCCCGCAAAAAAAGATGATGCAATATGCACGTTCTATTGCGCCACCCTGTACATTAAGTATTCCTTATTTATTCTGTTACAATATCTAAGTCATATCATATCACAGCATAATGAATAGTACAAGAACCTAGTAATATTTTAATACAACCCTACCGAGTGAAAAAGTGACAGCGATTCTGAAATGGTTAGAGCAATGGAAGCTCTTGCGCGTAGTGATATGATACATTCTAGCCTGCTTGCGATGTGCGAGCACCTTCTAGGTAAATATAATGGAAAGCTGTGCGAGTTAAATTGCACTCTATTGCGTTGTAGCGAGGGTCGCTATGTATTTATATGACTTCACTCAGACATCCTTCTGTACTTGTACTATTATTTATTCTGTGCTTAAACTAAGCCAAAAGAGGATACACATGCCACCTTATTTATAACAAGTTAAGCAATGATTAGTAATACTGCGCACTACAATATTGTACTGCGCAGTACTAATTGACGTTCATTAACTTTTTATAAATAAGGCGGTTAATGTTTTTACAAAAGAGAGTTCATTACTTTTTGTAAAATCTTGTGGCACCTAAAGTTAGAATCCAATGATCCCAATTTTGGTCTTCAGATCCTCACCAATGGCACCTAAAGTTAGAATCCAATGATCCCAATTTTGGTTTGCAGCTCCTCACCAATGACTGCCAAGTTAAATGCAGATTTCCATCGCTGTGTGCTTTAGATGTTAAGCTGTCGGCCTTCATTGATTAATAGCAGTTGTTAAGCCAAAGTATGACAAAGGCCCTCGGTGGCCTGAAAATTGACACCAAAACCTGCACTTATCTTTTACCACAAGCACGCAATAACTTTACTTACTTGTTGAAACTAATATTCGAACACTGGCTCCAATCAGAGGCAAATGTTTGAAAAGTCTTGTAAGTACCAGATTTCATACTCGACGTGTATTCTGACTCGCTACCCTCATCTCCAGTTTTTACTGACATGTTCTCAAATTCCTTAGCAATTGTCAGATCATTCTCTGCTTCGGACTTTTGCCTTTTGTGTCCGTATGTAATCATAGCATCGTGCTTTAGTACCGCCTGTTGGGTCAATCCAGTATTGCCTAAAATGAAGAAAACATTGTGGTACATGACATGTGGCAATGAATAAGACATCTAAGGCGCTGCGAGAATTAAGCAGTTCAGAAATATTTAAACTGACTAGGGATAAATTAAAGCAAGATATAGGAAACAAAATAAAAACAAACCTAAATTCTCCTGAAAGAATCGAGACTTCGCCATCTCCCGGTACTTTTGTATCTTCGGGTTGGAATTGGAAGATTGTCCCTTCTGCCATCTTTTACCCTTTGCCTTGCCTTTGAGTTTAGACCTGAATTTTCCCATTTTTCTATTTCATTACACGATTTTCTTTTTAAAAACACACCGCACGTGGTGGTTGCGTTTTCCGAATTGAAGTTAGCCGCGTTTTGTTTGATGGATAACTCATGCTGTGGTTTAAATTGCACCAATGTGCGCTATGTGTACTATCAGCGTGCACAAAGTCGGATTAAAATGCGCATTTGAATAAAAAAAAAAAGACGAGAATTCCACGTCGGACACATGACGTCAGGAGTGACGTCATTTTGGTGTGCACACAACGCTCACAAAAAAGAGGTAGAGCAGCGTATGCGGTAACGTCAAATTCAATTGACATATGTCATTCTGTGTTAATATATTGTTGGAACTTCCGCCAGACTGCCAGTACATATAATAATGATTATATTCTTTTAGCAGGAGCAAACGAATTAAACAGAACTAAGAGAGAAATGAGAAAACTAAAAACAAAACAAAACAACAGTAGGTAGAACAGCTGACTCAAATGACATAAGCATGCAATCGTCGGTTTAATTTGTTAGCGTGCATATGCTGACCAACAATATAAACCGATCGTTAGCAGTGTTTGCAGTCTCAGCACTGTGAGTGCAATTTAAACCACAATGTCAATGGTGAAGGAAATGTCTTGGGGAAAATTCCTTACTCTATGGTGCTATGGTTTAAATTGCACCAATGTGCGCTATGTGTACTATCAGCGCGCACAAAGTCGGATTAAAATGCGCATTTATTCTCCACGTCGGACACATGACGTCAGGAGTGACGTCGTTTTGGTGTGCACACAACGCTCACAAAAAAGAGGTAGAGCAGCGTATGCGGTAACCTCAAATTCAATTGACATATGTCATTCTGTGTTGATATATTGTTGGAACTCCCGCCAGACTGCCAGTACATATAATAATGATTATGTTCTTTTAGCAGAAGCAAACGAATTAAACAGAACTAAGAGAGAAATGAGAAAACTAAAAACAAAACAAAACAACAGTAGGTAGAACAGCTGACTCAAATGACATAAGCATGCAATCGTCGGTTTAATTTGTTAGCGTGCATATGATGACCAACAATATAAACCGATCGTTAGCAGTGTTTGCAGTCTCAGCACTGTGAGTGCAATTTAAACCACAATGTGGGATAACTGCATAACTGGTATGTCAATGTCAAAAATTGACATAGTTTGTCAAGGGCCCGTACACTTAGACGTTCGAGGACGCACGGATCACCCGCGCGTACACTCGAAATCGTTCACGGCGTCGTCCGGGCGTTCGCCTGGGTCACCCGAAAAATAGTATGGGATAATAGGTTTAGTATGAAACTGCCACTTGACAGTTGTCAGTTCTATGTGGAAATCCAAAGCCGTTCACTGACTCTGGGGGCGCTCATTTACTATATTCGAGGACGCACGGATCACCCACGCGATCACTCGAAATCTTTCACGGCGTCGTCGGGCGTTCGCCTGGATCATCCGAAAAATAGTAGGGGAGGGGAGGAATAGTATGAAACTGACACTTGACAGTTGTCAGTTGTATGTGGACGTCCAAAGTCGTTCACTATCTCCGGATGATCGAGCGATAATCGCACGGATGATTCGAGCGTGTAAGTGAACACAGCCAAGGCAACCAACTTACTCTGCGTTCGAGATGATGAGATGGCGTTGTGGGCAGTTTCGAAATGTACATTTTTAACAAGCCGTTTTTTTTTTGAACATTTTCAACACTTTTGCCCTTTTTGCAACTTTTGTCACAACCGATCCTTTCCAAACCGAATGAAAAACGACCCTATGATTAGGGAAATAAAGTCGATTTTCCTATGTCAACAAATCAACTAAACATGCAAAAGGAACGGTGATCGAAAACAGTTCAGAACGCTAGATTGGCCCACAAGCTAATTTGTCCAAAGGGAACGGCAAATGTTTTAACAGTTAATTTAGCTATTTGCTACAAAACGAACGCCCTCATTAATGCGTGAGTGAGCGAACTTATGTATAATAATTATATTAATCTACAATCGTTCCTTCGCTCCATTCTACGCAAACATTAGAGATATTTGATTTGACATAAATCATTTCCAACAAACGGAACGCAATTTCTTTACATAAATTTTTCATTCAACTCTCGATTACCTACTTGTTTCATTGACGTTTTTGTTGTTTGTAAATAATAACTGCTGGAAATAGTACATAATGATGAAAACTCTCGCATTCCTCGATCGACCGTTCATTACGTAAACGTAACACTTTGCTCGCTAATTAGTTAAATGGCAGTGGTACTTAACCTAGTCCGTTTTAGTTTGAAGTTATAATTGTGTTGTTATTGAGCTATGAGACAGAATAATGCCTCCGTTTCTAAGGAAGAAAGCGACAAAGTCGTTCCCAGTTAAAGTGTGCACGCTAGATGCAGAATTGGAGTTCAACCTTGAGGTAAAATGCTATAAATACTTTGTTGTTGTTTGGGGGTAATTGTGTTGTAGGAATACAACGATTCTCTTGTGAGTCATGGGCACAGATTAATGGTTAGTAACGGGTCTTGGGGCTAGTGTGCTAATTCGATAACTTGTTAAATTAGTATTTATAATTACACACAATTTAGACTTGGTACTACCTGGCATTTCTTACTAATCTGTCATGGACATAATATCCTTTTTGAAAAATATATAATGTTAGATATAATCCTGTAATAGGTGAGGATTGGATTTATTAGCCCACCCAAAGGCTCAACTTTCCAAAAATTATAGGTGGCTAGAAAGATGTTTTTTTTCTAAGGTAGGCCTACACATAGTAAGCCTAAATCAGAAATAGCGTATTGCGATTCCCAATAGTTTTCGGGAAAAAATATTTTAATATTCCATAATTATCGATATTTATGCTATCCAAATGCACTTCACTTCACTTTACTTTTTGTTTTATAGTATTTGTGGAGTAGCCATACACTAAAACACTTTATAATAGCTAATTGGCAGTCAATTTAACTACTTTGCCAGTTAATTGACATTGATAGTGAAAAAAATGTTACTTTTTTGTCATTTTAGGTTAGGTTCTTTTAACTGTCCGTAGTATTGGCCATCTCTGTGCGATATCCTCCCCCCAAAAATCCTACGTCCCATTTCCTTTAAATCCCTTTTAACTTTTATAAATACTCCACTTGTAAATATTATCTTCAAATATATAAGTTCTAATAAAATTTAGTTATAAATATTAAATATATACCATACCATACCTACTCTATACAATATTATATTCAGATACATAATAATATAAATATACAGTAATAACATATTTCAACAAATCAATAAATAATCTACTTGGAGCTCTTCTATCCTCCCATATTTTACCGATTAATTTCTTTCTGGTATTCTCCCTTATTTTTTGGAATACAACTTATGTGACATTAGCGGAATTGTGGAATGGCAACTCCACAAATGCCATAAAACAAGAAGTGAAGTAGGTTAGGTTCTAAAAAGGTCACAGAACTGACACAGAGCACCCCAACATGAGTAGGTTAGGTTCTAAAAGGGTCACAGAACTGACACAGAGCACCCCAACATGAGTAGATTAGGTTCTAAATGAATCACAGGACCGACACAGAGCACCCTCATGCCATCTGGGCTGGTGGTCCCTACCCCTAGAGTGTATATAACAATTGCGGACCCAAAAGCTCGCGTGGGTGGTCCTGAGTGGAGCAAGCCCGTGAGGCCGAAGTGCAGCGAAGGGGGGAGGTGACTAGCGTAGCGAGACTGCAACTTCCGTAGTGGAGCGTAGGTCGAGTGGCCGAAGTGACACTCAGGAGTGACCTCGCGAGAGTTCTGGCGAGAGCCCAAACCGTAGACAAATTTCTATTCCATTTCCAACCTCCCCCACCCCTCCTGTGTCAACTCTTTACATTTTTTCAAACCTAATCAATATTTTTTTGTTCTCTTTTTCCTTTATCGCCATGCCCTCTCCAAAGGGGGAGGCTCCCCCCCCCCCCTCCCCCCACAACACAACCCCCCCTCCCCCCACAACACAACCCCCCCCCCCTCTTCCCTTAGCTATTTACGACTTGTAATTATTGGAAAGTCCTTCCATCCACTCCATGGGACTCAACTCAACTTGGCCAGTGTGGAGGATTATAGTCCAACACTGAGCAAAGTGTGTCCCAGTAGAGTATGCTAATGATACAATCATGCCGAGGCTGTTAGTAAGCCATATCTAGTACTAATTATGACATTATTTTCATAGATATGTACTATAATATAATACTTGCTCAGTATAGCAGTTGCACTGTGACCCCAGATAACAATTGAACTAAATGCACATAACTACTTGTCTACATACCACTTAAGTATGCATGTCATTGTCCAAGTATGCACATATTTAAAATACATAATGTAACTGATATAGACAGGAATGGTTGTAATTGTGTAATGTTGCAATATGATTATTGAAAACTGCTTTTCCACATCATTACTTGCATGTACTATTTATTTATGGTTCTTTTTTTGGTGCAAATAGTCCAGTCTTAAAGAAACTATTGAAACTCATTCTACTTGTTTAGTATAAGAAAAAAGAGCCCCTAAACATGAAAGTTAAATTTAAATTGTACATATGTTTTGGAGGCAAGGTGATCTGGTTTCTCAAGATTACCATTGATAGACAGGTGATGTTGATTTTGGCTCAATAGCAAAATTACTTTAATATAAGTTCACCTTCCACTGCAAGTGGACTGGGCTCAGTCCTGTACCATAGACATCTGCATATTACTCAGTAATCTAGACAGGTTTTTGATGAACGTCGAAATGAGAGCATTTGATTATCGCCATTTTGGTGCTGATAGCAGTAGTGAGCAGCCAAGGAACTAACGTACTTGAACTATTATTTTTATACAATGTTAATTTAAGTTCCATGGACACTCGCTGGGGGTGCTTTGAATCGGCACAAAGTATGGCAAAGCCAATCCATAGATATAGAGATCAGTGGTCTGTACGGACTCTGTCTAATTCGCAACAGCAAAATTCTTATTAAAGTAAACTTCTGTGGAATTATTGGTGGTCCATTCCGTTTTCCTATGCCAGGATATTCCAACATATTATTATTTGAATTTGTTAACTCATTATTGTACAGATGTTCCATGGTTTAAATATAATTTTGTCCACAGTGGCGAGCCACAGGGAGAGATCTCTTCGATCTAGTATGTCGGACCATAGGGCTGAGGGAGACGTGGTTCTTTGGACTGCAGTTCGAAGATACCAAACACTTTATAAGCTGGCTGAAGTTGGATAAGAGAGGTAATTACATCATTTGATGACTGCTTGCTCTAATGACCCTATTATCCCAGTGGAAATAGTAATTAAATACACCATTTAATGTAAAGTGCTGGTCTTTATTTTAGATTTACAAATTGACAACTTTTTTTCCTATCTGTAAGTAGTTTATAACCAAATGCTATCGAAGTAACAACAGCTCCCGAATATATACATAACAGATCCTAACTACGAAATTAAACGGTTGTGGGTTCGATTCCCGCAAGTTTCAATAATTTGTGATGAGCAGAATTTTTTGTTTCCGAGTCATGGATATAATAGTGGTATTTATGTATGTTTGTCCGTTATCTAGTGCCGATAGTACAGGATATCCTAGTTTGAGGTTAGGTAAATGGTGTAAATTGTCCCGAATATACTTATATTTATTTATTATCACTTAAGCTGGTCAAACTACAACTAGTGGCTTTGTGAGCTGTAGACCTCGTGAGCACAAACATTTTTGCAAACAATCTAGCGGTGCACAGTAGCGCCATCTAGTCACCTTGTGTAAAAATAACATTAATAACCAAGGTCCTTCATCAATCAATAAATGGCTGATTCCACTGGTAGAAACCTAAAAGTGAGCAATTTACTGCATTTTGAGTAGCTATTCTGCTCATCACGCAGAAGATCCTTATCAGATCTTGACCAATTTTTTATGATACCAACATGGAGTTACTACCTTTCAAATAAAAAAATAACCATCGAAATCTGATGTAATAAGGCGGAGGTATTTAGTAGCCCCCTTTTTCCTTTTTTTGGGGGGGGGGGGGGTACCCCCAATCAAAAATGCTCAATGACTAAAATATTCTAAAAATTCGTTAAACCTGTATAACAAGTTTTGTCTAGATCAGTTGAGAAATCGTAGAGTAGTGGTGGCCAAGGAGTGCCATTATGGCACCCAGCATGGTGGATTATGGCACATCCTCTCTCTCTAGAAGGCCTGTCCGAGCTGTGGGAATGTAAGAGGCTGATGATCAGAAAATCTTTTTAACCCCAGAACGCGTAAAGAGAGGGGTGTCATAAGTTTAGGGTGTCTATATCTTTGTGTGTCTGTCTGTGGCATTGTAGCTCCCAATCGAATGGACCTATTTTTATGCGTTTTTCTGTTTGAAAGCTGATCTGATCTAGATGGTTCTTAGCTATAATGGAGTTACATAATTAATTAAAAACGAATTAACCCCCCCAGTGCAAGACCAATGCGTTTCCCAAATGCCGGGCACTCCGTTCATGCTGCTCTGCAAGCTGTATCCCGAAGACGTGGCCGAGGAGCTGATCCAGGAGGTGACGCAGCACCTGCTGTTCCTGCAGGTGAAGCAGGCCATCCTCAGCATGGACATCTACTGTCCTCCCGAGGCGTCGGTGCTGCTCGCCAGCTACGCGGTGCAGGCCAAGGTAGATAGATTTGTGGTTAGTGCCAATTTGATATTCAATATAATACTTTTGTTGTTGTTGAGTTATATGTTTAGGTATGTAGGTATTTTTTGACGCAGAATTGTTGTAAAGGCAGGCCATTTAGGTAATTTTTAAAGCCGTCAAAATTATATTTCATTGATACATCTTTCGTTGATTTGTGTGTTGTGGCGATAACTTAGAATTTATCATTTCATGAAATAGTCGATAATTTCATGATATGGTTCTATTTCATAAAATGGCCAGCTAAAATTTACCATATAGTTGAAATATCTATGTTTAATGATATTTTAGTCCACGTTTGCCTCATTAATGTAGGATTTTAGAAATACCAAAGGTGTTCAAACAAATAGGTTTTCAAAGCTAAAAAAAACACGAAGACGTTGTGGGAACTTATAACGGCTAAGTCGGGCTTCTGCCTAGCGCCTCTAGCGTTGGATAATGTAACTATTTTCCGATATGATCTCTATTGTTTGACCATATCATGAAGTATCCGTGCGTTTAGCTGTTCATATCGTCAAACGCTAATCATTCATTCATTTCATTGTGTCACCGATAATTTCCGTACACAAATTTTTCATGATGTGGCCAACCATTTCATTAAATGATCAATTTTACGATACCCCCACGACATATGGTTATAGAAAGGACAAAAATATAAATAACTAGCGACTCGTCCCGATTTCGCACGGGTACCTAAGGGTTTCCCTTTATTTGTACACAATTCTACCCGAGTTTTGGTTGACTAATTTGAACAAAAAACTGTTATTGTGACTTAACTATAATAGTTAGACATACAGCCTCACGGACTTTTTTGTAGGTAATGATGAGTACTATTCATCTATTTATTTATTCATTTAATAATGCCAACATGTAGACAGACAGTTGTTACAAAGATGTCTTATTAGTAACTAATATATGTACTATAAACATGTATTACCAAAATTATTTTATATATCAGTAGTTTTCACAGCGCACGCCTATAATGACTTTTATTTTTATGGACAAATGTACTTGGCTTACATTAATGCAATTTTGGTAGATATCACAACTTAAAAAAAAAATGTACCCATAGCCCTTGTTACTCGCTGATAATGTAGTTTTCTATAGGTGAATTATATTATAAAATTGGTTATGAATTTTTTGAGTTTATTCATTACAAACTGTTTTTTTTTGTAGCTTTTTACGTTTTTTTTAATGCATTGTCATCTATTTGTTAGCTACCCTGACAATTTCAGCTGGATAACTAATTGGGAAGTGCTCGAAATTTGAGTTGTAATATTCCAGGACACAGAAATACATATATAAATATATTGGGACAATTAACACCCAATTACCTAGCCCAAACGAGGATACCCTGTACTATGGGCACTAGATAACGGATAAACATACATAGATACGAATATTACATCCATGACTCGGAAACAAACATTTCTGCTCATCACACAAATGATTGCACCTTGCAGAACTCGAACCCACGACCATTTTGATTTCGGAGTAGGTACTCTAGGCACTAGACCAACCGGCCGTCAAATATGATCGAAGTACATACATACATTAAAAAATGGTACCTTGTCAATATATACCGCGGTATATATATTGACCTTGATTGACCAATCGCGTGTCAGCGGGCGGCGTTAACTGACCTTGACTCGACCAATCGTGTGCTATTATTTTGAGCACCAAATCGCCGAACCAATGCAATAGACGTGGAAAGAGTGTGAGTGTTTCGTTGTATTGCTGTTAGTTGGTATGCGTAAGTGGGTCCACTTTTGAAGCGATAGCTGTACGAGAATTACGATTCCTATTTTTTTCCGCACTCATGGTCATTTCTCTAGGTTAAATGTACTCTATGTACTAGTCCAAGGTGCGATGGTGGCCTAACGGTTCTATAGTGCAATTTAGAATCCAATGATACCGGGTTCAAAACCTAGGCTCCGCACCATTGACTTTTCTGAGTTATGTGCGGTTTTCCATCGCTCCGTGCTTCGGAGGGCACGTTAAGCTGTCGGTCCCGACTATTATTGATTAATAGCAGTCGTTAAGCCATGTCAGAGGCCGTCGGGAGGCTTGACAAACTCTGACATCAGAGGCCAGCACTACCTCATACGACAAACAAAAACTATTCCAAGACCTAAAATACCAATATACCAACATTTGATCAAAATTCTTTCAGCCGTTAATTTTTTTTTTATCGATTGCTCGGCTTCTACTCCTTGGATTCAGATATCAAGTACACTAGTTAAGTTAAATCAAACCTTAAGCTATCTAACAGTGAAAACCGCATCGCAATCGGTTCAGTAGTTTTTACGTGATGCGCGAACAAACATACAGACAGACACGAATTAAAAAAATGTTATATTCTTGTTCAGTAGCTTATTTTAAGTACCCTAGACCATTTTTTTTAAATTAATTTCTTTATACAGACTATTTCGTTCCTATTGCTTTATTATAAGTATAGATATACCTAGCGGCACGTAAGTCTAGCGGTGAACGAAACGTGGCGGGGTCTTGGCACAGACAGTTTTCGGGATAAAAAGTATTCAACATTTTAACACATTATATAAACTTTGACTGTGCTAAGATCCCCGTCACGTTTCGTTCAACGCTAGACTTACGTGCCGCTAGCTATATATTCGTAGCCTAGAATCACGAAATTTGGCAAGAAGCATTGTCTTATAACACAAGTAAAGGGAAAATTCCAAAAACCGTAAATTTGAAGTAACATCACTTATTATTTTAGTTTTTTTTCCTTATAAACTTATTTGCAGTTGGTAAAAAGGAACTTTCGGTGCGCGAGTCCGGCTCGCACTTGGCCAGTTTTTCTCTTGTAGTTAAGCCACAAATATGCTATGTGCTGGTATGGAGCTTTGTGTTAAACACCTACTTTGTTGCGAGGTGAATGGCCGCGTTGAAGCAATGTGAAGGAACTCATAATTTTTAATTGTATAGAAAAAAAAACACTTTTCTCTGAAAACAATGTAGGTAATGTTTATATGATTTTAGCATTAACGCCTTCTTAGAGAACATATCTAATATTTTTTGAAACGAGAAATTTGAATCACGGACGGGGTTCGAACTCGCATCATTCCGCGCGGCACATGCCTTTACCAATTCGGCTACCGTGACAAGTACTACGTCATTCAAATTTTTCGCTTAGTTTGTAGTTTTCTGAACTGACCAACCGAACACGGCTAATATTGCAATTAACTTCGTGTTGTAAAGATAACGCCTCCCAAATTTATTGTTTATATGATTTTAGCATTATTAACGCCTATTAAATATAAATAAAACGGCTAAAAACTCACGAAATAGAAGATCGGAAATACTCCGACCTTGCGAGCATGGATCTTGTCGATCGATAAAATTCGATAAATTTATCGACCGGTAAACAGTTCTTTTTTTATCAATTTTATCAAAATGCGGTAGCCTGGATCTAGCCTCTCGGTAAATTTTATTGATTCGATAACACGTCGTGAGTTTATCGATTTAAAAAATGGCAACTCGTGGACTATGCCATATATCAGATAGACGACTAATAGTCTTTGAGAGTTGATAGAACCTACAACAATGATTATACAGGTAGTTTTTTAGACTGAGTACCTACTAGGTACCATTATAATTAGAGCATTAGACACAATCACAACAAAAGATAATTTCTGGAAATAGAAAAAACGTAACTAAGTATTTTGGTATTATTATGTAAAGTAGATACTACAACATGCGCAGGCAGTCCATGATCGACTCCTTCTCAAACGCCCTCAACATCTTGAATGAGGGCGAGGGAAATTTCCTTATAATTTCTAAAAATAATCTGAAAATGCTGTTCTTCCAGATCGAAAGGATCATTGGCATCCCTGAAACTTGCCTCACGATGTTCTGACACCTCCACGTTTTGGCTTATAATCCGAAAAGGAATTTACAAAAAAAAGTTTGTCGTGTAACTTTGGAAAGCCGATAAAATTCGATAAATTCGGTAAAATTACCGACATTATATCGACAACAATTGTCAAAAATAAGATTCATGCTTCCTTTTGTTGATATAAATCTATATATTAAATATGATTTATCGAATTTATGACGTTGACGATAAGTACGTTCCGTGCTACTGAACTCGTATTATCGAATATTAACGTGAAACTGAATTAAAAAAAGTCGGTAAATTTATCGATCGATAAGATCCATGATTGCACTGCAGTTTCGGACTATTTAGAAGTCCTTCATCTGGAAGTGTTATGTCGACAAGCCGCGACGAGCGCTACGAACGTCAGCACGCAACTGACGACGCGTGCGTGGCGCGGGCGGCCCAGTTAATTATTAACGCGGGTTATTAACGCCTGCTTAGCGAGAACATATCTAATAATAGAAAATTATTAGATAATAATGTAGGTAACAAAGGTTTTAATTTCTTCATATTTATTTTCTTAGTTGTCTCTACAAATTGTTTAGAGATCGCAGTGATTTAAAGATGTTTCTCTGCTTTATTCAATACTGTGTCAAAAATACTGGCATTAAGTTTTCAATCGGGTTTTTGTACTGATACAATAATTAGTTTAAAGACAAGGTTTCAAAAAAAGACGGATACCACTCCGCCAAATCGAAATTGAAGCACTCAAGATATGCCAATCCGCTCGTACGTACAAGCCTCACGCACACACACCATGTTATGCCGATCCGCAGCAAGATCTCGACCTTGTTAGTCGTGCTAATTCTGTTAAGTTCTCACGAGGCGATGTGGTCTCCATCTTTTTTTAAAACAATACCTATTTATGTAATTTCAAACAAAAATTTCTCAAGAACAAAGCAAGAAGTGCGATTCAGCTAACAAACCGGAACGTGATCGCAGCGTGATCGTTATCTACGTTTCGGTGTGGACATACATAAAAAAAAAACTAGGTAAATGTGGGGGATGAAGGTTTGGGGAAGTGAGGGAAGGTTGAGCGAAAGTGAGGGGAGGGTAGTAGAAGGAAGAAGAAAAAGGGAAAAGGTGGGGGAAAGTAAAAAAGGGTGGAGGAAGAGAATTAAGGGAAGGGTTAAAAGAAAGGGGGGAAGGGTGGAGGAAAGGACGACAATTTCACTTTCCCCCAACCCTTCCCCTTTTCTCCCACTCTGCCCACACCCTTCCTTTCAGTCTTCCCCCACTTTGCACCAACTGCCCCACTTCCCTCACCCTTCCCCGACATCCCCCACTATTCGTCTACTTCCCACTACCCTCTCACTTCCCCAAACATTCCCCCAGTTTTTTTTTCTTCTAAGTATGGCCACATTGAAAGGTAACGATCGCACAGCGATCACGTTGCGGTTTGTTAGCTGAATCGCACTGCTGGACGTGAATCGAAGTCTTTTCATGTGTATAAATATGTATTTTTTTGACATACAACTTCACCACGCAAATACTTCACTCGTTCAAGCCACTCTCTCGTTTGGCCTGCAGTACGGCGACTACGACGAGAGTGCGTACAAGCCAGGCATGCTGGCGAGTGAAGACCTACTCCCGCAGAGAGTGATAGACCAGTACCAGATGACGCCGGAGATGTGGGAGGACAGAATCAAGATCTGGTGAGTACTTTTAAAACGAAAGCAAAAAGCTAAAACCTTCGATCAATATAAAATAATGAATGGATGGGTCCGAGCGGCGGATTTTTGAAGTCTATATAGTGAGCGCCGGCGCTCACTTGGTCTCAGTCGGTCTCTGTCCGTGCGAGGCGAAACACGTTCGCGATCTTTCCGCACACCCCTTGAGACAGACCACTGGATATGGATGAAACTGTAGTTGGAATAATTAATCTTCTGTACGTGATAACTCCCGTTTTTGTCTTTTAAAATCGTTTTTTTTTCTTTTCTCTCCTGTAAATTAAATTCGTTACATCATTTTCGTTACAAATGCACGATAAATACTTATGTTAAGTGTTGAAGTAGATATATGTCAACAAGACTCCGATTGTTGACTTGTTATTTTTGAGCAAGTTGTGGACAAGACCCTGCCATTCATTTTATATTGTTCGAAGGATATAATGGAAGTCAACATCTATCATCAGCCTATGTTCGTCCACTGCTGGACGTAAGCCTCACCTAGTGAACTCCACTGAGCCCGATCTTCGGCTCTCGTCATCCAGTTCCAGTTGTTATGCTTACGAGGATGTAAAGGGTCTCGAAGGGTCGTTTCTGCGAATGGTCAAAATTGCGAAGGTTTATTGCTGCCACTAGCTGCCAGCCATTTTGCATAATGACCAAATGGTCTTCTTCTCCGTGATAGGGTACATTTTATCATTTCAATCCACTTGGACCAGTAAGTGGCAACTTCTGTGTATTTCTTCTTTTTACCCGACTACAGCAAAGCAAGGAGAGGGTAATAAAATTAACGGTCTATGTATGTATGTATGTGGGGTTGTGGATGTTCTACTTATAGCGTCGCCCCTATTGGTTCAATTTTGACAAGCGAGGTGTCAATCGATTCGTCTTTAGGTATTGAGTGTCACAGGCTACTTTTTTACCCGAATTCGGCAAGGCAAAAGAAGGGTTATGTGTTCAAACTAAAAACTTGATCCGATTTTGACAAGCGAGGTATCAATCGATTCGTCTTCATCGCAAGAGTGTTTTAAGCTATTTTTTACCCGACCGCAGTCGGGTTTTAGTATTTGAACCTATGTATTGTTCTGTGTGTAACCAGTACACAGATAAGTTTCTACCAGTGTACCAAGTGATTGAACCGATATTTAGAAGCAAAACGCGTCGATGAAATCTCTAAAACAGTTCAGAAAGAAGTGTTTTAAAAAATCAACATCTATCTTTGCGATCAGTACAAGAATAATTGAAGAAAAATTAACAAAATTATGTCTCTAGCTACAATTAGAATACGTTTACCCCAACAGTTGTCGGTTCTTCGAGAGATGTGTCCAGCCCGTTGCCACTTCAGGTTGCTAATTCATTGAGCTATGGCAGTTACTTTGTTGATCACCTGTGATCTGTCTTCGTCTGTGGTTGCCATTCGAGAACCTTTCTTCCACAGTTATAGGTTCTACTATGTGGCCTGCCCATTGCCACTTCAATACACGCTAACGCTTCGTATAGTCGCTTGTATACTATTGTGTAATTGATGTATTTGGTGTTCTTGCCAGGTATGCGGACCACAAGGGCATGTCGCGGGATGAAGCAGAGATGGAGTACCTGAAGATAGCACAAGATCTGGACATGTACGGCGTTAACTATTTCGCTATAAAGGTAAGCCATTTTATCCACATATCTCCAGATTTCGACTCAAAGTTAGCAATTTCGACCAAACAGTTGTTTTTTTTTTGTATGTTGGTAGTTCAATAGTGACCCTTTAAACAATTTGTAATGATAAAAAAAAAAATAACAGACTAGCTTAAAATTTTTAATCGAAGTATAATATTCTTCAAAGTTTGACGGTCCCTTACTTAAGATAAAATATTTTTCCAAAAAAATTAAATCGACTTCGTAATATAAATGTTATTTTGTAAACAACCACTAAAAAGAATGAAATAATTACAATTGAACCAGAACAGTATCACTTTTTCAAAATAACCAACGTAATAATAATGCATAAATACAACATAAGATAAGAAAGAGTTTTTTGAAGGTTATTAATATGGTTGATCTGATTCAAAAAGATAATGTTTTAAACGGCTTGACGTGCTATATAAAACAATAAGCTTTTAAAGTAATTATCTACAAAAACTTTATCATTTACTAGATTGCTGTATTCGTATCAATCGGTTTGTGAACGTGTGAAAGTCAAAATCTACTCGTGTGAGTCTCTTGTTTTGTCTCTTCTGCGTTTCGTGTTTTGTATGAGGGTGCGTCATAGACAACTGCATATTACTTCGTACGTAGATAGGTATGCATTAATTTTGTAAATATATTAGATTTAAATGATGCCTGGGTTTGGCACCGCCTTCAAAAAACTCTTTCTTATCTTATGTTGTATTTATGCATTATTATTAATTTATTACGTTGGTAATTTCGAAAAAGTGATACTGTTCTGGCTCAATTGTAATTAATTCATTCTTTTTAGTGGTTGTTTACAAAATAACATTCATATTACGAAGTCGATAAAATTTTTTTGGAAAACTATTTTATTTTTTATTTTTATTGGCCTAAAAAAACATCGGAAAGAATATATGCCAAAGAAAATAGTAGACACTCACTCACTTTAGTGAATGAAACCTACATATATAACAACTGAATTAGTTTTTTGAGCATTTTCCATCATTTTGTTGTTGCGTTCCTGTGACTACCTTCCTGCTCCATCATCAGACCCTTGATACCACATTAAACCAGTCATGATCTCATCAAAAGAACTCGACCCAAACTCGAAAGGATTCCATCATCCGATTGTGTAGTTATTTTAACTACTACTACTACTACTGCAAATACTACTACTACTACTACTACTACTACTACTACTACTACTACTACTACTACTACTGTAGTTTTTAATTGTCATCAGAACTGCACCCATGTGCAAATCTTCAGCATCTTTGGACATCCTTAAATTGTTCAAAATCGACTTGCAATCCAGTCCTAAACATTATTAAACAAAGAATTAAATTAAAGCTTGTTTAAAGCTATTAAACCAATTTTCATGAAATTTATACAGTTCCACACTAGAGGTCTTCTTACTCAAGTAAAACCAATCATCTATTCAGTTCAGAAATCCCAAGATATTAGAGAACATTAACTATAAAACAAATTGATTTTATAATAAAACACTGAACCAATTTTGATGAAATTTGATGGACTACAAATAAAGTTTACCCTTTTTAATAAAAAAACAACCATCGAAATCTGTTCAGAAATCTCGGAGATAAATACAAAATAAAGGCAATATAAACACAAAATCGAATGGATTTTACTCAACAAAACTATTTATTCTCGAAAAACTATTTTCCAATTTTGATACAATTTATATGGGACCATTTAGAAAGTAAAATCTTTAAAATCGGTCCACAATTGACGGAGATATCGACCGACATACATAAAAAAAAAG
The DNA here is from genome assembly GCA_946251855.1 of Alsophila aescularia. Taxonomy (NCBI): domain Eukaryota; kingdom Metazoa; phylum Arthropoda; class Insecta; order Lepidoptera; family Geometridae; genus Alsophila; species Alsophila aescularia. Next base: position 24,319,266 of record OX276385.1, read on the forward strand.
AAACATACATACAGCCGAACATATAACCGTCCCCTTTTGTAAAGTCGATTAAAAAACTTGGGAATAGATTTTTGTTCTGTTTCATGGGGGGCTATTCGGGTGCCCCTGGGAGTGCTCTACGTCAGATCTCTCACTACTTCCTAGGACACCGTATATATAAATAAAAAACTATTAGTAAAAACTAATACGCTTTTATAACCCAAAGGGATTCGCAACAAAATGAACATGCTATGTAATTGATTCAAAAATCCTAGAGATACGAGTAAACATACACAAAAAAATTAACATGCTATGTATTTGATTCAGAAATCCTAGAGATACGAGTAAACATACACAAAAAAATAAACATACTATGTAATCGATTCAAAAATCCTAGAGATACGAGTAAACATACACAAAAAAAATAACATGCTATGTATTTGATTCAGAAATCCTAGAGATACGAGTTAACATACAAAAGTCGAATTTATTACCTCCTTCTTTTTTGATTCGATTAAATACTGAAAAACTAGCACAGCTCTGCCTATAAGAGACCAACCTAGTGAAATACGTTTGTACGAAAAGGTGTTTTTTTATCCGTCTGCGGAGGGTTGTGTTTGGGCTGTATGTATGTATAAGTTTTTTACCCGTCTGCGGAGGGTTGTGTTTGGGCTGTATGTATGTATAAGTTTTTTACCCGTCTGCGGAGGGTTGTGTTTGGGCTGTATGTATGTATAAGTTTTTTACCCGTCTGCGGAGGGTTGTGTTTGGGCTGTATGTATGTATAAGTTTTTTACCCGTCTGCGGAGGGTTGTGTTTGGGCTGTATGTATGTATAAGTTTTTTACCCGTCTGCGGAGGGTTGTGTTTGGGCTGTATGTATGTATAAGTTTTTTACTTGTCTGCGGAGGGTTGTGTTTGGGCTGTATGTATGTATAAGTTTTTTACCCGTCTGCGGAGGGTTGTGTTTGGGCTGTATGTATGTATAAGTTCCGTTGGCGGGTCCTACAGCCTAAACGGCTTGATAGATTTTGATAAATGAGGTATCATTGGATTCGTCTTAGAGTGACATAGGAAATATTATTAAGTGTCAAGAAAACTAATATGGCGGCTTATAGCTGACCTGGCGAGTACTTGCAGTCGTTTTTAAAAGCTTTTATTTAACTTGCAATGTATGTATGGTCAAATCTTGCAAACTGAATTAGAACCACTTTTATCCTACAGAGTTGAATTTTGACATGTTGGTTCAATTCCAATTACAATGCATTTTTATGGTAAGCATGATGAAGGAACAGCTCCAGATAAAGGAACTCTACAACGGTCAACAGCACAGTCACGAAATGTTGTTTACGCATTTTATTATGATAGCCGGTTTGAAGTTTTACCATGACATGGTTGCTGCACTCCGGGTTGGCTCCTGACTAGGTTACTTCTCAACGGTTAACAGCATAGACACGAAATGTTGTATACGCATTTAATAGTGAAAGCCCGTTCTAATTTTCATCGTGACACGGATACTGCATAATTTTTTTTATGCTTTAGCCGTCTCTCTACAAAGACTTTATCAGACGGCCCTTTATCTTGCAGAACAAGAAAGACACCGAGCTGTACCTCGGCGTGACCGCGCTGGGGCTCAACATATACGAGAAGGACAACAAGCTGACCCCCAAGACCACCTTCCCCTGGTCCGAGATCAAGCACATCTCCTTCGACGACAAGAAGTTCGTCATCAAGTTCGTCGACAAGTCTGTCAATAACTTCATATTCTTCTCGCCTAAGGGGATGAATAAGCTGGTAAGATTTGAATCTCGCCTAAGGGGATGAATAAGCTGGTAAGATTTAAATCTCGTCTATGGGGATGAATAAGTTGGTAAGATTTGAATCTCGCCTAAGGGGATGAATAAGCTGGTAAGATTTGAATCAAACCTTAATTCCATCTATACCTATATGAAAGTATTTTAACAAAAATACATATTCAAATTAGGTATCAGGGGGCAGAAATCTCCTCCCCAACCCCCTCCACCCCCACCCTCCCTCAACTCCTGCCCCTCGATTATATATATTTCCCCGTTAGACTACCATCGCTCTTAAAAATTAAAAATGTATTGCCAATACAAATATACAACATAGATAAGAAAGAGTTTTTTGAAGTGGTCACAGTCAGTATTATACAGTCAGTGGTTAAGACAATGAGGTCGAAGATAGTAAAAACGATAATTCTAGAATGAAAATGGCTCTTGGAGACTGCTAGCAAAACACCCAGCAGTTTTCCTGCTTGTATTCTTCCTTACTATTGGTATTTATTTTTCATTGAAGTTGGAGCTGATGAAAGTTGGGTATTGTGACTCAGGTCAGAGTCATTGGGTAGAGCCATTGTGGTAGAAAAATTTGCCAGCCTAGAGACACTGCGTTACCGTGTCCTAGCTGTTTCCGGGATATGCCACGAGGAGGCTTCTTCTATTCTTGGTATTTATTACCCCAGACCTCCCATCGCTAACGGTGAACATCATGATGTTATTCAAAAATATGTCTACCTCGGGCAGAATGTGGCGATTGGATAGAAACAACTTCGATAAGGAAGCCGCTAGGAAGATTCAGCTGGAATGGGCAGCATTTGATAAACTTCGTCAAGTCTTCTCGTCGTCCATACCGTGCATCCTACCAATTGACCTACGGAGCTGAAACATGTACTGAGGAGGCTGGTCCATAAGTTTGAAGTCGCTCAGCGAGCTATGGAGGGAGCTATGCTCAGTTTCTTTAAAGGTCAAAATCAGTAATAAGGTGATCCAACAAACAATCAAATTACCGACATTGCTCAGAGAATTAGCAAGCTGATGTGGCAATGTCCTGGGGTACACGAGTTCTAGAGTGGAGATCGCGTTTAAGCAAACGTAGTGTAGCGCGCCCGCCGGACAATTGGTGTGACGACTTGCGAAAAACGGCTGGCAGGAACTAGATGTGGCTCAGTGGCGTTCACTAGAAGAGGCCTACGTCCAGCAGTGGACGAATATAGGTTGATGTTGATTATTGGTATCGCAAACAGTCTTTCAAACAACGTTTTTAAATACCTGTGTATAATGATTTCCAGATATTAGACCTATGCATCGGCAACCACGACCTGTACATGCGGCGGCGGAAACCGGACACGATGGAGGTGCAACAGATGAAAGCGCAGGCCAAAGAAGAGAAACAGGTACGTTTTTACTCGACTGAGGAGGGTTTTGAGGAGCCTAGATGCTGTAGGATGCGTTCCCTCAGGAACCATTTTTTTTTTCCAGGATAAAAAGTAGCTTATGTGTTAATCCAGAGTATAAGCTACCCCTGTACCAAATTTCATACGACTCTCAATTTCATCTTGATCACGAGAGTGCTATAGGATATATGATGTGTCAAGAAAACTAATATGGCGGCTTAGAGCTGCAATGTTGTATTTCCGATTGAACAAAACATTTGCTAAAACTATCGACTGAGGTATCAAAATGCAGGTCTTTAAAAGACTATTACAAAATATACAACTCGTATAACTAAACAGTAGCAATTTTATTTTAAGCTTCTTACAAAATTTTCAATTTTAGATTGTTCCATGTTAATACTATAGTCTAATGTTGCGATTGCAACTATTAAAGTAAAGTAATATATGTAAGTAAAAAGGAAATATTAAATTTATATAAATACTAGCTGCGCCCCGCGGTTTCACCCGCGTCCCTCAGGAACCATACTTTTTCCGGGATAAAAAGTGGCTTGTCTGTTAATTCAGAGTGTAAGCTACCCCCGTACCAAATTTCACCCAAATCCGTTCAGCCGTTTAAGCGTGAAGAACTAACTTACATACACACAAAGTTTCGTCTTTATAATATTAGTGTGATTATTTTTGCGGGCGGTCAGCTCGTATTCAATCATTTTGTTGGCAGTCGGGTTTTTAGTATTTTATAATAATTTTACGTGTTATAGTTACAAGCTTAGAATAACTATATACTCGTATGTACTTATACTACTTGTTCGTGATGTCGCAGCGTTTTCTGACATCAGCGAGCTAGTCGTGCGAGTTTTGTGTGTATCTTCACTTGATAGTATCCACTCCAACAGAGTTATTCCAATTGATTTACGCAATGTCAATTTGTAAATGTTGTAGAGATCTATAGTGTGTCGACCAGGGTAGCGTACCTCATAATTAAGCTGACTGAGAGGTATAGCCTTATGGTCGTGCAGGTATACGCTCCGACTTCGGCACACTCGGATGACGCAGTAGAAGAGATGTATGAAGACATTTCTACAGCTCTTCATAAGACCACGAAGACGCACTACAACGTTGTCATGGGGGATTTTAACGCTAAAGTGGTAGTACAGATCAGCAGTGAATCGAGGGTTGATTCACACGGTTATGGAAACAGGAACCACAGGGGGCAAATGCTTGTCAACTTTTTAGAGAAAAAGGGGCTCTTCTTAATGAATTCGTTATATAAGAAGCAGGCCCAAAAGAAGTGGACGTGGCAGAGATCCGATGGTGTTACAAAAAATGAGATTGACTTTATCATGACGGGTAGAAGGCACATATTCAGAGACGTCTCCGTGGTCAATAGGTTTAATACTGGTAGTGACCACCGACTACTACGAGGTTCTCTGAGTATCAAGTTTAAGCTGGGAAGATCCCGTCTGATGACGTTGACGAAGCCCTGGAACAAGTGGTAGGTATCCTAAGGGAAGAAGGGTCGAAGTTCTGCCAGATGCAGCGTACAGGACGAAGTCCAAACTCGGCAGATAATCTTCAGCTAATGGATGTAAGACGGGATGATGTACAGGCCACTTCGTCAGAGAAGCGGGCCCTCAATCATAATATCAGCAAGCTAGTTTGACGGGACCTCCGATGCTCCAACTCACGCCGTATAGAGAAGGCTATCGAGCAAAATCGGGGGACCAAAGTTTTTGTCTAGCAATTGAGGAGGCCCCATCTGACGAAGCTAAAAACATCATGTGGCAATACTGTCACCTCACAGCCGGAGATTCTCGTAGAGATAGAGGACTTCTATGGCCGACTGTACGACTCGCATGCTCTACGACCCGAACCCAGCAATGAGGATTCCCGAGTTATATTGACCCGCCATTACACCGATGACCTGCCGATGTCATATCCCCGAAACTGTTCACTAATGCCCTAGAAGATATGTTTAAGACTCTGGACTGGCCAGGATAATATAATTAATGCTTTTCATTAACATAAATGGCGTTTACATCTCACACCTCCGTTTCGCTGTTGATATTGTCCTTATGGCGGAGTCGCTGCAGGATCTCGAGCAAATGCTGACCAACCTAGCTCACGCCTCTAGTCGTATCGGTCTCGGGATGAACATGGATAAAACCAAGGTTATGTTTAACGACCTTATTACCCCGCAACCGATCGTCGTTAGCGGTGTCCCCCTTGAAATTGTTCAGAAATATGTTTATCTCGGACAGACTATGCAATTGGGTAGGAACAACTTCGAAAGGGAAGCCGATAGGAGGATTCAGTTGGGGTGGGCAGCATTTGGTAAACTACGTCAAGTCTTTTCGTCGTCCATACCACAGTGCTTAAACCGAAAGTCTTCAACGCGTGTGTTCTGCCAGTTATGACCTACGGAGCCGAAGCGTGGGTACTCACGGTGGGCCTGGTCCACAAATTTAAAGTCGCTCAGCGATGTACAGAGCTATGCTCGGAGTTTCTCTAATGGACAGAATCCGAAATGAGGAGATCCGCACGAGAACTAAGGTAACCGAGATAGCTCAAAGAATTAGCAAGCTGAAGTGGCAATGGGCCGGTCACATAACTCGAAGAACCGACAACCGTTGTACCCCAACGGGTAAACGGGTTCTTGAGTGGAGACCGCGTTTAGGCAAACGTAGTGTAGTCGTAGGACGCCCGCCGGCCAGGTGGAGTGACGACTTGCGAAAGGCGGTCGGTAGCTACTGGATGAGGAGAGCCGAAGATCGGGCTCAGTGGCGTTCACAAGGAGAGGCCTACGTCCAGCAGTGGACGATTACGGGCTGATGATGGTGAATGTCAATTTATAAAATTACTAGCGACTCGCGCCGGCTTCGCACGGGTAGCCAAGGGTTTCTCAAAATATTTCTATAGACAATATCGTGACTTCACTGTAATAGTTATACATTTAGACTTCTTTTCTTTTTTTTTTTTTTTTTACTGTTTTTTTGTGGATAATGATGAGTACTTTAAGCATATACATTATACACTTCATTACTTTTATAGGCAAATTTTTGATACTTTGAGTTACATTATTCCAATTTTCGTAGGGATCTCTACATTAAAAAAACAGCTCTTGTTACTCGCTGATAATGTAGCTTTCTATAGTTGAAAGAATTTTTAGAATTGGTTAAGTATTTTTTAAATGTATCCATTATAAAAAACAAGTCTTTACTCTTTATAATAAGTGTAGAAAATAAAATAAGTATTCCTTATCAATAAAAGATTTGGGAAGAAGGTAAAAACGTGAAATTTTTACAGTACATAAATTTTACCCGACTTCAGAAATGGAGGGTTATGATTTTGCCAGGATGTGTTTGTATGTTTGTTTGTTCCCTCACAACGCTTAAACTACTTAACCGATTTCAACTTATAAGGTATCGTTGAATTCGGCTCGATAATCCGGGTAATATTGATAAAAAAAAAAACAATGTCATCCATGGAACTCGTAAAAGTTAAAGCTTTGACATACCATTTCAAAAATATATAACACATGTGGCAATAAAGTATGTTGTAGACTTTTCATTTCAAGAAGCGATCTCGCCCAAATACGCAGACGAGTTCACGAAAAGAGCGTTTTTTTTTGTCGTAGTCGGATTTCATTTAAAGTACAACTTGTCTGTAATGACATAACCATGCATTAAAAATGGTACGATTAGTAATAGAACGATATAGTACGAACCAATCTTAATGGCGGCTGTGAAGTGCGCTGCTGGCGAGGCATCGCGCTTCCCCTCACACCTCCAACACCCGCGCATACCTAATATTTTCTATTGCGCAGCGCTCCGCGCCAACTTCACAGCCGTCATTTAGTTTGGTTCGTACTATACCCTAAGGGATAGAACATTTTATTGAAGTAAAAGTAATCGATAACGGTACATGTTTTATTGTAATCTGCTGATGATGTGACATTCTCAGCGTCGGCAAATCGAGCGCAACAAGCTCGCTCGCGAGAAACAGCTGCGAGAGTCCGCGGAAAGAGAGCGAGCTGCCATGGAGCAGCGGCTACTGCAGTACCAGGAGGAAATACGGCTCGCCAACGAGGCGCTGGTAAGGTTTTACTTACTTACATTGAATATAATTGTGTACACCTAGCCAAAAAGCTACTGCAACATAAAGCAACAATGTTGGGGTACACTGCGTATCCTATTGCTCGGGCTATACAATTGCGGCAGTAATTGCCGATAAACAAGCTCGTTTCTGAGACAGCTAAGACAGCGCTAGACCAAAAGAGGTGGCGTCGAGAAGAGGAGGCTTATTTATACCAAACAGTCAGATGATGATGTTTAGATAACGCCCCGGAAGTGAATATATATCTAAATACAATGAATAAATCTTAATTAAAACGTTTGATGTGTCACTTTCACTTTTCTCCTTTCCAGTGCCGTTCAGAAGAAACGGCGGAGCTATTGGCTGAAAAAGGGCGAGTGGCGGAGGAAGAAGCGTCGCTACTGGCGCAGAAAGCGGCTGACGCGGAGCGGGAGAACGCCAGGCTGCGGCTGTCCAACATCAAGACTGAGGAGGAGAAGGTACACTAGTTATATAGGGCGTTAAAACTCCCCAAACAAACAGACAACGTTTCACTTTTATACAGGTTGGATTTTTGAGACGGGACAGTAAGGGCAGGTACCTTAACCGTTATAGTTACAGGAAAACATTCCAAGGAGACCTTCCATAACTTTTTGAGATATTCTGAACAGCATTCACAGATTTTGTAAAAAAAATACAGTCGGCAAGAAAATGGTAATTTTACACAAAAACTTTTTCGATGCCAATCGATCCTGTTTCCTATAAGGATCAAAAGTCTCTACTGGACCGACTGAGGTTTGATTACTAGAAATGTCAGAAATTGCGATAAACTTTTTCCATACATTTTGTAAGAAATTACCTTAACCGTTGTAGCTACAGCAGGGCGGTCGCACTCCGCAACAAGTACAAATATTATACCTAAACTTCGGGGCCGCAATATTAAGGTTCATTCAGTAGTGTCAAGCGTGCGCTCGATGAGTCGCGCGCCGTGTGCTTAACGATGAAGTACCTACTTACGTAAACTTACGTAAAGTTTTTGTCAAATTTTATTTTTTTCTTATTTATGAATACTAAGGAGAACCCTAGAAGGTACAGCATAGCATTTGGTCAGACCAATCTCGTAAAATACTTACATACCGACATTTTATTATGTAGGTAGCCATTTCTTTTTCATCCATTATTAAGCATCGAAGTCAGACAGGCACCTTCATCAAAGTGTAACCTATTATGGTATAATCAAATAATGAGGTACTAGGTCTATTCTGATAAGAATGTAATTATGTGTAGTTAATCGAACTATCAACATTTATAACAATAAGTATTAAAATAATACATTTTTACATAATTGTTTACTCGGTTACAATATCTAAGTCATATTATATCACAGAATAATTACTAGTACTAGTACCTAGTCATATCTTGATACAACCCTACCGAGCGTAAAAGTGACAGAGCGATTCTGAAACGGTTAGAGCAATGGAAGCTCTCGCGCGTTGTGATACGGTACATTCTAGCCTGCGCGCAATGGGTGAGCGCCTTCTAGGTAAATATAATTGAAAGTTTGCAGTGCTGTGCGAGTTAAATTGCACTTTATTGCGTTGTAGCGAGAGTTGCTATGTATTTAAATGACTTTCCTCAGTTATCCTTCTGTACTTGTACTATTATTTATTCTGTGGCTACAGGAAAACGTTCTTAGGAGACTCGCCTTAACTTTTGGAGATGTTTTGACCTGCATTCACAGAGCGATTATTTTTCACTCATTTATATTTACTTGAAGTTAGTTTTTTCTGCTATTCTATTGCATAAACTGTTATGTTGCTCTTGTCGTAGTATCATAGATATTAAATAGTAAAAGGCCCTCACGAGACAGGCTTTGACCTAGTGTGAGGACCACCAGTAATTCCTTTCCTGTTATGTGTAGAGTAGGAGACAATCTCGATTACCCCAGCTTACAAACATAAAAAAACCGCAGCTAAATCCGCACACTTTTCTCACCTTACCACTCCTCCCCCCCCCCCCCCCCTCCCCATATAGCTAAGGACCATCTCGATCACATCAGCTTACAAACAGAAAAAACCGCATCAAAATCGGTCCATTGGTTTGGGAGCTACGATGCCACAGATACACACCACACACACACACACACACACACAAACACACACACACACACACACACACACACACAGTGACGTTTTACATACACACCCTAAACTTATAACACCCGTCTCTTTGTTCGGGGGTTAAAAATAGCGACTTAAGTAGACGTTTCTTTCTTTCTATCTAAAAACCCAACACTGGGAACTGTATTGATGATAAATACTCTGTCCACAGGTGCACTTAGAGCGTAAGACGCGCGAAGCGGAGTACCTGACCGCGCGGCTGGTGGAAGAGTCCGAGAAGCGCGCGGCAGAAGCTGAGAGGCTGCGCGGCGAACTTGTCGCAGCCAGAAGCGCTGAGAAGCAAGCCAAAGAGAAGCTGTTAAACTTCCTCACCAGGACGTCCAATGGATCGCTGCCACCGCCTTCTGTTACCAATGTAAGAATGAGTTTTATTTTTACTCTATATCATGGCTTAACTGCCTCTCTATATATTCTTCTCTAGTTAGCCTACTCTTCCTCTCTGTTTAGTATTTTCTTCACATTCTCTCTATCTAGTCTTTTCTTCAGCTCTATCGATCCTTGTCTACCTCTACATAGTCTTTTCTCTTGCTCTGTCGATCCTTGTCTACCTCTATGTAGTACTTTCTCCCGCTCTATCGATTCTTCTCTCTCTCTATCTAGTCTTTTCTCTCGCTCTATCGATCCTTCTCTCCCTCTATCGATCCTTCTCTCCCTAGCAGGTCGCTCGCCTGATGGTAAGCGTCACGCCTGCCCATACAGTTGCAGTGTCACCCAGAGCTTTTGTTGCAAAATGTTGCGCGTCACTGCACTGCGCTCGTCACCCTGAGACATTGATTGTTAAGTCTCATTGCCCAGTAATTTCGCTGGAAACATTGCTCTTCAAGCCGATACAGAAATGTTTACACACAACTGCTTGGCGGTTGAATATCTGACAAAGGTGTGGTACTTCCCCAGGCGGCCTTTTGGGAAAGAGAACACTACAAAAAAACTACCTCTCTATCTTGCTTTATTTCCATATTTTTCTAATCTTTACTCTGCTTTTCTCTACTCTTTGTTACCGTATATCATAAGTCGAGGTAAAAATAAAAACTTTTTGATGAGGTTATGTTCATTTTAAATGTTTAACTATGTATAATGTTTTCTAATCCCTCGTACCTTTAACCCCGCGTCAACACTAGATATAGCACATGGATCCTACTCCTTACATCTTTCTTACCCTCAGGGATATTATTTTATTGAATACTAGCTGTACCCGCACCACTAAAATACCAATATACCAACATTTGATCAAAATTCCTTCAGCCCTTCCAAATTATTTATGCTCGGCTTCTATTCATCAGATTGAGATACCAATTAGACCAATGTTTAAGTCAAACCCTAGGCTATACAACAGTGAAAACCGCATCGCAATCGGTCTAGTAGTTTTTACGTGATGCGCGAGCAAACAAACAGAAAGACACGATTTTCTAAAATATTATATTCTTGTTCAGTAGCTTATTTTAAGTACCCTAGATCATTTTTTTATCTTCTTTGTAAATACTTTTTCGTACTTATTAAGTATTTTTATATAATACACTAGCAGCTTCAAGCTGATGCGTGTATCCATACCAATATATAAAAGTGAAACGTTGTCTGTTTGTTTGTTTGGGGAGCTTTCACGCGATAACGGCTGGACAGAATATGATGAAATTAAGAATGGAGACAGCTTATACCCTAGAATAAAACATAGGATACTTTTTATCCGGAAAAATTGAAAGTTTCCGCGGGAAAACTGGAAAATATTGATTACTCACTGTAAGGAACGGTTGCCATCACTGAATGGTTTGTTGTTGCCATGGAAACGGAATAACAAGTCTGTCAAAAAATATCAAGAGCATTGGGTGCTATACCTACTTAAGTGTATTATCTATAACCTACTTTTGCATTGGTTTTTAATATCCTGGAAGAAAATAGGATGCTTTTTTCGCGATAAACAGAAGTCTGCGCGTACGAAGTCGCGGGCGGGAAAACTAGTATCATATAAGTGCACTTTTTGATTAGGTTTATCAAGTTTGTTCTTAAAAGAGTTCACTCAGGGAGCACCTAACACATCCTCCGGTAGCTGTTCCAAGCCTGCACTATGCGGTTAGAAAGATAGTGTTTTCTTGGTTTGCTTGTACTGTGTATGGTGATAAGATAAGCTTTAGCGAGTGCTGATTATAAGTAGGTATAATTTTCCTGAACTCCTATTTTTTTTTAATTTTATTATATTCCTTCTCTATTAATTTATTTTCTTCAATTGGGCTTTTAGTTTTTTTTCTACCAAATAATAAAGGAAGTAATGTATCTCAATGTTAAATCTGTTTCATGACAACTTGAAATACCTATCTATATCTATATTACATCTGTTTTTCTTTTCAGTCATCAACAGTACCGTCGAGCCTGTTCCCCTCCACCTGCTCCCTCCCCGCCGAGCTAGGGGGGGACGGCACTAACGGCGTAAACGAGACGGAGCACGACTCGTATCAACTCGTCCCGGACGACGACCCGCACATACACCGCCTCTCTATAGAGATAGAAAAGGAAAGGTATACAATTATATATTCATCACTTTCTAAAGTACGATTGATAGGGCAGAAGGAAGTTCACTTTACTTATTTGTTTGTTTGTCGTATAATATATTCAGACGATGATAGTTGGAGGGCGATTGCCGTCATTGGTTGGCTGGCGCGCCACCCACAGATAATCACTCGAACATAAAACCCGGCAAAATTTGAAAAGTCCTATTTCTGCTAGAAGTATTTGTAGGCCAGGTTTAGCTTAATTCTGCCGCATAGTTACCGGTTTCCCGGTATTAGTGTTGATTGCGGGTGCTTGGAGGGTGCGCGTTAACTGTTTAGTGAATTCCAAACCCTTTACCACCTTCAAGCGCACCCGCAATGGGTGCTCGGTGGCAATCACTCAACCTCACTCCTTAGGGAATCAGCCTGCTGGTCTCGCATGCTCGTATTATCCATATCCATAATAATAAAAATCTCCGAAACAGCTGGACCGGTTTTGACGGGACTTTCACTGACAGAAAGCTGATGTTATAAGCAGTAACTTAGGCTACTTTTATTCTAAAAACAATTAGGGTTCCGCGCAAAAACAAAACCCATGAATTTCGACTACGCGGGAAAAGCCGCGGGCACAGCATATATATAAAACTTCCGTGAAAAATAATCTATCTGATGGTGAAAACCGCATTAAAATCCGTTGCGTAGTTTAAAAGAAACGATTAAGCGTTACAGACAGACGGCGGAAAGCGACTTTGTTTTTTATACTATGTAATAATGCTAAAATCATACCTATACATTATCAATCCTATACCCATACTTCTATAATATATCCTTTCAGAGTGGAATACTTAGCCAAATCGAAGCATCTGCAACAACAATTAGACGAGCTTCGCTGCGAGTTCTCAGTACTACGCGTCGACCAGACCGCCTCGACCCTGGACCGACTGCACGAACAACAAGCGCAGGCCGGGGACAACAAGTACTCAACGCTAAGGAGACTCAAGCAGGGCTCCGCCAAGACACGGGTCGCCTTCTACGAGGAGCTCTGAGGTTAGTGTCATTGGCTACTCTGGCACTAAAATTTATTTTTCTCAGCACTCGATTGACGCAGCGTGATGAGCTATGGATTAATTCTAGCCAGATAATGTAGCTGCAGTTTAGGTGAAAACCGCATCGAAATCATATTATTAGTTCTCGAGTTATAAGCGAACAATCAGACAGACAAGCTGCGAGATTAGTGTTGTCATTGGCTACTCCAACACTAAAATCGAGCCTGCTCAGCTCCAAATCCAAATCCTCCCAACGTGATGGGACACAGCTTAAAATCTTGAGATAATGTAGCTACAGTGAAATCAAAACTGCATCAAAATCTGATTAGTAGTTCTGGAGATATAAGCGAACAAAAGGACAGACATACAAAGAGCTGCAGTATTAGAATTGTCATTGGCTGCTCTTAAACTAAAATTGTGCCTTCAATAACAAACTGTTCATCTATGTTTTTCCTGTTGTTTTTTTTACAGTTAAGGCGTCCAGTCTCAATTTTCGCACAAAATAATGAAATGACAATATAAAGTAAATAATATTATCCTCAAACATAAATAAATACAGTAGTCACAACGGATCTTTATGGGTGTGAAGTTTAGGCTCTGTGAACGATTGCGCAGGTGCAGTTGTGAGGATAAAGCAGCATAAAGTAAGTGTGATAAATGATACTTAAAACGTAAGCGAGTGAGTGAGGCAGTTATACAATGCTATCTTCACCTTTAGGCATTGCGCCTGAATAATAGTAGCTTGCGCAGCGACTTGCAGACAACTTCAGAGCCATAAAGATCCGTTGTGACTACTGTACATAGACAACTGCACATTACTCCGTGCTCTACTGTAACTAACTAAATGTGTTTGTGAAGATTCCCAAGGAATTAAGACTCCAACAAACAGCGCGGGCAGCGGGCAGCGGGCAGGCCGCTTATTAGTTCAGCCCGCTGCCCAAACTCTGTATGGCAGATTAAATGTATACATGCAATATAAATATGTGCTGCCCCTCCCGCCCGCTGCCCGCGCCTCCTCTTTTTGTATTAGATGTTACGAGTGCATATTGCCAGAAGAAAATAAGTGAAAAATGATTTTTAAATTAGTTTTAAACCATAATTCTCTCTGGTGTAGATTGAGAAACTAGTGGACAGAAATAGAAGTGTTTTATTTTATTTTGAATGAATGTCACACATTTAAATATATCCTCAAGAAACTAATGGTAATAAATGTGTTTACAAATATTTAATATACCCACGCATAATATAAGTAGGTACATACAATGTTTAAGTATTAAATATCACTAACATTATGTAGAGCATTTTACGCCAAATATTATCCAAATTATATTTTTCCTTTTTTTTTAGTTACTTGATACAAAATTTGTATAGAAGTTTTGACTGGAATGTATTGTTCCTGAAGAAAATATTTTTGCAAAAAGCAGTACATAGGAAATTAAAAAAAAAACTTCCGTCGCCATTATTACACCATACATACATTATTACACATATTAATATTGTTTATGTAAAAAAAAAACTAATGATCTCTAAAATCATATTATATATTTCTCACATTTAAATGTTTAAAGTTATATTCTGTTTTTAACTTGTCCTGCTGCTAGACGGGAGTCAAAATATATTGTTTGTCGACTGAAACTATTTTGAATTACGCTTTTAATACTAACCGTATTTAACTAATTATTTATTTTAAGATCTGCGTACATTTACATGTAGCTATTTTCCATGTCTTCTATAGGATTCTGTCTTTTTTTAGTATAAGTAGGTATTTTTCACATTTTTAAATGCAGGCACAGGCATTATACAATTGGAAACCAAAAGGATGCCGGAACAGTCATTTCCAAAACAAAGATGACATCGCCTTTAATTATAAAAATAAACAAGATCGGTCAACAAAATACATTTTTGTCACATAGATTGGCCTCTATCTAAACGAAAATTCTCACCAACATTAGAGCGCCATTTAGTTTTCATATTTTTTTTATGTATAATAAAATACAAATTCGATCAACAAAATATTTTTTTTGTCACATAGATGGCCTATCCAAACAAAACGTTTTAAACAAAATTTATGCTATGTTTGATTTTCAAGATATATTTTCTTGTTTAACTGGTTATTTTAATCATTTGACCAATATCTTACCGAGATCTAAAGTATAGCTCTAATTTGGTTCGTTCTGACAGATACACTTTGACAGATTCTTCCGAACCCGGCCTCTGCCTGTATAGTTCAAATATTGTACCGAACCATTCTATGACGTACCTTTGTCTATTATATTTTAAGTTATTCTTAATTAATAATATGTATACCTGTAAGAAACTAGTGTTGTGTTGCAATCGTAGAATGTATAAAATTACAGAAAGTGATGTTCTGAAAATTACAAGTTTGGATATATTGTCTCACACGTTTTGTATCAAACAAGCCGCACCCCGCGGCTTTGCCCGCCTGCAAAATGCACCCCCCGTACAACTCAACTCAAGAAATATATCCTTCAAATATCAAATATCTAAATCCACCGGTCTATACCGGTTTTTAACGTTTCTGTTTATATGTATGGATTAGAGCTATTCAGCTTACGAAAAGATGCCCAAATGTAAAGGAGGTAACACCTATTTCTTAAAAATAAATGCTCCACTTTTTCATTACCGCACGTCAAATTATTCATCAAAAGTGATGCATTAAATTTAAATATTTGAAAAAAAAAGTTTATGCTTGTTTTTATTAAAAATTAACGAAGAAAAAATATGTGGCTTACTTCCGCCAATCTGTAAGTCAAGACTAATGATAAAAGAAAAATAATATATATAAACTACCCACGTTAACCAACCCTTTATCAAAATAATATATATATATATAAACTACCCACGTTAACCAACCCTTTATCAAAATAATATATATAAACTACCCACGTTAACCAACCCTTTATCAAAATTGGAACTAACGTAAAATAAACGTAGCCCAATGTTTTTTTTTTAAATGGGCCTGTTCGGAATCCTACCATTTATAATAAAAAAAAACATTGACATTGTACGTGCTCATGTTCGGCAAGGTCTAGCCCTGGCACTCGGTTGCGAAATGGAAAAGGGACGCAACTATGCACATTGCATAGTTATACTTATTACAAAATGTCTTGTTTTACGTACGTATAGCATCGTTGTATAGTGATAGATCAATTTTAAGTGGTGGATGTGAATTGCAAAGAGTATACAATAGTGTATAGTGCTTGCCGTGGCCTGGCCCCTTTTGGGGTCACAAGTACCTGACCCGCGGGTCATATATTGTGATGAATGTTAGAGTAAATAATGTTTACCGTAATGTGCCTTAATATTAAATGTATACCTTTTTATAGTTGTATTTTGTAAATATATTTTTAGAAAAAATACTTATTTGTTTCATTTTACTCCATAGTTTTCGAAATACTACAGTATCAATTATTAGCGAAGTCTGTGGATTTTACAACAGCTTAACCAACCTAATGGGTTCGATCCTAGGCAATAAACAGTCGAAAATTTGAATTTGGCGCGCTGAGCGAAACGTCGCACCTTAAGTTTTGATTATTATTCCGAAGCAGCTATCAGCTAAACATGGCAGGCGAAGCAATAAAATAATAATGTAACATAAAACTTCTCGTTTAATTTCAAAAATATACACCACAATCTTATAACAAGTTATATATCTATAATAATATGAACATACTGGTTGTATTATTTATTTACAATTCTATTTTTTATATAAATTATGTAGCAGCTGAATAATAATGATTACATTATTTTGGTGTTACATGATGATTCTGTTGTTGGCGAAACTAAGGCACCATAATTTTAAAGGAGCGGAATTATCTCGCTGTGCTATTAAATTCAATGGTCATTAGAAGGTCTAGTCTCCACTCGGCGATTATCCTCGTAAGTACACTATTTAAACGAAATAATCGCAAGAGAATATTCGAGTAGGTGGAGCGTAAGAAAAAAAACGCACGGTTATTACCAGGTAGGCTGATCAAATTCAGTCTGGCAATTTTAGGAACATAAAAGCGTGCAGAACAAAAATATAAGCTACTTATCAAGCACAAAAACGTCGTGCGACTTTGTTATCAGTGGTCTGACGACCTCAGCAGCTCACGTTTAAATTGTCCCTCAATTTCACTGTCAGCTTTAAACATGGAGAAACTGTAATGTTGTTCGCCCTGTTACGGTTTCATGTAGCGCTACAACTTGGAACTTGCAGTGCAACGTTTGTTTGCGACCAATTAGGCCGTTTCTTTTGTGGCGATGGCGAAAATAACTGTTAAAAACGATAAATATGATCACAATTGGCGTTCCCTTTGGCCATTTGTGGGTGAAATTAGCGTTCTGAACGATTTTGATCACCGTTCGTTTTGCAAGTTTCGATGACATGTTGACATAGGAAAATCGACTTTATTCCGTCAGGGATAGGGTCGTTTTTAAAACCGGTAGTGTCAAAAGTGGCAAAAATGACAAAAGTGTTGAAACAACAAAGAAAAGTCTCGTTAAAAATGTACATTCCGAAACTGCCCACAACGCCAAATCATCATCTCGAACGCAGGGATTGTTGTTCGTCTTGTTACAGTTTCATACAATTTGGAATGTTCCAAACTCTGCAATGCAACGTTCGTTTGGGACCAATTTTGTTTGCCATGTTACAGTTTCGTGTTGCGCTACAACTTGGAATGTTCCAAATTCTGCAATGCAACGTTCGTTTTGGGACCAATGTTGTTGGTATTGTTATGGTTTTATGTTGCACTACAATTTGGAATGTTCCAAACACTGCAATGCTTAGTTTCTTTTGGGAGGAATCTTGCACGTCTTGTTAAGGTTTCATATTGCGCAGTAACTTGGAACATTGCCAAACTCTGCAATGTAACGTTTTGTGCGTTTTGTTACGGTTTCATGTTGAGCAGTCACTTGTAACGTTGCCAAACTCTGCGATGTAACTTAGTTTCATGTTGCAGAACGTTACTATCAATACCAGCAGCACAGCGCGCGGGATTCGCAACATTATTCCTATTAAACTGGGCATCATAATTAGAAGGAAAATCATAAAAATTAGTAGGTATGTGTAAATCCAGGTTGTTTCTGGTTGATTTGTGAAAATGGGCGCAGATCTCATTGCTACATTGTTTTCATTAAAGAACGAAACAGCGGGAACCAGGTGTAAACTCTATTCGAACGGCTTGACATACGTTGTACCAATAATCAAAGTGCTGCATAGTTTTAAATATTCACAATTCTAGTAATATTTATCACACCATAATACGCTACAGTAAAATCAATCTTTCATTCAATTCCACGTTGTAGCGACAGCTACTAATACTTGAAACTAATAACTGAGCAATAAAATGACACAAAGTACATCCTCTATAATGAATCAGAGATCAAGATAAGACAGTAATGCCTTTTTTATTTACCTTTGTGCATTTTCTTGAAACATTAAACTTGTTAAGTAGATACCGATATTTACACGAACATGTAAAACTAGTTTAGATATAACATAGATAAAGCAAACTTTTAAATTTTACATTAAATTATTACACAATTGTGTGTTAATAGTAATGATTCATGAAACTAATAGTTATTGTCTTTTACCACTGAGAAACAAACCTTATTCATTTGCTATAAAGTTAAATTTCAAACAAGCAAATTGGTGCGTACAATTTTAAACATTTTTACGTTAACGACTCAATAGAATATGACAATTCCGATGTAAATGTTATACGCAACATCAGTAAAGACAAAATTGTGCTACATCAAATCAAAAAACACAAACTATTCTATCAAATGCATACTCTATCAGTCAGCAGGTCAATCTGCCAATGAAAGCACTTGTTAAGGCATCCAACCTAATATTACGTTCAAGGTTTGTTATACAGTCTACGGTAGCTAACTCCACTGTCACAGAATTCATTCATTATAATCCTACAAAGGAATAAGTGGAAAACAACTATTAAAACTATAATTGATATCCAGAAGAGAGGATTTAGGCCGCCCCAACTGTGCCCATGTTTATGTAATGCTATGACGTGATGTTCATGCGGTGGAGCCTCTGCAACCTCTTTTACGTGAATTGCATGTCTTAAATCTTCCATATGTAGTTTATCTGCTGTGACATACAGAATCGCTGTTAGTGGCTCGGTTAGTTTGACCGGAAAGTATTTTCGGTACGGTCCCAATTGTACAGGGGAGTCGAGGCAACCTGCATCACAAGCATAGTAAGTCTTATCAGAGCGATCCAGAGCTACGAATATAGCAGCTTTGTTATCTTCTTGTACAATAACACTTATGTTAACATGAGTCATGTTACCGTAGTTGACACGACGGAATAAGAAGTCTCTGTGAAGTTTTGATGGATGGATGTTGTATTCCAAATGCTGGTTACTGAAACGTAAAGTGCCGAAACTCAGTATCATGGCCTGGTTTACACCGCTGGCGCCAGCTTTGAGTAAATTATGACACCCTTGCTTTTCTAAGGTCAGTAGCCACACACTAGCTACAGCATTTAAATTCACCAAATTGTTCAACGGTTTCCATAAGTTGAACGCATCTAATGTTGAATGGCCTCCGTAGCAGCCTTCTGAATAGGTTAAATTCTTCAATATCTCTTGCTTTGTCTTTGGTTTGATGTGTTCTTCATGTTCAAAACTTCGTACCTGAGACAAAATAGCGTATATAGTAGCATTGATTCGATCTCCATTAATAATTCCTTGTGCTTTTGAGTCGGAAATGTAAAAGCCCGTAAACCACAGCCCTTGCCAGACTCTGGAGTGGTTTTCTCTGAGTTTTCGGACAGCAGGTCTGTCTGTAGTAAGACTTATGGCTTTCTCCATTTCTTCCAAAGCTTTCTTTTCAACAATATCTTTGTGTTTAGCGTACTCAGACTTTTTGACAGGGTTGCTGTATTGGACAGTTGTTAGTATAAGCAGATCAATTCCATCTCTAGCTTCTACTATAACAGAGGGTGATAATTTTCTACATACAACTGCTGCGGCTATTATCATTTCACTATCTGGTATCAGTATCATTCCTGTAACAACCTCATACTCTTTTGCGTCAACTCCTTGATGTAGCTTTACAATTTGTTGCACGGCCGTTGGCCAGTCTAGGATTTTAGACGTCAACATGTGTAATGTTTTGTCTTTATTTGTCGGATTATTTATTAAAATTTCTTGAACAAAGAGTGATGGTATTGTCCTATGAGCATAGTACTGGTATGACACATGTAAACCAGTATTTGAACATTGAAATCTGTTTACTATACCATTCTTGTAATCAGCAACAGTGAACTCCTTCATTTCATAGTCATCTATGATGTATAAGGGGTGGTAATACAAAGGTAGTGACAAAGTACGACCATACTTGATATTTAAATGAGAGTCATATTCAAGGACCAAGCCTAGCAGTCCGTTTCCAACATAAGGCACATAATTATGGCTTAGGGACTTTAATGTAGCTGATGTTTCGTGCCTAAGATATACGTCGTATTCGCTTAGAGCCGATTCAAACGGCTTTAGGAAGTTCTTCTGACATGTGTTCTGATGACTTGATCCACTGTCTGCACTGAAGAACCAGTTAATCAAAGTTGGTCCTACGTATAGTATTAGAAAGACGATCACGAGAACCAGTATCACAATCTTCTTCCTGGTCATGGGACCGTCGGCGAATCGGTTCACCCGTCGTAATATTTCTACGGCGCGGCGTTTCATGTCACCAAAGTCGGTTCTTACTCTTTCCATCACAAAACTGCACCAATGATTGAGCAGCACGAGGTATATAATTAACAACTTACATGGCTTAGGTAAATACCATTGTATGTAGTCGAATCGAGCAAAATTCGGCTTCTTGATAAATTCTATTGAACAAACGAAGGCCGACCAAGGAACAACAATCTTTCATCAATAACTGACATTTGACAATTGACATACTTGACATTAACATAACAAAAAAAAAACTGAATGGCAATGCTGAATGCGAGGAAGCACGGCGGCCAGTGGCCCAATTACAGAACTTGGCTACAATCGGATTATCACTTTGTTCATAACAATTTCGACTCTATCGCAAGGCATTAGTGGTTGCGATACTGAGAATTCGATTGAAGCCAAGTTATGTAATCGGGCTGCAGATTACATAACTTGGTTACAATCGGATTATCACTTTTTTCATAGCAATTTCGACTCTATCGCAAAGCATTAGTTATATCGATACTGACAATCCGATTGAAGCTAAGTTATGTGGTCGGGCCCCTGCAGCCCGATTCCATAACTTGGCTTCAATCGAATTCTCAGTATCGCAACCACTAATACCTTGCGATAGAGTCGAAATTGCTATGAAAAAAGTGATAATCCGATTGTAGCCAAGTTATGTAATTGGGCCACTGATCACCCACGCGATCACTCGAACTCGTTTACGATGTCGTCGAGCGTACGCCTGGGTCACCCGAAAAATAGTATGGGAGGGGAGGTTTAGTATGAAACTGCCACTTGATAGTTGTCAGTTCTATGTGGAAGTCCAAAGCCGTTCACTGACTCTGGGGGCGCTCATTTACTACATTCGAGGACGCACGGATCACTCGAAATCTTTCACGGCGTCGTCGGGCGTTCGCCTGGGTCATCCGAAAAATAGTAGGGGAGGGGAGGAATAGTATGAAACTGACACTTGACAGTTGTCAATTCTATGTGGACGTCCAAAGTCGTTCACTAACTCCGGCAGCCCGATTTCATAACTTGGCTTCAATCGAATTCTCAGTATCGCAGCCACTAATGCCTTGCGATAGAGTCGAATTTGCTATGAAAAAAGTGATAATCCGATTGTAGCCAAGTTATGGAATTGCTGTGCGGATGATCGAGCGATAATCGCACGGATGATGCGAGCGTAGTAAGTGAACGCAGCCTGGGTGATCGAGCTATATTCGCACGGGTGATCCGCGCGTCCTGCCCCCCGATTCAGAACCTTTCGATAACGAACCGAATCAATTCGATTCGATATAGTGAATGCTAAGTGAATGTATTGAATTAAACAATTTGAAACCGAATCCACAGAATAAAAAATACTATATTGATCGACAACTGAGTTATCGAATGGTTCTGAATCGGGGGGCTGGAGCGTAGTAAGTAAACGCACCCCAGAACTGGAACGGATATGGTGTTAACATCAATGTCGAGTACACCTTCGATTTGCTGATGATATAGTCATTATGGCAGAAACCCTGGAAGACCTAAGCACAATGCTCAGTGACCTCAATATTGTTTCCCAACTGGTGGGTCTTAAAATGAACATGGATAAGAGGAACATCATGTCAAATTCCCCTGTCGTACCCATGTGGTTTATGTTGGGAACGATATTATCGAAACTGCAGTGCGAGCATGGATCTTATCGATCGATAAATTTACAGTTTTTTTTTAACTAAGTTTGACTTTAATATTCGATAATACGAGTTCGGTAGCACGGAACGTACTTTATCGACAACGACATAAATTGAATAAATCATATTTAATATATAGATTTATATCGCCAAAAGGAAGCATGAATCTTATTTTTGACAATTGTTGTCGATATAATGTAGGTAATTTTACCGAATTTATCGAATTTTATCAGCTTTCCAAAGTTACACGACAAACTTTTTTTTTTGTAAATTCCTTTTCGGATTATAAGCCAAAACGTGGAGGTGTCAGAACATCGTGAAGCAAGTTTCAGGGATGCCAATGATCCTTTCGATCTGGAAGAACAGCATTTTAAGATTATTTTTAGAATTTATAAGGAAATTGCCCTCGCCCTCATTCAAGATGTTGAGGGCGTTTGAGAAGGAGTCGATCTAATAGACTGCCTGCGCATGTTGTATCTACTTTACATAATAATACCAAAATACTTAGTTACGTTTTTCCTATTTCCAGAAATTATCTTTTGTTGTGATTGTGTCTAATGCTCTAATTATTATGGTACCTAGTAGGTACTCAGTCTAAAAAACTACCTGTATAATCATTGTTGTAGATTCCATCAGCTGTACGCTTTTTCACCGAGGGCAGTTGCACCAACGATGCATCGGCCAGGAATATAATATAGCACTAGGATAGCGCACTGTCAGACTTGTCAGGGAGGTGTCTCAAGCAATTGTGCAACGAGTTATGGCTAGTTATACTTTAGGTTAGGTTCAAGGAATATACTATTTTATGGTAGTTAGGTAGAATTTTAAATGACAGAAGTTTCTCCGTACAACTTAAAATAATAAAAATCTGGCAAATTGTGTCAAAAAATATTTTTTAGACTATTAGTCGTCTATCTGATATATGGTATAGTCCATGATTTGCCATTTTTTAAATCGATAAACTCACTACGTGTTATCGAATCAATAAAATTTACCGAGAGGCTAGATCCATGCTACCGCATTTTGATAACATTGATAAAAAAATAACTGTTTACCGATCGATAAATTTATGTATTTCAGTATTTCAGTGCTATTTCTCCCGTAATGGATCCTGAAATCTAAAATATACTGCAAATATCTCGTGATGCGTTTCACTTTAACACAGTCATCATCTGACAAGACTTCTTGACATTATACTAACTGCGTATGCTATTTCTGGTCTTGTTCCAACCATTAAGTAGGCTAGTGCACCGACAATTTGCCTGTACCTCTTTTTGGTATCATTGTCTTCTCCAGCCTGCTTCTGAACATCTGTAGTAATAGGTGTTGATACCGGTTTGCATTGTTCCATTCCGAACCTCTTTAACACCTTTCTTGTATAAGAAGCCTGATGTATTTTTAAACTTTCTTCTTTGCTTTAAATCTCTATACCAAGAAAGTAAGACGCAGGTTTTGTTGTTATCTTAAAACCTCTTTTCAACTGTTTGAGAAATTCATTCACTAGCTTCTCACTTGAGCCTGCAACCAGCCCGTCATCCAAATAAGGATCAATAACTAGTTTCTCACCTTTAGAATTTCTGATCTGTAAGCATCCGCTTCACTGGCTTTAAATCCGATTTCTTTGAAGAAATCCATTATGCGCTTAGTCCAACAGCGTGGTGCCTGTTTCAAGCCATAAAGACTCCTTTTCAATAGACAAACTCGTCCAGTGCCGTAATTATATCCTTCCAGCTGCTTCATGAAAATTTCCTCATCAAGATTTCCATATAAAAACGCTGTGTTGACACAGCGTTTTTGGACTAAGCGCATAATGGATTTCTTCAAAGAAATCGGATTTAAAACCAGTGAAGCGGATGCTTACAGATCAGAAATTCTAAAGGTGAGAAACTAATTAGTTTGATGTCAAACTGTCTAAGCATCATATTCTCGTTTGCAGCGACACTAAGTACAGCTCTTATCGTTCCTAATTTGTCGACAGAGCTAAAGGTCTGATCATAATCGATCCCTTTTTTCTGCGAGTAGCCCTTTATCACTAACCTTGACTTGTACTTGTCCACCGAACCATCTGGGTTGTACTTAATCCGATAAACCCACTTAGATGGTATACTTTTCCTATTCATTGTTGGTTCTACAAGTACCCAAGTTTTATTATCAACCAACGAATATATTTCGTTCTGCATGGCTTTCTGCCACTCCTTGTAGTCACGTGATCTTACGGCCTCCTTAAAAGTTTCTGGTTCTGTATGACTTTGTTCCATATTCATGATATAATCTTTGAATTTGCTTGGTTGTCTCAAAGTGGTTCGATCCCTCAAAATCATTTGGCCGATATCTTGGATTTCGTTTATATTCATCGGTTCATCCACTTCAACTCTTTCTTCCTCAATTTCAATAGATTCTTCAATGAGATCAGATGTTTCAGCTTCAGCGTCATTGAAAACATCATCATCATCATCACTTGAGTTCAATGGAACAAATTGACGTCCATCATCCTCATGAACCTCACTGTCTTCTCTGACTTCACCATCATTGACAATATAATCTTCTTCTCTTGCTTGAATGTACATCGGAATAGGACTTACTTCTCCGTCCGCTGCTAATTCTCCACAAACAGGCCCTTTAGAGGTAGGAGGTTGGTTCCAAACTTCATAAGGTATCTCTCCAATATCATGATCACTCACCAGAGATCTGTTCTCTTATTGTCCTTCGAGTGGTTATTCATCAAAAGTCACGTCTCTTGATCTCAATACCCTGCTCGACTTTTAATCAAAAGCCGATAATCGTCACCATCATATCCAACCAACTGTTATTTGACAGCCTTCTTGTCAAGTTTCTTCCGCTTATGTTTTGAATATGAACATATCACGAAGCTCCGATTATCCTGAAGTGCTCTGGTTTCTCTCTGGTTCTGTGGTTTTTTACCAAACCAAAGTTCATAAGGTGATTTACCTTCAACAGTAGTCGGTCCAGTCCTTTTCAGAATGTAAACAGCTGTTTCGACTAACTCCGCCCATAATTTCTGACGTAGTTCCTCGTGAGCATACATCATTAAGCGCGCACTCTACAACTGTGCGGTTTTCTCATTCGCTCAAACCATTCTGTTCTGGTGTGTACGGCACATCACCGTATGTGCCGTACACACACATCGTTGCAGCTTTGTCCACATACCAGTTTTCAAGATCAGTTTCAGCAGAGACTACAAAAACCGATGTAAGCATCATATTAGCCCCAGTTCCTTTTTCATCTTTAGTCAATCCAGATCCAGACTTCTTCTTTGGCCAATGCAACTTCAAGTGACCTATTTCCTTGCATATAAAGCAACGCCTGCTTTCCACTCTCGAAGTCTCTGGAATCCGTTCTGGTACTTACACAACTTTCTTGTGTTTGGTTGTCTTCATAGCAAAAGCTTCACTTCCAGACTCTCCGTCTTGACAGCTCGATAGTGCTTTCGTTCGATGAGAGCAGATTTATTTGAAGACTTCAAAGAATTTGAGAAAAATCACACCGTTACTATAGCAGATGGAAGCACTGTAAAGGAAGTTGGCAAAGGAAGTATACAGTTTGAAACTGTTGTGAATGGAAAACCAGAGAAGTTTCACCTTAGATATGTTTGGTACGTGCCTGGAATAAAGAGAAACTTTTATTCTGTATTGGAAGCACAATGCAGAAACCCGAGTAGTGTGTTTGAGTCACGGGTGGAATCATGTACCATGAAGATTGACGGTAAAGTCATAGTTACAGGTAGACGTACGAGGCATGGAGTTTGTACAGAATGATTTGTAAGGCCTTGACACCAATGCCAATGTGACAGTGGTACAGAAAGAGGATTTACTGCAGTTATATCACGAACATTTTGGACATCAAAATAAAAGGCATGTCGGTCGTGTTATAGAACAAGAACTGGGAGTAAAGACAAAAGACAGTAAAGAGTTGTGTGATGGTTGTATTTTTGGGAAAACGCACAGGCTTAAGTTCGGTACGAGAGAGAAAGCCACAAAACCTAGAGAAAGAAAGAAAATGAGACTATGGACAGGACAATGCTGAAAAATTTCGAAATTACCTCAAAAGTCTATCATTTAATGAAGTCTATGAAAGTACAGACTTAAATAGAGCATTCGCACTGTTTCATGACTCTTTTACCCTTTTATATAAAATGTGCTTTCCGATTGTTAGGGTACGATCCACAAATAATGCTAAAAGACTCAAATAGATCACAAAAGGTCTAAAAATATCATGTGCTACAAAAAAAGAATGAGATATGATTACTATAAAAATAAAAATGTTACTACAAAAAGTGCTTACAGAAAATATGCAAACTGTCTCAAACAAACTATGCGCCTATCACAGAGAAATCATAATAAGCATACTATATATAAATCAAACAATAGATGTAAAGCTACATGGGACATAATAAAAAGTAAAGAAAGTTTTAATATACATAGAAACATTGATAAAATTATAATCAATGACAAATATATTGAAGACCCAACAGAAATAGCAAATATATTTAATAACAACTTTATAAACACAACTAATACTAATAACATAAATAGACATACTACTCCTTCGGAATATAATAGAACAATTGATAAAAATACTTCAAGCATTTTCTTGAAACCTACAGATTCTCACGAGGTAAAAAAATATATAAACTCCCTCAATAATACCAAATTCATGGGATACGATGAAATAACAACAAATAAACTAAAAATTTGTAGCAATGAATGTTCTGGAATTATTAGTCACCTCATAAATTTATTCTTTGAGCAAGGAAGTTTTCCTGATGCTTTAAAGCAAAGCTTTCAATTGTAATTCCTTTGTACAAAAAAAGATGACAAATTAAATATAAATAACTACAGACCTATTACATTAATACCAATTCAATCTAAAATATTTGAAAAAGCCATGCATCACAGGCGATATAGTTTTATATTGAAACACAACATCATTAAAACAAAACAAAACGGTTTCCAAAAACATAAATCAACTACTCTGGCTAGTTTCCTCTTGGTTAAAAGTATTACAGAATACATAAATGAAAAAAATCCACTGTCAGTTATTTACTTCGATATGAGTAAAGCCTTTGATTTTGTTTGCCTCAAAATTTTACTCAAAAACCTGGAGTTATGTTGAATTGACGGGATTGCTTACGATTGGATAGAGAGCTATCTTCACGATAGAAAACAGTGTTTTGAAATGAATAAAATTAATAACAATAACGTGATGACCAGTTTTAAATCTAATTATAAACATAACTAATTTGGCGTACCACAAGGTAGCGTATTGGGACCACTTTTATTCCTTTTATACATAAACGATCTACCCAATATAACGTCTCATAAATGTGTCCTTTTTGCTGATGACATATCTATAATAATTCCAAAACAAAAGATAAAAGACTTTCAATTTGATATTAATGAAACAATTGTAAATGTAATAGACTGGCTTAACATAAATAATCTATAAGTAAATATAAGTAAAACAATTTTCATGCAATTTTATAATATCAGGTCTAAGCCATTAAATCTAACATAAAATATCATAATTATATAATCCATGAAACTAGTTCTGCAACATTTCTTGGAATAACTATTGACCAACATTGTGATTGGAAGGCGCATGTCAACAAAGTGTGTTCAAAACTTAGCAGTTTTGTTTTTGCACTTCGTAGGTTATCGTTATAGCTTCAAAAGAAACATCGCTTATGGCCTATCTCGGATATGTGGGTGCCGTTTTAAGATATGGTCATCTAATCTGGGGAAACTCAGTGGAGCTTAATCGAGCATTTATAGCACAAAAACGATGCATTCGCGAAATTTGTTGTGCCGAGCCTCTAGATGCTTGTCAACCACTCTTTAAAGATTTAAAGGTCCTTACACTTGCATCAATGTATATTTTCGAAATATGTACATTTGTAAAGAAGCACCCTGAAGCACCCGAAACACATGTAACATTTTTAACTGTTATTCTCGATCATTTAGCATCAAAACGAACGGTCCCTACGTGGTCGTGTGGGCGGTGACAAATTGACAATGACAAGTGAGTGTATGTGTGTGTGTAGGTAGTCTGTGGTGGGTGAAGTGGTGGTGAATCAGAAATAACAGTATTATTTTCTTTCTTCAATTTTATTATTTAATAATTCGATACGATATCGTACAGAGTACGATGTATACGACGTTATAGTAGAATTTAAGTTTCTCTCCAAGTTTAGAGTCCGTAAATCCTGGGCATATGATTATCTGCCGAAAAAACCATAAACATGGGTCCGTACTTTCACACGTGTGTATTGGTGTTATTTTGTTTATTTATTAGCGAGTGCGCGCTCCGTTCTACAGAGGAAGATGACGAGTCTTTCCTCAACATTCCGAAGTATACTAAATATGACGATTTAGTTACGTTATTCAATGAATATGAGAAGACATACCCGGACCTAGCTAAGGTGTATTCGATTGGGAAATCCGTCGAAGGGCGGCAGCTTTTGGTCCTGCAGATAACTGAAGGTGTGAAGAAGGAACATGCGGAGCGGCCAGCGTTCAAGTACGTGGCTAATATGCACGGTGACGAGAGCGTGGGCAGGCAACTGGTTGTGTACTTGGCCGAACATTTACTGGTTACTTACGGCAAGGATGGCAGAGTCACGAAGCTGGTAAACAGTACTGATATACATTTGATGCCGTCGCTCAATCCAGATGGATTTGAACATAGCGAGGTAAGGAAAATATGGCTAAACTGTAGTTGCTATACCGTCAATTTTGGGGGTGTGGAGCGGGTAGGGGGGGGGGGGGGCAGGTTGGAACCCCCACCTTTGAAGGAAAAGTTGCGCAGCCCCCCCATTTCTGAGTATTTTTTTTTCCTTCCTTACTTTCAAATATACTTATGATGACATTGATTTAAGGTGAGGGGTGGATGGGGGAGGTGGAGGGCTACCCCCTGCAACCCCTCACCCCCCGCGGAGCCCCTAATTTTACGAGATATTTCTGTTTTAAGTTTATTAAAAATTGCCCAAAGATGAGGGTAGGTTAGAACATGACTATACATCGCGCGAGCCGAGCGAGCGAAGCGAGTGTGGTGGCAGCGCCCGGCAAGCACCAAACTTAATTTACGGGTGTTTGGTCGCCGAGACCAAAGACCATATTTAATAAACTTAACACTGAAATATCTCATAAAGTAAGCATCTCCGCGGGGGGAGAGATGTACCAGGAGGTAGCCCTCCACCTCCCCTATCTACCCCACCTTTAATCAATGGCATCAGAAGTAAATTTGAAAGTAAGGATAGAAAAAAAAAAGTGGGTGGGCTGCGCAAGTTTTCCTTCAAAGGGGGGTTCCTACATCCCCCCTACCCCTCCACCCCTCCGCTCCCCCAAAATCGACGGTATAGCAACTACATTCCTGCCGAAAATATTAAAGTAATATAGTACCTCTTTGTTTTTGCTTTCAGCAATTTGAATTTTCTGTCTGTTTCCAATACACTTACACTGGTCCAACATACACTTACACTGGCCCAACATACACTTACACTGGCCCAACATACACTTACACTGGCCCAACATACACTTACACTGGCCCAACATTGTGTGTTATGTCTAAGAAAAGATGATGTCCATTAGTTAAAACATAATAGACTGGTGAATCTGGTGATGGCATCTTAACATTTATCTTTTATTTAAAAGGGTAGACCTCTAGAGTAATATAAATTTCATGAAAATTGGTTCAGTAGTTTGCGGTTTAGTTACTACAGGTACAGCAATTCCACAAAATTCAAGTGCTTTAGTTACTGCAGACATTTGAAGTAACTAAAGCACTGGAAAACATAAATATTTTCTTCTTATGTCTTTTAGAAAATATCAGTAAGAAGGAATGGAATAGTTGTATATAATATGCATTAAAATGTAGTTCAAACTAATATTATAAATGCAAACATAACTCTGTCTGTTTGTCTTTTCACAACTAAACAGTGCAGTGGCTTGATCCCATACAAGAGCTTGGACCAATTAACAATAATAAGTAAAGAAATGTAAATCAACCTAAGAACAGCACCTCGCCTACTGTATGTCGGTTGGCAATGCTTAATTACTAGACTGGATAAGCAAGCTGAAGTGGCAGTAGGCTAGTCACATTTCCCAAAGAACTGACAACCATTGGGGTAGTGTATGAGCTCTCAAGTGCAGTGACAACCTAGCCTACAATCGCACTGAGCTATTTTAAACTCCATAAGTCAAATGTAAGGACAGTAGGTACGTAGAATGTGTTCACCCTTACATACATACTGTGGGCTAAGGCGCCAGCCACTTATTGTTTCCTCATTAAGTACCAATGCTATCTTATCATTTCCTGACCTAAGTTCAGAAGACTGCACTCACTGTGTTACTAACCTCATGCAAATGTGTGTTGATTTATTGGATGAAAACACTTGCAAACATTATGTAAACAACTTCTTTTTATATTACTACCATTTGTTTAACTTGCAATGTATTTAGGTGGACTCTTGTGAGCTGAATTAGAACCGCTTCCTCTTATCCTACAGACTTGAATTTTTACATGTTGGTTCAGTACCGTTGACAATACATTTTTATGGTAAGCTAACCTGAATCAACTAGCTCCAGATAAAGGAAATCTTCAAGGGTCAACAACACAGACACAAAAGGTTGTGTATGCATTTAATTATCATAGCTGGTTTGAAGTTTTACTGTGTCTTGGTTGCTGCACTCAGGGTTGGTTCCTGACTAGGGAACTCTTCAATTGTGATAGTCCGTTCTAAGTTTCACAATGACATGGCTACTACATAAAACCTTTTTTTAAATGTTTTTATTTTAACATATTTATAACTTGCTTTCTTGTCTGTCTCTTCGGTTTTGCAATTGGTTTTAAACTAACCGTAACCTCCTGATGAGCTAGAGACTCGAAACTTAAAAAAAAGTATCTTAACACCGCCCATTGTCCCATATATTTTGTATAAATGTTTTAGTTATTATTATATTTTTATTCTATGTGGTGTACAATAAAGAGTTATCTATCTATCTATCTATCTATCTATCTTATTTAAGGATGTAAAATAATTATTAAAAAAATTACTTGTCTGTTCTAAAACCATTATATACAAAAAATAACTTGTTTTTATTAATTTACTAGTTTTTCCACCCGCAACTTCGTACGCGCGGACTACTGTTTATCACGAAAAAAGTAATGCAAAAGTTGGTACAGCACCAATGCCATTGATGTTTTTTGACAGACTTGTTATTTCGTTTCCATGGCAACCACAGACCATTCTGTGGTGGCAACTGTTCCTTCCTCCAGTGATTAATCAACATTTTCCAAGTCTTACAACGTCCCGGGAAAGAAGTATCCTATGTTTTATTCCAGGGTATAAGCTATCTCTATTCTAAATTTCATCAAAATCCATCTGGCTGCTATCGCGTGAAAGCTCCCCAAACAAACAGACAACGTTTCACTTTTATATAATGGTATGGATAGACAACTTCCTGCAATAAATAAACAATTAAACTTTTTGCTTTTTACTAGGAATCCTTGTTTAACTAAGGACAATTAGGGGTAATATATAGAATCGAGGGGCAGGTTTTGAGGGTGCGGGGGAGGCAAGGGCTAACCCCTGGTACCCCTCCCCCAATGAGGCGTTGCGACGCGATATGAGATATTTAAGTTTTAAGTTTTGGCAACCAAACAGCCGTAACAGTTTATTAAACAGTTACAGTTTATTACTTTTCGACGGCCACCGCTTCGCTGCCGTACAGTGTGTGCTTGCGATGGTTGGGCTTATATACCCAAATGGCCTGCGAGGAGTAATATAATGATTAAGTTAACTTTTTTCCTACTAGTTTTTAATTTTATTAACGGCTGAAAGGCGGGGGGGGGGGGCAGTACCAGGTAGCCCTCCACCTCCCCCACCCCCTAAATCCTGCCCCTCATTTCTATAGCCAACCATAACTTATTATAAATTAGGTGTCGCCGCGGGGGGGGGGGGGGGTAAGGTTCCACCTTCCTCACCCCAAAACAACACCCCCCCCCCCCCCCCACCCCTGCCCCTCGATTCTATAGCCAACCTACATTTACTTTTAGTTTAGGTTGTGCATGAAGTATACATACAAGGCTGAAGTATGAATAGAATTTTATTATTCTTTGTCTTTTTCGTTTTAACAACTCTTACCAAAGAGGTTGAATTACACTCTGACATGGGTCATAGACATTTTCAGTTTCCCTCATTTCTATAGCCAACCCTATCTCATAAACCAAGGATCGCTGCGGGGGGAGGGGTACCAGGGGGTAGCGTTCCACCTTCTCCACCCCAAAACAACACCCCCCCCAACTCCTGCCCCTCGATTCTATAGCCAACCTACATTTACTTTTAGTTTAGGTTGTGCATGAAGTATACATATAAGGCGGAAGTATGAATACAATTTTAATATTCTTTGTCTTTTTCGTTTTAACAACTCTTACCAAAGAGGTTGAATTACACATGGGTCATAGACATTTTCAGTTTTTTTCTCTCTTTCACTGACATATTATTTGTATTCTCTTTGAAATCACTCAATGGTTGATATTTCTTTGTTTGGTTTTATTGTTTGTGATTTGTTAATCTTCTCTCGAAAACTAAATAATGGATTCAGTAACAAACACCGAAGACCTGGTCGTAGATATAAAAATGTCTCATGAGAACCTCCTCTTGGGAATCATAAAGGAGTTGAGCAGCGAGAACTACAAGTTGTCTCCCAAACTTAAAGGAAAAGTGTCCCGGATTGTAGCCGACTGCCACCTCACTCATCATACCAGCCTTCACAAGACAGGCACTGCGGATGAGAACACGTCTATTCTATTAGGATTCATGCGTGAAACAGCGGCCGAGCTGTCATATGACGAGCAACTGGAACTTAATCAGGCCATCATCAAAACGATACAGGAAAAGATCCCTGTCCTTAACAATGAGTTACAAACCCTCAAACAAACACGTACCGACGGCAAAAAACCACAAAAAAACTTACAAGAGAGTCTTGATGATAAATTGAACACACTTCAGGAACAGGAGAACGAAAAGGTTGAGCTGATGATGGAGTGGCTCAACCATAAGCTGAGCGAGGTGTCAAAGTTCAGCGACGAATCGAGCGAGCTCACTTTGAAGAGTAGAATCTTGGAGCTGAAGTCTAAGGTACTGCATCTTCAGACTCTGCAAAACATTTTCACTGAAATCAACCAGTCTATAAAGGCGTACAACGAAGTGCACAATGACCTGAAGGATTCCATTAGTGGGACGAAGAATTGGATCCAGCACTTCAAATGCCTTATTGGAAGTGATTATGGTGATAACAAATGATTATAATGATAATTGATTGTTATTTTTAGAATTAGTTGTTATTAATTAATTATTGTTTGTTATTGTTTTTTCTTGTTTTGAATTGATAGAATTAAATAGACATACCTACTTAAACAATGATTTGTCTTTGTACTTATAACTGCCACTACCTTGCCACTTTTTTTTTTCTTTTTTCTCTTTGTCCTAAAGAGAGAACCAATATTTGTTTATTTATTTATCTGTTTCCACATGTAAGTCTTGGTCTTAAATATAACAGTAGTATCTTA
Source organism: Alsophila aescularia (assembly GCA_946251855.1). Lineage (NCBI taxonomy): Eukaryota > Metazoa > Arthropoda > Insecta > Lepidoptera > Geometridae > Alsophila > Alsophila aescularia. The sequence continues at coordinate 24,353,173 of OX276385.1, forward strand.
AAAACATGGAATGGGCACTACAGAATATTTGTAAGAGGATAAGAATCGTTAAATATTACAATTATAAAATATAATGAAGGGAGTGGCCGAAAAAGGAAAACATTTATATTGCACTAGTTTTTCCTCGCATGACTTCGTCCGCGCAGACTACTGTTTATCGCGAAAAAAAACATCCAGTGTTCTTCTAGGGTGTTAAAAATCAAAGCAAAAGTAAGTTTAGCACAACTCTTGATGTTTTTTTGACATATTTGTTATTTCGTTTCCATGGCAACTGTTTCTTACAGAGAATAATCATAATTTTCCAGTTTTTCAGTTTTCCCGCGGAAACTTACAATTTTCCGGGATAAAAAGTATCCTATGTTTTATTCCAGGGTATAAGCTATCTCCATTCCAAGTTTCATCAATATCCACCCAGTCGTTATCGCGTGATAACTCCCCCAAACAAACAAACAAACAAACAACGTTTCACTTTTATATATTGGTATGGATTTTTATCGCCAAAGAAGTCTTCTAAAGAATAGTAGCATCTTTTGATTAGATGTATGGTAAGTTTGTTAAAAAAATATAGATTCATTTTAATTAGGGTTCTGTTGACCCTGAAGTCCAACCAACCTTTTGGATCCAAGTACAAGGCATATACTGTGCTGCTGACACTGCAGTAGCAGTTAGTGTGAAGTAATTTGAGATTTACTTGTTTTGTCATAAGATTCAAAATTATATAGGCACTTATCGAGGCAGGCGGCGCGAGCGCGGTGCAGGTAGGCGCCGCTTTGAACACTGCCTCACATCGGGAGCCGGTCCTTTACCACTTTTGGTTTGAGAAACACAAATAATTCCAGCTCTAATCTCTCTTTTCGTAATGATCCGTACGGCCGCTAAAAATTAATAAAAAAAAAAGGCCTATGTTACTCGAGGGGATGATAATAATAATAATAAACACTTTATTACACCATATGAGGAACAAATACATACAAAAACTTATTTTTAAAATACGGCACAATGGGCGGTCTTATCGCTAAGAGCGATCTCTTCCAGACAACATTTGGATGGATAGAAATTACGAATAAGGATGAGAGTTGAGGATGGATGATGGAGGATGTAAGGATTCTAACGATAAGTCATAATCTGATCAGGCATTTAAAAGTTATGGTGGAATAAAGAAACTCACATACATCAGTGCCGTAACTAGGGCGGTGCCAGCGGTGCCCAGGCACGGAGCGCAGAATCCATTTTATTGTCAGAACCGGTTATGATTAGAAAATATTTATAGCAGCTCGCACCGGGCGCATAAAAGGCTAATTACGGTTGCGACAAACATACAAACATATGTATACATACAAACATATGTATACATACAAACATACATGAATCCTAAAAACATTACACTTCTTTTTTTGGGCTGTCGTATAAAAACCCTATGTGGCGCGGGCGTCAATGAATTCTCGTTTTCTGTTTAATTTTATTCTCTATCAGTAACCAAATAAGTCTAATTTCAAATTGAATTCGTTGGGCCTGTCCCTGCACTTTGCTAAAGAGACTACGCTTGTTCGCTCGCAAAACTAAGCAGCATGAATGTAATCTGTCATATGTTTAATTAACATTAAAAAATAACGAAGTTTCCCCAGACTATGACTCCTACAGCTCTCATATAAACATTAAACATACATTAAAATACCTATAACATTAGTGAGCGAGCTAGCAATAATAGCAATCAGGAAAGAACAACAAAAAAGTAGGTAGGTATACTTGTGGAGGACCTACTATCTGGGGAAAACCGAAGTATTTACATTCTAAAGACGTATAATTTAAAAATTATGTATTTTTTTTCGGTTTAATCTATACTTCTATACTAATATTATAAAGAGGTAAAGTTTGTGAGGTTATAGGGGGTAATCTCTGGATCTACTGTACCGATTTTGAAAATTCTTTTACCAATTGAAAGCCACGTTATTTTTGAGTGTCATAGGCTATATAATGAAATGACCACGAGTGCGAAGCCGCAGGCATCGGCTAGTAATTGATAAGTGTTTGCGGGACACTCCCCTTGGTAAGTAATGGAAATAGGTATACACACGTATTTTTGCAAAAAAATATGTTCAAACATTTTCCACAATTTTGTTATTCTGTATTGAATAATTTTGCACTCACTCACGAGATTATGGAGATTTAGTAATTACAAGAAAACAAGCCATAACTAAAAAATGTCGTGCCAAAAAAGAACTTATGCCAATAAATTATATACTGTTGGAATGTGCTTATATATCAGCACGGGTATCATATTGCTTACCTTCAATATGATACCCGTATTGTAAAACTCGAAGTTTTTTTTTTCGCATTTGTTTTAGGAGCAATACTGTATAAAAAAAATAGCCTATATTACTCGGGATGATGTAAGGATTCTAATGATAGCCCATACATCCAAATCAATTCAGACATTTAAAAGTTATGGTGGAATAAAGAAACTCACATACAGTATACATACATGAACCCTGAAAACAATACATTCCTTTTTTGGGCACTCGTGCAAAAATAGGTTATTTTATGGAAATTTTAAGAGATAGGAACAAAAAACAAGCCCGTGACAGAGGAACAGCGCTGCCACAATGAAAGCGGTTCCGTTTGGAGGTACAGAATACTAGAAAAGTGTAACAAACTTTAGTTAATGAGAAAGTAAAAACACAGACACTCAGATAACCCCCCAACCTACACACGTACATCCATCCTCAATTCATCACCCTCTTTTGCCTGACACAGTCGGCAAAACTTCAGGCTTATTTTCGAACACCATTCCGATTCAATCACGATCCCAACATTGCGATTCAGCTAGAAAACCTAACTGCACCAACTGCACTGCATAGTGGGGGGATGTGGGGGAAGGTTAGGGGAAGTGAGGGAAGGTAGGGGAAAGTGAGGGTAGGGTAGGAGGAAGTGGACGAACGGTGGGGGATGTTGGGGAAGGGTGCGGGAAGTACGACAGGTGACGCGAAGTGGGGAAGACTAAAGGGAAGGGTGGGGGCAGAGTGGTAGAAAGGGGTGAAATTGAAAAGGGGTAGGGGAAGTGGGGAAAGAGTGAGGGGAAGTGAGGGAGGTAGGGAAGAAATAAGCGAAGGGTAGGAAGACAGGGGGAAGGGTGGGAGAAAGTGGGGGAAGGACGTAATTTTTTTAAACCAAGGTGGCGTAAATGTTGCCACATCGAAAGGTAACGATCACGTTGCAGTGCAGGTTAGGTTTTCTAGCTGAATCGCACTGTTGGGATCGTGATTGAATCGGAATGCTGTTCGAGAGTAAGGGGCTGTCGATAATAACACGATCGAATTGAAGTCTTGACAAATTCTAATACCAGTATTGTATAAACCTATATTATGTAGCTTAGCTAATACAGAGTCAACAACGATAGGACTTGAATACAGAGTCAACAACGATAGGACTTGTTTGACTTCGGTGTTATTCCACATAACCTTTCTAAGTCACCAAAATGATGTCATAATTTTGTATGAAGTTTTCGTCGCGATCTTTTGATATATTATCAATTAACCACAGGAAATTCAAGTAGTAAAATTAAAAAGCCGATAAAAACAGCAGATCGATCATCATCGGACTATACTTGTCCACTGCTGGACGTAGGCCTCCTAAAGAACCATTGAACTCGATCTTCAGCTCTTTGCGTCCAGTTTCTGCCAGCCGCATTTCGCAGGTCGTCACTCCACCTGGTCATAGGGCGTCCTACACTACGTTTGCCTAAGCGCGGTCTCCACTCGAGAACTCGTCTACCCCAACGGTTGTTGGTTCTTCGGGAAATGTGACCAACACTGCCACTTCAGCTTGCTAATCCTTAGATATTTGTCGATTACTTTGGTTCTCTGTCGGATCACTTCATTCGCTCGCAGCAGATCGTTCTCCTGATGGTAATCTCCACCTGTCCGTAAAAATTGCAGTTTGTTTGTTTGTTTGTCGTATGAGGCAGTGCTGTTCAGAGTTCGTCAAGCCGCCCGAGGGCCTCTGACATGGCTTAACGACTGCTATTAATCAATAACAGCCGGGACCGACAGCTTAACGTGCCCTTGGAAGCACGGAGCGATGGAAAACCGCAGCCACCAATATTATAAATTGCAAAATCATAAGAAGTCAGAAAGTAGAAACTTCAATATTCAAGTCACATAAATCCGGAATACAGTCAGTCTTGTTTGCACTAGTGCATGGTGTTTGATAACCTGGCAAAGGTGTGTACTGTCCCAGACGAACTCTTGTAGAAGGAGTCTACCAAGCACTACAAATAAACCAAACGTGCTCTTCACTCTAGAACTTCCCTAAGCGGTTGTCGGATCTGCGAGAAATGTGTCCTAAGCGGAGTGAAGATCGAGAGTGCGCGTGGAGCGAAGGGACGACGAAGCGAGAGTTCTGGCGAAAGCCTCTACTATTTTACGCCCCCCCCCCCCCCCTTAATTCGTGCAGTAGTTTACTAAATCAATCCCGCTACCCCTTAGGGCCTCTGGAACAAATAAAGTAGTAAAATAAACCTGCCCATTGCCACTTCAGCTTGCATATTCTATGGGCTATGTTGGTTACTCTATTTACCCCGTTCCGGATTCTGTCCTTAAAGGAGACACTGTGCATAGCTCTCTCCATAGCTCGCTGAGCAACTTTAAGAGCGCCCAACCCGTCATACTTTTCATACAAACTCTCATACGTGATTATGGCGTTGTTACACATCTTTCTTGGAAATTTTTGAACTAATAGATATCTTGTGCACTGTATCTAGGTTTCTACCAAAGCAAAAAATAAAAATTTGGAGAAACAAATTCAGTATAAGCCCAAAAAAAATGCTTTTTTGCACGAATTTTACCTGAACTTTGGCAGTTCATAATGTACCTACCTACTGATAAATTGAAAAAGTAAAGAAAACATCTTGGTAGAAACCTCGCACATGTTATGAAAATTCTAAATGAAAAACATTTATTTCACATACTTATAAGAAACACTCAAAACAATATATTTCCTGTAACAAGTTTTATGAAATTTCCGCACACTATTTTTCGTTCAATGTTGTTATTATTGTTATAATGCCGAATTCACCGAATGTCAATCGAGCGTTCAGGCGCTATCTCTCTCTTTCCGCTTTGCCTCTTTTTCAAACATAGCGCTGGATGAAACAACAAGCTTTTCGACCATGCTCGCGTTGACGATAGACGGACCGGGAAGGGCCCTCTTAAACTTATGGACCAGGGCAGTCTCACCGTGAGTGTCCACATTTCGGCTCCGTAGGTCATAACTGGTAGGACGCGCGCGTTGAAGACTTTCGTCTTTAGGCACTGGTATGACAACGTTAAGACCGAACGGAGCCGAAGATGGCCTCAGTGGCGTTAACTAGGAGAGGCATGCGTCCTGACCTGATTATAGCTGATACTACAAATAAATAAATCTACGTTCCAGGAAGGCAACTGCGAGTCTCTCCCGGATTTCGCAGGCAGGAACAACGCGAAGGGCGTAGACCTGAACCGCGACTTCCCGGACCAGTTCGACAAGCACAAGTCCAGCGATGACGAGTACCTGTTCGCGCACAGGCAGCCGGAGACGGCGGCGCTGATGAGATGGGTCATGAGGAAGCAGTTCGTGCTGTCGGGGAATCTGCACGGTGGAGCCATCGTGGCTAGCTACCCCTATGACGATGCCAAGTAAGTTCAGTGTAGAATGTGGGCGCGCGTGGAAAACAGTTGGCTGGTTGTCGGCTTGCTGACTCTGAGCTGCAAATAAGACACAAACTCCAGTTTGCTTGACGTCGTCGCAGCGTCAAATTAGCGGCCGAATGGACTACTTACTACATTTGCTGCAAACCATTTACCAGCTGCTGTTTGAATAAAGTCGGCGTAATGCTACAAACTGCGTTGTGTGAACGTTCTATTCAATAAGTAATAAGTAATAAGAAAAAAAAAGCTTTGGCTACCTTTTTTTCTTTTTTTGCTATTTTTTTTTCCAATTAATTTTTTTATTCATTGGTTTTTTTTAATTGTCACTTAAATTGTAGCTATAAAAAAAATGCTTTGTCATCGGTTTGTGAGCTACCCTGAAAGCTAATCGGGAAGTGCTCGAAATTTGAATTTCAAGATTTCAGGTCAGACAAAATAACTAGATACGAGTACATTCATAGATACATACAAGTGAAGTTAAGTATTGAGTGCTGTCAGCCCTAGTCAGCCACAAGCTTTTTTGCCTAGTATGCCCGTGTGTAACCTCTTAGCTCGGCGATGGGATGCGCGTCCTACGAGTATGTATCGTTAGTTCATAACCTATGAAAGAGTTTGAATGTTTAATTCTTTCATAGGTATCTTAATTGTTTCTAGGACGTCCGAATGAAAAAATAATAGGATCACTCGTGTGTCTGTCTGTCCGTCCGCTCGCCACAGCCAATTTGCTCCGAATATACTGAACCGATTAACGATTGATTTAGTTTAGCGGAAGTGAGCTACATATTTTTACCTTGTTCATTTTGAACCGATTAAGTTATAATTTGGTACACATAAATATATATGATACACACAAATACACATAAATATATATTTGGTTTCTGAGACCCAAACACGGACGTGTAACGTAAATAAATGAATTTTGAATATGAGGGTCACAATCTGGGGGCAAACTGTAAAATTACAATATAAATGTTTTGCAAACTATACCGTGTGTGACATATCAAATGAAAGGGCTTGTTGTTGTGAGGATCTCAATTTTTAGTTTATTTTTTAACATAAATTGTTTAAAGTTATTTCTAAATAGATACAAAGTTCAAAGTCAAAGTTTTTTTTTGTAAACTAGCGACCCGCCCCGGCTTCGCACGGGTGTAATATAGAAAACATATATGAGAAAAATGTGGCTCGCGCTTCGCTCGCCGCCTCCCCTCTCGCTACGTTCATGTCTCGTATGCTCGTATGATATATACGAGAAAAATACGAGAAAAATTCAATAGTGCAACTTATAATTCAACAATACCGGGTTCGATCCTACTCTGCACGCATGACTTTTCTAAGTTAAGTGCGGTTTTCCATCGCGCCGTGCTTCGGAGGACACGTTAAGCTGTCGGTCCCGGCTGTTTTTGAATAATAGCAGTCGTTAAGCCATGTCAGAGGCTCTTGGGCGGCCTGACAAGCTCTGACACCAGAGGCCAGCACTACCTCATACGATAAACAAACAAACAATGAACAAGGAGAAATACATAAAATATTATAAATAGATAAAATCAATAAAATGTAGGTAAACTAAGTATGCTTTGCATTTGAAAAGGAAATTTCCCTTTCATGTGCCAACAGAGTTAAATCTCACACTGGAAAAAGAAATACCCTTCTGACTCTACTGTGCTTCGGAAATACGCCCGTTAGAGAAGAGAACAGCAAAAAACTCTACGGGGATGTCATTTTTTCCATATATCTTAATTATTTATAATTTTTCTAATGTCAGTAATTATAATAAAATATATAATATTTAAATTACATATATAATAATTAAAAGTGACAATGAGATTCTTCCACATATCTCCGAAACTAAAGAGACAAAGAAAAAACGTACTGAAAATAGTTGTTTACTTATAGACTACAGTAAAACCTATAAGAAGTCTATGGTCCTAATGTTATGTTATGTTATGTTATGTTAAACCTCTCAATATTGTGAGATATATTCATCGCACGGACAAGTTAAACATCTTAATATTGTGAGATATATTCATCGTACGGACATGTTAAACATCTCAATATTGTGAGATATATTCATCGTACGGAACCCTCTCGACGCAAGTTCAACTCGCACTTGTCTGCTTTGTTTTTCTTCCTTTATGTTGAACGGTCAGTGTTGAAGAGATAGATACTTCTGCTAGGTACTTTAGAGACATGAAAAAAAAATTGTGTGTAAAAAACCTAAGAAATCTTAGATTATATTGCAAATGTATCCATACCAATATATAAAATTAAAACGTTGTCTGTTTGTTTGTTTGCTGGACGGATTTTGATGAAATTCGGAATGGAGATAGCTTATACCCTGGAATAAAACATAGGATACTTTTTATCCCGGAGAACTGTATTTTTTTGCGGGAAAACTGGAAAATATTGATTACACACTCTTAGGAACGGTTGCCATGTTGCTTGAAAATAGGATGCATTTTTTCGGGATAAACAGTAAACAGCGCGTACGAAATCGCGGGCGGGAAAGCTAGTAAATACATAAATGTTAATAAATATTCGTGCTATTAATGTCTTATCATATTTTTTTGTTTCTTATTGAAAGTTCTTGGATCAGGTTTCGATTAATTGCTCATTTATCGAGACCTAGTCCAACCATTAGGTAACTACTAACCAAGCATGACCTAATTCTAAACTGTCCGTTATCAAACCATTATCGTCACTGAGTGTCAACCACGCAAAGCAAAACTTTTATACATAACATCCATAGAAAGTTACAATTACGTACGCTCGTTGCGTGAGGTAATTGAATTTCATGCATGTTAACATTAATAACCATAAAGCAGAGGCCTTCATGGCGCATAATTCCACCTATCACGTGATTTAATGAGGCTTTTAACACCTACTATGGTATATATAATATATTATGGTATGGTATGATATATTTAAACGGGACTTAATCGCGCTGTGGTCGGAAAAAGGGGAAAATTTGAAAGGCTACCTGGTTCCGCTCGCCCCGCGTGCTGGTTGTTGGCTGACGCGTCGCACCTTTCCCTTGTTCCTTTCCACTCGGAGGTGATTGTCTTAGTGGATGATGAACGATGATTTTCGTGCGCGAAGACCGCGGCTGTTGTAGCAATTCCGTTATGTTGAGGAGAAGTACGTAGCTCTCGACTCGATCGCGTGCCGGTCCGACGTTAACTCGTTTTCCCAACTACCCCCACAGGCCAGCCCAAGGAAAATAAAGGAAGGTTGAAGGTAGATGGAGAAAGAGGTTGACAGGTTTCGTTTTAAAACTAAGAAATGTTGCGTTCATGATTGAGACTCACCAATATTGCGAACATTAGTGAACACGCTGAAAACTTATTTTTTAGCGCGATTAGGTCCCGTTTATAAAAAAAAAAAAAAAAATTTATTTGATTAAATGGGGCATCATTGATCCATCCCAAACGCATTGCGGTTGCGGTGCCCCAACTCAAACCATGCCGCATTTGCTCGAATGCCCCGCGTACCCGACACCTGCACTAGAAAGGACCTAATGAAGGCCACAGATAGCGCGATGGAGGTGGCAACTTTCTGGTCCAACTGTCTAAAAGTTACAAATATCGTGAGAAGAAGAATATATAATACTACTAATACTATGTGTTCGAATCGCGAATGTTGAAAAGTTACAACCTGCCATGGTAGCCTGACGGTTCAATAGTGCAACTTAGTATCCAAAGATACCGGGTTCGGTTCTAAGCTCCGCACCAATGACTTTTCTAAGTTATGTGCGGTTTTTCTCCGTGCTTCGGAGAGCGCGTTACGCTATCGGTCCCGGCTGTTATTGATTAATAGCAGTCGTTAAGCCATGTCAGAGGTCCTCAGGCGGCCTGACTAACTCTGACACCAGACGCCAGCAGACCTCATACGAAAAACATACAAAAAACCACCTACTTTGTTTTGTTTAGGTAAATTGCTTTTAATGAGGTTTATGGGTAAATTAAATGTTCTGTCGTCTAAAACGGGCTCTATTTAGGGGTCAACTTTACAAGCATTACTCTCGATTTTAGGAGGGAGTGGAACCCCCCCCCCCTCCCCTTAGAGTAGGGGCTAGATCCCCCTCTGAGATATGAATGTATTATTATTATATTTAGCTATTTTTTTTTCGTATTTTTGGATATATTCAATGAAACCATAACCTACGAAGGGTGCCCTACAAGTGTTAAATTAGATATATTTTGAAGGCTAAAAGTAGGTAATCCCTAAAATCGAGGGTAAAGCTTTTACAGTGGTCGACTAGTTCTAGAACTGCTAAAGAAGCCTAGTTCTAGACTTCTTTAGCAGTTGACTGCAATCTCACCTGATGAGAAACGACGATGCGGTCGATGATTTAGCACGCTCAACTAATAAATTCACCCTTGACTTAAAAACTTTACCTTGACTTTCAAACCTAGATTCAAGAAGGTTTAAAAAAAGGCGAAGTTTAAGCGCCAAACAAACGAGCAGAGGTACTTTTTGGTTGATACACAATTTCATCATAAAAGATTACATTGTTTCTGATTTTCCATGAGTACTTGACAGAATTAACGCGACTAACCAGGTGGAGATTTTGCTGCGATGTGGCGGCCGATCGGTATAACATGGTGTATGTGTGTGTGTTAGACTTGTGCTGTGTGCATATGTTGGATGCTTCACTTTTGAATTGGCGGTGTAGACTCCGCCTATTTTTAAACCTTGCCTAGATTGTGTTGTTCAGGGTACACAGGCGAACGCAGTGAGATTCGCTCCTTTGCAGTTTCGATGATAATAATTGTAGATACAAAATGCTTTGCGCTCATTTATCTATACTTATAATAAAGCAATAAGAACGAAAAAGTCTGTACAAAGAAGATAATTCAGAAAGATAAGCAAATGAAGAGTAGGGAGACCCCCACACGATGGACCGACTTCATTATAGCAAGCGCAGGAAGTAGGTGGATGGAGGTGGCACAAGATCGCTCGTCATGGCGCTCTTTGGGGGAGGCCTATGTTCAGCAGTGGACTTCTAAAGGCTGACATGATAATGATGATAATGAATATAATAAAAAATATGCTCTATGGTACTTAAAATAAGCTACTGTACAAGAATATAATATTTTTTAATCGTGTCTGTCTGTGTGTCTGTTTGTTCTCGCATCACGTAAAAACTACTGGACCAATTGCGATGCGGTTTTCACTGATGAGTAGCTTAGGGTTTGACTTAAAAACTGGGGTATCATAATCCGATGATTAGATGCCGAGCAATCGATAAAAAACTATTTGACTACTGAACGTTTTTTTAAGAAATGTAGTATATTGTACCTTAAAGGTACTTTTGGTCCTGGAATAACACGAACTTAAAATACGATAGAACACGATACTTTTAAATGAAATGACAATGCGGGCAAAGCCGCGGGCACAGCTAGTTTCTACCATAAAGAAACGGTGTTATGCCGAACGTTGGAAGTTCTCGGTGAAGGGAAGCAAATACAAATATTTTAATGTAAAAAAAATTGATACATATTATTATTTGATAGTTAGCCACTACACGATGATGCGCAAGGCTCTGTAATGTAGTCCCCACAAGTTTGTCATCGTTTATAAGCATCTATGCACGTTTCTCAATCGAATCTAAAAAGCTCGAGCTGGGGTGTTGTGAGTTTAGGGTGTGTATGTATGTATCTGTGTGCCTGTCTGTGGCATCGTAGCTCCCAAAAGACTGGACAGATTTTATGTGTTTTTTTCTGTTTGAAAGATGTTGTGATCGAAATGGTTCTTAGCTATAATGGGGGAGGGGGGCCGGCACCGTAGCTCCAAAATGAATGGACTTTTTTTTTTCTTTTTTTTATTACGGACTAGGCAATTTTTTTTTATTACGGCAATCGTTTGACCACGATCTCACCTGATAGAAAGCGATGATGTGGTCGAAGGTGTAGCACGCTTGCCTAGTAGATACCTATTCACTCTTGACTTGAACACACCGGGGTTATAATTTACCGGAAACACTGACAAGGGCAGGGTATTCCATTCCTTTGCAGTTCTTATAATAAATGAAGAAGCGTAACGCTTCGTTCTTGTGCGAGTATTTCAACCATGAATGGGTGGCGCTTTTGCTGATCGTCTAGTCGTACGGTGATGGAAAGGTGATGGGGGAATCAGGTTGATGCGGTTTTTTTGTTTGAAAGCTGATGTTATCGAGATGGATCTTAGCTATGATGGAAGGGAGGTTATATATTTTTTTAATCTGTGCTAGTTAAGTTTCATGCCCGAGGCAAACTAACGCAAGGGGACAAAAAAAGTGCTTCGTAAGAGCGAGATAGCTGATGCGAAAAACGTAAGCTAGTGAGCGAGGCAGTTGTACATTGCTCAGTTGTGAGGATATAGCAGCATAAAGTAAGCGAAATAGATGATACGAAAAACGTAAACGAGTGAGCGAGGCAGTTACACAATGTTGTCTTCAACTTCAACATTGCGCAGCGACCTGCAGACAACTTCCGAGCGACAAAGATTCGTTGCGACAACTGTATCTATGGCGTTAACTTTTAACCCGTACCTTACAGATCCCTCAAAGAGTGCTGCGAGGAAAGCCCGACACCCGACAACGCTCTTTTCAAGCACATGGCCGCGACATACGCGTCTCGGCACTCGGACATGCGCGCCGGGAACAAGTGTCCGCCCGAGAACTTCGACGGAGGCGTCACCAACGGCGCTCTGTGGTACTCTGTGCAAGGTGTGTGTAAGTTTTTAAGCCCATCATCATTATCATCATGTCAGCCTTTAGCAGTCCATTGCTGAACATAGGCCTCCCCCAAAGAGCGCCACGACGAACGGTCTTGTGCCCCCTCCATCCACCGACTCCATGCGATGGCTACAATGTTGTCCGTCCATCGTGTGGGGGATCTCCTTACACTTCGCTTGCTTGTTCGTGGTCGCCATTCCAGAACCTTTATTTCCCAAAGGTTGTCGGCTCTGAGAACTATATGGCCTGCCCATTGCCGCTTCAACTTGTAAATTCTGAGAGCTATGTCGATAACTCAGCCCAGCCCAGCCAGCCAGCTGGTTTTAAGCCCAGACTCCATTAATACATTTCCCCACGCTAACTCCGCCTCTACACTCTGCCGCCCGCTACCCGCAACAAGCACTGAGGTGCGCGTAACAAGGTTGAATATCGCGAGTGCTGTTTGAACACACAATTTAGCTCGGAACTAAATTACGTAAAGTTATTTATTTTATTAGCAGGCTTATAATTTAGTGAAGTAAATTTTGTCTTGACAGTGGATTATAAACTATATTTTCTTGCTGTGAGATTTATTCTCAACCGACTTCAAGAGAAGGTTCTCAATTCGACCTGTATGTTTTTTGTACGTATGTTACGCGATATCTCCGGCAATTGGGAATCGATTTCGAAAATTATTTTTTTAATGGTTAGGTTATAGCTCAGGGGTAGCCCCATTTAAGAGTGGAAAATTAGGGAATGATTTAATTTTATTAACTTTCACCCACTTTATGACGCGATGTCTCCTTCAAATGTGGCTCAATTTTGAAGTTTTTCTTTTTATAGAGTAGGATATGCTTTAGGTATGGTCCCATATATATACAATTTGGTGAAGATCTGATGAAGACCTTCGGAGATACAAAGGAACTCCTCAATGGATAACAGCAAGTCACTTGCGATTGCTGTAATCGCATTTTCATGTATTGTTCACGCCTCTCAAAATAGGGAAACAAAATAAACTTAAAAAAATGGAAAAACTGACTTTAAAATGAATGAAATAATCTTATGTGGGAAACAGTTTAGGAAGTCGGTTCCCAATTTACTTAAATCTGACTAAATCAACGGCACAGACTTAACTGTTTCCCAAGTAAGATTATTTTATTCATTTCGAAATCGGTTTTTCCTTTGTTTTAAGTTTATCATATAGAGATTAAACTTAAGCCGTTGAGTAGAAAAACATATAATATTACTGAAAATAACGTAATTGTTGATAAGAAAATGTATCGAATGAAATTCTGTTAATTACGTTTATGTCTTGACCACGGAGAGATAAAGATCTTAAAAATATATATGTTAAGTTTCACATTTATCAGGTCTGTGGTTGATTCAGCATATTTATGTAAAAATCCCTTAGATACCAATATCTAGGCTCCAAAGGCTGGTTTTAACAGTGACCTCTATCTATGAGTCTATGACTGCTACGCTAACAGTCGAAGATAGGACGATTTCTGCGAAATTTTAGTTTTTGAAACACATTTGTAGTGTTTGTGTCTGTGGTAATCATATCTATCAAGTAGATATTAAACATTGGTGTCGATTCTGGGTGCACCAACTAAACCTAAAACTAAATTTGACAGCTCTAAAATTATTGCTGTCACTTTCAAACCTTTTGGAAACGAAAGGGACAGCAACAATTTTAGAGCTGTCAAATTTAGTTTTAGGTTTAGTTGGTGCACCCAGAATCGATACCATTGTCACACACACAAGCAGGATGACACCTGGCAGTGGCGATGGAAAGCCGGAACGTGTAGGACATGTCTGGAGCTTGGTGTGAGTAGCCAGTTCAGCGTATAACAACAGTGTAACATTAAAATCCTGCGGTGGCTATACAGGCACAAACGTGTATTACTTACAATACTACACACACACACACACACACACACACAGTAGTATACGTAAAATTTCACTGTAAATATTGAACGCCAGAATATAGATAAAATTTAAGGCGTAGCTATTAACGGGCACTCAGCGAGCTATGTAGAGAGCTATGCTTGGAGCACTAAAGATTCGAAATGAAGTGATTCGGCAGAGAACCAAAGTAACTGACATAGCTGTAAGGATAAGCAAGCTGAAGTGGTAGTGGGCTGGTCACATTTCACGAAGAACCGATAACCGTTGGGGTAGAAGAGTTCTCGAGTGGAGAACACGTTTAGGCAAACGTAGTGTAGGACGCCCTGGTGGAGTGACGACCTGCGGAAAGCAGCTGGCAGAAAATGGATGAGGAGAGCATTCAGCTCTAGCTTCAGTGTTTTCTGTATTCAACCGAGCTCAGTGGCGTGCATTAGGAGAAGCTTATGTCCAGCAGTGGACAAGTATAGGCTGATGATGATGATGATGAGTTATTAACGCGGCTAGGGCAACAGCCCGCACGATTTTATACATTTGTATAGTCTGTTAGGATGATCAATAAATTGCTTTTAATTAATTTACCCTTTCAACAACAATGTACTTACTACAACGTTACCATACGCTTAATCTCAATGGTAAGTATAATTGTTCGGTCCTCGGTTTTTGACCCCGCACCGCACCAGTGACTTTTCTAAGTTATGTGCGTATTTCCATCGCTTCGGAGGGCGCGTTAAGCTGTCTGTCTATTATTAACTAATAATAGTCGTTAAGACACGTCAGAGGGTCTCGGCCGGCCTGACAAACTCGGGCACTTGAGGCCAGCACCTCATAAGACTTGGAAGAATGAAATGGTTTAATTAAGAATGGTTGTATGTATACCAAATCCGGTGTTATAGTCAGTTAACTATCATTATTTTAGGGCCTGTGTGAATAAACTTATGTGGCACTTATTTCGTGAGTGCCCTTTTAGGGCCCTCACGAAAGAAGCACGTGTGAATAAACATTCGGCACTTGTTTCTCATGAGTGCCCTTTTAGGGCCCGTGTGAATAAACATTCGGTACTTGTATCTCATGAGTGTCCTTTTAGGGCCCGTATGAATAAACATTCGGCACTTGTATCTCATGGGTGCCCTTTAAGGGCCCGTCTGAATAAAAATAATTGGCACTTGGATCTCATGAGTGCCCTATTAGGAGCCGAGTGAATAAACATACTTGGCACGTGTCTCCCTCAGGTGGGATGCAAGACTTCAACTACCTCCACTCGAACTGCTTCGAAGTGACGTTCGAGCTGTCCTGCTGCAAGTACCCGCCGGCGCACGAACTGCCGGACTACTGGGCCATGAACAAGGAACCACTCCTGGCGTTCATGGAGCTGACCAGGACTGGACTCAAGGGGACTGTGGAAGACAATGACGGCGTTCCGGTCAAGGTAAATTGCAAAGAACACTGCACGTTCATCAGCCGGAAAAAAGAAAACACATATTATATACAGGATGGAATTTTTTAACCACACCCGGAGGGAAAGTACTCCAAATACTGGAGGTAGCAAATTTTACTCAAAGGAAACATTCCTTTATTTTTAAAAAGAAAAAAATATGCATTCAAAGATTTTCAAAACCTCGCTTGCCACACTCGGTAATCAAACCTGCTAATCTTAACTCATTTTAATTGATTGGTTTCTTTTATTAAAAATTAAGGAATGTTTCCTTTGAGTAAAATTTGTTATCTCCAATATTTAGAGAACTTTCCACCCGGGTGTGGTTAAAAAAATCCACCGTTGTACAGTGTTGTCTGTACAACACACAACATTATACGGCACCGTTTCATACACTACTTTATTTACACTCATGCAATAGGAACTTACTTTAATGAAAAAAATATGTTGAAATATTTTCTTGACTTTGCCGGTAAAAGCTCGTTCGTCATGCTCGTTGCTGTTTCCGTGATGTCAGTTGGAGTCATATTCTCCTCACTAACACTGCTGTCGGACATTTTTAATCAGGATAACACATTTAATAATCAAAAACACATTAAATTAGTTAAGTACTAATGTAAAGTAAATTATGGCCCCAAAATCCAGTCCACAGCGAAATCACGCGCATATAATGATAATAAATGGCAATAACCCTTGATGGTGTGCAGCCAAATGGTGCTTTTATGGAAAAAAATGTATATTATAACATAGCTTAGTTCAAAAAACGGTGTTTAATGTATATACCCCGTGATTTTGAATTCGATATTTATCTTAAATACATGTACTCAGTTCATGCAACAGAATGTATCTGTAGCACTAAATATGAAAAGTAAATAACTAATTAAACATAAAACTAAGCATTATTAAATTAGTCAACATTCTATCTTGTTATCCCTGCGACATCGCGGCAGATTAGGTAGGTACAAATTTGTGATTGCGTACCTGGTGCCCCTGGCGGAGCACCCAAGCTGCGGCCGTGTAACGTGTTTAGTAAAACAGACATTTCAGCTTAACGCTAATTATTGTATTGTCTGTTATTTATATATATATTTTTAATTGAATGCTGAATATATCCTAAATAAAGGACTGAATACATGCATTTAAGAAAAATATCGAATTCAATGTCACGGTGTATACGGCATATCTACATTATGGGATATCTACCTCCTCTATTATATTGGTTTTTGTTGTCAGGACGCCGAGATACGCATCGAAGGTATTGAGCACACCGTGCGAACTACACCGGACGGGTACTTCTGGAGACTCCTGCTGCCAGGACAGCACAATGTCACTGCTGAAGCGGCAGGGTAAGGATTTATTATTACTAGCTGGCAATAGAGCAATCATCAAACATCATCATCATTAACCTATAAATGTCCACTGCTGGACGTAGGCCACTCCTAATGTACGCCACTGAGCTCGGTCTTCAGCTCTCCTCAAACCTGAAACATACGTTACAAAGTAAGGATTCAGGGAAATTTGTTTTCTTATGGTCATGCTCACTAAATTGTCTTGACTTGCGGCGGCTCTGTGTTCCGGGTCACTCCCTTCTCTTTAAAATGGTTGAAGGGTGTGATGGCTGATGCACAAGCCATACTCGTCAACGGGAGCTGCTTGTGGGGACTGGTCCAGCTAGTTTATTTTATTAATTTGTATTTTATCAGTTTGATGGTTGTGGGACGTCTCATTGGCACTTTTATCTAATTGACATTTACATGTGTATTATTATAATATCTGTCATTTAAAAATATATACATAAATGGAGTCATAAATGGAGAAAATGACATCCCCTTAGAGTTTCTTGGCGCTTTCTTCTCTAACGGGCGTATTTCCGTAGCTCCGGTAGAGTCGGAAGGGTATTTACTTTTCCAGTGTGAGATTTAACTCTGTTGGCACATGAAAGGGAAACTTCCTTTTTAAACTCAAAGCTTATTTTACACAATTTTATGTTTCTCATGATGTTAAGTTTGACTTGTAAACGTGCTATTACTTTGTAAATATTTTGACTTTGACATAATCTTTTAATACTTTGTTCTACGATTTGCAAACACAACTCTTATTTTTAGATACGCCCCTTCCAAACCGATGATCATTACCATACCAGCTAACCAGTCGCAAGCCGTAGAAGTCAATCTGACCGTCCGCCGTCGCCCGCGCTCGCTGTCCGACGGTAAGTCGCTGCACCTCCACGACAACTCGGCGGTCGCTTCGCTCACACACTTCTCGGTGCTGGCTGTTAACTTGCTACTGGTATTTATAGTTGAAGTGTGACGTTCCTGTCGTTATTTCTAAAGAAATATAATCAAATGCGACGTTTTAAGAGAACTAACTTTTAAATATTAATTTAGCTCTTCCTGCCTTCGCTCAGAAATGTACCGGATTAAGGATTAGCGTTTTAAAAAGGCTCGAAAAATAAAAGCGAAAATTCTTGTGCTCTTATTTTAGTTGTTTTACGTTAAAAACAATAATAAACATTATGTAAATTGTTATTTAAAATTCTTTGACCAATATTTTGCCATTCAATTTTCAATGTAATACGTTTTATTGTCTAGTTTGTTATTTTTTTAAACTCTTGCTTTTTAATGATTCTACATACTAATATATGTCGAACCTAATTGTAATTTATTACTGAGCAATAAGGTTTTTAATAAACTGAAATTGCCATTCAGACAAATCTTTTTTCTAGATTTAGTACTTTAGTAACAACTAAACTTAACAACGTAACTTTAGTGTAGTCTGTGTGTGCAAACGCAGCCGCTATTTCCTGATTCCATAGCTGGTACATTTTTGATTGAAGCTTCCTTCATAATTAACCATAATTATGTCAGTATGTCACACATGTTAATTTGTCTAAATTAGGTTCACATGCCATCATTGTTACCGTAGCGGTCTCTCTGATCGCGGTAGCGTCTCTCATTCACTTTTTGGTGATGGCTATTAACTTGTTACGTGTTAGTGTTGAAGCCTGACATGGCCAAGAAAATAGGTCGGGAGTTGTCATTAAAATGTCAGCTGTTAGTTTAAGATGAATTACTTTTTTAGGCTCTTCCGCAATTATCAGTGTGGTACACTTTACGTGTCATCATTTAGGCGTATCCTAGCTTCCAGTCGTTACAGTGGCAATTTTATAGAACGTTGTCGTCATTTAGACGTTATGCTAGACCACTAGTTGCTTCTGTAACGGTCACATTGAACGCTCAGCGGGATGACGCTTGTTGGTTCTAAAACATTACAAAGAATTGCGAGTCCATTATTTGCTCAAAATAATAACTCAGATTACCTCACGCTTCATAATTTGTAAGTAATAAAAGTAGTCGCTTCGGATCTTTGTGGTTGTGAAGTTAGGCTCTCTGAACGATTGTGCAGGTACTGCTGTGAGGATTAATCAGCATAAAGTAAGAGCGAGATGGAATATACGAAAAACGTAAGAGAGTGAGCAAGGTTATAAATGCTGTCTTCACCTGCAACATTGGGATTGCGCCTGAAAAATAGCAGTATGCGCAGCGACTTGCAGACAACTTCCGAGACACAAAGATCCGCTGCGAATACTGTAACATGAAGAGCGGTCTACATTTATCTATTTTGGCAATAAAGCTGTGAGACGAGGCTTAGAATAAAAAGTAATATTTCTGGGGCATGAGGTTCTTATCTAAGTTAAACATATTAAAACATAGCCGTGGTTATTTACTTATCAGTTTAAGATCAAATGTAACATACATTAGGTTGGTTTCAACCCACAGAAGTACCCTGATCTAAATTGCAATTCTAATTAGCAGTAATCATTAAATTTGATTGAACTGTAACTGTAACTACGCATCAGGTATGAGGTCACTTCTCGGTAGTTTTTTTACTGATTATATAAAACAACCAGAAGTGAGTTAAAAAGTGTAATTTATATATTCAGTCTGTTTTTTTTAAAGAGTACTGAGATTAGCTTTGCCTATACACTTGAAGTTTAATATAACTGATATTGCTCAAAATCTTGCAGCAATATTTTCATAATATTTTAAAACACAAAATGTGGTGCGATGGAATCTTTTAATATTCTTCCCTTCTTAACCCTTAGATAGATTAAACATAGCTAAACTTGAGTTGTAATCAACAGAAAATATATACATTAATCAACCTTAACTAACTTTAAATTTATAATAACATAAAATAAGTTTATTATCATTTAAATAATATCTTCTAAAAAGAAAATGGTATCTGTGATTTTATATATGTATAATTATTTATAAATATGTCCAAAATATAATGTGATTTGTGCCAAAGTGTTTTGAATTTTAATAGACAGTATTATTCGGATCTCTAATACTTTATTCCAATTGGTTTTTAAACGACTTCACAAAAAGAGGAGGTTCTATGTTCGACTTATGTATTTTTTACAACTGTTTTTATTTTACACTTTAGAAATTATTATTGTTAGTTTAAATCTTAGGTATAAGCATCGCAAGGTTGTGTTGAATTTGCGTAGTGATAGGGATAGTCATTTTTATAATATACATATAGCTTTAGGAATGTAAGTAAGTCAATCAGTTATTATTGTATGTGTAAAGAATTGAATAGTCAATTATATACCGCGCTCAAAAATTGCATAATTTGTAACTAGAGTTACCAGCGTGGCTTCGGACACGTTTTCAATAATAAACGAAAACGGCCGCAAAGACAGCGGGTCGGTAACAAAAACCTCAATAATTTCCATAATATTGAAACTAGCTTTATTACA
The DNA here is from genome assembly GCA_946251855.1 of Alsophila aescularia. Lineage (NCBI taxonomy): Eukaryota > Metazoa > Arthropoda > Insecta > Lepidoptera > Geometridae > Alsophila > Alsophila aescularia. The sequence goes on from OX276385.1 coordinate 24,373,656, forward strand.
TAAAGACAATTTTATAGTGCTCAAATGTAGTTTTTAGTTTAAGTAAAAATAACCATACATTTCGAAAAATGTGCTCCGGTGCACGTTTCATACATTTTAGTATTTTGTATTGCCACCACGAGCTGTTAATACAGACGTTATACGGTTTGGCTTTCCATCAGATTTCTGAGCCGATGATAAAATACAAAAAAAAAATGATGGTTTTTAATACAATCACCAAAAATATATAAAAAGGTTTTAATACTTCCTATATTTATAATGAAATAAACTTTAATTTAGTTTTTATTTTATAAGGATTGATCAATTTTTTTATAAGTTATCCTATTTTTATAACCGACACCTACCGACACGCTTTCTTTGCGGCGTGTATTTCAACATAATGCAGACTGAGTTGAAACCAAAAGCTCAAAAACCGCATCAAAATCCGTCCGAGCTAATTCATAAAATTATCATCAATGTACCGAAATTAGGTACCTGAGTAGGTTCCAGTTTTATGATTGCATTGTATAATAAATAAGCTTTTGTAATACTTCCATTAATGTATTTATGGGTTACTTAAGTCATATAATTATTCTTACTCCATGATTATTAAGGGATCAGCGAAAGATGAATTTTCCATTCAAACGTAATACCAAAATCATTTGACCAAGACCAGTTGTCAGTTAAGAATAGATTTTCCGCCATCGCTTCCCAGTTTCGCAACCAGCTACCACTAAAGAGATTTTGTTCTTTGTACTCAACGAAATATAAGCGAATATTCCATTATGCGTATAAATAAGTTAATTATTTCGTTTCGGGTAAGCATTTTGAAAACAAAATACTGTTGGGAACATAGATAAACACTATCCGAATCCGAATAATATCATAACAATGTGGAAATCTGCTGCAATTACAAATGATTTTGGTATTACGTTTGTATGGACAATTCATCCTCCGCCGGACTCTTAAGGTGGTGACTGACTTGTAACATGATCGCGTAACATATAATCGTGGCGAGCATTTATGTTACTCGTACTATGTTACGTTATGTCACGCATGTGATACAAGTCATTCGCTGCCGGATATAATTAGAACCAGCAATACTAGGAACTATATTAATTTGTGAATAACAAAATAAATAATAATATACATTAAAGGTTTTCATTTAACACCTATTTGTAATGAGACTTTTTTATTATTAATTATAGTTTTGTTTAATTCCTAATTAATATCAGTAAATAACATAACCTTAAATGTTCGCTATTCATTTGCAATTGTCAAGTCGTGTATTATTTCTAGTTCTATTTGAAATTATCTAAATTTTTACTTCCTTGAAAGTAAAATCTTGTAGTATTATTTATTCTGTGGAATAAGGCCTTTATAAATGAGTCTCATTACAAAACCTGTACTTATTGGTGTTTGTTTCGTTAATTTACTTTCTTGTGTTGTGGTGTTGGTTTAATTTATTTTCGTCCTGTATGTTCTGTTGATTTGCCCATTTTCGTTTCTACCTCGCTTGTTTTTCCTACCATTCGTAGAATAGAAGTAGTTTTTGTGCATATAACACTATTTAGGGATGGACACACTAAAAAGATGATATGCATGTAATCACATCTATACGTAACACCCCGTATCTCTTTTAACCACATCAAAAAAGGAGGTTCTCAAGTTGTATAGAAACAAAATAATTCACCAAAACGTTAGAGTAGGTAAAGTTTCCAAAATGCTGACGGCATTGCCACGTTGAAAGCAATGCTTAATCTTTGTCCAAAATAAAGGCCAGCAATTTGGTCAATTGTTGCTTCGACCAGACCTTCCTTGAGTCTTCACATGTTCTACAGACTCCTCTCCTATGTAGCGTATCGATCCCAAAAGGTTGAACATATACTTTTGTTCAGCGAAACATTTCCATAACAAAACTTGTTAAATTAAATTACCAATCAGCTGAACGATTTAAGCAATTGCTTTTTAAAAGAGTTTCACTCTTTAAAAAAGCAACTTATTAATAAAAAGTTGTTCAGTTTGTGATACTGAGACTGTGGATTCAAAGTAAAACACTTTAGGAGGTTGGATTGGACCCATAGATAACAAAATAGCACATGCATGTATGATTGGAATGTATGGGTGTTAAATGCATGTCAAAAACACACAAACACACAACCTTATTGTGTCTCAAAATGATACACTACTCTTGCGCTGACCGCCTCAATTAAGGTGAATGCATTAAGTAAAAGAGGTACAAAACACACACTTTGATACACACACAAATAAATTAATAGCAGTATTAGTTTCATCTTCAATTATCAAAAACACACCTTTACATGAATGTATAATCACTTATGTATCCAACAAAACTAACCTACCAACAAAACCTATAAAATTAAATAAAATTAAAAATCTATCGTTTAATAATTAATCATAAACCAGGGCAATTTTACGACTACAAAATCTATTAAGAGGACGGTCTAACACACACACACACACACACACACACACACACACACACACACACACACACACGCACGCACGCACGCACGCACGCACGCACGCACGCACGCGGATGTAAAATAACATATACCTACTTGCCTACTATTGTAGTTAACTAAAGACCTAAAAAATATGCACGATTAAGGAATCAATCAGTTAATGTATCTATCTACCTATTTGTAAACAGGCCTAATGCATATCCAGTCACTCAATACACTTGCATCGGCGCATACGCATTTTTATTGAATATCTCCAAAAAGTTAGAATCAAAAAGAAATAGAAACACACACATACATAAATACAGAATACTTATCAGTGCAACACATACACACACAAGCATACAGCAATGAAACAATGGCTTCCTAAACCTATGGGCAAATCTCCAGAGCTAATCAGGACAGAGCGTCACACCATCGACGGTCTCTCCGCAGCTGACTTCGTCCACCACAACTTCACCATGATGGAGAGCTTCCTGGAAGACCTCCGGGACCTCTACCCTGACATCACCAGGCTGACGAGCATTGGGAAGTCGGTGGAAGGGAGGGAACTGTACGTTCTGGAGGTGACCACTAATCCTGGAGTGCACATACCTGGTGAGATTATTTTGTTATACTTATTAATACTAGTTGCATCCCGCGTCTACACCCGCGTGAGTAATGTAAACCATGTGTTTTTCCAGGACTTTAAGTATTTATTTGGTGAGAGCTGACAGATAGTTTCAGTCAATATATCTTATATTTGTTAAATAAGTTTTAAATGATGCGTTGTTAAATATTATCAACAACTCTCAACCAGTGGAGATTTATTAATGACTTTGTTTCTATATATAGTGCGTATTGTGTTATGTTTTTGTTGATAGTCTTCCTAAAATAATATAAATAAACTAGCTGATGCCCGCGGATTCGCGCGTGTTGTCATTTCTCTAGGTTAAAAGTACTATATGTGCTATTCCAAGACATAAAACATTTGTCCAACATTTGATCAAAATTCCTTCAGTCGTCAAAAATATTTTTATTGATTGCTCGGCTTCTACTCATCGGATTGAGATACCAAGTACACCAGTTTTTTAGTCAAATCCTAAGCTGATTTTTGTTCTTATTGCTTTATTTTAAGTATAGATATACAAAATTTCATCAAAATCCGTTCAGGCGTATCAGCGCTGAGTTGACTTTTCTAAGTTAAGTGCGGATTTCCATAGCTCCGCGCTTCGAGGGCTTAACGTGCCCTCCGAACTGTTAATGTTTAAAAAATACGGATTCCATACCACCAAATAAACGAGTCATCATCATCATCAGCCCGCATCAGTTCACTGGCTGGACATAGGCCTCTCCCAAAGCACGCCACTGAGCCCGATCTTCGGCTTTTCTTTTCCAACCGCCGCCAGCCATCTTGCGTATGTCGTCGCTCCACCTAGCCGGAGGGCGTCCCACACTACGTTTGCCGAGTAGCGTTCTCCACTCAAGAACACGTCTACCCCAACAGTTATCAGTCCTTCGGCAAATATGACCAGCCCACTGCCACTTCAGCCTGCTAATCCTTTGGACTATGTCGATTACTTTGGTTCTCTGTCGCCACGCACGTCAAAAATCACGTCGGAAATAAACGAGTGAAGCATTGCAAATGGTGGCTGCGAATGTGAGTGGATAATTTGGTGTTTTGGGTTTAACACACAATTTTATCACAAAATTATTGTGTTTGATTTTACGTGAGAACTTGAAATAATTAACACGACTAATAATCACGCGAACTTGCTGCGATGTGGCGGCCGATCGGCATAACTTGGTGTAAGTGTGTGCGTGAGGCTTATGCGTACGAGCGGATCGGTAAATCTGTGGTGTTTCACTCTCGATTTGGCGGGGTGTAATCCGTTTTTTTACATTCTTGCTGATTTTGTTGTATTTCTAAAAAAATACTCCAACCCACACGACTCTTGTAATGACTATATCTGCCGTACACTTGGTAGAAAGCATGTTATCTGTAATTAAACTAATATACTCTGTCCTTCAAAAGTTAGTACCACAGTTTTAAAATTTATAGTTTTATTTTTTAAATTGCTTGGCTAATACTCATCGGATTGAGATACCAAGTACACCAGTTTTTAAGTCAAAGCCTAAGCTATCCAACAGAGAAAATCGCATCGCAATCGGTCCAGGTTTTAACGTGATGCCCGCACAGACATGTATTTTTTGGTTTTTATCTCTTTTAAAGTTAAAAATGTTACTATATAAATGTATAATCGATACAAATAAATAAAATTGACTGACAAAATAATAGCTTTTTACTAAATACATATTAAAGTACATACGGTACTTATAACAAAAATGCCTTATTTTTTTGTCTGTCTGTCGGCCTGTCTATTTATTCCGGCTAACCTCCGAAACGGCTGCACCGATTTTGACGGGGCTTTCACTGGAAGATAGCTGATGTTATAAGGAATAAGTTAGTCTCCTTATATTTTCGAAAAATAATTATGGTTCCGCGCAAAAAAAAGTCCATTAGATTTGACCACGCGGGCTCAACCGCCAACACAGCTAGTGAACTATTATTTAAAAACTCAGACTTCAAGGAAAATAATATATATTTAAGTGTGGTACAAAGTTTCAAAGCCAGTGTAATTTTTACGCAGGTAAACCCGAGTTCAAGTACATAGCCAACATGCACGGCAACGAAGTAGTGGGGCGGGAGCTGCTTCTCTTGCTGGCCAAGTACCTCTGCGAAGAGTATTACAAGGTATGTACCACATATGAGTCGATATAAATCAAACCCTTGTATGTCCACGTTCTTCAGTTTTTTAACGAATGATGCAGTCCTGTTTGAATTTTTTAAGGAACAGTTGAAAACCAACCATTTGGGAGAATTCCATTGAAAGACATTGTAAATTAACATCAATACAGCTGTTTTTTTTTTTCAAAATCTCGTACTTCTGAACGATTTAAATGAAACAATAATATGTCCACGCGGACCAATGAGAGCAGCCTGTCGTTACAAAATGTTCATACTTCATCTTCGACTATGATGCGAACTAGATTGTTTGCTGGCGAATTTTAAATAATTTGGGAGAAAATTGATGAACTGCTGAAAAAAATAGCTGTGGTAGAACCGTATTCGACCCTTATAAATTCGGTTAAAACCAAAATAAGGTTAAAAATATGGTTAAAATATAAGATTTACAATTGAAAGTTATGGTTAAATAATCAATGTATAGACGCCAAAAAAGTTTTCTTTTGGTTTATATTAATTTTAGCGCCATCTAGTGAAACTTATGTTATGGACCATCCTTCCGGTGTTTACGAGTTTCATTGTAAAGAACAATTAAATTACACGATATCGCGTAAGCGCCGGGCTCAGGGGAAGGCCCGTGGAAGCATGTGCGCTTCACATCTGTCCTAACGGTTCTGTAGTGCAAATTAGAATCCAACGATACCGGGTTCAAAAACCTAGGCTACGCAACAATGACTTTTCTAAGTTATGTGCGGTTTTCCATTGCTCCGTGCTTCGGAGGGCACGTTAAGCTGTCGGTCCCGGCTGTTATTGATTAATAGCAGTCGTTAAGCCATGTCAGAGGCCTTCGGGCGGCTTGATAAACTCTGACATCAGAGGCCAGCACTACCTCATACGACAAATAAACAAATAAACATCTCAATCTCAACTACACCCGATTCAGAATTTCGGCTCTAAACCTCTGCTAATGAATGAAATGTGAACATTTTCCCAGGGTGACGGCAGAGTGCGGCGACTGCTGAACACCACCAGGATACACCTGATGCCGTCCATGAACCCTGACGGATACGAGAAGAGTAAAGAAGGTACGAACCCTCTTTTATACAGGCTGTTTTTTTGAGATGGGGCAGTAAGGGCAGGTACCTTAACCTTTGTAGCTACAGAGAAACGTTCAAGACACTGTCCGTTGTTATTTTTGAAAATATTTTGACCTGCATTCATAAATCAAGGAAATGGTCATTCTACATAAAAACTTTATTTGATGCCAATCGATCCTGTTTATTAAAAAGATCAAAAGTCTATCGGACCGACTGAGGTTTGAGTATATTACAAATGACAGAAATCGCAAAAAACTTATACAATATATTTTGTACGAAATGAATGTGGTTTCCCTTGTGACCACGATCAATAAAACTGGATCGAAACGTCGAGGTAATAAAGGGATTATTAGTGTACCCTAAGGTATGTACTCAAGGAGTATTTATTCCAAATGTAGCTCCACCTGTATAGTCTGTGCGTTGTCTATCAGTCAAACAGTGAGTATGTCACGGTACTGTTATACGTATAGATTGATATCATTGGTTAAGAACATACAAGCTTCTTGTTTAAGGTCGGGGAAATTAAATTGCGGTTTCATTCAAAACCCACGTATCGATCAAAACCAAAGGAAATAGATCGATCATTTTCCTTTTAAAAGTAATCATTTAGAAAAAGTTAAAGCTGTAGCTTTAAAACTTTCGCGATTTGAACACATTATTAATTATTACAACGGGACTTTCAAGTTGCATTGATCGTGGTCACGAGAAGACTGAAGTAGCGGGTGTCAGCGTCGAGAAGGGCGAGCGTGGTCTCCAACTACCCGCATTTGATTTGTGAAAATTCAGAATTATCACGATACAACACTACGAAATGTTGTATACGCGTTTAATTGTGATAGCCTGTTCTAAGTTTCACTATGACATGGCTACTGCATAAAAGCTTTTTTTTATAATTTTTAATTAACTTATTAACTCGATTAAGTCCAGTTTAAATTATGAACTAAGTTAAAGCTGATCTAAGTTTAATTGAAAACTGAAACTGGCTCTAATTTAGAAAGTATTTGATACCTACGTTATTAAATCTTTAAAAATAATTTCTAACTCGGGGAATTATTGTATGTACGTCCTGTTCGTGTGTAGTGTGTTCATTCATATCTCCGAGATCTCCGATTTGGATGATAATTTGCTTTTGAAAGTGTAGTTAATATAAATACCATCAAAATAGGTTCATTAATTTTTATAACCCCATTTGAGTCTATGAGTAATATTATTATTTGTAGATTCGTTTTTTTTATTTTATAAAATTACTAATGTTTCACAGGCGATTACAGCAGCTTGCATGGAAGACCGAATGCCCACAGTAAAGATTTGAACAGGAACTTTCCCGACCAATATGGCAACACCAAGGTAATTAGTAAAATACATTATGTCAATAATTAGACAATAACTGATCAAGTACAGTATCCAGTGGCCTACGTCCAGTAGTGTACAGATATACGCTGATGATGATGACCTAGTACGGGTGGTGCCACAAGAAGAGACATTTTGGGTTCTAAACTCAAATTAATTTCTGTATTTCAAAACTCGTACAACTCATCGGAAAACCATAACGTTACGAATAAAATCAAATAAAATCAATGTATGCTAATTAAATAAAAAAATTGCACTTTTATTCGAAAATCTACAAAATAAACTAACACACGACTGTACACATAATCACTTATCACTGAACTTAACTAAAGCACTGTTTGAATCACTTTGATCGAACTCGTAGTTTAGCCGAAATTAAACTGACTTAATTAAACCAAAAACGGTTAAGTGCATGAAAAAATATTCGAATCAAAATTTATTGCAAATTTTATGCTCTACAATTTTGTATAAATGACAACATCCCTGTAGCCATAGAAACCGAAATATATGCATACAAACGATTTTGCGACCTTTGACCTTGAATAAATGAAGAATGCCTAAATAAAGGTTTATACAAGTTTCCAGCTTATTATCTCAAATTCCGAGGTTGAACATTGCTTATTTGACTGGAGTAAAATATAAGGCCCGTCATAAAAACAAATTATTGAAATAAAAACAAAAAAAAAAATTTTTTTTTTAATTCCCAGGACAACGTAGTCCAGGAGCCGGAGACCCTCGCCGTGATGAGCTGGTCGCAGTCGCTGCCCTTCGTGCTGTCGGCCAACCTGCACGGCGGCGCGCTAGTCGCCAACTACCCGTACGACGGCACCCCAGACATGGACCCCCACGGGGAGAACCCCAGCCCCGACAACGACGTGTTCGTGCATTTGGCGCATGTATATTCTGAAGTGAGATTTTAAACGATTTTATTTAGCTTGCCCTGATTGTTGTTTATGGGTCAAATTTAGTAGTTGAAATTTTACCCCCGTCCTGTTGACCGATTGATCTGAAATTCTGTACACACCTTTTGTTCAGATGATAATCCAATTATGTATATCATTGTAAATCCAAGATGGCCGCCGCCACAAAATGGCGGATGACATATATTTTTTCTATCCTTCTCAATATTGGTTTCAAATAAAAGGGCTTATCTAGTAAAATACAGTACACCATAAAAAATCCAAATCCAAGATGGCCGCTACCACAAAAATGCGATTACTTATTTTTTTTCAAATCCCTTGACGGGTATCAAATGAAAGGTGTGAAAATTTCCTATTTTCCAGCGGTAACATCCCATTTTCCGGGAAATGCCTATTAGTTTAAAATTTTTGTTAAGAAATGCTTAATTCTATTTGACTTGAGGCTAGTGGCTGTGCATCCACAATTTTAAAATTTCCTGCGGGAGCTTTTCTTTGGGAAAAAGTGTCTTATGTTGGTCTCTATATTGTACAGTACCTATAAACAAAGTTTCATCCAAATCGGTTTAGCCGTTTTGAGGTGAAAGCGACAAACAAATAAACCAACAATGAAACAGTCATTTTTTCACTTTTTTACTGAAGCTATCGGGCTGAAATTTGGCACACACGTTTGGTTCTTGTGACCAATGCATGTCGATTACTAAAATGCCGCCATTTTTAATCCAATATGGCGGACGTTACAAAATGGTGATTTATCATTTCCATAGTAACCACTATGATATGTGTATCAAATGAATGGGCTTGATGAGCGAACATCACATGGCACACATGACAATACAATTACTACTGAATAAAAGTTTTTTTCTTTTTTTCAATTGACACACGTCCGAAATTTTGAACATTCTAAATAGGGTTGTAGGATCAGCTAGGATGTAGTACATTTTAATTCACACAATTCATTTTGTTTCAGGCACATTTAAAAATGCATTTAGGACTACCCTGCAAGAATTACCCGAAAGAGAAATTCCCTGAAGGAATAACGAACGGTGCTAAATGGTAAGTACATTTGCAAGTTATTAAAGGCGAAATACGAGCGGTAACTCTGGTTACCGTTACACTATACCAAAAACTTTTCTGAACGAGCGCTTGCTTTGAGCCTTTAAATGCGTGTTGGGGCATAGCTCGCAGAAATAGGTATAAGTCCTAACAGAGGGATTGGTCAAACAGTGAGATACTATACACTGTTAAACACTTTATCGATTATCAATCTAAAATGTACATAGATACATATTTTCACTATGAGACTTAAAATAAGCTACTGAACAAGAATATAACATTTTATCAAATCGTGTCTGTCTTGTAGCGCATCACGTAAAATAAGCTACTGAACAAGAATATAACATTTTATCAAATCGTGTCTGTCTTGTAGCGCATCACGTAAAATAAGCTACTGAACAAGAATATAACATTTTATCAAATCGTGTCTGTCTTGTAGCGCATCACGTAAAATAAGCTACTGAACAAGAATATAACATTTTATCAAATCGTGTCTGTCTTGTAGCGCATCACGTAAAATAAGCTACTGAACAAGAATATAACATTTTATCAAATCGTGTCTGTCTTGTAGCGCATCACGTAAAATCTACTGGACCGAGTGCGATTCTGTTTTCACTGTTGGACAGCTTAGACTTGGTATCTCAATCCGATGAGTGGAAGCCGAGCAATCTGTAAAACTATAGGTACAATAGGTACTTTTGATCCTGGAATTAATAAAAACCTTTAAATGATCTCATAAGCATTTAACTTTATCGATCACGTCACGTGTTTTGTTTACGTTGACGTTTTGTTTTTCTATTCATAACTTGTCCGGATGGCATGGCAGGACAAATACTACGTAAGATGCCAGGGCTCCAGGTTTGTTCTATATCTTATTTTTCCAGGTACGTGCTGTCCGGCGGCATGCAAGACTGGAACTACCTCCACACCAGCGACATGGAGCTGACTCTGGAACTGGGCTGCTTCAAGTTCCCTCCCAAGAACGACTTGCCCACCTACTGGAACGATAACAAGGAGGCTCTGATTGAGTTTATTGAACAAGTAAGTCTTTATATTTCTATTTATTCATTGCATATTTATATACATAACTAGCTGTACCCGCGGCTTCGCACGCGTGGTCATTTCTATGTGTTATAAGTACTATATGTACAGGACCTAAAATACCAATATACTAACATTTGATCAAAATTTCTTCAGCCGTCAAAATGTTTTTATCGATTGCTCGGCTTCTGTTCATCTGATTGAGATATCAAGGAGGAGGTTTTTAAGTCAAACCCTAAGCTATCCAATAGTGAAAACCGCATCGCAATCAGTCCAGTAGTTTTTACGTGATGCGCGAACAAACATACAGACAAACAGAAAGACACGATTTATAAAAAATATATATTCTTGTTCAGTAGCTTATTTTATGTCCTAGAATAGCACATAGAGTACTTTTAACCTAGAGTAATGACCACGCGTGTGAAGCCGGGGGCACAGCTAGATTGCTTGGCTTCTTCTGATCGGATTGAGATACCAAGTACACCAGATTTTAAGTCAAACCCTACGCTATTCAACAGTGAAAACCGCATCGCAATCGGTTCAGCAGTTTTTACGTGATGCTCGAACAAACATACAGACAAACTAACAAACACAAACACAAATTTAAAAAATGTAAAATGTTTACTAGCTTGTAGCTTATTTTAAGTACCCTAGACCATTTTTTCTTAATTATCTAAATTATACAAAATAATATCAATTAGTTGTGTTTATGTAGTTTTATCATTTAAAAACTAGTCAAGGATATAATTGCACTTGTCAATTAAAAATGTCTTTGTTATTGAGGACATTAGTTTGTTTTTCTTCTTTTATTATATCCTGTAGTTTGTTATCAATTTTTACTGCATTTTGCTCGTGAACTGTGGGTTTTTAATTTGGAAGGTGGCAGAATCACATCATAATATCTATACCTAGTCGCGAATCTTCTAGGCTGATTAACCTTTTTAGAGAATAATATTGGACATCATGAGATGGCTTGACCAGATTAATGAATGATTAGCTTTTGGCGATTTTAACAGCTAAACGCCCGCCTACGTCATCACATTAGTGATAATATCGTAAAATGGTTACATTATCCACCGCTAGAGGCGCTAGGCGGAAGTCCGACTTGGCCGTGATAGGTTAGAAGGCGAAGGCGGGAGCAAAGTGTAGCCTTCGTCTTCGTGTTTTTCGTGAAGACCTATCTGTTTGAACACCTTTGGTATCATGAAAGCCCTACATTAATGATATAGCCAACTTGGACTGAAATAAAATTAAACGTTGATGTTTCAACGATATGGTCAGTTTTACGATATGGCTCGACATAATATTATACAGAATGTAACATAATTACATATTAAATATGTGGTGCGGCATGGCGAATAACGTTAGGTTTAGGAGTTTTGAGATTTCGAAGTTTTTCATTAATGAATTTACATTTAAATTTTACGCAAAAAACACTGTACATTAAACCCTACAGTAGCACAGAATAAATAATAGTATTGCCTAATAATCAGCTGGAAAAAAAAAACGATTCGCCCTTGACCTTTAATTTGTGCTACAGTGCCACTAAATTATCTGTGATCTGAATGGTGGCGTGAGTATTCGAGGCAATCGATAAGTAGACCAATCAAAAAACAGAACTAGCAGCAAATGTAGATTAAAAAACTAATCTAAATACCACGTTTTATTTTTACATTGAGTTTTTTTCCTTCAAATTGCTGATTTTGTCATCAAGTTGTGAGCTACCCTGAAACTTTCAGCTGGATAGCTAATCGGGAAGTGCTCCAAATTTGAGTTGCAAGATTCCACCCGGACGATAAACAAGTGACTTAATAAAAACGTGGTAAAAATACAAAAAATGTGAACCTCATTCGTGCCAGTTTTTTTTCGCCATTTCACAGATAAGTTGGTCGGACTGTAGTCTGTTGACAACTCTGACAGAACTTGCGTATTGCGCAGTAGTCAGTCGAATGTCAAAGTCAAAATACGTCGAATAGAATTTTCTTTATTATTTCCCGACTCGTTTCTTCCACGAGTCGGGAAAAAACGGGATGAAGTAAAGCGGTTCGAATACGGCGTGGGAGATTACTTAAACAGGATAGAGTTGAAGCCTCACAGAGACGAGTTCACGTTCAGTTCACTGTCTGTACCGCATGTTCGATGACCGACGAGATTTGGATCGTCGTATCGACGAGGATGAGATCATATAGAACCCGTGATTGAAGAAAGGAGGAGGCGTTTGAGCGACAGGCAGCAGGCGTTCAGTCGCTCGAAGCTTTTGGAGTTCCTTGAAGGTGACAGAGAGAAGTTGTACGACAGCGAGAGTGAGTACCGGGAGTACCGCGACTTGGTCGCGACCCCCAAGCACGTCCCCCGCGGCAGACTCGGGACAGTCTAACCATATTGAAATGCCATATTAGATATTTAGATTTGTGATGAGTTTCAAGTGTTACATAAAATTGTCGTTTCTTAAGCCTTCGGTGTTTTCTTCAGCTGTAATGTAACAGCATGCTGAGAGACAATGGGCTGGCTCAACCCACATTTGCTCGTGCTGAGAGACAATAGGCTGGCTCGCCCCACATCTGCTCGGACTGGTGAACAATCTCCACTCAACGGGGTATTTCCACCAGCGAGGAGAGGCCTAGCAACCTGAACCCGCAGATGGAGCAGTTTGTATGTACATAACTACTTTTTTTGTGCTACGTGATAACAAACATTGGATGCAGCATTTTTTTAAATTTTACTTTTGTTTGGGAATTTTAAATAATATGTATTCAATCATTGCACACGTAAACGAATTTACATGCTTCATCGAAACCAACCTGCTACGTACTTATAAAGCTATTCAGTGACACGTTGTATAAGACAAAAAATAGTTTAGAAGTTTCGACACACCCCGGACACTCCATACAATCGCTCGTCTTATATTTTAATACCTACACTCTAAACAGATGACGTTTCTACACACGCCAAATGTGTGTTTAAATACATAGGGTTGCAAAAATATTCTAGTTCTGATGTAACCAACGACAAACATCCTACGCGACCAAAACCAAAGACACCTGCTAGTATGAGGATTCATACAAATCGGCTGTCTATTAATTTGCACTTGTTTCACTGACTGACAGCTAGCGTTCATTCAATTGCGCTCGCATGTCGGCTAGCTAAATTAACCCTTGACCCCCGAGCTGCGGTCGGGGGGTGCGAGGAAGCAGATTGCGCGGGGCGGAGGGTCGCCATTCTGTACGTTAGTACTATGAATATTCTGTAGTTTCGATCAAGTTGCATTGACCGTGGTCACGAAAAGACTTAAGAATGCGATATCAGCCTCGTTAGCCACGGCCGTTGTTTCTATGTGATTGCGTGCGTGCGTGCATGCATGCGTGCGTGTGTATTTTTGTTGATATTGATATCTATTTAAGACTAAATACTTCGTTCTGTCCTTACAGGTGCACACAGGTGTGAAAGGGTTCGTCCACAGCCACATAGGACACCCTCTCGACAACGCAACCATCTCAGTGAGCGGCATCCACCACGGCGTGCGCACCGCGCGGGATGGCGACTACTGGCGGCTGCTGCGCCCCGGCACTTACAACGTCACTGCCACCAAGCAAGGGTAAGTATTAGTGATGCAACGGGTTCCTCCACAGCCACATTGCAATGACAAATAACTGCAGGGATGTTCCGACACCAGCAGCCCGATAAGGCAGGGTTAAATTGCTTATTTAACCCCGGGTAGACAATTCAAATAATGACAAGCACAAATTAAAATATTATGTAACATTTATAGCTAAGAACCATTTCGATCACATTGGCTTTCAAACAGAAAATACTGCATCATAATCGGTCCATTCGTTTGGGAGCTACGATGCCGCAGTCGTTCGGGGGTTAAAAAATGGTCCAAGTCGCACTAACCGAATCGCTTTTTAACTCTGCTGATTCAGGCTGCTGGCCCATTTAAGCCCCGTTCTCACGATTCGAGTAATTTGGTCAGTTGAACGAGGAAAATTGGAAATGAATTGCGGTCTCTCGCTTGAACCGAAACATAAACCGACCGAACAGTCTCTCCTAGATGGCGCTAATCGGGTCTTAACGTGGTTTCAACGACAAATAACTGAATCGTTTTTGACTGGAAAAGTGGAGATGGCTAGGATAATATAATGATGTAAAGGCTGTTCTCACGTTCGATAAGTTTGACCTTGATGACGATTTAGAACTGAACCGACTCGCGCCAAAATCTACTTTCTGCGTTCAATAAAAAAATATCAAATTGTTCTCGCATTACGATCGTCTTCCAAATTGGCGATATAATCGCCTCGTGTGAACGTGGCTTTAGCGTCTTTATCATCCCCGACAACTTCGAACACTTAGCACGAAGAGAGACAGTGGCAAACACGATTAGCTAGTTAAAAAAGATCTGGTAACTTACGACATCTTTCCTTTCCAGATACGAGAGCATAACGGAACAAGTGACGGTACCCGAGAACGGCTCCGTCAGCCTCAACTTCACCCTGATGGCTGATGACCCGCAACACTGGTCTTCCGCTTACGACTTCCGGTGAGTTCCACGTAAATACTTTACAAACATCCTTGACTGTCTAATGAGGCTTTACAATAGGGTACTTTTTCACTAAAAGAACAATATAGTAAACAATATGTAATTTTTTCAATACTAAAATCAATAAAAGTATTTTTTGCCAGTTGACTCAAATACTGCGCAGTGCGCGTGTCGTCAGTGCTTGTTACCCATACCAATATAATATAAAAGTGAAACTTTGTTTGTTTGTTTGGGGAGCTTTCAAGCGAAAACGGCTGGACTGATTTTGATGAAATTTAGAATGGAGGTAGCTTAAACGCTGGAATAAAACGTAGGAAACTTTTTTCCCGGAAAATTGTAAGTTTCCACGGGAAAATCTGGAAAATGTTTGATTATTCGCTGTAAGAAACTGTTGCCATGGAAACGAAATAACAAGTCTGTCAAAAACATCAAGAGCATTGGTGTTATACCTACTTTTGCATTGGTTTTTAATATCCTAGAAGAACATAGGATGCTTTTTTTCGCGATAAACTGTAGTCCGCGAGGACGCAGTTGCGGGCGGGAAAGCTAGTGCTTCATAAATTATAATGTATTTTTTCTAAAATAGAGGCTATGGATTAGTTTACGAAACTGAGTCAAGTGCCCTAAAACTGAACTCTTCCCTTCTTCTTCTTCTTCTCTTCTTCTCTTCTCTTCTCTTTCTTTATGTGATCTTTTAATTCTAGAGTCCTGGACAACATAATGAACACTCGTTACCACACGCCGCTGGAACTGTACGCAGCCCTGGCGGAGCTGGAAAACAGACACGGAGACATAGCGGAGTTCAAGGGCGGAGAGTCCAGTCTCACTGCCAGCTTCCAACAGCTAAAGATGACGGACCAGGTCAGTGCATCATCATCATCATCATCATAAAGTAGTAGCGTAGTGTAATTATTGTCCTACTTGTATAAACATGCTGAAAGGAGCCATGGGCTCAATTTTAATGGAAATAAAAGTGTATATTTTAATAATTAAAATAAAACTATCTGGGTTGTCTGTAAGAGATTGCTTTAATTAGCTGCACACCACCGTATATAATTTTTTCATTCTGTCCAATCCAACCGAAGGTTATCTGTAAGAGATTGCTTTAATTTGCAGCACGCCACCGTATATTATTTTTTTCATTTTGTCCAATCCAACCAAAGGTTGTCTGTAAGAGATTGCTTTAATTTGCAGCACACCACCGTATATTATTTTTTCATTTTGTCCTATCCAACCAAAGGTTGTCTGTAAGAGATCGCTTTAATTTGCAGCACACCACCGTCTATTATTTTTTCATTTTGTCCAATCCAACCAAAGGTTATCTGTAAGAGATTGCTTTAATTTGCAGCACACCACCGTATATTATTTTTTCATTTTGTCCAATCCAACCAAAGGTTGTCTGTAAGAGATTGCTTTAATTTGCAGCACACCACCGTATATTATTTTTTCATTTTGTCCTATCCAACCAAAGGTTGTCTGTAAGAGATTGCTTTAATTTGCAGCACACCACCGTATATTATTTTTTCATTTTGTCCAATCCAACCAAAGGTTGTCTGTAAGATATTGCTTTAATCTCCCAACCCCTCTTTTACTTATCTCATTTATTAATATTCACAAAACACTTAATTTCTCGTGGTATTCGATAAAATATCTCCCAACCCCTTTTTTATTATCTCATACTAGCTTTCTCCCGCGACTTCGCCGCGTGGATTACAGTTTATCGCGAAAAATAGTATCCTATGCTCTTCTAGGATTTTAAAAACCAATGCAAAAGTATAGCACCAACGCTCTTGATGCTTTTTGATAGACTTGTTATTATTTCGTTTCCATGGCAACCGTTCCTTACAGCGAGTAATCAACATTTTCCAGTTTTCTCGTAGAAACCATTTAGCTGGATAAAAGTATCCTTTTTTTTTGTTCCATGGTATAAGCTATCCCCATTTCAAATTTAATAAAACCATCCTGCTGTTATCGCGTGAAAGCTCCCCAAACAAACAAACAGACAACGTTTAACTTTTATATATTCTTGTGGATACTAATATTCACAAAACAATTAAATTTCTCGTCGTATTCGATAAAATATCTGAAGTGGCCGGCGGAGGACGAATTGTACATACAAACATAATTACAAAATCATTTTTAATTGAAGCATGTTTCCATCATATGAAGTTATTATTCGGACTCGGAAAGTATTTTTCTATGTTCCCTCTCGTTTTTTTTTCTTCAAAATATATTAATAATCTGTTTTCATAATATCAAATACTTTATTTCAGGTGGGCTCCCCCGAGGAGACAAAATTCCACATCGCACTCATAAGCAGCTTCTCCGCCTCCCAACCGCTAGGCCAAGAGCTGCTCCTCAACTTCGCTCGCCACCTCTCCACAGCATATTCCATAGGAGAGCCTTTACACATACAGATACTGAAACACGCAGTCCTGCACTTCATACCAAACCTGGACCCTCTATACCCCAAGATACTGAAACAATATGACGGAACTGACCGATGCGATATACAACCGCTGGAGGAAGAATTCGGGAGCAGTCTCTACACTTACTTGTCGAAGAAAGACTTGAATCCGTTGTCTAATTATACAAGAGAGAAAGCGTTCACGAGGATGTTGGAAGCTGAGAAGTTTGACTTGGTGTTGGAGCTGGCGAGCGGGACTGAAGATGTTTCTTATCCGGAGCTGTCTAAGGGTATTTTTGAACAGTTCGCGCAGAAGTATCAGGTGATTTTTAGTAGTGTTTAATTTTATTTCCGTCTATACCAGGCCTGTCTCACTCGATGTACTTGCGCGCGCTAATTTCTGTAACGCCCGCGTTACTTTTTCTGTGGCTTGCCGCTAGACAGACTGAGATAGACTTACGTGTTAGAAAGAGGGACGCATATAAGATACACAGCAAGGTCGTGCGAGCTGAATTGCACTTTATTGAGTGCCGGCAAGAGTCGCTTTTTATTTAATTATCTTAGCGGAGTGAGCCTTCTGTACGTTAGTACTATTATTTCTTCCGTGTCTATACTAAAAACTATGCAAAAATAGCAATGAAGGTTACTAAGCAGATTTGTCAAAGAGAATTGTCCACAGGTGAGCCCATTTGGTACTTATTCAGCTCCAATATATTTCTATTCGACTTCAGGGTTATGGAAACACGAGCTGCGCCCGCGGTTTCACCCGCGTGAATGTTGATGGTGAAAAGTATCATATTGTGTTCCAAGACCTATGTCCCAAATTTCATCAAAATCAGTTCAGCAGTTTCAGCGTCAAGAAGTAACAAACAAGCGCGGCGGTTGTCACATATAGATGGCTTAGATTTTTAAAAAAATGGGGTACTTGATTTTTAATCCCACTATTAGAAGCTGAGCAAACTATCAAAAACAATCTGACGGCTGTACGAAAATTGAGGTTATGTACTTTATAGGTACTTTTGGTCCTGGAATAACACAAAGTTTTACAACATCTATTTATTTATATATTAGGATAAAATACCGAAATTTAAATTCAAATATTTTTTGCTGTTATTATATTATTATTTTGTTTATTATAAGTAGGTGATCACAAATGTTCTTCAAAGTATGTATGTATGTATAGGATACTTTTATCCCGAAAAAATCTATACGTACTAATATTCCGCATTAAAATTTTAAAAATAATAGTCGTATTTATTCGTGACATAAAATTCAATTGTAATTGCATTCAATTCAGCATTTAAGCTTTAATAACATTTTATGTATGGTTATAACAGCTAGAACTGGTTTTTGTTGTTTATATCCAATGGAATAGAAGAAGAAGAAAAGAAAATAACCACGATTTGCTAACAAATTCGAATGACCTAAAAACTACTTGAAATTTCAGGATAACAGAACACCAAGCGATAAATACCCGTGCACTAAAAGCAGCGACACAGTGCACGGCGACCTGATAGATGTACTGAACGAACGGTACAACACACCTGTTGTGTCCGTCGGGCTGAGCTGCTGCAAGATGCCGCAAGAGGGCGAGATCGCGACCGTGTGGCGGAACAACATCAAAGGGATCATGCAGTTCGTGGAGCTCGTCAATACTGGTGAGACTCACACACACAAACAGCCGTAAAAACGTCAAACACTCAAACATTACCATACATACACATGCACTCCAGTTGTGTCCGTCGGGCTGAGTTGCTCCAAGATGCCGCAAGAGGGCGAGATAGCGAACGTGTGGCGGAACAACATCAAAGGGATCATGCAGTTCGTGAAGCTTGTCAATACTGGTGAGACTCACATACACCCGTAAACACACTACATACATAGGGATCATGCAGTTCGTGGAGCTCGTCAATACTGGTGAGACTCACATACACACCCTCACATACGACATACATACACATGCACGCCTGTCGTGTCCGTCGGGCTGAGTTGCTGAAATATGCAGCTAGAGGGCGATATAGCGACCGTTTGGGCGGTGCCACTACTTCAAAACACTACATTATTGTTTTGTTATGTTTTGTTATTGTTTTTAATTTGAAATCCTATTATTTTTTCTATATATATTTGAATGTGTTTTGTGTTGGTGTGTGTTTCTAGACAACGCCTATTTTATTTGTAATTATTTATTTATCGGCGCGTAATGGTTAAGGACGGATATTAAAAAAGTAACGTTTTTCTCAGCGCGCCAAATTCAAATTTTCTTGCGTTTTGTCAAATAAAGCTCTATTACACATCGTGGGTTTATATATATATATATATATATTATATTGTATTTATTTTTCGCACCCTTTTTTACATCACCCGCATACATTGTTTATATGAAAACCAGCGTCTAGTGTGATGCACTGGGCATTTGTGCTGATTATAAGCCCCTTTGAACACACACACAAGCACATTTTATTTATGTTTTACCTATGTTTTTTTTCTAATGTTGTGTGTTGAATAAAAGATTTTTCTTCTTATTCTTCATTTGAAATTTATATTTGACGAAAAAACACAGTAATTCCTTAAAAATATGAATTAATTGAATGAATATGATTTAACGTGGACAATCAAGGTCAAACTAGTCCACTTTGCTTGGAGTTCGATTCGTAACGAAGATATCCGACGGAGAACCAAGGTAACCGACATAGCTCAAAGGATAAGTAAGCTAAAGTGGCAGTGGGCTGGTCACGTTTCCCGAAGAACCGATAACCGTTGGGAAGACGAGTTCTCGAGTGGAGACAAAGTTTAGGCAAATGTAGTGTAGGATGCCCTGTGGCCAGGTGGAGTGCGACCCGCGAAAGGCGGCCGGAAGAGAATGGATGAGGGGAGTTGAAGACCGAGCTCACTGGCGTGCATTAGGAGAGGCCTACGTTCAGCAGTGGACACATGATGATGATGATGATGATGATGATGAATTTATTGTAAAAATCACAAAACGAGTCAAAATAAACAAGTATGTAAATGCTCAATACATGCGCGCGCGCATAAACCGGTTTTTGTACTGACGTTTGGTTACCACAAGTAACTCGTGTATTCAGTCTGTAGCCTAACCTTTTCTTACACGCTACGCGCATTAGACAGAAAGAGACCAATTGCGTCAGTTGCGTTTAGCCGGATTACCATGGGCAAAGACAATCGAAAGTGTCTTTGACCATGGGTGATCGAAAGATTTAGAACAAAAATTCCATGGAGTAGCTTTGCACCAAAAAAATATTCGATTTTTCGGTAAATGTGGACTATTTTGTTTAGATACTTACATTTATTCCTAATTTCTCGAGATCGTATACGATGTAATGGAGAAATATCATAGCCAAAACGTGACGAGTGGAATATTATAATCCAAAAGCATCCAACCGTGTTTGCTCAGATCACTTTAAAGAGTCGGATATAAATAATTAGCAAGAAGTCTTTTCTCTTTAGACTACAAAAACTGCTGCGTCATCATTACTGGTAAGGAGGGTTTTTGTACAAAGAATTGTTTTCGTGTGATTTAATATAAACCTTTATTATTTCCTTTGTTACTTTCGAGATTAAGTGCTGCATTTTTTAGGGAGTTTTTTTTTTCTCATAAATAACACAATACTAACTTAATTTAGATTCTATACCCAAATATAGTTTTAAAAACAAGGCTACTCCATCACCCAGCGCTCCAAAACTATGTTGGTGTAATCACAGGTCGAAGCTCTTGTCCCACCCATCTTAATGCCGGGACTGGCTGTTAATAACTACGCCCGATGTGCCTTACTTATACTCGAATCGATAAATATCTTGAAAAACGCCTTGATTCGCGAGGGCCATCTACCAGGCGAGTTAGTGAGAGGTCGCTTTCGCAAACTACGCCGCTTTTTTGTTTAATTTTTTTGCCGGTCTCTGTACCAAAGACTTAAAATATTAAAAGCTTTTATTTAACTTCACTTTTATGTATATATGTATGTATCTATCTATGTATTTCTGTATGTCCTGGAATCTTACAATTCAAATTTAGAGCACTTCCCGATTAGCTATCCGGCTTAAACTTTCAGGGTTGCTCAAAAATCGATGACATTGCAATAAAAAAAAAGTGACAAACAATTAAAAAAATATGTTTTTTTTTCATTTTTCTTCTTAAACTTTATTGACAGGTATCGTTGGCTACGTAAAGAGCGAGCTGAACGTGCCGATACGTGATGCGATGCTTGCGATCACGGGCGTCGAGCGACAGTATCGAGTGACGAGGAACGCCGCGCATTTTCATCTTCTGCTGCCGCCTGGCGAGTACAAAGTCATCGTGCGCGCGCATAACTATCACGATCAGGTAACATAAGATAAATAAAACATGTATAAAAAAGAAAAAAATATGCGCGATTAAATCTTATTTTTTAAATGCCCTGTCACTTTTAAAGATTACTTTAAAAATATTTTTCACTGATCTGTGCGCTACCCTGAAAGTTTCAGCTAATCGGTAAGTGCTCGAAATTTGAGTTGCAAGACTCCAGGACAGAGAAATACGTAGATAGATACATACATACTGTACGAGCAATCCGTACACTTTGCAAGCTACGCGGAACCAAAACATCGTATGTAGATGTTTGAGGAAGCAAGTGCCCTCATTTCCTAACAAACCTACGTATTCAGCTGACCAAGGGCATGCACCGAGGTCTCATCATGATCGCAAAACATTCGCAACTTAACATTAACATAATTAACAGTCTTGTATATAATTCATTATATTTTTAACAGTTTAATATATTAATTTAACTTCACATCTCGATTTGGGGCCAGATCCAACATTTGATACCAAATGTAGGATCTGGCCCCAACTCGAGAGTCCCAACTATCACCTTAATAAGTGTTTCTTTACTTTAAGCTATTAACCCAGTCAAATTAGAATTTCACCTCAGAATGTGAGGTAATGAGCTGGCAACTTTATATAAACCTTTATTTAAAAGTTGTCTCAAAAATATTCGTAGCAAAAATATCACAAAATGTCCTATCTGCGTCTTAAGTTATTCAAGATCAACAAACGAAAAAAACTTTTTTTGTTGTTGCAAATATCTCAAAAAGTACAAATCGCAGCGAAGTGGTGCTGTAACTAAAATTGTTCAAGGTCCTTGGTTCTTTCAGGAACAAAGGCCGCCGTGCAAAAATAAACACCATAGAAAATAGATAGTACCCGTACCAAAGTTTTTCATTTGCATAGAAAAACAGATAAACATAAGAAAAACAAATGAGTGTCAGAAATGAAATTAATATCAGAAACAAAATGAATGTCGGGAGAAGTGACAGGTGTCAAAGTGACAGTTAGAATAAAGGGAGGGGGAAGAGTGGGGGAAAGTTGGGAAAGGTCTGGGAACATTGGATAAGATTGGGGGGAATGTGTGGGGAAGAAGGGGAATGTTTTTGAAATTGAGCGCGGAGAACGCGCAGCGCTCAGCCATACAGATAATTTATACTTATAGATATTCCCTTTCTCCTTTTATATATTTCATTTCTGATATTCACTTGTTTTTCTGATGTTTATATGTTTTTCTATGCAAATGTGAACTTACGGGAACTATCTATGGGCAGGCGTGACGCTTACCATCAGGGGCCCGTCCTGCCCTGTCTCGTCACTCAAAGTAATAAAAAATATAAATTAAAAAATAATGGCTAACTTTTCTATGACGGTATTTTTTTTTCCTCGGTGGCCTGTTTTTCAGGTCCTGAAAGAACCAAAGATCTTAAACAATTTTAGTTCCAGCATCTCGCTGCGATTTGCACTTTTAGAGACATTTGAAAAAAAAAGAAGATTTTTGCGACCTTTGGAAATACTTAAGACGCAGACATGAAATTTTATGATACTTTTGAGTCAACTTTTGGAATGCCTAAATAAAGGTTTATACGAGTTTCCAGCTTATTATCTCACATTCCGAGATTGACCCTCTTTTTTCGTTTATTTGACTGGGTTATACATGATATAAACTGTTCGAAACAAACTGTTGAACTGATATACTATATTATAACTGTTTTATGTAACACGATCTCAGCGTAGCTTGCACGATGTACGTGATTACTCGTACACATACATACTAGTTAAGTAAAAGCTTTTAAAAACAGGTATGATAAGTTTTTTTTAAGGTAAGATACAGAAGTTGGGTGTCAATGTCGAACGATGGTATCAAAGGGTGAAGAGAAACTGAATTGATTTCCCTACTATTTAATCTGCTTATAGATGATAAATGCTAATTTTTGACGTATATGATGAAACAGCTCGTCACTTTGAGATTAATTATTAACCCTTGCGAAGGACAGCTGATCACTCTGAGATTAATTATTAACCCTTGCGAGGTACAGCTGATCACTCTGAGATTAATTATTAACCCTTGCAAAGCACAGCACGTCACTCTGAGATTTATTATTAACCTTTTCACTCTGAGATTATTTATTAACCCTTGCGAAGGACAGCTCGTCCCTATGATATTAATTATTAAACCTTATGAAGGACGGCTCGTCACTCTGAGACTAATTATTAACCCTTGCAAAGGACAGCACGTCACTCTGAGATTTATTATTAACCTTTGCACTCTGAGATTATTTATTAACCCTTGCGAAGGACAGCTCGTCACTCTGATATTAATTATTAAACCTTATGAAGGACAGCTCGTCACTCAGCTCGTCACTCTGATATTAATTATGAACCCTTGCGAAGGTCAGCTCGTCACTCTGGCACTTATTAACCCTGGCAATGTTCGTCAGATGCTGACATGGCTGGTGGTGGCCAACAAGTTGAAGTCCGTGAACATCGTGATGGCGCGCGTCAACGCTGACAGCCTGCCGGGGGGGCAGTACCAGGAGTTGAAGGTCGAGGAGGATCCGGACACGCTTTATATCACTGGTAAGGACTCGTTAGAAGCCGAGCAATCGATAAAAAACTATCCGACGGCTGAACGAAATTTCGTATTTTGTACGTTATCCATCTTTTTTTTTTACTTTTTATTTATTCGATTTGAAGATATTAATTGATTGTTATATTATTAGATTGTTTGTACCGTGAACTTGACATTGGCAGCAATTCAGTCATTTTACTCCATAAACTAAACTATACTAAATTTCTTCAAATGTAATTTAAACCTTGTCGAGTTTGTAACAAGGTCTTTTTGCCCCTGGCATCTATTCTAAACTTACGTCAATTTAAGCTGCACCGCTTAAAATAACGTATTTAAAACAGGGTTTTAACACGCTGTCTAACAGCGTTTGGATAAATTCGGACACGTTCTGAGACAGAGTTTGGCCAAACCGGGACTCTCGCCGCGTGGAAAAAAAAGTTGATTTTACGCTGACAGGCTTTAGTGGTAGTTTAGTGAGTGAGGTATAGATGCCAGGGGAAAAAATACCTTGTTACGAAGCCAACAAGGTTTAAATTACATTTGAAGAAATTATGTTTAGTTTAGGGGATGTCCAAATCGCTACCATTGACAATCTATAATCCGATGATTAGAAGCCGAGCAATCGATAAAAACTATCCGACGACTGAACAAAATTTCGTATTTTGTACCTTATCCTTTTTTTACTTTTTATTCCATTTGTAGTAGATTTTTTGTACTATGGTATTTAGTATAGCGCTTTTTCGTCTGTATAATATCAAAATAGTTTTTTTTATTTATTACCTGTTATTCCATTTGAAGTAGATTTTTTGTACCATGGTATTTAGTATAGCGCTTTTTCGTCTGTATAATATTAAAATAGTTTTTTTTATTTATTACCTGTTATTCCATTTGAAGTAGATTTTTTGTACCATGGTATTTAGTATAGCGCTTTTTCGTCTGTATAATATCAAAATAGTTTTTTTTTATTTATTACCTGTTATTCCATTTGAAGTAGATTTTTTGTACCATGGTATTTAGTATAGCGCTTTTTCGTCTGTATAATATCAAAATAGTTTTTTTTATTTATTACCTGTTATTCCATTTGAAGTAGATTTTTTGTACCATGGTATTTAGTATAGCGCTTTTTCGTCTGTATAATATCAAAATAGTTTTTTTTATTTATTACCTGTTATTCCATTTGAAGTAGATTTTTTGTACCATGGTATTTAGTATAGCGCTTTTTCGTCTGTATAATATCAAAATAGTTTTTTTTATTTATTACCTGTTATTCCATTTGAAGTAGATTTTTTGTACCATGGTATTTAGTATAGCGCTTTTTCGTCTGTATAATATCAAAGTAGTTTTTTTTATTTATTACCTGTTATTCCATTTGAAGTAGATTTTTTGTACCATGGTATGTAGTATAGCGCTTTTTCGTCTGTATAATATCAAAATAGTTTTTTTTATTTATTACCTGTTATTCCATTTGAAGTAGATTTTTTGTACCATGGTATTTAGTATAGCGCTTTTTCGTCTGTATAATATCTTTTTTTTTTTATTTATTACTTGTTATTCCATTTGAAGTAGATTTTTTGTACCATGGTATTTAGTATAGCGCTTTTTCGTCTGTATAATATCAAAATAGTTTTTTTTATTTATTACCTGTTATTCCATTTGAAGTAGATTTTTTGTACCATGGTATTTAGTATAGCGCTTTTTCGTCTGTATAATATCAAAATTGTTTTTTTTATTTATTACCTGTTATTCCATTTGAAGTAGATTTTTTGTACAATGGTGATTTTTAGTACAGCGCTTTTTCGTATTTACCTTTTGATCTTTCCAGTAGTATATTATTAATAATTTCAAAGCGTCTGAATTCACAAACTCCGGAGTGCAATCACTATCGCTTGACGACTTTATTGTGTCAACTTGAAAATGCTAAAATAACTAACAAAGATTTTGATGTAAACGGTTTTATTGTAAAAAAAACTTAAGAATGATGCATATAATGTACGAAAAGCTAAAAAATAAAATAAAATCGTGGAGCGAGTCGAATTTCTATTACTCGGGTTACGCTACGCCTTATGATTCTATTTTATTTTTTAGCTTTTAGTACATTATCTTCAGTTTATTTCATCATTCTTAAGTTTATTTATAATAAAAGTACGCCTTACGATACTATTTTCTTTTTTAGCTTTTAGTACATTATCTTCAGTTTATTTCATCATTCTTAAGTTTATTTATAAGAAAAACTTTAAATATATTTTTTACTTATTTTATTAAATAAATTAGTTATTTATATTGTTGCTTCACCAGGTTTAACCCTCGACCGCAACAGCGTCCCGCTGGCGAACGCTCAACTGTCGGTCCGCGCCCTCCACTCGAAGGCGCCGCTCGCCCGCAACGCGAGTGACGAGAACGGCAGATTCGTCGTCTCGCTCCCTCTCGACTACAGAGGAAAGGAGATGCTGCTCACCGCCGATGTGGACGGGTATATCTCTGTGCAGAGGCATGTTGTGGTAAGTTCTTCAGTAATTAATATTTAACTAACTTAAACAAGTTATATAACCCCCGACCAGTGTGACCAGATTCAAATGTCAAATCCTGCTAGCCTGAATGACAAAAACTGCTAAAACATGCTAGACATTCTTCAAATAATGCTAAATTACTGCTTTCACAGATATTGCTTAAACATTAGAAAATATGGACAAAAATGCCAATTTGTACGATTAGAATGTCATTTTTATTAGGGTTCCGTACCCAAAGAGTGTCAACGATCAACTATAATATTTTTAAGCCTACGCTGTCTGTCTGTTTGTCCGTCCTACCGTTTAACGACTGTATCTTTTGAACCGATACTGTATCTTTGGAGAGCAATAGTATCCGAATGGTATCATGTTGCGCTATACAATCTGACGGATTATGGCCCATTCACTCTCTCTCTGAGAGAAGGCCCGTGTCCCAGCAGCGGGAACTGATAACGATGATCTTTTGAATTGTAATAGATATTAAAATGTTTATAGAATATGACTGTAATGTTATGGCGGATTAATTAAGAAATAATAATAATAAAAAAGGGGGATCCCTATACAACAAAAGTACCTATTACGTATTTTGTCTTTGCTCTAAGCGGTGATAAGTACAAGCGTAAGAGGCAAACTTGGCATGATTACACACTCTAAAGTAAAATTATAATAAGAAAAATAAAAGTGGTGTGGTAAGGAACCCTTAGTGCGCGGCCCAACTCGCACTTGGCCAGTTCATTCCTATTTACAACACAATTCACTCGTCACTATCACTGTCCTTAGCAAAACCTTTGTATAATGATGATGAGTTAAGAGATAATTTTAACATATTTTTGTCGGCTCGAAATTCACACACCCATTTTCTCATATATTTCCTTTTTGCGTTTTTGGAATGCAAAATTCCAGAATCGTCATGTTTATTTTTGAACCGATTTCTAAGCCGGATTTTTATACTGTTAATCAGTGAAATGACTCGTTCACAATAAGGTGGCATTAGTAAAATCATAATAGCCCACGCAAGATTCACAATGTTGGGTTTACCAATACCATTACCATTACCATTATTATTTATATTTACCACCATTACCATTACCATTTAAATTAAATAAAATTCATCGTTTCAATTTGTCTTCAGAAATTTTCGGTATCTGTTAGTTTGACATCATAGCTGCTTCCAGAATCCAATAAACTCAAATATAAAGGCTTGAGCGTACTGTGTGCACTTTTGGGGCATTTTGAAACGCGTTCAATAAATCCTGCCAGATTATTGCTATTATTGAATGCTATTATTGGATGCATTATTGGATTCTGCTAAATAATGCTAGCTTTCAATAAAATGCTAAAAATCCTGCT
This sequence comes from Alsophila aescularia, assembly GCA_946251855.1. Taxonomy (NCBI): domain Eukaryota; kingdom Metazoa; phylum Arthropoda; class Insecta; order Lepidoptera; family Geometridae; genus Alsophila; species Alsophila aescularia. Next base: position 24,401,995 of record OX276385.1, read on the forward strand.
AGGAGCTAAAATGAGAGTCTAATCCTGCTAAAATAGCAGGAACCTGCTAAATATGGTCACACTGCCCCCGACCCACTTCCCCTTCCCCCATTATAGGTAAGAACCATCTTGATCACACCAGCTTTCGAATAGAAATAAACGCATCAAAATCGGTCCATTCGTTTGAGAGCTACGATCCTCCCCCTGCCACCCTTCCCTCTATTATAGCTAAGAAGCAACTGGATCAGATCAGTTTTCAAACATAAAAAACCCGCGTCAAAATCAAAAGATACGGCCGTTTATGCCGCATATTTCGTCATTTTCGACACATGTACTTCCCGTTGACGTAGAATAATGTTTTTTTTTAAAATCAGCTTTTTATTGCTTAAGTAAAAGGAAAGATCTGAAAACCGTAAATTTGTAAAAAAACCCAAATAAAAACCTTTCTCGAATCCGGCGATAGACGAACTATTTACATACCTATAAGTTTACGGAACCCTCGGTGCGCGAGTCCGACTTGCATTTGGCTGTTTTTTTATTTATTATTATGTGTATGTTATATTTGCCATAAACATGAATGTTTGTCCACAGTTGAACAGCAAAGAGAACCTGACTCCCAATGTGCTGTTTAAGCTGGAGAGCGACGACTTCGTGCTCGGCATGCCGAGGCTTATCTTCGTCATGTTAGCTGGTAAGAGTTTTTAATTACGTTGATTAACGAGCCGAGCAAGTCGCTCGCCTGATGGTAAGCGTCTCGCCTGCCCATAATAGTTGCATCGCCGACCAAAACTTTGGTTGCAAAATCTTGCGCGTCACTGCACTGCGCTCGTCACCCTGTGACATTGATTGTTAAGTCTCATTGCCCAGTAATTTCCCTGGAAACATTGTCTTTCAAACCGAAATACATAAATCTTTGCACACTACTGCTTGGCGGATGAATATATGACAAAGGTGTGGTTCTTCCCCGGGCGAACTCATGCGTAAGACCCCTACAAACATAGACATCATAATTATATTGATTGTATTAATCTATACTAATATTATAAAGAGGTAAAGTTTGTGAGGTTGTAGGGGGTAATCTCTGGATCTACTGAACCGATTTAGATATTTTTTACTAATAGAAAGCCACGTTATTTGTGAGTGTCATAGGCTTTATGTTAAAATGATCACGCGTGCGAAGCCGCGGGGATCAGCTAGTCTTATAATAAAGCAGTGAGTAATAAAAAGTACATATGAACAAAGAAGACGAATAAAAAGAAATGGTATGGGGGACTTAAGCGGGTTTCTATTGTACCAGATCGCGCGATCCGTTTGTAGTGGCAACGGATCGCAGTGAGTCGCAACTGATATCACGATCCGTTGCCACTCGGTATTTTTTAAATATTTTTCCCTCTGGATCGCGCTATCGGTTGACACTTAAATCAAATAAAAATATTTAAAAAACGGGTAGCGAGGTATTCTCTTTTTTTTTATCCTAGACTTCAATATCTACCCTCGCCTTAGGCTCAGGCGGATAAAATGCCTTGTTTTTACACTTGTTGCACAATCTACTATTTTAATTTTCCTTAGGCGTGATCGGCACGGCGCTGGTGGTGCTTGGGGCGTGGTGCTTCAGCTGCCGGGAGCGCGTGCGGGAGTCCCGCCGAGAGTACCTGTTCACGCAGATACCGTCCGACGACAAGCGCCCGCTCTGCGACGACGCCACTTACGGTACAACCCTATTTCACTTCTAAATTGTTTCACTTACATTTACCGGGATAGAAGTACCCTATGTAGATGACAAAGTCTCTATGGCTAATTTCATCAAATTCTGTTTAATCGTTTTCGCATTTATAACAATAGGACGGTCGCATTGTCTTAAAATGTTCACATCGTAGTATTAGATTTTTTTATTTGATATCAGTGTTTTTCGTATTAGGTAATGCTGGCCTCTGGTGTCAGAGCTTATCAGGCCGCCCGGCGGCCTCTGACATGTCTTAACGACTGCTATTATTCAGTAACAGCCGAGACCGACCCCTTAATGTGCCCCCCAAAAAACGGAGCGATGGATCAATGACAATAATCGCAACGAATCTTTGTGGCTCGGAAGTTGTCTGCAAGTCGCTACGAAAGCTGCTATTTTTCAGGCGCAATCCTAATGTAGAAGGCGAAGATACCATCGTATAACAGCCTCGCTCACTCGCTTACGTTTTTTCGCATCATCTATCTCCCTTACTTTATGCTGCTTTATCCTCACAGCATTAGGTAACTGCGCAATCGTTCACAAAAAACTTCACAATCACAGAGATTCGTTGTGACTACTGTAAATTGGTATCAATTAAATACTATAAAACCACTAAACATTTCAGTTTTTTAAATTGACTATCCGGATTTTCTCAGATTGACAGATCAGAATACAGCTGGTTTGGCATTAGCCTGACGTCACATCCGTCACACCCTGATGGATAGCCTTTTGTGACAAAATAGAAAAATTTACTACTAAAATAATAAATTAATTCCGTAAAAAATCGAATATTTCTGATTTGCAATTTCATAAATTATTCACATTCATAGTATCAAATTCCCAAAAGCTGAAGGACAGTAAGCGAAAACGGTTCGTTTTAAGATATAGGAACCGGCCATTAGTCCCGTGTATGTTGCATTTGTTCGAAATATTATTTTTAACACCCGACTGAGCGGAGGGTATTGTGTTTATCAGCCTATGTATGTATATATGTCTGTTCCTTTGTGGCACTATATAGATCAAACGCGTGGACCGATTTTGATGATTCTTTCGTAAATCGATGTGCCTTAAAAGTGCCGAGTGTTACTAAATACATGACAGTAATCCAAATTCAATATTGCGACAATCAGAGGCCAAACTGAGAAAGAAAGAAAAAAGTACGAACTACGAAATGTTAAATGGGGTATCATTGAATAGGTATTTGAAAATCATCTTTAGGTTTCTCTTATCATTTTTCATTTCGACTGACTATTTAGGATCTATAACGATTTAAAGTTGGTTAGCAATCATTCTCACTATTTATTCCCTTTTTTTAGTTTGTTCGCAGTCGGGTTTTTTGTGAAGGTGCTTGACCGTGCTTGTTCTAAGAATTACTCTTGTATCCAAGCATTTTTGTGAAGGTGCTTGACCGTGCTTGTTCTAAGAATTACTCTTGTATCCAAGCATTTTTGTGAAGGTGCTTGACCGTGCTTGTTCTAAGAATTACTCTTGTATCCAAGCATTTTTGTGAAGGTGCTTGACCGTGCTTGTTCTAAGAATTACTCTTGTATCCAAGCATTTTTGTGAAGGTGCTTGACCGTGCTTGTTCTAAGAATTACTCTTGTATCCAAGCATTTTTCATTCCAAATATAGTTTTAACTACTCACAGCGCATTCAGACTTTAAAAGAGATGGTCAAAATTGTTAATTCCCTCATTACAGAAATAGTGCGCAAACCGTACTTCGACGAGGAAGACGTTCCCCCTTCGGAGACCAGTGACTCGGAAGACGAGGTAGTCCTGCTGCGGAGCGGAGACCGCGCGTGGAAGACTTTGGAACAGGATTAGAACTACTAGAAGTTTTAAAAGACTCTTGAGAGACTTATGAGACTATCCACATTTTTTCGAGTCTTTTAAGACTTTCTTCCTTGAGAGAATCAAAAAGTTCAAGGTTTCGAAAGTAAAAATGGCTTCACGACCACAAGTAGCTTCGTTGGTAATGCATTGAAACGGTATCCCACGGTTTCAAATCCTGCTTCGTAGTCTTATTTTTTAATAGATAATTAGTTACGTAGTTTTAAACTAGGTAAAAAAAGCGGTCAAAGGTAAGTCTGTAGAATGAAATATAATAATTATCTATTATAATTATATACAAATCTATAATGAGCTACAAGGTACTGCCACATAATAAATAATATGTAGTACTACATACAAACCGCAAACCGCAGTTCACTGCGTAGTAACTCATTTAGGCGCTCGCTGTATGGCAATGTATTGAAAATGTTTAAAAAAATAATGTCTACATAAAAATATATCATGGTGTACTCACAGATCTCATTCAAACTGGGAAGATTAGGACTAGTTCCGCGGGCGTGGTTAGCATAAATTAGGTGCAATGCACATAATTGGCCTTAGTCGCAATCGGAGTGGCATTTGTGTAACACGTGTGATAAATTATTATATTATTATATATTATTATAGACAAATATTTTTATCTCATTCGCTCTACAGTTTGCGTGTATCTTTGTCGTTGATGCACGTGAAGCACGACTGTGGAAATGTAGCTTTTCTATGGTTGTACTGCAAAGGCTGAAGTAATATTAGTAAATAACTTAGAAAATGTTTCTTTGGAGGCTGGCATATTAGACCGTCCGCCATCTTGTTTCTTTTTTCAAGTTTGCGGCGCAATGTTAGACCTGTATATAGAACGCACTACAAAAAACGTATAATTATCCCAGTAAGTGACGCTTTAGAACAGCATACATCAGAATATTGATTGTTTGTTTATATGTCTTCTATACATATATAAACACATGCGTCGCAGACGGAAAAAAACAAGATGTCCGACAGACCACTATGCCAATATCTTCAAAGCCCTTCTTTTTGACCCGCTCGCGCACCTTGTTTGTCACATACCTTGGTACATTAGTAAAAACCCTGAGTCCGGATTGACAAAAGGGCGTTTAGGCAGTTTTGACTAATTTTTGCCACTAATTACCTTCCCAGAACAAAATAAAAACGACCGCTTTTCCGATGTCAAATTTAACTGTCATGTCATCTAAACATGAAAAATGAACGGCGATCGAAACATTTAGCGTTTTAACTGTTATTTTGGCACATTTGCTTCAACACGAACGGCCTAAGTAGCTCATTGGTATCGTTTATAATTTTGTATAATGTATGTACGTATGTCGTGCTTAGATCTCTTCCATTAGATTCATCAGTATTAGATAAATGTTGTGTATTTATTGTATTTTTTCAATTGATATATGTAATACATTCCTTTTTATTTTATCGTATAATGTGAATTTTAAATATTAATAATAATATTGAGGTAAAAAAATATAACATAATATGGATAAATTTTAACAATAATGTTTAAATATAAGTATGTTATATTAGAATTATAATAAATATTCGAGCCTTAATATCATACAAGTCTGAGAAATTATTATGAATAGACCAATTTAATAATTCATGTAGGGTATGTTAATATTCTATATTTTATTACATTCCTTCATGTATTCCTAAACTGTTCCAATTCTGTGCCTTATATACAGGAAAAGAATAATAAATTATACAATATTTTTGGAAAATCCTATTTATTAAATTATATTTTCGTTCAACTTTTGTGAACATCTAAAGTTATAAAATATTTTTATTGACTTTAATACGAATTTATCAACACGTTAGTGAATCTCGATGTATTATTTATTTCCTGGATTTTAATGTGGTGGAATTTACACGTTAATTGCCAAATTGAGTATTATTACTGTTATATATGAGCAATACTAAATATGACGGTGCTTTTACAATTATTACTGTTATGTATAAGCAATACTAAATGTGACGGTGCTTTTACAATTTAGAAAGATGTATATTTCATTTGTGATAAATTCGTAATGATATTGTAATTTTACTGTTGATATAAATAAATGATATTGTCGTAGAGGTGCCTGTTTTATTAAAGCAGTAGCTGTTCCCGCGGCTTCGTACGCGTGGTCATTTCTCTAGGTTAAAAGTACTCTTTGTGCTATTCATAGACCTAAAATACCAATATACTAGGGTGGATTGAAAAGTACTCGGCCTAACACAGATCCATTCAATTCTAAAAATGAAATCTATCCACATTATTTAGTTCAGTTCAGACTTGTTAATTGTGTGAAGTTCGAAACGTGTGCGATAATTAGTTGTGATTTTATAAATTTATTAATAAAGCAATCGGAAATAATTTCTGCGAATGGAGCAAATCGAGCAGCGTGCCGTCATTAAGTACCTCCATAAGAAGGGGCTATCATCAAAATCCATCCATGATGATATGGGGGCTGATTCCGTACAGTTAAAGTGCGGTTTCGGTTAATGCCACTTGGACCACTCATTGCCACCGATCACCCGTTTCGAATTCACTAAGCTCAGTGAGCATGTGAAATGATGTCATCAAGGCGTTGACCACTCAACCGCTCGGAAACTGTCATTTTACCACAGAATAAATAATAGTACAAGTACAGAAGGATAACTGAGTAAAGTAATTTAAATATATAGCCAACTCTCGCTACAACGCAATAAAGTGCAATTTAACTCGCACAGCGCTGCATGCTTTCAATTATATTTACCTAGAAGGCGCTCACCTATTGCGTGCAGGCTAGGGCCGCGGTCCGAATCGACTTTCATTGCTCAAAAGCGTTGACGGAAATAACTGCGGTCCGAACCAAAAATTGCGATTTTGACTGCTTAAAGTGCTGTCAGCGACTGTCAGCGTGATTTTGTATCGGACCTTCCTTTGATCGCGGATAATTTTACTCTTTGACGTGGAATCACTCAATTTAGCTCGTTTGACCTCTTGCAGCGTCAAACGGAGGGTGAACTGCTTCCCGGTTCTCCCGGTGCTCCCCTTCGTCACTAATAGACACTCTAATTTTCTCTAAATTCTAAACGCAGGCAGCAATGACCATATGGGAAGATATGGGGATGTACGTAGTGATTATATTCTTTAATCTCAACTCAACTTAGCTTGTAAGAATTATTTTCTCTTTGCATTAGTCCACAAAACCGGCGATGTATGGCAGAAACGTCAAATTTGACATAAGGCTCACAGTGATTTCACGCAGGAGCATAATCACCGTAAGTTCAATATGGCGGCAACAATGACGTCATCTATGACATCACACGCGATATCGTCAGTCTGTCGTTGGCGCGCTTACGCTGAATCGGACCGCTTATGAGCGCGATAATATTGATTATGGCCTGATTCGGACCGCGCCGTAGAATGTACCGTATCACAACGCGCGAGAGCTTCCATTGCTCTAATCGTTTCAGAATCGCTCTGTCACTTTTACGCTCGGTAGGGTTGTCTCAAGATATGACTAGGTACTTGCACTAGTAATTATTCTGTGATATAATATGACTTAGATATTGTAACAGAATAAACAATTATGTAAGTAATAATGATTATTTTATTACTTATTGTTATAAGTGTTGATAGTTCTATTAACTACATATGATGACATTCGTATCAGAATAGACCTAGTACCTCATTATTTGATTATATCAAAATAGGTTACACTTTGATGAATAAAAGGTTCCTGTCTGACTTCGATGCTTAATAATGATTGAAAAAAAATGCCTACCTACGTAATAAAATGACAATATGTAGGTATTTTACGAGATTTGTCAGACCACATGCTATGCAGTACATTCTAGGTTTCTTCTTGGTACTCACAATTAAGAAAAGAATAAAATTTGACAAAAACTTTACGTAAGTAGGTACTTTATCGTAAGCACACGGCGCGCGACTCATCGAGCGCACGCTTGACACTACTGAATGAACCGCAATATTACGGCCCCGAAGTTTAGGTATAATATTTGTACTTGTTGCGGAGTGCGACCGCCCTGATTTTACTAGGAAATACAAAACCGGTAATTCAAAATCAGAATTCACAAGGAATTCAGTAGCAATGAGTTTTCGTCAACCGAAGAGCACCCTGTGCGTTCATTGCATTTACTATCTAGCTGTGTTTGGTTAGTGAAGATCATTGATAATGCATAGTTACTATGAAACTTTTAGTTCTAACACCTATCTAGGTACACTTGTTTCATGTTTTATCGTGCCATGAAATTGTGTTGTTTTTGTGAAAGGTTACTGACATGTATGTATGTGGTATTTCATAGAACCTACCTATCTATTTCATAGCTAGAGTAGGATTTAAACCCTAAAATAGAAAAATACATACTGGTTATAAAATCAAGTAGTTTTCTTACAAAGACTAATTAATAATTATGTGAAGTTCTACTTACAACGAGGGGTCAAAGCAAATATAAGAAAAACGAAATCAAGTGTAAGTATTAAATATCATGTAATAATGTTATAATTTTGGGGCATGCCCCGTGCACCCACTGGCTTCTCCCACTGGTGGTTGCACGTGGAATTCGCATTCACATAAATTGAGATTTACACTATCCTATGAGGTCGGAAATCGGAGATAATTCTTATGAACTGCAGTTCTGTGTGCATCCACCTGAAACAAATGTATCATATAGTATAATCAAGTAGATTCACCATTCATTATAGTAAGGTACTTGTCTATGAAGTCCTAGGCTATAATTATCAACTGTCGAGCTCCCATTTGTCAGTCTCCCCAAGACTTGATCATTTTTGTGAATCTACAACGATAGATAAGACGTAGGTAGATACAATACACTTATATATATATGTACCAAGCAAGAGATTTCATCTAGAAATACATTTCTAAATCGCAAATATATTTCTTTCTTCGTTTTTTTGGCATTTTATTTATTTATTGATTTAATTGTTTTGCACAAAAGTAGTGTACAAGGAATGACATGTTTTCATTCATGTTTTTATTCACAGCATTTTTACTCGACGGCAAAGATTATTTTCAGTCGAATTTTAACTTTACCTGAGAAGCACTATAGTCACTATACGAGTACCTATAGGAACATGGTATTTTTAAATAGGCAGTCGTAATAATTATTTGAATTAGGTAGGTAAGTACATTATTGCTGAGAAATAATATCAATGTTTAGATTTTCTTTCGGAGACGTACAATCTACATTATTGGCATATTATTAGATCACTACAAAACTAACGATGTTAAATAACTTTTTCACCTCACAAGCTCGGAAAGATTCTGTTTGTCATTCGAAATCTGAGTGCAAAATTGCATTTTACCCGCTAGCGTGGAAAGAGTTTTTAAAATTCGAACCTTTCTATTCAATAATTTTCTATACCGACAATCCACTGAAAATACTTTATTACTAATTTATATTATATTATTATCCTATTCGATTCTACTCTACTTGACTCTATTCGCCTCTTTTTGACTCTACTCGACACTACTCGACTCTACTCGACTCTAATCAACTCTACTCGACTCTAGTCGACTCTATTCGACTCTACTTGACTCTACGCAACTCTACGCGACTCTACTCCACTCTAATCGACCCTATTCGTCTCTTTTCATTTTCAATTCTATTCTACTCTGTTCTACTCTATTATATTGTGTTCTAATCTGTTCTACTCTGTACTACTCTATTCTACTCTGTTCTACTCTGTTCTACTATGTTCTAGTATGTTCTACTATATTCTACTCTATTCTGCTCTATTCTACTCTATTCTACTCTATTCTATTCTATTCTACTCTATTCTACTCTATTCTACTCTATACTACTCTATTCTTTTCTATTCTACTATGTTTTACTATATTCTACTCTATTCTACTCTATACTACTCTATTCTTTTCTATTCTACTATGTTTTACTATATTCTACTCTATTCTACTCTATTCTACTCTATTCTACTCTATTCTACTCTATTCTACTCTATTCTACTCTATTCTACTCTATTCTACTCTATTCTACTCTATTCTACTCTATTCTACTCTTTTCTGTTCTACTCTGTTTTACTCTGTTCTACTCTGTTCTACTCTGTTTTACTCTGTTTTACTCTGTTCTATTCTGTTCTACTCTGTTCTACTCTGTTCTACTCTGTTCTACTCTGTTCTACTCTGTTCTAATCTGTTCTACTCTGTTCTACTCTGTTCTACTATGTTCTACTCTGTTCTACTCTGTTCTACTCTGTTCTACACTGTTCTACTCTGTACTACTCTATTCTACTCTGTTCTACTCAGTTCTTCTGTATTCTACTCTGTTCTACTCTATTCTTCTGTATTCTACTCTATTCTACTGTATTCTACTCTATTCCACTCTACTTTTCTCTTTTTAACTTTACTCGACTCTAATCGACACTTTTCGTTTCAATTTGACTCTATTTGACTCTTTTCAACCCTATTCGACCCTATTCGACTTTATTCGTCTCTTTTCGAATCTATTCTGTTCGACTCTATTCTATTATGTTTACACATCTGCCAGGCATCCCGCGACGGCTCATTTTTTATTATTTTTATAAACACTAATATAATATATTATTTTAGCTGTTTTTCTTGCATCTAGCATTTTCCTCGCTGTAGTGAGGTGAAAAGTTTTGTGTTGCGCACGGCAGCAAAGTTATTTGGCATCTCGTACTTTTGAAACCCTCGCTACGCTCAGGATTCTATATATGAACCACTCGCTACGCTCGAGGTTCAATCCTAGAATCCTTCGCTTGCTCAGGTTTCAATACAAGTACTCTCGCCAAAAAATCACTTTGCAGCCTTGCATAACAAATAACTATTAATTATACCTACTTAATGTCAATGTCAATGAAACAAAGTTTTAGATAGATAAGATAAAAGCGGGAGAGAAAAAACAGAAAATAAATTCAGACGATGATTGTTGGCATTGGTGGCTGGCGCGCCACCCACAGATAATCACTCGAACATAAAACTCATAAAAATTTGAAAAGACCTATTTCTGCTAGAAGTATTTGTAGGCTAGGGTTAGCTTGATTCTGCCGCATAGTTACCGATTTACCGGTACTGATTGCGGGTGCTTGACGGGTGCGCAGGTGAATTCCAAAACCGTAACGACCTTCAAGCGCACCCGCAATTGGTGCTCGGTGGCAATCACTCAACATCAGGGAATCAGCCTGATGGTCAGTACATTAGGGGATTCTGCTCTGTCATATTCATCCGTCAATAAATGGATAGCAGAATTTAAGCGTGGTAGAGAGAGTGTGAAAGATGAACTACGCTCCGGAAGGTCTTCGACGTCGTACTACTGACGAAAATATTTAAAAAGTTCTTAGATTTAATATTGGGAGACCGCAGATTAAAAATCAAAGCAGCAGTAGACGCATATTTTGACTCTTGGAAGAATCATTTTTTTCCAAGGTCTAAATGCTTGGCAAAAGTGCATTGAACTTGATGGTGATTATGTAGAAAAATAAAAATATAACTGATTTAGTATGTGTTTAGTTTCTTGGTTAGGCCGACTACTTTTCAATCCACCCTCGTAGCAACATTTAATCAAATTCCTTCAGCCGTCAAAAAGTTTTTAATCGATTGCTGGCTTCTACTCATCGGATTGAGATACCAAGTACCCCAGTTTTTAGGTCAAACTCTAAGCTATTTGACAGTAAAAACCGCATCGGAATCGGATCAGTATTTTTACGTGATGCGCGAACAAACACACAGAAAACAAACAAACAGACAGACACGATTTAAATTTTTTATTATAATCTTGTTGAGTAGCTTATTTTAAGTACCCTAGACCATGATTTTTCAAATTATCTTCTTTATACATACTTTCGTACTTATTGCTTTATTATAAGTATATATAGATTGTATCAACAAGAAGTGTAACAAGAGCGCAACAAGAAGCGCAACAAACGCTTCATGTTCGCAACACTTATCACAATAATATTATAAAGGCGAAAGTTTGTATGTATATGTGTATGAGGGTGTGTGAATATGTTTGTTGCTCCTTCACGCTTAAACAGCTGAACCGATATTGATGAAATTTGGTACCAGGAAAGATTATATCTTGGATTAACACATAAGTCACTTTTGATCCCGATTTACGAAAAACGACGTGTTTTTGCATAGAAATTGCCACTTCGATTCGGATGCAACAAGGTGGGATTTTTTGAAATATCTTTCCTAAAGTGACGGGAATGGCATATAATTATAAATAAAAAAGTTTGTGTATATTAGTATGTTTGTTAGAGCGCTGTTTTATCATCATAATCAATCCACGTGGGTTAAACCGCGGGCGCAGCTAGTATCATAATATTTAGTAAAATAAGTCTTCAAAAAATAAAAGTCATCTGGAGAGCTGAAAGATATTTAATCTTTGAGCTAAATCAAATTTTGATCTAAGGTGTTTTATTTATTACTAGCTGCCCCCCACGACTTTGCTTGCGTGGACAATTATAAAAACTCCTATGTAGTTATTCCAGGTTCTAAAGAAACAATAATTCTACCAAGTTTTATACAATCCTTTCAGCCGTTTTGGAGCAAGTGGCGAAAACCGATTCCGTAGCACGATGCCCAGGGTAAAGATGCCTATTACGATATAGACGCCAAATATGAGATAGCAAATATGACTAGTGTCGCCCGAAGCATCCTAGCCGTGTATTCCCGTTGTCCCCCACTTGTTGTCCACAACTGGACAACAACTCGACACGTGTGTCACTGTCAGTGCGCGCCAGCCGGAAGGACAAAACAACATTTTTGCACCGCCTTCAAAAAACTATTTCTTATATTATGTTGTATTTTTGCATTATTATTACGTTGGTAATTTGGAAAAAGTGATACTGTTCTGGCTCAATTGTAATTATTTTATTCTTTTTAGTGGTTATTTACAAAATAACATTTTTATTATGAAGATGATTATTATTTTTTTGGAAAAATATTTTGTTTCTTGATTAAGCAAACATCGGAAAGAACATATGCCAAAGAAAATAGTAGTTAATTTACTAACGCTTTGAGTCATAAGTGAGTGGAGTTCACTTAAGACTCAAAGCGTTAGTAAATTAAAACCAAGGATAAATAAACCTACATATATAACAACTGAATTAGTTTTGACGAAAATTATCTTTGATTTCACTGAAATGAAATTATAATTGACAGTCAATTATTTGGTAACGCATATTTGGTGTGACGGTAAAGAAGGCAGCACAAGTACTTGGTTTTATCAGAAGAACTAAAAAAAGCTTTCGATCTCCTCAAACTAAAATCACACTTCGTAACTCGTTGGTGAAAAGTTGTCTGGAATACGCAAGTGTGGCTTGGATCCTTTTTTTTACAAGGTGTACTCTCAACGGATTGAAAGAATTCAACGTTCATTTACAAGGTCATTAGCATTTTCTTGTTGAGGTATTTCACATATAACTTCTTATGGGACTTAATTGAAGTTCTTTAAAATGACTAAGCTGCGGGACAGAAGAAAAATTCGTGACGTTTCATTTCTACACAGAATCAATCACAACTATTCCAACTATTCTGAAATTCTAGAGAACATTTTCTTGAACGTCTCATATAACTACCCTAGGCAGAGAATATCTAAAGTTCTTCATGTGCAGTCTGTTAGGACAAACCTCGCGCATAATTCTCCATTGCAAAGAATGTCCCGTACTTACAATGAGAATAATGCGTGTTTAAGCAATTTGTATGTATTCTCTCATACTCTAAATAATTTTAAAAATAAACTGCTCTTGTCTCATTAAGATGACTAACCATTCATAATTTTTATTATTATTGTGTACACATGTAAAAAACGTTAATTAATGTTATGTTTAATTAATTATTAATATGTAATATATATATATTTTAATCATTATATGTATTTATTATTATGTATATTGTCGTTGATTTGAGATGTGGTAGATGACCAAAAAGGACTATAAGATAGATTGACAGCTCTATAATGTACAAAAAAGTTGTGACAATATAAATTATATATGATGCATAACTAATTGTACAATGGGCCGCCTAAATGCAAACTCTTCTAGATAACTTTTAGTACTGCATTTTAGGCTGCATAATATATCTTGCAACTAAATAATATCTACTAAAACTAAATTATATATTTTTTGTACTCACTAACTGTACTTACTTACTATATTTTTTATAAATTTTGTCCATCTGTTTGAGTTGAAGATGAATTGTTTAATTACTTAGTTACTTTATTATGTCTTTACCACTGCGTATTATGTGAACGATGTATAAGGTGTACATATCGGTATGTGACTATGACTACGGTCATAAAATTGGCAAAATGTTCTTGGCAAACTTTAATACGTATATTGTTGGCTTATCATAAATAAATAAATAAATAAATATACTAAAAAAACAGGTCGGCCATCTTGGATTTGAAAATGGATGTCATTTTTGTAATTGGCAAGCATAGAAACCTCGAAAATGACATCCATATCAACATACTACAAAAAACAGGTCCGCCATTTTGAATTTGAAAATGGATGTCATTTACGTAATCAGCACCCTGATAAACTTTGAAAACGACACCCATAATTATCAATCACGTCAAAAAAAAAAACATGTTCACCATCTTGGATTTGAAAATGGAAGTAATTTTCGTAATCGGCACCACGATAAACATCGAAAACGACACCCATATCAATATGATAAAGAAATGTCCACCAACTTGGATTTGAAATGAGTAATTTTCGTATGCAACTTCCTTGCATTTTCGTAATCACAATCCGAAAACAAATCTTCCTGTTTAAAACGGCTGTCGTAGCTGCCATAATTATCATTGTTAAAAAACTCAAGTAGTAAAACTCAACCTATGTTATTATTAATTAATTAACTATTATTGCTAGATACTATTGTACTAGCTAAAGCCGGACATGCGTCGCATTACCTCTTTATTTTTTTGTTTATCTTATACTAGTTTTATTCCTTTTTATACGCTTTTTATGTATTTTTTATGACATAAGTGCCACTGTACAACAAATCAACTCATTCTGATGAACAATGCGCGATAATATTTTTTCTATGCATGTCCGACACCCGACACGCACAAGGCCTGTTTTTTAGTGCCAACAATAAATACAAAGTTTCAACACAATTGCATGAACGGTGCGCAAAATCAATTGTTCTATGCATGCCCGACACGCATAGATATACAAAATTTAAAGTTACTTCTATCAGTGTAAAAAAATATTTTTTTCTAGACTTATTTCGAGTAAAACTATTTATTATTTCGAGTAAATTACTCAATAAACAAATATTAATAACTTTTTTCATCACTGACGTCTAGCCAAATATGGCAGCCCTATCCTTGGCATCGCATCAAGAGAATCACAAGAGAATAGATCGATAATGCTACAGTAGTCGCAGCAGAAGTTTGTGGCTCGGAAGTTGTCTGCAAGTTGCTGCGCAAACTGCTTTTTTTTTCGCTCACCCGCTTACTTTTTTGCACATTATATCTCGCTCTTACTTGATCCTGTTTTATCCCCACAGCAGTACCTGCGAAATCGTTCACAGAGCCTAACTTCACAAACATATAGATTGGCTGCGACTGCTGTACCTGAATACGAAAGCTGTCATTTTTAACAAAATCGCAAGAAAGCTGCGTGTCACTCGAACCTTTGGAAATAGCTGAATGAAGTAGGGCACTAATGGGCGGTTCTGGATTCTTTTCAGCTGTGTCAAGTGGACTGACGATACATCGAAGTGCTGAGATTTTTGTATGACGCCGCAAATATGAGAATCCGATTACAAAACCAGCAGTCTAAGCATATCTAACAGCGCAGGGGAGTGAGACAGGAGAATACATATTATATCCCCGAAAATGTTCACTAATGCCTCGGAAGATACTTTTAAGCGCTGGATTGGAAAGGAATGGGCATTAATATCAATGGCGAGAACATCTCACACTTAGATTTGCCGATGACATAGTTCTAATGGCGGAGTCGCTGCAAGACTTGTAAAGTATGATGACCAACCTAGATGATGCTTCTCGACGCATCGGTCTCGGAATGAACATAGATAAGACCAAGATCATGTTTAACGATCTTATTGTATCGAAACCGATTGCAGTCAATGGTGTATATCTTGGAGTTGTCCAACAATATGTTTACCTTCGGCAAATATTGGAATCGGGTAAGAACAACTTTGAGAAGGAAGTCAATAGAAGAATTCAGCTGAGTTTGGGCAGTATTCAGAAAGCTTCGTCAAGTCTTCTCGTCATCCATACCACAGTGCCTGAAGACATGTCTTCAATCAGTGCGTCCTACTAGTCATGACCTCAGGAGCCGAAATGTAGACACTGACGGCCACACTAGTCCACAAATTTAAGGTCGCTCAGCGAGCTATGGAGAGAGCTATGCTTGGTGTTTCTCTGAAGGATAATATTCGTAATGAAGATATCCGACGGAGAACCAAGGTGACGGACATAGCTCTATGGATAAGCAAGCTAACGTGGCAATAGGCTGGTCATATTTCCCAAAGAACCGATAACCGTTGGGGTAGACGAGTTCTCGAGTGGAGACCAAGTTTAGGCAAACGTACTGTAGGACGCCCTGTGGTCAGGTTGAGTGACGACCTGCGAAAAGCGTCTGGAAGAAAATTTATGAGGAGAGCTGAAGACCGAGCTTAGTGACGTGTATTAGGAGAGGCCTATGCTCAGCAGTGGACAAGCATAGGCTGATGATGTCTGTATTATATCTTTATTACAGGGGGCTATTGAATAAGGAAAAAACAAAATTTGTGCGGTGCCATGAATATAACTAGCGTTATTTGTTTAAGATAAATACTCGCATCTACGTAGCCGAGTCATTTATATTGTTTATTAGAACTATACTATACGAGTTTATAGATTTCCAGGACCCTGTACTTGAAAGCAATTTCTTCCCTAAGGTGCTTTGGTAATTTTGAAATATTATTTGATTACTTGTTATGATGCTTAAATTTTGATCATTTTTTTATAATATTTCTAAGTTTACTACTAACTCATGTTAATTAATGTGTTTAAATGTATACTCTAACACTTGCGATAAACTATACAGATAAAAGTAATTGCGTTCCGTAAATACTGTAATTTTAAAACTTGTAGTTATTTTCTTTTGTTCAGGTGTAATTTCCAAACACCACGGGTAATTCCGAATGAAACTATGTATTCATTTGTTTGAGTATGAAAGTTTAAATTTACTTTTCATTCATCTTTACCCGTCTTTAAAAAACAATCTGATATATTTTATAGTATAGCCAGAACACATATTTGATCACTTTGATTTTTGGAATTACCCCTACATAACATCCAG
Source organism: Alsophila aescularia (assembly GCA_946251855.1). Classification (NCBI taxonomy): domain Eukaryota; kingdom Metazoa; phylum Arthropoda; class Insecta; order Lepidoptera; family Geometridae; genus Alsophila; species Alsophila aescularia. The sequence goes on from OX276385.1 coordinate 24,418,858, forward strand.
TGGTAAACCTCTGGAAACTATTATGGAAAAGCAGTTTTAAATTTACTTTCTTCTTCTTAAGATGCCTAAAGCACCTCACGCGACATTAAGAAATACGGGAAGACTGACTTTATGAAGTGGCTTTATTAATTTTAGTATTTAAATGTCAGGCAGGTGCCAACATTCGTCATGGTAACCGCAAACTCGAATTACAAAAGTGGCGGAATCTTTGCGGAAAATTTCGAACAAGCACAACGAAACGAAAATACAAAGAAAGTACGTCAGAGCCTATCCATATAGATCAGTGGCTGTAGGTATTGGAATTTTCATAAAGTTAGAGATCCCTACGAAAATTGAAATAATTTAGTAAGTTACCAAAAACTTGCCTACAAAAGTCATTGTTTTGGCGTACGCTGCAAAAACTATTGATGATATATATATAAGAGCGATGGTGGCCTAACGGTTCTATAGTGCAATTTAGAATCCAACGATACCGGGTTCAAAACCTAGGCTACGCACCAATGACTATAAGTTATGTGCGGTTTTCCATCGCTCCGTGCTTCGGAGGGCACGTTAAGCTGTCGGTCCCGGCTGTTATTGATTAATAGCAATCGTTAAGCCATGTCAGAGGCCCTTGGGCGGCTTGATAAACTCTGACGTCACAGGCCAGCACTACCTCATACGACAAACAAACAAACAAACAAACATAAAATAATGTGGTACATGTTTTTATTGCTTATCATTTCATAATTGCCTACAAAAAAAACCTAGAGGCCCTACTCATCTTATTGAGATACAAAGTACACCAGTTTTTAAGTCGAACCGTAAGCTAAAAGTCAAAACCGCATCACAATCGGTCTAGTAGTTTTATTCAAACTTAGTACCACACATTTAAATTAATAGAGTTTTTATTGCTTTGCTCCTATTCATCGGATTGAGATAACAAGTACATCAGTTTTTAAGTTAACAATGAAAATCACATCGCAATCGGTCCAGTAGTTTTATTCAAAACTTATTACCTAACACTCTTTTAAAATTAATAGATTTAGATTTTTATTAAATTGCTTGGCTCCTACTCATCGGATTGAGATACCAAGTTTTTAAGACAAGTTTAAAAGTCAAAACTTAAGCTATCCAACAGTGAAAATCGCATTGCAATCAGTCCAGAACTATTATTTATTATGTGCCAGTAGTTATAACACTTATAACGTGATGCGCGAACATTAAAAGTGTGGTAAGTACTAAGTTTGAAGGCCAGTGTAGTTCTATTGTTCTGTGATGTGACGTTTTAATAAGGAGTTTTACTACCTGTCTTTCATACTATACTATTATATTTTATTCTGTGCTTTCATGTGAAACGAATCTGTAAGGAGCTTCACACACGGGCGCGGCGTGGTGTGATTATCTATCTATCTATTTACACTTATTATAAATCAATAAGAACGAAAAAGTATGTACAAAGAAGATAATTAAAAAAAACGCTACTGAACAATTTTTATTTTTTAAATCGTGTCTGTATGTTTTTCTGTTTATCTGTTTGTTTGTCTGTATGTTTGTTCGCGCATCACGTAAAAACTTCTGGATCGATTTCGATGTGGTTTTGTCGACTGTTGGATAGCTTAGGGTTTGACCTAAAAACTGGGGTATTTGGTATCTCAATACCATGATTAGATGCCGAGCAATCGATAAATACTATTTGACGACCGAAGGAAATTCGATAAAATTTTGGTATATTTGTAGTTTAGATCTTGGAACCGCCCATAGAGTACTTTTAACCAAGAGAAATGACCAAGCGTGCGAAGCCGCGGGCACAGCTAGTTTTAAATGTTGCTAACAGTCTTTTTCTTCTTCGTCTGACGATGACTAAACCATTTTGGAATGGGTGTCTATGAACCATAGAGGTAGTTGGTAGGGATCCGAAAAGGATAAGTACTATCAAAACATCGTTGTGACGGAAGCAACTTAGACTGGTGACGCAGTCTTTGCCCAAGTTGCCTGGGGTTTATTTGAAAATTATCTCTAAAAGGGGCGATTTGAAACTGGCACTGGCACAGACGAAAAGATAAAGCTAAAGTTTGAGCACCCGTCGTGAAAAATTAATGTATAAGTGACCTGTGTGACCAAGTTACAAAAAAAAAATTAACCCAGTTTTTTTAAAGGCTTATTCTTGTTAAGTTGCTTATTTCCCAGTAGTACCACTACTCAGTACTATCGATGGTACTAATGGGAAATTACATTCTCAGTAGGGTCCTAACCTAACCCATTTATGCAATTTATTTAAATAGTGGTACTAGTAGGAAACGGTTTGATCCCAGTAGTACCTCTGTGAGTACCATCAATGGTATTAATGGGACATAAACCCATATTATTTTTTAAATATCTTCAATGTAAAAGTAGACAGATGGATAGATAGAAAATTCTTAATTGTACACATAAGATACATAGGTACATAGGCGAACTTAATGCTAGCAGCATTATCTTCCAGTTAACCTCGGTGTATTGTGTGTTATAAGTACGAAACGAAGATAAAATATCTAGCTTATTTCCGCCAAACTGAATATATAAATGTTGAAGTATAAGTTTGAGCTCCATGTGTAAGAACTAAGCCTAGCAACAAATATATGTAGGCAAGTTTCCAATCAACATAATAAAATAATATTTTTAGGCATTTAAAATATTACAAATATATATATAAAAATCGCCATATGGAAACGGGGCTCATTTATATCGCCTGCCTGACCTTGTTACGCTATAGCGGAAAATTTAAACAAAATCTATTCATAATAGATATCCTACTAATATAAAAACGTAGATGATTTATGTACGTCTGTTGTTTTTGTATGTTTGTTACAAATAGATTTCAAAACTATATCTTAACAATAATCATTGATTTGAACCCGCATCACGAGTGTCTCTGCGTGGCACTACTTAACAATAATCATTGATTTGAACCCGCATCACGAGTGTCTCTGCGTGGCACTACCAAGTACAACCAACGTAGCCACTACGTCGCATCCCAAAATCGAAATGTGCTATCGCTATCACTCGTTACTGATACAATAATAAAACATTTGAAAAATACTTGACCGATTTCAACGATGTTTTCGGCGTAGAGTAGCTGCAGGTAGAGCAGAAGAACAAAGAAATTCTGAAAGTTACTATACATAGTGACAATGAGTACGCAAGAATCAATTAGCGGCAGATCGGTTGATATTATGAGTTGCTCGAGTATGGATACATTGGTCTGTTGCCACAGACTAAACCAATAATAACAAACAAAATGCTAGTTTTCAGTGTCATCAAAGGCCAGCTAACTAATCCCATACCTACAGTCTTACAATCATACACTTATCAGAGCCCTGTCATCTGCATCTATCCCCGTCGTAGGATTCTCAAAACGTCCGTCGCACCTTGGGCCGAGATTGCGTGGTCAGTCTAACTGACATCCTGTATCTGTGATGCTTTGAAAGCCTATACCCTTTTTAGGGCCCTACGGACTGCATCATTTAGAAACCTGTACGCAATAGTTGAAAAGTAGAAAAGAAAGAAGGAAAATAAATTAGTAAAGCCGATAAAGTCACAGACAAAAGCTAGTACCTATAGGCAAACTGGTATAAAAGGAGCAGCATGCGGGCATTTAGTCAAACCAACTTACGCATTCTTCAAGTCTCAACGCAACACACTTTGAATTAATCAAACATGGCATTGAAGGTAAGTTTTTTTTAATTACTTACCATATCGTTTTTCAAATATATTTTTTGATGGAACCTCCACTGAAGTTCTGTAAAAAATAATTATATTTTTTTTAATAATGAAGTAGTTTAAATAAAACGCTTTCCCACATAGACTTTCACAGATATATACCTGTTTTTTTCCGAATGTGGCTTCGGTAATCTTGTTCATGTTACCAAAGTTTGATATTACCGAACTCTGGCAGTTACGTCCTTTTAGAATAAGCTACTTTTTATTAATTAATTTCTCGGAAAATATAGCTTATATTGGAAAAATAAAAAATACTTATATCTTATTTTTCAATATTCCTTCAGAGAAAAATTTTTAGTAGTAATGTTAAAAATTTGAAATGTTGTCAATTCTCGTTCTGCATTTCCATGTTCTAAACACATTCAGAAGAGCGGCGATGGGTTAGCGGAAGTATGCGCGCCTTACAATCGAGTTTCAAACATCAGCCTGTTACTGATTAGGTACTTAAGTTATGTGCAGATACTTCCCCAATATTCCCAATGTTTCCGGGAACTTTGGAAACTTTCGCGGAAGTGTCGGAAGATTTGGATATACACATGTCCTGCTAAAAAAAAGATTTTATGTTGTAGCCAAATGTCAAGGTGAAACATAGAGAGCCATATCAAAATTAAATGCATAGACAACATTTCGTGTCTGTGCTGTTGACCCTTGAAGAGTTCCTTTATCTGCAGCTAATCATGCATAAAATGCATTGTTGTCGGAACTGAAAAAATTCAACTCCGTAGGAAGAGGTTCTAATTCGGCTTGCAAGATTTGATTTAAACACAATGTACGTATGTGTGTATGTTTGTGTGTGTTTAGTTATTCTGTGCCTAAGCAAACATTCTTCGAAAAACATAGAACTGACTTTATTTTATTATCTTTTACAGGTCGCTTGCTTGATGTTCCTGGTTCTAGCCGTTTTTAGCTACGGTAAGTCGTCTTCTTCATTTTATTAGTACAGAAATAGTTGTCCCGTAGCTTTCCCTCTGTGGATATTTTTCTGAGACGAAATTATGCTGTGTTTATAGTACCAAAATTACTTATAAATTACAAATACCTACTTGCCAAATTTCATAAAATTCGTGCAGCTGAGAAATTATATTTATCGAACACTCGGCTTCTACTCATTCTACGCATTGCGATATGCGATGCACTGGTCCTGCAGCCAGCAGTGTCAGCGTAGTACTATGATTTATTCGGTGTATTTAGTGGATCTATACTTATAATAAAGCAATAGGAACGAAAAAGTCTGTACAAAGAAGATACTTAAAAAATAAATGGTCTAGGGCTCTAGGGTACATAAAATAAGCTAATGAACAATAATATAACATTTTAAAAATTCGTGCCTGTCTGTTTGTCTGTCTGTATGTTTGTTCGCGCATCTCGTAAAAACTACTGAACTGATTGTGTTGCGGTTTTTACTGTTGGATAGCTTATGTTTTGACTTCAAAACTGGGGTACTTTATATCTCAATCCGATCAGTAGAAGCCGAGCAATCGATAAAAATATTTTTGACGCCTGAAGGAATTTTGATCAAATGTTGATATATTGGTATTTTAGGTCCTGGAATAGCCCAAAGAGTACTTTTAACCTACAGAAATGTCCATGCGTGCGAAGCCGCGGGCATCAGCTAGTTCTTAATAAAGCTGTGTGTTGTGGACTATAACTCTCAGGCTAAATATCTATCTATACTTATAGAAATGACCACGCGTACGAAGCCGCGGAAACAGCTAGTACTTATAATATAGCAATAAGTACGAAAAAGTCTGTACAAAGATAAATAAAAAAAGTGGTCTAGGGTGCTTAAGCTACTGAACAAGAATATAATTATCATTTTTTTAAATCGTGTCTTTCTGTTTGTTTGTCTGTATGTCTGTTCACGATTCACGTAAAAACTACTGGACTGATTGCAATTCGGTATTCACTGTTGGATAGCTTAGGGTTTGATTTAAAAACTAGGGTTTTTGTATCTCAATCCGATGAGTAGAAGCAGAGCAATCGATAAAAACTTAATGCCGGCTGAAGAAATTTTGATCACATGATGCCATATTGGTATTTTAGGTCTTGTAATAGTACATAGAGTACTTTTAACATAGAGAAATGACCACGCGTGTGAAGCCGCGGGTACAGCTATGTTACTAACTATAATGTTTAGTGTGAGACTATGCCAAATATTAAAAAAAATGTGCCAACGATTACCCTTATTATTGTGTGTTCTGTGGTTAGGGGCAGGCGTACGAGATGACCCCTTGGGTTATAATGATTCTTTGCTACTGTGATGAAACTACTACTGCCATTTATTTGATTTTTGGACATTTATATACCGAAATACTTAATTACATGCCATAGGAAATAAACAGAAATGTGAGGTATACTCCATCCGCTCGGACGAAATGGCAAACGCTTTGTACCTACTAAAATACTTTAAACAACTAAATAAAGTATTGTTTTTGATGTGTAACCGGAAGTGTATAACAGCCAGGGAAGCGCTCTGTTTGATTAACTTTTTATGGGAGCGATTTCGTGAAAAGCGTAACATGTGTAAGAGTGTAACCTTAAGTGTGTAACAGGAAGCAGTCTCCGGCTTCCTAGCGTGCGCTATTTGATGTGACCGATGAGTGCGGTTCTATCAAGCTAGAAGGTATAACATAAAATGTTAAAAGTGCAAAATGTAAACAGTCGGGAAAAGAACTCTGCCACTTCAGACTAGCACCCAAGCGTTTTCAATCTGAGATATCCCGACATACGATTTTCTGACGTAAAGTAAGATCTATTGATCAGATGATGTAGGTAGTTGCTGATTCACATTCGATTAATGAACGCGCGAGTGCGTGCCTCTAAAATATTTCTTGTATTTTTATTTTCTTGTTTACATTTGAGTGAGTTGAATATGTTACAGCGCCGACGGCGGCGGCTCCAGCGGCGACGGCGGCGACTCCAGCGACGGCAGCGACGGCAGCGACTCCGGCGACGGCAGCGACGGCGGCGACTCCGGCAACGGCAGCGACGGCGGCGACTGCGGCGGGATAGACATCTAGCCGTCAAATAGCCGTCGCCCAGCCGTAAGCGAGGCGTCGGCCTGGCGTAGCCGGGTTAACAGCGATGATCAACAGCGGAATCAACGGAGGCGATTATGGGAGCCGTCTTGGCTACCACCAGGCAACCCAGGCGACAGTATTATTTAAGGAACAAACCCACCAGCGCGCGGACCCGGACGGTGCGCTGGTGATCAAGCACAGGACATAACTTACTGTGATTCAAAGCCATTATGTACTTATTTTTTTCTATTAACGTAGAACCGGTCAAAACCGCTCCTCCATTGCGTTTATGTATTTGCCTTACTTGAAAATAAATTGATTACTTACAAATTATTATGATTTCGTTTTATTTCATGTGTGGCCGGTTTTAAGAAATTAGTCATATTATTTCATTTTAATTACTTACCTACTTGATTAAAAAAAAGATAATTGGCAAACCTACTTATTAATTATACTAATAAATTTAAAACGGAGTTGGTTGACTGCTGATAAAATATTACTACTATATTTTTTGTTAATAAGACTAGTTTTTTTTTTTTTGTGAATGATATGCATCCAAGGGTGACCGTATGGAAGCAGCTTCCCTACAGAAAAAAAAGAACTACAAAAAATGTTGCTTGTACTAGTAGTAGTAGAGAGATTAAAAAAAAGACGTCAAATGCAAAGAATTCAAAGTCCTAAGCCGTCCCGTCTGTAATCCAAATAGTTCATTTAGAAAAAGATAAGATTGCATTTACCTAACTTATATGTGAATATATATATATTCACATATAAGTTAGGTAAATGCAATCTTATATTTTTTCTAAATATATATATATATATATATATAATTACTATAAAAATATCTTGTTACGTGAAAAAAAAAAAACTTTAGTCTAATGATCCTAACTTATGTAAGTAATATAAATTGAGTACAACTAACGGTATTATCGTAAAGTGAATTCTTGCACAAGCACGTTAAATTAAATTTATTTTTCACTAACAAAAACAAAAATAATATATGAACTTAAATAACAAAAATAAAAACAGACAGCTTAATGTAGACTCCGGCCTTCCAAGCCTGATAAACCCTGATTCAAGAACCATATTATGAAATAATAAAATAAATTGGTGCTGATCTAATAAATCTGATAAGGTAAGTCTTCTATAGAGACTTGGCAACGTTTTCCGTAACGTTTATACAGTTAAGTAGGTACTAGATGAAAGAATAATAAGGCATGGAGCAGGAATTTGATCTTCTTTAAAAAAGTAACTTCTTAAACCAAAACCCGAATTCTGAAAAATCACGCTCTAATAAGTATGAAACACATGAAATATATTTTATACTTATTCATGTTCAGAGGATAGCCGCTTAATTAGGGCTTAATAAGCACAAGGCATCATAATTTTTATTTTATTTTTTAGTTCGTGACTTTGTCCTCTGGAGGGTGCCATATTCAATTTAATAAGTAGTACAAATGAACATACACACATACATACTGGTCAAAATCATATCCCTCCATTTTGGTTCGCCGTAGTCAGATAAAAAGGGGACAAAACACCTTTAAAGAACTATACTGAACCAAGCCAGGGCGCTTATTCACTATGCCGCATGAAATTCCTTGCCGAAAACGTGTGACGTCAATTGCCGTACTGACCCGTGCCACGCAGATATCTTAACGCGGCGCGTAACGTGTCTTATTGGCAATAGAGAATAATGGCCCAGTCTTTAACCAGTCTATAAGACATTTCTGATCATGACATTTTTAATTTATTTTTATTAATATGTAATTTTAATATATAAATTTTATTTTGTAATTTCATTATTATTTCGTATTCAATGTACATATAATGTGTTTTTTTATGACGTGTATTTTCGTATGAATAAATTACTATTGACTTAACTTACAAGTTACTTATAAGTTGTTTTCGAGGGTCATCTCAAATCGTCTCGCAAGGAGACTTGACAGATTTCAACCTCCTGAGTAGGCAGGGTTTCGCGAAGGACGTGGCACCGTAGACCACAGTGACATACACACAGTGAGGCAGGTTATACAGAAGTCTGGAGAGCCTGTGTCTTGCTTTTGTGAACTATGAGAAGGCCTTTGATTCAGTTGAAACCTGGGCAGTTCCGGAGTCTGCAGCGTTGCCAAGTGGACTGGTTATACATATATCAAAGTGCTGAGATGTCTTTACGACCATGAGTGTCCAGTCCAAATATAAAACCAGCAGTAAACATATCCAACAATGCAGGGGAGTGAGACAGGGGGAAGTAATATCAAAAGAAAGGAAGAAAGAAAATAAAACATTTATTCAACACACAACATAACAAAAAACATAGATAAAAACATAAATAAAATGTGCTTAGGAGTGTGTTGAAAGGGGCTTATAATCAGCACAAATGCCCAGTGCATCACACTAGACGCTGGTTTTCATATAAACCCCACGAGTGACGTTAAAAATGGTGCAAAAACAGAATACAATATAATATACATAGTTCATATATATTACATTTTATATAGTTCTATAAATACTAAACGATAAATTTGAATAAAAATAAATAAACAATAAATACAAAATATAAATATTGGAAAACATAAAAAAAACAACTGAAATTTTGGAAGACATTCAATTTGATTATCTGTAGGTACTTTCAGTCGATGTTGACTTGAAATTACAGCAAAAGTCAGAGTAGCTGTCCGCTTCGTTACTAAAACGCGCACGACCATCGGCTGAACATCACTATGTTGACGAGACAAACACTTGCTGAAATATCACCGAAACTGTTCACTAATGCTCTGGAAGATATTATGTACAAGACGCATGATTGGAATGGAATGGACGTTAATAAAAATGGCGAGAACATCCCAAACTTACGATTTGCCGGCGTTATCGTATTAACGATCTTAATGACCTGGAACCGATTGCAGTCAATGGTGTCTTTTTGAAGCTATCCAAGAATATGTTTTACCTTGGGCAAATATTGAAATTCATATTGAAGTGATTCGACAGATAACCAAAGTAATCGACACAGCTATAAAGACACATTCGGTATTTTATCTATACTAGTTATAATACAACTGTAATTGGGCCAAATCTGAAAATAAAATATTTTTGAAGATTATAATTTTTGTTACATAGGGACCATAAAAGCATTTTATTAAATTTTGGCTGTCTGTAAAACCGTCACTTTGAACACGCATCACGCAGAAACTTCTAGACGGATTTTGATAGAACTCATAGCCATCGTTAATAAACAAAACAGCCATAATAGAACAGCGTAGTCATAGTTTATATATTATGATAGTCATAGTTCATAGTTAACATTTAGGATACTTTTTATCCCGAAATTACTAAAGTTTTATTTCACGTCAATTATTGTACCCGTGGCTGCCTGACACGCAACCACAGATTACTAATCAGTTACTACGAAAACGCGACGAACAAGTTGCTAGGCCGCGCGTTATACCTTAAGTACATATATAAAGATTTGTTTAGTTTGTTTTTATTCGGAGTTAATATGCAAGTTTTCTGATTAAGATAATATTATAATAGGATCAGATTCAGGATCAGGAATGAAACCTCCATTATCAGACATCTCGTGGGCTTACGGTGGGTGATTGTGCAAAGAGAAATCAGTAATAAATTCACAACATTGTTTTATTTGGTATAACAACAATAATTATCATCATTTCAGCCTTTCAGCATCCAGTCCACTGCTGAACATAGGCCAATAGTAAACAATGAATGCACACAACAACAGCTTGCTTGCTTGTATTAAGAGGTATTGTAAATGCCAGTACTGTTGCTTCACTAACTGCAAAAAAAATACAAAATCGATAAGTTTTATAAACGAAGTTTCGACCCTAATTTAAAAGTTGGTTAGGATAGGTTAGATAATTAATTAATTTCACAATAGATTATTTTCACAATTATAATTCACAATTCAATGTCATCATCATTATCTTGCCATAAAAAGGTACTTATACAGTGACCACGTCATACCTGAATAAGTTATCTGCGACAACCATGTCGATGCGTCTATTAAAGCTTTATTGATAGTCATAATGAACTGGCTTCTTTCTACCGCACCTCCATTATAGCACAAATCGGCGGTTGCGCACCATGATCTAGCATCCAACTCACGATTATCGGGGTTGAATTCCTGCAAAAGCATGATGTTCTCGTTGGGAGCCTTCAGTGCTTGAATCAGTGCTTACATTTGTCGATTTTGCGTTTCAAGAAGTAACCTCGTCATTGTTGTTGTAAGTAATTGTGCGTCATTGTTGCCGGCACCACACGTGAACTCTTTAGTAAGATTAGGTCCCAGTTCTATGTAGGTTTAGGGTCAGGATCAGGAATGAAACCTCCATTATCAGACATCTCGTGGGTTTAAGGTGGGTGATCGTACGAAAAAACGGTAGGAGAGTTCCGAGACGTGTTCACTCCTTGGCGATCAGAGAGAGAATGTGCTCCCGACCACGTTGAGCAATGGCATTTGCTCTGTCGAAGCGCGCCAAAGTGAAATTGCAGAGAATCACCGACACCTGGGCCCTGTTTCATAAAACTTACAATTGTAGTTTACTATTACAATTTAGTGTACACTGAAGTTTATCTTCTAGCAAAATTCATATTTACACGTAACACTCTAACATATGCATCAATGTACACTAAATTGTAATGGTAAACTATAATTGTAAGTTTTATGAAACAGGGCCCTGGCATGCTTTCGTTTCATTTTCGTGTCCGTGGTCTTGATCGGAAACGACATAAATATCTATCCACACCAATATTATAAAATCAAACTTAACTCTGTGTCTCTGTATGTATGTGACCTTTTTGCGGCTAAACGGCTAAAACAATCTTGATGAAATTTGGTAGGAGATATGTAGTTTAAATCTTGGGGAAGGACATAGGATACTTTTTATCGCAATAAACTGTAATCCACGCGGACGAAGTCGCAGGCAAAAGCTCAGTACCAGAAGGTACGAAGCAAATGCCTGCAAAAAAAAAAACTAAATAAAATGAAGAATACAATATCTACGCTTAATCAAATAACTAAATTGAACCAAAATCCGTACCCGGATTTTACGCAAGTTTTTTTAAATATTTAGAACTCTGTTAGATATGCCTACTACGCAATTGCCTACATCTACGCCGCTATTTCCTAATAGCGCCTAATAAGGAAATAAAAAAAAAATGTGCCTCTAAAAATTGTTCTAGTATATTCTTTCTGGTTTACATTTGAGTGAATTTGTTACAGCGTCGACGGCGGCGACTCCGGCGACAGCGGCGACTGCGGTGACGGCAGCGACGGCGGCGACTCCGGCGACGGCAGTGACGGCAGCGACGGCGGCGACTCCGGCGACGGCAGTGACGGCGGCGACTGCAGCGACGGCAGCAACGGCGGCGATTCCGGCGACGGCAGCGACGGCGGCAACAGCAGCGACGGCAGTGACGGCGGCGACTCCTGCAACGGCAGCGACGGCTGCAACTGCAGCAACGGCAGCGACGGCGGCGACTGCGGCAACGGTAGCGACGGTGGCTACTGCGGCGGGATAGACAGACATCTAGCCGTCAAATAGCCGTCGCCCAGCCGTAAGCGCAGCGTCAGCCCGGGTTGACAACGATGATCAACGGCGGGATCAATGGAAGTGATTATGGGAACCGCCTTGGCTACCAGGCAACCCAGGCGACAGTTTTATTTAAGGAACAAACACACCAGCACGCGTACCCGGACGGTGCGCTTCCGATCAAGCACAGGACATAACTTATTGTGATTCAAAACCATCATGTATTTATTTTTTTCTATTAGCGTAGAACCTGTCAACACCGCTCCTCCATTGCGTCTATGTATTTGTCTTACTTGAAAATAAATTGATTACTCACTGTTCACTAATTTTAGCAATATTGGTGAGCCACAATTCATGAACGAGTCAGATTTAGGAACATATGTTTATATATATATAAACATATGTTCCTAAATCATAAAGTTATCTTGAGATCATTATTACTGTATATAAATCAAACCTAGGTTTCGTTATGTTATCCTTAGGTTAGGATAGGTTTGACAAAGCTAAGCTATTCTTAATATTAAATAAAGTTTTAACGCTATGGTGTTGTTATTTATTTACCTTTGAACCATATGGCAAGTGTAACTAATTCTGAACCTAACAATATACACGACGCGCGACGAAGCAAGTTGCTATATCATAAAAATTTGAAATTTACTCAGCAGTTAGGTACCTATCTAAAATATACTGAATAGAATAGCATAACCTAAGGAGTATTCATAGAAACAAGGAAATGTAATTGGTGAAGCGTCAATGCCTAAAAATTAGTTAGTATATTTTTCATTGATTATTTACGTATATTATAAATTAATAACTATATGGAAAACACGCGTATATAGTGCAGGCGCCCGCTCTCATGGATGTTATATCTTTGGTTTCATCCAAAACTCTGAGAGATGGCGTTAGCAGTCATTTCGCATGCATGTTTATGCATTCGAAGCTGGCCAGTGATTGGTCGACAGTTGAGTCGCAATGGATGCTTCTCAATCTCCGTTGTGATAAATTACTCCCCTGCCAAACATAATCATATTTAATTGAAAAGACTTGAAGTTCTTGTGAAAACTACTACTATTAACACTGCAGTGTCTGACGATTTGGAGAACTATAAGTGTACAGTGCCTTCACGCTTGGAAGTGCTGTTTTTCTCTTCGAATATTGTTGGAGCACCCACCCGCCGGTCTTCGGAGACGTACATCTGCTGTAATTCGTACCTCGAGGAGCTGCAGGTGTGCCTGGATTAATGAAGTGGTGAGTGGGCATATTAATTTACTGCATATAGTGGAGATACGAGTGTTTTCCAATAGGAATTTTCAAATAGTTTTTTCAGCCATAACGGTACGCGAGTACACACGGTATAGGCTATTTACACGCCATACCATCTGATGGTCCTTATCGAGCCAAGGATAGGTATAATTATTAACCTAACCAGCTATTTAGTTTGTTGATTTTATACGTAAATTGTTCGTGAAATCCCAAACATAAATAATTTTAACTTCCTACCCACTTTAAAAAAAATATTCAACGAAAGTGCATAATTCTCATAATTTTACGTATGTTTTGGTAAAATTCTTGTTCAGTACTTCATAAAACATAATATACAATGGCAGAAGCAAGTCTAGAAACTTCGCTGGTCTTATTTGAACATAAGAGAGTAATTTTATACCAACGTATTAATCGTTTGTATAACTCCTCGAAAAATATAACTTCGTTCGATTCGAGATCCAATGAGAACTTCATGACCGAGTCAGAAACGATTGATGACATCCGCGATAAGTTTGAGTCAATTGTAGATCAAATTAATCAAATTAAGCTAGCTTTGAAACCAAGTTCTACCCCCGACTATGCTAGTTTAGACTCGTTCGAGGATTTGTATACTAGAGTGAAACGGACTAGAAATAAAATAATGACTCGATTTTACTATCGTGAGATAACGTCAATACATCAAAGGATGTTACTACGCATATTAACTTGCCACCAATTTCGTTGCCGAGTTTTGACGGGAAAGCGGAGAATTGGCCGATTTTTTACGAGTCGTTTAAATCAAACATACATAACAACAATCAGTTGTCTGACTCACAGCGTGTGCAATACTTAGTAGGTAAACTGACACACAATGCTTTGAAAGTTCTCGCTGGTATCATACCGACAGGTGATACCTACAATATCATATGGAATAGTTTGGTGAAAAAATATCAAGATAAGCGTGCTTTAGGTATACACTACTTGAACAATATACTTGATTTAAAGAGTTGTTCTCAGAATGCTAATAGCTTTGATTCGTTCGTAGAGAGATCTTCGGCGTCAATCGCAGCTCTGAAACAGTTAGGTATAGGTGATCTAACAGATTTTATTCTGTTACACTGTGCCATTCGAAAGATAGATTGTCAAACTGTTCAAACCTTTGAAATGACTGTTCGAGGCACGGAAATACCTACGAGTAAAGACCTAAAAAGCTTTATGCAGGATCAAGTTAAGATCTTAGAACGCTCGAACTCCGCTGCCCCTACGTGTTCAACCTCGCGAAGCAGCTCGAGTAAGCCGCCCGCTTCTACGTCACGCAACCCGCGCGCTCATACCTACAATGCGTTCGCAGCGAGTGATAATGTACCGACGCAGGCTGGTGCCTCTGCTATGCTTGCGCCTGCCTTGCTCCGTTATCGCGCTGTGCGTGCTGTAATGATAATAGCCATATTCTGTTAGATAATTGCGCGAAATTTAAAAACTTGAATGCAAAGGCGCGTTTTGATTTTATTACATCGAAACGTGGTTGTGTTAATTGCCAAAGTGTTTCGCATAGTCTAAAAGATTGTCATTCGTCTTCTTTTTGCGAGTTTTGCCAAAAACGTCATAATAATCTTTTACATTTTAATGATAAAAATGTAAATTCTAATACACATATACATACCGCTGAAATAATTGACAGCGTGCCGTCGATCTTTGCTCCGCCGCCGTCCCGTGACTCCCGCGCGTCTGCCATCTCGCCTGCGCTGCAGTTAGCCGTCGCTCAGACGAATCCGATACCTCGCTCTTCTATTCATAGAAATAAGGAAGATAATATTCCAAGCGAAATATCGCCGTCGCCACATGATGCCTCCGTGCTACTTGCTGCCGAAGTAAAGTCTAGCACCGCGGTCTTATTGTCGACCGCACAAGTATATGCGCGTCCGAAAGGTAGTACGGGACATAAGAAGGTTGTTAGGTGCCTGATGCTGAATGGTTCACAAAATAATTTAATTACGACTGATTGCTGTCGGATGCTCAATTTGCCAATAATACCTTTGAGTAATTCTTTTGTCAAAGGTATTGGTTCGACATCTCGACCGATCATCGGTTACGTATATTTCGATATTGAATCCCGCGTATATCCGGAACATAAATATACTATACATGCATTAGTGGTAGAATGCATTACCGACCAATTGCCATCGCACTTTATAGAATGGGATAATGACTTACAGCATCTACAGGGCTTGCCACTTGCCGATTTAAACTGGAATATTCCCGGAAATATTGATGTTGTGTTGGGTGCTCAGCTCTTCCCATATATTTATTTAGGGAAAAGGGTCGATTCTGGTTCGCGTGCGCCTCCCGTGTTTTTGACTAAGTTTGGGTATGTTTTGATGGGAGATTACGTACGTAATGACGTCATACCTACCGCTTCCTATACTGCGTTAGCTTTAAATGACCTGATCCTTATTATAACTTTCAAATGGTGTAGTACTTCTGGACTCAGAGGTCTGTATATATTCTTTGATTTTATTTGTCCGTTGTCTTTCACAGATTTGGAATTGGTGCTTACAGGGACAGCGAGGGAAGAATCAGTGGGCTTTTCTGACGTAGAAAGACTTGTAGATTCCTTATTAAAATGTTATTTTATGTTCACAGGAGCTGTGGGGCTACGGGAAACAGTGTGTGTCAACTTAGAAGGACAACGACCAATAGAAACTGAGGGATCATAGGGTGCAGAGGATGTTGGCTTGGTAAAATAAAGACGGTCTACGGAAACAGAGTGTTGTTGCGAAACAGAGGAAACCAGTTTGGCATGTTGACGGTCAGTGGGAACAGTGGGACCATACAAGATAGAGGATGTTGATTTAGCGTATTGACGGTCGGTAGATAACGAGGGACCATAAGAAACAGAGGATGTCGATTTAGCATAATGACGGTCAGCAGGAACAGAGGGAACATACGAAACAAAGGATGTCGATTTAGAATATAGAAGGTCAGCAGGAACAGAGGGACCATATGAAACAGAAGATGTCGATTTAGTATACTGACGGTCAGCAGGAACAGAGGGACCATACGAAACAGAGGGTGTCGATTTAACATATTGACATTCAGCAGGTACAGAGGGACCATACGAAACAGAGGATGTCGATTTAGCATATTGACGGTCAGCAGGAACAGAGGGACCATTCGAAACAGAGGATGTCGATTTAGCATATTGACGGTCAGCAGGAACAGAGGGACCATACGAGACAGAGGATGTCGATTTAGCATATTGACGGTCGGCAGGAACAGAGGGACCACTATATCGCCTTCTGCAGGAGACGGGATCGATTCCTACATTAAAATCATTAATTCATTCATTAAAATTAGTAATTACAGGTGTGTCTGTCTTGGTATCAGGTACGCGACGGCACGTGTTCGATACCTGATACTTTAGTTTAAATCCCCGTCATTGTTTTCAAAGAACGGCGGCGACTCTAAAGTAACATGATTCTGTTGCGGAAAACTACGTTGAAACATACCTTGTTTCGAGTTATTAACTCTTCGTTTTATACATTGTGAAATATCATGTCCAACATTTTTACAATACCTACACACTGGTTGTACAGGAGCCCTTTGAGGCTGGTACGGTTGCATTGGAGGCCTCTGTTGTGTGATCCCTCAGTTTCTATTGGTCGTTGTCCTTCTAAGTTGACACACACTGTTTCCCGTAGCCCCACAGCTCCTGTGAACATAAACGAACATTTTAATAAGGAATCTACAAGTCTTTCTACGTCAGAAAAGCCCACTGATTCTTCCCTCGCTGTCCCTGTAAGCACCAATTCCAAATCTGTGAAAGACAACGGAAAGTTATAATAAGGATCAAAGTTCATGAATAAAGTTAGACGAAGTTGTTTGTTGTTTAATGTTTGTGGGATATCTCATTGTCACTTTTACCTTTTATATTTGTAGTTTACATGTTTTGTTATAATTGTGACATTTGAAAAAAATATAAAAAAAACACATATGGAAAAAATACATCCCCGTAGAGTTTCTTGGTGCTCTCTTCTCTAACGGGCGTATTTCCGAAGCACCGGTAGAGTCAGAAGGGTATTTCCTTTTCCAGTGTGAGATTTAACTCTGTTGGCACATGTAAGGGAAATTTCCTTTTCAAACTCAAAGAATACTTAGTTTATCTAAATTTGGATTGATTTGATCTTTTTATAATATTTTATGTATATCTCTTTGTTCAGGAGATGTTAATTTTGACTTGTAAATGTGCTATTATTTTTGCCTATTTACAATAAAATACTTTGACTTTGACTTTGACTTTGAAGAAATCATAGTATATGATATCCTGGCAGATAAATCTTCTCTTCCATATATAGAAGTTCATACCTCACATTCTAGTTCTCCTCTTCGTCTCCTCTTCGTCTCTTGATCGATTCTGGAAGTTCTATCTGCCTTATCAGAAAATCCAGTCTCTCGCCAATGCCGAAACTAGAAAAACATACAGTGAAGTTTAAAGGCATTAACGATGTAAACTCCTACGCTGAAACAAAAGGAAAGTTTGTTTTATATTTAAAACGGAACAAAACTGATTCCTTACCCTTTTATTTCCATGTCGTAGGTAGACATATAAATTTAGATTAAGATGGAATTATTGGTACTAGTTTCATGAAAGCTTACAATGCCAAATCAAGGTTAGAAATATCCGATAACCCGAACAAATATTTCAATATAAAAATGACCAAAACAGTTTTCAATGTCCCAGAGCGAAGCGAAATGTTTATCGAATGTCTTGTCACAAACTCTGAGGTAAAAGAGGGGTTGATCTTAAAAAATACCTTACCACAGTATCCAGACTTATATTTTGCCAGATGTCTCGTAAATGTAAACTCTAGACACAAAGTCGTAATCTCTGTACTAAACACGTCCGAAAAAATGTTCCCTTACAAGATCTTAAGTTCACTTTAGAACCTGTTACTAAAGTTCTAGAAATCTCTGATTCATCTCTGAAATCAAATGACGAAGATATCTCTGAAGACCCAACACAGATTCCTCGCGTCCTCACTGTATCACACTCTCAACGCGACTTAAAAGTTCAAAGGTCACTCCGCTGCGATCACATGAATGCGGAAGAAGAAATTTTGCTACGTGATCTATGTTCTAGATATTCAGATATTTTTCATCTTCAAGGCGATCCATTAAGTCATACTAGTTCTATTCAACATGAGATCCGTACTACTTCTGAAACTCCAATTAATGTAAAGAGTTATAGATTCCCCGAATGTCATAAACAGGAAGTGAACAGACAAATTGAAGACATGCTTGACCAAAAGATAATTCGTCCTTCTAGTTCTGCTTGGTCCGCTCCTATTTGGGTTGTCCCTAAAAAACCAGACGCGTCAGGAAAAATGAAGTGGCGCATTATCATCGATTATCGAAGGTTAAATGAAATATCAATTGGCGATCCTTATCCCATTCCAAATATAACCGACATCCATGACATAGACTTTGGTCATAGTAAATATTTTACGACGCTTGACCTTGCCTCTAGGTTCCATCAAATCTGTGTCAAGGACACCGAAAAAACTGCTTTCAGTGTCCCTTCCGGGCACTACGAATTTACTCGAATGCCTTTCGGACTTCGTAACGCACCGTCCACTTTCCAAAGGCTTATGAATGTTGTGTTGACTGGTCTTCAAGGTCTCCACTGTCTCCACTGCATTCATTTTCCATGATACGAACATCAAAGTTCACATTTATCACAACAATATACTATTCCCAACGCCAGACGAAATAAAAAACATCCTTAAAGAAAACCATGATTCACCTTCCGCGGGGTCACCCTGGTATTGCAAGAATGTTTGAACAAATCAAGTCAATGTACTGCAGAGCAATTCTGTAAAAATATCGTTTGGGTGAGCGCGGTCACTGAGTGACCGTCCTCACCTCACTCAGGCTGTATCGAGTTTATTGAATTGGTATTCAGAACGCAAAATCTCGCCAAGTGATGTGAGATCGAGCTACGAAAATGACGTCACGATCGAGTTTCGTAGCATAATGATACCAAGATAAAAATTGTTGCTCGGCAAATGCCGGTTTTTTAGTTTGACTCATAGTATATAAAATAAGGTCTACAAATATATTATCTGATTGACAGAACATTACTTTTAACATTTTGAAATTGTTTTCGAATAAAATAACCATTAGAATTGAAAAATACAATTTAATATTATGCATTATTTTACTATAGCAAGAGACGTTATCTTTAACAAGTGTTTGAAAGTGTTGATAGCAAAATTAATTTACCCATATGTGTGGTAAAATGTTAAGATGTTTGTATGATGTTTTTTAACTAATAACTAAAGCAGAATTAATTGTTGAACTTAATACTTACTGTAATGACACATAGACAGTGCTCCTATCAGTTTGCATCAGTCTTTATTCTGTCTGTACGTTTCAATCATTCTAGATACCTATTGTAATGATTAAAATTTATTTTGTGGAAACTTAAATTTACATAATATTTTTTGTTGGGACACAGGTCTAGAAGTTTCTCACAGAAAAAGTTTGTACCTATATTTGATTTAAAAATGATATCAATTTTCTACTACCTTATTAATTGATCTCTACAATAATATTCCCCCGCCTCCGCTCCGTTTGAGTTTCACAGACTTGTGCCCCTTTTATAGTTTTAGAAATGTATAGTTTTTATTCTATTGTTTAGTAGGTAAAACTAGTCATAGAATTCTATTGAAATGAGGTTGAAAAAACGGGAAATTATTCACTTTGTTGGGGAAACATTCGAATCGATCATCACAAATGTGTAGGTAGGTAGTTATGATGCAGCTACCCAGTCGCCTCATAACAACAGTCAGCACCTAGTGGTAGATTACCGAGAATATGGCGTGGGTGGCCGTACCATCGTCCATCCGCTCTAATTGCAACTTAGCATTTTAAGTTCCTTTGTTCTAGTTAGTATTAAGACAGTCGATTCGAGAATCGAATTCTTTGCGGTCGCTCTAATTAAAAATTATATTAACATTTAAAAATTTATATTAAATAATTTAGTTTTTAAAAACTGTTTTTGTGCTCCCCCAAACTTATCTGGCGTAGCCGGTAGGATTGCTGATTGTTGCCATCGCGAAAGTACGCGTTTGTGTAAAAACGTCCAAACCATCAAGTGTGAAAACTTGGAGATCGCGAGTGGCATCTGTTGGTGCGTTATCCCCGTGTTTTACATAAATCAGTGAATCGTACTACACGGCAATCCTCGAACCAAATAAATCTGACAAGTTCCGGGACGACAATGGTGACTGGCTGGTGAGTACAATTTTTCACCATCCTTTCCCTCACCTTAGTTATTTTTGGAATCGAACTTATTCCACCATAGCGTATTTAGCTTTTCTGTATGATTTTAGTTTTAACGTTTTTTTGTGTTTTTTTAAATATATCGCATAAATTCGAATCTTTATAGCGAAAATAGTTACAAGTATACTGTGTATTATAGATAGAAGTGTTACTTAAACAGTGCAAAATGGCGACTACCCGCACAATACCGGCTGAGATGCTTAAACTAATCCCCTTGTTCGGTGGGGACAAGAGACAGTTAAACTTATTTTTAAGAAAAAGTGAATATATAATAAATAAATATAGAGGTACCGGTAAAACAGAACAGGATGTGTACGTTATGCACTCTATCACGAGTAGGCTAATAGATGAAGCTGCAGCTCTCGTTAGCGAGCGAGAGGATGTCAAAACCTGGAGTGAATTGTGGGGATTATTAGTACAGCATTTTGGGGATCCTCGAAGCGAGGAGTGTATCGCTATAGAATAAGATACATTAAAAATCAAAAGTAACGAAAACTATTTGGATTTTTATAACCGAATTCAAGCCGTACGTTCTGTTTTGAACTATAAAGTGAACCAATTGTCTGACGATGAAATTAAACGCAGTAAAGTAATAATATACAATAACACTTCCCTAAACGTGTTCTTATACAACCTACCCGAAAATTTTGTACGTATTGTGAGACTGAAAACTCCTAATACGCTTGAAAAAGCTCTGGAGATTGTTCTAGAAGAAGTAAATTTCTATGAACAATATACCTTGCGAAATAAAATGGGAGTTAACTCTAATAAGCCACAACTACAAGTTATGCAACCCACGCCCAGCGCACCATTTAAGTTTGGTGTTACACAACCATCACCAACCTCCGCACTAGGTTTTAGGCCGTTACAGTTCCCACCTCCACGCCTAAATTTTGGCATACCAAATAACAACCAACAGAGCATGCCCCAATTTAAAGGTTTCAGATTCAATAGCCCTCAACCACAACAGTTTGGTTATGGGCCCCAGCTAGGACCTCAGGGTGGCATGCGCCCCCAACAATTCGGGATGCAACCCTTTAGGCCATCCTATCAACCCCAACAGTTTGGCATGCGACCTCAACCCATAGGTTACCGCCCACAGTTCAACCAACCCCAGTTCGGTTACAAACCACCCCAAGCTATTGCTAAGCCCTTGCCTAACGAAAGTACGGATGTATCCATGCGAACTGCAGCCCCTGCAAAACCACATCAACAGGGTTTTCGCCTCAATGAAATAGAGCTAGATGAAAATCAGCTGATCCCTATGATCAATATCCACAGGATCAGGATAATTACTAATACAACTTCAATGATCCTGAAGGCTATTACCAGGCGAAAGTATGTGAAGTAGTAGACGAAAATCAGGGAAATAAGAATGAAAGTGACGAAGCTCAGTGTATCGAAAATTTTCACATATTGGCCTCCACAGTAGGGAACGTGAAGTAATTAACATAAATTGTGACTTAAAATTAAAACTGCCATATGTATATATACCGGAAATAGATGGGAAATTTATGATCGATACAGGTAGCACACGGTCGTTTATTAATCCCGAAAAGGCATATAGATACTTTAGATCGGAAATTTATCACGAACCATTTACTGTGATTAGTACACATGCGTCCAGTAATCATGATGAAGTTATCCAAATTCCTTTGCTACCCTCGTTCAATGATCACGGTCACCATAAGTTTTACCTATATGACGTGGATAAACGATACGACGGACTTATAGGAAATGACCTGCTTGTACAATTACAAAGCAATAATTGACTTAAAGAATTTAAAGCTCGTCACCAACAACGCGAAATTGCCTATCGTGCACAGACCATGTTATTGAGCTAGCACCCCGTACAGAACAACGTGTTAAAATTCCCACGGATTTGTATTCAGGTGAAGCTATTATGAATTTCACACGATTTTGTGAAGGCGTGCGAATGCCAAGTGCCATCGTTACCTGCCAAAATGGATACGCAACAACTGTGATTCAAAATACACTAGAGACTCCAATGACCTTAACACTTACCACCCCCGCTAGAGTTTTAAAATTTACTGAAAAAACCACCAAGGTCAACAGCACGGACGTAAAAATGACTGACTTGGACACAGACTCGATGTTACGTGACAATCTAAAGCGACTGCGACTAGACCACATGAATGACGAGGAAAAGACACTTATTTCTCAACTTTGTAAGGAATATAAAGATATTTTCTTTTGTGAACAAATACCATTGACATTTACGAACCAGGTGAAGCACTCCATTAGAACGAAAAATGAAGATCCAATTTATGTTAGGCCATACCGCCAGGCACCTGCACAGGCTGCGGAAATAAAATCCCAAGTCGAGAAATTACTGAAAAACAATTTTGTTCAGGAGTCGTATTCTCCTTGGAACGCACCCGTGCACTTAGTACCCAAGAAAATGGACGCCTCCGGCGAAGTCAAATATCGAATGGTAATTGACTACCGCCGCCTTAATGACATAACAATAGATGACAAATACCCACTACCGAATATCACTGACTTATTTGACAAATTAGGTAAAAGCAAATATTTCACAACGCTTGACCTTGCCAATGGGTTCCATCAGATAGAGGTAGACAAAAATGACACACAGAAGACAGCGTTCAGTACCGAAGCAGGACACTATGAATTTTTGAGAATGCCCTTTGGGTTAAAGACTGCCCCAGCTTTTTCCAACGAACTATGGACAATGTTCTGAGAGGCCTACAAGGATTACACTGCTTAGTTTACATGGATGACATAATTGTATATAGCACCAGTTTACAAGAACATTTAAATGACTTACGGACAGTTTTTGACAGACTGAGGGAAACCAACCTCAAGGTACAATTAGATAAGTCGGAATTTCTAAGAAAGGAAGTCTTATATTTAGGTCACACGATTATCGAAAATGGATTAAAGCCTAACGACGACAAGATAAAAGCCATATTAGAATACCCACTCCCAAAAACATTAACCGAAATCAAGAGCTTTCTCGGACTTATCGGCTACTACAGACGTTTCATTAAAGATTTCGCAAAAATTACTCAACCTTTAACGTCCTGTCTAAAGAAGCGAAATAAGATAATAATTGACCAAAAATACATAGATGCCTTTCAAAGATGCAAATAAATTCTTACAAACGCGCCGCTTTTGCAATTCCCGGATCAAGGTAAGCCCTACATACTTACGACAGACGCATCCAATGTAGCCTTAGGCGCCGTTCTGTCTCAGGGAACTATAGGTAATGATAAACCCATTGCCTACGCAAGCCGTACTCTCAGTGAAACTGAAATGCGCTATAGTACCATTGAACGCGAACTTCTTGCCATTATATGGGCAGTGAAATACTTCCGCTCGTACCTTTATGGCAATACTTTCAGAATTTTTACCGACCACCGACCCTTAGCCTGGCTTTACTCGCTAAAAGAACCTAATAGTAAGTTGACCCGATGGCGGTTATGCCTACAAGAAAACGACTTTAAAATCATTTACAAAAATGGCAAACAAAATACCAACGCTGAGGCATTATCTAGGATTAAATTAAACGCGATCGGTGACAGTGATAAGGAATCCATGAAAGTGAATATTGACAAGGACGAGACCAATCTGCAAAAACATTGTCAAGACGTAATAGACGAATTGGTGAAATTGACTAACAAAGATAAATTGGTTAGAGACAGCTCAGATACCTTGACTATTAGCGACATATCTAGAACAATATCCGACATGAGCATTGACCCTGATTTCACAACAGGACATATGCCCTTGCCCCCGTCGTCAAGTGGTGCAGAAACTGCTCACTCTGCTAATGACCTAGAATCTAAAGGCATTCCTATCCTGAACGAGGCCATTGACACCAAGCCAAATCAGATATTAATTTTTGATTGGTTTAAAAATGATATTCAGGTACGTGATTTATCCCGGGACAAACAAAAGGTTTTAGAAGTATTTATGCCGACTAACAATGATGAAATAATAAAAACGTTATTGAAGGAATACATTAAACCAAAACTGAAATATTTCGTATTTTTTGAAACCGAGCAACACAGAAAGGATTTTAATAGGATAGTTATTCAGTTATTTAAGGAAGGCTCAGGGAAGTTCCTCGAATGCACTGAAAGAGTAGTTTACGTAGAAGATGAAAAAGAACAGAAAGCGATAGTTTTAAAACACCACGATGGAAAAACAGTTCACAGGGGGGTTAAAGAAACAATGCTTAGAATCAAAAGAAACTATTATTGGAACAATATGCAGGAAATAATATCAGCTGTTATTAATAGTTGCGAAAGTTGTCAAAAGATGAAATATGACAGAAAACTTCTTAAACCCGCAATTCAATTAACTCAAACGCAAGATGCACCATTCCAGGAATTATTCATTGATCTTTTTACAATAGACAGCCGATACTATTTAATTATAGTAAGCGCTTTCAGCAAACTAGCGCAAGCAATTGAAATATCAAACAAATCCACAGGCGAAGTAGTGCGTGCGCTGATAAAATACTTTTCAATGTATGGTGTACCCAAAAAAATTAGTAGTGATCCAGGAACCGAATTTAATAATGAGCTTGTTAGAGAATTAACGTCCATGTACAAAATCTAATTACACATTTGCACCTCAAATAACCCAAACTCGACAGGTATTGTAGAAAGATTCCATTCCACTTTAATTGAGATTTACAGACTAGCTAAATATGACCAAAAATGTACTGACGCCGCATCAGTGATGACGTACTCTATAATGGCCTATAACAACACAATCCACTCAGCTACGGGATTAACTCCTTTTGAAATCGTATTTGGACACACAGACGCTAATAAAGCATTTGATGGGGAATTTGAAAAGGCATACACTCAACAACTTTTAAATGATCACGCCAAACGTACAAAAGTCTTGTATCAATTTATAGCTAGTAAAATGTTAGAGAAAAAGCAGAAACTTAGAGAAAAACAAAAGGGAAACGATGAAATCGAGTTAGGCGAGGGAAAAATTATATTTGCAAAAGATGTGAATAAAAGAAAAAGTAAAGACAAGCCCCGATACCATAAAGCAGTAGTTAAGGGCTCAGTCGAAAGAAACGTAGCACAAGTACAGATAGGTAACAGAGACACTAAAATTGCCGTTAAAAATATTAAACGTCTTCCACAGGTGGTGCTTGGTCGTGATGACCCTAATCATCCCAAACCAGGCCCTTCATCTGCAAAAGATTAAGGATAACCCTGGCATCTTTTGATTATAGGCATTTCCTTGTCTAACAGACAAGGAAATGCCTATAATCAAGAGGATCAATGGATAGTTATTAAGGTATTAGACTTAAACGGCATAGCCAATGACTTAGATTTTAATATTAAACAATATGATGTATTTACCAAAATAATAGATACGAAAAAGGATTTTATAAACGATGGGCACATGGGAATTATTGGTATAAGAACACAGTTTGAAAACTTACTTGGCAACACGATTTATAAATTCAGGCAATTGTTTCCCTCACACAAAATAAAAAGAGGCTTAGTAAATCCATTTGGTTTATTAATAAAATTAATATCCGGAAATCTAGACCACGAGGATGCTGTTCGCTATGATTCCCTCATTTCACAAATCCAAGCTAAGCAATTATCGACCGATGGTAAAATTACCTTGGTTACAAAAGCATTCGATAGTTTTATGATTAGTACGGGCACCTTACAGGATAATATGCTAATTTTTAGTAAAAGACTTAAGAGAATCGAAGATTTTGCCACAGCCATTAGCAATAAGGAAAATTACTGTTTATATACATCATATGTTTTGAGCATGTTTGACATGTTTATAAATGTTTTTAGAACCATTTCTAATACATTAAACGAAATAGAAACCGCCTTGGCCTTTAGTAAGGTATCAGTACTACACCAATCAATTCTTAATTCTACAGAATTGTTGTCTTTACTTAAATCCATAGAAATGGTCGATAATCTGATGTATGAAGCTTCCGATGAAAACTTGTTGAAGTTAGAAAGAATAATTAATGTGAAAGCATACATAAAGAAAAGCCAAATAACATTTATATTAGAAATCCCACTAACAGAAAAGGAAGTTTACAATTACTTTAAATTATACCCTATTCCAATTTTCATTGATTCCATGAATAAGACTCTTGTTGTATTCCCTGAAACCCCTTACCTTATGGTGAAAGATTGGAAATTCCTACCGGTCACTAAACCATGTCAACGAGTAGCCGCTGATGAAAATTTCCTGTGTACCGAGGAAAACGTAGATCCACTTTCCGGCCCTTCTTGTGAAGAACAGCTGATGACATTCCAGACAAAAATAGACCAATGTACGCCTTACTCAATTGAAATTGAGGACATTGAGGTACAACGCATAAGCCTTGACAGCTGGACTATATTTTGCCGAAACCCAACAGTACTGACGGAAAAATGCGGAAACGAGGATACTCGAC
Source organism: Alsophila aescularia (assembly GCA_946251855.1). Classification (NCBI taxonomy): domain Eukaryota; kingdom Metazoa; phylum Arthropoda; class Insecta; order Lepidoptera; family Geometridae; genus Alsophila; species Alsophila aescularia. Next base: position 24,446,205 of record OX276385.1, read on the forward strand.
AGTCACTACAGGGAACGTACATTGCCACTATCAAACAAGAATGCAATATATACATTTCTAAGTACAGACTTAGCTACAGAAAAACCTTAGCCGACAATATCCAGTTCAAAATAACAGCTATAACTGCAATCCCGGAATTTAAAATAGAAAATATCACAAATCTGAAACCCATCAACATAAAAGGAATCAACTTGGAAGAAACACGTCAGCTCATCAAAATTCTGCGGGCTCACGCCAGCAGTGAAAGTGAAGTGCCAAAATTAAACAGTGTCGAAATTGTTAGTTTTAGTGTATGCACAATTGTATTCTATGCCTTTATTGTGTTAATTATAATTAGTTTTATAGTTTTTAATCTTTATAAACGTTTGCGAAGTTATCGGAACCCGAAATCAACTTCTGCGGAACCCGATAATTTCGCACTTGGGGAGGGAGAAGTTATGATGCAGCTACCCAGTCGCCTCATAACAACAGTCAGCACCTAGCGGTAGATTACCGAGAATATGGCGTGGGTGGCCGTACCATCGTCCATCCGCTCTAATTGCAACTTAGCATTTTAAGTTCCTTTGTTCTAGTTAGTATTAAGACAGTCGATTCGTGAATCGAATTCTTTGCGGTCGCTCTAATTAAAAATTATATTAACATTTAAAATTTTATATTAAATAATTTAGTTTTTAAAAACTGTTTTTGTGCTCCCGCAAACTTATCTAGGTACTTAAGTCAAACAAAAACAAGTGGTTTCTATGCAATTAAAAATCGTGCATCATGCACCAGTTGATAGTCTCTCTACGTGCACCACGCATTCTACTTGAATTCTAGTTCAAGTGTTAAAATACCAATGTGATTCAAGTGGTTTTTACCTGATGCGACCAATATGTGACCCTATTTTTTTCATCACTAACGTTTGAGTTGAATTTAGGTAAGCTCTTAGCTCGTAGCTGTAAAATTCTTTACTATTTTGTGTCGAGTCTTCCTGGTGTTGTGTTGTGGTCGTATAATACCTAATATAACAGATACAAAAAAGGAAACATTGTAATAGTGTCCTCTATTTACAGTCCAACTGAACGCTCTCCATACCCATCAACTGCACAAGTAAATGCTCTTGTTGGGTACATGGAAAGAAGTCCAATGCTGGCCAAAGGATTTCTAAGGACAGCGAGTGGAAGAGATAATGCACGGATACTGTGGGAGCAACTGGCCTCCCAATTAAATAGTACTGGTGGAGCCATTAAAACATGGAAACAGTGGGCTAAGGTATTGTAATTTTTGGATTCTTTTAACAGAATTGGTAAACTAATTCACATTATAAGTTTCAAAATATATATTAAAGAAAATCAACATTTAAGCTTTAAAATAGTTGTTTAGGTGTGTTCATAATAGATTTATGTGTTTGTAGTACTGGGCAGATAAAAAAAGTGCAGTAAAAAAAAGGAATGCTGCGTTTAGCTGCCATGAATACAACAGGTGGTGGTAATGAGCTGGTGGTCGAGCTTTCTGAGGTGGAAGAGAGAATTATTTCTCTTATGGGTGGTGCAGGTTTTTATGTAAGAGATAGACATTTATGAATCCAACTAATTCATGTAAGCTATATCTTTTTCTTTTTTCTATATTTTAAATACTGCTTCCTAAATTATTAAATAGAAGGTGATGGTAACAACTTAATTATTTATTTATTTAATAAGCACAGCCACATCACACATATTAAAACACTCACAATATAACAACAATAATATGCTATGCTGATATGAGTGACAATTTCGGCGTGCATAACATTAGCCGCATGTACTCGTAAACAGAAAACAAAACCAATTCTAAAAAAATAAACAAACGAAATTAAAAGCAATTTTAAAGATGAAAACAAGTAAACTGAAAATAAAAACAATTCTAAAACTTAAAATGTTAAATTATATAAGTACATTGTGCTAAATCTTTTTCAGGAACCTGTTCCCAGTTCCTCCACTCAGTCCACAGAAGTGGCTACCTCATTGCCAATGGTATTAATAATATATGTGTTATGTTTTAACAACACAACACTAAGATTAGGATATTGAATCAGTGACAATCTATTGCAATGTTATAAAGAATTATTTGTTCCATATTTCAGCAACTACAAGAAGAGGAATCGCTGGTTATTAACATTATGGATCTCCCAGTGCAGGTACTATAATGGATTCTCTTTTAAATTGATATATATATATGTATATATATATATATACATATATATATATATCAATTTATATGTAGATATATGTATATATATATATATACAAAAAACATTACACAATATTTATAAAATTTCATTATATATATATATATATATATATATATATATATATATATATATATATATATGTTTTTGCAGGCCAGTGCGCTGGGATTATAATCCTAAATGGCCGGCAAGGAATTTGATTAACTTACAACAAGCGGAATAATCATACAAAGTTGTGTTTGCTTTAATTAATATTATAGTAATTAAAATCATTTTTACCAGACTGCGCAACGCAAATGCCTGGTACACATTACCAGGCCATTAATCAGCCTATGTCTGTTCTTTTGTGGCACTAACCAAAACGCGTGAACCGATTTTAATGATTCTTACTTCAATTGTTTTCTCTTAATCTTGCGAGTGCTATCAAAGATAAGACATTAGTCAAAATTTTATGACGGGAACCAAATGCCATAAAATGAAAAAGAAAAAAAATTGTTGACGAACTATGTCAAGTGGGGTATCATTAAATAGGTATTTGAAAATCATCTTTAGGTTTCTTTTTGAATGACCATTTATGATCTTTTACGATTCAAAGTTGGTTAGCAAGCATTCTCACTAATTATTATAAATATAAACTAAGAAGTTAAAAACAAATTACTATAAATACAAAAAAAACCCGACTGCGAACAAAACTATAAAGAGGCAAACAAGCTTTAGATTTTTAATTTTGAAATATAAGATAAAGTCGGAGGCATGAAGAGTATAGGAGTAGTAACTGAGATCAGTTAGATTCTAACTAACTGTTAGAACCTGGCGACCTGGATGCCTCCGACTGCATATATTTCAAAATCAAAAATCTAAAGCTTGTATGCATCTTTTTAGTTTTATTAGCAGTCGGGTTTTTGTTTTTATAATAATTTATTGAATAAGTTTTCTAGAATGCAATTATTATAGAATGTACATTTCGTTTTCAGGTTTCAAATGATGCAAGACCTGCAACAAGCCCCGGGACAGTAATAAGTACTGAATCTAGGACTTCAACAGTAAGTATGGAACTAAACTATTTAAGTATTTTCTATCTCTGCTTGAATGGTACACAGCCAGCAAAACTATTGGACCTATGAGACATAAAACTAATGTCGCTGGGTGACCAGCTACAAGACTGCAACTCCAAGATCTGGTCATAAGATTTTAAACAGTCGCTGTCAATAAAATTAGTATCATTATCTCTAGATATCGCAGAACTCAAAACAAATAAAATACATAGTAAATATCCTGTTTTCTAAAGATAATTTCAAAATCTGGGTACGACTGTTAGACCAGGCTTGGCGCTTTCTATCACATGGCTACCGGGGTTTCCTCTTTCTCAGTTGTATTAAAAAGCGGGTTTAGAATAGTATCTTCTTCTACTATAGTAACAAAGTCTTTATAATAAAAATAATAGTGTGATTTCAAAAAATGCTTTAGGTGTTTTATATAAGTAACCAATTTGTGAAATGGTGTCGTCTATCTGTGTGTTGTCGCATCCCATAAAAACTACTGGACCGATTGAAATGCAGATTTCGCCTGTTGGATAACATGTCTGTTGGATTTTACTTAAAATATCATGTACTTTGCATAAACAAGCGATGTGTAAAAGCAAGCAATTATTAAAATCTATTTGGTGAAGTATGTTATAATAGGCTATTTAGGTCCTGGGCCAACAAACGCGAGGCGCAGCTAGTAGTTTTAATAGTCCCAACAGTACACTTTTTATAATTATGACAAATCATATTTCTATTAACGCATCCCTAGTGAGAACATATCTAATAATTTTCTAAACGAAAAATTTTAATCATGGACGGGTTCGAACTCGCATTATTCCGCGCGGCACATGCCTTTACCAATTCGGCTATTCGGTGACAGGTACTACATCATTCAAATTTTTCGCTTGTTTGGAACCCGTCTTACGGGGGACAGTAACGCCATCTATTGGCAGTATTCTGAACTGACCAACCGAACACGGCTAATTTTGCAATTAGCTACGTTTCGTAAAGATAACGCCTCCCAAATCAAATGTTTATATGATTTTAGCATTAACGCATCCCTAGCGAGGACATATCTAATAATTTTCTAAACCATTTAGTAGTTTGTATCAGTGTTTAATCGGATAGTCTGCCTAAACGGGATTCCAGGACGCAGCCAACTTGAAACCATCCTCTCGGTTGAAATTGGGATACTTTTTAATTTCAACCGCTTCACGTACAATCCTGGAGTAGTAGTGACGTTCCGTGGAGAGGATCTTCGGGTCATGGAGTTCAATCCAGTGATTAGGGCCCGATTCGAGCAAATGCTCAGCAATTGCAGATTTATTTATCTGGCGGTTCTTTACAGCTGCAATGTGTTTATCGGGTATACTATAAGATTGTCAACTGATACGAAGAAAGTTCGTGGTCCCAAACGGGAATAAAACGAAATATTTTATTTCAAAACGGTACAAAAGTCATGGATATTCAAATTTTTCCCATCTCTAGTAATTACCTTGTGCATCCGTAATGCCTCAGTCTGTGTACCCTCCTTCCGATCCTCGATACAAGCGATACAGGGTTGTTGCTCGTGAATTTTATAGACAAATTTTGATAGAAATAGAGTTTCGTGAGAAAACACTTGTCACTTTCCACCCTTGAATTGTGGTGAAATCTTTTGTTATGAGTGTCAATCGCTTGAATCCATATCAATATCTAAAAGTGAAACGTTGTCTGTTTGTTTGTTTGTTTGTATCGCGTGAAAGCTTAGGGAGCTTTCACGCGGCTGGACGGATTTTGATGAAATTTAGATTGGAGATAGCTTATACCCTGGAATAAAACATAGGATACATTTTATCCCGGAAAATTGTAAGTTTCCACGGGAAAACTAGGAAATGTTGATTATTCGCTGTAAGGAACGGTTTCCATGGAAACGAAATAACAAGTCTGTCAATAAACATCAAGAGCGTTGGTGCTATACCTACTTATACATTTATTTTTAATAACCTAGAACATAAACTGTAGTCCACGCGGACGAAGTCGCGGGCGGGAAAGCCAGTACAATATAATCTATACGCTTAAACTTTTCAAATTGTAACAGAGTTTTTATTTAAAAAAAGAGCATTATAAATTAGTCCTAGTTTCAGCGCAAAATATAACTTAGAAGTTGTAGTTTTTTTTTTTTGAAAAACGAAATCTTAGAAATTAATTAAAAATAAAATAAGTAAAAAATGGTTTTAAGTTAAACTGTTTTAATATTTAAGACTGTTTACACTATATTGTCCATTAGGACCATAATATCAATAGGTAAGTTTCACGACGAGGGCTTGGTATGTTGCCGACGCCAGCCGCTCTGTAGCCCAAGCCGGCGAAGCTCGAGGCGGAGGAGTCGGAACTCGCTCAGGCACTGTTGCCGTAGTCTGAAATAATCACCAGTTCACTTTGAGGGATGCTCACAAAAATACTAGAACAATTTGTAGAGATACTTTTTAACACTTTGTTTCCGTCCCAGTAGCGGCGTGGATGTACGCGATTGCTTAGTAGGCATTCTCTATCTCTAGTGAGACGTAGATATCTCACGGAGTCGAACTCATATACCTACTTATAATAAAGCAATAGGAACGAAATAGTCTTTACAAAAAAGACAATTACAAAAAATATGGTCTAGGGTACTTAAATAGTAATCACTTTGGCTTGGTTTGTGGCCGTCACCCGCGCAGTTCCTAGAGCCCGCGGCGGCGGCGGCGGCGGCGGTTCCATATCCGCCGTCGTCAGGTCTGTACTTAACTGTAACAAAGAAAAATATTTGAAAAATTGTTAGAGGCACATTTTAACATTTTGTTTCCTTCCCAGTAGCGGCGTAGATGTATGCGATTGCATAGTAGGCATTCTATAGTGACAGGTAGTTATCTCACGGAGTCGAACTCATATACTTATAATAAAGCAATAGGAACGAAATAGTCTTTACAAAAAAGACAATTACAAAAAATATGGTCTAGGGTACTTAAACAGTAATCACTTTGGCTTGATTTGTGGCCGCCATTCGCGCAGTTTAACACCTTATCCTCGTAGTCGTCACTGTCGTCCCTAGAGCCCGCGGCGGCGGCGTCGGCGGTTGCATATCCGCCGTCGTTAGGTCTGCACTTAACTGTAACAAAGAAAAATATTTGAAAAATTGTTAGAGGTACATTTTAACATTTTGTTTCCTTCCAAGTAGCGGCGTCGAAGTACGCGATTGCGTAGTAAGCTTTCTCTAGTGACACGTAGATATCTCACGGAGTCGAACTCATATACTTATAATAAAGCAATAGGAACGAAATAGTCTTTACAAAAAAGACAATTACAAAAAATATGGTCTAGGGTACTTAATCAGTAATCACTTTGGCTTGGTTTGTTGCTGCTAACCACGCCGGAGCCCACGCCGGTCAGAGTCAGCCGTTTAGTCGCGGCAAGATAACAGACATACACAGAGTTACGTTCGCTTTGAACGCTTAAATGAATAAATAATTAAAACGCTAAAAAACCAAGAGAGAAATATATTTGCGATTTAGAAATGTATTTCTAGATGAAATCTCTTGCTTTGTACCTATATAGAAGTGTATTGTATCTACCTAAGTCTTATGTATCGTTGTAGATTCACAAAAATGATCTGATGATGATGAAATCTTGGAGAGACGGACAAATGGGAGCTCGACCGTTGATAATTATAGCCTAGGACTTGATAGACAAGTACATAACTATATTGAATGTTGAATCTACTTGATTTTACTAATAATGTGATACATTTGTTTCAGGTGGATGCATACAGAATTGCAGTTCATATGAATGTATAGATCTCCGCTTTCCCAGCTCATAGGATAGTCTAAATCTCAATTTATGTGAAAATTATTACATTATTACATGATATTTAATACTTACACTTGATTTTGTTTTGCTTATATTTGCATTGACCCCTCGTTGTAAGTAGAACTTCACATAATTAGGCTTTGTAAGAAAACTACTAGATTTTAAAACCAGTAGGTATTTTTCTATTTTTGGGTTAAAATCCTACTCTAGCTATGAAATAGTTAGGTAGGTTCTATGAAATACCACATACATACATGTCATTAAACCTTTCACAAAAACAACACAATTTCATGGCAGGATAAAACATGAAACAAAGTGTACCTAGGTTGGTGTTAGAACTATAAGTTTCGTAGTAACTATGCATTATCAATGATCTTCACTAACCAAACACTGCTAGATAGTAAATGCAATGAACGCACAGGGTGCTCGTCGGTTGACGAAAACTCATTGCTACTGAATTCCATGTGAATTCCGATTTTGAATTACCGGTTTTGTATTTCCTAGTAAAATACTGTTTCAGTGCGGTTGAGTTAAAGTGAAGTGCGCATCGCCTTGACGACGTCTTTTGACATGCTCACTGAGCTCAGTCAATTCGAAACGAATGATCAGTGGCAATGAATGGTCCAAGTGGCATTAACCGAACCGCACTTTAACTTTACGGAATCAGGCCCCTGAACTTTATCCATGATTAGCTGCAGATAAAGGAACTCTTCATCGGTCAACAGCACAGATACTAAATGTTGTCTATGTATTTAATTGTGATAGCCCATTCTAAGTTTCACCATGACATAATATGGCTACTGCATAAAAACTTTTTTCTTAATGTTTTGTAATTAACTTCTTTACCTAGTGTATAATGTATAATGCACAGGTAATGAGTTTCATTGCTACGCCAAATAAAAATAACAGGCATCCTAGAGATGAAAATTCCCGGGAACATTTCCAAAGCTTCCAATGCTGCCGAGAAAGTTTCCAAGGTTCTCGGAAACATTGGAAACATTGGAAACATTGGGGAAGAATCCGCACATGACTTAAGTAATCAGTACAAGGCCGATGTTTGAATCTTGATTGTGAACTACTACCACTAACCCACCGCCGCTATCCAGAATGTATTTAAAACATGTAGAACGAGAAATGGCGGTAGCCCACCTATGTGAGAAAATTTATCTAAACTCCTACATTATTAAAAATGATAGAAGGCAAAAAAACATTAATTTTTTTACAGAATTTAAGTTAAAATCAAATTAAAAATTAAATTAAATAATAAAAACAGTGTGGTATGTAATTAAAAAAAACTTACTTTCAATGCCATGTCTTGTACTATTATTTATTCTGTGGCTTGTTTGGTTGATTAGAAGCACCAGTAAGTGTGTTGCGTTGAGACTTGAAGAATGGGTAAGTTGGTTTGACTAAACATTTTTTTTTTTTTTAGAAAGGATATGTGCTGTTGGTCTATAACTGACCTCTACAGCGTCACCGGACGGTGGGGCAGGCGCAAGAGCGCTCCGCCGCAATGCTGACGCAAAAGGCGCACGCCAAAGTTCATCCATCGAGCGCTCGGAGCGTTCGTTGGATGTCTCTTTGTAGAATAGTTGGATTCCATCCGGTGGTGTAAATCGCGGTGTCGTCCGCAAAGAGAGCGATCTCCACTTTGGGGATGCGGGGGAAATCGCTTGTGTAAAGCGTGAACAGAAGTGGAGACAGCACGGAGCCCTGAGGGACTCCGGCTCTAATGGGGTGGGGGGATGATCGATTTCCCTCGACACGATAGCGAAAGCTCCGGCTGGTGAGGTAGTCTTGTACTATGAGTACAAGACGATCTGTCAACCCGAGCTGATACAGCTTGTATATCAGCCCGGCGTGCCAGACCTTGTCAAAAGCCTTCGCCACGTCTAGGAAGACGGCCATCGTGGTTTGGGGTTTTGGTTTCCTATTGAAACCCTTAAGGATGTGTTCCGTGATGCGGTGCACTTGCTGAGGGCAAGAGTGTCTCGCTCTAAAGCCGAACTGCTCATCCGGTATGAGCTTTTTGATTTTCGCGATGGATCGGAGTCGATTCAGAAGGATTCGCTCGTAGATCTTCCCCAGAGAGCTGAGGAGACTGATAGGACGGTAGCTGGAAGGCTCGGATGCCTTTTTGCCTGATTTGTGAATGCCGATGACGTCGGCACTCTTCCAAGCGTCGGGGAAGGAACAATTGCTCAAGGCTGCATTAAAGATGCTGACTAAGAGATAAACTAATGGGACAGAAAAGTGCTTGAGGACCCTGTTGCTGACGCCGTCAGCACCGGGGGCCTTTCGCACTTTGAGGCCCTTGATGATCAACTCAACCTCTGCGGCTTTAACGGGCTCGAGGGAGGGGGAGGGGGGGGGGTCGGTCGGAGGTAGAAAATTCCTACGTTCTAATTCGCGGTCCACCGCGGCGATGTAGACAGGATCAACGTGATCGTTTGCGGGGGTGCATTGGGCTGCGAGGCTCTCCGCCAAGCATTCGGCCTTCTCCTCGTCTTCGAATGCTGGCGGGAGATCGATTCTATTGAGAGGGGACATTACGGTGATGGATTTAAGCTTTTGCGCCAACCCCCAGTAGGCCTGGTGGGTCGGTGTGATTTCGGATAACAAGTCTTCCCAACGCTGTGCGCGCAGCTCGCTAATGCGCGTCCTGACCAAACGGTGGTAGTAGCTCAAGGTGGCTTTGCGTTCAGCGTTGGGGAATGCATCGTGGGCTCTAATGGCTGCGTTTCGTGTCGTCATCAGCCTCTTCACGTCCTCAGGTAGGACCCAGCGGTGGATATCCTCCGCTGGGACCTCCCTAGAGCACTCACCGATAACGGTGTTGAGGTGGCTGGTGAGGGCATCGATCGAGCGAGCAACGTCATCGGGGGTGATTATGTCGTAGGGGATACGGTCGAGGTCGGGTGAACTGATAGCTTTTAGGGCTTCCCCCAAACGCTTCCAGTCCACTATCGTCTTTTTCGGTGGATGGGAGGATGTGTCTGTCGGGTCGGGGCCTAGGCGCGTAACGACGGGACGGTGGTCGGATTCTAGTGCTTGGAAAACTTCGATTAAGCGGAAGCTAAGATTTATATTTGTTGTATATGTACCTAGATGTAAAAGACATGTATGAGTAGTGGCGGTTGCACCCCCTTATAAGTAGCAGCTGCATACAAAATAAATCAGTGTGCATTGAACCAGCTTGTTATTACTTCACCCTACTCTCCGACACAACAGTGGCGACGAGGCCAACGATTACCCACATTTCGAAAAATGTTCGGCACAACTTCGTCGTTGGGAGCAATTACCAATTTTGATCATCATAATCAAGATTGGAAAATCTACAGGAGCAGGTTGTCTCAATGGTTTATCGCCAACGACATCAATGAAGAGACGGACAAGCCTGGAGTGAAGAGGAAAGCTATATTGTTGAGCGCACTCACGGAGAACACGTACCAGCTAGCTTGCAATCTCGCCCTACCGGCGGATTTGGATACTTGTAACTACGAAAGTATTCTAAAAATCCTAAACGAACATTTCAAAACAAAGCGCTGCGGATTCGCAGAGAGGCATAAATTCTATACAGCGACTGAGCAAGCCGGCGAAACGCATTCGCAGTGGGCCGCGCGGCTGCGCGGGCTCGCCGCTCATTGTGCTTTCAAGAACTTAGAAGATTCGCTGTTGGATAAGTTTGTCATGGGATTGTTGCCGGGGCATGAACGAGATAAGCTTTTCGCTCAAGACATCAAGGACTTGACGCTGGGCAAAGCTGTGGACCTAGCAGAAAGCGTGCGATGTGCGCGCGCGGGCGCTGCTACCGCACCGGCACCGGGGCTCGCCGACGCCGGCCAGGACGCCGTGTTCAAGATCAACCAAGGACGATACCCTAAGGGGTCACAGGAATGCAGTGAAAAGTTTTCGGTGTGCGGTTATAAAGGTCACCGAATGGCCGTTTTTCTAATTACAAGTGCAAGATTTGTAATCGTAAAGGTCACCTACGCAGAGTGTGTCCAAATAAAAAAGTTAATTATGTTGAGCAAGGTAATTCTGATGATGAGGGAGATGACGGTGAGTTTCCTTGTCATATTAACCGTTTAAATGAAGTACCGATGAATGATACTGTGAGGTTGGAGGGTAAACAAATTTTGTGTGAGATTGATAGTGGTTCTCCTGTGTCAGTAATATCTGAAAAATTATATAAATCTACATTTTATGAGGTACCGTTGTCACCACCTACCACAAAATTATTAACATATACCAGCACCAAAATGGAAGTAATTGGTTTTATGATGCTTAATGTTGAGTATTTAAGTCATTATGTGAAACTACTGTATGTAATTCGTGATGGCGGCCCTCCGTTGCTACAAAGAGATTTTATGCGAGCATTTAATTTACGCCTTGTGTCATTGCTCGAACATTCAGAACATTTCGCGTGTACATAGTATTCAAAAGGATCTCACGAAACTCTTCCCGAAAGAATTGTCTGACGAATTAGGATGCTTTAATAAATTTGAAGTTAAATTGCCTCTAAAGTCAGACGCTAAACCGGTTTTTTTTAAGTCCCGTCCGGTGCCCTTTGCTTTGAGAGATAAAGTTGACGCTGAGCTCGATAGATTAGTAAAGCTAAGGACACCTTAAGGGTGTACCTCTGCAGACGTGCTGGGATTGGAGGCTAACTGAAGGTCGCTCGCCGTCCGGGCCCTTTTACGCTCCTTGGAGCCTTTGGACAGCCCCGCGATAGTTCGCGGTGTGTCCTTCGGACTTGCAGAGAACGCAACTGGGTGGGTCGGGAGTATCGCGGGGGCGGGTACAGTTGGATGTGCCGTGGTGGCCCAGGCACTTTACGCACCTGGGATGGCCAAAGCAAAAACGCGCGTCGTGGCCATAAAGTTGGCATTTATGGCACTGACTGGGTGTTCCGTTGCCGTTTGGGGGCTCTACGTAGATCCCGGATAGGTGGCAGACCGTCTTTATGTTAAAGATGGCCTTCCCCTCCGGGGTACGTTCATGAACGACAAGGACAAGAGGGAGGGGTGTTTTAGGGTTTCCCCTGTATAAGCGATGTACTTCCACTACGGGGTATCCCTGAGACTGAAGGTCCTTGAAAATGAGCGCTGTCTCAAGTTCGCTGGGGACACCGCGCAATACTACACCGAGGGGTTTTTGTTCTTCGCGGGCGTACGTGTAAAAACGCACGTCTTCGTCGCGAAGGATCTTAGTTATCTCGCGGTGGTCGTTCGCGGTAGGGACTTGCACTTTAATGCCCAGTTGGGTATTGTGTGCAGATGTGAACGCCTCCCCCTTTGAGGCTAGGAGTCGCGTGACCGCGTCCCACTTCTCTTTTTCAGTAATGAAAAAGGGAGGCGGGAGTTTAGTCCTCGCGGGCTCTTTTGTCACAGAGTTGGCGGCAATCAGAGTGGGAGGTGGCGTCGCCCTGGAGGCAGGGCGAGCCGCTTTGGCTGAAAGGGCATCCGCGCTCGAGGAATCGTCATGTGGACGCTTTCCTTTCGCTTTCCTAGAGACGACGGTGAAGCCGTCGTCCGTGCTCGTGGGTAGGGATTCGACTTCCATCTCGGGTTCGGAGGCCTGAGGTGGATCGGGGCTGGCCGGGGAGTCCGGGATGGGGCATACTATCGGAGAGCGAGAGCGAGACCGGCGCGGTCCGGCTGACGACGCGCGCCTGTCCGATTTACGATCGGACTTTGAGTTTGAGGCCCGAGCGGCCTTGTCTGCGTTTTCAGCTTTTGTGGCTTTAAGAGCCTTAGTCGCGACGGGAGCGGGGGGGGGGGGGGGGCGCGGGGCTTAGCGAAAGAGGGAGACACGGGGGACGCGGGGCGGAATAAGTCGAGCAGGAGTTTTTCCTGCTCGGAGGAGATGCGTTGATCGCGGGCATAAGGCGACATGTGTTGTTGGTCTATAACTGACCTCTACAGCGTCACCGGTGGTGACGCGGACGGTGGGGCGGGCGCAAAAGCGCTCCGCCGCAATGCGTGACGCAGAAGGCGCACGCCAAAGTTAAGTTTTTGGGCTTGACTAAACATCCGCGTGCCGGTCCTTTTATACCAGTTTGCCTATAGATACTAGCTCTTGTCTGTGACTTTGTCGGCATCACTATTTATTTTTCTTTTTTTGCTTCTACGTTTCGACTATTGCGTATAGGTTTCCCCTACCAACTACCTGTATGTTTCATAAACACCCATTCCAAAATGGTTTAGTCATCGTCAGAGAGAAGAAGAGAAATACGCACATTGAAAATAATCGCACCACTCTGCGCCCGTGTGTGAAGATCTTTACAAATTTGTTTCACATGAAAGACAGGTATAGAAAATAAAGTTTTATTAACCTAACTCCATTCCATCCTGTTCGAATTGGTTTGTTTCCATATTATGTGTAATGAATACTGATATTTCCAACTAGATTATCTAAACTAAGTATTGTATCTTTTCTTTGACAATGTCGCGTATTTCCATAAATTACGCACTATTTCAGTATTTAAATGATATAATTTGCTATCCTTCAAAACGCCAATTACCGCGTGTAAATTAGATTTAAGTGTGATAATGTAGGACATGCGAATCCCAAATAAGTTCGAAATTTTCAGCAAAGATGGCGCCACTTTTATAATTCGAGATTAGCATGGGTTAGCATGACGAATGTTGGTACGTGCCCGACATTCAAATACTAAAATTAATAATGCCGTCAGCCTTTCCGTCTTACTTTGTGGTACTGTTTGCTTGCTTGTTGTATGTGGTGTTTTAAGCATCTGATAGTCAGGCCACCCGAGGGATTCTGACACCTTACCGACTGTTATCAATCAATAGCAACCGGGGTTACCTCCGAAACACGAAGCGATGGAAATCCGCACATACCTAACTTAGTCATGGTTTGGAGCCGGCTAGTTCAGCGACTCGTCCCACAACACAGTCGTCCCAATGTGACGAGCAACCGTTTTTTTTTCAGTATGTCTTTCCAATGATTTTATCCTCTATTTTTTGCTTCGAAATATGGATTATAATTTTTGCATGCCCTAGTGGTGAGACAAATTTTGTTGCACTTATATTTATACGCGATTTTCAGGCAAGAATAGTTAACCTTAGCCGGGTTAGACTGACGGCCGTATACACGGGTGCGGATGACAACACCTGCACAAAAGAAGCCTGGGTCAAAACATGGATTTTACGTGAAGGAGTAATCCTAATTAGTTATCGACATTTAGAGAGAATAGAACTATCCCTGGACCGCATGATGTTGCGTGAACTTTTGTCCTGGGGAAGGCTCATTACTAGGAAATGATTACTGGAGAAATATAGAAAGAAAGATTTTATGGGTAGTCCAATTATTTTTTGTTATATTTTTTTGGAAAATTTTGTTTTGTTATATTTTTATCTGGCGTTTTAGTTTTGCAGGATAAATTTATTTCCTCTAGGTTTAGATTATCAGGTTTTGGTTTCTTGTTCTAGGTTCAGGTCAGCCAACTTAGAATTTATGAATTAGAATATAGGATAGCCCGGACGAGACAGGATCTTTTTGGCGTGCAGAACATTGGTCCTGGCTGATGGGCAATCTCGATAAGGTAATAATGTTTAGAAATGGGGTAATCACTCTTGTGACATTTTTTTTAACGATTTAAAGTACATTATTTGTGTCAATGTTTGGCATGTTACTTTGATCGAAATTTAACAGAGAGCTTTAGAGACTGGGCTAGGTATTTGGATATTTTGTTCAGGCATATTATGTTATTTTATTTAGAAACATATTTGATCCTAGTCCAGCATGTTATTTTTTTTATGTAGTTTTTATCAAACGAGCGCAGAGCCGGTTTAGACTGGTGACCTCTTTAAACTCAAGCCTAGAAACTAGTTAACCAAACAGAGGCGTTTTTTTCTGGTGACCTCTATAAATGATAAGCCTAAAACCAGTAAAAGCGCGAAGAGGCGGATTTCCTGGTAACCTTTTTAGTAAAGAGCCTAATTACCAGTAACAGAAATTCTAAAGCGGGTTTTCCACTCAATACTTTTTTTACAAGGGGATAAGGATGTATGGAAGTTTACCGATGGTAGCATAAGTGCCAACAGCTAAATGTTCGGTACTGTGTCTATATAGGTTGTTTAAAAGGAAAGTGAATGCTCACAATTGAGGTGTGTAGCAGGACTTATGGTATGAAAGAAGGATATATTCCGACTTACTTACTGACGAAACTAGATTCGTAGTGATTGATGTTTGTCACGGATTTTCGTAAATAAAAAGAGTGCAATGTAAATGAGTAAATTGTTAGTTTTCACAAATAAATTCACCCGAATAGATTGACATTATATAAATATAATTAGGAACCACATAGAAGGAAATATGCTAAAATAGAGATCTAAGTAAATTTATTGTACCCGGTTGAAATATCACATGAATGATGGGGGGGGGGGGGGGGGGGAACTTTGTGCATAGGATAATATTTTTTTTTCATTTAGAGAAATGTTTGTTTGTAAAACTTTGGCGTGCGCCTTCTGCGTCACGCATTGCGGCGGAGCGCTTTTGCGCCCGCCCCACCGTCCGGTGACGCTGTAGAGGTCAGCTATAGACAAACAGCACATATCCTTCCTAAAAAAAAAAAACGAGTCGAGTAAACATCTCTACTAGAACTCGCTCTCAAGACCTCTCCAGTCAGGAACAACCCAGGGTCGGATCCCTGAACCAAGGCGACTTTTCTTCATCAACCCAGTGCCCGTTCCATCGACCAGACGAGCGCCATCGACCACGGTCGGTCACTTTCCGACTTCCGCCTCAGCTATACAGTCCACTAATCGACTGGTGGCTGGCCGAGCGGTGGCGCTCAGGAACACTTGCTTTCTTTTACTTTTTTCCAAAATTTTCGCTAACCTCCATTACTAACTTCGTATTGATCTGTGCCTGAAAAACATCTGTCCCTATTGACAGACGCTATGTCCAGCCTGAAACTTTATTTTTTTTGATAACTTTTGCAAGCCAGTATCGAACAATTTAGTCACAAATAATGCAAA
This sequence comes from Alsophila aescularia, assembly GCA_946251855.1. Taxonomy (NCBI): domain Eukaryota; kingdom Metazoa; phylum Arthropoda; class Insecta; order Lepidoptera; family Geometridae; genus Alsophila; species Alsophila aescularia. The sequence goes on from OX276385.1 coordinate 24,462,266, forward strand.
TTGTAACAATAACGATGATGATGATGATGAAAAGTTTTCTATGTGTTATTCCAGTGTATAAGCTGTCTCTATTACAAATTTTATCAATATCGGTTCAGCCGTTTCAGAGTGAAGTATAATGATTATGATGATGATGAAAAGTATCCTATGTGTTATTCCAGGGTATAAGATATGTCTATACAAATTTCATCAAAATCCGTTCAGCTGTTTGAGAGTGAAGTATAACGATGATGATGATGATGATCAAAAGTCTCCTATGTGTTATTCCAGAGTATAAACTATCTCCATTCCAAATTCCATCAAAATCCGTTCAGCCGTTTGAGATTTAAGTATGATGATGAAAGTATCCTATATGTTATTCCAGGGTATAAGCTATCTCCATTCCAAATTCCATCAAAATCCGTTCAGCCGTTTGAGATTTAAGTATGATGATGAAAGTATCCTATATGTTATTCCAGGGTATAAGCTATCTCCATTCCAAATTCCATCAAAATCCGTTCAGCCGTTTGAGATTTAAGTATGATGATGAAAGTATCCTATATGTTATTCCAGGGTATAAGCTATCTCCATTCCAAATTTCATCAAAATCCGTTATGCTCACATGGGAAAAATTCAATTCAAAGAACAGGCAACACTGTAAAAATGGCGACAAATGGCGTTACATCTTAGTATAAAATAAACTTCATAAATTTAATTGTTTCTTTAACTTATAGTTATTTAAAGTTTACTTACCGATGATAGGTAACTTTTTTAGTTGTTTTCAATTGTCCTTTGTAGTTCCTGCAAACTTTTATAGCGCAATTTGTCATTTTTATAAGCCACGGAATGCGTGTTTACCGCACGGTGACAGTGTCGGGCAGCGGGCGGGAAGAGCCTATGAGCCAACAGTTGGCTGTTTTTTTTTTGCGTTTAGACGCGCGGACTCTCTATCTCGACAGGTATATAATAAAAAGTAATTACCTAATCAGATTGTGATTGATTTAAACATATAACAAAAGGTGACACAAAATGTGGAAGAATAAAAAATGGTTAAAGGGATTTCTGGATTTTAAGTCCATAAATGGCCTCCCGGCACGCAAACGGGACGCAAAGGAGATTTCTGGACTAAAATTACAAAAATCCCCTTCGCAGGGGATTGTAAAAAATATTTAATATTAATAATAAATAGTAAGGGGGATTTCTGGACTTTTTGTTGCTATGCAAAAAGGACACAAAGGGTTTCTCAATACCTCGAAAAAGCAGTCGTCTTCATAACAGAACAATTTATTTTTTGCCATTATGTCGTTCTACTCTTGAACATCATTCGCCGATTTATCGCATGTGCTCACTTGTGCTCACATGTGCGCACTTACAATAGTATAGACAAGCAAATCGACATTTTCAATGCGTCTAATAGTGTTTTCCTCATCGCGTAGTCCTCCTAGCATAACGAGCGATGCAAGAACCCATTTAACCCGACTTATACCGAAGATAGCCTACGAGATCAGAATGGTTCTCAAACAGCTTAAGAGCAACAAGGCATCAGGGGAGGACGGAATAACGACAGAGCTACTAAAAGTGGCTGGAACACCGGTACTTAAAGTCCTTCAGAAGCTGTTTAACTCCGTTATCCTCGAGGGTACTACGCCAGAGGTGTGGCAAAGGAGTGTAGTGGTGATGTTCTTTAAGAAAGGTAATAACTGCCTCTTGAAGAATTATAGACCAATTTCGCTGCTGAGCCACGTCTATAAACTGTTTTCGAGAGTAGTTACAAACCGTCTCGCTCATAGGTTTGACGACTTTCAGCCTCCCGAACAAGCTTAATTCCGGAAAGGCTTTAGCACCGTAGACCACATCCATACGCTCCGGCAGATTATACAGAAGACCGAAGAGTATAATCGGCACTATGTCTAGCGTTTGTGGACTACGAGAAAGCCTTTGATTCAGTCGAGACCTGGGCAGTGCTACAGTCATTATAGCAGTGCCAGATTGACTACCGGTACATCGAAGTGTTGAAGTGTTTGTACAGCAAGGCCACCATGACATTCCGTCTTCAGGATCAGAGCACGAATTTTATCCAGGTGCAAAAAGGGGTGAGACAGGGAGACGTTATTTCTCCGAAACTGTCCACCTCTGCACTAGAAGATATATTCAAGCTTCTGAAGTGGAACGGATATGAAGTTAACATCAATGGCAAATACACCAGGCACTTTTTTTTCCTTTTACACCTTCTATTTGCCGATGATATAGTCATCATGGCAGAAACCCTGGAAGACCTAAGCATAATGCTCAGTGACCTCAATATTTTTTCCTAAAGGGTGGGTCTTAAAATGAACATGGGCAAGACGAACATCATGTCAAATGCCCATGTCGCACCAATACCGGTTTATATTGGGAACGATATTATCGAAGCTGTTGATCACTATGTCTACTAAGGTCAGACGATCCAACTGGGTAGATCCAACTTCGACAAAGAGGTCAACCGACGAATCCAACTCGGATGGGCAGCGTTCGGGAAATTACGCCATATCTTCTCGTCGCAGATACCGCAGAGCCTCAAGACGAAAGTTTATAATCAGTGCGTGTTGCCAGTGATGACATACGGCACTGAGACGTGGTCGCTAACTTTTGGTCTGATACACAAGCTCAGAGTTGCGCAGCGTGCAACGGAGAGAGCGTTACGGAATCCGAAATGAGGAAATCCGTAAAAGAACCAAGGTTACTGACATAGCTCTCAGAGTTTGCAAGTTGAAGTGGCAATGGGCAGTATAGTTCGCAGAACCGACAACCACTGGGGAATAAAGGTTCTCGAATGGCGGCCACGAAAAAGCAAGCAAAGTGTGGGGAGACCCCCCACACGATGGACCGACGACATTGTAGCCATCGCAGGAAGTCGGTGGATGGAGGTGACACAAGATCGCTCGTCATGGCGCTCTTTGGGGGAGGCCTATGTTCAGCAGTGGACTTCTATAGGCTGACATGATGATGATCAGTGTTTTCAAGAAGTCTTGTCTTCAATAGATAAGACTTCAATTTTTAATAATATTATGTTATCTTTTTTCTTTTGTATATATTATCCTAGTTGAGTGTTTTTATTGTGAGCATGTTGTGTTCAGTTCCAGTAAGTTCCAGTAGTAGCTAGAAATTGTACTGAATTACTTTAAATGATGAAATGTGTAATAGCCAGTTTTGTGAAGAAAAAAAAAGAAAAAAAAGAAGGTGGATTACTGGAAAAAAATACCAAAAATCCCCATTTGTAGGGGATTATCGAAGGAGATTTATGGAATAAGCCCTTTCATTGCTTTAGGGTACAGCTTATAGATTCTATTAGTTATTCTGTGGTGGGGAGCACAAACAGTCAAATTTCAAATTTTGCACAGCCAGTCCTGGCCCTTAATTTCAAAATCGATAGGAGACCATCAAGTGAAGATGATTATAACAGAGAAGTAAATAAATATGATTATGATTATTACAAAAAAAAAACAAATGGAACTAAAAACCTCGGGTTGAAATAAGCCCAGCAGCCTTATTGTCTAACTCTGGTGATAATGAAACTGACGTTCATTTACACCATTATGAACATGAATCTCCCAATTCGAATTGTCTAACTATCCACCGGTGATCTCCTCGGTGATCTTCACCGAGTCCCCACTATCAGCTGTTTTTAAGCGAAATGAATGAACGAAACATCATATTTTGACATATATTGGTATTGTCTAAATTTTCATCGCCACCGAGACATGTCAAATGAAAAAGGTTGCTCTGTCCTAACCTTTCGTATCAACTGGTTTTGAGTTTGTGACGAAATTATAGTTTTATTGAATTAAAAGTTGACTGTTTGCGTAAGTTCAAAGGGAAGGGGTAATCTAGGTATCATAATTAATTGCGGTTTATTAATTTCAGGCATTAATTCTCCGAAAATTCGACTTCCAAACTTGCGAAAGTCAAACAGAAAATTCACTGGTTTTTTGTGATATGTATAGTTCGATACAAAGAGAATATTTCGATATTTACTTCTATTAGCACTTATTTCAGTTTAACATATCTAATTTATTCGATTACAGGCACTATAAGTACCTAACCTACAAAAACATAAAATGAAGAATATTTTGATGGGCGAATACCTAGCCAACTGCAGAAAAACAACATCTCCAAACTAATGGACAGGCTCTCAAGCCCCTAATATTGATGCTGACCATGTGGCTATTATAATATCTATGGATGTTTAATGTTTAACAACAAATATCAACAAAATAGACCAATAAATTATTATCTCTATGCACTTCAAATCAGAAAAGTTTTGATAACAAGGTGGAAAGTGGAAACTAAATATTTCCCAAGTAACACCCAGGTGGACAAAGGTAAGATATTGTAAAAAAAAAACTTTCCACGGTTCACCCAGGTGGTCGTAAGAGATGGATTGGCTAGTGCCCTGACTGAGAGTCAACAAATGGTTGCAAGTATGAATCTCGCAAGGTGCAATCATTTGTGTGATGAGCACAAATGATTGTTTCCGAGTCATTGATGTAATATTGGTTTGTATCTATGTATATTTATTTATAGAATATTTTTGATGGAGGGGGGGGGGGGGGGGGGGCTTGAAACGTTTATAAACCCGGTCAACCCTAACCTGGCCACCTGTCCGGTGAGCAGGCTCAGCAATGGCTACGGAAAGGAGCGCAGGTCGTGTAGACATCCGCAGCAAGTCTGATTGCTACCTTCACGTGGTGCCGCCCTGTTTTTGGTTTGGTCCCCTAAGGAACAGACGTAACCAAGGCAACAGTCGCAATTCTAGACTTCCTAGTCCCACCCAACACTTCCTATTTTCCTTCCAAAATGCCCACCTAACTCCTTTTATTCCTAATTTCCTACGTTACCTCTTTTCCAATCCGCTGCAGTGGCGAGGTGGTCAGGCCACTGTGGACTTACTATCCCCCAATGAGTGATAGTAGGTGGGGGAATGATCACCCACGTAACTTGGTGCTGTGCGTGGGGGGCCCGTATTGTGGGATGAAACAAACCTGGTGGCTGAGTGGGGAGTTGGTCAGGGTATAGCACCTCTCTTCCGCAACACTCCTCTTTGGTGTGGATTTCAACCAAAACGGGGGGGTATGGACTAGCCATCCATACCTATCTAGCACGGGTGGCAGCCTTCTGCTCTGCCTGGCGAGAACGGGAGGACGATGGTGTCTGCAGCCGGCGGTGTTCGTTGAGCTGCGCTTTTTGGATTGGGCGTAGTGTCGGACGTAGCGGCGTTGGGCTCGTGGGCATCTTGGACAACCGTTCTATACCTATTCTAGTAGCCCTGGTATTGTAACCCAATATACCCGGTGCGGGCTCCGTGGAGGGTGGGGAGCTAGAAAGGTGAATTTTAAACTTAATGGATATGGATACTAACACAAACAAAAACAATCCACCTAAAACCCCCTTCAGTGGGGAGGCGGTGAGTACCCTGGAGGCAACTTTTGTTGCTGACACGGATCGAACTGCAGCCTGGACGGTCGTTAGACCTAAAGGTTAAAAACCAAGGAGCAGGGAATGTGGGGAGACAGCCTTTGGCTGGAACCTCAAGAGCCAGTGCTCCGAACCTCGAGGTGGCACACGTCCCAGAGGTAAAACTAACGAAGAAACAAAAATATAAACTAAAACGAAAATTGAAATCGGGTTCTGAATGTGTGAAGCCAGTGGCTGAAGACACCAGACAGAACAAACCGGGACCAAGAGCTTACTTTAAGCAGCGTCTAAAAATAAGGGAACCAGAAACCAAGCCACAAGCCCTTCTAGCTTTCACCAAGGATTCGTCCAAGGAGTCTGCTGGGCCATACCTTCACCAAGGATTCGTCCAAGGAGTCTGCTGGGTCAGCTCTCACCAAGGATTCGTCCAAGGAGTCTGCTGGACCTAAAGGATATAGAGGCAAGGTTACGGAAACCCTGCTTAAGAACAAGGATCTCGTATCTAAATCGCATGGCCGGCCGGCATCGACGGTGGACTTGTCCATGGTGACTGCTGGGCCCTCCGGTTATACAGGTAAGGACTCGAGTTCCACTGACACTCAGCCGAACCCGCCACCGAGTATGTAGGTGCGGACGTGGCGAAAGAGCGAGTTGGTGAGTAAAATACTTTGAAAGTCTTGCAAGTATTGCGGGTCCGCACCAGGGCGGCGTACTTACAAGCCAAAAGCCTGGTTTAAAAACCTGGTTGCGTAAATACCCACCTTCCCTAATTCCACGCAGGTGGCGTGGAATTGGCGTGCAGTGTGACCAGATTCAAATGTCAAATTCTGCTAGCCTGAATGACAAAAACTGCTAAAACATGCTAGACATTTTTCATATAATGCTAAATTACTGCTTTCACAGATATTGCTTAAACATTAGAAAATATGAAAAAAAGGACAATTTGTACGATTAGAATGTCATTTTTATTAGGGTTCCGTACCCAAAGAGTGTCAACGGTCAACTATAATATTTTTAAGCGTACGCTGTCTGTCTGTTTGTCCGTCCTACCTTTTAACGACTGTATCTTTTGAACCGATACTGTATATTTGGAGAAAATAGTATCCGAATGGTATCATGTTGCGCTTTACAATCTGACGGATTATGGCCCATTCTCTCTCTCTCAAGGCCCGTGTCCCAGCAGCGGGAACTGATAACGATGATCTTTTGAACTGAAATAGATATTAAAATGTTTATAGAATATGACTGTAATGTTATGGCGGATTAATTAAGAAATAATAATAATAAAAAAGGGGGATCCCTATACAACAAAAGTACTTATTACGTATTTTGTCTTTGCTCTAAGCGGTGACAAGCGTAAAAGTCAAACTTGGCATGATTACACACTCTAAAGTAAAACTATAATAAGAAAAATAAAAGTGGTGTGGTAAGGAACCCTCAGAGCGCGGCCCAACTCGCACTTGGCCAGTGGCCATTTCTATTTACAACACAATTCACTCATCACTATCAATGTCCTTAGCAAATTCTTTATATAATGATGATGAGTTAAGAGATAATGTTAACATATTTTTGTCGGCTCGAAATTCACACACCCATTTTCTCATATATTTCCTTTTTGCCTTTTTGGCATGCAAAATTACAGAATCGTCATGTTTATTTTTGAACCGATTTCTAAGCTGGATTTTTATATTGTTAACAAGTGAAATGATTCGTTCACAATAAGTGTGTGGCATTAGTAAAATCATAATAGCCCCCGCAAGATTCACAATGTTGGGTTTACCAACACCATTACCATTACCATTTAAATTAAATAAAATTCATCGTTTCAATTTGTCTTCAGAAATTTTCGGTATTTGTTGGTTTGGCATCAGAGCTGCTTCCAGAAGCTAATAAACTCAAATATAAATGCTTGAGCGTACTGTGTTCACTTTTGGGGCATTTTGAAACGCGTTCAATAAATCCTGCCAGATTATTGCTATTATTGGATGCTATTATTGGATGCATCATTGGATTCTGCTAAATAATGCTAGATTTCAATAAAATGCTAAAAAACCTGCTAGGAGCTAAAATGATAGTCAAATCCTGCTGAAATCGCAGGAACCTGCTAAATATGGTCACACTGTTGGCGTGAGTGGTCATACAGAATCCAGGCCCTGCTCTCAAGCCCTTGCGACTGATTTGAAAACTGGAGTACTTGGTATCTTAGGCCTTGCACGCACTGCCTTGCAGTGGAACGCGGTGCGTTTATTCTAGCGTTTATTTCACATTGTATTACATGCGTTTATTTCATATTTTATTATATGCGTTCATTTCATTGCAATACGTGCACTTCTATGAAGTGTCATAGAAGTGCAAGTGTGTTATAACGCATATTCTGTGAAGTACGGAGTGCCGTACTTCACAGAATATTCGTTATAAAAAGGCAAGGCAGTGCCTTATTCCGATGATTAGATGCCGAGCAATCGATAAAAAACTATTTGACGGCTGAACGAATTTTGAAGAAATGTAGTATAATATTGTACTTGGTAGGTTTGGTCCTGGTCCTCCTGGTCCTCTGGACCAAACCTACAACTGGTCTGGTGGTGGTTTGGCTTTTGGTTATTTATATGGACACGAAGATCAATTTCCTATGCAAGTATTTTTCTACTTTCAAGGCTTCGGTTTATAAAGCACTTGAAAGTATTTTGAACCCTGGTTTTTATAATGAAAGATTCATGACATGAATGATATAAATTTATTTTTTTAATTAATAAATTACTATTTTACTATAAATAATTCGCTTACTTAATTTCGCTGCGCGTTTTACAACTGAAGTCGACTTATTCTATCAAAAAACACAAAAAACATCTAAATACGTTTTAAGAGCCTTTAGGGACCATAAAGTAAAAAAAAGAAGAAAACGTGTTGTTCGAGTTCATTCAACGTTCAAACCACTTCGTAACAAACCGCTTGCGTGTTTTAAGGGTAGACAACGCCATCTAGTTTAAATGAAGTAACTTGTTATCATGAACGTCTTGTTATTGAGTAGAGAAAATTATCTCCGAAGGTAAGGTGGCACAGATTAAAGAGTAATTAAGGTGGTGAGGTAAATTGGATGGGGCATCAAGGGATTCAAGGGTCGGTCATTATTATGAGGTCCATACGAACAAATTTTAATGCAACGAAACATTGTGTTCTTAGTACAAATTATTTTTTATGATGTTTCACAGAACGACGTACTTACTGGCACTTTAACTGGCTCTTAATAATTACCTACCCTACCTACCTAATTTTTGAGCTTTTTCAACACGATATGAGGATTGATTTGAAAAAATAAAAGTTTTCTATACTTTCTCTGTGAAGAGCAACACATGTACCTACCTCTGTATGTACACATTTCAATACCGACAACTAACCATTTTGCCAGTAAGACATTATGAAGAAACCTCCGTTATAACTATATAATTATGTAGGTACGCAGGTAATACATTATAATATCTCAATGGAAGAAACAATCGATTTTGAAGTTCATCTCAATTAAAATTTTCAAAAAATATTTAATTTACAGATTTAGCCCAGTTACAGTTTTATTATAGTATAGATAGATATCAAGGAAAATGTAAAAAATAACGCATAAATAATGTAAAATCTTTTAATTATGGAGCAAAACATTTTTACGGCGGGTGATTTCGATCCATGTACGTCTGGATTACGCACCTTTGCATCTGGCCAACTGGGCCAGTGAGCCTCGTAGCAGAATGACGAAATTCGGTAACAGTCTATAAACGGATGTATGATTACTTTAAATTTAACACAACTTTGGACCCACAGGTTGCAGGAACCTTTTAATTTTTCGGGATAAAAAGTATTCAACATTTTAACACATTATATAAACTTTGACTTTGCCAAGTTACATCAAAATCCGTCCACAGTAGTTTTAGCTTGATACGTGTTATTTTAAATAACTTTCTACCCCTATCCTGCGGGAACCGTTGATTTTTCCGGGATAAAAAGTATCCTAAATGTTAATCCAGTACATCAACTATGATTGTGCCAAGTTACATCAAAATCCATCGGGTAGTTTCAGCGTGATGCGTGTTCAAAGAGACAGACAGACAGACAGACAAACAGACAGACAGACAGACAGACAAAAAATAAAAATAAAACCTTTATAAAACCAAAAATAAAGATTTTGAAGTTTATCTCAATCAAAATTTTCAAAATATATTTGATGTACAGATTTAGCCCAGTTACAGTTTTATTATAGTATAGATAGATAGATATAGATCACCTGACCTTGTATAATTTTCAG